>CM051236.1:169577707-171004959 GCA_027917425.1 Gastrophryne carolinensis
CTGCTTTAGTCACAGAATGGGATGCCCCGGGCAGGAATCGAGCTGCCAGGGTACAGTAGTGCTTTGGCCAGCAAAAGTGTCTTTATCAGGCCTAATTTCAAATATGATTAGAGCAAATGCTTATATGGTCTTAAACAGAGGCTGCTTTAGTCACAGAATGGGATGCCCCGGGCAGGAATCGAGCTGCCAGGGTACAGTAGTGCTTTGGCCAGCAAAAGTGTCTTTATCAGGCCTAATTTCAAATATGATTAGAGCAAATGCTTATATGGTCTTAAACAGAGGCTGCTTTAGTCACAGAATGGGATGCCCCGGGCAGGAATCGAGCTGCCAGGGTACAGTAGTGCTTTGGCCAGCAAAAGTGTCTTTATCAGGCCTAATTTCAAATATGATTAGAGCAAATGCTTATATGGTCTTAAACAGAGGCTGCTTTAGTCACAGAATGGGATGCCCCGGGCAGGAATCGAGCTGCCAGGGTACAGTAGTGCTTTGGCCAGCAAAAGTGTCTTTATCAGGCCTAATTTCAAATATGATAGAGCAAATGCTTATATGGTCTTAAACAGAGGCTGCTTTAGTCACAGAATGGGATGCCCCGGGCAGGAATCGAGCTGCCAGGGTACAGTAGTGCTTTGGCCAGCAAAAGTGTCTTTATCAGGCCTAATTTCAAATATGATAAGAGCAAATGCTTATATGGTCTTAAACAGAGGCTGCTTTAGTCACAGAATGGGATGCCCCGGGCAGGAATCGAGCTGCCAGGGTACAGTAGTGCTTTGGCCAGCAAAAGTGTCTTTATCAGGCCTAATTTCAAATATGATTAGAGCAAATGCTTATATGGTCTTAAACAGAGGCTGCTTTAGTCACAGAATGGGATGCCCCGGGCAGGAATCGAGCTGCCAGGGTACAGTAGTGCTTTGGCCAGCAAAGTGTCTTTATCAGGCCTAATTTCAAATATGATTAGAGCAAATGCTTATATGGTCTTAAACAGAGGCTGCTTTAGTCACAGAATGGGATGCCCCGGGCAGGAATCGAGCTGCCAGGGTACAGTAGTGCTTTGGCCAGCAAAAGTGTCTTTATCAGGCCTAATTTCAAATATGATTAGAGCAAATGCTTATATGGTCTTAAACAGAGGCTGCTTTAGTCACAGAATGGGATGCCCCGGGCAGGAATCGAGCTGCCAGGGTACAGTAGTGCTTTGGCCAGCAAAAGTGTCTTTATCAGGCCTAATTTCAAATATGATTAGAGCAAATGCTTATATGGTCTTAAACAGAGGCTGCTTTAGTCACAGAATGGGATGCCCCGGGCAGGAATCGAGCTGCCAGGGTACAGTAGTGCTTTGGCCAGCAAAAGTGTCTTTATCAGGCCTAATTTCAAATATGATTAGAGCAAATGCTTATATGGTCTTAAACAGAGGCTGCTTTAGTCACAGAATGGGATGCCCCGGGCAGGAATCGAGCTGCCAGGGTACAGTAGTGCTTTGGCCAGCAAAAGTGTCTTTATCAGGCCTAATTTCAAATATGATTAGAGCAAATGCTTATATGGTCTTAAACAGAGGCTGCTTTAGTCACAGAATGGGATGCCCCGGGCAGGAATCGAGCTGCCAGGGTACAGTAGTGCTTTGGCCAGCAAAAGTGTCTTTATCAGGCCTAATTTCAAATATGATTAGAGCAAATGCTTATATGGTCTTAAACAGAGGCTGCTTTAGTCACAGAATGGGATGCCCCGGGCAGGAATCGAGCTGCCAGGGTACAGTAGTGCTTTGGCCAGCAAAAGTGTCTTTATCAGGCCTAATTTCAAATATGATTAGAGCAAATGCTTATATGGTCTTAAACAGAGGCTGCTTTAGTCACAGAATGGGATGCCCCGGGCAGGAATCGAGCTGCCAGGGTACAGTAGTGCTTTGGCCAGCAAAAGTGTCTTTATCAGGCCTAATTTCAAATATGATTAGAGCAAATGCTTATATGGTCTTAAACAGAGGCTGCTTTAGTCACAGAATGGGATGCCCCGGGCAGGAATCGAGCTGCCAGGGTACAGTAGTGCTTTGGCCAGCAAAAGTGTCTTTATCAGGCCTAATTTCAAATATGATTAGAGCAAATGCTTATATGGTCTTAAACAGAGGCTGCTTTAGTCACAGAATGGGATGCCCCGGGCAGGAATCGAGCTGCCAGGGTACAGTAGTGCTTTGGCCAGCAAAAGTGTCTTTATCAGGCCTAATTTCAAATATGATTAGAGCAAATGCTTATATGGTCTTAAACAGAGGCTGCTTTAGTCACAGAATGGGATGCCCCGGGCAGGAATCGAGCTGCCAGGGTACAGTAGTGCTTTGGCCAGCAAAAGTGTCTTTATCAGGCCTAATTTCAAATATGATTAGAGCAAATGCTTATATGGTCTTAAACAGAGGCTGCTTTAGTCACAGAATGGGATGCCCCGGGCAGGAATCGAGCTGCCAGGGTACAGTAGTGCTTTGGCCAGCAAAAGTGTCTTTATCAGGCCTAATTTCAAATATGATTAGAGCAAATGCTTATATGGTCTTAAACAGAGGCTGCTTTAGTCACAGAATGGGATGCCCCGGGCAGGAATCGAGCTGCCAGGGTACAGTAGTGCTTTGGCCAGCAAAAGTGTCTTTATCAGGCCTAATTTCAAATATGATTAGAGCAAATGCTTATATGGTCTTAAACAGAGGCTGCTTTAGTCACAGAATGGGATGCCCCGGGCAGGAATCGAGCTGCCAGGGTACAGTAGTGCTTTGGCCAGCAAAAGTGTCTTTATCAGGCCTAATTTCAAATATGATTAGAGCAAATGCTTATATGGTCTTAAACAGAGGCTGCTTTAGTCACAGAATGGGATGCCCCGGGCAGGAATCGAGCTGCCAGGGTACAGTAGTGCTTTGGCCAGCAAAAGTGTCTTTATCAGGCCTAATTTCAAATATGATTAGAGCAAATGCTTATATGGTCTTAAACAGAGGCTGCTTTAGTCACAGAATGGGATGCCCCGGGCAGGAATCGAGCTGCCAGGGTACAGTAGTGCTTTGGCCAGCAAAAGTGTCTTTATCAGGCCTAATTTCAAATATGATTAGAGCAAATGCTTATATGGTCTTAAACAGAGGCTGCTTTAGTCACAGAATGGGATGCCCCGGGCAGGAATCGAGCTGCCAGGGTACAGTAGTGCTTTGGCCAGCAAAAGTGTCTTTATCAGGCCTAATTTCAAATATGATTAGAGCAAATGCTTATATGGTCTTAAACAGAGGCTGCTTTAGTCACAGAATGGGATGCCCCGGGCAGGAATCGAGCTGCCAGGGTACAGTAGTGCTTTGGCCAGCAAAAGTGTCTTTATCAGGCCTAATTTCAAATATGATTAGAGCAAATGCTTATATGGTCTTAAACAGAGGCTGCTTTAGTCACAGAATGGGATGCCCCGGGCAGGAATCGAGCTGCCAGGGTACAGTAGTGCTTTGGCCAGCAAAAGTGTCTTTATCAGGCCTAATTTCAAATATGATTAGAGCAAATGCTTATATGGTCTTAAACAGAGGCTGCTTTAGTCACAGAATGGGATGCCCCGGGCAGGAATCGAGCTGCCAGGGTACAGTAGTGCTTTGGCCAGCAAAAGTGTCTTTATCAGGCCTAATTTCAAATATGATAAGAGCAAATGCTTATATGGTCTTAAACAGAGGCTGCTTTAGTCACAGAATGGGATGCCCCGGGCAGGAATCGAGCTGCAGGGTACAGTAGTGCTTTGGCCAGCAAAAGTGTCTTTATCAGGCCTAATTTCAAATATGATTAGAGCAAATGCTTATATGGTCTTAAACAGAGGCTGCTTTAGTCACAGAATGGGATGCCCCGGGCAGGAATCGAGCTGCCAGGGTACAGTAGTGCTTTGGCCAGCAAAAGTGTCTTTATCAGGCCTAATTTCAAATATGATTAGAGCAAATGCTTATATGGTCTTAAACAGAGGCTGCTTTAGTCACAGAATGGGATGCCCCGGGCAGGAATCGAGCTGCCAGGGTACAGTAGTGCTTTGGCCAGCAAAAGTGTCTTTATCAGGCCTAATTTCAAATATGATTAGAGCAAATGCTTATATGGTCTTAAACAGAGGCTGCTTTAGTCACAGAATGGGATGCCCCGGGCAGGAATCGAGCTGCCAGGGTACAGTAGTGCTTTGGCCAGCAAAAGTGTCTTTATCAGGCCTAATTTCAAATATGATTAGAGCAAATGCTTATATGGTCTTAAACAGAGGCTGCTTTAGTCACAGAATGGGATGCCCCGGGCAGGAATCGAGCTGCCAGGGTACAGTAGTGCTTTGGCCAGCAAAAGTGTCTTTATCAGGCCTAATTTCAAATATGATTAGAGCAAATGCTTATATGGTCTTAAACAGAGGCTGCTTTAGTCACAGAATGGGATGCCCCGGGCAGGAATCGAGCTGCCAGGGTACAGTAGTGCTTTGGCCAGCAAAAGTGTCTTTATCAGGCCTAATTTCAAATATGATTAGAGCAAATGCTTATATGGTCTTAAACAGAGGCTGCTTTAGTCACAGAATGGGATGCCCCGGGCAGGAATCGAGCTGCCAGGGTACAGTAGTGCTTTGGCCAGCAAAAGTGTCTTTATCAGGCCTAATTTCAAATATGATTAGAGCAAATGCTTATATGGTCTTAAACAGAGGCTGCTTTAGTCACAGAATGGGATGCCCCGGGCAGGAATCGAGCTGCCAGGGTACAGTAGTGCTTTGGCCAGCAAAAGTGTCTTTATCAGGCCTAATTTCAAATATGATTAGAGCAAATGCTTATATGGTCTTAAACAGAGGCTGCTTTAGTCACAGAATGGGATGCCCCGGGCAGGAATCGAGCTGCCAGGGTACAGTAGTGCTTTGGCCAGCAAAAGTGTCTTTATCAGGCCTAATTTCAAATATGATTAGAGCAAATGCTTATATGGTCTTAAACAGAGGCTGCTTTAGTCACAGAATGGGATGCCCCGGGCAGGAATCGAGCTGCCAGGGTACAGTAGTGCTTTGGCCAGCAAAAGTGTCTTTATCAGGCCTAATTTCAAATATGATTAGAGCAAATGCTTATATGGTCTTAAACAGAGGCTGCTTTAGTCACAGAATGGGATGCCCCGGGCAGGAATCGAGCTGCCAGGGTACAGTAGTGCTTTGGCCAGCAAAAGTGTCTTTATCAGGCCTAATTTCAAATATGATTAGAGCAAATGCTTATATGGTCTTAAACAGAGGCTGCTTTAGTCACAGAATGGGATGCCCCGGGCAGGAATCGAGCTGCCAGGGTACAGTAGTGCTTTGGCCAGCAAAAGTGTCTTTATCAGGCCTAATTTCAAATATGATTAGAGCAAATGCTTATATGGTCTTAAACAGAGGCTGCTTTAGTCACAGAATGGGATGCCCCGGGCAGGAATCGAGCTGCCAGGGTACAGTAGTGCTTTGGCCAGCAAAAGTGTCTTTATCAGGCCTAATTTCAAATATGATTAGAGCAAATGCTTATATGGTCTTAAACAGAGGCTGCTTTAGTCACAGAATGGGATGCCCCGGGCAGGAATCGAGCTGCCAGGGTACAGTAGTGCTTTGGCCAGCAAAAGTGTCTTTATCAGGCCTAATTTCAAATATGATTAGAGCAAATGCTTATATGGTCTTAAACAGAGGCTGCTTTAGTCACAGAATGGGATGCCCCGGGCAGGAATCGAGCTGCCAGGGTACAGTAGTGCTTTGGCCAGCAAAAGTGTCTTTATCAGGCCTAATTTCAAATATGATTAGAGCAAATGCTTATATGGTCTTAAACAGAGGCTGCTTTAGTCACAGAATGGGATGCCCCGGGCAGGAATCGAGCTGCCAGGGTACAGTAGTGCTTTGGCCAGCAAAAGTGTCTTTATCAGGCCTAATTTCAAATATGATTAGAGCAAATGCTTATATGGTCTTAAACAGAGGCTGCTTTAGTCACAGAATGGGATGCCCCGGGCAGGAATCGAGCTGCCAGGGTACAGTAGTGCTTTGGCCAGCAAAAGTGTCTTTATCAGGCCTAATTTCAAATATGATTAGAGCAAATGCTTATATGGTCTTAAACAGAGGCTGCTTTAGTCACAGAATGGGATGCCCCGGGCAGGAATCGAGCTGCCAGGGTACAGTAGTGCTTTGGCCAGCAAAAGTGTCTTTATCAGGCCTAATTTCAAATATGATTAGAGCAAATGCTTATATGGTCTTAAACAGAGGCTGCTTTAGTCACAGAATGGGATGCCCCGGGCAGGAATCGAGCTGCCAGGGTACAGTAGTGCTTTGGCCAGCAAAAGTGTCTTTATCAGGCCTAATTTCAAATATGATTAGAGCAAATGCTTATATGGTCTTAAACAGAGGCTGCTTTAGTCACAGAATGGGATGCCCCGGGCAGGAATCGAGCTGCCAGGGTACAGTAGTGCTTTGGCCAGCAAAAGTGTCTTTATCAGGCCTAATTTCAAATATGATTAGAGCAAATGCTTATATGGTCTTAAACAGAGGCTGCTTTAGTCACAGAATGGGATGCCCCGGGCAGGAATCGAGCTGCCAGGGTACAGTAGTGCTTTGGCCAGCAAAAGTGTCTTTATCAGGCCTAATTTCAAATATGATTAGAGCAAATGCTTATATGGTCTTAAACAGAGGCTGCTTTAGTCACAGAATGGGATGCCCCGGGCAGGAATCGAGCTGCCAGGGTACAGTAGTGCTTTGGCCAGCAAAAGTGTCTTTATCAGGCCTAATTTCAAATATGATTAGAGCAAATGCTTATATGGTCTTAAACAGAGGCTGCTTTAGTCACAGAATGGGATGCCCCGGGCAGGAATCGAGCTGCCAGGGTACAGTAGTGCTTTGGCCAGCAAAAGTGTCTTTATCAGGCCTAATTTCAAATATGATTAGAGCAAATGCTTATATGGTCTTAAACAGAGGCTGCTTTAGTCACAGAATGGGATGCCCCGGGCAGGAATCGAGCTGCCAGGGTACAGTAGTGCTTTGGCCAGCAAAAGTGTCTTTATCAGGCCTAATTTCAAATATGATTAGAGCAAATGCTTATATGGTCTTAAACAGAGGCTGCTTTAGTCACAGAATGGGATGCCCCGGGCAGGAATCGAGCTGCCAGGGTACAGTAGTGCTTTGGCCAGCAAAAGTGTCTTTATCAGGCCTAATTTCAAATATGATTAGAGCAAATGCTTATATGGTCTTAAACAGAGGCTGCTTTAGTCACAGAATGGGATGCCCCGGGCAGGAATCGAGCTGCCAGGGTACAGTAGTGCTTTGGCCAGCAAAAGTGTCTTTATCAGGCCTAATTTCAAATATGATTAGAGCAAATGCTTATATGGTCTTAAACAGAGGCTGCTTTAGTCACAGAATGGGATGCCCCGGGCAGGAATCGAGCTGCCAGGGTACAGTAGTGCTTTGGCCAGCAAAAGTGTCTTTATCAGGCCTAATTTCAAATATGATTAGAGCAAATGCTTATATGGTCTTAAACAGAGGCTGCTTTAGTCACAGAATGGGATGCCCCGGGCAGGAATCGAGCTGCCAGGGTACAGTAGTGCTTTGGCCAGCAAAAGTGTCTTTATCAGGCCTAATTTCAAATATGATTAGAGCAAATGCTTATATGGTCTTAAACAGAGGCTGCTTTAGTCACAGAATGGGATGCCCCGGGCAGGAATCGAGCTGCCAGGGTACAGTAGTGCTTTGGCCAGCAAAAGTGTCTTTATCAGGCCTAATTTCAAATATGATTAGAGCAAATGCTTATATGGTCTTAAACAGAGGCTGCTTTAGTCACAGAATGGGATGCCCCGGGCAGGAATCGAGCTGCCAGGGTACAGTAGTGCTTTGGCCAGCAAAAGTGTCTTTATCAGGCCTAATTTCAAATATGATTAGAGCAAATGCTTATATGGTCTTAAACAGAGGCTGCTTTAGTCACAGAATGGGATGCCCCGGGCAGGAATCGAGCTGCCAGGGTACAGTAGTGCTTTGGCCAGCAAAAGTGTCTTTATCAGGCCTAATTTCAAATATGATTAGAGCAAATGCTTATATGGTCTTAAACAGAGGCTGCTTTAGTCACAGAATGGGATGCCCCGGGCAGGAATCGAGCTGCCAGGGTACAGTAGTGCTTTGGCCAGCAAAAGTGTCTTTATCAGGCCTAATTTCAAATATGATTAGAGCAAATGCTTATATGGTCTTAAACAGAGGCTGCTTTAGTCACAGAATGGGATGCCCCGGGCAGGAATCGAGCTGCCAGGGTACAGTAGTGCTTTGGCCAGCAAAAGTGTCTTTATCAGGCCTAATTTCAAATATGATTAGAGCAAATGCTTATATGGTCTTAAACAGAGGCTGCTTTAGTCACAGAATGGGATGCCTCACAGCAGACTTAAGATCAGTTCAGTATATATGCACAGTTAGTTACTATAAGCAGCCTGAAAACGCTAACAAAGGCTGGATGAAAAAAAAAAAATCTCCCTGTCAGCCAGCTCCGTTTTTCCTACCTTTCCCTGGCTTTCTGTCTGTCTCCTGTCTGTCTCCTGCCTGTCTCCTGCCTGTCTCCAGCCTGTCTCCAGCCTGTCCCTGTCTGTCCCTGTCTGTCCCTGCCTAACTGTCTGTCCCTCAGCTACACAGCGTTCTGTCTCTCACGAATGCAATAGAGAAATGAGGAAAAGCAAGATGGCCGCCGTTAAATACCGCTGTGTGACGTCACCGGGCTTGCTGGCTGCTGATAGGCTGCATGTGACTGCCCCAGCTTGCACTGGCGCGGGATACATGTCCAGACATGTCCCGCCCGCCATCTTAGAATGCCTGTAATGTAAATGAATGGATGTTAAAGGAAAACTTCGAGTGATCGAATCGCGGGGAAATTCGGATTCGATCCGAATCGAATTTTTCCTGAAATTCGGATCGAATCCGGGTTCGTCCGGATCGATTCGCTCATCCCTAATAGCGATGTATATAGTGGTCATCCATAAAGCTCTTAACATTTGAGCAGTGCATCTTCACAGGAAGAGTGTGAAAAGTGGAAATTGCTGTTCATCTTCAGTAATAGCAGTAGGGATGAAAATCAGTAATCGTGACGCTCACATTAAACTCTGATAGCTTCTGGTGCAGAGGGCATGGTCAGGGGGGATTGCAAGCTCGTCTGAGAGTCTGATCATTATAATAAACAATTAAATACTATCTAGCTTAATAACTAGTTTGAGACATTATTCTAAAAGACAGCTTACCCCTATCAACAACAGGGGTAGCAAAACCTGAAACTACCCACGGAACAGTAAATGGAGGAAAGCAGCCAATTTCTGTTGCTTTGCTTTATCTGGTGCAACTCATACATAATTAACACACTTCTTCTGTTTCCTGTTCTATCCTGAAAAATGTTCATGTTGCTTAGATGGATACTTAAGATTTTTTTTTTTCTGTTCTTGCCCCAGGCATGAGTGCTTTTTTTGGTGCAGGTGGTGTGCATAACAAATATTCATCTTTTGAAATGTTTACTTCTATAAAGTAGCAACTAGATTCCTTAAAATATTGTCAAAGCTATATAATGATAAAATAATATACATATATAGATTTAGGTGACTGTGCATTGGTCTTGACCTTTTGTGGCCAAACATGGTAAAGTGAAGTCTGTTTACATGCCAGGCATCCGCATCCGGCACCGGTGCTGGGGCCTATTGAGCTTTGGGGGACCTTATGAAGCCAAGAAGGTCACATTGACCCCAAGCATAGCTGTGCCATTTGCCCGTTAATTGTAGGTCTCAAAGTAATGGAATTGCTGTGCCCTTTGCCTATTAAATGTGGCTATAAAGGTATAACATTTTTTTGGGATTGGTCAAGCTCACTCTCCGGCCATTTTGGGCCCATTTGGCACAAGTTATTTGTTTATCAGACAAGGATTAACATGGGAAGTTGTCGTTTGTGTTACTGGTCCTTTAAAGAGGACAAAACTCAATGCCAGGTTTTAGTTCTTCCTCCCTGTGGCATTTGGCCTTTTTTCTTGCTCCATGCCATTCATAAAAAAACGGAAATAAAAACTAGAATTTTTAATAGTATCTATTATTAGCATAGTGCACATTGATTAGTTATATTTTGCTTGTATGTATATATATTTTTTTCGATTTTGATTGTAGATAGTATTGCCATGTAGATATTTGTGTACACTTATTGCATTACATGTATTTATAGGTGTTATTAGTTGATTTGTGATATGTATATTAATGTGAGGGGGTATCTGTCCTGATTTTGGCCCTATTTTTTATGATCAGTTGGTAATCTTACACCATTTGCACCCATGTTTTTGTAAATTACATTCTCATATTTTATTGGGGGGGGGGGGCGGTTGGGCTGTGCACACTATTACCAAATGCCTGGTGTTTTTTTACTGGCTCCCATCGTTGCAAGAAATGGCCAAATCTATGAAGAGGGGAGATAAAACCTTTTTCCGATATATTGGTGACAGAAAGAAAAAAACAATGCAGTCTCAAAAATTAGAAATAGGGAAAATAAATATATTGACGGAGATAAGGCTGTGGCTGACCATCTGATTAGCTACTTTTGTTCGGTATTTTCAGATAGTAGCAGGCATTGCCATAGCACAGCATCCAGCTGGGAGGGCACAGCTCCGGAGTTTCTGGAGGCTGATGTCTTAGCCGAGCTGGCACATCTAAAGGTAAGTAAGGCGATGGGTCCAGATGGAATCCACCCCAGAGTTCTAAGGGAACTTAGGTTTGTGATTGCAGCCCCTCTGACTGATTTACTTAACCATTCCCTTTCAACTGGTGAGGTTCCAGATGATTGGAGAATGGCCAATGTCGTACCAATCCATAAAAAGGGGAGTAGAGAAGAAGCCAGTAATTACAGGCCAGTTAGTTTAACATCTATAGTGGTCAAATTAATGGAAACACTCTTAAAAAAACAGATAATTTCCCATCTAAAAATTAATGGCCTATTGGACCCAAAACACAGCTTTACTGAGGGCAGATCATGTCAGACCAATCTTATTGATTTCTTTGACAATGTCACTAAAGTGTTAGATGAAGGTGGTGCTGTGGATATCGCCTATCTGGATTTTAGCAAAGCCTTTGACACTCTACCACATAAGGAGCTCATAGATAAGTTATTGAAGGTAGGACTCAATCCCTGGATAGTTCAGTGGATTTCCAGTTGGCTGAGGGATCGGTATCAGAGCGTTGTTGTAAATGGTGTGCAATCTGAACAAAGGTGAGTTACAAGTGGTGTGCTGCAAGGCTCTGTCCTGAGCCCCATTCTTTTTAATATATTTGTAAGTGACATAGGAGAAGGCTTGGTAGGAAAAGTTTGTCTGTTTGCTGATGATATAAAGGTTAGTAATAGGGTGGATATTCCGGGAGGTGTCTGCAACATGGAAAATGATTTAGCTTTACTGGATAGATGGTCAAAACTGTGGAAACTAGACTTTAATGTCTCTAAATGTAAAATCATGCACTTGGGTAGAAGGAATCCCTGCTCTGAGTACCGTATGGGCAGTACTGTGTTAGCCAGGACCTCGGAGGAGAGAGATTTAGGGGTACTGATTACTGATAGCTGCAAGATGAGTGGACAGTGTAGCCAGGCAGTGGGAAAAGCAAGCAGGATGCTCGGCTGCATAGCTCGAGGCATCACCAGTAGGAAGAGGGAGGTTGTGATGCCACTGTATAGAGCCCTGGTGAGGCCACAGCTAGAATACTGTGTGCAGTTCTGGAGATCTTACCTGCAAAAAGACATTATTCAAATAGAACGTGTCCAAAGGCGGGCAACGAAAATGGTGGAAGGACTTAAACTTAAAACTTATCAGGAGAGACTTAAAGAACTTAATTTGTACAGTCTGGAGGAAAGAAGGGAGAGGGGGGACATGATTGAGACCTTTAAATATGTGAAAGGATTGAATAAGGTTCAGGAGGGAAGTGTTTTTAAGAAGAAACTTAATGATAGAACAAGGGGGCACAACCTGAAGCTAGTCGGGGGGAAGATCAGGAGCAATGTTAGAAAATATTATTTTACAGAAAGAGTAGTAGATGCTTGGAACAAACTTCCAGCAGAGGTAGTTGAAAAATCAACAGTCAGTGAATTTAAACATGCCTGGGATAAGCACACATCTATCCTAAGATAAAGAGTACATACAGTATACACATAAGGGCAGACTAGATGGACCGTATGGTCTCCTTCTGCCGTCAACCTTCTATGTTTCTATGTTTCTATAGGGGAAATGGTGGACACATGTCCCACATTTGGAACACAGCTTTTACTTACTGGTGAGTTTTTTCACTGGCTCACATTAACTATTAGAGGATACATCAATCGCTTGCCCCACACTTGGAGCATAGCTGTGCTGTGTTTGACCTGATTGCAGACATCTTGTCGGATGCGCCTCAGGCTGTTTTATGGTGCTTTATGTTGGGCACTTCTGGCTATGCATCTGTAAGGGTCATGTGTTCTAATGCCTGGCCAATTGATTTTTTATACACATTGTGAATATGCATGGGGTGAGCAAGGGAACATGATTTTCTATACAAATGAGCATTTCTATTTATCTGGATACCTTTGCAGTGATTGGTCAAGGGTCCTATAAATGCATGTAGTATGAGAGACCAACTGCTAGACCATCTAACAAAGTTTACATGGAACACGTGGCTGTTGGTGGTCCATATTAGAGTCTGTGGTATCATATCCTATTGATTGAGCATGTCTGCCTGTTCCTGCAGTTATTTATCGCCTACTGTATATATTCATGCATATTTAGTAAATACGATAGTAGCAAGCTCATTTTTTAATTGTATATATTTATTCAGGGTAATTCAAGACATACATTTGTACTTTGGTACTTGGGGTTGGTTGACTCATATGCAGAATGTTTTGTCAATACATATTTTTGCATTTACAATATGGGCAGCTTTATTTATAAATGTACATGAAAACACGGAGCAACAAGGGTCCTCAGTTAGGTGACCTCAGGAAACAGTTTTAAAAAGCAAAATGAGAGAGTATCCCACGGTGCATGCACTTCTTAGGAGCTGGTAGTATCACACGTGCCCGTCACCTCCACACATATGCGCTTAGGGTTCCGGATCTTAGACAGTGCTTATTATTTTGGGACACATTATATTTATACATTGTGGTTATCATGTATTTCTGTTATACAGGATCCAGAGCATCTATGCTCTGTGAGTCTGTTTTTTTGAGTATGGTGTAAGTCACTGAGAGTCGGCCGCAATGAGCTGGCGCTATCTTTCGCTCCCTGCAGCATTGTACTGCTGTTAGAACGCCCAACATACATCTCAATTATCAGTGCCGGCCAGGTTACCTCAGCGACTGAGGCGCTCTGTTACAGTACCTGATAGCCGATCACAGCGTATACTAGCGGTCGCTCTTAGCGCCTCTATACAGATGCTACATATTTTTGGGCAGCTTTATTTATAACTAAATCTAGATTTACGGATCTTAGACAGGGCTTATTATTTTGGGACACAATATATTTATACATTGTGGTTATCATGTATTTCTGATATACAGGATTTTTCCAAATTAACACTCCCTCTGGTTTTTGTGTATATGTATTTGAATGTTATTTTTTAATTGTCTTGTGTCTTATTTGTCATGTGATTCTGGATAATAAAACTGTTTGATTTTGGTACTGCCTTGTGATACTTTCCCTGAGTATATAATGAGCGGCTCACGCTCCATTCAGTTTTAACTATGCCGCATTCAAAAATGCCTGTTGCAGGTATACACCTGTGCTGGAGGTGAGCAGATATTTCACACATCGGGGCATCCTAAAATAAGGAAGCTCCACAAAAAGGGAGATAACCAGCCCTAAAGTCTTATAGACCAGGGGTTTCCCCTCTTTAAGGATCTAAATGTATGCATGTTCCTTTTTCTGCACCATTTAATTGTTAAAAAAAACTTTATCTAGTTTACTTGCAGTTGATTGAGCCGTTTTCTGTAAGTCCGGGGGCATGATTTTATTTTTATTTTGAAAAACAAATATGTTTACTTAGCATAGGTAGAGTCATTTTAAACTAACATGACTGGGCTGTTATTGTTATGGCTGGAATACAGTCTAACCTCTTTATAGCACTGTAAATTATATAAATGATGGTCATTCTGTATGTGTTAGCATGCAGGATGTCTATAACTGTTTAGTTAAAAATAATCCCAGTGCTGTAAACATTTTCCAGATCATCTGGAGCTTGCATTTCCTGGAATTTATTGCAAAACTGTTCCTTTTTTTTATTGTGGTTATTTTTTCGATGTTCCTTGCAAACAGTAAGAGAATATTTGATTCAAATCCCTTTGTCCTAAGTAAAACAAGAACAACTAATTAGAAAGGACCAATACACCATAAATATCACAGTTCATCCTCACACTCTCACCAGAGTAAAAAATTTGATGCAGGATTTACGGGCTTGGCATAGGAAGCCAGGGCAGGGATGGGTGCTCTGGCTTTATGAGATCATTTTCTGTTAAAGGATAGCTGAAGGCAAAAATGAAAACCCTGCATTTAGAAGGCTAAAAAAAATAAACATTATGTTAATAGGATCCTCTGATGTAGCAACCGCATCCCACTCGCCAGTGTAGCAGCTTGCAACCAACTGGGTTCGCTATAGGGTGTGTGGGATGTAGTCAAATTGGACTCAAAAGTGGACATGATGAATAATTAATCTAATTATTGGGCATCCTAGGGCACTTTGAAAAGCAGTTATGCTAAAAATGTATGCCCTGGAGTTAAAAGAACCAAAAGTCTTTTTCAATGATTTTTTTCACGTTTTACATATTTGTTGTGTTGTGTGACTCTCATCTTATTGAACATTTAAAAGAAATGTTTTCCTAGAACTCCAGGGCTGGGCAGTGCAGCAGACAGTAAACGATCTGCCTTCCTTACCATCATTCCCTTTCTGTCAATCGTCTTCCCGCAGCCCCAGTTTTAAGACTTACAGGTGTTTGCTATAGAATCGAGGGTCGGGTATTGCCAAGGGGCAGTAAACAATTTGCTTTACCTTATTGCCGTCCTCCCTCAGCCCCAGTTCATGAAGCTTACAGCTGTCTGCTATAGACTCCAGGGCCAGGCAGTGCCAGGGGCAGTAGATTATTCGCTTACCTTACCACTGCCTCAAAATAGGAGCAGCGCTTATGGGTTCCAGCTGGCTGGTGACCTTGCGTTTTGTACAGTCATCTCCCATTGAAAAGAGTGGGGAGCTGCACTTCTGGGTTCCTGCTGATGGGTGCCCATATCCTTTGGACGGCCGACTCCTATTGAAAACATTGAGGGGCCTCCACACATTTTAAATCGTATTCCCTCTAAAAATCCATTTCTGAAAAATCCAATAATTTATTTATCTAAATATTAATTGCTGGCATTAAGAGGCTTTTAAATTAAAAATAAAAAATACAGCTGTTCCAACCTCACCAGCATGTTGCCAAAATTCAGTTCTGAGAAACAAAAATTAAGGTAAAATCTAAAATGGGTGTCAGGCCTGATTTAACCCTCAAAGGGCAACTTGATTATGGATGCCTGTCCTCTATTAAATCCCGGTTTAAGATACTCACCCTACTATCTCCTGGCTGGGGTGTCAACCACCTGAAATAAGCTCGCTGCTCTGCTGATGGCCAGAATTGTGACCATTCATACACTGCATGACATGTTGCTCATACCTGCAAAACGAATCCTATTTATATAGCCCATGTGAATAGTCCTGCCCAATGTTTGGACCTACTAGTGAACCACCAGCTGTTGGGCATCCTAACTCAGGATGCCCAAATATCCCATGGTCCTCTGTTGCATTTATACTGGAAATCTCCACTGACTTTAACTTGAATCCGAATATTAACACTAATTATAATGCATATAGAAGACAAATGACATTCAACATAGCTGGATATATATTTAGAAGGCATTTCCATGTTAATAATATATGTTGCAATACATTTTTTAAATATGACTTTTAGGTACATTTCATTTTTAGAATGTTGCTAATTTAAAAGTTGTTACATTTGCAAGGTAAGAACTCATATATAAGCAAGGTTAGGCTGTATTTCTTATTCAAGGTCATAATTAAATATGTAATTACTAGGAAATTCCAACCGCTGATCACAAATTGATTTGTGAAAGAAAATAAACTGCATAAATGTTTTACCGTAACCGCTTGCCATTACTGTAGTGATATATTGTCATCTTAACCTAATGTTCAAGTTTAACAGATGTAAACATCTATACATGGAAGTACAAAAAAATCAATAAAATGCAAGGTTCAAAGAGAGTAAAATATTTTTGTATTATTTAAGAAAGGTTGGCAGGGATTGACACTAGACATGAACAAATGTGGCATAGCTCAGCAACAGGGCTTGGAAATAGGTTAAGATCAGAAGTGATGCGGGTCAGCAACAGAGCTTGGCAAAGAAACATGGTGAGATGAGGCATAAGTGGACAACAGAGTTTGGCACAGAGACAGGTTCAGACATTGCTCTGCAGAAAGATGTGGTTAGATGTGGCATGGGTCACCAACAGATCTTGGCACAGAAATGTGGTAAGATGTGGCATGGGTTGGCAACAAAACTTGGCACAGAGATGTCAGACACGACTCAGGTTAGCAAAAGGGTTCTGCAGAGACAAATGGTGAGATGTAGCACAGTTTGGAAACAGAGTTTAGCACTGAGACTTGGTTGAAAGAGGCACAGGTTGGTACCATGGCTTAACACAGAGACATGCCAAGATTTAGTACATGCTGGCAAAAGGGCTTGTTGCAGAAACATTGTCAGACATGGCACAGGTGTGAAACAAGTTTCGCAATCAGAGGAAGCAGATGAAACTTTGGGAGTGTGGGAGGGTTGGAAAAGCATGCACATTAACAATATGGGAAGTGGCATACTATCTTCTAAACAGCTGGTATAAGCCCTTTAACACCTGAAACAGCACCTGAAACAACAGATACCATGGTCAAAGAGGTGCCAGAGGTTATGCAATGGGTGTCTGGAGTTCCTCCACAGCTTCGGAGCATTCCTCTGTTTAGTACTGCTTTCGGCTGGCTCCCTTTCTGGGACTTTCCCCTGCCATATGCCGCTCCACCAGCAGATGGCTCTGTCCTGCAGAGGTGCTGGTAATCAGCCAGCACCTGTGACTTCTTGGCATATATAAGCTGATCCCTCATTTAGGCAGTGGAACAGCATTGAATTATCATCTTGAACTCTGAACCCAGATCCCAGAACTCTGAACCCAGATCCCAGAACTCTGAACTCTGAACCCAGGACTCCTGCCACAGCTATTGTGTTTTCCGTCCCTGTCACAGGCTTGAATCCATCTTTGGACTTTCATTGGATCTCTTTTCATGTATGTTTCCTGACTCCTCCTGTGTATTTATTCCGAGTGTGTGAATGTTTGCTTGTATTTTTGCACAGTAGCCATAGCACTCAGTGATCACCTTTATTCCTGCTATTAAACACGGTTGCCACATATTCGCCTTTGTCATTCATGTCATTCAGCCTCAATTTCTGAACATTTTCTACAATCAGGATTTCTTCATTGAGAAATCCGTGGCAATGGTCAAGCCTTTATTGAGCATCACTAGTGGTTGACAGGCAAGTCCTATCTCAATGATCCAGCCAAAACACATGGCATGGGAGCTCCAGGCAGGTTATGTAGTAGAATAGAACCAGCAAAGAATAACAGCTTTGTTGTTTTTTTGATATTCTGGAATACAGTTTTCATATCTGCAAGTGCAGCAAAAAGTGACATTCATTTATTAAATAAGATCAGAGTGTCCCTTTAAAGAATGTTTGTTGGTCAAGCAGACCTTTGCCGCAAAAGGTACAATAAACTTACTTAACACTGTAAGTGCCAGCCTACCTAGAGATGTTCTCTTCCTCTCATGCCTCTGGGGAGGACCCCATGCTTTATTTTTATTTTTAGGAGTTAAAAACCCTTAAAAATGAAAATAAATGGTAAGCAGGGCTTGTAGACCAGGGCACGGAGGTCAGCCTTAGTGGCCCCTGGCTCTGAAGGCTACAAACCTGCTTAGCCATCCCGGGCCAGGGGTCTTCTGCCCCCCCGGGCTTTGGGAAGGCAGGTAATGGGGAGGGGGCTGAGGGATAATGGCAAGTCACCCACTTGCTGCAGGTGACTTGCCAACCCCACAAGTCTTGTGAACTGGTATATTGGTCTCACATGGACAACTGGAGTAGGCGGCTTGGGCATTCTTTTCCCTGGGCACAGGGAGGTTGTAGGTTTGCTTTAATGTGGATACTACATAGGATATTAAGTTTGGTCTATGCAGGCCCTAGTTTAGGAAATAAAATTAGAGTCAAGGAAATAAGTTATGACAAGTGCTGGAAAGTTTTTCAAAAGGTGGTTGCAACAGCTGTGTGTGTGTAGGCATAACTAAATATGGCCCTGGTGCAAACATTAAATAGGGATTCAATAATTGCTTGTGCAGTAACATTTTCTTGTCACATACAGCCCTTTTTTAAGGTTAACGATTCTCAATTACAATCAGACTAAGCACTGAAAGCAATGGATACAAATGGTGCTTACTTTCTGAACATGATACACATAGACACAGACAAATCAGACTAATAATGAGAAAAACAATAGTGGTCCCCCAGACTTCATGGGCTTTCCTGCAGGAGCTACCCCTGCACCCCCGTAATTACACTGCTTGTCAAGGGCAGAGGCACCAACCTGACCCATTCCTCTAGGGTGATTTTTCTCCAGCCCTGCACATAATACTGACCATGTTCCTGAACACTCATGGGCTCAGACAATTAAGTGGGTTGAATAGGAGTTCTAATTATGTAAGTCCAGATGTGTTGAGGTAAATGGTCATTGTGAAGTGCAGGACTGGTGAAAACATCATCCTGTAGGAATAGGTCAGGTTGGAGTCCCTGCAAGGGGTTATAGAAATAGAATTACTCAAGCACAATATGTTTGATTTGAACAAACTGACCTGAAATATTTTGATGACATATTGCTCACATTAATGAATCCCATGAAATACAGTAATAGTGCAATTTACTAATCTTCTGGTGGTCAAGTATGGATTCAAATTCAGATTTGTTTTGTGTGCAATTACTTTTTTTCCCATAGACATATAAGCTTAGAATTTGGAAGACTGATGTATGCATGATTTAATTTCCTCTACCAAATTAGAAACAGGATTCATGAGAGATGGCTGAAACATTTCATTTGCTCTTGTGTTTTGTTTTTCAGCCAGTCTAATTAAAGCCTGGTTCCCAAGCCTGCTTAGGCTGTTCTCCCATCTGACTGCAGTTTACACTACAGATAGTGCTTCCAGACAGGAACTTATGCTCATTTTATATTAAACGGAACAATCTGTGGAGAAGAAATTATGGCTTTCATGTTAACTCTTAAAGCCAAAGATAGAATAGTCTCATTAGTACAAAACATGTATTGGAGTTGCTTTTTCTAAAGATTCTGCTATAGTTAGTAAAAACATTTTATTATAAATAGTAAAATGTGCACAAAGGGAAATAAAATATTTTCTGGAGGAATAGTAAAAAATATATATATAGCAACATTTTCTTGGGAAATACCATACATGCATATCCAATCAAAGACAGATGTATATCATTTGCAGCTTTAGATATACAGCAGCTCCAAACTCAACCGCATCTTCTAGGCCAAATCTCTTTAAATGTAAAGTATTAAAAG
Organism: Gastrophryne carolinensis; assembly: GCA_027917425.1. NCBI lineage: Eukaryota > Metazoa > Chordata > Amphibia > Anura > Microhylidae > Gastrophryne > Gastrophryne carolinensis. The sequence continues at coordinate 169,597,353 of CM051236.1, forward strand.
TACTTTTATGCTTTGCTATTTAAATTATAGATTCAAATGTTCCATGCAGCATATTTGGTAAATGCATGTACTCTAATTTCTCACCTTTTGTCTTTCCTCATCAACTATAAACTTTGTAAAATTGCAGACAGTATAGATGAAAACTTCCCATTCCCATTACCTTAACTGGAACTCTCTAGGCAAATAATCAAATCAAATCATAATATGTTGACGTCATCCATACTCATTTGATGCCTTTGTTAAGTATATACCCACTTCAGAACTGTCATTCTCTCTTATGTTGTTTGGCCCACCTCTCCCTAATTTTTCAAAATAAACACCCGCCAATTCATACTCTCAAGCAATAGAAACACTCAGCTTTTCATATGCTATGTATGTGCTGATGACAGTATGAGGGTGTAAAAAAGAAATTTAGCAGATGTCACGCACTTGCTCACACACTGTCTGTAGCTGAGCCGGGTGGAGGCACAGCCACCACTCAAGAGCCTGACATGTAGGCTGCAGATCCCTCTTCACTGTTGTAAATATGCAATCTGCAGTCCAGTGGGTAAAATTTCTAAATGTGTCATCACCAAGAAAACACACATATTTTAATGAACAAGGTAGTCATGGGATTGCAGGGAAGGTGAGTGTACCAACGACCCTGGGGTTTCACACAGCAAGGCATCCCAATTCAGGATGCTGTATAAAAAGAGAGGCCAAAAGCCCTAGAGTCTTATAGAGTCTAGGTTTGTGGTTGCCCGCTTTAAATCTGTTTAAAATGATTCTATATTTTAGGTGTAATTACAGGTGCATCTCAATATCGCCTGCAAAGGTTTCCTCAACCTTTACATGTTTATGTAACCTAAACAATTATGGAAAAGAATGCATTAACACCCTTCACAACAGATCATTGCTAAATAAGCTGGCTGTTCACAGAGTGCTGTATCTAAGCATTTTGATGGTGGTGTAGTGGAAATAGGTCAGTGCTTAAAAAGCCACCACACAGACATGAGCTACGTAGGATTGCTTGTGCCAAGCCACACCTGACCTGAGTTGCTTGAGGTCCAATGTGAAGTTTCCACTGTGACTGATGGTTTGAGGACTGCAATGAGGATGTGCAGCTTCTGCTTGTGAGTGTAACTGGTAGGTTGGAGTAGGGTAGATTAATTTATTGTCCCAATCATTCTACCTGACAGAGACACACATTGGAAGCGACACACTCCTACAAACTACTGCAGAAATATGACATACATTGGCGTTGATTCAGAGCCTGGTGAGAAAACTCACTACTTTTTTAGCAGAGAAAAAATTTATATTTTCTCACCAGGCTCTGAATCGACCCCATTGTGTATGCTATCCTAGGGCATATTAATATAGAGAATAAGAAAGAATCAGAATCAGTTTATTGATGGGCAAGTACATTATATACGTGGAATTTGTTTTGAAACATATAGGCATCCAATTTAAGATTCAACTAATCTGCATAACTTTTAACCAGTTAATCAGCTGCACAAGACATGTCTCTTCTCTAATATTCCTATTGAATTTATAAAAAGCAAGATAAAAAAAATCACCCTAAAGAAACCTCCAGTCAAAAGGTATCACTGACCTATGTATGGGGGGGGGGGCATCATGGTGAAGGATGCACTGCTCTGAAAACATATGCAGGCAGCCCAAAGTAAGACAGCCCCATGTGACCGCCAGGTGTCAGTGAGGTTAGTGGGTGGGATTGGGTAGGGATGGGCATCTGTGCATTTCTGACCCCATTCTGGCCATCAAGCAGGGTTGTGATCTGGTGGCCGAAACTAAGGTTATTATTGTCTTTCTGTCTTCTTTTGTTGCTATTTCTTGCTGCTATGATAGCAATGTGCTGTGTCCTGAAGAGGAAAATGTGCTACTCCGGCCCTGGACGATGTTCTATTTCAGTCTATTCCAGCATTAGTTATATAGAATCGGAGGGTTTAAAAGTATTCTCCAAAAGTTGAGACACCTGTAGAAATAGATTGGATTGGATTTCAAATTATAATTAGCTTTCTGTGCTTCATAGCAGCTGTCTTTAATGTCAAAAAAATAGAAACAGAAACTCTGACAAATCTTTTGGGTAAAAAATGAATATGTTTTTAACTTATTTTTTAGGAGTGCAATCATTAGTGTTGTGCTACAAAATTGTGGCTGACAGGGCTTTTATGGGGCAATTAATAGCTATGCAACCACAATAACATGAAATGGTCCATAGGATTACATGGGCTGCAATTCACTTTACAATTGCCCTGCAATCAAAGTGCATCAATTTAAGAGTAGTGTATTTACATATATTTTCATTCTAAAATCATTTTTAGACTGCTAAATTGATTAACATACCAGAAACGCCCTTGTGGTCAATGTCATACATTAGGAATCCATACAAATATCTTAGTACGGTCCGTTACTTTTCCTTCTTTCATGATATTGTTTCATGTCTTTCATTGATCTCTCTTACCAACATCTTCAGAGGCCAACAAAAAATAAATTACATTCACTGGTCCTACTTTTATCTAGAGCAATGTACTGCTTCTAAAAATAAACGTGAAAAAGTATATTGACAGTTTGTAGATATGAAATACATAAAATGGGGAATGTATCCTGAAAGTTTTCTGAGCATTCAATGACATTAATGTTGAGCGGATCCAAACCGCAAAATTAATATCCAAATTTTGCTAGTTTGGGCTCCTGAACCCGCAAAAAGGATTTCAAATTGAAATCCGTGCAAGGGTTCGGTGATTGGACCGGAAGCAGAAGAAGGCTGATTGGCTACACAGTATGCAGGTCACATGTCCCGTATCCTATTTGATGCTGCCACAATGTCTGCTATAAAGATGGGGGGGGGATCTGCCACAGTGTCTGCTATAAAGATGATGGGTGTGATATTGCCACAGTGTCTGCTATAAAGATGAGGGGGAATTCTGCCACAATGTCTGCTATAAAGATGATGGGTGTGATATTGCCACAGTGTCTGCTATAAAGATGATCAGGGTGATACAGCCACAGTGTCTTCTATAAAGATGATGGGGGTGATATTGCCACAGTGTCTTCTATAAAGATGAGGGTGGAATTCTGCCACAGTGTCTGCTATAAAGATGATGGAGGTGATACTACCACAGAATTTGCTGCATTTTTTCATCAGATACAATTTTTATCTAAGGAACAATAGCCTGATTTTTTACTTTTTAATTGCATTTTTTCATGTTTTAACTGTTTTACTAAATGCAGTTTTAAAGGTATCCCATTTAACATTAAAACTGCCTGGGAGGTTATTTTTTAATATTTTTTGGTAATTTCTTTGGCACTTATTGTTATATACAAATTTTATCAAATGAACAATAGCCTGAGTTTTTTTTTGCAGTTTTAAATGCGCCCCATTGAACATTAAAACTGTCTTCCTTTGGCCCAATGGGTCATCATGGTCCTGCGCCGTCTCCCCTTTCCTCTACGGGGGTCTTTGGGGCCCCTTCCAGTGTGTAGATGTGGCGCCGTGGCCCCATGCATTTATTTTTACACTTTTGGCAGGAACATTGAAATATAACCCTGCCACCAACATGTTTATATATTATATATATGTTATATTAAGAGACAAGGCCTCTCTGCAATCTCCCCGACAAAATCCCCTCTAGGCCCCTCCTTTTTTGTGACATCAGCAATTATGTCAGGGAAAGTCCATCGAGGCCATGACTCCAAGTATTGAAGCCAGCTCCCCGTGCCCTCACATCAGTCCTGGTAGCAAGGATGGTCCCCTGCCAGTAAAATGACACATTACTTCCACCCCCATTTGGGGAATTGGGGGTGCAGAAGAGCCCGATGCCCATTGGTGTGGGCATGGAGTTTTTACAGGGGTGCTCTGGGCACTTCTGGAAGAGCCCTGAGCCCATACCAAAGGGCATTAGGCCTTGTAGCTAAAATATGCTTCCCCACTGTGACTTTCCCAGCTTTAACAAAAGCTGGTTAAGTGGCATTCAATAAAACAAGGGAAATTGACAAAAAAATGCGGACAAATATTTTTCCATTAGATACAAATTTGGGTTGATTCAAAGAAACATGTAACAGCTTGGATTTGGGTCACGATCATCCTATTTTTCACGTCCGCTCGTGCGTTCGTATGAACTTGCGAGTGATTCTATAAGCAAATACGTTTCTATCCTAAAATATACGTCCGTTCGTATGGCAGTTCGGGAATCAGACCTATGTCAGTTTCCATCCTGATTTTTCCGTTTCATTTCTCAGGTTGCAACATTGGTTTTGCCCTTTTTCCTTTTTTGTCTGGACGTAAATCCTTCTGATCTTGCGGCTCCGCACTACAAACTTACCTCATTAAAGTGCATTCTAAATATTTGTTCTTTTATTTTTCTTTATTTCATTCATTTTGTAGTAACCAACCATTAATGAATGCATTTGCATAAGTAAATCTTACTTTGTTTAATTTTTACTTAACTTGCATTTTTTACTTGTGGATTTAATTTTAATATTTTGGCTTCAAATGGTACAACTTTAAATTTTGGGTGTGGTTACCCACACCCTCTACATACAGATTGCTCTCAAATATTAAAAAACACCCAGCAACTTCTGCATGTTATGAGCCTCGAAACAGCCAAGATGGCGGCTCAGGTATTATCGGGCAGCCTGCAAACAGAAAGGGCCTTGTGACTGTCCGTGCCCCCAGCTCTGGGGGCAAAATACAGCAGTAACCCACATCCTGCACTTTATCCCGCTCTCCTCTCCTCAGTAAGTGTGATGCATCTGACCAAAGATGTGCTTAAATAATTAAACAAAGCAAAGGTAAACAACTACACCAATAAATGCTATCTAAAAATATTATTCTAGTACATCAATTTTAAAATAAATAACAAAGGACATAAGTTTCTTTAATTAACGCAAATATATTGCAAAATAAAGGTTTACATGCAAAGGACTAATTAAGGTCCACATTAAAATGATTTTATAAGGCATACATGAAATGTATTAAATCAGGCATGCATTGCCATACAATTAATGGCCTCGGCCATGCTGATACATGCAGTTCATTGGAGCACAAGACGCGCAGACTCCTCCACATAGCCAAAAAACCTGTTCACGAACAGCAATCCGGCTGCTAAAAGGTGTCGGCTGTGGCTTTCTTTTAAAACGCGTTTAGAGGTTTCTCTGAATCACACCTAAACACATCCAATTATCCTAAGTTTTACGTTTTGATCGTAAGTTTTAGGATTTGATCCTAAGTTTTACGTTTTGATCCTAAAATTTAGGAACGAACTTCCGCTGATCGTAAGAGCATATACGCATTCGTACGTAGGCTCGTGCGAGTCGGAAATGGCCAAAAAAACAGGAAAAAATGACTAACACCCACCCAAACTTACGATTTTCGATACGAAATCAATTAACTTTTCCTCTTTGAATCGAGGGGATTGTCTCTAACAAAAAATGCCAAAAACATATAAAATGATGGCAGTTTTCAAGGTTAATGGGATGCAATAAAAAGACGCGTTTAGTAAAACAGTTAAAACCTGAAAAAATACAACAAAAAAATAAAAAGTCAGGCAATTGTTCCTTAGATATAAATTGTATCTAACGAGAAATGCCTCAAAAACTACCAAAAAATATAAAACAATAACTCACAGATAGATTCCATGTTAGATAGGATGCTTTAAAAAGCTGCATTTAGTGAAACAGTTAAAGCCTGAAAAAAGTCAGGCTATTGTTGCTTAGATAAAAATTGTTTCTAAGGAAAAATGCCCCCAAAATTACCAAAAATTATAAACATTAAACCCACAGGCAGGTTAAATCCAAAAAATAAAAAGTCAGGCTATCGTTCCTTAGATGAAAATTATATCTAACAACACAGCACCAAAAATGTAAAATAACCACCCCTTTTACCTTTTCTCTGTTTTGCGCTAATTATTTACAGTTTATAAGCATACCATTGCTATGCTGTTATAAAAAAAGGTGTGGGGACACTGCTTTCTTTTTATTCTTTTAAAGCAATGTGTACTCTATGATGACAATTGTGTATTGTTTTCATTTTATTTTTTAAATATGTGCCCCCAATAACTAACTTACTTTTCTATAAAACATTTTTTGATTTACTTATTTTCTAAATAGAGGGAACAAATAACTAGGGAACAAGACATTTAGTTCTCTGAGCACTTTATCCACAGAAATAGCACAACATTATTGAAGTATGACATGTAAAATCATACAAATTGTCAGAGGAAATGAAAACGCTAAAAACCTTTTTTAAAATACATCATATAATATTACCTAATTCGGAAAGAAAACTTATTTTTTAAAGCAGACCAACACCCTTTATGGCAAAGATGTTGGTTGCCGCCAGCACCATGCCTATATGTTAATCTGGGGGGGGGGCTGGAGCCCCCCCGCACATAGCCCCCCAGGACACCCGTAAATCTCAGCGTAACCTTGTCCCCCCTGCCGAGAATCCAGCACTGCAATTGGCTGTCAACATGGGCAGTGACATTCCATCAAATGAAAGTCCTGCCCACGTGAGTGCCGGGCAGCCAATTGCGGTGCTGGAGTCCTGGAGGGGGAGCTAGGTTAAGGTAAGATTTATGGGCCTCCTGGGGTTATGTATATGTGTCATTAAGCAGTGGTGCTGGCGGCCACCAACACCCTCACTGAGGTGGTTGCTGCTCTAAATGTCTACACCTGACCTGGGTGCTTTTTGAGAATGCATGCTATGTGACAAACAATGCCTTAGTAAATCAGGGCCAGATATACATATGTGAAGGCTCTCATTCATCATATCTCTAGTATTAAATACACAGAATAAGCTGTATTTTTCTTAAAGATATCACGCTAGTCACTTGAATGGCTTGGATTTGAAACAAGAAATATAGATATGGTTGCTGTGATTTAATGCAACAGATAGGCTAGGGAGTTTAATTTTAGCAGCTAAATGAAATGTTTTTAAAAATGATTGCGCAAATATGTTCATATGAGTTAAGCACCTAAATTGCATTGGAAGACCACAACTTGTGTAAGGAAAATTGTGCTAATAAAAAAAGAAAAATGTATGTTGTTTAGAGAGCAAGATGATGGGACACAAATCCTTCAATTTTCAGCTTTGTGGAGTCTTATTATTTTGCTCAGGCTGTTACAGAATCACCAAAGATTCAGGGACAAACAGCGATACTTGGCAGTGTATATTCTCTGTGTGTAAACACATTTCTTTCTACATAGCATCAATCAGCAGTACCCAAAAATTGTTAAAGCAACCAAGATACCCATTACCAAGATAACATCAGTAATGGGCTTCATAGTAAGCATCTGTCAAGGCAACAAAAATTAGACCTTCAGTTCTCTGGATTTACAGGGTATGTGTATAACATTGCTTTGCAGAACAGTAATAACATTTTTGGTAACAGTTACCTAGATATATATGAGTATATCTTTCCAGTTTCTCCTAGGTAGAGCATTTGCATAAAAATAATATCTTTAAATATCCAAGTAGAGAAAGAAGGCCTTTGAAGATGTTTTTCTAACAAAAAAGACAGGCCTCAGCGACAGTAAAGACAGTAATCCCTTGGCTGGATCTTCCTCACAAAAACCTAGACTGTTAGATATCAGTAGAGGCTAAGGGCCTTATTCATCAAGCGATAGCGCCAGGTAGTGTCTGACGAGCGCCAGGTAGCGGCAGCTAACGGCGACTACCGACTCAAGTACGCCCGGCGGCGGTCACAATGACGCATTTATCAAGCAAAATGAGGCTAGTGCCGGCGAGAGCGACGGCTAGCGCGGCATTCATCATGAAGCCGCCTGGACCGAACAGCGCCGCTGCAAATTCCTTCACAGCGACACGTATTACCTGGCGCTACCTGCCGCTCTCCCATACATTTCAATGGCAGACGCTGAAATGATTGTTTTTAGTGGTTTTTGGGTTTTTTTCTTTGGTACAAAATTCCACACATGTTTATATTGATCTGTTTAATGAATCTGGATGGTTATTTATATTTTATTTATTTATTTATTTTTTCACAATGTAATGTTGTGAGTGACATGGGAATTGCATCTCCTCCACCCAAACTCATTGGCATCAAAATCGCTGGTTTTCCACACAATCGGGGCTTGTAAAGCTATTTTGTAGCCTGTCAGGTTGGGCGGTCACGTTCGCTCTTCGAAATTGTCAGCGCCCAAGCTATTCGGCAGCCCTGTGTTGGTCAGTGTTTGTGCAGTCGCTGTTTAGATTCGCTATGTGGCGGCGCGAGCGTCGCTGTGCCTCGCTGCGCTGCGTTGTGCAGCGCTGTGCTGTTCATACATGTGCCCTTCTGCCATTTGCAAGGAATTCACTTCCCGCGACCCCAGTCGTTGTTAATGAATAATGTGTGCCTGGCCACATATTGCAGGATTAACATTCAGTCGTACCAGCTCATAACAACCCGTTATGCATTCTCATGTGTGCCACATTTTCAGGTAGTTGTCTAGTTTGATTGTGTGCTGACTTTTTGAAGGAATCAGATTTGTATATTTAAGCACAACGGTGTATGCTTTAGAAGGACCTATGCATTACAGTATGTAGAATCCCCTGCTAAATCAAGCTAATAATTTGTGGCGCCTTTTGCCCTAGCTTGTTTTGCAGCGTCATTTTAATGTATTTCCGCCACTTAGCGTGTACATAGCTGATATTAGCTTGTCCCTGTTGCGCGCATGTTTGCTTTTGAATTTTGAAGCACAGTTGCTTGCGTCATATCCGGTTCCGGGATCCTCCTTTGCGTTTCAACGCCACCTTAAGGTAAAACTGTCTAGCGCTTATGCCAATAGCTTGTTTTGCAGCGTCATTTTAATGTATTTCCGCCACTTAGCTTGCACATAGCTGATATTAGCTTGTCCCTGTTGCGCACATGTTTGTGTTTGAATTTTGAAGCACAGTTGCTAGCGTCATATCCGGTTCCGGGATCCTCCTTTGCGTTTCAACGCCACCTTAAGGTAAAACTGTCTTGCGCTTATGCCACTAGCTTGTTTTCAAGCGTCATTTTAGTTTTTCCGCCACTTAGCTTGCACATAGCTGAGAATAGCTTGTTGCTGGTGCGCGGAGCGTTTTTTTTTTTTTAACTTTTTCCCAATGTCGCTTGGGTCATTTCCGGTTCCTGTTTCCTCCTTAGCGTTTCCAATATGATGCCCAGACGAAGAGTAATGCGCCTCCCCAGCTCCTCCTCAGACTCTGACCCCACCACCCCTCCCCCACCTCCCCAACCTACCTCACCTTCCTCAAGTACCACCCCTCCCACCCCTTCCCCTCCTGGGCCTAGTAAGCCAAAGCGCACCCGGGTGGATAGCCGAGTAAATGGCCAGGTGGTAAAAGTGAGTATTTTTTGGTTTGTCTTTTTAGCTTAAAAGTTGCAGAACACACAGGGGGGATTGGTTATGACAAATTTTGGTTTTAAGAACAAATTTGAGCAATCCCCGTGGGGCATCCCCATTGTGGATGTCCTGCTGGGATGCCCCCCCTGGAGGGCCCTAAATATTACCTCAGTCCCGTCCCATCTGTGCATGCGTTAGCTGCGGATGCCTATTGCGCTTACCTCTAGCAGGGTGTACCCCTGCGCCAGACATATTGTAATTTGGTGTGCAGGCGCACTCCCTGTTAGAGTCAAACGCCACATGCGTGCTTTGCCGTGCAGACCCAGCTGAGCTGGTATGCACGTCCCAACGGCCTTGTATGCGCATACCACAGCGGCGCGGAGCCCTGTGTTTGGCTTGCGGAGTGACGTGGGAGTGTCCTCAGTGGTGTATTTGTGGCCTTCCAAGGGGGTTGCAGACAGCGGACCACCCACAATTGGTGTGGCCCACCAAAGTGCACACAAACCCAGAATAGTGATAATCCTGGGTGTGGGTCCACTTTGATCTGGTCTCTGTATAACTGTTTATGACTGTGTTCTGATGTCATGTATTTATTTTAGTTTGTTTGTTCTTTTTTCATAGGACTTCTGCCTGGCCGAATATGACTATGCCCGTGGAGGCAAAAAATGCATAGCCATGGAGGTGAAGGCCACAGTGTCCCGGCGCTTCCACACCGAGCTGACCATCCGCTCAATCCAACAAAAGTGGTCGGATTTCAAGCGCCGGGACCCTGAAGGCGTGTACCGCCTATATGATGCCTACGCATCAGGTAAGTTAAAGCTTATGTTATGTTTAGCCTTTGTGCCGAATCATCTGCTAAGCTGTGTCCATTTGTGCTCTTTAGATTAATTATTTTCTTTCACCCCCTCCACACAGATAAGCGTCCTCCCCTGGGGAAACGTGGGAAGGGATTCCTCCCCCGAACCAGGCAGGCGGACTCGGGGGAGTCATCGGGGGAGGGTCCCTCCCGCGGGTCCTATTTAGAGGACCCAGGGGAGGAAGGGGATGACGCCCCAGAGGAGTGTGCTGCTGGGGGGCTGGCTGGATCAAGCCTCAGCTCCTCACACTCTGAGTCTGAGGACTCTCACCAGGCAAGGGGCCACTCTCAAGCAGGGAGTGAGAGGGAGGAGGGTGGCCCTTTGCCTGGTGGATCTTCCGACCAGAGTGTGAGGAGCCGAGGCTCCCCGCCTCCTCCTCAGAGCCCTCCCTGGGCTTCAAGTGGCGCTTCATCCCCTGGTGAGTGTACATTTTTTAATTGTTAGTCTGTGACAGGTTTCATCTTGCAATTTGTCCTTAGCCCTTGCCATTCCTCTCTAATTTGCAGGGCATCATATAGGCGGCACCTCCATGGCATTTTGGCGTAGGATTCTCCACGGGCATAGTCATGGTAAGTGTTTTTGGTTAGCCATCACATTCCCAATGTTATTACATTCATTCAAGTGTACCCCCAAACATTGATGGTGCTTGGTTTCTGGAAGGTTCCAGGACAAATCACATCCCTCACCCAGGGCCCCCCCACAAAAAAAACCCCACAAAACTCCTTACCTCTTTGGGGGTTGCCAAAGCCACCGTCCAAGCCTCCTGTGTGACACTCTAGATGTGTGTGCGTCTGCGCTCTTTTTCCAAATGGCCTGCGCGTCCGCACACACTCGAGGAGTGATGTGTGGAAGGCAGCGGGCGCGGAGTACGTTGTCTCATGCAAATTGTGTGGCTCGGCCAAAGTGGACCCAAACCCAGATTAGCACCAATCCTGTGTATAGGCCCACTTGTAACAGACACATGTTTCCTGGTCCATTGTCACAGCTGGTTTGATAAGGTACCCTAACCTCACAAACCCCACTACAGTGCTAGCCAACTGTCAACCACCCCTATGTTTCTGCCAACACCATGATGGGTGTTCTCATTTCTTTTCTTGGGTTAAGTTGTTCCCGCTCCAACATGTGGGCCACTATTAACATTAGCCAAACAACTGCTAAAGATTCCTTTACATAGCACTGTCTATGTTATTTGCACATTCTCTTTAGGGATACATGTGTCAAGCCTAACAAATTGACATTAACTCATGGTCCAGGAAATATGCTAATTTAGGACAACCTGTATGTAACCATGCAAGCCTTTGCATTTTCAGACTCAATAACCAGATGGATGTCAAATAGTCAGGTGTCATTTGCCCACTAATTGTGTTTTTGTCTTTTGCTTTATGTTGACAGATGTTGCGACGCAGACGGAGCCAGAGACCCTCCTCCCCACCCCAGCTCCAGGGACGGCCAGCAGCATGGGCCCCCGCCACAGCTGCGATGGTGAGTACATCCCACTTCATATGCCTAAAGACTTGTGAAACCTATGTCTTCTAGTCACATCTGCAGACAATTTAAATTTACCTATGTGTTAATTTCACACACATCTCGATTCAATGTGTTTGCACAATAATCCAACATGCCTGTTTGCATGCTTGATTGTTGGCTCACATCCTTCATTAGGCCACATAGAGACTATTTTTGCGTTAGACACAACCAAATGGGCCCTATTAGGTCTGGACCTGTAACATTATAGGGCAAACTCGTGTACTCGTTCGGACTTAGGCCCTGATGTTTGGCTGTTACTAAACACAAAAATGGACACACTGGGAATTATACCTTCTTTGCTTCCCAAGAGTTAAACTGGAACAACAACCAGGATTTTGACTTTCCTGGGTGTTGTTACACTACGGTGGGGCACCCCTGATCGTCACCGCTGTGTGACAACCCCCTGAACTCACTTTGACTCCAACAAACGTACAAGCCATGGCAAATTGCCTCCTCCTCCGCCTCCCCCGCGCCCCTTTTTACGCGCGCGTGCCTGCGCCGGCCATTCACAGACGGCCGGCGCAGGCACGCACACGTCTAGAGGGGCGCCAGGGAGGGCCCAGCGGCACTGCCACACAGAAACTGAGGTAGGTATTTTGGGGTTTGGGGGGGTTTCACCCCCAGGGACATCCCGATCTTGGATGTCCCGCGGGGAGGGAGGTGATCGGGCAGGGAATCTGATAGATTCCCGGGCCGATCACCCGTGGGTGTTGGTACACTTTAAGAGTAAATGTATGCTTGGGATGTGTTGTTCACATTCCTGCCAGTCAATATTACTCATATCATGTTAACCAATAAGCACACAGTGGTCAACAATGTTAATGTGAGTGTCACCTAATTGGACACACTGACATTACATTGCTACATCTGTGTCTGTTGAGGTCACATCCAATTTATTAAAAAATTGTTGTTTCTACATCTCTACAGCTTGTGAAAACCAGCATCGCAGACTGTGGCGGGAGATCCGGCTCCTGAAGCTGATGCTGCTGGCCAAGAAGAGGCGCCGACGGCGTCGTTAGGGTGGGGGGAAGGCTGGCCTCTTGATGGCCGTTGTTGGGCAATGTTGGCCCTGTTGGCCATGTTTTCTAATTACATTTTTTTGATTACCATCATTACAGTGTGTTGCATTGCAAAGCATAGTTTAACTGTCTCCAAACCCATTTGTGTGTCAATTTAGCCATACCTTTGGAGCCATTTCAGGTGTTAACCATAGTAAGCTATGGTCTCCAATGTGTGGGCTAAATTGACCAATACATTGACATATGTAGATCAAGATACTCATCCCTGACTGTGTTATTAGCTAGGTCTTAGGAAACACACAATTTAGAGGTGGGTGAAGCAAATATATTTACAAAAACAAAAATATACAAAATTAATATTCTTGGCTGGGTGGCCGGGGAGGTTGGGAGTCATTGCTAGGGGCGGTGTTGGGGGACAACAGTGCAGTAAAAAATATAGACTGCTGTTGTATGAGCTGTTGTAGCAACAACAAAGTTTGGTCCTGCCGCTGGAGACATTCTTCCTGGCGCTGTATTGATTCTTCCTGGCGCTGGAGAGATTGTCCCTGGCGCTGGAGAGATTGTTCCTGGCGCAGGAGAGATTGCTCCATTAGATTTGCCAGCCGACCAAGTTCCTGGTTCTGGTGTTGGTTTTGGAGCAACTGGTCCATCTGGCGCTGCAGGGCCTCATTTTGTTGCTGACACATCAGCACCTGATTTTCCAACGCCGCAATGCGCTCATTAGTTCCATCACGCGGCTGTTGGCGACTGTAGTCCTCCAGCATCCGGACCCCTAGCTCATAGAAATCTGCACTGGTTGGTGCCACACCTCCTCTTGCTGTGGTTTGAGGCTAAACAAATAGAAAACCACATTTTAGTCAAACAGAACCAATGCAGGTATGCCCCTCAAAATAAATCCCCTAAACAGTCACTATACAACTTACCCTTGTCTGAGCCTCGGAAGCTTGGCCACATGGGACTTGGGAAGAGGTCCCAGCTTGGGGTTCTGGTTCCGCCTCCTGCAAAAACAACAATGAAAGGAAATGTGACATGTTGCTTCTTCCACTACCCACGAAGATGCCAATGTGGTTCGAGGTCGTCTACATCAGCCATGTTACCTGCGTGTCCTCCGGCACAGGTAGGCTCGAGGTTTCGCTGCCAGAGAGTGGCAATTCAACATCCGAGATGTCCGGCAAGTTGGCATATGCTAAACAGGAAAATCAGGTTATTAGGTCTGTGGCCCAAACTCTAATGTAACCTGGCTAGGCTATCGAGGCCATACCTCTAAAAAGTGCCAAAATACACACTAGACCAAAGGTATCTGTTAAACTCAGATTGTTAACATGTATGTTACAGGACTAAGAGGCAATAATTTTTGCTAATCACATCAGAAACATTGCTTAAATTACACATACCCGCAATCTCCCAGATGTCTTGAGTGGGGTCCTCACTCGAGCTTGGACCTTGAAAATACATGTGGACACACAAGTTGCCAGAAGCAAGTGCCACAAAAGTAGAGCCAAAATACAGACTAGAGCAAGGCAAAACAACTTACCCTCATCTCTGGCAGCCGGAACTTGAGGGGCCCTTTCTGGACAGCCACTTCCGATATTCGGGTCAACTAAAAAACACAAGGAATGTCTCTAAATATTCAGCAAACTACTACGGGGAATGTTTGGCTAAAAAGATGTCCGCCAAAATACATTGCTATCACTCCAATAACTAATAGACTGACCCTGGGGAGGCAACAAGCACTCCCAAGAGGCATCTTCAAGTTTACCAAGCAAACATGTAGCTTAGTAGACTAACCAAATTGAACCAGTGTAACATAAACAGCATAAAGGATACATTATGTATTGCTCTACACACCAACAGGGTCCTGTTGACCGGCAACATCGGAAGTGGGGTCCAAAGATGAACCAGTCACTTGGCCTACCAAGAAAAAAGAGGAATGAGACACATGCACTTGGGTAAAAGAGGATCAAGCAAGGTGGACACATGCACTTACCGACATCCAAAGAGTAGGTGGGATCCGGAGGAGATGCTGGGGCCAAGGGCATGGGAGCTATGCCAAAATAAAGCCAACATTGAGCCATAGTTAATGTGCGTGCAAAAATACAACATGCATTAAGGTGTGTGAGCAGCTCTTTCACTAATATTCACTAATCAAGGCCAGTGTGGCTCCCACATTGATATGCCGATATATGGCTACACATCTCTGGCTTCAAACATATCTACACATGTTAGGGCCTTGTTAGTTAGTTGCTGTGAGTGTTACAGTGGGCGTGAAATTAGGCCGCAGGCACATATTATTAATACTCAACAGTGCAAAACTTGATTGTTTGAGCTGCTCCCACACCCATTTGTTCACCAAACAACCAGCAACCAAATTAGGGGTAAATACCTTCAATGGCAGACTGGGGTAGCCTTGAGGTTGCTGGAAGGGCAGGAGCTTGGGTGTCCTGAGGCACATCCCGGACAACAGCATGTGCACCTATGCATAAAGCAACAGACAGAAAAGTAACAAATGTTTGAGCTCTAATGTAATACTTCACAGGTCCTACTGTTAGTTGGTCAGAATGTAAAAATGCAAATCACATACATTAACATTAGGTTAGTACAAAAGCCAGAAAATATGTACCTTCAGTCCAACCGGTGGTGTCATCCCCAGGATCCACACCCTGCAGCCGAGCCAGTGGGATTTTGGCCTTCAGCATCTCCTCATACGGCCTGTAGGTACTCTTTGGAGCCTGGATGAACCCACTGTCCACATCAAGATCGTGATTCATCTTTTTCATAAGGGCCCCTCGCAAAGTGTAGAAGCGTTTCCTGCAGGATGGGCCACTACGTGGGTGTTGAGCAGTGCTACTAAGCTCCACACCAATGGCATCCCACAGTTTGCTTCTTTCTTGTTTGCCTATGGACTTGCTTTGGGAGCCAAATATCAGCTCCCATTTAGCAAGTGTAAGGCGCACAAGATGATTATTCTCAGCCAAATTAAATTCAGGCTCCCTCTTGGCACCTGGGCGCTTAGCCTGGGGTGCTGCCCCACCTTCAGGCTGTGCCCTTTTCCGTAAGGGAGGTCTGCGCACAGCACCCACCAAACTCCTACTCGGGCCTGCTGTGGCCGGCAGATGTCCTGAATTTGGCTCCATCCTGTAGCTGCACACACACACAAATACACACCCAACAAGCACGCATGCAGACTACAGAATGGCATCGCAATCTCTTAGGCTTGGCCAGGTTTTATGTGCTCTAACAGCCAATCAAAAAGCAGGCCACTTAATTGATTCACACATACAGCCCAGTTCCTTCTAGCCACACCTCCACTGCACTGACTGAAGCATGTGTGTTAGCCAATTAACTCATTACAGACCTCATTAACCAAACAACACACACCCAAATCCAACAATGGACTGATGCATCTCAAACCCTTGTGACATGTGGTTAGCCTAACGGCTATTTAAAAAAACAGCAGCTTACCTTTCATTGGTCCACCACTGATTTTTGGGCCATGTCCGTTAATGCACGCAAGTTTCGGCTCAAGTACGCTAGTAGCGCTACTAGCGTGCGCGTGCGCACTCTGTTTTACGCACACCTGGGTCGGCTAATTGGCGCCCGGAAATAGCAGAGCGACGCAAAAGGCGGCAAAGCGGACCTGTCCCTTTTGAAAGAGAAGTATAAAAGGAAGGAATTTTCTAGCTTCTGCTATTCTTACACTGTGGCAAAGGCTGTGGTGTGGTGCTGTGCTTGCTTCCCTTAGCTCATTTGAGCCTCTGTCTGGTTTCTGTCCTCACTCTCTGTGGCTTGTTGGGTGATTTCTGACATCAGTGCTGTTTCTTTAGGAGCTTGGTTTTGGTGGCATCTGCAAATATTGTGTAGCATACAGCAAGTGAGGCTTGATTTTGGGGCCTTTTGTGGGCTGTGCAGCAACTCCCCTCTTGGTTGTGCCTAACTTAGAAAGCTGGTTTTCAGCAGGCTGGTGGTTTGGACCACTATAGTTCTGGTTTTGTGGTGAGCTGCATTGTAGCGGGTGTGTGTGGAGTGTGATTGTTTGTGTGTGTGTTGTGTGTTAGTGGTTTATTTTGATTTTTTTTTGTTTTGTATATATCTTTAGTGTGTGTGATGGATAAGAGGGTGATGTATGGTGTCTGGGTGGATGGATGTATGTGTATGGTGAAAGAGCAGGAGGAAAGGGAGCGGGGTGTTGTGAGGCTTAGGGCACCCCGCTCCTTTGCAATCCGCCTTTCAGTATGGGACTTAAGTGACGAGCAGATCAGGAGCCGCTTCCGTCTGAATCGTGCTGCACTACAGTCCCTATATGATCAGATTAAGCACAAAATCGAGCCATCCACCAAACGCACTCATTCCATTCCAGGCATAGTACGCCTGTGTGCCACTCTCAATATTTTGGCACGAGGGACCTTCCAGGCAACCTCAGCCCTCCTCAGCGGGATAAGCCAGGCTACTATGAGCCGCATACTAATCCAGGTAGTTCTGGCAATCTGTGATTTAATCCCAATTTACATCAGGTTTCCTGAGGATGAGGAAGAGGTTGCCAAAATAAAACATACTTTCTATCTGATGGGAGGGATCCCGAATGTGCTAGGGTGCGTTGATGGTACACATATCCCTTTCCGCCCTCCCCGTGCACAGGAGCTGTCCTACAGAAACCGGAAGCAATTCCATTCCATTAATGTGATGGTTGTCTGTGACCCAGACATGAGGCTGCGGGCGGTGAGATCGGGGTTCCCCGGCTCATGCCACGATTCTTACGTCTTGCAGCGGACAGTCCTGTGCCGGAAGTTTGATAACAACGAAATGCCAGCTGGCTGGCTACTGGGTAATAAATTAACCATGTCAATGTATTTTGCAAATATGTGGCCTAGTAAGCCAAATTTAACCAAACTACCACCAAAAAACATGTACTAGTACTAATTGCTGTCTCTCTCCTTGTGTTTTTTCTACAGCGGATAAGGGATATGGGCAGAGAACGTGGGTCATGACTCCGGTCAGGAACCCACGGACCTCTGCCCATGAACGCTACAATGCAGCGCATCGCAAGACCAGAAGCATTGTGGAAAGAACCATCGGCCTGCTGAAAGCACGCTTTCTCTGTTTGGCACGGCCAGGAGGAGAGATGCTCTGCAGCCCACAGAAGGTCTCCAAAATCATCATTGCCTGCTGTGTGCTACACAATATCTGTATTTCCCACCGAATCCAAGCCCCCGAGGAGACAGCACTGGTGCCAGAAATCCCCAACATGCCCGCAGCAAGAAGTGAGGACACCCAGACTGGCGATGAGCTAAGGGAAAGGATGATCACTTCTTTTTTTGCGGTAAACTAAATAACCTTCACTCTAATGCAAGTACTGCACTACTGGCTAAATGTATTAGAACTACCATCAAAAAGAGCCCAAAAACACACTAAGGGGGGTGTAAGATGATCCAAACCACTCTAAGGGGGGGTGTAAGATGAGCCCAACCACTCTAAGGGGGGTGTAAGATGACCCAAACCACTCTAAGGGGGGGTGTAAGATGACCCAAACCACTCTAAGGGGGGGTGTAAGATGACCCAAACCACTCTAAGGGGGGTGTAAGATGAGCCCAACCACTCTAAGGGGGGTGTAAGATGACCCAAACCACTCTAAGGGGGGGTGTAAGATGACCCAAACCCCTCTAAGGGGGGTGTAAGATGACCCAAACCACTCTAAGGGGGGTGTAAGATGACCCAAACCACTCTAAGGGGGGTGTAAGATGATCCCAACCACTCTAAGGGGGGTGTAAGATGATCCCAACCACTCTTAAGGGGGGTGTAAGATGACCCAAACCACTCTAAGGGGGGGTGTAAGATGACCCAAACCACTCTAAGGGGGGTGTAAGATGAGCCCAACCACTCTAAGGGGGGTGTAAGATGACCCAAACCACTCTAAGGGGGGTGTAAGATGACCCAAACCACTCTAAGGGGGGGTGTAAGATGACCCAAACCACTCTAAGGGGGGTGTAAGATGAGCCCAACCACTCTAAGGGGGGTGTAAGATGACCCAAACCACTCTAAGGGGGGGTGTAAGATGACCCAAACCACTCTAAGGGGGGTGTAAGATGAGCCCAACCACTCTAAGGGGGGTGTAAGATGACCCAAACCACTCTAAGGGGGGTGTAAGATGACCCAAACCACTCTAAGGGGGGGTGTAAGATGACCCAAACCACTCTAAGGGGGGTGTAAGATGAGCCCAACCACTCTAAGGGGGGTGTAAGATGACCCAAACCACTCTAAGGGGGGGTGTAAGATGAGCCCAACCACTCTAAGGGGGGTGTAAGATGACCCAAACCACTCTAAGGGGGGTGTAAGATGACCCAAACCACTCTAAGGGGGGTGTAAGATGATCCCAACCACTCTAAGGGGGGTGTAAGATGATCCCAACCACTCTTAAGGGGGGTGTAAGATGACCCAAACCACTCTAAGGGGGGTGTAAGACGCCAATGTTGGTTATCAAGTAATGCATTTTTGTATTTGCAACAACTATACTACTTTAAAGATCTATACTAACTGCACTTTTCTTATTTTTTCAGGCACAAAGACATGCACCGTGATCCGTATTTGGGACTTTACAAACTTTATTTCCCTTTACTTTGCTTTTTCCTTTCTGTTTGAATTTTGATTTTCCTTTTCTCTTGGGTTCATTTTAAAATTTTTGTAGATTTTAATAATAAAATCTACTATATATAGATACATGTGGCTATGTGTTTAATTCTGTTGAAAGTTTCCTTGGCATTCTACTTCCTATTGTAATTTTCTTTTTCTTTCTGATTTATGTTTTTATTTCCCTTTTCCATTTTCCTTTTATTTCTCTGTTCTTTTTTTATTTTCTTTTGCTATTTTCCTTTCTCATTTCTGTTTTTATTTTCTTTTTCTATTTTCCTTTCTCATTTCTGTTTTTATTTTCTTTTTCTATTTTCCTTTCTCATTTCTGTTTTTATTTTCTTTTTCTATTTTCCTTTCTCATTTCTGTTTTTATGTTCTTTTTCTATTTTCCTTTCTCATTTCTGTTTTTATTTTCTTTTTCTATTTTCCTTTCTCATTTCTGTTTTTATTTTCTTTTTCTATTTTCCTTTCTCATTTCTGTTTTTATTTTCTTTTTCTATTTTCCTTTCTCATTTCTGTTTTTATTTTCTTTTTCTATTTTCCTTTCTCATTTCTGTTTTTATGTTCTTTTTCTATTTTCCTTTCTCATTTCTGTTTTTATTTTCTTTTTCTATTTTCCTTTCTCATTTCTGTTTTTATTTTCTTTTTCTATTTTCCTTTCTCATTTCTGTTTTTATTTTCTTTTTCTATTTTCCTTTCTCATTTCTGTTTTTATTTTCTTTTTCTATTTTCCTTTCTCATTTCTGTTTTTATTTTCTTTTTCTATTTTCCTTTCTCATTTCTGTTTTTATTTTCTTTTTCTATTTTCCTTTCTCATTTCTGTTTTTAATTTCTTTTTCTATTTTCCTTTCTCATTTCTGTTTTTATTTTCTTTTTCTACTTTCCTTTCTCATTTCTGTTTTTATTTTCTTTTTCTATTTTCCTTTCTCATTTCTGTTTTTATTTTCTTTTTCTATTTTCCTTTCTCATTTCTGTTTTTAATTTCTTTTTCTATTTTCCTTTCTCATTTCTGTTTTTATTTTCTTTTTCTATTTTCCTTTCTCATTTCTGTTTTTATTTTCTTTTTCTATTTTCCTTTCTCATTTCTGTTTTTATTTTCTTTTTCTATTTTCCTTTCTCATTTCTGTTTTTATTTTCTTTTTCTATTTTCCTTTCTCATTTCTGTTTTTATTTTCTTTTTCTATTTTCCTTTCTCATTTCTGTTTTTATTTTCTTTTTCTATTTTCCTTTCTCATTTCTGTTTTTATTTTCTTTTTCTATTTTCCATTTCTTTCTCTGTTCTGTTTTTATTTTCATTTTCTTTCTCATTGGTGGTTTAATTGTATTTCCTTTTTCTTTAAAAAATAAATAAAATAATTTAAAATGTGGCTATGTGTTTAATTATGTTTTATTTTGCATTTATATTCTAATATCTGGTTTAATTTAATTTCCTTTTCAACACAAAATAAAAACTCTAAAATGTATAAAAAAATGTTGCAATGTGTTTTATTCAGAAGGTACTGGATTCCCAGGCCACAGCAAAGCTAACAGGCGCTGTGTACAATAGCGTGGTCACACTGACTGACAGCGCCTACAAAGCTGAGGGCCAACATCATATTCAGCAATGTAGGCGTTGTTCCCAACAACGCCAGGTAGCGACTGAGGAGGCCTGCTATAGCGAATCGCTACCGCCCGCGGCTGACGCTAGCGGCGCTCATAGCGCCATACTTCAGTCGCTCATCTGTCGCTACCTGGCGCTATTGATGAATCGGCCTCCCCGTGTCTTAAAATCAAAAAACGTACAGGCCTCAGAGCAGAAGTCAGAAGGCATTTGTAGCTCAGAGGGGATCTTCCGTAAAAAAAACACACTTTAAAGTGATTTAGCAGGCACCAAAAAGAAAAAAAAAGAGTATCTACCTTTCATCATGTGCAGCTGATCGGTGCCAGTCCAGCAATCAGTAATTCACCTGATGGATCTGAGCCCACACTGCAGCTGCCACATCCCACGCCTGATCATGTAGAGGAGGTTAATGGAAAGTCAGGATCATGACTCACCATCAATCACAGGCATGCTGCCACACTGTCTGCATTCATTGCAATGAAGGTAGTGGACTGAGGCCTGACACTCCCCCTCCATTGTAGGGAATGGCGTGGGCACACCCCTGTGACTGACGAAAGTGGCAATGAATGGGGTTTGTGGTCTGGGAGCGGGCTTCGATTTTTTAGGTGAATGCTGAATGATTTTAATGTCTAAAAATAGACGGGGGGATTCTTGACAATTTTTTTTTTTTTTATTTTGTGGGGAGCTGCGAGAGGTTATGGACATGTTGAAGGGAGATAGAAACCATGACTGGAATGAGTTTAGTGAGGCAGAGGTTTAATGAGGGATATGGAAGCAGCTGTGACTGTAGCAACACCATCATTTGGAGCGTAGAATGTGTGCTTTGATTTTGTAAATGTATGCAAGTTAAAGATGTCCACATTGTCTTTGGACAGGCAGATACATCTATTGGATACCACCCAATTGCACAGAACAATCCTTTCAATACTGCACTTACAGCAAGGGAGGCAGGAACCTCTAGTGTAGGTTGAGCAAGCTCTAGCCTCTGGTTCGTTTTGGACTGCTAGTAGTCACTTCAATTATTCAAACTTAAGATAAAATTGTTGCTTCACATGTTTTACAGTCTGAAAGTACTTTGCAACACCTGTGATGCACCTTGCTGCCAGTGGTGGTGCTACTGCTGCTTCCCGCTTGTTTTGGGAGAATAAGGCCCATGATGTATCCTTATTTTTGCTGCATACATCTTAAGCAAAATACCTAATTTTCAGCCACTCTTGCCTTCAAAAGCTACTATACCTTGGAAATTGATATAGATAATAACTCTTTGTTTAAAATTTAGATCTAATTAATTATTTGCATATTTTTATGTCTGTGGTGTGCATATGTGATCACCGTCTTTGTTATATAGCTATCTTCTGCAGAAAAGAACCCCCTGCAATTTTGTTCAAATACCCACAATGCAAAAATGTAAAAGTATCAATATTTATTAATGCAAAAACAAGACAAAATAAAAAAAACAGCTAAAAAACATACAGTCAACTTATGGCCACCGGTTCACTGCACCACATCGGTTTCCACTTCATCTTCGGGGGTTTTCTTTGCCCCTCTGGCATCTCTTTTGGGCCTGCTGGAGAATGGGGGGACGTAGGGGAATGACCTTTAGGTGGGAAGAGGATACTTTTATACAGAGGGATGGGGCCTCTGTGGGATCTCCCCCACAGGACTACATGTGTCACAGGATGGGGGGCAAACCTCCCACCATGCCTCTCCCCTCTTGTGACATGTTAGTCATGTGGGGGGGGGGATCTCTGAGAGGCCCTGCATCTCACTATAAAAGGGCAATCACCGTAGCTCTTTACATATTCCTCTAGCTTGGAGCCGGGATGAAAAGAGTAGAACACAGTACAAATGCTGGTGGATCATCAACATCCGCCGGCATAAATTTAACTGACGTATCGTTGGAATGGGAAAGGTAATAAGTTATTTAAGAATAATTAAATTTGTAAAACCTGTGTTTTTTCTTTTCTTTTACTATACCTTTTGCCCCATGGCCCCCTATACCAGTTCAATGTCCATTATCCACACCACCAATGGGCACAGTGGTGAGGGTGAGCTCGGCATCCCATAGCATGGGACATCAGACCTGTGGTATAGGGCATAAGAGCTTGTAATGGCAAGGGCCAGGAGCTGGCAGTTTGGCCCTTGAGCCCAGGAATTACAAACCCCGATGCTGGGTTTGCTGGGTTAGTAAGCCTTAAAGGGGGGTCTAATGTCGGGGGCAGGGCTAATGTTTTAAAAAATGCATTTCATGTTCAAGCTCAGACTGAAAAATATATAATATATATCAATATATAATTTTCCTGGGAAATCCCTTCAAAAATCACAGTTAAATTTGTATAGCGCAAAATAGTGGAAAATGGTCTGTCAGCAAAGGGTGACAAAATCCCTAGGTAGGCTGGCAATTAACCCTTTAAGTGCCAACTTACCTAGAGTTTTTATCACCCTCTGTTGCCAGACGATTTTTCACTATTTTGCGCTACACATGTTCAGCTGTGATTTCCAGTAACAATTATATATTTTTTTTTTCAGTCTGGGCTTTAACATGAAATGTCTTGTTTGTCATTTTTTAAGTGTATTCCCAATATTTTTGGGCAAAATATGTGCAAAAATCTATTTTTTTTCAATTTGTAATGTTTTTTGTAATTAAAAATATGTTTGTCAATAAAATATTATTGCCTATGAAATCTCCGTTCCTTACGGTTACAACAGTACCACATATGTATTGGTAAACACCATTTCCTGCCCAGGAGCCTCCCCCAAACTGAAACAACACTTTAGGAGATTTTCAGATAAAAAATAGTATTTTTCTCCCTATAAAACGCACCTGCCCATAAGATGCACCTAGGATATGGAGGAGGAAAATAAGAAAAAGATTCTAAATCAAATGGATTGCTAAAACACCCCATTACAGACAGCGTGGCATTCCCTCATCCCATTCCCATAGGCAGTGTGGCATACCCCCCATTCCATTCCCATAGGAAGTGTGGCATTCCCCCATCCCATTCCCTTAGGCAGTGTGGCATACCCCCATACCATTTCCCATATGCAGTGTGGCATCCCTCTATCCCATAGACAGTGTGGAATACCACCATCCAATACCCATGGCCAGTGTAGCATCCCCTCCCATTCCTATAGGCAATGTGGCATTTCCCCCTTCCATAGGCAGTGTAGCACCCCCATCCCATTCAGTGGCTTCCCCCACAGTGGAGAGAAACAAAAAAGATACAGCCTTGCCGATGAAAGAGTGATGGGCAGGGCGCGCTGTGGCCCCAGGGACGCCAGCCGATGAAAAATTGGCGGACAGGGAGAGGGTAGGGTAACTGAACCCCGCCCACTATCCCCACTCTGCCCGTCCCCAGCACTGCCGCTGCTTCTTGGGCCGGAGCGCACACACCTGGTCCATGCACCTGGCCCGAGAAGCAGCGGGGGTGCCTGGAGGGGCCAGAGCAGGGCTGGATATTTCTTGATGTAAGGTGTATAAGTGACCCCTCCTCCTGCCATCCAGCATATCTATATGTATTTTTATTATTGGTCCATTTTTTCACAATAGTGCTCCTTTAAATATGGAAAAGCAAGGTCCCCCAAACAGAACAATACCCAACATGGATAGATACTGTCAAGGGAGGAGTTGCCCCAAAGTAAAGCGTGTGCGTAAGGCTAATTTTACTTGAAAATTTCAGCTCTGCAGACAAAGTGCGCACCTTGCGCTTTTTCAACCATAACAACCCTTTACATTTGGAATACAGTTGCACATGGTTTCCCTAAAAAAAGTATAAAAAACATGTTTTCCTGAAAATATCAATATGTAAACAAGAAAAAACAAGCTAAATCTGAAAGTACAAGGTCCCCTGAACAGAACAATACCCAATATGCATAACTACTTTTAACCCTTTTAATTGCCAGCCCACTTGATATTTTGTAGGCAAGTCGCAGGTGACTTCCAACCCCTAAGCCTTGTGAACTGGTATAGGGGTCTCATGGATCCCTTTCCAGTTCACAAAGGGTTAAATGTAAAAAAGACACACACACACACACAGATTTAAAATGATATTTATTCGTTTTTTTTTTACTCTCCTCCGATCCCCGGGTGTCCCCCGGCGAGCCTGTCCCTTGGAGCTCCGATGACAGCTGCCAGTTGACCGGTGGAAGGGGGGCTGGGAGAGCAAGGGATCACAGCCCCTCACACCTCCAACCCTCTCCCCACCGATCACCCAGCACTACTGCCCCGCCCACAAAACAGTTAGCAGTGGCCAAAGCAGGGGGGAGGCTATTCTGAGCCCTCTCCTGAAGCCAGAAGAGTCCCGGGGGGCACTTAACAGTAGGAGAGGCAGCTACGGGAGACTCACATAGCTGGCACTAGAAGGGTTTAATTGGACCAAAACCCAGCATTATAACTATCTGTGTTTTTGGTCTGTGTCCCCAGGGCATCCATATTGGGGTTGCCCCTGTTCTGGGAAACTCCCAGTTTACCAAGTTAACTTACTTTGGCAATCCCATGACAATCAATGTTCTATACTGTGCATATTAAGGCAAAACAGATCCCGGGTTTTGTTCCTTGTGAAACCCCCCAGATCTCCCACCTTTTCCAAGTCCTATGGTGCATGTACTGGTTCTTGTCGAATCAGAGCTGTTTGCCGTGTATATATAATGTTCGGCAAGTGGCTCTGTTTACACAGAATTGGAAGCAAAAGTGGCGCATCCCCAGCTGTGGGCAGGCTCCTAACTCTCTAAAACCTATCTGAATGGCTGGAGACGGGAGTATGTGCAGAGCCCAAAGATGCTGGGGATGCAGCTGTCAGGAATGAGGTAAGTTTTTCTGAACCCCCGATGGTTTTTACACAGCGGGGCATCCCCATCTGGCATGCCCCAGGGGAAGGCAAACTCATTGGGGTTTGTTGTGCTTTAAACCAGACCAACAACCTTACAAGAAACAGTGCTCATATGCATCCCACTCCAGGGCTATTCAATTAGTGCACATAAAAATAATTTACCTTTTCGAACTCCTGCTATAGTCAATTTTGGAAAAAAAAATGTTGCTCATGGATCTGCAGGCTACCTGCAAAGAGGAAGTTTCCTGCCACTGTGAATTGTGGGGTTATGTCAGTTGAATTCAGGAAGCAGCATGGCTGAATTCAACTGACATAATGGCCGCTACCAGGAGAAAATCTGTGAGGTAGTGTTTCAGCTTTGAGTGAATGCAGGAGTGAATGTCAATGACAGCTCTGCAGACAAAGTTGGTACCTTGCGCTTTTTTAACCAAAACAACCCTTTATATTTGGAATACCCCCACAAACCATATATTCTCTGACAGTACACATGTTAAGATTTCTAAGCATACCCTTGTTGTAGTGGGCTCATGTTTCTGGAAGTAATCCCTCAAAGAATTCTTAGGTTGCACAGGGTTTCCCTAAAAAATGTATAAAAAAGCACAATAATCCAAAAATATCACTATGCAAACAAGAAAAAACAAGCTAAAAATGAAAGCGCAAGGTCCCCCGAACAGAACAATACCCAACATGCATAGCTACTTTTAAGCCTATTAATTGCCCGCCTACTTTAAGTTTTGTCACCCTCTGTTGACAGGTCATTTTTCACCATTTTTCGCCATGTTTAACCATGATTTTTCCAGGAAAATTATATATATATATATATATATATATATATATATATATATATAGTTTTTTTGCAGCAGAGTTTAGGCTTTAACATGGAATGTATTTTTTCTACTGTTTTTTTATATTTTTGCGTAAAAACAATTTTTAGAAATGTGGCTCCTTTATTTTAAATAAAACATTTGTTTTATTAAAGAAAACCATATTGCATGTGAAAGCCCCATTTCTCCCAATTTCAACTGTACCACATATGTATCGGTAGCCCCCCATTCTTGCCCAGGAGACCCCCAAACTGAAAAGAGCACTTATGCAACATTTACAAATAAATTATAACTACTATCCACACTATAAAGGGTTTTTAAAAATTGGCGGTCCCTTTCACATTTTTTGCGAATTTTAAGGGTTAAAAATCTACAAAAATCCCCGCAAAAAATGTAATGGGTTCCCCCCTACCCAGCATAACCAGCCCAGGACCAGCTATACAGGACTTGTAGAACAGGGCGCATGGGCCAGCTTTGGTGGCCCCCCGCCCTACCGGCCACAAGCCCCCATAGTCTCCGGGTGCTCGGGCTCTTCTGCCTCCCCTGGGCTTTGGGAAAGCAGGTAATAGGGGGCTGGGGTTAATAGCATGTCACCACGTTGCTGCAGGTGACTTGCCAGCCCCTAAGCCTTGTGAACTGGTATAGGGGTCTCATGGACCCCTTACCAGTTCACAACTGGTTAAATATAAAAAAACACACACAGAGAGAAAAAAATATTTTACCTTGCATTCCTCTCCTTCCCTCACCAATTACTCTAGATCCTGCTCTTCTGCTGCTGCTGGAAGCTTTTTATAACTGCTGGGCTACAGAGTTAAAAAAAAAATGACATAGGGTTCCCCCTAACAGAGGGGGCATTTTTGGGAATTTCAATGGTTAAAAACCTTTAAAAACCCCCTCAAAAAATGTCCTGCGGGGGCTAAGGGTTTTTCTGCCCCCCCCCCCCTTGGCCTTTGGGGGGGGCAGGTAATTCAGGAGTCGGGGGTTAATGGCAAGTCACCCGCTAGCTGCAGGTGACTTGCCAGCCCCCAGCCTTGTGAACTGGTATAGGCATCTCATGGATCCCTTACCAGTTCACAAGGGCTTAACAGTAAAAATAAACACACACACAGGAGAAAGAAAAAAATGACATTTATAATTTTTTTTTCTCTACTCACCTCTGATCCTCCGCTGTCCCCCGGTGATCATGTCCCATGAAGCTCCGATGACAGCTGCTGGGTGGTCGGTGGAGGGGGGGCTGGGAGGGTGAGAGATCACAACCCTTTTGATGACGTCATCCGCCCCACCCTTGGGTGGGGCTAGCAGCCGGCAACCCAGGAAGTGAGAAAGAGGCGATTTCTCCCCCTCTTCTCACCCGGGAAGAGAGAAGACCTGACGGGAGGGATCGCGGTCGCAGGTGAGTAAATTATTTTTGCCGAAGCAAGGGGCCGCTAATCTGGACACTTGAGGGTCGGAGAAGCAACCACATAAAATTCACGGGCTTGAAGGGTTAAGAGTAGCCATATCCACCCTGTCTCATGATCTGCCCCTGCAGTGCTGCAGCCATAAAACGTGTTGACTAGCTGGGAAGTTTTGATGGCAACTGAGTGGGAATGATTTGGGTTGGTCATGGCCTTTGGCCAGTAAATTTCAGGGCTGATTTGTGACCCCATTCTGTCACTGGTTGACAATAAAATATATACAACATAAACAACATTAATGAACCATGCATTAGAGAGATAGTTCCCTTTTCCTAGAAGAGCTACATCCAAACTCCATTCATCATTTTGGGATTAGAAGAAAATGGTCTGCTTTAAGGCAAATATACCTGATGTTATTTGGAAGTCTCTTCTCTACATAATTTTTTAATGAAGCAAGAGATTTCATTATGTCCTATGGGGCTTGTTTAAATCAGATCTATTGCAGAGTAGTGAATTTTGCATAGTTTAATAGGATGTGTTTTACTGGCAGTCATTCATTTCAATGTAAACTGCCCCACAGGGCGTAGAAACGTGAACTTTGGTGTTTTGTACATAGACTTTTTCGTTAACCTAAAAATAGTGAGAAAATGAATCCTGCCAGATTCAGGTGTGACCTTCTTTTCAGCATTTTGCTTAATTACAAAATATGATAGTGGAAACAGTGTGCACTAGAATCATATGTTCTTATAGTCTTTAACACTCTTGCAGTACATTGCTTCCCACTCTCGAACTGCTCTGAGCTGTATTCCCCTCACGTAGCAACCATACCTATGGGGAGGATATACATCCAATCAAAACATCAATCTCTAAAAAAATGGCTGTTTTACATGTTGCTATAGTAACATAACATCCTCTTAATTAGTAATAAAAGTAATGTACAAGCATCAAGGCTAATACAACTATAATTAGAAAAATACATCACCTTGCAGAATAGTGCCGGTAAACCAGTACTTGCTAACGGTATAATGAATATACAATGTGTGACCAAGTCAATGGTTTCCCTGTTGAGCAAGTCTTCATATGAATTATTGTTAAAGGTGACACCTGTGGCTGAGTGTGTCATTTGGAAAGAGCGAGATCAAAGTGATCATACTTTAGGACACTCCCTCCAGATGTGAAGAAAAGATTTGCCTATTTTTCCTTGCAGCATGGCAAATCTTGTTTTTCGAAAAATTGGACATGTTGGAAATTTGAAGGTGTCCTTATAATCATCAATACCAATCCGCAAATGCATATGCATTTATTAAGTGGAGGGCAGGCACTTCAGATGTGGAGGAGGAGCGGGATGATTTGTTGTGAGGATAGTGATCTCATACAACTAAAATGTCTACTCCGAATATAAAATACACCATGTAGAGCACATGAATTTAGTACCACTGCTGGTACTCAAGACTCTTGCGGGTGGTTAAAGAGGTTGCAGAATTAGCTCTTCCACTGCCATCTATACTTTCCTCAAACCTGATTTGGTCAATAAGTACAAAATGGCTCAGAATGTTGATTTATGTGTCTTTATGTGCACTCTTAAGGGCTGGTTTGTGCATTTTTAACACAGAGAACTGTCAAGTGCTACCCATGTAATACTTCAGATAATTTGGAAATGGAAAGTGGTACTTGATGATACAAAGGTTGGAAACCTCTGCCCCAGAAGATAACTTCATTCATATGAGTTGGACATGCCTACAATGCAAGACATTTACAAAGGTAGGTAGTAAACATGGCAACCAAAGTGGTGCAAATCCCAATACAAGTAAGTCCCAAAACAATGCTTGGAATCTTGAGGGATGTGGGTGCAAGAATACAGTTCATCTTAATGTTTGATTATATTAGGTAACTGGCTAGTGGGGACTTGGAAGTCTGTCGAGATAGTCCACAGTATTTGACATTTGGGGGAGGCACATTCTTTTTAAGTGTCACAGGAGGAGAGAGGCAAGAAGGGAATACCACATGCCCCTCCCTTCCAGTGAAGTTTTCTTGGCATGCCTGCCACCAAAACTTACCAGTCCAATGCACCAAGCATCAAGCATGCACCAAGCATCGGATCTTGTTTCTACCCTTTCACTGAACCACAAAACAGCAAAGTAAGAATATCCCCATATATTTTTTGTTGCTATTAATGAATAGTTTATCAAGAGGTTTTAGTTTTTTCCTTACCATATGCAATTTGGTAAGGGGACCTTGAGCCTAGTTGGAGGGTAGTATCCTATTAAAATCAATAAAACCTGAGCTCCTGTGGGTTGAAATTTCTCACACTCTCTTAAATATTTTCCCTTTTGACCCCTGGTGTATGTTGGATCAAATTAAACCAAACTGAATGACTTTTGTTCGAGTTGCATTTCACTATGACCCAAATCCACAGCAACACTCATTTCTAATAGTGATGCTATGGTTATAAAGGCAAGAAAGACTGTTAGCAAATACTGATGATACAGAATGGGGCAGAGGAACATATTTTGAGTCCTGATATATTGTCTAGCCAGGAATACTAGCCTACTATATCCTTATTTTATACTGCCCCCTATTCCTGAAAACTAGTGGTTTAAAAAGCTCAGGTGCCCATTAAAACTAGAAGCCTAAAGAGAGAGAACCCACCCGTTGCATAATGTGCATAATGCATTCAGTGTAAAGTTAGGATTACATTTATAAAGCTCTCTTTTTGCACAGAACATGTAATGCAATATATTGTCATTCAACTTTCACTTTCCTAATAGGAAGGCATAACATAAATTACCTTTTTCCTGTTATTTGAATTTGTTTTTACAATCTGAGGCCCAGTGACACTTTAAGAATTAAGATTAATTTAATCAGCGAAATTTAAGCATGATGAAATTAGTTTATTGCTTATGCAACCTTTTATAACTATGAGGAGTCTATTTATATTTTCTTAAGCTGAATTTTAGCAATTAAGTTAAGCAATTACCAAACAACTAAGGATGCTCATGATAAATGTTGAAAAGATTTTTATTATGGAAGCTGAAATTGGTCTACATCACCCCTTAGTCAGACTGCATAAAAATGTCCTGTTAACATTTACGCAAATAGAGGGTTCTGGATTTGTAAGATGTATGGATAACCAAAGCATCTATTTTAGAACCACACAAGACTGCCTTTCAAAAGTGTTTACATTGGTAGCAGGGAAATTAATAAAATCAAACCTCAGCTTGACACACAAAAGGTGCAAAAGTGATTCAGGCAGCAGGTTGGCCTAAGCCTTCAGGCTCTACTTAATTAGAAGTTAAAAGCCAGTCTATGCCAGGCACAAAGAAGCAAGTATTTCCACTACTTAACATAATTTCCTGTAATGGACAAACAAAACCGTAGATTGAATCTCCTAAAATCACCATTATAAAGTTTGCTTATGCTTATTTTTCTAATTAACTATTCCAGTTTGTCAAGTGACAACACGGGTTCCTGTTTGCTTTAACTAAAATAATAGAGCAACAAATCTGATATATATTATATATAAAAATATTATATATATAAATATATATATTCAATTTCAAATTTCTTGATACTTTTGAAACTTTAAAACACATAGTTCATTACAGCAAAAGAAATTATCATTCACCATATGTTATAACATTTATAGTCATTTCTAAAAATATTCTTACAAAATGGGAAACTTATAGAGAAGAACTAGCCAGTAAAATGTATAATGTGAAGGTTGTAGTTGGATGGTGAAATGTTAAAGGAGTTTTGCATTTTAGGAGTTGAATTTTTTGGGTGGGAGAAAACCAAAGACTAGGCGACTACATTCTAATTTTTTATGCATGTGGTTTCTTTTCAAAAAGAAATGCTTTAGCTTTTGTGGCCCTCGCACCAAACATTGGGGTTAATGCTAAATATTTGGTGAAGCCAGTGTGACTTACAGTGTGCATTGCTGTGTGGATTAGAACCTGCATCCCGGTGAGCTTTTTAGCGATAACACGCAAAAAATTGCAAAATATTATTTGTACAAGTGAGGGCACATTTTTACAGTTTAGGTACATTATTTTTCCAGTGATGTAGGATATATTTTTAAAGTCTTGAAATAACAGCACCCTATGGGCTATGCTAAAAATTTCGCCAGTGTTTTCTGCCCATAGGGATCTGTTGTTTCCAAACTTAAAAACAAATATCCTTACCTCATTGGAAAAATGATGCGTCCAACCTGTAAAAATGGCCCATGGTACAGGTACAGATAAATGGGAGGAAAAAAATCAGAAAAAAATTTTTTTGCACTTTTTTTTGTGTCTAAACACTACAAAGCTCACTGAGATGCAGGTTGCAATTTACACAGCAATGCACACTGCAAGTCACACTGGCTTAAACCGGACCTTAACCCTGAATAAGAGCTTATCTCATATGTTTCGCCCCACCCTGTACATACAGATTGCTCACATTAAAAATTATCCTACCTGCATCTACTGCATTTTCTGAGCCTTTAAACACCCAAGATGGCGGCACATGAAGTCTCAGGCTGCCTGCAAGCAGGAAGTGTCTTCTGACTGTGCTGCTCTGCATTCTGGCATTGCTGTCCTTTTCCTGACCCCAGCTCTGCTCTGTCTGTGCAACGCACAACTTTAACCCTGCCCCCTGCACTTTCCCCTCTCTCCTCAGTATGTGATGCTTCTGAGGCAAGATGGCGGTGCCCATATCCTAGAATGCTAAACAGAGTTGCAGCCCAGTGTGGGAAAGTATAATAAGTATGTGACTAAAAACGTAAAATATTGTAATTCAAGATGCTAAGGAATAGTTTTTTAAGGGTTTGTGCTTTTCATTAAATGATTCTGAAGGTCCGTTTTAAGCAAATATTTAGCATGACCCTCATAGGCTGCTTAAAAATTTTTTTTCTGGCATTCTGTATTTTTCTCTTCACATGTTCATTGACAGAACACTGATGAAAAAAGAACTCTCATTTTAGATATCTATAGCATAGAACACTGACTGATTTTAAACACCCGCAGTAAGAAAAGAAGGTTTACTAATTCTGTGGGGGCACGTGTCAAAAGGTGGCATATAGTGGCACGCACTAAAATTATTTAAAAAGGGATGCAAAAAATGTGAGGACAAAACCTGGACTTTGCCAAGTAAATAAGAGTTTTTTTGTCAATTTTGTCGATCTCCAAGATGGCATGTGTGCTGGCGACAAGGGCCTCCGCCACCCCTTTCCACCTCCCATCACACTACCCGTCATCTCTAACACCTGGCGGTGTGCGCTGACCAGTGCATCTTGTACACCGAGGCCTCACCACCAGCACAATGTTAAAGGGGCTGCCCCTGACCATCCTCAAACCCTCCTACCTACACCTATCAGGAACTAACGTGTGCATTACGCCCACCCACCACCCTAACTGACCAAACTTACCAGTCAATCCCACCCACTATAAGGAGGAGTTCAATTACTGACATAAACGCAGGAAACCACAGTAGCACATGGTCAACCATTCACACTGGAGTGACGAGGCTTCCTGGGCCCATATCCATAGTAAGGCTCTTTACATATGCCATTCTACTTTTCTACTTCACTAAAAACCCTAAATGCCTGCATATTCACTTTACTGATATCTTTTAATTACAGACCCCTGACCCGGTGGCTACACCTGGGTTACTTAGCCACCCTTTCCAAAGGCTGACCTAAAACCAAAACACAAGGGTAAACCCTTCTTTTCCTTTTTTCTATCCACATGACTATTTTAAACATGAACACTAGTAAATAATACCATCAATAACATATATTTTCCCACAGGGAGTCACCTATACCTTGTCTTGTTACTAAACTCAAACTTTCTACCAATCTGTTTCAAGCTTGCTACGAACTATACCAGTGTACCCAAGGGGTCTGGATTATAACGAACTAACCCCCATCTTACACTGCACTAACCAGACCAAACCAGAACCTCAACCTACGTTGCACCAACTGGGACGAACCTGCTCAATAAAGTACTAACTTCCCTTTCTCATCTCAGGGTCTGATTCCGAGGTAATCTACTGCAGGTTTTTTCTCATTCACTACCAAGTATTGTATACTTACCTATTGCTACACTTCTAAATCCTGTAGGTCAAAACAACTTTCTACCAACAGATCAAAACATTGACCACCATCTAAAGAAGCACTAGCTGGTAAAACACATCAGGAATATAGAGCTAGGATACCGCAAAGTGTCATTTAACTTTTTCTATCTTCAGTATTACAAACATTTGTTACCTATTTCTTTTAGTTACTCATCCATTGATGTATTATTATTATTATATACAATGCTTTATAACCAAAGATGTGATATTATTATGTGTATAATTATGACTGGTTTGTTTAAGATTTGGTAAGTCATGTTTTCTGACTTGTAAATATACATACTTTGTGAATATAACCAGTGGCGGACTGGGGCCAAAAATCATCCCGGGATTTTACCAGCACCTGGCCTGCCCATGTCCACCCAGTGGTATCTCTGCTGCTTCCTGGCCAGTCAACCAGTGTGCTCCAAGGCTGAGGCTAAATCATTAGATAAAGGGCATGGGCTGGGGTTGCTTGGGTAAGGGGGTAGAATGGGGAAGGGGATGAGGGACTGGGGGGAGGCAGGGATTGGATAGGAGTGTTATTAAAAGTAG
The DNA here is from genome assembly GCA_027917425.1 of Gastrophryne carolinensis. NCBI lineage: Eukaryota > Metazoa > Chordata > Amphibia > Anura > Microhylidae > Gastrophryne > Gastrophryne carolinensis. The sequence goes on from CM051236.1 coordinate 169,631,999, forward strand.
CAGCCCACACTGCCCCAAAGCAATGCGGCCCACCATGCATTTGTCCAGGTCTCACTATGGCCAATCTGCATCTGAATATAAAAATGTTGTCACTACATTAAATGCAAATCATTCTACTTGACAAGATAGATTTCCTACTCATTTACCTATATATAGTGGAACAAGGCCCAGCTTTATCCTCTTATTCCTGTCCAAACTTTCCTGTAGTAAACAATTATTTTCTGGAATACAGTTTAGGTGTTTATGTGTTATTAAATCTAAGGTTAAGTAAGGTGTGATAGTAATTATAGACAAATATGAATATAAGCACTGTGAGGATTGGTTACTTAGGTCATTCAGCTATACTTTACCATTAGGGTGCATTGGAGCTAGATTGCCTTCCTTTATTGAATGACAAACTTAAATTGGTGCATATGAAGTAGCAAACATCTATATCTCCCTTGCTGGCATAGTGTGTGTGGGTTGTGAGCTTACATGCATGCATTTGGTGGGGCCTCTGTGGTTATTATGGTTTAACAACATTCTTGACATTTTAGTTTATGTAGGAAAAGAAAAGGATTGGACCAAACCTTAATTGACGAACCCTTACCAAATACCTCGCTCTAAACATTTGTTGTTAAAAACACATGACATTTATTGATTCATCATAGTTGTCTAATACAGTCTAAGAATTTTTAGCCAAATAGATGTTGTTGGGAGTACATGTTTCACCTAACCAGGTTTTTTCAGCACCCTTAATTGGCTGTAATAAGCATATTTAATCAGCTGTTGGCATATTAGTACAAACTATATCATATTCCAGTTTATTTTAAACACATTGTATGAGTATGTGAGTATTAATTCCCCTGGGTTATAGATGTAGACTCCTGCTGTATCAGAGATCACTGTTTTATCCAGTATGACAGGTAAAAACACCTGTAAAATTTACAAAGAAATAGCCTTAAAATAAGAGGTACTCCTCCTTATGTTAACTGGCTACTATAGATGGGTGCCAGGCAAAGCAGGCACCTCGTGTTTGCAGGCACAAAAACAAAAAGAAAACGCACTCTGGCTGATGGGTGCGAGACCTGGGGCCGTCCCTGCCCCACGTGAATCAGAAAACCAAAGGGAGGATCCACACTCCTTAAAATCTTGAAGTTTGTTCATATACAGGGTAAAAACAGCATCTCCATAGAAAAAAGACAAAAAAGAACCCCTGCAAGTCAAGGCATGGCACGCATTCTAACGCGTTTCGGACGCTATAAGTGGGTCCTTAGTCATAGATGATAAGTGGCAATACAAGAAGACTTAAATACTAAAAGGATGGACTCACCTCCAGCAATCGGCAACCCCGAGCGCATCCGTTCTCCCGGCCACCGGAAGTGGAGTGACGTCATACGCAAGCGCGGCCAAACTTAGCACCAATCAGGCATCTAGATTGTAGGCCAATCAGAGAGGGAACAGCACCTCGTCATCGTAGAGGCAACAAAGAAGCAGTTGCCAGGTAACAGGGATGCCACATAAGAGAAAACGCGGTGGGAGGAAGGGAGGCAGTCACGGAGTGCGGCTGGAACAAAGAAGAGAAAAATTAATGACAATGACACTCAAAATTATAGTATGTGAGAAATAAATAGTATCTCAACATGTCATTACTCTATATGATATTATTGTCAACTGAACAAAATTGATATAAACCCCAGTACAATGAATGTACAATAAATACTGCAGTCTAATGAACAGCTAGACCAAATCAAGGTGGCCTAGATGTTAGAAGACAGAATCTATAACTCGCCATCAAGAGTACAGCATTTTGGCAAGCATGCTATACAACACGCCATACATATATCGGCAAACATACAAGACAATATAATCTTAATATAAGCTTATAAAAGAAAAATTGTAGCGCAGCCAACTTAGTAGACTATAGGTCATGACAATAATGACATAGCATGAAGAGAAGTGGCCTTGATTTACAGTGACAAAGGAGATGTCCCATTTATGATTGAGGCCAAGAGGGAAGCGAGTATTGAGGGTAAAAATCCAAAATGCCTCTCTAGTTAATAGCTTTTTATATATATCGCCGCCCCTTGGTCCTCGTGTTTGCCACTGGTGATAAGCCGCAGACATGCTGATGCCCCCTGTGGTCTTATGAGCAAGATGGTAACAGCTGCAGCATATCCAAATGGAGACCTCCTATGGTGGCGGCGGATGTCTGTATGCAGCTACACTGACGCACTTTCCTTTATGCGTTCCAAGTTGTGGAGCGCATTTTGGGTTGCCCGGAAGTGAGGCAGATTGAGTCGCCCTGGCCTAATGCCAGGTATGACACTCTGTGCTTCAGTCCTCTTCTAACTCAACTGGAGTAATGTATCCTTGTCTTGGGTGCCATTATTTTGAAGTCTCCTATTTAGGCTACAGAACGATAACTTGTTGGGGGTGCCGTTTTATTGGAGCCCGCTGGTCAAAAAATGGATTCCGGCGGACGGCCGGCCCCACCACGTGCACGTCACCTCGCCACTAGCCCTGCTCCAGCCTCTCGCGTCCTGAAGTGTTGCGCAACACCTACTCAGCCGGTTGTTCAGCGAGGACAAAAGAACCTTCATCCACAGCTAAGTAGCCATTAAGCTAGAGAGGCTTTACTTCCTAAAGTGACTTTGTTACAGCTGGGTATCTACACAGCAACGTGCGGTGTGACTTAGACCTTTCACATAGTATACACATGTGGTGTCAATAACAGCTGAATGGATGCGCACGCTGTGTATCAGCAACATTACATCAGATGATGTCACGTGACCAACATGGTGTGGTGAATCCCGCTTAGAACCTGGTGGTAATGAAAGGAGTTCCTGGTGACAACACTCTTTGAGAGGCAGTCCGCCACCGCCATTGCCATGTTTTAACGTTTTTCTTTTTTTTTTTAATATTCTTTATTTAAAGGTTTTGCAATTTTATACAAACATACATTGAGACATACAATGTCAAACAATACAAGTGAACAAGGGTATAGGTGGGGAAAGACGGGTTCGCTGTTCGCTAATACTCAGGCGGGACAAAGCAGCGATAACCCTGGTGTTCATATTCTGTTCTTTTAGCACATTGTAATGTGGAGGGGTAGTTGCCGCCGTTCCCAGGTTGGGGAACGCGACGCTCATATGGATAGGTCTTGATCTCCACTGATCAGTGGCCTACCATTCTGATCTGCCCGGGTGGGCAATGTCCGCCACGTGCAGACGCATCACTAACCCGTTGAGGGGGGGTGCAGTAGGGGGGAGAACGAACCAGGGGATGAGGGGGATGGGGGGGGAAAGTGTATGGCGTGTGGGGCTCAGCACGCGAGCCGTCTTCCATCTCTGCATGTCCACGGATGGGAGCGCGGCAGATGCGCCCGCCTCCACCCGGGCCACAGCGAACGGGAGAGGGCAGAGGCGCGGCGCCACCCCCAGAGCCACTACTCAAATAAACTCTTAAATTCTGCCGATTCCTCATACATTAGCCAGGGCAGCCAGGTAGTTCTGAACTGTTCGTCTCTGTCATGTAGTGATAGTGTTAGGTCCTCCATTTCCCTAACATTCATGACCTCCCTCACCCAGTCCCTTACAGATGGGGCTCTCCTTTGTTTCCAGAACCTGGGTATTGTCTGTTTGGCCGCGTTCAGCAGGTGGATCAGTAACGACTTTTTCTATTTCCCTAGTGGGGCCTCTGTGGAGTGGAGTAGGATCCGAGCTGGGTCCACCCCTAGCTGTGTCCCGGTGAGCTGTGTGATGATAGGCAGGACCGCTCCCCAGTACTCCCGGATCCCGGGACATTTCACAGGATGTGGAACAGTGTCCCCCTCCCTTCTCCGCACCTCCAGCAGCCCGAGTCCGCCTGGCCAAACATTTTACCCAGCCTGTCAGGGGTGTAGTACCAGCGCGTCAACAGCTTGTAGTTGACCTCTTGGGTTCTCACGGCGATCGAGGACTTGTGGGCTAATGTCGCTATTTTGTTCCTCTCTTTTTCCCCCAATGTTCTGCCCAGGTCAATCTCCCAGTCTTTCCAGAATGTAGGGGGGGAATCCTGCTCACCCACCAGGAGTGAGTATAGCTTAGAAATCAGGTGCGGGTATGGCCGGCCCTCTAAACAAATCCTTTCGAATTCTGTGTGACCTCTGAGGCTTTCTTTCCGGAAGCCCATCCGGGCCAAGAGTAATTGAAAGCGGAGGAGTGTCCATGGGTCTAGGCCGCCGCTCCCCATTCTAATCCTCAACTCGCTTATGGGGACCCAACCCGCCACTGTGATCAGGTCGCCCCCCCTCAGCCGGTTCACTTTTCTCCACTCCCTAAGTGCCGCCCTAGAGCAGTCCAATAGTGGGGGGTTGTCCACCAGCGCGATCATGGGAGAGGGCCATGGAGAGACCTCTGGGCGCTTCCTGTGGGATCGGAAGGCCTCTAAAGTGGCCGCCACTGTTGGGTGGGAGTTCAACCCTGGCCTGTATATTTCTTTGTTCCTGACTGTGGTGTCCAAAGGGGCCTGAGCCAAGGCGTTCTCTAGCTGTACCCACTGTTTTGTACTCTTACATGTGTGCCACTCACAAATTCGTTGGAGGTGGGTAGCCAACCAGTAGGATCGGATGTCAGGCAGCGCCATGCCTCCCATATGTTTGGGCTTACACAGTAGCTGCCATCGGAGCCTGGGTCTTTTTTTCTGCCAGACGAACCCCATCAGGACTCTATTCAGGGCCGTGAAGAAGTGCAAAGGGATGCTAATTGGGAGGGCCTGGAATAGGAACAGGAGTCTAGGTAATATTGACATTTTAATTATATTTACCCTGCCCATCCAAGAAAAGGTGGGGGAATCCCAGCTGTTTAGGTCCGCTTTTATCCTTTGGGACAAGGGCAGGAAGTTCAACTCCAGAATCCTCGACAGCCTGGATGGCAACTGCGTGCCTAAATACGCTATCGACGTTCCGGCCCACTTGAAGGAGAATGTCTGTTGAAGGTTCCTGGCCACATCCCCCGGGAGTGACACGTTTAGGGCCTCTGATTTGTCGAAATTGATTTTAAAGAAGGACAGTCCCCCAAACACTTCGAGTTCCTTCATTAAGACTGGTGCCGAGATCGTGGGGTTGGTGATAAAGAACAGGAGGTCGTCCGCGTAGGCCGCGACCTTGTGTGTGACACCCCCAACCACCAGTCCTCCCACATCCACGTTTCCACGGACTCTGCACAAGAAGGGCTCCAGGGTCAAGGCGAACAGCAAGGGTGAGAGGGGGCATCCCTGTCGGGTCCCGTTGCGGATAGGCACCGGGGCTGAAAGAAGGCCATTCACCTTGACCCTGGCTGAGGGCACCGTGTACAGTGCCTCAATGAGCCTCCGCACATTATCTCCAAGGCCTATATGTCTGAGGGTCTCTCTTAGGAACGGCCAGCTCACCCTATCAAAGGCCTTCTCCGCGTCTGTGGACAAAAGCATCATAGGGACGCTGGTATTTTGCGCTACGTGGATTGCATTTAGTGCTCGCACCACATTGTCCCTGGCCTCCCTCCCCAACACGAAGCCTGTTTGATCCAAATGGACCACCTGAGCCACCACCGGCGCCAGCCTATTGGCCAGAACTTTGGCGTAAAGCTTCAGGTCCACGTTGAGGAGGGAGATGGGGCGATAACTCTTACATGATAAGGGGTCTTTCCCTGATTTGTGGAGTACAGATATGTGGGCCTCTAGCTCTCTCCCTGAGAATGTACCTACCACCTCCGGGTCCAATATCGAGTTCCACGCCTTAATCATGCGTGGACCCAGTATGGGGGCGAAGGTTTTATAGTATTTGGCGGAGTACCCATCTGGTCCCGGGGCTTTCCCTACGGGGGTTTGTTTGATTGCTTCCATTAGTTCCTCAATCCCAATTGGGTCCTCCAGTAGTGCCGCCATCTCCTCCGTGATCGCCGGCATACCGGAGTCCCTCAAATATTCCTTCATCTTGCCCAGGGGCGCCCGCACCCCCACACCCCCGCCCAAGTTGTATAGACCCGAGTAGTAAGTCCTGAATGTCTCCGCTATCCCCTCCGTAGTGTGCTGCCTCTGCTGTGCACCATCTAAGATCTCCGCTATGAAGTTCTGTGAATGCTGCTGTCTAAGAGCTCTAGCTAGTAGAGTGCTGCTTTTGTTGCCATACTCATAATATGTGCGTCTACACCTTCTGAGTATGTATTTGGCCTTTTAACGCAGTAAAGCGTTGAGGGCTTCCCTTGCTTGGGTCAGTTCCCCCAGTACCTTCACTGCTTCAGATTGCTTATGGGACAACTCCAGGCCCCAGACCTTCTCAGTGAGCTTCTCTATTTGAGCCAGTCTTTCTCTTTTGAGCCTTGCCCCGTGGCTGATCAAGACACCCCTTATTACACTCTTGTGGGCCTCCCAGAGTGTCAAAGGTGAAACCTCCCCATTGTCGTTGGTACTTAAGTATGACTCTAGACCCTCCTTTATATCTTGCGCTACCACTGCATTCTGGAGGAGTGACTCATTCAATCTCCACATTGAGGGGGGTGGGGCTCTATCAATAAGTTCGAGGTCGAGATAAACCGGGGCATGGTCTGAGAATGAGATCGGGTACATCCCGTCTCCCGTGGCCTGGCTCAAGAGTCTGTGTGAGATCCAAATATAGTCCAGCCTGGAGTATGTCCCATGAACTTTGGAGTAAAAGGAGTAGTCCCGTGCCCCCGGGTTTCTAGCCCGCCATGCATCCACCAGCTGCAAGCAGTGTAGTTTTTCCCTCAGGGACCTCAAAGCCGAATAGGAGGCCGTTGACCTGCCTGCTGATGTGTCCAGCAGAGGCTCCATAGCCAGATTGAAGTCGCCCCCTAATATTACGTCTCCTTCCCTGAATTTTACTATTTTTCCCAGCGTGCTCCTAAGGAAGCGGATCTGACCCTGATTGGGTACATATATGGAGGCCAGTGTAAACATTCTTTGATCAATGAGCCCCTTAACTAGGACCACCCTCCCTGATTCGTCACTCCATACCTCCTTAGAGATGAAGGGCACGTCTTTGGCCAGCATAATCGCAACTCCCTTCTTTTTTGCGTCTGCCGCGCAGCTGGTGAATACATGCAGGAAATGCTTGTTATAGAGCCTTGGAGCCGCATTTCTTTTGAAATGGGTCTCCTGGAGGAAAACGATCTTTGCTTTATATCTGTGTAATTCCTGCCCCAGGATGGTTCTTTTGTCTGGTGTGTTAAGGCCCTTTACGTTCAGGGTGATTATTTTCAAAGGGCCCATGTTGGGTCACACACGCTACAGGGATGCGGGGGTAATTGAACGCCGCGGCGAAGATACAGCGGCTATGCAGCTGGTCCCGTCACCGGCCCCACACGCCAAAGGGGAGGGGGGGGAGTGGATGGGTTAGGGTAGGAGGGGGGGGGAGGAAACAAGGGGGATACCGCGCCTCAAGTGAGTATGTGTGAGGGCTTGAGGTGGTAAGGATCGGGGGACAGGGGGAGGAGAACTGAGGACCAACAAGTAGTCCGCCGGTCACCCGCCTACAGGCGTAGCCCGGGTACGGTGCCCTTTAACGCGCGTGCTGGAGGGGTCCCTACAAGGGATCCCCAGTCCACGGGCTGTCCGGCCCTGCGCTGGGATTAATCCCGTCTGAAGGAAACCAAGGTTTCCCTAGAGGGGTGCACCAAGTAAAAGGGGGGTTTGGAAGACTAGGCCAAAGCTTAGAGGGTCTGGAGTCGCACTTTGGTTGTGGCTGCTCAGCGAGGCATGTCTCCAGACTGCACTTGTCGGGGGCGCCCGACAATACCTTAAACAGATCAAATAAACTTTATGCATACAACGGGGGACAATCAAAGAAAAAGGAACCTCAGCAGGTACAACATCAGCCGACGGGATAAAGTGCCAGCGGCAGACCCGAGCCCGGGCCCCGCAGACAGTCCGCTTCACCTCCTGCGTCCTCTCCCAACTCTTCTATCTCCTCTGGGGCCACCGCCCTGGCGCTGCGGCAGCTGCCTGTTATATACCGCCAAGTCCGGGACCGTCCAGTCCAGGACATCCACGCTTTCCACCTCCAAGAAGTGAAATAGGTCAGGGAGTTGGGCAGGTGACCTGAGAACGAAGTGGTTCCCGCCTCTTCTCACCAGGAGCTGAAATGGGTGCCCCCATCTGTACGACGCCCCCCGTCCCTGGATAGCGTCCAACAAAGGTTTAAGGAGCCTTCTCATCTGTAAAGTCCTCCGTGAGAGGTCCTGGAGTATGATGACCTGCACTCCCATGAATTTGACAGGGCCCTTCTCCCAGGCTCGTCGTAGAATATCCTCTTTTATCTTGAAGAAATGTACTCGGCAGATAATGTCCCTGGGCCTGTTCGGGTCCTGAGGTCGGGGACCCAGGGCCCTGTGCACCCGGTCCATTTCTATGTGATTTGAGCTGGGTAAGTCGAGGAGCTCATTGAAAATAGAGGTGACTGCTCCTGCCAGATCCTTCGGTTCCACCGACTCAGGGAGGCGCAGATTGTTCCTGCGGCTCCTGTTCTCTATGTCGTCGTGGGTCAGCGCAAGGTCCGCCAGGAGCCGTTTGTTTCCGGCCTGTTGGTGTTCCAGGTCTGCCACTCGTGCCTCTAGGGCCCTCCGCGCCATCCATTCTTTCTGTTACTTCCATAACCGAGCTCTGCAAGGCCATCAGCTCTTTTTTGATGGTGTTCTCCATCCTGACCACATATCCGTCGAAGTCCCCACGCATTGGGAGTCCCCGCAGGGCCTCCTGGATATTGACTTTAACCGCCTCAGCGATGGAGTGCGATAAGAGATCTACTGGGACAGCCACAGGTGGATTATCTGAGGGAGGTAGATCAATGCTGTGAGCAGCCCGCGGGGGCGAGCTCAGGATGTGCACCCTCCCTAGGTCTCCCCCCGGCAGGGTCCGCCCCGGGACTGTATGCGGGCGCCGCTGGGCCATCTTTGCTTGGCTCTCTTGTGACGGGGTGGCTGCATCATCTTCCCATAATCTGCGTGGGGTAGGATCATCCCCCCCCGCCATTGGCTCTCCGGTGGGGCTGCCTGGTCTGGACTGCCATGTCAGCTGTGGGCTCGGTTGGGGAGATGGGGTGCCCAGTAAGGAGCTGGCACTTGATGGGAGATCCACCAATTGTGGGGAGGAATAGCCCCGCGGCCGAGGCGACCCCTCCAGAGTACGCGTCAGAGAGTCCGGACTGCGGGGTACACCCACTCCACGGGCACAGGCGGGTGTCTCTGTGGCGGATCTGTGGGGCGTCGCAGCACCGAGTGTCATGTTTCCCCCTGACCCGTCTTTCTCCCGGCTCCGGGCAGTGTGTGGTGGGGCCTGCGCCACGCCGTTGTAGGTGGCTAATGCTAAGGGCCAGGGTGAAGAGAGCTCTTCCAGGTCATGCTGTGGGGGGTTCAGGTTGCGTACTACCCCCTGCCCGTGGTGTTCACAAGGGGGCATCCCAGCTGAGGATCCTTGGGGTGTCCCAGCACAGGGTCTCCTGTCACCCCTTGCTCCGGTCCCCCCCTGATCCCTGATGGCATGGGCTGGGGCCTCCCCCACTACATCGGAGAGGGCTGATGCGGGAGTCCGGGGCGGAGCACTGACCTGGAGCCCGGCGGGCACGCTCCTCCGTCCGTCCGCCTCGCAGTGGATCTCCGCTGTTGTTGTCAGCTCCGAGCTGCGCTGCTTGCCCGTCTCCACGCCGCAGGTGACAGCCGCCGCCTCCCCCATGACTCCTCCCCGCCGAGCGGGCTGATCTTCCGCCGGCAGCATAGCGCGGTCGGGAGGCGCGATCCCGTGCGCACGTGTGTGTTGTTCTCCTCCTGCGGCCGCTATCTTTCCTGCTGCTGCCTCCAGGCTCTCAGGGCCCCGGGATCGGAACAGGGCCGGGATGGTGTGCGCCTTGCCCCTCTTGGAGGGTCCCCGCTGCTTCCCTCGTCTGGGCATCCAAGTGTCGGGCGTCCAGGAGCTCTCTGGCCTCAGTTCTACAGGTAAATTGTGCGGAGCTCCCTCGCCACACGTCCTCACTCAGCCATGTCAAGCCACGCCCCCGTTTTAACGTTTTTCAATGCAAGAGCAGTGTGTCAAGATAAATATCAGGCTGGACTCAGCAGCGCGAAGAAGCGGGGTGTGCATTAGTGTGTGTGGGAGTGTGAATGTACGGAGGGCCCCCGTGATTTTAATGCACTATATGTTGTTTTACATTATATGGGATGTTGTCATATGTGAGTGCCGTGATTAGCGCAATAAATATTGTTTGTTGTTCGGCACTTTGTGTATTAGCATTTGTGCCAGACCTACGCTTAACCCTGTCCTGTATGTGTAATTATTGGTAGATTGTTTTGGTTAGTAGGACGCCACGTATTTTAGTGGCAGTGTACATGCTTGAAATGGAGCTCTCTCAGTCCATTTTATGTATTTGGTATGATTATATATATTCTGCATAATTTCTCTTAGATTCCACTTGGAATATATAGCGGTTATTGCTGTTATGGGAAACACTTTTTATGCCTATATTAGTTATTAGAAATGATATCTCAAGATTTACCAGTTTATCTATGGTGTGATATAATAAGATCTTATTTGAGACTAATGGATACTTGAGCCTATCATGCGTGTGGAGGGCATGGGCAACATTTCTCAATCTAAATTCCAGTAGAATTAGGAACAGACCTTATCAACATATTGAATTAGAAATATAATATTTTCATGTCTATAAATCTAACTATTAGTGGTTGAAAAACTTACTCTTCGGAGTCAACATTTAACCCCTAGGAGTACAAAGATGGGAATATATATATAATTACATAACAATTAACAAAACATATACTATACAGTGGTAAAGACAATTCAAGAGAATGACTATGGATGCAATGATAGCGCGCAGAAAAGCAACCAAACAAAAACAATATCTTGCACTACAGATACCTGGCAAAACTGGCAACTATGGCAACTATATATACTGGTCTTTAATTTGTAGCTCTATTTAGTATCTCTCCATCTACTATTGGACTGGATGTACAATATCTGTTTCAAACTAACATTTTATATTAACTCCTTTATTGGGGGGTACATGTTATGAGGTTTGTGGGGATTTTCCTTCTGTGTTAATGTCAATTATGAGGTCTTTGTCTCAGTACAGTTTTGACTCTTTATATTGATACATTCACTTTTATAAAACATCTAGTTTCTTTGTGCTACACATGTAGGATTTTGGCTGTCGATACTTAAAGCGGACCTTCACTCTGAATAAAAGACTATCTTATATGTTTCCCCCACCCTGTACATACAGACTGCCCACATTAAAAATCATCCTACCTGCATATACTGCATGTTATGAGCCTTTAAACATCCAAGATGGCGGCTCATGGATCATCAGGCAGCCTGCAAACAGGAAGTGCCTTCTGACTGTGTTGCTCTGCCTTCTGGGATTGCTGACCTTTCACTGACCCTGGCTCTGTTCTGTGCAAAGCACAGCTATAACCCTGCCCCCTGCACTTCCCCCCCTCCCCCTCTGCTCTTCTCAGTATGTGATGCTTCTGAGGCAAGATGGCGGCGCCCATATGCTAGAGTCCTGAACAGAGTTGCAGCCCAGTGGGGGAAAGAATAATAAGTAAGTGACTAAAACTGTAAAATATATTAATTTTAGATACTTGGGAATAGTTTTTTAAGGGTTTGGGCTTTTCATTAAATCATGCTGAAGGTCCAGTTTAAAGAGGAAGTCGAAACTTTTTGTAACCCTCCAGTTACTCCTCCCTCCCCAGTGCTAAGCCTGTCTTGGGAGTTAAAATAATAACACAACTCACCTGACTGCTTAAATCCTCCCCTCTCTGCCAGTGGTGTGGAGGGAGTAGGCTCTGCATGGCTGCCATGGGCTTGAGTAACAGATAGACTTGAGTGACAGATGAATACAGTCCCACGGGATTGGGTGACTGACCTGTCACTCAACTTCGATGCAGATTTCTTACCCCCGATGAGGTGGTTTTATGTTATTTCCCAAATTTGGCTAAGAAAAGGGGAGAGAAGTGTGGTTCAAGTGTTTCACCATTAATGGTTACTTCGGACAGTCATTTTTCAGTTGTAGTGTATGCTCCTTTTCTATTTTTATTTTTTTTTTTTCTTACCATGCCCCATTAGATTATTTACAGGGTTAGATTTAGGCAATAAACTAATGTGCCTATGAGAAAAAATATATATATAATAGATATCCGAATGTGCAAGGCTTTCATAACAACCTAATTATGTAAATCGGAAGGTGCCAGCTGTTCAACTTTTATGTGTAAAATAGCAATAGCCAAACTTTGATATTTGCCTACAGATGTCATTTAAGGGTTTATTAATATAGTTAGAGCATAATTGGTAATTACTGCCACTAAAATGCATGATGCATCTATTGAATGTTAGTTAATCACTGCCTCTTAAACACGTCTTCATGAAATTTTGTGAGATCTCTACAAGCCCAGTTATAAAAATGTGAGCCAGGGAAGAGCAAATGGAATGTTCTGCGTCAGAGTCATTGGGAGAAACCTGTCCCCAGGTTCCCCCAGTTCATAGTGCCTGTGTGCTTTCAGATGCTCCATACAAGAGGGGGAGTGTTGTATCTGTAAATAATAAGTGGATTTTCATCTGATTTTTTTCTTTTGGCACAAGCTTCCATTTTCATGTGAACTTTGCTTAAATACATAGGGCCAAAACTTTCCAAAAAAGGTCTGCAAATTGACAGACTTCCCTGTCATCTGTATCCCATAAATATATTCAAATGAAGTTCTCCAGATAGGTTTTTCCTCTGTTCTTTGGCACGCCACTCTGTAATTAGAAATGTGAAGACCTTTTTTTATTTGTGGTTCTAGCTAAAGGAAGGAAGCACTGTATATTAATTTAAAGAAGACCAAATGAAGAAAATAGTGAAGAAGAGAAAACGTACTTCTTCTTTTATAACAAACATTATTTACATTCTTCATATAAATAAATTGTGTAATAAATGTAGCCCCACCACTTTAAATTCCTTTGGAGATGACATCACCTAATATTCTGGATAAAGTGAAGCATTTTTCTCAATGAAATCACATACAAAACATTGCATTTGTAATGCTGAGGACAAATAGCAATCTTTGAAAGCAGGCTTGGGCCTGTATATTCACTTCTATTTGTCAATTCATACAACAAAGTGGGTTATTAATATTGATTACTAGGGGGGATTATTCTTTACTTTGCTGGGGCACTTCTCTCCCTTAGTTGGAGTAGTCACTCACACAGCAAATAACCCTTATTTTGTGGGTGGTGATTAGTTACTAAAGTGCTGAAAGCTTTTTTTAAACTGTTTCACCTGGACAGATGAAGAAATGCTTTTTGCAGGGACTGAGTTGGAGAGACTTTGCAGATCAACACGCAACAGTGCAACAAAAATATATTTTAATAAAGTTTCCTGAGCCTGATTTTGGATTAATTGGGGCAGTTCTACAGCAAAGATGCAGATATAGGCACAGTTAAAAAAAATGTATTTTGACTATACTGGGTTTTGGTCCTTGCCCCCAGGGTACCCCCGATCAGGGGTACCCCGCTGTGTGAATCCTCCCAGGTAGCCCGAATAAACTCACCTCTTCCCGGTTCTATGACACATGCGCGCCAATCATCCAATCACCACGCTAGGATCTGACGGGGCCCCAACTGAGCGTATGGGCGGTCGCATCCCCCGCTAACCTCTAACAGGGACCATGCTCGCGCCGGCCATTCACAAATGAATTTATTAAAATGTTTTTAATGGCTTCTTTTGCTTAACAATGTGTAACTAAAACACAACCTAAACAGACTGTGAATTTTGCCCCCTTTGTCCCCAGCAGTGATAACAGAAATGAAGAAACACTGATCAGCGCCGGAAAAATACAGTGGCAAAGATTTCAAGGAAAAAATTCATAAATATACTGGGGAGTGCCAGAAAATCGTCAGTACTAAGTGGCGCTCACTAGCGCTAGGATAATCGGCCAGTAGGTACAGTAGGCGCTGACATAGGCCAGCCAGGCCTGAAATGTAGGCAGGAGCCTGGCTGGAGAGCTTTGTGGGTTAGAGGGTTTTAATTTAAAGGATTTTTCTGTGGGACTTGCAGCCAGTAGAGGTACTGATAGAGAAGAGCAGAGCTGGATAAGCGAGGGGAGAGTTCAGAATAGATTGGAGGGGTGCCAGTCTGTTTTTGGTAAACCCAAAGAATGATTTTGCAGTAGTCCAGCCAGGATATGGGCATGACATGTACTAAAATATTAGGACTGTCAGGCAAAAGGAAGGGGTGGATGCACAAGATGTTTTTAGATTTGAGTTGACAAGGTGTGGCTAGGGAGTAAATATAAGGTTTAAAAATAGTCCAGAATAATATATATAATAATAAGTATGAGTGGTTGCAGTTACTATATAATTGTTAAAAGAGATGTTAGAGAGTGGGGGGATGGTGGGTGGGAAAATGATCAGTTTTCTCTTGGCCATGTTCAATTTGAGGGAACATGATGTCAAAAATTAAGATATAGCTGTAAGTCTAATAGGAATTGTTAGTGAATTGCTAGAAAGGAGCCCTCCACAGCCACACTCTCAGCTCACTCAAATGCACATCAGTATAATGCACACAGCGCGCCTGCATCACTCATCCCTGCCATTTCTATCACAGAGGACAGCAGAACATAAAGAAACTTTATTTTATAATTACTCTGCCAATATAGCTTTATTTTCAAAAAGGAAAAAAAAAAAAAACATTACAATTTGTAGCCCTTCAAAATGAAAATACTTTTGAGTTTGCCTGGACAATGACTAATATTATTAATACCATACATCTAAAACTCAAGTTTTCCCAATTATACTACCTAGAAGTTTTTCCTTTTACTTCCAACATCAACTGCCTAACCACTCTTTTTTACATTTATGTCATAGACCTTGACTAATAGTAGTGCTCATGGATCCCTTTGGATTACAAATTTGCATGGGCAATGGCCTCTCTGTTATATCTTGCAGCTGTCAGTTTGTTACATGCTGCACGACTGAATCATTTTTTTGTATTTTATGTTTTGTTACAGTCATATTTAAACTGTATGTACTTCCTCTTTGAAAACAAATCAGGCGCTGACAACGTCCGAGGCTGAAAGCTGCAGAAAGCCCAATGCCGCTATTGTCGGTTAGCTTTTTTTAGTCATCTACGCTGGGTGCTGAGGAGGGTGCTAATCCTTTCTCTGCCTTTCAATGGTGCTGGTTGCTTATAGGCATTTCACAGCATCGTTCTAACACAATAGCCACACACAATACAGCTCACACACATTTTTAGTGGTTTATCATTTTACATTTCATCCACAAAAGAAATGTAAACATCAAATGAGCAATTTCTTCCACTTTGTGGTGCCTAGAAGTGAAAGAAAAAAACATGTTTAAAAAAAAAAAACATTTCCCCTCCTCTTCTTTTCCCTGTATTGGGCTTGCCTAACTCTATTATTTTTGAATTGCCGTTGGCCAACTTTTGATTGGGGCAAGCATATATTTTAACTATTGTTTACTTAACTCAACTTTTTAGGTCTGCTTTAGATGGGAACACATATTTCCTTGATTTTCCAGAAATAAATCCTTGGACCGCGCAGACAGCACTGGTACAGGCACAATGGCCCGAGCTTGAACAGCAGGCAGCACGTGCACAGGAATAACATGTGGCAATAATTGCAGCCATCCAAGAGAGTCGGAGGGAAATGGCCGAATTCCTGCAGGTACTCAACCAGCAGGTGCAGCAACAACACATATTTTTCCAGGACCTGTTTGGATCGGTGGCAAGGCCTGCCCACAATCCATTGGCGCACAATGGGCAAACAACAACAACACCAATATCACTTGTTCTTCCAGCCTGCCAATCCGTGGATGCCCAACAGCATGAAGGGTTCCTCAACTTATGTCGATGGGGCATGGTAATTTAGAATGTTTATTTTTTCACCTTTGTGGGCAAAGTTTTGCCAATAAATTCTTAGTTTTCACAAGCAAGACATCTGAATGTGTTTATGGTCAATTAAATGTGAATGTTGTGTAACACTATTACATTAAACAAAGTCAAAGAAAACCACATAAGGCCAAACATAGTGAAAAGTTATAAACTTTTTATTAAATATTTAACCAAAAAGACCAACAAGGCCAAATCCCCCAAAAATGCTACACAGCAGCTACACTATTTCTTGCCCCCAGTAAGCATCTTTTCACGCATGTCCAGCAACATAGCTCTTGACTCAAGCACTATAGCTCTTAACTCAAGTCTATGTTTCTCCTGTATGCAAGCTGTTGTAAAGAGAAGAAAACAAAAAGTAGTAGACATTGAAAAAATCACAAAGATCAAAATAGAACCAACCTACATTTCAAAGGCCCAGGGTCAACCTGTCCATACCAACAGGTAGTGTATCGAGATAACATGTCAGCACGGGTAAGGGGGGTAGACTGATGCCGGAACCTGGCTCTTGAAAGTTGACCACCGTTTGCATCACAAAATACAATTCAATTACCTTGATAATCTGACTGTTGGCCCAAGGGTCCGCATACTGGCAGTGGTTTCCTTGGGGGGGGGGGGGTCGGGGGGGTTAACCAGCCTCAGACCTGCTTCAGGAGCTGGGAATTGCCCTACATCTGGACAGGGGCCATGCTTCCCTGCAGAGGCAAGCTGGAAGTGTACAATACGAAACTGAAAGCAGAACACTCATAGTGGAGCATAACTAACAGTGTTCTAACCATAAAAGCACCACAATTCAGATTTATTTACTAGAATGCTAGGATGCACTAGCAGAGAATGCTATAAAGTAGGCATCACATTTAACACATAACACAAATTTAATACAGAAAGAATGCAGCACAGAACGAGAGGTAGCGCCATTGATGAACACCCAAAACCTGGCCCCGAATGCAATATTTGTCAGCAAAAAACACAGGGCTAGCATGGGCGCTGTAGAACTCGGGCTAAAGTCCACAGTGCCTGTTTCAGGATTAAAAAATGCTGAAAAAGAGCCACAGGGGACTGGGACACAACAAAAATACATGGACTGACATTGGGGACACAGAAAGGCACTGACACTGGCGGGCACAAAAACGCTAGTTTCCAAAAAACATTAATGAGGATAAAATACACCCCAGGCCAGCAGGCCAGGGATCCCATGTCAGTTGCCAAAAAAATGTTAGTAGAAGTTGTACAGATAACATCACTAGAAAACTCAATGGTATGGGAGAACAACACTGAGCGTCTGATATGATGTGGCATGCAGGACAGCCAGCACCGGCGCTCTAATTATTATTTGTGTGTTTTGATTATTTGTGCCTTTGTAGTTTTATTGCTACATTTTATAAACATTTAAAAGATGAGTTAGGACTTCTTTTGGAGGTATTATTTTTGTCAAAAAACAACAATCTAAATTTATTGTTGAATGAAAAAATGTTCAAATATAGTCAGGTCATCAAGTTTCCTATAACTATATTAACATGTTCAACTTGTAAAATATGCTAAAGCCGGGGTTCTGAGTAAGCGGAGGCAGCGACTGCTGTTGTATATCCATGGCTGCAAGTTCAGTCGAATATCACCCTACATGAGGTAAGCTCACTTTCCATATCTTGCCACATTTTATCACCTAAAAAACTGATCCTGACACTTGCATTGTGGTGGGAGATCATGGTCCTTTCTAGCCAGCATTGCTGTGATCACATTAATAAAGATTTTTGCCCTGGTACACATAAAGCTTGATTAAGCTACAAAACAGCATATTACCTTGACTGTCTTGAAAGTAGTTCCTCAGCAGCTGATTTATGAACTGTAACTAGGGCTTAATTTCAAAGTAAGGCTTATTTTTCAAGAATCAACAAAATGGGGAAACTTGTTATAAAGCAAGAGGATGATCTATACACCCAAACTGAAAAAAAAAAACACCCTAAGCTTGTTGTAGTAACACAATTCAGGGGTGAAAGGTTTATTTTAGCAAAACTTCTTGTGTTTTGAGCTAACTCATGGGGAACGGTAGTATTAACCAATTTAACATCTGCCCAAGCAATGCATTAAGGGAAAAGGAACCACCACTCATCAGAAGAATTGTGATATCATATCATATATTATTTTTCCTTCCAGGCTGGATATCTTTGTTGGATGTATAAGCAATTACAACCCCTGGTTATGGCTACAAGATCATACCTTTTGGATACAGGTAACTTCCTCACCAAAATCGGAAACTTAGATCATCTCCCTGATCAAACTATCCTGTGTAGTATGGATGTTTCCTCACTATATACATCGATACCACATACAGCAGGAATAGCGGCAGTCGCACGGGCTTTGGAGAACACTGATAATACTCTAGAGTTTAAACAACTATGTACTGATCTACTAACAATTGTATTAACTAAAAATTACTTTAGATACAACAGACAGTACTACTTGCAGCTCCAGGGAACCGCCATGGGATCTAATGTGGCACCCGCATATGCTAATCTTTTTATGAACCAATTTGAAGAACAACATGTGTATACTGATCCAGACTTTTCCACTAAAATCTTACAGTGGGTTAGATACATAGATGATATATTTTTCCTATGGCATGGTTCCCTGGAGGCGGTACAGCAATTTGTTACTCGTTTGAACAGAGCAGAACCAACAATTGAATTTACATTGGAATGTAGCAGCACCAAGGTCCATTTTTTGGATGTATGCATCTCTATAGAGGATAGTTGCATTGTGACTGATCTGTTCAAAAAGGAAACAGATAGAAATACCTTTCTTCATTTTGAAAGCTTTCACCCGGATGGGATGAAATAGGGACTCCCCTATAGCCAGTTCATCAGGCTTAGGAGAATTATCTCAAATGACGACATTTATTTGGAAAGAGCCAACACACTTACACAAGAATTTGTTAGGAGAGGCTATCCACAACATATTTTGGAAGCCGCCAAAGAAAAAGCATTTAATCAATCCCGACATGACCTACTCCGACATAGACCAAGACAGACATCCAATAGGATACCCCTTATTCTTACATACTCTAGAATGACTCCACGGATTGAAAAAATAATTAAGAAACATTGGCATATTTTAGCCAATGATGATCGTCTAACAGAAACTTTTGGTAATCCCCCCCTATTTCTTAAAAAACGGCCTAAGAATCTGAGAGACAAACTTATTAAGGCCGAGTCTATATCGACTCAGAACACTACAACTTCTGGTAACTGGCTTTCCTCACTACCCCCAATTAAGGGGATGCACCCATGTGGACACTGCGCCCAATGTGGATTTGTATCCAAGGGCACCTACTTTACACATCCTCGAACAGGCAAGCGGTTTCCCATTAAGACATTTTTGAATTGCAGTACTTCTTATGTGATCTACTTAATTAAGTGCCCATGTGGACTGGCATATGTGGGGAAAACTACCCGAGAGGTTAGAGTACGTATTAGCGAACACCGGAGCGCCATACGGAGATCTGACCTTGACTCACCCATTACAAGACACTTCATAGAGGCAGGACACCAAGTTACACAACTGAGATTCCAAGCCATAGAACAGGTCAAACCGTTATCTAGGGGAGGTGATAGGAATCAAGTACTCCTACGGCGGGAGCTATACTGGATATATACATTACAGACAAAAGCCCCTAGGGGCCTAAATGAGGAAATTGATTATACCCCTTTTATGTAAATATTAAATTGCTAAAGTAACTCTGTATTTATTCTCTGAACTAGAGATACATACCTGTTCTGACTTTCAGCGCCTGATGGACTGTATAACAGATACCTATCGTACCTTCAATCAGACATATGGTGACATCCCTCTTACATTGGTATATCCAGAACCGGAGATAAGGGTTCATATTCTAATAAGCAGGTAAAAAACCCAGTGGTGTGGATATTAGTCCTATATATCTCTTTAGACTCATAGAAATAGTAGTGTAGAGTCTACTCAGGCCTACTAGATAAACATTTAGGAATAGTGAGATGGGGTAATAATGGGAATCAGGCAGTGAGCAATAAGAGCTGTTGTAATTATCCACATCTATAGGTAACATGCATAACAATATTACAGCCTATTCTTCCCTAGACCGAATGAGACCCTGAGACAAAAGGTCCCCTTGTACACCCCCTTATAGCTGAGACCCTCAATATAATTAGGGGGAATAGCTACAGATTACACACTAGGTGTGGGAGCGACTATAAAATACACTTACCCACATGGTCTTTGCATAAAAATATCTGGAACCTTAACTTAGTGGCACCCCTATTTGTAGTTATATCTAGAGATGAGCGAACTTTTGAAAAATTCGATTCGACTGATTCGCCGAATTTTCCGACAAAAATCGTTTCGACCCGAATAAATTCGCGACGAATCGCTATTAAAAACGGCTATTTCTGAGCCTCCTAGAGCCTCAATAGGGTTGTAAACCATTCTGCCTTGCTGTAACACGCACAGGATGCGTGCTGGGTTAGTTAAATAATACTTTGAATAAATATCACATGCAGATCAGAGGCATCGCTAATAGAATCGCAGAGCGGCACAATTGCAGAGAGTTGAAGTGGCATCACTATGAGGGGCAGAAGGAGCCCAAATATACACTGGAGTTGGCCTCAGGAGCCCAAAAATTGGATGAATCACACCCTGGAGTTGGCAGGAGTTGACAGTAGCAGCAGCAGGAGCCCAAATATACACTGGAGTTGGCTTCAGGAGCCCAAAAATTGGATGAATCACACCCTGGAGTTGGCAGAAGTTGGCAGCAGCAGCAGCAGGAGCCCAAATATACACTGGAGTTGGCTTCAGGAGCCCAAAAATTGGATGAATCACACCCTGGAGTTGGCAGAAGTTGGCAGCAGCAGCAGCAGGAGCCCAAATATACACTGGAGTTGGCCTCAGGAGCCCAAAAATTGGATGAATCACACCCTGGAGTTGGCAGGAGTTGACAGTAGCAGCAGCAGGAGCCCAAATATACACTGGAGTTGGCTTCAGGAGCCCAAAAATTGGATGAATCACACCCTGGAGTTGGCAGGAGTTGACAGTAGCAGCAGCAGGAGCCCAAATATACACTGGAGTTGGCCTCAGGAGCCCACAAATTGGATGAATCACACCCTGGAGTTGGCAGGAGTTGACAGCAGCAGCAGCAGGAGCCCAAATATACACTGGAGTTGGCTTCAGGAGCCCAAAAATTGGATGAATCACACCCTGGAGTTGGCAGAAGTTGGCAGCAGCAGCAGCAGGAGCCCAAATATACACTGGAGTTGGCCTCAGGAGCCCAAAAATTGGATGAATCACACCCTGGAGTTGGCAGGAGTTGACAGTAGCAGCAGCAGGAGCCCAAATATACACTGGAGTTGGCTTCAGGAGCCCAAAAATTGGATGAATCACACCCTGGAGTTGGCAGAAGTTGGCAGCAGCAGCAGCAGCAGGAGCCCAAATATACACTGGAGTTGGCCTCAGGAGCCCAAAAATTGGATGAATCACACCCTGGAGTTGGCAGGAGTTGACAGTAGCAGCAGCAGGAGCCCAAATATACACTGGAGTTGGCTTCAGGAGCCCAAAAATTGGATGAATCACACCCTGGAGTTGGCAGAAGTTGGCAGCAGCAGCAGCAGCAGGAGCCCAAATATACACTGGAGTTGGCCTCAGGAGCCCAAAAATTGGATGAATCACACCCTGGAGTTGGCAGGAGTTGACAGTAGCAGCAGCAGGAGCCCAAATATACACTGGAGTTGGCTTCAGGAGCCCAAAAATTGGATGAATCACACCCTGGAGTTGGCAGAAGTTGGCAGCAGCAGCAGCAGGAGCCCAAATATACACTGGAGTTGGCCTCAGGAGCCCAAAAATTGGATGAATCACACCCTGGAGTTGGCAGGAGTTGACAGTAGCAGCAGCAGGAGCCCAAACATTACTTCAAAGAGACCCTGGGGTTGGCTTCAGGAGCCCAAAAATTGGATGAATCACACCCTGGAGTTGGCAGAAGTTGGCAGCAGCAGCAGCAGGAGCCCAAACATTACTTTAAAGAGACCCTGGGGTTGGCTTCAGGAGCCCAACAATTGGATGAATCACACCCTGGAGTTGGCAGCAGCAGCAGCAGGAGCCCAAATATACACTGGAGTTGGCTTCAGGAGCCCAAAAATTGGATGAATCACACCCTGGAGTTGGCAGAAGTTGGCAGCAGCAGCAGCAGGAGCCCAAATATACACTGGAGTTGGCCTCAGGAGCCCAAAAATTGGATGAATCACACCCTGGAGTTGGCAGGAGTTGACAGTAGCAGCAGCAGGAGCCCAAATATACACTGGAGTTGGCTTCAGTAGCCCAAAAATTGGATGAATCACACCCTGGAGTTGGCAGAAGTTGGCAGCAGCAGCAGCAGCAGGAGCCCAAATATACACTGGAGTTGGCCTCAGGAGCCCAAAAATTGGATGAATCACACCCTGGAGTTGGCAGAAGTTGGCAGCAGCAGCAGCAGGAGCCCAAATATACACTGGAGTTGGCCTCAGGAGCCCAAAAATTGGATGAATCACACCCTGGAGTTGGCAGAAGTTGGCAGCAGCAGCAGCAGGAGCCCAAATATACACTGGAGTTGGCCTCAGGAGCCCAAAAATTGGATGAATCACACCCTGGAGTTGGCAGGAGTTGACAGTAGCAGCAGCAGGAGCCCAAATATACACTGGAGTTGGCTTCAGGAGCCCAAAAATTGGATGAATCACACCCTGGAGTTGGCAGGAGTTGACAGTAGCAGCAGCAGGAGCCCAAATATACACTGGAGTTGGCTTCAGTAGCCCAAAAATTGGATGAATCACACCCTGGAGTTGGCAGAAGTTGGCAGCAGCAGCAGCAGCAGGAGCCCAAATATACACTGGAGTTGGCCTCAGGAGCCCAAAAATTGGATGAATCACACCCTGGAGTTGGCAGGAGTTGACGGTAGCAGCAGCAGGAGCCCAAATATACACTGGAGTTGGCTTCAGGAGCCCAAAAATTGGATGAATCACACCCTGGAGTTGGCAGAAGTTGGCAGCAGCAGCAGCAGGAGCCCAAATATACACTGGAGTTGGCCTCAGGAGCCCAAAAATTGGATGAATCACACCCTGGAGTTGGCAGGAGTTGACAGTAGCAGCAGCAGGAGCCCAAACATTACTTCAAAGAGACCCTGGGGTTGGCTTCAGGAGCCCAAAAATTGGATGAATCACACCCTGGAGTTGGCAGAAGTTGGCAGCAGCAGCAGCAGGAGCCCAAACATTACTTTAAAGAGACCCTGGGGTTGGCTTCAGGAGCCCAACAATTGGATGAATCACACCCTGGAGTTGGCAGCAGCAGCAGCAGGAGCCCAAATATACACTGGAGTTGGCCTCAGGAGCCCAAAAATTGGATGAATCACACCCTGGAGTTGGCAGGAGTTGACAGTAGCAGCAGCAGGAGCCCAAATATACACTGGAGTTGGCTTCAGGAGCCCAAAAATTGGATGAATCACACCCTGGAGTTGGCAGGAGTTGACAGTAGCAGCAGCAGGAGCCCAAATATACACTGGAGTTGGCCTCAGGAGCCCAAAAATTGGATGAATCACACCCTGGAGTTGGCAGGAGTTGACAGTAGCAGCAGCAGGAGCCCAAATATACACTGGAGTTGGCTTCAGGAGCCCAAAAATTGGATGAATCACACCCTGGAGTTGGCAGAAGTTGGCAGCAGCAGCAGCAGGAGCCCAAATATACACTGGAGTTGGCCTCAGGAGCCCAAAAATTGGATGAATCACACCCTGGAGTTGGCAGGAGTTGACAGTAGCAGCAGCAGGAGCCCAAATATACACTGGAGTTGGCTTCAGGAGCCCAAAAATTGGATGAATCACACCCTGGAGTTGGCAGAAGTTGGCAGCAGCAGCAGCAGGAGCCCAAACATTACTTTAAAGAGACCCTGGGGTTGGCTTCAGGAGCCCAACAATTGGATGAATCACACCCTGGAGTTGGCAGCAGCAGCAGCAGGAGCCCAAATATACACTGGAGTTGGCTTCAGGAGCCCAAAAATTGGATGAATCACACCCTGGAGTTGGCAGAAGTTGGCAGCAGCAGCAGCAGGAGCCCAAATATACACTGGAGTTGGCCTCAGGAGCCCAAAAATTGGATGAATCACACCCTGGAGTTGGCAGGAGTTGACAGTAGCAGCAGCAGGAGCCCAAATATACACTGGAGTTGGCTTCAGTAGCCCAAAAATTGGATGAATCACACCCTGGAGTTGGCAGAAGTTGGCAGCAGCAGCAGCAGCAGGAGCCCAAATATACACTGGAGTTGGCCTCAGGAGCCCAAAAATTGGATGAATCACACCCTGGAGTTGGCAGAAGTTGGCAGCAGCAGCAGCAGGAGCCCAAATATACACTGGAGTTGGCCTCAGGAGCCCAAAAATTGGATGAATCACACCCTGGAGTTGGCAGAAGTTGGCAGCAGCAGCAGCAGGAGCCCAAATATACACTGGAGTTGGCCTCAGGAGCCCAAAAATTGGATGAATCACACCCTGGAGTTGGCAGGAGTTGACAGTAGCAGCAGCAGGAGCCCAAATATACACTGGAGTTGGCTTCAGGAGCCCAAAAATTGGATGAATCACACCCTGGAGTTGGCAGGAGTTGACAGTAGCAGCAGCAGGAGCCCAAATATACACTGGAGTTGGCTTCAGTAGCCCAAAAATTGGATGAATCACACCCTGGAGTTGGCAGAAGTTGGCAGCAGCAGCAGCAGCAGCAGGAGCCCAAATATACACTGGAGTTGGCCTCAGGAGCCCAAAAATTGGATGAATCACACCCTGGAGTTGGCAGGAGTTGACAGTAGCAGCAGCAGGAGCCCAAATATACACTGGAGTTGGCTTCAGGAGCCCAAAAATTGGATGAATCACACCCTGGAGTTGGCAGAAGTTGGCAGCAGCAGCAGCAGGAGCCCAAATATACACTGGAGTTGGCCTCAGGAGCCCAAAAATTGGATGAATCACACCCTGGAGTTGGCAGGAGTTGACAGTAGCAGCAGCAGGAGCCCAAACATTACTTCAAAGAGACCCTGGGGTTGGCTTCAGGAGCCCAAAAATTGGATGAATCACACCCTGGAGTTGGCAGAAGTTGGCAGCAGCAGCAGCAGGAGCCCAAACATTACTTTAAAGAGACCCTGGGGTTGGCTTCAGGAGCCCAACAATTGGATGAATCACACCCTGGAGTTGGCAGCAGCAGCAGCAGGAGCCCAAATATACACTGGAGTTGGCCTCAGGAGCCCAAAAATTGGATGAATCACACCCTGGAGTTGGCAGGAGTTGACAGTAGCAGGAGCCCAAATATACACTGGAGTTGGCTTCAGGAGCCCAAAAATTGGATGAATCACACCCTGGAGTTGGCAGGAGTTGACAGTAGCAGCAGCAGGAGCCCAAATATACACTGGAGTTGGCCTCAGGAGCCCAAAAATTGGATGAATCACACCCTGGAGTTGGCAGGAGTTGACAGTAGCAGCAGCAGGAGCCCAAATATACACTGGAGTTGGCTTCAGGAGCCCAAAAATTGGATGAATCACACCCTGGAGTTGGCAGAAGTTGGCAGCAGCAGCAGCAGGAGCCCAAATATACACTGGAGTTGGCCTCAGGAGCCCAAAAATTGGATGAATCACACCCTGGAGTTGGCAGGAGTTGACAGTAGCAGCAGCAGGAGCCCAAATATACACTGGAGTTGGCTTCAGGAGCCCAAAAATTGGATGAATCACACCCTGGAGTTGGCAGAAGTTGGCAGCAGCAGCAGCAGCAGGAGCCCAAATATACACTGGAGTTGGCCTCAGGAGCCCAAAAATTGGATGAATCACACCCTGGAGTTGGCAGGAGTTGACAGTAGCAGCAGCAGGAGCCCAAATATACACTGGAGTTGGCTTCAGGAGCCCAAAAATTGGATGAATCACACCCTGGAGTTGGCAGAAGTTGGCAGCAGCAGCAGCAGCAGGAGCCCAAATATACACTGGAGTTGGCCTCAGGAGCCCAAAAATTGGATGAATCACACCCTGGAGTTGGCAGCAGTTGACAGTAGCAGCAGCAGGAGCCCAAATATACACTGGAGTTGGCTTCAGGAGCCCAAAAATTGGATGAATCACACCCTGGAGTTGGCAGAAGTTGGCAGCAGCAGCAGCAGGAGCCCAAATATACACTGGAGTTGGCCTCAGGAGCCCAAAAATTGGATGAATCACACCCTGGAGTTGGCAGGAGTTGACAGTAGCAGCAGCAGGAGCCCAAATATACACTGGAGTTGGCTTCAGGAGCCCAAAAATTGGATGAATCACACCCTGGAGTTGGCAGGAGTTGACAGTAGCAGCAGCAGGAGCCCAAATATACACTGGAGTTGGCCTCAGGAGCCCAAAAATTGGATGAATCACACCCTGGAGTTGGCAGGAGTTGACAGCAGCAGCAGCAGGAGCCCAAATATACACTGGAGTTGGCTTCAGGAGCCCAAAAATTGGATGAATCACACCCTGGAGTTGGCAGAAGTTGGCAGCAGCAGCAGCAGGAGCCCAAATATACACTGGAGTTGGCCTCAGGAGCCCAAAAATTGGATGAATCACACCCTGGAGTTGGCAGGAGTTGACAGTAGCAGCAGCAGGAGCCCAAATATACACTGGAGTCGGCTTCAGGAGCCCAAAAATTGGATGAATCACACCCTGGAGTTGGCAGAAGTTGGCAGCAGCAGCAGCAGCAGGAGCCCAAATATACACTGGAGTTGGCCTCAGGAGCCCAAAAATTGGATGAATCACACCCTGGAGTTGGCAGGAGTTGACAGTAGCAGCAGCAGGAGCCCAAATATACACTGGAGTTGGCTTCAGGAGCCCAAAAATTGGATGAATCACACCCTGGAGTTGGCAGAAGTTGGCAGCAGCAGCAGCAGCAGGAGCCCAAATATACACTGGAGTTGGCCTCAGGAGCCCAAAAATTGGATGAATCACACCCTGGAGTTGGCAGGAGTTGACAGTAGCAGCAGCAGGAGCCCAAATATACACTGGAGTTGGCTTCAGGAGCCCAAAAATTGGATGAATCACACCCTGGAGTTGGCAGAAGTTGGCAGCAGCAGCAGCAGGAGCCCAAATATACACTGGAGTTGGCCTCAGGAGCCCAAAAATTGGATGAATCACACCCTGGAGTTGGCAGGAGTTGACAGTAGCAGCAGCAGGAGCCCAAACATTACTTCAAAGAGACCCTGGGGTTGGCTTCAGGAGCCCAAAAATTGGATGAATCACACCCTGGAGTTGGCAGAAGTTGGCAGCAGCAGCAGCAGGAGCCCAAACATTACTTTAAAGAGACCCTGGGGTTGGCTTCAGGAGCCCAACAATTGGATGAATCACACCCTGGAGTTGGCAGCAGCAGCAGCAGGAGCCCAAATATACACTGGAGTTGGCTTCAGGAGCCCAAAAATTGGATGAATCACACCCTGGAGTTGGCAGAAGTTGGCAGCAGCAGCAGCAGGAGCCCAAATATACACTGGAGTTGGCCTCAGGAGCCCAAAAATTGGATGAATCACACCCTGGAGTTGGCAGGAGTTGACAGTAGCAGCAGCAGGAGCCCAAATATACACTGGAGTTGGCTTCAGTAGCCCAAAAATTGGATGAATCACACCCTGGAGTTGGCAGAAGTTGGCAGCAGCAGCAGCAGCAGGAGCCCAAATATACACTGGAGTTGGCCTCAGGAGCCCAAAAATTGGATGAATCACACCCTGGAGTTGGCAGAAGTTGGCAGCAGCAGCAGCAGGAGCCCAAATATACACTGGAGTTGGCCTCAGGAGCCCAAAAATTGGATGAATCACACCCTGGAGTTGGCAGAAGTTGGCAGCAGCAGCAGCAGGAGCCCAAATATACACTGGAGTTGGCCTCAGGAGCCCAAAAATTGGATGAATCACACCCTGGAGTTGGCAGGAGTTGACAGTAGCAGCAGCAGGAGCCCAAATATACACTGGAGTTGGCTTCAGGAGCCCAAAAATTGGATGAATCACACCCTGGAGTTGGCAGGAGTTGACAGTAGCAGCAGCAGGAGCCCAAATATACACTGGAGTTGGCTTCAGTAGCCCAAAAATTGGATGAATCACACCCTGGAGTTGGCCGAGGTTGGCAGCAGCAGCAGCAGCAGGAGCCCAAATATACACTGGAGTTGGCCTCAGGAGCCCAAAAATTGGATGAATCACACCCTGGAGTTGGCAGGAGTTGACAGTAGCAGCAGCAGGAGCCCAAATATACACTGGAGTGGGCTTCAGGAGCCCAAAATTTGGATGAATCACACCCTGGAGTTGGCAGAAGTTGGCAGCAGCAGCAGCAGCAGGAGCCCAAATATACACTGGAGTTGGCCTCAGGAGCCCAAAAATTGGATGAATCACACCCTGGAGTTGGCAGGAGTTGACAGTAGCAGCAGCAGGAGCCCAAACATTACTTCAAAGAGACCCTGGGGTTGGCTTCAGGAGCCCAAAAATTGGATGAATCACACCCTGGAGTTGGCAGAAGTTGGCAGCAGCAGCAGCAGGAGCCCAAACATTACTTTAAAGAGACCCTGGGGTTGGCTTCAGGAGCCCAACAATTGGATGAATCACACCCTGGAGTTGGCAGCAGCAGCAGCAGGAGCCCAAATATACACTGGAGTTGGCTTCAGGAGCCCAAAAATTGGATGAATCACATCCTGGAGTTGGCAGAAGTTGGCAGCAGCAGCAGGAGCCCAAATATACACTGGAGTTGGCCTCAGGAGCCCAAAAATTGGATGAATCACACCCTGGAGTTGGCAGGAGTTGACGGTAGCAGCAGCAGGAGCCCAAATATACACTGGAGTTGGCTTCAGGAGCCCAAAAATTGGATGAATCACACCCTGGAGTTGGCAGAAGTTGGCAGCAGCAGCAGCAGGAGCCCAAATATACACTGGAGTTGGCTTCAGGAGCCCAAAAATTGGATGAATCACACCCTGGAGTTGGCAGGAGTTGACGGTAGCAGCAGCAGGAGCCCAAATATACACTGGAGTTGGCTTCAGGAGCCCAAAAATTGGATGAATCACACCCTGGAGTTGGCAGAAGTTGGCAGCAGCAGCAGCAGGAGCCCAAATATACACTGGAGTTGGCCTCAGGAGCCCAAAAATTGGATGAATCACACCCTGGAGTTGGCAGGAGTTGACAGTAGCAGCAGCAGGAGCCCAAACATTACTTCAAAGAGACCCTGGGGTTGGCTTCAGGAGCCCAAAAATTGGATGAATCACACCCTGGAGTTGGCAGAAGTTGGCAGCAGCAGCAGCAGGAGCCCAAACATTACTTTAAAGAGACCCTGGGGTTGGCTTCAGGAGCCCAACAATTGGATGAATCACACCCTGGAGTTGGCAGCAGCAGCAGCAGGAGCCCAAATATACACTGGAGTTGGCCTCAGGAGCCCAAAAATTGGATGAATCACACCCTGGAGTTGGCAGGAGTTGACAGTAGCAGCAGCAGGAGCCCAAATATACACTGGAGTTGGCTTCAGGAGCCCAAAAATTGGATGAATCACACCCTGGAGTTGGCAGGAGTTGACAGTAGCAGCAGCAGGAGCCCAAATATACACTGGAGTTGGCCTCAGGAGCCCAAAAATTGGATGAATCACACCCTGGAGTTGGCAGGAGTTGACAGTAGCAGCAGCAGGAGCCCAAATATACACTGGAGTTGGCTTCAGGAGCCCAAAAATTGGATGAATCACACCCTGGAGTTGGCAGAAGTTGGCAGCAGCAGCAGCAGGAGCCCAAATATACACTGGAGTTGGCCTCAGGAGCCCAAAAATTGGATGAATCACACCCTGGAGTTGGCAGGAGTTGACAGTAGCAGCAGCAGGAGCCCAAATATACACTGGAGTTGGCTTCAGGAGCCCAAAAATTGGATGAATCACACCCTGGAGTTGGCAGAAGTTGGCAGCAGCAGCAGCAGGAGCCCAAACATTACTTTAAAGAGACCCTGGGGTTGGCTTCAGGAGCCCAACAATTGGATGAATCACACCCTGGAGTTGGCAGCAGCAGCAGCAGGAGCCCAAATATACACTGGAGTTGGCTTCAGGAGCCCAAAAATTGGATGAATCACACCCTGGAGTTGGCAGAAGTTGGCAGCAGCAGCAGCAGGAGCCCAAATATACACTGGAGTTGGCCTCAGGAGCCCAAAAATTGGATGAATCACACCCTGGAGTTGGCAGGAGTTGACAGTAGCAGCAGCAGGAGCCCAAATATACACTGGAGTTGGCTTCAGTAGCCCAAAAATTGGATGAATCACACCCTGGAGTTGGCAGAAGTTGGCAGCAGCAGCAGCAGCAGGAGCCCAAATATACACTGGAGTTGGCCTCAGGAGCCCAAAAATTGGATGAATCACACCCTGGAGTTGGCAGAAGTTGGCAGCAGCAGCAGCAGGAGCCCAAATATACACTGGAGTTGGCCTCAGGAGCCCAAAAATTGGATGAATCACACCCTGGAGTTGGCAGAAGTTGGCAGCAGCAGCAGCAGGAGCCCAAATATACACTGGAGTTGGCCTCAGGAGCCCAAAAATTGGATGAATCACACCCTGGAGTTGGCAGGAGTTGACAGTAGCAGCAGCAGGAGCCCAAATATACACTGGAGTTGGCTTCAGGAGCCCAAAAATTGGATGAATCACACCCTGGAGTTGGCAGGAGTTGACAGTAGCAGCAGCAGGAGCCCAAATATACACTGGAGTTGGCTTCAGTAGCCCAAAAATTGGATGAATCACACCCTGGAGTTGGCAGAAGTTGGCAGCAGCAGCAGCAGCAGGAGCCCAAATATACACTGGAGTTGGCCTCAGGAGCCCAAAAATTGGATGAATCACACCCTGGAGTTGGCAGGAGTTGACAGTAGCAGCAGCAGGAGCCCAAATATACACTGGAGTTGGCTTCAGGAGCCCAAAAATTGGATGAATCACACCCTGGAGTTGGCAGAAGTTGGCAGCAGCAGCAGCAGGAGCCCAAATATACACTGGAGTTGGCCTCAGGAGCCCAAAAATTGGATGAATCACACCCTGGAGTTGGCAGGAGTTGACAGTAGCAGCAGCAGGAGCCCAAACATTACTTCAAAGAGACCCTGGGGTTGGCTTCAGGAGCCCAAAAATTGGATGAATCACACCCTGGAGTTGGCAGAAGTTGGCAGCAGCAGCAGCAGGAGCCCAAACATTACTTTAAAGAGACCCTGGGGTTGGCTTCAGGAGCCCAACAATTGGATGAATCACACCCTGGAGTTGGCAGCAGCAGCAGCAGGAGCCCAAATATACACTGGAGTTGGCTTCAGGAGCCCAAAAATTGGATGAATCACACCCTGGAGTTGGCAGAAGTTGGCAGCAGCAGCAGGAGCCCAAATATACACTGGAGTTGGCCTCAGGAGCCCAAAAATTGGATGAATCACACCCTGGAGTTGGCAGGAGTTGACAGTAGCAGCAGCAGGAGCCCAAATATACACTGGAGTTGGCTTCAGGAGCCCAAAAATTGGATGAATCACACCCTGGAGTTGGCAGAAGTTGGCAGCAGCAGCAGCAGGAGCCCAAATATACACTGGAGTTGGCTTCAGGAGCCCAAAAATTGGATGAATCACACCCTGGAGTTGGCAGGAGTTGACAGTAGCAGCAGCAGGAGCCCAAAAAATGGCCTAAAGACATAAATATGTTTTGCACCATTTGGAAAGTGTAAAACGTGGCACCATGCTGAATCTAGTCGCATGCATCAGGCATTGGTGGGTGGAAATCCTGGCTGATCCATCCCTGATTCATTTTGACAAAGGTGAGTCTCTCCACATTTTTAGTTGACAGACGAGTTCTCCTCGCCGTAACTATGGCCCCCGCCGCACTAAACACCCGCTCAGATGGCACGCTACTTGCCGGGCAGGACAGCTTTTCCAGGGCAAACTCTGCTAGTTGCGGCCACAAATCAAGTTTGGCTGCCCAGAAGTCCAGCGGATCCTCAAGGTGTGTTGGCATGGTCATGTCAAAGTATGACATGACCTGCTGGTTCAGGTCCTGCTCCAGGTCTTCCTGCTGCTCATGAGTAGCCTCACTATGCGGGTGTAGAAAGCTACTCATTAGCGACTGAAGACTGAGGCTGCTGCTGCTGATGGAGCTTCTGCTGCTGCTGCTGCTGCCAACCCCCCCAGCGGCCATGGCAGTGGAAGGTGAGCGCAGAGGTCCCCTCGAGTCAGACCTGCGAGAGTATGGACCATGGCGCAGATAGGCATCGGCCAACTGCCTACGTAGAATGTCTTTGTAGTAGTTGAGTTTGTCCTCCCTCTCGGTGGGTTTAAAAAATGCCCCCATTTTGTGCCGGAAGCGAGGGTCCAATAAGGTGGACAGCCAGAAGTCATCCCGCCGACAGATGGAAACAATTCTGGGGTCACTACGCAAGCACGTGAGCATGCTTCGTGCCATTTGCGCAAGTGACTCGGATGGACTACCTGTCTCCATCTCCACTGCATACTGCCACGGTGTGCCCGGGTCCTCTGTCTCGCCTTCCTCAAAAACCTCTAGCTCCTCTGGCTGCTCCTGCTCCTCCTCTCCTGTCCGCTGACTAGATAAACCAGCCATTTCGCCAAGCCTAAACTGTGTTTCGCTGGGCAACTCCTCCTCCTCCTCTTCCTCCTCCTCCAGTTCAGCTCCAGCGGGGTTCATGTGGCCGTAAGATGTAAACGCCATGTCTCCAGTGCCCTGACCAGCCATGGTTTCCAACATGTGCTGTAGTACATGAAGCAGTGGAATCACGTCGTTCATCCCGTAATCCTGCCGACTGACAAATAAAGTGGCATCCTCAAAGGGCCTGAGCAAACGGCAGGTGTCACGTATGAGCTGCCACTGGTTGACATTGAAGTTACACAGGGGAGTCCCCCTATCTGCTTGGATCATCAGGAAATCCGTGATGGCTTTTCTCTGTTCATATAATCGGTCCAACATGTGAAGGGTGGAATTCCAACGGGTGGAAACATCGCAAATCAGACTATGTTGGGGGATACCATTCTGACGCTGTAGCTCAAGAAGGGTGTGTTTGGCGGTGTAGGAGTGGCTGAAGTGCATGCAAAGTTTCCTTGAAGTTGTTAGGATGTCTTGCAGATGGGGGGAACACTTCAGAAACCGCTTGACAACCAGATTGAAGACGTGAGCCATGCAGGGGGCATGGGTCAGGCTTCCTTGGCGCAGCGCAGACAAAATGTTCTTCCCATTGTCGGTAACCATGATTCCCATTTTAAGTTTTCTCGGAGTAAGCCATGTTTGGATTTCCTGATGAATACATTTAAGCAGTTCCTCCCCTGTGTGACTCCGTTCGCCAAGACAAACCATGTGAAGCACTGCGTGACACCTCCGTGCCCTGCACACATGGTAGACTGGAGGGGCACTGAGACTTGAGCCTACAGTGGAGGGTGAGGAGATGGCGGAGGATGAGGAGGCCGAGTCGCACGGTGTCACAGGCCCAATGGGCAGAGAGCGCGGAGGCCGAAGCGGCGTGACCTGTCCAAGTTGCTGCTGCCAAGGGACCACATTCACCCAGTGGGCCGTAAACGACATGTACTGCCCCTGACCGTAGTTACAGCTCCAGATGTCGGCGCTGCCATGTATTTTGCTACACACCGACAGGCTCAAGGACTGGCCCACCTTCTGTTCAACAAAAGTGTGCAGCGCTGGTACTGCCTTCTTGGCAAAGAAATGACGGCTTGGGACTCTCCACCTCGGCTCGGCACAAGCCATCAGTTCTCTGAAAGGTGCAGATTCCACCACCTGAAAAGGGAGCGACTGCAGCACCAGCAACTTGGACAGGAGCACATTCAGCTTCTGCGCCGTAGGATGAGTGGGCGCATACTGCTGTCTCTTGGACATGGCTTCGCTGATGGATTGCTGGCGGGATGCATGACTTGGAGGAGGAGGAGGAGGAGCAGGAGCGACAGAGGATGGGTATGACGCACAGCTGCCTTCGGCTGAGGTGCTGGAGCCTTGGCTGGCAGAAATTGGGAGCTCACTTGGTGAGGAAGCAGACTGGACCACCCCTTGGGAGCCTCGGTTCTCCCAGGTCGTTTTATGGTGACGCATCATATGTTGACGCAGGGCCGTGGTGCCAACATTTGGACCCTGGCCACGCTTCACCTTTTGCCTACATATCTTGCATGTGGCCATGTTACCCTCCTGCGGATGCCTCAGGAAAAACTGCCACACTGCCGAGTAGCTACTTTTCCCACCCCCTGGCCTCACTGATTCACTGCTGCTGTTGCCAACTCCAGGAACCCCTGCTCCACTACCTCCCGATAAGGTAGACTGCCGCACAGCAGGTGCTCTACCCCGGCCCCGGCCCCGGCCGGCTCCAGCCTTTGGAATTGTGCCCCCATGCTGACTGCTACCACCTTGCTGCCTCAGCTGCTGACTCCGGGGCAACCTGCGCCCCTCTTCTCCTGATGATGACGATGAAGCCCCTTCATCACCCGGCTCCCAAGTGCGATCGGCTTCATCGTCATCATCATCATCATCACCGAGTTGTGGCTGTACGTCACTGATGTTCGTGGATTCGTCAACAGTGTCTGGCGCAGGAGCTGGAACGCTCGCAGCACCCACGACACTGTCCACATCACTATTTGTCTGCCTAGCTAAAGAAGCCACCTCCATTTCTTGGCTGGGCAGTAGCTGCTGACTGTCCTCCTGTATCTGATCGTCCTCCTCACTAAAGAGTGGAGCTGAACCCAAAGCATAGGATACGTCGCTGGGGGAGGGAACGGCGTAGGACAGAGGCAATGGGAGGACAGGGACTGCTCTCGGGGCATGCCAACTCAGGGTTGTGTCAGAGGAACCTACCGACCCTAGACTGGGGGTCTCAGATGTAAGTTGTGATGATGTTGTTGATGAGCGCGTCAGCCAATCTACCACGGCAGATGCGTTACTGGTGGAGACCCGACCGCTAGCAGATACTGGCAGATTAGGTCTCTCAGCGTGACTCCTGCTGCTACTGGCCCCCAGTCTGATGCGAGCTCTGCCTGCGGAATCTTGGCCTCTGCCACTCCTCTTTTCACTTCCAGGCACTTGTCTGCCCGACATAGTCTAACTGGCGTGGTAGTAGGTGATATTTAAAAAAACCCCGGGCAGCGGTGGGTCTATATGAAACAGAATATAATGCACACCAAAAGTGAGCAGTAACACTCAGCCTCCAACAGGCCTGCTTAGTGTAAATAAGAGAGCTGCTTAGTGTAAATAAAGAGGGGTATGCTATGTTACAGAATGGGATGCCTCAACAGAAGTGCACCTGGCAGGCAGCAGTAAGCCTATGCCCAGCAAAAGTGTCTTATAATATAAATATAATAAGAGCAAATGCTTATATGGTCTTAAACAGAGGCTGCTGTAGTCACAGAATGGGATGCCCTGGGCAGGAATGGACCTGGCAGGGTCCAGTAGTGCTTTGCCCAGCAAAAGTGTCTTTATCAGGGCTAATTTCAAATATGATAAGAGCAAATGCTTATATGGTCTTAAACAGAGGCTGCTTTAGTCACAGAATGGGATGCCCCAACAGGAATCGACCTGGCAGGGTCCAGTAGTGCTTTGCCCAGCAAAAGTGTCTTTATCAGGCCTAATTTCAAATATGATAAGAGCAAATGCTTATATGGTCTTAAACAGAGGCTGCTTTAGTCACAGAATGGGATGCCCTGGGCAGGAATGGACCTGGCAGGGTCCAGTAGTGCTTTGCCCAGCAAAAGTGTCTTTATCAGGCTAATTTCAAATATGATAAGAGCAAATGCTTATATGGTCTTAAACAGAGGCTGCTGTAGTCACAGAATGGGATGCCCTGGGCAGGAATGGACCTGGCAGGGTCCAGTAGTGCTTTGCCCAGCAAACGTGTCTTTATCAGGCTAATTTCAAATATGATAAGAGCAAATGCTTATATGGTCTTAAACAGAGGCTGCTTTAGTCACAGAATGGGATGCCCCAACAGGAATCGACCTGGCAGGGTCCAGTAGTGCTTTGCCCAGCAAAAGTGTCTTTATCAGGCCTAATTTCAAATATGATAAGAGCAAATGCTTATATGGTCTTAAACAGAGGCTGCTTTAGTCACAGAATGGGATGCCCTGGGCAGGAATGGACCTGGCAGGGTACAGTAGTGCTTTGCCCAGCAAAAGTGTCTTTATCAGGCTAATTTCAAATATGATAAGAGCAAATGCTTATATGGTCTTAAACAGAGGCTGCTTTAGTCACAGAATGGGATGCCCTGGGCAGGAATGGACCTGGCAGGGTCCAGTAGTGCTTTGCCCAGCAAAAGTGTCTTTATCAGGCTAATTTCAAATATGATAAGAGCAAATGCTTATATGGTCTTAAACAGAGGCTGCTTTAGTCACAGAATGGGATGCCCTGGGCAGGAATG
The DNA here is from genome assembly GCA_027917425.1 of Gastrophryne carolinensis. NCBI lineage: Eukaryota > Metazoa > Chordata > Amphibia > Anura > Microhylidae > Gastrophryne > Gastrophryne carolinensis. Next base: position 169,668,281 of record CM051236.1, read on the forward strand.
GACCTGGCAGGGTCCAGTAGTGCTTTGCCCAGCAAAAGTGTCTTTATCAGGCTAATTTCAAATATGATAAGAGCAAATGCTTATATGGTCTTAAACAGAGGCTGCTTTAGTCACAGAATGGGATGCCCTGGGCAGGAATGGACCTGGCAGGGTCCAGTAGTGCTTTGCCCAGCAAAAGTGTCTTTATCAGGCCTAATTTCAAATATGATAAGAGCAAATGCTTATATGGTCTTAAACAGAGGCTGCTTTAGTCACAGAATGGGATGCCCCAACAGGAATCGACCTGGCAGGGTCCAGTAGTGCTTTGCCCAGCAAAAGTGTCTTTATCAGGCCTAATTTCAAATATGATAAGAGCAAATGCTTATATGGTCTTAAACAGAGGCTGCTTTAGTCACAGAATGGGATGCCCTGGGCAGGAATGGACCTGGCAGGGTACAGTAGTGCTTTGCCCAGCAAAAGTGTCTTTATCAGGCTAATTTCAAATATGATAAGAGCAAATGCTTATATGGTCTTAAACAGAGGCTGCTGTAGTCACAGAATGGGATGCCCTGGGCAGGAATGGACCTGGCAGGGTCCAGTAGTGCTTTGCCCAGCAAAAGTGTCTTTATCAGGCTAATTTCAAATATGATAAGAGCAAATGCTTATATGGTCTTAAACAGAGGCTGCTTTAGTCACAGAATGGGATGCCCTGGGCAGGAATGGACCTGGCAGGGTACAGTAGTGCTTTGCCCAGCAAAAGTGTCTTTATTAGGCTAATTTCAAATATGATAAGAGCAAATGCTTATATGGTCTTAAACAGAGGCTGCTTTAGTCACAGAATGGGATGCCCTGGGCAGGAATGGACCTGGCAGGGTCCAGTAGTGCTTTGCCCAGCAAAAGTGTCTTTATCAGGCTAATTTCAAATATGATAAGAGCAAATGCTTATATGGTCTTAAACAGAGGCTGCTTTAGTCACAGAATGGGATGCCCTGGGCAGGAATGGACCTGGCAGGGTACAGTAGTGCTTTGCCCAGCAAAAGTGTCTTTATCAGGCCTAATTTCAAATATGATAAGAGCAAATGCTTATATGGTCTTAAACAGAGGCTGCTTTAGTCACAGAATGGGATGCCCCAACAGGAATCGACCTGGCAGGGTCCAGTAGTGCTTTGCCCAGCAAAAGTGTCTTTATCAGGCCTAATTTCAAATATGATAAGAGCAAATGCTTATATGGTCTTAAACAGAGGCTGCTTTAGTCACAGAATGGGATGCCCTGGGCAGGAATGGACCTGGCAGGGTACAGTAGTGCTTTGCCCAGCAAAAGTGTCTTTATCAGGCTAATTTCAAATATGATAAGAGCAAATGCTTATATGGTCTTAAACAGAGGCTGCTTTAGTCACAGAATGGGATGCCCTGGGCAGGAATGGACCTGGCAGGGTCCAGTAGTGCTTTGCCCAGCAAAAGTGTCTTTATCAGGCTAATTTCAAATATGATAAGAGCAAATGCTTATATGGTCTTAAACAGAGGCTGCTTTAGTCACAGAATGGGATGCCCCAACAGGAATCGACCTGGCAGGGTCCAGTAGTGCTTTGCCCAGCAAAAGTGTCTTTATCAGGCCTAATTTCAAATATGATAAGAGCAAATGCTTATATGGTCTTAAACAGAGGCTGCTTTAGTCACAGAATGGGATGCCCTGGGCAGGAATGGACCTGGCAGGGTCCAGTAGTGCTTTGCCCAGCAAAAGTGTCTTTATCAGGCTAATTTCAAATATGATAAGAGCAAATGCTTATATGGTCTTAAACAGAGGCTGCTTTAGTCACAGAATGGGATGCCCTGGGCAGGAATGGACCTGGCAGGGTACAGTAGTGCTTTGCCCAGCAAAAGTGTCTTTATCAGGCTAATTTCAAATATGATAAGAGCAAATGCTTATATGGTCTTAAACAGAGGCTGCTTTAGTCACAGAATGGGATGCCCTGGGCAGGAATGGACCTGGCAGGGTCCAGTAGTGCTTTGCTCAGCAAAAGTGTCTTTATCAGGCTAATTTCAAATATGATAAGAGCAAATGCTTATATGGTCTTAAACAGAGGCTGCTTTAGTCACAGAATGGGATGCCCTGGGCAGGAATGGACCTGGCAGGGTCCAGTAGTGCTTTGCCCAGCAAAAGTGTCTTTATCAGGCCTAATTTCAAATATGATAAGAGCAAATGCTTATATGGTCTTAAACAGAGGCTGCTGTAGTCACAGAATGGGATGCCCTGGGCAGGAATGGACCTGGCAGGGTACAGTAGTGCTTTGCCCAGCAAAAGTGTCTTTATCAGGCTAATTTCAAATATGATAAGAGCAAATGCTTATATGGTCTTAAACAGAGGCTGCTTTAGTCACAGAATGGGATGCCCTGGGCAGGAATGGACCTGGCAGGGTCCAGTAGTGCTTTGCCCAGCAAAAGTGTCTTTATCAGGCTAATTTCAAATATGATAAGAGCAAATGCTTATATGGTCTTAAACAGAGGCTGCTTTAGTCACAGAATGGGATGCCCTGGGCAGGATTGGACCTGGCAGGGTCCAGTAGTGCTTTGCCCAGCAAAAGTGTCTTTATCAGGCTAATTTCAAATATGATAAGAGCAAATGCTTATATGGTCTTAAACAGAGGCTGCTTTAGTCACAGAATGGGATGCCCTGGGCAGGAATGGACCTGGCAGGGTCCAGTAGTGCTTTGCCCAGCAAAAGTGTCTTTATCAGGCTAATTTCAAATATGATAAGAGCAAATGCTTATATGGTCTTAAACAGAGGCTGCTTTAGTCACAGCATGGGATGCCCTGGGCAGGAATGGACCTGGCAGGGTCCAGTAGTGCTTTGCCCAGCAAAAGTGTCTTTATCAGGCTAATTTCAAATATGATAAGAGCAAATGCTTATATGGTCTTAAACAGAGGCTGCTTTAGTCACAGAATGGGATGCCCCAACAGGAATCGACCTGGCAGGGTCCAGTAGTGCTTTGCCCAGCAAAAGTGTCTTTATCAGGCCTAATTTCAAATATGATAAGAGCAAATGCTTATATGGTCTTAAACAGAGGCTGCTTTAGTCACAGAATGGGATGCCCTGGGCAGGAATGGACCTGGCAGGGTACAGTAGTGCTTTGCCCAGCAAAAGTGTCTTTATCAGGCTAATTTCAAATATGATAAGAGCAAATGCTTATATGGTCTTAAACAGAGGCTGCTTTAGTCACAGAATGGGATGCCCTGGGCAGGAATGGACCTGGCAGGGTCCAGTAGTGCTTTGCCCAGCAAAAGTGTCTTTATCAGGCTAATTTCAAATATGATAAGAGCAAATGCTTATATGGTCTTAAACAGAGGCTGCTTTAGTCACAGAATGGGATGCCCTGGGCAGGAATGGACCTGGCAGGGTCCAGTAGTGCTTTGCCCAGCAAAAGTGTCTTTATCAGGCTAATTTCAAATATGATAAGAGCAAATGCTTATATGGTCTTAAACAGAGGCTGCTTTAGTCACAGAATGGGATGCCCTGGGCAGGAATGGACCTGGCAGGGTCCAGTAGTGCTTTGCCCAGCAAAAGTGTCTTTATCAGGCCTAATTTCAAATATGATAAGAGCAAATGCTTATATGGTCTTAAACAGAGGCTGCTTTAGTCACAGAATGGGATGCCCCAACAGGAATCGACCTGGCAGGGTCCAGTAGTGCTTTGCCCAGCAAAAGTGTCTTTATCAGGCCTAATTTCAAATATGATAAGAGCAAATGCTTATATGGTCTTAAACAGAGGCTGCTTTAGTCACAGAATGGGATGCCCTGGGCAGGAATGGAACTGGCAGGGTACAGTAGTGCTTTGCCCAGCAAAAGTGTCTTTATCAGGCTAATTTCAAATATGATAAGAGCAAATGCTTATATGGTCTTAAACAGAGGCTGCTGTAGTCACAGAATGGGATGCCCTGGGCAGGAATGGACCTGGCAGGGTCCAGTAGTGCTTTGCCCAGCAAAAGTGTCTTTATCAGGCTAATTTCAAATATGATAAGAGCAAATGCTTATATGGTCTTAAACAGAGGCTGCTTTAGTCACAGAATGGGATGCCCTGGGCAGGAATGGACCTGGCAGGGTACAGTAGTGCTTTGCCCAGCAAAAGTGTCTTTATCAGGCTAATTTCAAATATGATAAGAGCAAATGCTTATATGGTCTTAAACAGAGGCTGCTTTAGTCACAGAATGGGATGCCCTGGGCAGGAATGGACCTGGCAGGGTCCAGTAGTGCTTTGCCCAGCAAAAGTGTCTTTATCAGGCTAATTTCAAATATGATAAGAGCAAATGCTTATATGGTCTTAAACAGAGGCTGCTTTAGTCACAGAATGGGATGCCCTGGGCAGGAATGGACCTGGCAGGGTACAGTAGTGCTTTGCCCAGCAAAAGTGTCTTTATCAGGCCTAATTTCAAATATGATAAGAGCAAATGCTTATATGGTCTTAAACAGAGGCTGCTTTAGTCACAGAATGGGATGCCCCAACAGGAATCGACCTGGCAGGGTCCAGTAGTGCTTTGCCCAGCAAAAGTGTCTTTATCAGGCCTAATTTCAAATATGATAAGAGCAAATGCTTATATGGTCTTAAACAGAGGCTGCTTTAGTCACAGAATGGGATGCCCTGGGCAGGAATGGACCTGGCAGGGTACAGTAGTGCTTTGCCCAGCAAAAGTGTCTTTATCAGGCTAATTTCAAATATGATAAGAGCAAATGCTTATATGGTCTTAAACAGAGGCTGCTGTAGTCACAGAATGGGATGCCCTGGGCAGGAATGGACCTGGCAGGGTCCAGTAGTGCTTTGCCCAGCAAAAGTGTCTTTATCAGGCTAATTTCAAATATGATAAGAGCAAATGCTTATATGGTCTTAAACAGAGGCTGCTGTAGTCACAGAATGGGATGCCCTGGGCAGGAATGGACCTGGCAGGGTACAGTAGTGCTTTGCCCAGCAAAAGTGTCTTTATCAGGCTAATTTCAAATATGATAAGAGCAAATGCTTATATGGTCTTAAACAGAGGCTGCTTTAGTCACAGAATGGGATGCCCTGGGCAGGAATGGACCTGGCAGGGTCCAGTAGTGCTTTGCCCAGCAAAAGTGTCTTTATCAGGCTAATTTCAAATATGATAAGAGCAAATGCTTATATGGTCTTAAACAGAGGCTGCTTTAGTCACAGAATGGGATGCCCTGGGCAGGAATGGACCTGGCAGGGTCCAGTAGTGCTTTGCCCAGCAAAAGTGTCTTTATCAGGCTAATTTCAAATATGATAAGAGCAAATGCTTATATGGTCTTAAACAGAGGCTGCTTTAGTCACAGAATGGGATGCCCTGGGCAGGAATGGACCTGGCAGGGTACAGTAGTGCTTTGCCCAGCAAAAGTGTCTTTATCAGGCTAATTTCAAATATGATAAGAGCAAATGCTTATATGGTATAAACAGAGGCTGCTTTAGTCACAGAATGGGATGCCCTGGGCAGGAATGGACCTGGCAGGGTCCAGTAGTGCTTTGCCCAGCAAAAGTGTCTTTATCAGGCTAATTTCAAATATGATAAGAGCAAATGCTTATATGGTCTTAAACAGAGGCTGCTTTAGTCACAGAATGGGATGCCCCAACAGGAATCGACCTGGCAGGGTCCAGTAGTGCTTTGCCCAGCAAAAGTGTCTTTATCAGGCCTAATTTCAAATATGATAAGAGCAAATGCTTATATGGTCTTAAACAGAGGCTGCTTTAGTCACAGAATGGGATGCCCTGGGCAGGAATCGACCTGGCAGGGTCCAGTAGTGCTTTGCCCAGCAAAAGTGTCTTTATCAGGCTAATTTCAAATATGATAAGAGCAAATGCTTATATGGTCTTAAACAGAGGCTGCTTTAGTCACAGAATGGGATGCCCTGGGCAGGAATGGACCTGGCAGGGTCCAGTAGTGCTTTGCCCAGCAAAAGTGTCTTTATCAGGCTAATTTCAAATATGATAAGAGCAAATGCTTATATGGTCTTAAACAGAGGCTGCTTTAGTCACAGAATGGGATGCCCTGGGCAGGAATGGACCTGGCAGGGTCCAGTAGTGCTTTGCCCAGCAAAAGTGTCTTTATCAGGCTAATTTCAAATATGATAAGAGCAAATGCTTATATGGTCTTAAACAGAGGCTGCTTTAGTCACAGAATGGGATGCCCTGGGCAGGAATGGACCTGGCAGGGTCCAGTAGTGCTTTGCCCAGCAAAAGTGTCTTTATCAGGCCTAATTTCAAATATGATAAGAGCAAATGCTTATATGGTCTTAAACAGAGGCTGCTTTAGTCACAGAATGGGATGCCCCAACAGGAATCGACCTGGCAGGGTCCAGTAGTGCTTTGCCCAGCAAAAGTGTCTTTATCAGGCCTAATTTCAAATATGATAAGAGCAAATGCTTATATGGTCTTAAACAGAGGCTGCTTTAGTCACAGAATGGGATGCCCTGGGCAGGAATGGACCTGGCAGGGTACAGTAGTGCTTTGCCCAGCAAAAGTGTCTTTATCAGGCTAATTTCAAATATGATAAGAGCAAATGCTTATATGGTCTTAAACAGAGGCTGCTGTAGTCACAGAATGGGATGCCCTGGGCAGGAATGGACCTGGCAGGGTCCAGTAGTGCTTTGCCCAGCAAAAGTGTCTTTATCAGGCTAATTTCAAATATGATAAGAGCAAATGCTTATATGGTCTTAAACAGAGGCTGCTTTAGTCACAGAATGGGATGCCCTGGGCAGGAATGGACCTGGCAGGGTACAGTAGTGCTTTGCCCAGCAAAAGTGTCTTTATCAGGCTAATTTCAAATATGATAAGAGCAAATGCTTATATGGTCTTAAACAGAGGCTGCTTTAGTCACAGAATGGGATGCCTCACAGCAGACTTAAGATCAGTTCAGTATATATGCACAGTTAGTTACTATAAGCAGCCTGAAAACGCTAACAAAGGCTGGATGAAAAAAAAAAAATCTCCCTGTCACAGCCTCCGTTTTTCCTACCTTTCCCTGGCTTTCTGTCTGTCTCCTGTCTGTCTCCTGCCTGTCTCCTGCCTGTCTCCTGCCTGTCTCCAGCCTGTCCCTGTCTGTCCCTGCCTGTCTAAGTGCCTCAGCTACACAGCGTTCTGTCTGTCACGAATGCAATAGAGAAATGAGGAAAAGCAAGATGGCCGCCGTTAAATACCGCTGTGTGACGTCACCGGGCTTGCTGGCTGCTGATAGGCTGCATGTGACTGCCCCAGCTTGCACTGGCGCGGGATAGATGTCCAGACATGTCCCGTCCGCCATCTTAGAATGCCTGTAAATGTAAATGAATGGATGTTAAAGGAAAACTTCGAGTGATCGAATCGCGGGGAAATTCGGATTCGATCCGAATCGAATTTTTCCTGAAATTCGGATCGAATCCGGGTTCGTCCGGATCGATTCGCTCATCCCTAGTTATATCTAAAATCAATTCTACTATCTGTGAATGTCAGTAAAATAGCCAGATAGACTAAAAGATTCTTTTCACTACAACTGTGTTTCAGTTATATCTTTATAGAAGAGAAAGAGACGGATCGCTTTTAATATGTTTTTAATATCTTCTTTCATTATCTATTTTAGACATCCCCAAGAACAACCTCCCCCAGTGGCTGCACCCTATATCTAGCAAGCATAGACCTCGTTTGGAGGATACATTAGATGATTGGACGGCTTAACACTGTGAAGAAAAGCGACAAACTAATAAAGTTGTTTGACTATTTTGTATAAGGCTACATAGGAGCAGCAATCCGTCGCGCGGAGCCCCGTGCGCCTGCGCCAACCGAGCGTTGGCTGGCAGCTTCACGCATGCCAGCCGCACCCGGATATGACGTAGGCCGGGACCTCGCCGCCGGAAGCGACGCTTCCGGAAAGCACTCTCCGAGCGCTCCCGGAAATGCCACACTGGCCGGCCAGGGGGGAGAGGTAACAGGTATTTATGCGCGCTCGTTTGCAGTGATCCTTATCGCAGCCTTGAGAAAGGAACCGGCGGTTCCGAAACGTGGGCTCTATTCCTTTGCGATCACGTTCTCTAAATATTCTGGTAATGCTATTTTTTTCAATATGATGGACGTCATGATTAATACTGTCTATGTGTACATATATATACTTATGATGCAAACCGCTACTCTTGGTATGATGTGATGCCTTTATATTACAAACCTGACCAGGAATAGATTTAAACTGGATGTGCTGTTTATACTTGTACTAAGCTTTCCTTAACTGTTTGTACCCTGGTCAGTATACTTAATGTTCCACTCTTCAGGACCTGTATGTAGACCCCTCAATAGTCCTAACATGGGTAATATTTTACCTTGCTATATTCATTAACAAACTGGTATTGCCTTGTATAGTATTAAATATTATATGCTTCTTTCTATCTTGAGGTGGTCCACGATCCTGGAGATTGTTCAGACTTTTACCTACCAAGTTACCAATACTGTATCCTTTTTTGTATAGCCTGTTATATATGTATTGCTCTATCTTTGCCATATGATCTATATAAATACCTTTTTATTTGCAAGAAATACATGCGTTTGGTGTGCATATATCCGCCGTATTTAGATAAGATTGTAGAAAATAAGGTGTTGTGTGAGGAGACACCTTGGATATAATTTTTTTGCACCCAGTCTAATATTGATACGAAACATTGATTTATTTGAGGTGTGCTGAGAACCTAAAACCTTGTTGATTAATTATGTATAAGCAATCCCTCCTCTTGTTATCTAGCTTATGTATGTGTTTATATAACATATTTTCGCCTCATAAGTGGGGAAAAAAATGTGCATGCACCTTATGGGGTGAATGTAAAAAAAAAGTCACTTAACATGTTACGAGCACTCCCTTGTTGCTGGCCGGGCTGCCACACTGTGGATAGGATGAGGGGAATGCCACACTGCCTATGGGAAATAGGAGGGGGGAATGCCACACTGCCTATAGAGAATGGGATGGGGGGAATGCCACACTGCCTATAGAGAATGGGATGGGGGGAATGCCACACTGCCTATGGGGAATGGAAGGGGAGATACCACACTGCCTATGGGGAATGGGAGGGGGATGCCTCACTGCCTATGAGGAATGGAAGGGGGGATACCACACTGCCTATAGAGAATGGGATGGGGGGAATGCCACACTGCCTATGGGAAATAGGAGGGGGGAATGCCACACTGCCTATAGAGAATGGGATGGGGGGAATGCCACACTGCCTATAGAGAATGGGATGGGGGGAATGCCACACTGCCTATGGGGAATGGAAGGGGAGATACCACACTGCCTATGGGGAATGGGAGGGGGATGCCTCACTGCCTATAGGGAATGGAAGGGGGATGCCACTCTGCCTGTAATTTGGGGGTTCTGTACATTGCCTTTTATTTGGTTCACAACATTTGGTCCAGAATTTAATTTTTCTTATTTCTCCTCCAAATCCAAGAGGACATTTTTGTCACATTATTGCTCCTTTAAAAGCATCACCCCACCCCCAACACACACATGCACACACCCCTTTCCCACTATTTATTGTCATTCCCGTATTTATCAACAGCATATGAAAATAGCAAAAGAAAAGTAAAACAAATTAATCACCACTAAATGAAGCTGTAGATAATTTTGCTGTCTCTTCAGTGCATAAGAGAGATGGAGAAGAAGAAGATTTACAGCAAAGGTGACTGAGAAGAATCTTTCCATTGAGTATTTTATAAAAAGAAGGTCATACCTGACTGGTATAGCTCTGACCTCCATTACTGCTGAAATGCCAGAGGGAACAATCTTGTGCCAATCATAGATCATACCTATGTCAATGTTACATAAATCATTTTCAGCTAAATCCTTGCATTGTTAGAAGGCTCATCGTGCTTTACTGGACGGTGGTTTAAGTGACTTCAAATTAGGATTTACTGTAATTTTCCTCAAGTGTTCTTTTGAATTCCCAAGCAGAGTTTGCCATATGTGTGGAAAATGATCAGCTACTCACTTAAATGCTGGACATTTCCAGTGTCTTAAGCCTGCTAAAAGTTCAGCTCGGTTTAACCATGGCTTCGGGCCAAAAAAGCAATTTTGCTTTTAAATGGATTGAAACCTGTCGATTATATTGGCAAGATGCATTTTGAGTTTAAAGGTGAAAACACATTGACATTTTTTTTATTTGATATGTGTCTGAAAGAGAATGTAGTAATGAAAGCATGCCAGTGGAATGTAGGAGAACACTGTGCCACACAATCCTACCTTTCATGTAATTGTAAAGTTAATTAGCCCATTTAATTTTAATAGCTCTGAAAAGCACTTATTGCAGAAGCAGATGTTAAGTCAGTATCTTCATATCAGGTGACAAGAGATATTCAAAACTTGCATTGGCTATGGAACACTGTCAGTAATGGTATATCCCTCACAATTGATATAAATGTAAAAAAAAGTGTGATTTGTTTCTAGTGCTCCCTATAGTCGCTGAAGCTACATTGTGTTGCATGTTGTCTGGGAGTAATTGTTGACTTCTTACTGTATTGATCAACAATGGTGAGGATACGAGAAGAGCGAACTTCTTAAAAATTCGATTAGGGTCAATTGATGAATTCCTCCAAGAAATTTGGGTTCATCCAAATCAAACTTTTGAGAATCACTCATCTTTAGGGGAATGTGCAATACATACAGCACGGTGGGAGCGGAGGAGGCCCGGTTTCCCCACTCCTCCCCTTCTGGGCAATACACACTCCCTGGCTGCACAGTCAGCTGTTCAAGCCCACTTGCACCCGCAGCCAGCCGCTGGATCAGAACGATGGAGAAACCGGCATGTAGGTTAGTGTCTGTGTAGCGTGGTGGGAGCGGGGGAGGCTGGTCAGCACAGCAGAAGCTCCTATTGCTCCTACCGTGCTGTGTGTTTCGCACATTTACTTACCTACTTGCCAGCTTCCTGTTGTTCTGGTCCATTGGCTGGCTGCGGGCGCAAGTTGGCTTGCACAGCTGAGAATGCAGCCGAGCCACCCCCCCGTGATGTGTGTATTGCCCAGCAGGGGAGGAGTGGGGAAACTGGCTGCACTGTCAGCTGTGCAAGCCAACTTGCTACCACAGCCAGCCACTCGACCAGAACAATGGGGAAACTAGCATGTAGGTAAGTGTCTGTGTAGCATGGTGGGAGTGGGGGAGGCTGGCCGCACTGTCAGCTGTGCAAGTCAGCTTCCGCTGTGCACACTGGAACCAAGTGTGGTGCTGGAACGAGTATGGTGTGAGTTTTTTTTTTCCTTACCCACCACCCTAGGTGTCATTGAATTTCAGGGAAAATTCGGTCAGCATGAACCCCCAAAAATTCGGTTTCGTGCCAAATCGAATTTTGCCTGAAATTGAGAGTGAACTTGGGTTCTGACGAACCAGTTCGCTCATCTCTTTTGAGGACTACTTGAGTTTGGGGGATGCTCTGTGAAAAGCTTCAGAACAACAATTAATGCAATGTGACACAAAAATCAAGGCAAGATATAGATCAAAAAGTGAATACAGGGCAACAAACAAAAATGCTGAAAATAAGTGTCAATGTGTCTGCCATATAGTTTGCCGCGGTGTATATATAAATAATGCGATAAATAATGTTATACACATTTATACAGAACTTGGTACTAGGCGATTTGTCAATAATTTAAAACACAGGACCTTGATGTTGCCATTAGAGATGAGCGAACTTTTGAAAAATTCATTTCGACTGATTCGTCAAATTTTCCGACAAAAATCGTTTCAACCCGAAATTATTCGCGACTAATCGCTATTAAAAACGGCTATTTTTGAGCCTCCTAGAGCCTCAATAGGGTTGTAAACCATTCTGCCTTGCTGTAACATGCATAGGATGCGCGCTGGGTTAGTGAAATAATACTGTAAATAATTATCACATGCAGATCGGATGCATCGCTAATAGAATCGCAAAGCGGCACAATTGCAGAGAGTTGAGGTGGCATCACAATGAGGGGCCCCTATAGTGCCTGAAAAACACACCCTGGAGCTGGCAGCAGCAGGAGCCCAAAAAGTAGCTGAATCACACCCTGGAGTTGCAAGCAGCAGCAGCAGCAGCAGCAGCAGCTGCAGGAACCCGAACATTGCTTTAAAGAGACACTGGAGTTGGCTGCAGGAGCCAAAAAATTGGATGAATCACACCCTGGAGTTGCAAGCAGCAGCAGCAGCCCAAACATAGCTTGAAAGAGACACTGGAGTTGGCAGCAGGAGCCCAAAAATTGGATGATTCACATCCTGGAGTTGCAAGCAGCAGCAGCAGCAGGAGCCCAAACATAGCTTGAAAGACACACTGGAGTTGGCAGCAGGAGCCCAAAAATTGGATGAATCACACCCTGGAGTTGCAAGCAGCAGCAGGAGCACAAACATTGCTTTAAAGAGACACTGGAGTTGCCAGCAGAAGCCCAAAAATTGGCTGAATCACACCCTGGAGTTGCAAGCAGCAGCAGCAGCCCAAACATAGCTTGAAAGAGACACTGGAGTTGGCAGCAGGAGCCCAAAAATTGGATGAATCACACCCTGGAGTTGCAAACAGCAGGAGCACAAACAAAGCTTGAAAGACACACTGGAGTTGGCAGCAGGAGCCCAAAAATTAGATGAATCACACCCTGGAGTTGCAAGCAGCAGCAGCAGCAGCAGGAGCCCAAACATAGCTTGAAAGAGACATCGGAGTTGGCAGCAGGAGCCCAAAAATTGGATGAATCACACCCTGGAGTTGCAAGCAGCAGCAGGAGCCCAAACATTGCTTTAAAGAGACACTGGAGTTGGCAGCAGGAGCCCAAAAATTGGACGAATCACATCCTGGAGTTGCAAGCAGCAGCAGGAGCCCAAACATAGCTTGAAAGAGACACTGGAGTTGGCAACAGGAGCCCAAAAATTGGATGAATCACACCCTGGAGTTGCAAGCAGCAGCAGGAGCCCAAACATAGCTTGAAAGACACACTGGAGTTGGCAGCAGGAGCCCAAAAAATTGGATGAATCACACCCTGGAGTCGCAAGCAGCAGCAGGAGCCCAAACATAGCTTGAAAGAGACACTGGAGTTTGCAGTTGGAGGCCAAAAATTGGATGAATCACACCCTGGAGTTGCAAGCAGCAGCAGGAGCCCAAACATTACTTTAAAGAGACACTGGAGTTGGCTTCAGGAGCCCAAAAATTGGATGAATCACACCCTGAAGTTGCAAGCAGCAGCAGCAGGAGCCCAAACATTGCTTGAAAGAGACACTGGAGTTGCCAGCAGGAGCCCAAAAATTGGATGAATCACACCCTGGAGTTGCAAGCAGCAGCAGCAGGTAACCAAACATAGCTTGAAAGAGACACTGGAGTTGGCAGCAGGAGCCCAAAAATTGAATGAATCACACCCTGGAGTTGCAAGCAGCAGCAGCAGGAGCCCAAACATAGCTTGAAAGAGACACTGGAGTTGGCTACAGGAGGCCAGAAATTGGATGAATCACACCCTGGAGTTGCAAGCAGCATTACTTTAAAGAGACACTGGAGTTGGCTGCAGGAGCCCAAAAATTGGATGAATCACACCCTGAAGTTGCAAGCAGCAGCAGCAGGAGCCCAAACATTGCTTGAAAGAGACACTGGAGTTGCCAGCAGGAGCCCAAAAATTGGATGACTCACACCCTGGAGTTGCAAGCAGCAGCAGCAGCAGCAGGAGACCAAACATAGCTTGAAAGAGACACTGGAGTTGGCAGCAGGAGCCCAAAAATTGAATGAATCACACCCTGGAGTTGCAAGCAGCAGCAGCAGGAGCCCAAACATAGCTTGAAAGAGACACTGGAGTTGGCTACAGGAGGCCAGAAATTGGATGAATCACACCCTGGAGTTGCAAGCAGCAGCAGGAGCCCAAGCATTACTTTAAAGAGACACTGGAGTTGGCTGCAGGAGCCCAAAAATTGGATGAATCACACCCTGGAGTTGCAAGCAGCAGCAGCAGGAGCCCAAACATAGATTGAAAGAGACACTGGAGTTGGTTGCAGGAGGCCAGAAATTGGATGAATCACACCCTGGAGTTGCAAGCAGCAGCAGGAGCACAAGCATTACTTTAAAGAGACACTGGAGTTGGCTGCAGGAGCCCAAAAATTGGATTAATCACACCCTGGAGTTGCAAGCAGCAGCAGCAGGTGCCCAAACATAGATTGAAAGAGACACTGGAGTTGGCTGCAGGAGGCCAAAAATTGGATGAATCACACTCTGGAGTTGCAAGCAGCAGCAGGAGCCCAAACATTGCTTTAAAGAGACACTGGGGTTGGCAGCAGGAGCCCAAAAATTGGATGAATCACACCCTGGAGTAGCAAGCAGCAGCAGGAGCCCAAACATTACTTTAAAGAGACACTGGAGTTTGCTGCAGGAGCCCAAAAATTGGATGAATCACACCCTGGAGTTGCAAGCAGCAGCAGGAGCCTAAACATTGCTTTAAAGAGACACTGGAGATGGCAGCAGCCGCAGCAGGAGCCCAAAAATTGACGGACACACCCTGGAGTTGGCAGCAGCAGCAGCAGGAACCCAGAAATTGGCTGGAAGGCACCCTGAAGTTGGCAGCAGCAGGAGCACAAACATTAGCGGGAAGGCACACCCTGGAGTTGCCAGCAGCATAAGCAAAAGCCCAAACATTGCTTGAAAGACACCCTGGAGTTGGCAGCATGAGCCCAAAATTTGGATGAATCACACCCTGGAGTTGCAAGCAGTAGCAGGAGCCCAAACGTAGCTTGAAAGAGACACTGGAGTTGGCAGCAGGAGCCCAAAAATTGGATGACTCACACCCTGGAGTTGCAAGCAGCAGCAGCAGGAGCCCAAACATAGCTTGAAAGAGACACTGGAGTTGGCTACAGGAGGCCAGAAATTGGATGAATCACACCCTGGAGTTGCAAGCAGCAGCAGGAGCACAAACATTACTTAAAAGAGACACAGGAGTTGGCTGCAGGAGCCCAAAATTGGATGAATCACACCCTGGAGTTGCAAGCAGCAGCAGGAGCCCAAACATTACTTTAAAGAGACACTGGGGTTGGCAGCAGGAGCCCAAATATTGGATGAATCACACCCTGGAGTTGCAAGCAGCAGCAGGAGCAAAAACATTACTTCAAAGAGACACTGGAGTTGGCTGCAGGAGCCCAGAAATTGGATTAATCACACCCTGGAGTTGCAAGCAGCAGCAGCAGGAGCCCAAACATAGATTGAAAGAGACACTGGAGTTGGCTGCAGGATGCCAAAAATTGGATGAATCACACCCTGAAGTTGCAAGCAGCAGCAGGATCCCTAACATTACTTTAAAGAGACACTGGGGTTGGCAGCAGGAGCCCAAAAATTGGATGAATCACACCCTGGAGTTGCAAGCAGCAGCAGGAGCCTAAACATTGCTTTAAAGAGACACTGGAGTTGCCAGCAGGAGCCCAAAAATTGGATGACTCACACCCTGGAGTTGCAAGCAGCAGCAGCAGGAGACCAAACATAGCTTGAAAGAGACACTGGAGTTGGCAGCAGGAGCCCAAAAATTGAATGAATCACACCCTGGAGTTGCAAGCAGCAGCAGCAGGAGCCCAAACATAGCTTGAAAGAGACACTGGAGTTGGCAGCAGGAGCCCAAAAATTGGATGACTCACACCCTGGAGTTGCAAGCAGCAGCAGCAGGAGCCCAAACATAGCTTGAAAGAGACACTGGAGTTGGCTACAGGAGGCCAGAAATTGGATGAATCACACCCTGGAGTTGCAAGCAGCAGCAGGAGCACAAACATTACTTAAAAGAGACACAGGAGTTGGCTGCAGGAGCCCAAAATTGGATGAATCACACCCTGGAGTTGCAAGCAGCAGCAGGAGCCCAAACATTACTTTAAGGAGACACTGGGGTTGGCAGCAGGAGCCCAAATATTGGATGAATCACACCCTGGAGTTGCAAGCAGCAGCAGGAGCAAAAACATTACTTCAAAGAGACACTGGAGTTGGCTGCAGGAGCCCAGAAATTGGATTAATCACACCCTGGAGTTGCAAGCAGCAGCAGCAGGAGCCCAAACATAGATTGAAAGAGACACTGGAGTTGGCTGCAGGATGCCAAAAATTGGATGAATCACACCCTGGAGTTGCAAGCAGCAGCAGGATCCCTAACATTACTTTAAAGAGACACTGGGGTTGGCAGCAGGAGCCCAAAAATTGGATGAATCACACCCTGGAGTTGCAAGCAGCAGCAGGAGCCTAAACATTGCTTTAAAGAGACACTGGAGTTGCCAGCAGGAGCCCAAAAATTGGATGACTCACACCCTGGAGTTGCAAGCAGCAGCAGCAGGAGACCAAACATAGCTTGAAAGAGACACTGGAGTTGGCAGCAGGAGCCCAAAAATTGAATGAATCACACCCTGGAGTTGCAAGCAGCAGCAGCAGGAGCCCAAACATAGCTTGAAAGAGACACTGGAGTTGGCTACAGGAGGCCAGAAATTGGATGAATCACACCCTGGAGTTGCAAGCAGCAGCAGGAGCCCAAGCATTACTTTAAAGAGACACTGGAGTTGGCTGCAGGAGCCCAAAAATTGGATGAATCACACCCTGGAGTTGCAAGCAGCAGCAGCAGGAGCCCAAACATAGATTGAAAGAGACACTGGAGTTGGTTGCAGGAGGCCAGAAATTGGATGAATCACACCCTGGAGTTGCAAGCAGCAGCAGGAGCACAAGCATTACTTTAAAGAGACACTGGAGTTGTCAGCAGGAGCCCAAAAATTGGACAAATCACACCCTGGAGTTGCAAGCAGCAGCAGCAGGTGCCCAAACATAGATTGAAAGAGACACTGGAGTTGGCTGCAGGAGGCCAAAAATTGGATGAATCACACTCTGGAGTTGCAAGCAGCAGCAGGAGCCCAAACATTGCTTTAAAGAGACACTGGGGTTGGCAGCAGGAGCCCAAAAATTGGATGAATCACACCCTGGAGTAGCAAGCAGCAGCAGGAGCCCAAACATTACTTTAAAGAGACACTGGAGTTTGCTGCAGGAGCCCAAAAATTGGATGAATCACACCCTGGAGTTGCAAGCAGCAGCAGGAGCCTAAACATTGCTTTAAAGAGACACTGGAGATGGCAGCAGCCGCAGCAGGAGCCCAAAAATTGATGGACACACCCTGGAGTTGGCAGCAGCAGCAGCAGGAACCCAGAAATTGGCTGGAAGGCACCCTGAAGTTGGCAGCAGCAGGAGCACAAACATTAGCGGGAAGGCACACCCTGGAGTTGCCAGCAGCATAAGCAAAAGCCCAAACATTGCTTGAAAGACACACTGGAGTTGGCAGCATGAGCCCAAAATTTGGATGAATCACACCCTGGAGTTGCAAGCAGTAGCAGGAGCCCAAACATAGCTTGAAAGAGACACTGGAGTTGGCAGCAGGAGCCCAAAAATTGGATGACTCACACCCTGGAGTTGCAAGCAGCAGCAGCAGGAGCCCAAACATAGCTTGAAAGAGACACTGGAGTTGGCTACAGGAGGCCAGAAATTGGATGAATCACACCCTGGAGTTGCAAGCAGCAGCAGGAGCACAAACATTACTTAAAAGAGACACAGGAGTTGGCTGCAGGAGCCCAAAATTGGATGAATCACACCCTGGAGTTGCAAGCAGCAGCAGGAGCCCAAACATTACTTTAAAGAGACACTGGGGTTGGCAGCAGGAGCCCAAATATTGGATGAATCACACCCTGGAGTTGCAAGCAGCAGCAGGAGCAAAAACATTACTTCAAAGAGACACTGGAGTTGGCTGCAGGAGCCCAGAAATTGGATTAATCACACCCTGGAGTTGCAAGCAGCAGCAGCAGCAGCAGGAGCCCAAACATAGATTGAAAGAGACACTGGAGTTGGCTGCAGGATGCCAAAAATTGGATGAATCACACCCTGGAGTTGCAAGCAGCAGCAGGATCCCTAACATTACTTTAAAGAGACACTGGGGTTGGCAGCAGGAGCCCAAAAATTGGATGAATCACACCCTGGAGTTGCAAGCAGCAGCAGGAGCCTAAACATTGCTTTAAAGAGACACTGGAGTTGCCAGCAGGAGCCCAAAAATTGGATGACTCACACCCTGGAGTTGCAAGCAGCAGCAGCAGGAGACCAAACATAGCTTGAAAGAGACACTGGAGTTGGCAGCAGGAGCCCAAAAATTGAATGAATCACACCCTGGAGTTGCAAGCAGCAGCAGCAGGAGCCCAAACATAGCTTGAAAGAGACACTGGAGTTGGCTACAGGAGGCCAGAAATTGGATGAATCACACCCTGGAGTTGCAAGCAGCAGCAGGAGCCCAAGCATTACTTTAAAGAGACACTGGAGTTGGCTGCAGGAGCCCAAAAATTGGATGAATCACACCCTGGAGTTGCAAGCAGCAGCAGCAGGAGCCCAAACATAGATTGAAAGAGACACTGGAGTTGGTTGCAGGAGGCCAGAAATTGGATGAATCACACCCTGGAGTTGCAAGCAGCAGCAGGAGCACAAGCATTACTTTAAAGAGACACTGGAGTTGGCTGCAGGAGCCCAAAAATTGGATTAATCACACCCTGGAGTTGCAAGCAGCAGCAGCAGCAGGAGCCCAAACATAGATTGAAAGAGACACTGGAGTTGGCTGCAGGAGGCCAAAAATTGGATGAATCACACTCTGGAGTTGCAAGCAGCAGCAGGAGCCCAACCATTGCTTTAAAGAGACACTGGGGTTGGCAGCAGGAGCCCAAAAATTGGATGAATCACACCCTGGAGTAGCAAGCAGCAGCAGGAGCCCAAACATTACTTTAAAGAGACACTGGAGTTTACTGCAGGAGCCCAAAAATTGGATGAATCACACCCTGGAGTTGCAAGCAGCAGCAGGAGCCTAAACATTGCTTTAAAGAGACACTGGAGATGGCAGCAGCCACAGCAGGAGACCAAAAATTGACGGACACACCCTGGAGTTGGCAGCAGCAGCAGCAGGAACCCAGAAATTGGCTGGAAGGCACCCTGAAGTTGGCAGCAGCAGGAGCACAAACATTAGCTGGAAGGCACACCCTGGAGTTGCCAGCAGCATAAGCAAAAGCCCAAACATTGCTTGAAAGACACCCTGGAGTTGGCAGCATGAGCCCAAAATTTGGATGAATCACACCCTGGAGTTGCAAGCAGTAGCAGGAGCCCAAACATAGCTTGAAAGAGACACTGGAGTTGGCAGCAGGAGCCCAAAAATTGGATGACTCACACCCTGGAGTTGCAAGCAGCAGCAGCAGGAGCCCAAACATAGCTTGAAAGAGACACTGGAGTTGGCTACAGGAGGCCAGAAATTGGATGAATCACACCCTGGAGTTGCAAGCAGCAGCAGGAGCACAAACATTACTTTAAAGAGACACAGGAGTTGGCTGCAGGAGCCCAAAATTGGATGAATCACACCCTGGAGTTGCAAGCAGCAGCAGGAGCCCAAACATTACTTTAAAGAGACACTGGGGTTGGCAGCAGGAGCCCAAATATTGGATGAATCACACCCTGGAGTTGCAAGCAGCAGCAGGAGCAAAAACATTACTTCAAAGAGACACTGGAGTTGGCTGCAGGAGCCCAGAAATTGGATTAATCACACCCTGGAGTTGCAAGCAGCAGCAGCAGGAGCCCAAACATAGATTGAAAGAGACACTGGAGTTGGCTGCAGGATGCCAAAAATTGGATGAATCACACCCTGGAGTTGCAAGCAGCAGCAGGATCCCTAACATTACTTTAAAGAGACACTGGGGTTGGCAGCAGGAGCCCAAAAATTGGATGAATCACACCCTGGAGTTGCAAGCAGCAGCAGGAGCCTAAACATTGCTTTAAAGAGACACTGGAGATGGCAGCAGCCGCAGCAGGAGCTCAAAATTTGACTGACACACCCTGGAGTTGGCAGCAGCAACAGGAACCCAGAAATTGGCTGGAAGGCACCCTGAAGTTGACAGCAGCAGGAGCACAAACATTAGCTGGAAGGCACACCCTGGAGTTGCCAGCAGCATAAGCAGGAGCCCAAACATTGCTTGAAAGACACCCTGGAGTTGGCAGCAGGAGCCCAAAAATTGGATGAATCACACCCTGGAGTTGCAAGCAGCAGCAGGAGCCCAAACATAGCTTGAAAGAGACACTGGAGTTGGCTTCAGGAGCCCAAAAATTGGATGAATCACACCCTGGAGTTGCAAGCAGCAGCAGGAGCCCAAACATAGCTTGAAAGAGACACTGGAGTTGTCAGCAGGAGCCCAAAAATTGGACAAATCACAGCCTGGAGTTGCAAGCAGCAGCAGCAGCAGCTGAAACATAGCTTGAAAGGCACACTGGAGTTGGCTTCAGGAGCCCAAAAATTGGATGAATCACACCCTGGAGTTGCAAGCAGCAGCAGGAGCCCAAACATTACTTTAAAGAGACACTGGAGTTGGCAGCAGGAGGCCAAAAATTGGATGAATCACACCCTGGCATTGCAAGCAGCAGCAGCTGCAGGAGCCCAAAAATTGACTGACACACCCTGGAGTTGGCAGCAGCAGGAACCCAGAAATTGGCTGGAAGGCACCCTGAAGTTGGCAGCAGCAGGAGCACAAACATTAGCTTGAAGGCATACCCTGGAGTTGCCAGCAGCATAAGCAGGAGCCCAAACATTGCTTGAAAGACACCCTGGAGTTGGCAGCAGCAGCAGCAGGAGGCCAAAAATTGGCTGAAAGGCACACTCTGAAGTTGGCATCAGCAGGAGCCCAAAAATTGGCTGGAAGGCACACTCTGAAGTTGACATCAGCAGGAGCCCAAAAATTGGCCTAAAGACATAAATATGTTTTGCACCATTTGGAAAGTGTAAAACGTGGCACCATGCTGAATCTAGTTACATGCATCAGCCATTGGTGGGTGGAAATCCTGGCTGATCCATCCCTGATTCATTTTGACAAAGGTGAGTCTCTCCACATTTTTAGTTGACAGACGAGTTCTCCTTGCCGTAACTATGGCCCCCGCCGCACTAAACACCCGCTCAGATGGCACGCTACTGGCCGGGCAGGGCAGCTTTTCCAGGGCAAACTCTGCTAGTTGCGGCCACAAGCCAAGTTTGGCTGCCCAGAAGTCCAGCAGATCCTCAAAGTGTGTTGGCATGGTCATGTCAAGGTATGACATGACCTGCTGGTTGAGGTCCTGCTCCAGGTCTTCCTGCTGCTCATGAGTAGCCTCACTATGCGGGTGTAGAAAGCTACTCATTAGCGACTGAAGACTGAGGCTGCTGCTGATGGAGCTGCTGCTGCTGCTCCTGCCAACCCCCCCAGCAGCCATGGCAGCGGAAGGTGAGCGCAGAGGTCCCCCCGAGTCAGACCTGTGAGTGTATGGACCATGGCGCAGATAGGCATCGGCCAACTGACTACGTAGAATGTCTTTGTAGTAGTTCAGTTTGTCCTCCCTCTCTGCGGGTTTAAAAAATCCCCCCATTTTTTGCCGGAAGCGAGGGTCCAATAAGGTGGACAGCCAGAAGTCATACCGCCGACAAATGGAAACAATTCTGGGGTCACTACGCAAGCACGTGAGAATGCTTCCTGCCATTTGCGCAAGTGACTCGGAGGGACTACCTGTCTCCATCTCCACTGCATACTGCCATGGTGTGTCCAGGTCCTCTGTCTCGCCTTCCTCAAAACCCTCTAGCTCCTCTGGCTGCTCCTGCTCCTCCTCTCCTGTCTGCTGTCTCCAGCCATTTCGCCAAGCCTATACTGTGCTTCACTGGGCCACTCCTCCACCTCTTCCTCCTCCTCCTCCAGTTCAGCTCTAACGGGGTTCATGTGGCCGTAAGATGTAGACGCCATGTCTCCATTGCCCCTGACCAGCCATGGTTTCCAACATGTGCTGTAGTACATGAAGCAGCGGAATCACGTCGTTCAACCCGTAATCCTGCCAACTGAAAAATAAAGTGG
Source organism: Gastrophryne carolinensis (assembly GCA_027917425.1). Taxonomy (NCBI): domain Eukaryota; kingdom Metazoa; phylum Chordata; class Amphibia; order Anura; family Microhylidae; genus Gastrophryne; species Gastrophryne carolinensis. The sequence continues at coordinate 169,690,126 of CM051236.1, forward strand.
CTTCCTCAAAGGGCCTGAGCAAACAGCAGGTGTCACGTATGAGCTGCCACTGGTTGACATTGAAGTTACACAGGGGAGTAACCCTATCCCCTTGGATCATCAGGAAATCCATGATGGCTTTTCTCTGTTCATATAATTGGTCCAACATGTGAAGGATGGAATTCCAATGGGTGGAAACATCGCAAATCAGACTATGTTGGGGGCTACCGTTCTGACGCTGTAGCTCAAGAAGGGTGTGTTTGGTGGCGTATGAGTGGCTGAAGTGCATGCAAAGTTTCCTTGAAGTTGTTAGGATGTCTTGCAGATGGGGGGAAGACTTCAGAAACCGCTTGACAACCAGATTGAAGACGTGAGCCATGCAGGGGGCATGGGTCAGGCTTCCTTGGTGCAGCGCAGACAAAATGTTCTTCCCATTGTCGGTAACCATGATTCCCATTTTAAGTTTTCTTGGAGTAAGCCATGTTTGGATTTCCTGATGAATAAATTTAATCAGTTCCTCCCCTGTGTGACTCCGTTTGCCAAGACAAACCATGTGAGCAAAGCGTGACACCTCCGTGCCCTGCACACATGGTAGACTGGAGGGGCACTGAGACTTGAGCCTACAGTGGAGGGTGAGGAGATGGCGGAGGATGAGGAGGCCGAGTCGCACGGTGTCACAGGCCCAACGGGCAGGGAGCGCGAGGTCGAAGCGGCGTGACCTGTTCAAGTTGCTGCTGCTGCAAAGGGACCACATTCACCCAGTGGGCCGTAAACGACATGTACTGTCCCTGACCGTAGTTACAGCTCCAGATGTCGGCGCTGCCATGCACTTTGCTACACACCGGTAGGCTCAAGGACTGGCCCACCTTCTGTTCAACAAAAGTGTGCAGTGCTGGTACTGCCTTCTTGGCAAAGAAATGATGGCTTGGGACTCTCCACCTCGGCTCGGCACAAGCCATCAGTTCTCTGAAAGGTGCAGAGTCCACCACCTGAAAAGGGAGCGACTGCAGCACCAGCAACTTGGACAGGAGCACATTTAGCTTCTGCACTGTAGGATGAGTGGGTGCATACTGCTGTCTCTTGGACATGGCTTCGCTGATGGATTGCTGGCAGGATGCATGACTTGGAGGAGGAGGAGCAGGAGCGACAGAGGATGGGTATGACGCACAGCTGCCTTCGGCTGAGGTGCTGGAGCCTTGGCTGGCAGAAATTGGGAGCGGCGTGCCACTTGGTGAGGAAGCAGGCTGGACCACCTCTTCGGAGCCTCGGTTCTCCCAGGCCGCTTTATGGTGATGCATCATATGTTGACGCAGGGCCGTGGTGCCAACATTTGGACCCTAGCCACGCTTCACCTTCTGCCTATATATCTTGCATGTGGCCATGTTACCCTCCTGCGGATGCTTCAGGAAAAACTGCCACACTGCCGAGTAGCTACTCTTCCCACCAACAGGCCGCACTGATTCACTGCTACTGTCGCCAACTCCAGGAACCCCTGCTCCACTACCTCCCGATAAGGTAGCCTGCCGTGCAGCAGGTGCTCTACCCCGGACCCGGCCCCGTTTGGCTCCAGGCTTTACAATTGTGCCCCCATGCTGACTGCCAACCATGCTGCTAACACCTTGCTGCCTCAGCTGCTGACTCCGGGGCAACCTGCGCCCCTCTTCTCCTGATGATGACGATGAAGCCCCTTCATCACCCGGTTCCCAAGTGCGATCGGCTTCATCATCATCATCATCACCGAGTTGTGGCTGCATGTCACTGATGTTCTCGGGTTTCCTCAACAGTGTCTGGCGCAGGAGCTGGAATGCTCGTTACACCCATGACACTGTCCACATCACTATTTGTCTGCCTAGCTAAAGAAGCCACCTCCATTTCTTGGCTGGGCAGTAGCTGCTGGCTGTCCTCTATCTGATCATCCTCCTCACTAAAGAGTGGAGCTGAACCCAAAGCATAGGATACGTCGCTGGGGGAGGGAACGGCGTAGGACAGAGGCGCAATGGGAGGACAGCGACTGCTCTCGGGGCATGCCAACTCAGGGTTGTGTCAGAGGAACCTACCGACCCTAGACTGGGGGTGTCAGATGGAACTTGTGATGATGTTGATGAGCGCGTTAACCAATCTACCACGGCAGATGCGTTACTGGTGGAGACATGACCGCTAGCAGATACTGGCAGTTCAGGTCTCTCACCGTGACTCCTGCTGCCACTCGCTCCAAGTCTGCTGCGACCTCTGCCTGCTAAATCTTGACCTCTGCCTCTCCTCTTTGAACATCCTTGCACTTGTCTGCTCTGGCCGCAATGCAAGGCTGAAATGCGCACAAGCAAGATGGCCGCCGCTTTATATAGCACAGTGACGTCACCGGGCTTCCTGGCTGCTGATAGGCTGCATGTGACTTTCCCATGATACCTTGCCCCAGGGGGTATGTCTGGACATGTTCATTCACCCTTTTAGAATGCCTGTAATTGAAATAAATGGAGTTTAAAGGAAAACTTTGATCGATCGAATCGCGGGGAAATTTGGATTCGTTCAAAATCGAATTTTCTTTTTTTTTATTTATTTATTTTTGTAAAATTGTTTCGTAGGGCTTATTTTTCTTACCATTGAGTACAATGGAACACAACAACTAAAATGCATCCTAAACGCACTGTAAAGTTTGTCCAGTTCATAACAATATCCTGTTACTGTAATGAAGAAACACTGACTAATGCCTATTACACATATACAATCTTTTCCAATCTTTTTAGTGTACCAAAAAATTATTAAATATGACGTGCAGCACCTAAAAGTTAGCAGTATGAAGCGGCACTCACTGGCACTGTTTGAATCAGCATAAGGGTCCAACGACCACATTTGCCGGCCATTACCTAGTGTGCCAATCCAAGCACATAATTTAACATCAGATATTCTTTAAAAATAACAGCATTAAAATATAAACAGATGGGGGTGCTCCAAAGCGGACCCGTATGCCTGCAAAATGATGTTAAAAGGTGCACTTCATAAATAGGCTAATTGTTTTGCTAGAATATTTGCTAGAATAGTACGGCCGAATACTGGGACCTGGATATTTTCGAATCTGGATTCCATTAAAATCTTTAAGGCAATACTTAGTCAGTGTATTTAGCATTTTTATTGTTTTTAAGAGTTTTTCCACTTTTATTGTTTAAAAAATTGGCTTGGATGCAGTATGGCCAATGTTGGCCAGAAATCTGGGAACTAGATATGTCTGTATCTGAAATCCTTTTAAAGTCTATGGGGCAAAAATTGGTCGGTGTATTTAACCTCTTTAATGTTTTTTTCTACTGTTTTGTTAACAAAAACACTGTTTCTACAACCCAGCTCCCAGAAGGGGGCAAGGGTTTCGGCAAGCCATCTGTTGTGTGTGCCATCAAACAAATGCTAACTAGATAAAACAGAACTTAGGAATACAATAATAATATAGTAGAGAGGAAGGGAGTATGTTGGGCTGGACCAGCTTCTAATTTACTAAGACAAGGTACATCAAGGCTTTAGGATGCAGCAGGGTTTAAGAATGCCACACAACAGAGTTTAAGGATGCAATGCAACAAGACATCAAAGATTTATACACCAAGGAACACCAGCTAACAACCAAGTAAATATGTTGCAGTGCTTGGCTGGTGCAGCAATGATTTATAGTCTACACAGGTGTTATGCAAATTAAAGTGAAAGTCGAATCATGTGCCTGGGGAGGAAGGCCAGGACAGGCCTAAAATACAATAAATACCTCCTTTACCCCAGAGCTTAGGAGAATTGGGAATTGGGGAATTGCTTCTTTTGAATTTGTGCAAGCACATGGGGTGTGGGGTCTAGGCTGTATTGCAAGGTCTTTGACCCTTCCACCCCATGGCTTGCACTTGAGAGGTTTAGGGCAACCTCATGTAAGCCTGCTCCCAATTTATCTATTGCACTGTATGTCCCAAATGGGCTCTCAGAGATTAGAGTTAGGACTGCACCCCACAGAGGCACTTTGGCGTAGTGGTGCAGCTTAAGCATACTTCTGCAGATGTGTGTGACTGAGTCCTCTGTTTTTAACCAAGTTTAGAGACAGATTATAGGCTGGCCTGCAAGCTAACAGGGTTGAGTGCTGTGGCTCCTTTAAGACTTTTGTATAGTTTAATTATGGCAGCTGGGTGGGCCTTAGCCCACTGGGCTATGTATGTTTACAAGTTTACCAGTGTGTGTTAATGTGTGTGTGGGTATATATATATATATATATATATATATATATATATATATATACACATACATAATGTTGCATTCCTGGTGGTATTGCAGTGTTCTATCTTCTTTGGCACCTTGTAAAAGTGGGTTTGTCCCACGGAGCGCGTGGCTAAAGGGGCACCAGGAAGCAGCGGGAGATTCGGCCAGATTTATATGGTGATAGATTTTCTTATTACACTTGAGGGAGATAACTTGAGAAAGTTTTCTCTTGTTGTTGGTAGTCTCCTGCAGAGATAAATGTTTTTAGAAAAATGGATTGTGAGCTCTGTTTTAATTAATCTTTTCAAATAAATTCATGATTTGATATGTGATCTATTTGTAAATGCTTGACTTTGTGATTGTTTAGATTGGTGGTGCAGTCTGATAAAATCCCCTTTGTGGTACTGGGCCACATACTTGTCTATATTTACAAATTGCTTCTGTGGGCAATACATTTTTAAACTTTCTGGCATGCACGAGGATCACTGTCATATTGCAGTTAATGATCTCTAAAGTATTCCCTGCAGTGAAATGTCTTGATCTCCACAGGAAAGTCTGGATTACATCCTGGCAGAGTAATAACATATACATAGGTTAAATGCATGATTCACTCTTTTCAGTCATTTGAACAGTTGCAAAAAGTTGTAATACGTTCTGAACATAAAATGTTTTTTAATGTAAATTTGGAAATTCTACTGATATAGTAAAATAGCAATGCAACCATAATGATACTATTGATAAATCAATGTTGTCCAATGGGACTTGAAACTTTCTGCATACCTTCTATGTCATATGTAGAATAAGTTCATAAAATATAGAGGCTAATTTAAGACACGTATTGCAATTTGAGCGTAGGCTGGACAAATGACGCTGTAGTATCCTGTTTTGCATTGATAAATGTGATGTCTGGAGGGTGCTCTCCCTCAGTCAATGCATATGTAGAGCCCCAAGGAAAAGCCGCCCTGAGCAGCGCCACAAATAACAACAGGACAATGCTGCAGCAAATGATAGCTAGCACCAATTAAGTGCCTCCGGCACCCGGCGCTGAAGCCCGTATTTAAGGAAATCAAACACAAAACCAATGTCAGTGCTCTAAAACTGGGCGCCGAGCGCCAGACGCTATATGGAAAAAGTCTGTTTCTCAACACATATACACCAGCACCAGAGCGAAAACATATGGAATCACATTGTTTTAACACTACACACGACACTACAATGGCAGATCTGCACATACAATTCTACATAAAAAAACCAAAATATAACATTATAAGTGTTTGGTTCCTGGGCAGGAAAAGTCACACAATAATTTGATCCTAATATTGAGAAAAATAATTAAAACGCTATTTATGCACAAGCAAAAAAACACTATTGAAATGTATGGGATGACGCTGCTGAGCGACAGGTGCTACATGGCTGTGCGGGACTTAGAGCGCCAGCGATTTACACTGGGCTAGTAATACAGTCGCCGCTACATGATGCTCCACAGTGGAGCACAGCGAATCACCCACCTGTGTTGAGAACTGCGATTCCAGCTCCTGGGCATTGTGTTTGACATAACTGTGCTTGACATGGCCGTCTCCTCACATTGCCTGCAGCCTCACAAGTACTTGAATGTTACTGGGGCTGCTCAACCATGTCCCTCCTTGGCTGTGTGTGTAGAGCTCAAGGACCCCTGATGCCTAGGGCATGCAGCTACTGATGATCAAGATGAAAATAAGCATCGCACTTAGACAAGCTGATGGTTCTTGATAGCCATCCCCCTGCACACATGTTACATTCCCCCTATTCCCGATAGAGACCTGGTAAAAGATGCTGTTGGGTTATTTACTGCAACAGTGGAAGAGAAGGAGGGTTTGGGGAGCCATGAACAACTAGTGACTTAAATAGAACCTATGGTCAGAAATGATCATAGTCTCTCTTTAATATGCAGCAACGGGGCAGTGTGACTTGGCTGCCATGCTGTGCATCGTCCCTGTAAAACAAAGAACCAGCCACTCAGGTACTCACCTGTCATGGAGCAGCCTATCATCCTCCATGCCCAGCGCCTGCCAGCACTGATAGGTTTGGCCACTGGCCACACTGATAGGCTGCTCGTGGTCAAGCACCCATGTATATTTTAGAAGCTCTTAAAATTATGCAGAAAACATTATTTGGCCTTTAAATCCGAAACAAAATGTTGCCTATTCTTTCTTGGTTTGACCAGAACAGAATAGAGGTAAGATTAGGGTCAAATTTTTTAGCCATTTTTATTTTTATGTTATTATTAAAGTGCCCCCCTCCCCCAGCACACCAGGGCTCTGGCAGCATAGCTGTTCCTGTGCCATATAAACTACAGTAGATGGTGTTAAGATGTATAATTGCAATTCTTATTATTATTTGCTTCTATTTTACTGTAATGTAATTTATTGGCTCTGAATGCATATGTCAATTAAGTAATGAACTAAAGGTTCCATCCTCATTTCACTTTAAGGGGATCAGTGCTAATAAACATGTACATTTTAGCACTGTAAATGTTATTATAATACACATTATATGGAAAATCAGTATCTTGTAATATTTTCCATGCCAGATTATACAGCCCTAGCTACATTTTCACTTTTCTCTCTTGAGGGGGCATGGGGAATTGGAAAATTACCGATAATGGCCCTTTACTCTTTTAATTGCATTAAATTAATAATGTCAGTAATACATCTGAGCATATTCTCTGGTGTATACATACATTATAAATATGAAATCACTTGGCAACATAATGACATTTAAATACAGGTGGTATATCAGGATTAAATCAATGGGGAGCTTTTCTAGAAAACAAGCATTCAGTTGTAGTTTGTATGTTGCATTTGGGGCCTATTATCTGTGTAGTGTCAAGACAACAGCTTTGTGGACCTGAGGAAGTTTGGCTGTCCTTTTCTTGACTTCTAGCTCTTCCTCTCATATGGACAAGTCATTGTAACAATAAAATGCACACAGCTGCTCCAGCAGTTAACTATGTGTTTTACTGGTTGTTTTTACAGACCTAGCAACTGTCCCACATCTATCTATGTGTGGCAATTTTAAATGTATTTGAACATCCTATATGAAGCTGTTATTCACACAATTGTTAAAAACTTGGAAATGCACTAGTGTAGTAGTACACTATGCTGTGCTCAAGCTGGGTGTATCAAAGCAGTAGCATCATAGGTTTCCCAGCAGCAGGCATAAATGTGAAAGCTTCCCCACACTGGAAAACAGCCGGAGACCCTGTGAGACCCTGGACAATTCAAGGGTGGCATAACTATTGTAGGTAGTAGAGAATGTGGCCCACTTGAGAGAGTGGGTTGCTGTTTGTGCATAGGAATAGATGGGCATCATTCTGGAGGATGAAAAAGAGCACTGACCTGGCATCTATGTGTGGATGTGGCATACACAGGAAGGCTGCGCTCCCACCAGTGTGATTGCCAATGGCCATTTTGGTGAAGATTTGGGAACTGCTTGAAGAGAGAGCAGCAGATAGCATTGGTTGATTAGTCGAATAAAAACAATGTGATAACTCCAGTGGTAGGAGTGAATGTTGGAGGCTGGATGCGGGGGCAGGGGGCTACATAAGTGACAGTGCGGTGATGGATCGAGGGGAGGAAAAAAATTAATAATAATAAAGGACTTTACTCTGTGTGTTTTTTTTATATTTAACCCTTTGTTAAGTGGAAAGGTGCCCAGCCTGGTTTTACTGGGATGGGGGGGACCCCATGACATTTTTTATAAGGGTTCAACCATTGAAAATGAAGAAGGGGGAAGAGGGGGGCCCATGACAATTTTTTTTTAAATGTAACCTGTGATAGTGCAGATAGTAGCTGTACTTTATTTGATAATCTCAGAAAGCACAGTTTGCGTAGTCTTCTGGGCAGGAATGGGTGTCTACTGATACATATGTGGTAACCAGAAGCAATGGAGCTTTTGCACGCAATATGATTTCTTTTAAAAACATTTTTTATTTAAAAAAAAAGCTACAAAATGTTTAAAATTATTATTTTTTCCCCACATATTTCACCCAAAAATATTGACAAAGCACTAAAAAAATAACAAACAAGACATTTCTTTATAAAGCTTTAAACACTGCTGAAAAAAAGAATATATCATTTTCCTGGACATTCCTTCAAAGATCACAGTTAAATATTTATAGCGCAATGATGAGAAATGGTCTGGCAACAGAGGAAGACTGTGAGCCTTATTTATGAAGCTTCCGCAACACACAGTGCCACTTTTTGGCCTCAGAGGCACTCAGCATGGACTTTATGAAGAAAAACTACAGTGCTTATGTGTCTTATTTAACACTAGCTTCGAAAATGATACTGCTCCTGGAACTCTGGTTGAAACAGCGCCATTTGAAACCAGTAAAGATCCCATACAACACAATGGGCAGAACTGGGTTGAAGTGTTTTATGCTTATAATTAATATTAAACACATTTATGTACAGAAATTGCATTGGGACTCGACAATAATTGAAAGAACTAGATGGGCCAAAATGTTTTTGGGGGGTTATTAAAATTGATTTTATTGGCTTGTTTTGCTTAACAATGTACAATTTGTACCCCATCAAATGCAACCTAATGCTTGGTAAAGCTTATCCCCTTTGTCCCCAGCAGTAACTGTAATGAGAAAAAATGCTGACCAACGCCATAAAAATACAGCATCGAAGATTTCAGGGAGGAAAAATCCATAAATATGCTGCAGAGTGCCAGAGTAATGGCAGCACAAAGTGGCACTCACTGGCACTGGGATAGTCAGCCGCGGGTCCAACAGGTGTTGACATAGGCAGGCTAATACCTCAGTGCAACATTTAAAGCTAATTAGTAGCGTTCAGCACAGTGACTGCTAGCATCAAGTGGTACACAGCACATCGCCAGATAAGAAAGGGAATGGCGGCGCTCCGAATCTGGCACTATAACCACAAAAAATGATACTAAGAAGATCACCTCATAAATAAGTAGGATGGCAGTTAAAGGATTAATCTTCCCTCCAACTAGCTTCAGACTGTGTACCAATTGTCATTCCCACTTTCCATTTTTTCCTTCAGGCTGTACAAATTGAGTTCTGTATGGAGAGGTGGCTCACTGTCAGCCAACTATTAGAGAAAGGAGGCCTTTCAGGTCAAAGGTCAATGTTAGTCAGAACTGGTCACAGAGAAGGGCCACTCGTCAGGCATTGAGTATATTCTGGGGAGTTTCTGTATGATAGGTTAATAAATGTCTTGTTTCCACCACTAAAATGGAGGTAAGGTCTTACATTTGGGTCACCTAATTTATTCTAAAAATGGTTGCTACCTTTAATCGGACTCTTCTCAACCAATCCTGTGCCATACTAATTGGCCTCTTTTTTTTAAAGAAGCAAAATGTAAAGACATGATTGGAAACCGTGTGCTATTTTTTAAACTTTTCCTTTCTTTAAATAAGGGCCTCTAAGTGCGGTAACCCTAGTTAGGTTTACAAAAAATACCATAGCTCGAATACAGAGATTGATTTACAATGGTAAGAGTCAGGACGATTAGCCTTTGCACCCTTTCCTGTAATAAAAGTTGTTCAATGACTCCTCTAGGGGATTTATGAAAGCAAGGCACTGTTTTAAGAAGCAGTCTTGGGTGGCCATTTATAACTGTATTTTAAAAACAGGGAAGTTTCCCAGAGCTTTTTTAAAGAACAACTTTTTCAAAAAAGATAAGCAGTATGTATAATAAAGAAGGCTTATCTCTATGCAAATAAGTTTTACAAGTAATGTGGATTCATTTAGGATTGTGGACACCATGATAGTCTATTCACTGTTATATGATTCCACTACTGTTCACCTCTCATGTCTAGACAAGTCCACCTCTTTTTATGCAGTGATGAAACAATATATTATTTTCTTCTGACTATACAAAGCTTGCTCTGAGCACCCTATTACAAATTCTGTAATCAAATTCAGCCAAACAGTGCCTTCCTGTTTCAGAAGGAAACACAAAAGCCCTGTTGCTTTTCTCAAATTATAGTAAAGAGTCCATTACTCAAATGATCCTCTTGCTTCATGGAGGAAGTATTAATTACACAACTACATGTGTAAATTAGGTTCTGGCATAATTACAGGACTACCTTTGTAAGTGCCCAGCAGGAATAGGCAGGAAGTTTTCATAGCACTGACATTTCAGGTGTATTGTAGGCCTTTGTTTCTGATGATTACATCTGAGTCACAGATCAGATCACACTTACTATTACTCTGCTGTCTAAAATGAAAAGCTCACAATTTTTGTATAAAGGCTGTAAGCTGACTCTACAGTATTTGGCTGAAACGTCATACCTGCAATCACATTTAGATGTCAAACATCCATTCACCATGACTTGTTAGTATCAAAATAAATGGTTAGTGGAAATACATTCCTAATTGGTATCTGTAAATCACCAACATTCACACTTCAAAGTACGCAATTAAACTATAAACTGATGAAGGGGTCCATCCCCCCAAAACTGTTTTGAAGCAAATAAAAATCAAAGGGGCAAGACCCCTCAGCTAACTGGTTTTGTATATTTTTTATTTTGTACCTTGATTAGTTAGTACCATATCTAACATAAAATCAATAAATAAATAAAATAAATAAAAAACAGCCGCTTTACAACTGATCCTGTTTTTATTCCTTTACTTTGTTTTTATGACGCATCTTAAATTTTTGTGTAATCTTTATGGCACCATTTTGTTAGCAACAACTACGATATAGACCATTTTAAAATCTCAGATTACCTTCTTTAAGCTAGATCTACTACAAATCATGTCAAAAGCCATTTATCAGCAGAGCTTTTAACTTGCCCAGGCCTATATAATAAAATAGATGGCATGCAACAAAAAACATCAACTTCAGACTAAAAAAAGGCCAACAAATGCTAACAGACATCAGCATGCAAACCCGTTTTCATAAAATTCTATTTTATTCCATTTTTTTATTGATACCTGGTCCCCTTGGACCCCTTACCATTAGGTAGCTAAGCCCATCTTGGGTAGTGAGAAATACATTTCCTGAACTAATCAGAGGATTCAGACTGACTTGTTAGTCACACATTCAATCTACAGCTGCAGCTCTGCTGTTGCAGACAGTGACTAGGTGACTGACAAGTTATTCAATTTATGCATAACATGGAGGCCAGGAACAGAGCATGCAACTATGATTTCTTTTTATTTCCTGTCCGATTTATTAGGGTGGGCGAGAGAAGGGATGGTGGACTTGCAACAATTTAGATCCATTTTAAGTGGAGTGTTTTGCTGTTAGCATAACAAATTAGAAATCTAAACATATATTTTTTTATTTTTTTTACATAAATTAAAGAAAGCCAAGCAGACAGTTTTAAACCAGCGCCATTGTGAGGTGTCGTACTTTCATGCAAGTGCTGGTGTGGTGCGCTCTCCACTGCAAGAGCTGTGCCCTCCATTTTGATTGCTCCTCAAACACCCGAAGCATATGTGAATGCACCTATAGATTACTATGGGCTGCATTTCACAAGCAACTGCGGGTGCTCACCCTAAAGCCTTCTAAAGAGAGTTCTTATCATGCCTGAATGTTCTGTTTTAGAGGGTAACTCTAATTTTTAAAGTGGACCAACACCCAGGATTTTGACTATCCTGGGTTTTGGTCCACTTCGGCGGGGCACCCCGATCGGGGGTGCCCCGCTGTGTGAAACCCCCCAGAAAGCCCCAAAATCTTACCTGTCCCCGCTGCCACGTGACTGGACGATCTCGGATGTCCCGCGGGGTGGGAGGTGATCGGCCCGGGAATCTTATAGATTTCCGGGCCGATCACCTCTCGGTGTTGGTCCACTTTAAAGACAAACCCTTACTTTTTTATTCTAACTTAATTTGTTTAGGTCTTTCCTGCCTTTATGCCCCTTGTTAAATGGTGAACAATAGCAACAGCAGCTGCAGCCTAAGAGGAGCCCTTACTCTAGCTGGCTGTATCAACATGGTGGGTGCCCATTAAAGGAAGCTAAAGTGTGTCACTGTATTTCATATGCTTGTCCAATTAGACACTGCCGGTTATGTCACTGGGTGCTGCACTGCAAAACCTGTAGTAGCAAGTTCTGACTGGTAGTACTCAGTGGCTATTAAAATGACTTTAGCATATCAGTGAGAGGCAGTCCTGTTACCTGTCTGACCAATTGTAAACAAAAGCAGCTGTCCCAGTCAGTGGGAAGGTTATGACCAGAGGCCAAAATGAGGGGGGGGGGGGGGTAGATGGATCCATCCCAGGAGATGTTTTTGTTGCTTCTGAATACAGACTTCAAATGAATATATGTTCTCTTTAAAATTATTCAAATAGGAGGCAGTCAGTGCTAACTAGAGGCTTCACTCTCTCATGTGGCCTTCTGAAAATAAGCAAGTGTCCTTTTCAATAGGGAGGTTGTGGCCAAACAAGGGGGGCAGATGGATCCATCCCAGGAGATGTCTTTGTTGCCTTTGGTTACAGATCTAAACTGGAGGAGGGGGGCAGAAGAGTCCATGCCAGGAGTTGTCTTTGCTGTGTCAGGCCACAGGGATTGACTGAATATATCTTTAAAATCAGGGATAGCGTCAGGTAGGGATGAGCGAATCGATCCGGACGAACCCGGATTCGATCCGAATTTCAGGAAAAATTCGATTCGGATCGAATCCGAATTTCCCCGCGATTCGATCACTCGAAGTTTTCCTTTAACATCCATTCATTTACATTACAGGCATTCTAAGATGGCGGGCGGGACATGTCTGGACATGTATCCCGCGCCAGTGCAAGCTGGGGCAGTCACATGCAGCCTATCAGCAGCCAGCAAGCCCGGTGACGTCACACAGCGGTATTTAACGGCGGCCATCTTGCTTTTCCTCATTTCTCTATTGCATTCGTGACAGACAGACAGAACGCTGTGTAGCTGAGGCAGTTAGACAGGCTGGAGACAGGCTGGAGACAGGGACAGACAGGGACAGGCTGGAGACAGGCAGGAGACAGGCAGGAGACAGACAGGAGACAGACAGAAAGCCAGGGAAAGGTAGGAAAAACGGAGCTGGCTGACAGGGAGAATTTTTTTTTTTCATCCAGCCTTTGTTAGCGTTTTCAGGCTGCTTATAGTAACTAACTGTGCATATATACTGAACTGATCTTAAGTCTGCTGTGAGGCATCCCATTCTGTGACTAAAGCAGCCTCTATTTAATAGCATAATAAACATTTGCACTTATTCTCATAGAAATCAGGCCTGATAAAGACACTTTTGCTGTGCATGCTCTCTGGTTTTTGTGGCACTGGCATCCCATTCTGTGACTAAAGCAGCCTCTATTTAATAGCATAATAAACATTTGCACTTATTCTCATAGAAATCAGGCCTGATAAAGACACTTTTGCTGTGCATGCTCTCTGGTTTTTGTGGCACTGGCATCCCATTCTGTGACTAAAGCAGCCTCTATTTAATAGCATAATAAACATTTGCACTTATTCTCATAGAAATCAGGCCTGATAAAGACACTTTTGCTGTGCATGCTCTCTGGTTTTTGTGGCACTGGCATCCCATTCTGTGACTAAAGCAGCCTCTATTTAATAGCATAATAAACATTTGCACTTATTCTCATAGAAATCAGGCCTGATAAAGACACTTTTGCTGTGCATGCTCTCTGGTTTTTGTGGCACTGGCATCCCATTCTGTGACTAAAGCAGCCTCTATTTAATAGCATAATAAACATTTGCACTTATTCTCATAGAAATCAGGCCTGATAAAGACACTTTTGCTGTGCATGCTCTCTGGTTTTTGTGGCACTGGCATCCCATTCTGTGACTAAAGCAGCCTCTATTTAATAGCATAATAAACATTTGCACTTATTCTCATAGAAATCAGGCCTGATAAAGACACTTTTGCTGTGCATGCTCTCTGGTTTTTGTGGCACTGGCATCCCATTCTGTGACTAAAGCAGCCTCTATTTAATAGCATAATAAACATTTGCACTTATTCTCATAGAAATCAGGCCTGATAAAGACACTTTTGCTGTGCATGCTCTCTGGTTTTTGTGGCACTGGCATCCCATTCTGTGACTAAAGCAGCCTCTATTTAATAGCATAATAAACATTTGCACTTATTCTCATAGAAATCAGGCCTGATAAAGACACTTTTGCTGTGCATGCTCTCTGGTTTTTGTGGCACTGGCATCCCATTCTGTGACTAAAGCAGCCTCTATTTAATAGCATAATAAACATTTGCACTTATTCTCATAGAAATCAGGCCTGATAAAGACACTTTTGCTGTGCATGCTCTCTGGTTTTTGTGGCACTGGCATCCCATTCTGTGACTAAAGCAGCCTCTATTTAATAGCATAATAAACATTTGCACTTATTCTCATAGAAATCAGGCCTGATAAAGACACTTTTGCTGTGCATGCTCTCTGGTTTTTGTGGCACTGGCATCCCATTCTGTGACTAAAGCAGCCTCTATTTAATAGCATAATAAACATTTGCACTTATTCTCATAGAAATCAGGCCTGATAAAGACACTTTTGCTGTGCATGCTCTCTGGTTTTTGTGGCACTGGCATCCCATTCTGTGACTAAAGCAGCCTCTATTTAATAGCATAATAAACATTTGCACTTATTCTCATAGAAATCAGGCCTGATAAAGACACTTTTGCTGTGCATGCTCTCTGGTTTTTGTGGCACTGGCATCCCATTCTGTGACTAAAGCAGCCTCTATTTAATAGCATAATAAACATTTGCACTTATTCTCATAGAAATCAGGCCTGATAAAGACACTTTTGCTGTGCATGCTCTCTGGTTTTTGTGGCACTGGCATCCCATTCTGTGACTAAAGCAGCCTCTATTTAATAGCATAATAAACATTTGCACTTATTCTCATAGAAATCAGGCCTGATAAAGACACTTTTGCTGTGCATGCTCTCTGGTTTTTGTGGCACTGGCATCCCATTCTGTGACTAAAGCAGCCTCTATTTAATAGCATAATAAACATTTGCACTTATTCTCATAGAAATCAGGCCTGATAAAGACACTTTTGCTGTGCATGCTCTCTGGTTTTTGTGGCACTGGCATCCCATTCTGTGACTAAAGCAGCCTCTATTTAATAGCATAATAAACATTTGCACTTATTCTCATAGAAATCAGGCCTGATAAAGACACTTTTGCTGTGCATGCTCTCTGGTTTTTGTGGCACTGGCATCCCATTCTGTGACTAAAGCAGCCTCTATTTAATAGCATAATAAACATTTGCACTTATTCTCATAGAAATCAGGCCTGATAAAGACACTTTTGCTGTGCATGCTCTCTGGTTTTTGTGGCACTGGCATCCCATTCTGTGACTAAAGCAGCCTCTATTTAATAGCATAATAAACATTTGCACTTATTCTCATAGAAATCAGGCCTGATAAAGACACTTTTGCTGTGCATGCTCTCTGGTTTTTGTGGCACTGGCATCCCATTCTGTGACTAAAGCAGCCTCTATTTAATAGCATAATAAACATTTGCACTTATTCTCATAGAAATCAGGCCTGATAAAGACACTTTTGCTGTGCATGCTCTCTGGTTTTTGTGGCACTGGCATCCCATTCTGTGACTAAAGCAGCCTCTATTTAATAGCATAATAAACATTTGCACTTATTCTCATAGAAATCAGGCCTGATAAAGACACTTTTGCTGTGCATGCTCTCTGGTTTTTGTGGCACTGGCATCCCATTCTGTGACTAAAGCAGCCTCTATTTAATAGCATAATAAACATTTGCACTTATTCTCATAGAAATCAGGCCTGATAAAGACACTTTTGCTGTGCATGCTCTCTGGTTTTTGTGGCACTGGCATCCCATTCTGTGACTAAAGCAGCCTCTATTTAATAGCATAATAAACATTTGCACTTATTCTCATAGAAATCAGGCCTGATAAAGACACTTTTGCTGTGCATGCTCTCTGGTTTTTGTGGCACTGGCATCCCATTCTGTGACTAAAGCAGCCTCTATTTAATAGCATAATAAACATTTGCACTTATTCTCATAGAAATCAGGCCTGATAAAGACACTTTTGCTGTGCATGCTCTCTGGTTTTTGTGGCACTGGCATCCCATTCTGTGACTAGAGCAGCCTCTATTTAATAGCATAATAAACATTTGCACTTATTCTCATAGAAATCAGGCCTGATAAAGACACTTTTGCTGTGCATGCTCTCTGGTTTTTGTGGCACTGGCATCCCATTCTGTGACTAAAGCAGCCTCTATTTAATAGCATAATAAACATTTGCACTTATTCTCATAGAAATCAGGCCTGATAAAGACACTTTTGCTGTGCATGCTCTCTGGTTTTTGTGGCACTGGCATCCCATTCTGTGACTAAAGCAGCCTCTATTTAATAGCATAATAAACATTTGCACTTATTCTCATAGAAATCAGGCCTGATAAAGACACTTTTGCTGTGCATGCTCTCTGGTTTTTGTGGCACTGGCATCCCATTCTGTGACTAAAGCAGCCTCTATTTAATAGCATAATAAACATTTGCACTTATTCTCATAGAAATCAGGCCTGATAAAGACACTTTTGCTGTGCATGCTCTCTGGTTTTTGTGGCACTGGCATCCCATTCTGTGACTAAAGCAGCCTCTATTTAATAGCATAATAAACATTTGCACTTATTCTCATAGAAATCAGGCCTGATAAAGACACTTTTGCTGTGCATGCTCTCTGGTTTTTGTGGCACTGGCATCCCATTCTGTGACTAAAGCAGCCTCTATTTAATAGCATAATAAACATTTGCACTTATTCTCATAGAAATCAGGCCTGATAAAGACACTTTTGCTGTGCATGCTCTCTGGTTTTTGTGGCACTGGCATCCCATTCTGTGACTAAAGCAGCCTCTATTTAATAGCATAATAAACATTTGCACTTATTCTCATAGAAATCAGGCCTGATAAAGACACTTTTGCTGTGCATGCTCTCTGGTTTTTGTGGCACTGGCATCCCATTCTGTGACTAAAGCAGCCTCTATTTAATAGCATAATAAACATTTGCACTTATTCTCATAGAAATCAGGCCTGATAAAGACACTTTTGCTGGCCAAAGCCCTACTGGACCCTGCCAGGTCGATTCCTGCCCGGGGCATCCCATTCTGTGACTACAGCAGCCTCTGTTTAAGACCATATAAGCATTTGCTCTTATCATATTTGAAATTAGCCTGATAAAGACACTTTTGCTGGCCAAAGCCCTACTGGACCCTGCCAGGTCCATTCCTGCCCAGGGCATCCCATTCTGTGACTAAAGCAGCCTCTGTTTAAGACCATATAAGCATTTGCTCTTATTATATTTATATTATAAGACACTTTTGCTGGGCATAGGCTTACTGCTGCCTGCCAGGTGCACTTCTGTTGAGGCATCCCATTCTGTAACATAGCATACCCCTCTTTATTTGCACTAAGCAGCTCTCTTATTTACACTAAGCAGGCCTGTTGGAGGCTGAGTGTTACTGCTCACTTTTGGTGTGCATTATATTCTGTTTTATATAGACCCACTGCTGCCTGGGGGTTCTTAAAATATCACCTACTACCACGCCAGTTAGACTATGTCGGGCAGACAAGTGCCTGGAAGTGAAAAGAGGAGTGGCAGAGGCCAAGATTCCGCAGGCAGAGCTCGCATCAGACTGGGGGCCAGTAGCAGCAGGAGTCACGCTGAGAGACCTAATCTGCCAGTATCTGCTAGCGGTCGGGTCTCCACCAGTAACGCATCTGCCGTGGTAGATTGGCTGACGCGCTCATCAACAACATCATCACAACTTACATCTGAGACCCCCAGTCTAGGGTCGGTAGGTTCCTCTGACACAACCCTGAGTTGGCATGCCCCGAGAGCAGTCCCTGTCCTCCCATTGCCTCTGTCCTACGCCGTTCCCTCCCCCAGCGACGTATCCTATGCTTTGGGTTCAGCTCCACTCTTTAGTGAGGAGGACGATCAGATACAGGAGGACAGTCAGCAGCTACTGCCCAGCCAAGAAATGGAGGTGGCTTCTTTAGCTAGGCAGACAAATAGTGATGTGGACAGTGTCGTGGGTGCTGCGAGCGTTCCAGCTCCTGCGCCAGACACTGTTGACGAATCCACGAACATCAGTGACGTACAGCCACAACCCGGTGATGATGATGATGATGACGATGAAGCCGATCGCACTTGGGAGCCGGGTGATGAAGGGGCTTCATCGTCATCATCAGGAGAAGAGGGGCGCAGGTTGCCCCGGAGTCAGCAGCTGAGGCAGCAAGGTGGTAGCAGTCAGCATGGGGGCACAATTCCAAAGGCTGGAGCCGGCCGGGGCCGGGGCCGGGGTAGAGCACCTGCTGTGCGGCAGTCTACCTTATCGGGAGGTAGTGGAGCAGGGGTTCCTGGAGTTGGCAACAGCAGCAGTGAATCAGTGAGGCCAGGGGGTGGGAAAAGTAGCTACTCGGCAGTGTGGCAGTTTTTCCTGAGGCATCCGCAGGAGGGTAACATGGCCACATGCAAGATATGTAGGCAAAAGGTGAAGCGTGGCCAGGGTCCAAATGTTGGCACCACGGCCCTGCGTCAACATATGATGCGTCACCATAAAACGACCTGGGAGAACCGAGGCTCCCAAGGGGTGGTCCAGTCTGCTTCCTCACCAAGTGAGCTCCCAATTTCTGCCAGCCAAGGCTCCAGCACCTCAGCCGAAGGCAGCTGTGCGTCACACCCATCCTCTGTCGCTCCTGCTCCTCCTCCTCCTCCTCCAAGTCATGCATCCCGCCAGCAATCCATCAGCGAAGCCATGTCCAAGAGACAGCAGTATGCGCCCACTCATCCTACGGCGCAGAAGCTGAATGTGCTCCTGTCCAAGTTGCTGGTGCTGCAGTCGCTCCCTTTTCAGGTGGTGGAATCTGCACCTTTCAGAGAACTGATGGCTTGTGCCGAGCCGAGGTGGAGAGTCCCAAGCCGTCATTTCTTTGCCAAGAAGGCAGTACCAGCGCTGCACACTTTTGTTGAACAGAAGGTGGGCCAGTCCTTGAGCCTGTCGGTGTGTAGCAAAATACATGGCAGCGCCGACATCTGGAGCTGTAACTACGGTCAGGGGCAGTACATGTCGTTTACGGCCCACTGGGTGAATGTGGTCCCTTTGCAGCAGCAACTTGGACAGGTCACGCCGCTTCGGCCTCCGCGCTCTCTGCCCATTGGGCCTGTGACACCGTGCGACTCGGCCTCCTCATCCTCCGCCATCTCCTCACCCTCCACTGTAGGCTCAAGTCTCAGTGCCCCTCCAGTCTACCATGTGTGCAGGGCACGGAGGTGTCACGCAGTGCTTCACATGGTTTGTCTTGGCGAACGGAGTCACACAGGGGAGGAACTGCTTAAATGTATTCATCAGGAAATCCAAACATGGCTTACTCCGAGAAAACTTAAAATGGGAATCATGGTTACCGACAATGGGAAGAACATTTTGTCTGCGCTGCGCCAAGGAAGCCTGACCCATGCCCCCTGCATGGCTCACGTCTTCAATCTGGTTGTCAAGCGGTTTCTGAAGTGTTCCCCCCATCTGCAGGACATCCTAACAACTTCACGGAAACTTTGCATGCACTTCAGCCACTCCTACACCGCCAAACACACCCTTCTTGAGCTACAGCGTCAGAATGGTATCCCCCAACATAGTCTGATTTGCGATGTTTCCACCCGTTGGAATTCCACCCTTCACATGTTGGACCGATTATATGAACAGAGAAAAGCCATCACGGATTTCCTGATGATCCAAGCAGATAGGGGGACTCCCCTGTGTAACTTCAATGTCAACCAGTGGCAGCTCATACGTGACACCTGCCGTTTGCTCAGGCCCTTTGAGGAAGCCACTTTATTTGTCAGTCGGCAGGATTACGGGATGAACGACGTGATTCCACTGCTTCATGTACTACAGCACATGTTGGAAACCATGGCTGGTCAGGGCACTGGAGACATGGCGTTTACATCTTACGGCCACATGAACCCCGTTGGAGCTGAACTGGAGGAGGAGGAGGAGGAAGAGGAGGAGGAGGAGTTGCCCAGCGAAACACAGTTTAGGCTTGGCGAAATGGCTGGTTTATCTAGTCAGCGGACAGGAGAGGAGGAGCAGGAGCAGCCAGAGGAGCTAGAGGTTTTTGAGGAAGGAGAGACAGAGGACCCGGGCACACCGTGGCAGTATGCAGTGGAGATGGAGACAGGTAGTCCATCCGAGTCACTTGCGCAAATGGCACGAAGCATGCTCACATGCTTGCGTAGTGACCCCAGAATTGTTTCCATCTGTCGGCGGGATGACTTCTGGCTGTCCACCTTATTGGACCCTCGCTTCCGGCACAAAATGGGGGCATTTTTTAAACCCACCGAGAGGGAGGACAAACTCAACTACTACAAAGACATTCTACGTAGGCAGTTGGCCGATGCCTATCTGCGCCA
The DNA here is from genome assembly GCA_027917425.1 of Gastrophryne carolinensis. Lineage (NCBI taxonomy): Eukaryota > Metazoa > Chordata > Amphibia > Anura > Microhylidae > Gastrophryne > Gastrophryne carolinensis. The sequence continues at coordinate 169,710,726 of CM051236.1, forward strand.
TGGTCCATACTCTCGCAGGTCTGACTCGAGGGGACCTCTGCGCTCACCTTCCACTGCCATGGCCGCTGGGGGGGTTGGCAGCAGCAGCAGCAGAAGCTCCATCAGCAGCAGCAGCCTCAGTCTTCAGTCGCTAATGAGTAGCTTTCTACACCCGCATAGTGAGGCTACTCATGAGCAGCAGGAAGACCTGGAGCAGGACCTGAACCAGCAGGTCATGTCATACTTTGACATGACCATGCCAACACACCTTGAGGATCCGCTGGACTTCTGGGCAGCCAAACTTGATTTGTGGCCGCAACTAGCAGAGTTTGCCCTGGAAAAGCTGTCCTGCCCGGCAAGTAGCGTGCCATCTGAGCGGGTGTTTAGTGCGGCGGGGGCCATAGTTACGGCGAGGAGAACTCGTCTGTCAACTAAAAATGTGGAGAGACTCACCTTTGTCAAAATGAATCAGGGATGGATCAGCCAGGATTTCCACCCACCAATGCCTGATGCATGCGACTAGATTCAGCATGGTGCCACGTTTTACACTTTACAAATGGTGCAAAACATATTTATGTCTTTAGGCCATTTTTTGTGCTCCTGCTGCTGCTACTGCCAACTTCTGCCAACTCCAGGGTGTGATTCATCCAATTTTTGGGCTCCTGAGGCCAACTCCAGTGTATATTTGGGCTCCTGCTGCTGCTACTGTCAACTCCTGCCAACTCCAGGGTGTGATTCATCCAATTTTTGGGCTCCTGAAGCCAACTCCAGTGTATATTTGGGCTCCTGCTGCTGCTACTGTCAACTCCTGCCAACTCCAGGGTGTGATTCATCCAATTTTTGGGCTCCTGAGGCCAACTCCAGTGTATATTTGGGCTCCTGCTGCTGCTACTGTCAACTCCTGCCAACTCCAGGGTGTGATTCATCCAATTTTTGGGCTCCTGAAGCCAACTCCAGTGTATATTTGGGCTCCTGCTGCTGCTGCTGCTGCCAACTTCTGCCAACTCCAGGGTGTGATTCATCCAATTTTTGGGCTCCTGAAGCCAACTCCAGTGTATATTTGGGCTCCTGCTGCTGCTACTGTCAACTCCTGCCAACTCCAGGGTGTGATTCATCCAATTTTTGGGCTCCTGAGGCCAACTCCAGTGTATATTTGGGCTCCTGCTGCTGCTACTGTCAACTCCTGCCAACTCCAGGGTGTGATTCATCCAATTTTTGGGCTCCTGAAGCCAACTCCAGTGTATATTTGGGCTCCTGCTGCTGCTACTGCCAACTTCTGCCAACTCAAGGGTGTGATTCATCCAATTTTTGGGCTCCTGAAGCCAACTCCAGTGTATATTTGGGCTCCTGCTGCTACTACTGCCAACTTCTGCCAACTCCAGGGTGTGATTCATCCAATTTTTGGGCTCCTGAGGCCAACTCCAGTGTATATTTGGGCTCCTGCTGCTGCTGCTGCCAACTTCTGCCAACTCCAGGGTGTGATTCATCCAATTTTTGGGCTCCTGAGGCCAACTCCAGTGTATATTTGGGCTCCTGCTCCTGCTGCTGCCAAATTCTGCCAACTCCAGGGTGTGATTCATCCAATTTTTGGGCTCCTGAAGCCAACTCCAGTGTATATTTGGGCTCCTGCTGCTGCTACTGTCAACTCCTGCCAACTCCAGGGTGTGATTCATCCAATTTTTGGGCTCCTGAGGCCAACTCCAGTGTATATTTGGGCTCCTGCTGCTGCTACTGTCAACTCCTGCCAACTCCAGGGTGTGATTCATCCAATTTTTGGGCTCCTGAGGCCAACTCCAGTGTATATTTGGGCTCCTGCTGCTGCTGCTGCTGCCAACTTCTGCCAACTCCAGGGTGTGATTCATCCAATTTTTGGGCTCCTGAAGCCAACTCCAGTGTATATTTGGGCTCCTGCTGCTACTACTGCCAACTTCTGCCAACTCCAGGGTGTGATTCATCCAATTTTTGGGCTCCTGAGGCCAACTCCAGTGTATATTTGGGCTCCTGCTGCTGCTGCTGCCAACTTCTGCCAACTCCAGGGTGTGATTCATCCAATTTTTGGGCTCCTGAAGCCAACTCCAGTGTATATTTGGGCTCCTGCTGCTACTACTGTCAACTCCTGCCAACTCCAGGGTGTGATTCATCCAATTTTTGGGCTCCTGAGGCCAACTCCAGTGTATATTTGGGCTCCTGCTGCTGCTGCTGCCAACTTCTGCCAACTCCAGGGTGTGATTCATCCAATTTTTGGGCTCCTGAGGCCAACTCCAGTGTATATTTGGGCTCCTGCTCCTGCTGCTGCCAACTTCTGCCAACTCCAGGGTGTGATTCATCCAATTTTTGGGCTCCTGAAGCCAACTCCAGTGTATATTTGGGCTCCTGCTGCTGCTGCTGCTGCCAACTTCTGCCAACTCCAGGGTGTGATTCATCCAATTTTTGGGCTCCTGAAGCCAACTCCAGTGTATATTTGGGCTCCTGCTGCTACTACTGCCAACTTCTGCCAACTCCAGGGTGTGATTCATCCAATTTTTGGGCTCCTGAGGCCAACTCCAGTGTATATTTGGGCTCCTGCTGCTGCTGCTGCCAACTTCTGCCAACTCCAGGGTGTGATTCATCCAATTTTTGGGCTCCTGAAGCCAACTCCAGTGTATATTTGGGCTCCTGCTGCTACTACTGTCAACTCCTGCCAACTCCAGGGTGTGATTCATCCAATTTTTGGGCTCCTGAGGCCAACTCCAGTGTATATTTGGGCTCCTGCTGCTGCTGCTGCCAACTTCTGCCAACTCCAGGGTGTGATTCATCCAATTTTTGGGCTCCTGAGGCCAACTCCAGTGTATATTTGGGCTCCTGCTCCTGCTGCTGCCAACTTCTGCCAACTCCAGGGTGTGATTCATCCAATTTTTGGGCTCCTGAAGCCAACTCCAGTGTATATTTGGGCTCCTGCTGCTGCTGCTGCTGCCAACTTCTGCCAACTCCAGGGTGTGATTCATCCAATTTTTGGGCTCCTGAAGCCAACTCCAGTGTATATTTGGGCTCCTGCTGCTACTACTGCCAACTTCTGCCAACTCCAGGGTGTGATTCATCCAATTTTTGGGCTCCTGAGGCCAACTCCAGTGTATATTTGGGCTCCTGCTGCTGCTGCTGCCAACTTCTGCCAACTCCAGGGTGTGATTCATCCAATTTTTGGGCTCCTGAAGCCAACTCCAGTGTATATTTGGGCTCCTGCTGCTACTACTGCCAACTTCTGCCAACTCCAGGGTGTGATTCATCCAATTTTTGGGCTCCTGAGGCCAACTCCAGTGTATATTTGGGCTCCTGCTGCTGCTGCTGCCAACTTCTGCCAACTCCAGGGTGTGATTCATCCAATTTTTGGGCTCCTGAAGCCAACTCCAGTGTATATTTGGGCTCCTGCTGCTGCTGCTGCTGCCAACTTCTGCCAACTCCAGGGTGTGATTCATCCAATTTTTGGGCTCCTGAAGCCAACTCCAGTGTATATTTGGGCTCCTGCTGCTACTACTGCCAACTTCTGCCAACTCCAGGGTGTGATTCATCCAATTTTTGGGCTCCTGAGGCCAACTCCAGTGTATATTTGGGCTCCTGCTGCTGCTGCTGCCAACTTCTGCCAACTCCAGGGTGTGATTCATCCAATTTTTGGGCTCCTGAAGCCAACTCCAGTGTATATTTGGGCTCCTGCTGCTACTACTGTCAACTCCTGCCAACTCCAGGGTGTGATTCATCCAATTTTTGGGCTCCTGAGGCCAACTCCAGTGTATATTTGGGCTCCTGCTGCTGCTGCTGCCAACTTCTGCCAACTCCAGGGTGTGATTCATCCAATTTTTGGGCTCCTGAGGCCAACTCCAGTGTATATTTGGGCTCCTGCTCCTGCTGCTGCCAACTTCTGCCAACTCCAGGGTGTGATTCATCCAATTTTTGGGCTCCTGAAGCCAACTCCAGTGTATATTTGGGCTCCTGCTGCTGCTGCCAACTTCTGCCAACTCCAGGGTGTGATTCATCCAATTTTTGGGCTCCTGAGGCCAACTCCAGTGTATATTTGGGCTCCTTCTGCCCCTCATAGTGATGCCACTTCAACTCTCTGCAATTGTGCCGCTCTGCGATTCTATTAGCGATGCCTCTGATCTGCATGTGATATTTCTTCAAAGTATTATTTAACAAACCCAGCACGCATCCTGTGCGTGTTACAGCAAGGCTGAATGGTTTACAACCCTATTGAGGCTGTAGGAGGCTCAGAAATAGCCGTTTTTAATAGCGATTCGTCGCGAATTTATTCGGGTCGAAACGATTTTTGTCGGAAAATTCGGCGAATCAGTCGAATCGAATTTTTCAAAAGTTCGCTCATCTCTAGCGTCAGGTAATGACTGTTTAGCGACAGGTAGTGAGAGGAATAAAGGGGGGTGGGAGCAGCTCAATCACTATTTATACAAAATTATTATTATGATTCAGGGCCTGGGAACTAATTTACCGCCCAGTTTAACCCTCTCATCAACTAAATATCAAGCAACAAACATGTCTAGAGATTTGGTTGCGTATATCTGCAGATACATGTGGAAGCCACACTGCCCCAGCTGCATTGCATGTCCCAACTTTGGGGACTCAAAAATAAGAGTAGGGACCACACTAAACACAGCCACACTTGCCGGGGCAGTGTGGCTTCCACATGTATCTCTGTCTTTCCACATAGCTAGACATGTTTGGTGCTTAATGCTTGGATGATGAGAGGGTTAAAATGGGCGGTAAATTGGTTCCCAGGCCCTGAATAATAATGATGATAATTTTGTATAAATAATAGTGATGGAGCTACTCCCACCCCCTTTGCTCAGGTAGCGAGAGGTATCGGCTCAATAACGCCGGCTCAAATACGCAATTACACATTTGTGAAGCCGATCCTGTGTAGCGACTGGGAGAACGCCATGTAGCGTTAGATTCAACATGATCCCAGCCTCAGCGAACAGCGCCTGCGTTCAGCCTTGCTGAGCGCCAGGTATTACCTCTCGCTATCTGGCGCTATCCCATACATTTCTATGGCAGAGGCTCAAATTCCATTTTTTGGTTTTCTTTTTTACTTTTTTTTTTTTTTCAAAATACAAATGTATAGACAGGAATAGACATTATTCCTGAACTGTATGTAATGTTTTTTGTTGGTTGAAAAGTTAATTTGTAGTGTGCCACTTAAATGTTAAACTCCCACCCCTACCCCAATGTAATTCCCGTTATTTTTACAGTTTTTAATTTTTGTTTCCACCCCAAAAAATGCCGCTCTATGCCGCAGTCAGCCAAAAAACAGCGCCCACGCTCTTTCATAGAAATTTCTTGTTGAATCTGGGTTAGTGCGGCGAGGGCCAGTCGCTACCTGTCGCTGGCTGTGGCCATGAAATTCCTTGTAACGCCAAGAGTCACTGTTGTTTAATAAGCGGCAAACATTTTAGCGCATCTGAGTGCACTAGCATGACCTTGAAACCATAGTTAAAGTTAATATTAACCCATTAGTTATTAGATTGTGAAACACATTGTTCCCCCTTACATTCTTGAAGCATTCAAATGTATTCCAACCTATTTCTGTAGTCATTTTTATAACACATTCACATATCTATATATAAAGAGGTCTTAATGAATGGGTTACTATCTCTGTAATTACGTACCAAACACAAATTTGGCAAGATAAACAAACATTTATATCAAATACATTTTAGCGTGTGTATGGAGCGGCTGACCTTGTTATGCCTACGCTATTTTAACCTTTGCGTATCCTAGCGATATCATAGGCGTATGTTAGCGTATTATTAATGCGAGGAGTTTCAGAGTTTACCACCTACGAGGATCCATCATGCGGCCCAAACGCCCTGCCAGACCTCTCCCCAGCTATTCCTCTGATTCTGACCCCCCCACCCCTCCCCCCTGTCCCCCCTAGCCCTTCAACATCCCCTGCCCCCCCAGCATGCCCCAAGAAGTCCCAAAAGAGGGTGGATCTTCAGGTGAATGGTCAAGCTGTTAAAGTGAGTATTTTATATATTTTTTGAATGGGATAATGTTGCTTTTTATATGTGTTCTCACAGATATGTACATGTATTGATTTTCTTTTATTTTTTATTTTTTTTTAGGACTTTTGTGTCAAGGAATACGGCTATGCCCGTAGTGCAAAAAGCCTCATAGTGTTGGAGGTGGAAGCCACCGCGTCCCAGTGCTTTAATACGGATTTGACCGTCCGTTCTATCATCCAGAAGTGGTCTGATTTCAAGCGCCGGGACAATGAGGGCGTTTATAGGCTCTATGATGCCTACGCCTCAGGTAAGTGTAACATCACTACATGTTTGGAATAAAGATAATGTATTTGTAGTTTAGGTTTTTTTTTTATGTGTCCTTTTTTTTTTTCGTTTCCTCAACACAGATAAGCGGGAAGGGATACCTCCCCCGCACAAGAGTGGTGGACTCGGATGAGTCTGCAGGGGAGGGTCCCTCTTGTTAGTCCCATCTAGAGGAGCCATGGGAGGAAGGGGATGACACCCCAGAGGAGCGTGCTTCTGGGGTGAGGGCAGTATGGAGCCTCACCTCCTCACAGTCGGACTCAGCTGAGTCTCAAAACCCTTGTGGCCACTCTCAAGTGGGGTGTCCAAGTGGGGAGGAGGACATGGACTCACCCACACTCCCCCAAGGATCAGGGATCTTCTGGGCCGATTGTGAGGAGTTGAGGCTCCACACCTCCACCTCAGAGTCCTCCCTGGGATACCAGCGGCAGCTCATCCCCTGGTGAGTGCATTTCTAATTGTTGTTTGTCTGTTCCAGGTTGAATCTGTGCTGTGTTAAATATCCTGTGCCATCATTATCTGTTTTTCAGGGCATCGTAGAGCCGGCACTTCCAGCAGCTATACAGCAGAGCTTGCACTCGGGCATAGTTGTGGTAAGTGTTTTGGATTCTCATTCACATGGTGTATGTAATGAAATTCAAAAATACATACACATGTTTTATGCTACACAGCATTATATTGTGTTATAATTTTCAGCCACTTCTGTAACACAACTCCAGTTCAATACAAGTTCAAGCAAGCACAAATAGAATTCTTAGTGATTACAGCATGATGCTGCATTGCAAATGTGTTAGCAAATGTGCACTTTCTTTTGCTACCACATGTGCAAGACAAAAATATAAATATGTTAATGGCAATTTAAATTCTGTAATTTGCATTGCAAAATGTCAAAAGTGTAAAAACCGGACAACGGTATTGAGTGGTCCATGTGGCCTACTTAAATTATACAGCTGATCTCATGAACCACTAAATACCATGCTAATTTCTACTAAACATGTTTAAAACCTTGTTTGCATGATTTATATCAGACCAAAAACAGGTGGATGTTGAAGAATAATATTTAGGGACCAAGCTTATGAAGTTTTCTGTTTCTGTGTTTTTGTCTACACAGATGTTTCCATGCAGATGGACCCCGGCACCATACTCCCCACCCCAGCTCCAGGAACCCCCAGCAGCATGGTCCCCAGCCAAGTTGGATAGCTGTAATTGTAATAGCAGAAGGATTTGTTTAGTTAGTACTATGGACATGAGTACTTTAGGAAAACAGGAAATACACTGTCCAAAATCTTAGGTAGGCCTTCAATTCAGAAATCAGGAAATGTAAACATATAGGGTAGTGAGGAAAATCGCACATGGAAGGCCAAAAACCTAAAGTAATGTAACCATATATTCACACAGTTTAGCATCATGTCAAATATGTTGAAACATAATGAGTTTCAACAATTAAATTGTAAATAAATTGCTTACTTGTTGATCCATTTACAAACAATAATGAGCTTTTCTTCTCAGCACAGCTTGCAAAAGTGAGCATCGCAGACTGTGGCAGTACATCTGCCGGACCCGATATCTGCTGCTGGGAAAGAAAAAACAGCCGTAGGGTGGGGGTATGGTGTTTGCCACAATGCGGAATTTGTAATTGCCCACATTGGCCTTTTCTTTTTAAATAATTAAAATTTTAATATTTTTTACCTTTGTGTTGTGACCTTGAAACCATAGTTAAAGTTAACATTAACCCATTAGTTATTAGATTGTGAAACACATTGTTACCCCTTACATTCTTGAAGCATTCTAATATATCACAACTTATTACTGTTGTAATTTTTAAAACACATTCACATATATAGATATAGAGGTCTAAATGTATGGGTTACAATCTCTGTAATTAGGTACCAAACACAAATTAGTCAAGATAAACACAAATTTATTGAATTAAATAAAGTCAAACCAAATTAGAACATCATTTGATTTGACCAAAATCAAAAATTGAATTTTAGTCCCTGGGTGGCCTGGTTGGTGCCGAGTCATTTGTAGGGACGGTGTTGGGGGTCAACAGTGCAGTAAAAAAAAATAGACTGCTGCTGTATTAGCTGATGTAACAACAACAAAGTTTCGTCCGGTCGCTCAATAGATTGATGGGTGGCATGCATCAATTCTGCCTGGGGTTGGTTGCGCAAATCACGTTCTTCTTGCTTCAGTTCCCGAATTTGTTGTTGGTCCACCAGCTGGCTGTTGGCGACTGTAGGCCTCCAGCATCCGGCTCCCTAACTCATACAGCTCGGCACTTGTGGGGGCAGCTCTGGCAGTTGGTTGTTGCGCAGGCTCAAAGAAAAAGCCAGATATTAGTTTCAAGAATGTATTTAGCAGATAAAACTGTAACAAACACATTTATGTTTATATTAACAAGTACCGTTGGTGCTGCCTCTGTAGCCTGACCACATGGGACTTGGGAGGAGGGCACATCCTGGGTTGTCGGCAAGGATTCCTGCTAAGATCAAAGTATGTTGTATGTTACATGGGTTTACATGAGTGTACAAAAACATGTAAACGTTGCTCAACGATAACCAATTTATCAATGGTATCTGAGTGTGCTCCTCCTCAAATAGTACAGGTGTCTGGCTGCCAGAAAGGGGCAAATCATCATCCGAGAGTGGGGGCAACATCACATATGCTAAAGAGAAAAGGCGTGTTATTTGTTTTGTTGTTGGTATTGTGTGTCGACTTTGTCTAACCAGTATAGAGTCAATACCTGTAAAAGGTTACCCAATACACACACCCTTTACATTTAGGATATTTTTGGAAGAAAGATCTTTCTTAAAGAAACAAGGTAAACTCATTGTGTTTCCACAGATCATAATCACATATATAAAAACACACATGCCCGCCACATTGGAGATGTCCAGACTTAGCCCATCACTAGAGCTTTGCCCTAAAAAAACATGGTTCATATCAAATGTCAAGAGGCACCCAAAATTTTATGAAGAACAACATCCTTACATTACAAAATTCAAACACATTCTTACCCTCATCCCTAGCAGCCGCGCTGTAAAGGGCCCTTTCAGGACCAGCACTTCCTGTATTCGGGCCTACCAACAGAAAGCATAATTGGTATTACTTTAAGCTGCCATAGTATTGTTAATGTAAATGTATTAGAATATCAACAAAATCTCAAAACATGTATTTAACAGTTTCCTTGTTTGTTCACTCTGAACTAGTATCCGTTTGATGCACAAACAGAAACAACTATCCAGCTTGAAATGTGAAGTCTCATGGTTTGGCATTTTGACATTGTCAAATATACATTCTAAAACAAAATACACAAAGGATACAGTGTGCTTTGCAATAAACACCAACCGGGTCCTGTAGGCCTGCAACACAGGAAGTGGGGTCCAAATATGAAGCTGGGACTTGGCCTACAAATGAAAAGCATGCTTGAGATATATTCACACATTTAAATTACTTTAGCAAAAGCCACCTTGACACATGCACTTACTGGCATCCAAAGAGTATGTAGACTCATGAGGAGATCCTGGTGCAATTCTGAGGGCATCTATGTGAAACAAATTAAAACAATTAGGCATTGTTAATGTGCGCTATGAAAATAAACATCCACAACAATACCATAAAATCACATTCTCAAGACTCTTTACCTTCAACCTCAGACTGGGTTAATGTAGAGGCTGGGGGAAGGGCAGGAATCTGGGACCCCTCAGCATCTGACTCATGCGAGTCCTCATGTGCCACTATGCATAAACAAAGAGAAATGTTTTCAAAAAATTACATAGGTATAATATGATACTTACCCTGACCTACTTTTAGTATGATAAAGAGTTTAGTTACAGAAATGGGTCTACATGATTATTAACAATAATTTACAAGGTAAAAACAATGTTCCTTCACCCCAACCTGTGGTGTCATCCCCAGCATCCACACCCTGCAGCCGACAAAGTGGAATCTTGCACTTCAGCATCTCCTCATATGGCCTGTATTTACTCTTTGGACCCTGCTTCGTCCCACTGTCTACAAGAAGATCAGACTTCATCTTTAGCATAAGGGCCCTTTGCAAAGTGTAGAAGCGTTTCTTGCAGGCTGGACCACTGCGTGGATATTGAGCAGTGCTAGTAAGCTGCTCACCAATGGCATCCCATAATTTGCTCTTTTCTTGTTTGCCTAAACACTGACTTTGGGAGCCAAATAATAACTCCCATTTAGCCAGTGTCAGATGCACAAGAGTAATATTCTCCGCCAATTTAAATTCTGGCTCCCTCTTGGCATAGGCACGCTTGGGCTTGGGTGGGGCTTCACCTTCAGCCTGTGCCCTTTTCCTTGAGGAAGGTCTGCGGCCACGACGCACACCACTGGTACTGGAACCACCAGGAGACACAGCAGTGGCCGGTAGATGTCCAGAATTTGGCTCCATCCTGTAGCTGCACACACCACCAAACAACAAACACACAAGGACACATGCAAACTACAGAATGGCAACAACTGCTGTATGTGTATGACAGTATTTATGTGCTTTATTACCCAATCACAAACAGGCCCAATTAATTGATTGACATACACTGTACAGGTGTTTGGAGATCCATCTTGACTACAATGAATGATGTATCTGGCAAACATGTGTTGCAGTCAATAAACTAATTAATTACCTACTTACCAAGCCATATAGACATTAGGAATGACTAGGATCCATGTCTCTTAACAACATTGGAAATGGTGTTTAAAAGACGGCTATTTGAAATTTGAAAAGGTTACCTTGGATTGGCCAATAGATGTCTGTGCAACCAGATCCGCACAAGTACGCTATTATGGAAGTGCTAGGCGTTTCTGCCACACCTGTGGTAAGCTAATTACAGACCGGAAACAGCTACCAAATGCAAGAGACGGCTAAGCGGACCAGTCCTTTGGATAAGTTAAGTATAAATTCAAAATACTTTATTCATTCTTATCTTGATACACTGTGGCAAATACTGTGGTGTTTGTTGTTACTTTGCCCTAGCTGACACAAACTGGCTTGCTGGGTTTCTTGATTACTGCCTGTGGCTTTGTTTAGCTTTTCTAGCATCAGTGCTGTTTCTTTGTGAGATTTGTTTTGGTGGCATCTGCAAATAGTGTGTAGGATACAGCAAGAGTGGATTGTTTTGGGGACCTTTTGTGGGTTGTGCAGCAACTCCCCTCTTGGTTGTGCCAAACTTTTAAAGCATACTATGGGATTTAAGTGACGAACAGATCAGAAGTCGATTTCGTCTGAATCGTGCAGCACTACAGTCCCTATATGATCAAATTAAGACCAAAATCGATCCATGCACCAGACGCACCCAATCCATCCCTGGCATAGCTCGCCTATGTGCCATGCTAAATATTGTGGCATGGGGGAATTTCCAGGCAACCTCTGCCCTCCTCAGCGGGATCATCCAGGCTACACTGAGCCGCTTATTTTACAAGGTAGTCCTGGCAATTTGCAACCTTATCCCCATTTATATTAAATTTCCTGAGGATGAGGAGGAGGTTGCCAATATTAAACGTGGGTTCTACCACATGGGAGGGATCCCTAATGTGCTAGGGTGCGTGGATGGTACACATATCCCTTTCCGCCCTCTCTGTGCACAGAAGCTGCATTATAGGAATAGGAAACAATTCCATTCTATGAACCTCATGGTGGTATGTGACCATGACATGAAGCTGCAGGCTGTGAGATCTGGCTTCCCTGGCTCATGCCATGACTCTTACGTGCTCCAGCAACCAATCCTGTGCCGGAAGTTTGAGAACAATGAAATGCCACCTGGCTGGCTACTGGGTAATTACTAATCCTTGACATAATAACAAGTTAAATATGTTGACACCTAATTTGCAAAACTACATAACAGAAGCTTTAATGTATACATTATGTTCATGGTACTTTACTAATTGCTCTCTCTCACTTTGTTTATTTGACAGCGGACAAGGGATATGGGCAGAAAACTAATGAATCCGGTCAGAAACCCACAGACCACTTCCCAAGTACGCTACAATGCAGCACATCGCCTGCTGAAAGCACGCTTTCTCTGTTTGGCACGCCCAGGAGGAGGGATGTTGTACAGTCCACAAAAGGTCTCCAAAATCATCCTCGCATGCTGTGTCCTACACAATATTTACATATGTCACCGAATCGAACCCCCTGAGGAAACAGCACTGGTGCCAGAAATCCCCAACATGGCCGCAGACAGTCACGAGGACACCCAGAGTGGGTTTGAGCGACGGCAAAGCATGTTTAGCTCTATTTTTAGGTAAGCTAGCTCACCTTAACTATACTACAACTACTGTACTACAGGGCCCTTCTAAACATTACATCAAAAATATGTGGGTAGTCTAAAACCAGAAAAATGTGTAGTTTAAATTAATTTTAAAATACATGTGGGTGGTATTTTAGATTGATAAATACAAAGAGGCTTGCTTTAATTCTATAAAGTTCAAAGGTGTTTTGTATGTAATTAAATTACAAAACACAAAACAAAGGGGATTTTGGCAACTTTATTTTTGAGAAACAACATAAACTAACTACATTTTTGTCTCCATTTCAGGCACCATGAAGATGGGAGCATCTGTTTTTTTTTGGTTTACAATAAAAATAAAAAATATGCTTCTTTAAATAAAAAAAAAGAAAATTAAACAAAATATCTGGTTACATGTGTTATTTGCGTAATGTTATATCACATTTCTCAATTTTACAGATTTAATTATATACAACAGCAAAGAAACGCTCAGGCTCTGCATTGAATACGGTGTAACAACTCAACAGCGCCTCTAAAGCACATCTATTTTACATTGGCAGCGTGATTACTAGGGATGAGCGAATCGATCCGGACGAACCCGGATTCGTTCCGAATTTCATGATAAATTCTATTCTGAACGAATCCGAATTTCCCCGCGATGCGATCGATCCATTTATTTCAATTACAGGCATTCTAAAATGGTGGAAGCACATGTTCGGACATATTCCCTGGGGCAAGGTATCATGGGAAAGTCACATGCAGCCTAGCAGCAGCCAGGAAGCCGGTGACGTCACCGTGCTATATAAACCGGCGGCCTCTTCCTTGTGCGCATTTCAGCGTTCTATTGCGGCCAGAGCACAGCTGGTTACAGACAGGGACAGAGAGTTAGAGATAGGTAGGGAGAGTCAGAGAGGCAGACAGAGAGGTAGACAGAGCCAAGGAAAGATAGTGAAAGATAGGGAAAAACCGGAACGATCATAGAATAGCATAGAAGTGACAGTGAAAATTTTTTTTTTTCATTAGCCAGATCAGTTTTCAATTCAATTTCAGTTCTTTGTGCTGTAAATCTGCCTTGCCACTGTGCATCCCATCTATGCAGTGGCTTATTTAATCCTATCTGTTACACACAAGCATTTCTAAAAACTGGATTAGTTTTAATTTAGTTTTGATCACTTTTAAATTAGTGTCCTTTGTGCTGTAAATCCGCCTTGCCACTGTGCATCTCATCTATGCAGTGGCTTATTTAACCCTATCTGTTACACACAAGCATTTCTAAAAACTGGATTAGTTTTAATTTAGTTTTGATCACTTTTAAATTGGTGTGCTTTGTGCTGTAAATCTGCCTTGCCACTGTGCCCCCCATCTATGCAGTGGCTTATTTAACCCAATCTATTACACACAAGCATTTCTAAAAACTGGATTAGTTTTGATTTAGTTTTAATATTTTTTAGTCTGCTTTAAATACACCAGCCCACATGGGCATCCCAAACCTGCACTTAGCACCCTATCTGTTATACTGAATACATTTGTTCATTCTCAGCTTAATCAAACTATTGCATTTTGAATTGTTTTTTATCCTGCTGCTAAAACACTAGGCCGCAGGGTATCCCAAACCTGCACTTAGCAGCCTATCTGTTATACTAAATACGTTTGTTCATCCTCAGCTTAATCAAACTATTGCATTTTGAATTTTTTGTCCTGCTGCCAAAACACTAGGCCGCAGGGTATCCTAAACCTGCACTTAGCAGCCTATCTGTTATACTAAATATGCTTGTTGGTCCTCAGCTTAATCAAACTATTGCATTTTGAATTGGATTTTTTCCTGCTGTATAAACACTAGGCCGCAGGGTATCCCAAACCTGCACTTAGCAGCCTATCTGTTATACTAAATATGCTTGTTGGTCCTCAGCTTAATCAATCTATTGCATTTTGAATTGGTTTTTGTCCTGCTTTAAATACACCAGCCCACATGGGCATCCCAAACCTGCACTTAGCAGCCTATCTGTTATACTAAATACGCTTGTTGATCCTCAGCTTAATCAAACTATTGCATTTTGAATTGGTTTTTGTCCTGCTGCCAAAACATAAGGCCGCAGGGTATCCCAAACCTGCACTTAGCAGCCTATCTGTTATACAAAATACGCTTGTTGCTCCTCAGCTTAACCCTTTCGCTGCCAGCCTACCTGGAGTTTTTGTCACCCTTGGTGCCAGACCATTTTGCACTATTTTGCGCTCCCCATGTTCAAATGTGATTTTTGAAGGGATTTCCAGGGATTTCCCAGGAAAATTATATATTGTTTTTTTCAGCAGAGTCTGAGCTTTAACATGAAATGTCTTGTTTGTCATTTAGGTGTATTCTCAATATTTTTTGGCGAAATATGTGCAGAAAAATAAAAAAAATCTATTTTTTACAATTTGTAGTGTTTTTTTGTAATAAAAAATGTAAGTTTGTCAATAAAATCTTATTGCGTGTAAAATCCCAATTTCTCCTGATCACAGCGGTACCACATATGTATAGGTAGACACCCTTTCCTACCCAGGAGACTCCCCCAAACTGAAACAGAGCTTTAGGGGATTTTCAGAAAAAATACAACTGTGATATGCGCTATGCGCACCTTGCAATTTTTCCAGAAAAACAACCCTTTACATTTGAAATACCCCCCACAAACTATATATTCTCTGGAAGTACACACCTCAGGCTTTCTATTTGTACCAGGCTTGTTGATGTGGCCACAGTTTTCTGGAAGTAATCCCTCAATGTATTCTTTGGTTGCAAAGAGTTTCCCTAAAAAAAGGATAAAAAAGCAGAATCAAAGCCACATTTTCCTAAAAAAACTATATACAAACAAATATAATCTGAAAAAGCAACATCTCCCGAACAGAACGATACCCAACATGCATAGATTCTGTCAAGGGAAGAGTTGCCAAACACCCCAAAGTAAAGCATGTGCGTAACGGTAATTTTACTTGAAAATTTCAGCTCTGCAGACAAAGTGCGCACCTTGCGATTTTTCAACCAAAACAACCCTTTACATTTGGAATATCCCCCATAAACCATATATTCCCTGAAAGTACACATGTTAATCTTTCTAAGTGTAGCCAGCTTGTTGTAGTGGGCTCATCTTTCTGGAGTTGATCCCTCAAAGAATTCTTTGGTTGCGCAGGGTTTCCCTAAAAAATGTATAAAAAAGCTGAATAAATAACACCTTTTCCTAAAATATAAATATGCAAACCAGAAAAAAACAAGTCTGAAAGCACAAGGTCCCCCGAACAGAACAATACCCAACATGCAGAGGTACTATTAACCCTTTTCATTGCCAGCCTACTTGAGATTTTGTCAGCCTCTGTTGACAGGTCATTTTCCCCCATTTTGCGCCATGTTTTGCAACATTTTTGCTGGAATTTTCAGGAAAATTATATATATATTTTTCGCAGCAGAGTTTAGGCTTTAACATTAAAATGTCTTGTTTGTAAATTTTATTTATTATTCATTTTATTTATTATTAAGTAAAATTTTTTTTTAGAAAATTGCCTCCTTTATTTTAAATAAAAAATGTATTTTATTAGGGAAAACCATATTGCATGTGAAAGCCCCATTTCTACCGATTAGAACGGTACCACAGATTTATCGGTAGCCCCCTGTTCCTGCCCAGGAGACCCCCCTAACTGAAACAAGTAATTTTTAACATTTACAAATAAAATACAACTACCATCCACACTACAAAGGGTTAAATCGAGAAAAAAAAATGACATAGGGTCCCCCCTCCCGGGGGGGCTTTTTTTTTGGATTTTTAAGGGTTAAAAACCCTTAAAAATCCCCCCCAAAAAATGACATGGGGCCCCCCTTACCCAAAGTAACCAGCCCGGGACCAGCTATGCGGGGCTTGTAGGAACAGGGCGCAGGGGCCAGCTTTTGTGGCCCCTGGCCCTGCAGGCTACATGCCCGCATAGCCCGTGGGCCCGGGCTCTTCTGCCCCCCCCTGGGCTTTGGGGAGGCAGGTAATGGGGGTTCCGGGGGTTAATGGCAAGTCACCCGCTAGTCGCAGGTGACTTGCCACCCCCCCAGCCTTGTGAACTGGTATAGGGGTCATGGACCCCTTACTAGTTCACAAGGGGTTAAATGTAAAAAAAAAAACACAGACACACAAAGAGAAAAAAATATTTTATTAATTTATTTTTTTTAATACTTACCTCCCATCCATCCTGGAGCACTTTGTCCCTCGGTGATCACTGGCTTCTGCTCCCTTGCTAGAAGCCTTTTATAGCTGCTGGATGACAGAACACAAAAGGGTTAATTAAAAAAAAATGGCATAGAGTCCCCCCTCCCAGGGAGGGGGACCCCATTTTTTGGGGGGGGAATTTAAGGGTTAAAAACCCTTAAAAATAAAAAAAAAATGACGTAGGGTCCCCCCTACCCAGCATTACCGAGCAGGGCCAGCTATGGGGGCTTGTAGAACAGGGCGCAGGGGCCAGCGTTGGTGGCCCCTGGCCCTGCAGGCTACTAGCCCACATAGCCACTAAGTGGCCCAGGCCCTTCTGCCCCCCCTGGCAGTTGGGGAGGCAGGTAATGGGGGGCTGGGGGTTAATGGCAAGTCACCCGCTAGCCGCAGGTGACTTGCCAGACCCAGAGCCTTGTGAGCTGGTATAAGGGGTCTCATGGACCCCTTACCAGCTAACAAAGGGTTAACTGTGAAAAAAAAGACAAAGCCTTCCGGGCTCTCTCCTAAAGATCGGTAAGTCCTGGTGGGGGATCGGAGCCCCCCCAGGTGAAGAGGAGGGACAGCGGGAGCCAGCGCACATGCAGGTAAGTGAATGTCTTTTTTTTTTTTCTTTTTACAGTTAGCAGCTGCTGCTGCAGAAGCGGGGGGGGTGGCCTATTCCAGGGGCTCTCCTGGAGCCATCCGACCCCCCACGGGGGATCGGATGGCACCAAATTAAAGAGTAGACCTGGCCGGATCCAACGAGGGGTCAGGTGAGTATTTTTGACTTTTATTTTTTTTACTAGCAGGTGGGAAATTCAAACACGTAGATTCTACGTTCTTGGCACTTAAGTGGAGTGGAAGCGAGCACGTAGAAACTACGTGCTTGGCACTGAAAGGGTTAATCAAACTATTGCATTTTGAATTGTTTTTTGTCCTGCTGCCAAAACACTAGGCCGCAGGGTATCCCAAACCTGCACTTAACAGCCTATCTGTTATACTAAATACGCTTGTTGATCCTCAGCTTAATCAAACTATTGCATTTTGAATTGGTTTTTGTCCTGCTGCATAAACACTAGGCCGCAGGGTATCCCAAACCTGAACTTAGCAGCCTATCTGTTATACTAAATACTCTTGTTGATCCTCAGCTTAATCAAACTATTGTATTTTGAATTTGTTTTTGTCCTGCTGCCAAAACACTAGGCCGCAGGGTATCCCAAACCTGCACTTAGCAGCTTATCTGTTATACTAAATACGCTTGTTGATCCTCAGCTTAATCAAACTATTGCATTTTGAATTGCATTTTGTCCTGCTGCATAAACACTAGGCCGCAGGGTATCCCAAACCTGCACTTAGCAGCCTATCTGTTATACTAAATACGCTTGTTGATCCTCAGCTTAATCAATCTATTGCATTTTGAATTGGTTTTTGTCCTGCTTTAAATACACCAGCCCACATGGGCATCCCAAACCTGCACTTAGCAGCCTATCTGTTATACTAAATATGCTTGTTGATCCTCAGCTTAATCAAACTATTGCATTTTGAATTGGTTTTTGTCCTGCTGCCAAAACACTAGGCCGCAGGGTATCCCAAACCTGCACTTAGCAGTCTATCTGTTATACTAAATACGCTTGTTGAACCTCAGCTTAATCAAACTATTGCATTTTGAATTGGTTTTTGTCCTGCTGCCAAAACACTAGGCCGCAGGGTATCCCAAACCTGCACTTAGCAGTTTATCTGTTATACTAAATACGCTTGTTGATCCTCAACTTAATCAAACTATTGCATTTTGAATTGTTTTTTGTCCTGCTGCCAAAACACTAGGTCGCAGGGTATCCCAAACCTGCACTTAGCAGCCTATCTGTTATACTAAATACGCTTGTTGATCCTCAGCTTATTCAAACTATTCCATTTTGAATTGGTTTTTGTCCTGCTTTAAATACACCAGCCCACATGGGCATCCCAAACCTGCACTTAGCAGCCTATCTGTTATACTAAATACGCTTGTTGATCCTCAGCTTAATCAAACTATTGCATTTTGAATTGGTTTTTATCCTGCTTTAAATACACCAGCCCACATGGGCATCCCAAACCTGCACTTAGCAGCCTATTTGTTATACTAAATACGTTTGTTGATCCTCAGCTTAATCAAACTATTGCATTTTGAATTGGTTTTTGTCCTGCTGCCAAAACACTAGGCTGCAGGGTATCCCAAACAAGCACGTTGCACCCTATCTGTTGTACTAAATAAGCGTCTTCAGCCTCATTTCAATTAAGCTATTGCATTTTGAATTGGTTTTTGTCTGCTTTAAATACACCAGCCCCATGGGCATACCAAACCAGCACATGTCACCCTCTCTGTTATACTAAATAAGCATCTACAGCCTCATTTTAATTAAGCTATTGCATTTTGAATTGTTTTTTGTCCTGCTGTCAAAACACTAGGCCGCAGGGTATCCCAAACAAGCACGTAGCACCCTATCTGTTATACTAAATCAGGTTCTACAGGCTCTTTTTTAATTTTAATTTTTTTTTTTATATAGAGCAGCAATAGATCATATAGTGAGGTAAATTTGCCATTTTATAGAGCAGGCCCTGTGTAAATCTGAGGGGCAATAGCTTATATAGTGAGGTAAATTTGCCATTTTGCAGCATTATATAGAGCAGGCCCTGTATAAATCTGAGGGGCAATAGCTTATATTGTGAGGTAAATTTGCCATTTTGCAGCATAATATAGAGCAGCCCCTGTGTAAATCTGAGGGGCAATAGCTTATATAGTGAGGTAGATTTGCAGCATTATATAGAGCAGTCCCTGTGTAAATCTGAGGGGAATTAGCTTTTATAGTGAAGTAAATTTGCCATTTTGCAGCATTATATAGAGCAGGCCCTGTGTAAATCTGAGGGGCAATAGCTTATATTGTGAGGTAATTTGCCATTTTTCAGCATTATATAGAGCAGGCCCTGTGTAAATCTGAGGGGCAATAGCTTATATAGTGAGGTAAATTTGCCATTTTGCAGCGTAATATAGAGCAGCCCCTGTGTAAATCTGAGGGGCAATAGCTTATATAGTGAGGTAAATTTGCCATTTTGCAGCATTATATAGAGCAGGCCAGTTGCCATCTAAATCAACTACTGGCCGGGCAGGACAGCTTTTCCAGGCAAATTCTGCTAGTTGCGGCCACAAGTCAAGTTTGGCTTCCCATAAGTCCAGCGGATCCTCAAGGTGTGTTGGCATGGTCATGTCAAGGTATGACACGACCTGCTGGTTCAGGTCCTGCTCCAGGTCTTCCTGCTGCTCATCAGTAGACTCACTAAGCGGGTGTAGAAAGCTACTCATTAGCGACTGAAGACTGAGGCTGCTGCTGATGGAGCTGCTGCTGCTCCTTCCACCCCCCCCAGCAGCCATGGCAGTGGAAGGTGATCGCAGAGGTCCCCCCGAGTCAGACCTGCGAGAGTATGGCGCAGATAGGCATCGGCAAACTGACTACGTAGAATGTCTTTGTAGTAGGTCAGTTTGTCCTCCCTCTCGGCCGTTTTAAAAAATGCCCCCATTTTGTGCCGGTTCAGTTCCGACACGGCTTGATCGACCATTCCTGTCTTCTGCCTGTACTGACCTCTGCTTTGTCTGACCACGAAGCTGCCTGTCCCTCTGGATACCCCGCAATCTCTGAGCTCCTGGCTTGACCCTTTGGCTGCTCCTGACTACGCACCTGTCTCATCCCTGTACTCACTGACGCACCCTCCGGATTGACTACCTGTGAAGGAGCTCGGCTTCGGGATACCCTCGTGGTTCATCGGCCTTCACCGTAAGCAGCCATACTTTTCACCTATTAAGACCTGGGGGCAAGCGTGTATGGTGGGGCGTACCTAGCGTCCCAGCAATCGGGGGATTGAATATAGGCAGAAGCGGCAGTGGAGATTGGGGGTTGCCTGCTTACAGAAGGCTGGTTTCCCGCTGGGCATCACAGTATGGACCATGGCGCAGATAGACATCGGCCAACTGACTACGTAGGATGTCTCTGTAGTAGTTCAGTTTGTCCTCCATCTCAGTGGGTGTAAAAAATGCCCCCATTTAGTGCTGGAAGCGAGGGTCCAATAAGGTGGAGAGCCAGAAGTCATCCCGCTGACAAATGCAGACAATTCTGCGGTCACCGCGCAAGCACGTGAGCATGCATCGTGCCATTTGTGCAAGTGACTCGGAGGGACTACCTGTCTCCATCTCCACTGCAAACTGCCACGGTGTGTCTGGGCCCTCTGTCTCGCCTTCCTCACAACCCTCTAGCTCCTGTGGCTGCTCCTGCTCCTCCTCTCCTGTCAGATGACTAGATAAAATGGTCATTTTGTCAAACATAAACTGTGCTTCGCTGTGCCCCACCTCCTCCTCCTTCTCCACTTCAACCCACACAGGCTTCATGTGGCTGTGAAATGTAAGCGCCATGTCTCCAGTGCCCTGACCAGCCATGGTTTCCAACATGTGTTGTAGTACATGAAGCAGTGAAATCTCATCGTTCATCTCATAGTCCTGGTGACTGGCTAATAAAGTAGCTTCCTCAAAGGGCCTGAGCAAACGGCAGGTGTCACGTATGAGCTGCCACTGGTTTACAATGAAGTTACACA
Organism: Gastrophryne carolinensis; assembly: GCA_027917425.1. Taxonomy (NCBI): domain Eukaryota; kingdom Metazoa; phylum Chordata; class Amphibia; order Anura; family Microhylidae; genus Gastrophryne; species Gastrophryne carolinensis. The sequence continues at coordinate 169,732,086 of CM051236.1, forward strand.
GGGGAGTCCCCCTATCCGTTTGGATCATCAAGAAATCCGTGATGGCTTTTCTCGGTTCCTATAGTCGATCCTGCATATGGAGGGTGGAATTCCAACGGGGGGATACATCGCAAATCAGACTATCTTGGGGGATACAGTTCTGATGCTGAAGCTCAAGAAGGGTGTGCTTGGCGGTGTAGGAGTGCCTGAAGTGCATGCAAAGTTTCCTTCCCGTTGTTAGGATGTCTTTCAGATGGGGGGAAGACTTCAGAAAACGCTTGACAACTATATTGAACACGTGTGCCATGGCAGGACGCATGGCTTAGGCTTTCTTGTCGCAGAGCAGACAAGATGTTCTTCCCAGTGTCAGTCACCATGGGTCCCATTTGCAGTTTTCATGGAGTAAGCCAGGATTTCATGTATTGAGTTCTCATTTTTAGCAGTTCCTCCCATGTGTGACTCTGTGGCTCAAGGAAAACCATGTGAAGAACAGCGTGAAACCGCCGTGTCCTGCACACATGGTAGGCTGGAAGGGCACTGGGAAAAAAAAAAAATATTTAGAAAAAACAAAGTAAAAAAAAATTAAAAAATGAAAAAAAAAATTTGTACAAAAATTCACAAAATTTTAAAAGGCAATGGAAAAAAATATAAAAAACATTTCATATATATATATATATATATATATATATATATATATATGTTTTTAAAAAAACAAAGGCCAAAAAAGGCCTAGGAGTGTGAATGCCACAGTGGAGGGACCTGTCCAAGTTGCTGTTGTGGTTGTGCAGGAACCACAATCACCCATTGGGCCTAAAAGGATATGTATTGTCCATGACCATAGTTACAGCTCCAGACGTAGGCACTGCTGTGCACTTTGGTACACACTGACAGGATAAATGACTGGCCCACCTTCTGTTCAACAAAATTGTACAAGGCTGGTACTGCCTTCTTCGCAAAGAAATGACAGCATGGGACTCTCCACCTCGGCTCGGCACAAACCATCAGTTCTCTGAAAGGTCCACCAACTCAAAATGGAGGGACTGCAGCACCAGCAACTTATACAGGAGCACATTTAGCTTCTGCGTGTTGGATGTGTGGGCACATACTGTTGTCTCTTGGACATGGCTTGGCCAATGGATTGCTGGCGGAATGACTGACTCGGATTAAGAGGAGGAGGAGCATCTGGAGCGACAGAGGATGGGTATGACACACAGGAGGTGATGGAGCCTTGGCTGGCTGGAAAAGAGAGCGGCGTGCCACTGGGTAATGCAGCAGGCTGGACCACCACTTTGGAGCCAACTCTCCCAGGCCGCTTGATGGTGACGCTGCAAATGTTGACGCAGGGCTGTGGGTCCAACATTGGGACCCTGGTCACACTTCACCTTCTGCCTACACATCTTTCATATAGTCATGTTAACCTCCTGCGGATGCTTGATGAAAAACTGCCACATCGCCGAGTAGCTGATTTTTCCTACCAACAGTCTGCCGCCGCCAACTCCGGGGACCCTCTTCCACTACCTCCTGGGAAGATAGCCTGCAGCGCAAGTGGTCTACCCCGAGCACATTTACCTCCATACTTTCTCCTTCTGCCACCATGCTGGCCGCTAAATCTGTCACTCTCCATCACTCCAAGCCTTTAAAAGTGCTCTCAAAACTCAATGATGTCCTCCTCAGGTTCCTCATCAGTGTCTGCTTAAGGAGCCAAAACGAGTGCAACACCTCCTCCCACGACACTCTCCTCATCATTACTTGCCCGCCTAGTGGAAGAAGCGGCGAGTGTCTCCTCCACTTCTTGGCTGGGCAGTAGCTGCTGATTTTTCTGATTATCAGATCGTCCTCAATGAATAGCGGAGCTGAACCCAAAGTATAACATACAACAGTTGACTGGGGGTGTCAGATGTCACTTGTGATGCAGTGGATGATCGTGTTAACCAATGGATGACGGCAGATGGTGGTCATGACACGACCGCTAGCTGATCCCGGGAGATCAGGCCTCTCACTCCTGCTGCCACTCACCCCTATTCTGCAGAGACCTCTGCTTGATGAAATGAGGCCTTATATGTTACTATGTTACTAATATGTTACTATGTTACTAATATGTTACTAATCTGTCACTCTCCATGTTTTTTTTTGAGAAACTGGACTGCATGGAAATGAACCGGGCATGGATCAGCCAAGATTTCCACCCACCAATGGCTGATGCATTAGAGTAGATTGATGATGGGGCCAGACCAAAACTAAAGAAATATGGATCGTGCAAAACAGATTTAAGGCGCTGCTCTCCAGTTACAGACATTCCTCCACATCAGACCACAAGAAATTATTGAGAAAATGCTTTACGTTACTCTTACTTTTTATAAATAATCTTCGGATAAGATATATGGGCTGAAAATCTGCATATGTTCTCTTCATGCTGCTGCCAACTCCAGGGTGTGTCTTTCTGGCAATTTTGGGCTCCTGCTGCTGCTGCTTGCTACTCCAGTGTGTCTTTTGGCCAATTTTTGGGCACCTGTTGCCAACTCCAGTGTGTCTTTCAAGCAATGTTTGTGCTCCTGCTCCTGCTGCTGCTGCTGCTTGCAACTCCAGGGTGTGATTCATCCAATTTTTGGCCTCCTACAGCCAACTGCAGTGTCTCTTTCAAGCTATGTTTAGGCTCCTGCTGCTGCTTGCAACTCCAGGGTGTGATTCATCCAATTTTTGGCCTCCTGCAGCCAACTCCAGTGTCTCTTTAAAGTAATGTTTGGGCTCCTGCTGCTTGCAACTCCAGGGTGTGATTCATCCAATTTTTGGCCTCCTGCAGCCAACTCCAGTGTCTCTTTCAAGCTATGTTTGGGCTCCTGCTGCTGCTTGCAACTCCAGGGTGTGATTCATCCAATTTTTGGCCTCCTGCAGCCAACTCCAGTGTCTCTTTAAAGCAATGTTTGGGCTCCTGCTGCTGCTTGCAACTCCAGGGTGTGATTCATCCAATTTTTGGCCTCCTGCAGCCAACTCCAGTGTCTCTTTAAAGTTATGTTTGGGCTCCTGCTGCTGCTTGCAACTCCAGGGTGTGATTCATCCAATTTTTGGCCTCCTGCAGCCAACTCCAGTGTCTATTTCAAGTTATGTTTGGGCTCCTGCTGCTGCTTGCAACTCCAGGGTGTGATTCATCCAATTTTTGGGCTCCTGCAGCCAAGTCCAGTGTCTCTTTCATGCAATGTTTGGGTTCCTGCTGCTGCTGCTTACAACTCCAGGGTGTGATTCATCCAATTTTTGGGCTCCTGCAGCCAACTCCAGTGTCTCTTTCACGCAATGTTTGTGCTCCTGCTGCTGCTGCTTGCAACTCCAGGGTGTAATTCATCCAATTTTTGGCCCCCTGCAGCCAACTCCAGTGTCTCTTTCAAGCTATGTTTGGGCTCCTGCTGCTGCTGCTTGCAACTCCAGGGTGTGATTCATCCAATTTTTGCCCCCCTGCAGCCAATTCCAGTGTCTCTTTAAAACAATGTTTGTGCTCCTGCTGCTGCTTGCAACTCCAGGGTGTGATTCATCCAATTTTTGGCCTCCTGCAGCCAACTCCAGTGTCTCTTTCAAGCTATGATTGGGCTCCTGCTGCTGCTGCTTGCAACTCCGAGTCGAAACGATTTTTGTCAGAAAATTCGGCGAATCAGTCGAATCTTATTTTTCAAAAGTTCGCTCATCTCTAGTGATTACCAATAACGGCAGGTAGCGACTGAGGAGCCCTGTAATAGCGACTGACGGCTGATCAGGCTGCCTGTGTCTGATTTAGCATCAGTGGTACTCAGTGTGTGGTTTAACAAAAACAAAATACAGACAGCACAGATGCATCCCCCAGCCTGCTTCTAATTTATCACTAAATAGTATGCGGTGACCAGTGCTCTTTTTTAAGTGCCAGGGTTCGGCATTTGGTCCAAACACGGAAAACATGGTTGATGGGCTTCTTTAAATTTTTTGGGTAATTTTTTGCATTTTTCATCAGATTTTTATCTTATGAGGAATAGCCTGACATTTTATTTTGTAATTGCATTTTTTCAGTTTTAAGTGTTTTACTAAATGCCACTTATAAAAGCCATTCAATTTAACATTGAAACTGTGTGTTTATTTTTTTTATATTTTTGGTCTTTTTTGCCACTTTAAAAGGCATTCAAATTAACATTAAAACTGTCTGCCGTTTTTTTTTTTTTTTTTTTTATTTCAGGTACATTTTTGGCATTTTTGGTTAGATACAATTTTTATCTAAGGAAGATTTGCATAACTTTTTATTTTTTAATTGTATTTTTTTCAGTTTTAAGTGTTTTACTAAATGCCACTTATAAAAGCCATTAAATATAACATTTAAACTGCATGCTGGTTTATTCTTCCTATTTTTGGTAATTTTTTTTACCATTTTTATTTAGATACAATTTTTATCTAATGAACTATAGCCTGAATTTTTATTTTTTTAATTGTATTTTTTCAGTTTTAATGTTTTACTAAATGCCACATTTAATGTAACATTAAAACTGTCTGTGGAATTTTTTTCTTGCCCTGTGTGTGCAGCAGCTGGAGAAGAAGCAGCAGGATCAGCTGCCCTGCCCAGCATTTTTCATTAGATACAATTTTTATCTAAGGAACTTTGAATTTTTTAATTATATTTGTATATTATATTTGTATATTTTGCATTCAATTTAACATTTAAACTGCCTGCAGATTTATTTTTATATTTTTGCAATTTGTTTGGCATCTTTCAGACAATGTTTATCCTATGAAGAATAGTCTGACTTCTTTTTTAATTGTACTTTTTCAGTTTTCAGTGTCCACTCCTTTATTTTATGATCTCCCATGGCGGCCCGGCCAGCAGTGCAGGAAAAATGGAAATGTGAGTTAAGTCTTTTTCTTTGGCCTATGGGAATGGGAGGGGGGAATGCCGCACTGCTTATGGAAATGGGAGGGGGTAATTTTTTGGTAATGTTTTGCCATTAGACAATAGAAAATAGCCTGACCTTTTATATTATAATTGTATTTTCAAAGTTTTAAAGTTTTACTAAATGCCACTTATTAAAAGGTATTCAAATTAACATTGGAACTGCCTGCGGGGTTGTTTCTTTATATTTTTTGGTAATTTCTTTGGTATTCATTAAAGCAGGAAAAGTAACAGTGGGATTCTTTTATTTTTTTCTTGCCCAGGGTCCTCCCCAAAGGCCACCAGCATGGGAACCAAGCATAAGGGTGCTCAGAGGCCCCACTATTAGCAGCCCCTGTATCTGCAAGTTACAAGCCCTTATGCCCTTTGGTATGTGCTCTGGGTTCTTCCAGGTTTGCCTTGGACACCCCTGGAAGATCCCCATGCCCATATCAATGTGCGGGTAATGGAGCATGAACTGGTATAGAGGTCCATGGGATCCCTTTCCAGTTCATTTGGGAAGTGCAAAAAAAAAACACATACACGTGTTCTTAATTAACTTATACTTACTGTCCCCCTTCAATTTCCTGCATAAGCTCCTTTAAGTGGATGCCGCCAGGGTGTCTATGGATGCTCCTGTGGCATTTAAAGAAGGGAGACTCCGTGATAAGTCGCTGGGGAGTGGCTTTCATGTTAAGAGGCGGGACTCTTTGGAATCTCTCTGTCATCACTTATGATGTCACAAAAGAGGAGGGACCTAGAGGGGTGGAAACGGAAAATCCCCTCTAGGCCGCTCCCCTTCTGTGACATCAGAAATGGTGTCGGAGTTTCCATGGAGTCCACGCCTCCAAGTATAAAAGCCAGCTCCCCCGACTCTCAGATCAGCCCCTTGTATCAAGGATGAGGAAAGGGGAAACCTATGTCCCCAGCCATTTCTGACTGAAAAATACAATTAAAAAATAAAAAGTTGGGCTATTTTTCAATAGATAACATTTGTATCTAATTAAAAATGGCAACAGATATTACCAAAAAATATAAAAAAATAAACGGCAGGTATTTTACCTGCAATAGGAACAAATTGAACATGGGAAAAAACTTTTTTATTTATGTATTTAATTCATTTTTTGTTTTCTGTAATTATTTGGAGTACATTCCCTATCCCATTTTGTGCAGGGCAGTGCTTTGTGCATCTTCCTGGTGTTATCTCCTGATTTGTGCTCTGACACCCGTAAAAAATATTTTATTATTATTATTTATTTATGTATTTTATTTTTTTGTTTTCTGTTATTATTTTGAGTACTTCCCCTATCCTATTTTGTGCAATTCAATTGCCCTGGTGCCCCCCCCCCCCGATTTGCAGCCCTCTAGCCTTTGTTACCCCCATTTTACAGCCATTTTCGGCCCCCCCGTTTGGGTTCCCATTGACTTTAATGGGGTTTGGGGACCCGAAAAATTTGCAGCAAGTTCAGCCTAACTTGTCGACCCTGAACTTCAGTGAGTTCACCCATCCTTACTTATAAATAATATTGCACACATTTATTTGTACAGAACTTGCATTGTGACTTGTCAATAATGTAAACACAGAACTTAGATGTTGCCAAATATCATTTGCAATTTACATAGTGACATAGTATGTAATGCTGAATAAAGACTTTTGTCCATCCAGTTCAGCCTGTTTATCTCCTTCCACTGGTCTAGTAGCCATAGCTGGAAATGTTATTACATGCCAGGAAGGCATCAAGGCCACTTTTGAATGTTTTTACTGTATCCATCATTACTACCTCCTCTGGCAGCGAGTTCCATAGTCTCACAGCTCTTACAGAGAAGAATCCTATGTCATTGGAAAAAGCACCTTTCCTCTAACCTTAGTGGATGCCCCCGGGTTATGGTTACACTCCGGGGTATAAATAGATTGTGGGACAAATCTTTGTATTTACCCCGAATATATTTATACATAATTATTAGATCACCCCTCAAGCGTCTTTTTTCTAAACTAAATAAACCTAACTTTGACAATCTTTCAGGGTACTCTAGCCCCCTCCTTTTATTAACTTTGTTGCCCTTCTTTGAATGCGCTCCAGTTCTGATATGTCCTTTATAAGCACAGGTGCCCAGAACTGTACACAGGACTCGATTTACTGTTTAATCCATACCCAATGTCATTTATATATATATTGAAGAGAATTGGTCCCAGAACTGACCCTTGCGGTACTCCACTAGTAACAGTGACCCAATCTGAGTGTGTACAATTTATAACCACCATATGCTTCCGATCATTAAGTCAATTTTTCACCCATCTGCACACGTTTTCCCTCAGTCCCAGCATTCTCATCTTTTGTAACAGCCTTTTATGTGGAACAGTATCAAATGCTTTAGAAAAGTCAATATATATGATATCCAATGACTCCCCCTGATCCAATCTTGAACTTACCTCCTCATAAAAGCTACAGCTAAAATGCAGCCTAAACATACAATAAAGTTTGTCCTCTTTGTCCCCACCAATGATATTCTGTAACTGTAATGATGAACTGCTGATAATCGCGGGTTAAATACAACGCCAATCTTTTTTGCGTGCCTAGAATTAATGAATTCTGAGCTGAGCTCATCTTTTTTTTCCGTTTTTATTTGTTTTTAACTCTGTGTTTAAACAGTTTTCTATTTCAGAGCCAGGTGAGAAATCTCACTTCTTTTTAAGGAGAGAAAACTGACATTCACTTTCATTGTCTACATTGGAGCTGATTCAACATCAGGTGAAAATTTACATCCGGTTGCTGAATCAGCCCCAAGGTAGACAATGAAAATGAATGGCAATTTTTTTCTCCTAAAAAAGGAGTGAGTTTTCTCATCTGGCTCTAAATCGACCCCATTGTGTTTACATTAGCAACGTACACTAACTGGTGCATTTGGTGTACATACAAGCCACTTCCTGATTCTGGCTTGCTAATTATCTGAATCGCTAAGACAGAGACAGTGCTCTACATCCCTGAGGTCAAAGGCTTAACCCCTCCTTCTGTATCTCAGCCTCTTCAGGTGAGGAGGTCACAATCTTGTATTCCTGTAGCTGAAGAGTTACCGGCAGTGTTCTCACCAGGGGAGGTCTTACTGTTGCTTGATTTAGTCAAATCTGCTGATAAGCTCGCCTGTTAAAGATGAAGTATTCCAGGCTTTGTAGGTAAAAGCTATACTAAGGGCTTTACTCAAGGTCAGGAAAGCCACTCTGACTTTAAAAATGCAGAGCCACAAGAATATAAGAACCTTGGAAACAGCATGCTGATCATATATCATATGTATGATGAGTATGTATCATGGTTTTTGCCTGACCAGAGAGGCTGACACTGGTGAAGGGAAGTATTGTTTTGCTATAAATAAGATTTTTAAAGCGGGTTCAGGAGCTTTTGCGAGTTCGGGTTATATTTCAAGTGAGGTTGTTTTATAAGTGAGGGGACTTTTCATTAAGGGACAAGGAGGAAAAAAGCATTGCTTACTGTGTTTCTTTTGTTTTTTTTTCTCTTTTTGTAATCTCTCTATTGTATTGCAGGGTTAGCCTTGCATTAAAATACATTGGTTGCTCCCATTTGATAGAGAGCAGTTAACTGGGTGGGGGTGTTCCAGGACATATACTGGGAACATCTGTTTGGGAATAAAGATACAGATGCCAAATGGGAGTGCTTTAAATCAGATGTGAGTACCAACACTGCAAACTGTATTCCTATGGGTAACAAATATAAACGGCTAAAATAAACCCCTCATGGCTGACACCTGCAGTTAAAGGGGCACTAAAGAACAAGAAAAGGGCATTTAAACATTACAAGGCTAACCTCTCAGCAAAGGTATAAATTAGTAAATAAAGCATGTAAGAAAGAAATAAGGTTGGCGAAAGCACAAAATGAAAGAGATGTGGCCAAAGAAAGCAAATCAAACCTTAAACGTTTTTTAAAATATATAAACGCAAATAAAATTAAACCAGAACAGATAGGTGCCCTAATTGATGATAATGATAATGAAGAGAAGACGGAGCTGTTGAATGGATTCTTTAGCTCTGTGTATGCAAGAGAGGAGCAAAGAGCCAACACAGGAGATAGCAATCATAGCAATAGCTCAAGTAAAATACTTAACAAGCTAAACATGGATATCATCCAAGAATGACTAAATAATTTAAATGTGAATAAGACTGAAGCACCAGATGGACTTCACCCAAGAGCTCTCAAAGTACTCGGCTCAGATAGCTCATCATTCCTGTTCTTGATCTTTAAAGTGGACCAACACCCAGGATTTTCAATGGACCCCCGATCGGGGGTGCCCCACTGTGTGAAACCCCCCAGAAAGCCCCTAAAATCTTACCTTATCGGCGACGGACAAGCGATGGATAAGCCGCCGCCGCCACCTCTCGCGCGTCCCTCTTACAGGGCGCACTGGTGCGCCCTCACCTGGAATATGCCGTCCAGTTCTGGGCACCCATTCACAGAAAGGACACTCTGACTCTGGAAAGAGTGCAGAGGAGAGCCACCAAACTAATAAGAGGAATGAAAGATCTTAGTTATGAGAAAAGATTACAAGAAATAAATCTGTTTAGCCTTGAGAGGAAGCGACTGAGGGGGGGGCATGATTAACTTGTATAAATATATAAATGGCCAATACAAAAAATATGGGGAATTTCAGGTAAAATCCTCTCTAAAAATCCTCTCTAAAGACAAGGGGCACTCCCTTCGACTGGAAAAAAAGAAATTCAGTCTCCGGAGGCGACAATCTTTACAATAAGAACTATAAATCTGTGGAATAGCCCCCCACAGAAGCTTGTTACAGCATCAACTGCTGACAGCTTCAAAAATGGATTAGATGCTTATTTAGAAGAAAATAACATTAACAGTTACTATTAGCTGTTATCAGTAAACAAAAAAAATTTTATAAAACTTCCCCTACCCCAACACCCTTGGCTGAACTTGATGGACATATGTCTTATTTAAACCGTATTTACTATGTAACTATGAGTATGGGGGCACAATCCTTTTGTGTTTTTTACATGACAAAAGTGGAAAACAATAAGGCAGAATGCCAAAAACATATATTGAGTATATTGAGTTTTCCTTTAAAAAGTGCTGGTGACTTTGTGTTATATGATCAGTATATTTGGAGTAATTATTTTGCCACACACTTGTTTCTTTTTATGCTGCTTCTTCTATATTCTTCCTATATATATATCTTCTTATATATCTTCCTTCTATAGTCCTAGGGGAGGATGAAAACCAACATAAAAACATCTGTATGACATTTTCGAGAAGGCCATCACTTTTGCTTGAAGATTCCTCTTGTGAGCTGCTCTTCTGAGTATTTGGATAGACACATACTTTATTCAAAATTACTGAGCCTTAAACTGAGTGTAAGGTGAGCCTACATTTGTACAGGGTCATACATAAAGCAGACCTGTACCTTAAAGAAGTCAGCGGGGCCACTGCAACCACCATACCTGTGGTTTCTCTACTAGGGATGCTCATCTGCAGTGAGCTCTCAAGAAAAAAGAGAAATCATGCTGTATTCTCTGCTCCCCTGCAATGCCCCATCTGTGTCCCCTCAGTGTCCCCTATACTCCCTCCAGGAGTCAAAAGGTACAAATAAGAATGGTTGTTTTCGAAGTAATGCAGTCAATATGCTAATTGGAAATTCATATCCTATGTATCCTAACCATCAATTAACTTTCAAACAACCCAGTTCAAATAAGGGCATATACCAAGTATTATATGAAAAACTTTAAGGGGACATTACAAGTCATGAATCATTTCTTTCTATTGACTCTTCTTTCTTATTGAGGGAATTCGTAGATCCTTTATACCCAGTGTAAGGACCATAAGCATGGCGGCAACTTAAGGCTGAGTGTCATGCCTGGAGTTCCTCCTTACCTTTCAGCTGCTCCTTTCTGGGACTTTTCTCTGCTGTATGCAGCTTGACCATCAGATGGCGCTGCTCTTCAGAGTTCCTGGAAATCAGCTTGCACCTCTGACATTACCTGTATCTTGTATGTATGCACTCTGACTCCACATGTAATATATGTACAGAAGCCTGTTTGATGTGTGTGTTGTTCACTGGTTGTCACAATTAAACACAGTTTGCTGCATGGAAATGGTGTCTTTTGTGGTCAAATGCTTGGCCACAACAAGTGAAAGGTTGCGCTCTCTTAGGGGTATGTATCGCAGAGACAACAATCCAAGTTAATATGAATAACTGGGATGCTAGTTTTTCTCTGAGAGTTTAGTCTGAGCTGGATCTCAGGAACCTGAATGGTTCTGGGTTCCGGCCGTGGATATATATAAAAATATATAAATTAATCCAAACGGACATAAATAAAAGGATTATTGGTATTATGGATATTCTATTAAAAAGTACAAATTACCTTTAGAATAGACATATGGAGAAACAGGGCACTTACCGCCGCGGCCCGGGGGTGCTTAACCTACCCAGGGCCTCAAAGTTGATGTTCTTTAGTTGTAATCGTGTCAGTGAATTGATGCACCGCTGGTGGCTTCTTGTGCAGACGTATCCATTCTACGGTGTATTTGAAGGTGAACAAAAATGTCTCGTTGCTCAAATATCCGTTCAAAGATGATTTTATTTTCAATACAAAAGAATTAAAAAAATATAAAGATGTAAGGGTACTGGTGGGAAACAATCCTGGGTGGAGGACCTGTGGAAGTCCTGTCAGGTCGGCAGCTGTTTCAAAGACTAAAGAAATTCGAAACGGAACAAAGAGAAAAGAAGCAACGAAAATTCCATAGAGACCAAGCAGATATGAAGACCAACATGATCTATAAATGGCAAAGGAGAAATCAAACAAATCCTGCAGCTAACAGGGACCAAAATGTGACAAGGACCCAGGCAGACACCACAATAAGATCTCCCAGAAGGCACAAAGAAAGAAAGATAAGTTATAGATCAGATCAAAACCAATATCTAACTAGACACTTTAGACCAACACACCAACAGTATGAGCAAAGAACCTCAAGGGATTTTACATGGAATGAGAGAGACTGGAAACGTAGAAATGAAGAGCGATCAAATCATTAGTACTCACCTCACCTCCCCTATCAACGTCACCCTAGAAGACATTATCAACTATCCCCTCCAAGGAGGGAACCCTATAGGAGAAGGGAACCTTATAGAAAGACATTCCAGGATAGAAGTCCAATGAAATATAAAACATTTTTGAGAAGGGTCCAGTGTACCCCAAGAGATTTCAGAGAAAGTCCCCATCCACCAAGACGTGCTCACAATCAAAGGTTGAGAAGCCTAGAACGGCTCCCACCCCCTCCAACACAAAAGAATCAGCGACATAACACCAGTGCAAAACTTAGCAGAGAAGACCACACAGCTGGAATCTTTGAAATAGATCAACACCAAAATGAGCCTGTTACACGCAGTAATTTTTTAGATCTGGAACACCATCACACCCCCAAAAGAAAATTAAACAAAGAGGAAACAGAGCTGGAGTCAAACTACAATACAAAAAGAAGAAAAGAGCAACCAGATCAGTGGGACTAGAAATAGATGGGTTATACAACCTAAGTGGAGTAGACTTAAGCAAGGAGGAAAACAAATTATTGAACAAAGGTCTCAAATATGCACCACCAACAAAAATTAATAAATTCAACACTTATATAGATATTTTAAAATTTACAAGGAAACTCAATATAAAAAGGTTTTTTGCTGATAAAAGTAATCTGAGTATACCAGCACAAAACCAGATCGAGGAAGATCGGGGAGCAATTGGTAGCATGGACAAAACAGAATATCAACACAGCGGATTAAAAAACAACTCTACCTTCAATCCACAAAACAGCAGCGGAGCGATAAAAGTGTTCAAAGAATCAGTATTAAAAGATCTAAAAGGATTAAAACCCAAACAAAATCGGGTACTTCTCAACAGAGAGAAAACAGATCTAAAGGCAATTAAAAGTATAAAAAAGAAAGAAAATCTAATCATCAAACCAGCGGATAAAGGGGGTGGAATAGTGCTCCTGAAAAAAGAAAACTACATTAAGGAGACAGATAGACTATTATCAGATATAGAAACGTATGAACAACTGAAAAGCGATCCTACCCACCCCTTCCAACTAAAATTGAGAAAGCTCCTAGACAAAGGAAGAAGAGAAGGAATTTTAACAAAAAATGAGTACAATTATTTAAACCTTCAAACTCCAAAAATCCCAACTCTGTACCACTTACCCAAGATTCACAAGAACAAATCACAGCCACCTGGAAGGCCCATAGTCAGCGGGATCGGTTCCATCACTAGCAGATTAGGAGAATATGTGGATTCCTTCCTACAACCACTAGTGCAACAAACACCCTCATATTTGAAAGATACAAGTGCACTTTTGCAACTTTTACAAGAGTTTACAAACAGTCCCCATTTGGTTATGGCAACCGCTGATGTCAACTCATTATATACAATTATCCCACACAAAAAAGGCTTGAACGCCACACAGTTCTTCCTTGAAAGAGACAACCTATTACCTGCATCACAGATTCAGTTCATCCTAGAATGCCTTGAATTTGCCCTGCTACATAACTATTTTTGGTACCAAGGAAACTTCTTCCTCCAAAAAATTGGAGTAGCCATGGGGGGCAAATTTGCGCCCAGCGTAGCAAATTTGTTTATGGCGCAATGGGAACACGATGTATTGAAAGCAATGACCCCAGCAAATTTAGTGTTTTACAGACGCTATATCGACGACTGTATTTTCCTCTGGGATGGACCAGCAGACCAACTACAGGCGTTTCTTACATCTTTGAACATAAACAATTGGAATATCACATTCACCCATGAGATAAGTAATACCGAAATAAACTTTCTAGACATCACCATATACAAAGAAAATGACCAAATTAAAACAAAAACTTTTTTTAAACCCACGGACCGAAACAGCTATATCCCCAAAGAAAGCTGCCACCATCCCAAGTGACTAAATAACATCCCAAAGGGACAACTCACAAGACTACGTAGGAACTGCACAGACGAAGAAACATACAAAGAACAAGCGATGATACTGGGAGAAAGATTTAAAGAAAAAGGCTACTCCAGCAACCAGATTGAAAAAGCCATCACAGAAATTAGCAAAAAAAAGCCAGATCTGGGGGTACGTCACACAATAGACAAGAAAAGACAAGAAACCACTCGGGACCTACCATTCATCACTCCAATTTAACAGTAATTAGAAACAAATGGAAATTTGAATCTGTAGTTACCGGGGAAAAATTCAAGGTCAAACAATTCATGAATTGCAATACAAAAAATTTGATATATGTGATTACATGTGTGAAGTGTAGAGTTCAATATGTAGGGTGTACCACAAGACCCTTTAAGAAAAGGATAGCAGAACACCTGGCGACACATCAGGGAGATTTCTCTAGACTATCCAATGTGGGTCGGCATATATTTAATGTACATTCTGGAGATTTTTCGGGTATCACCTGCATGGGTATAGAGAAAGTTTCAATGGGGCCCAGGGGAGGAGACTTACAACATAAGATTCTGCAAAGGGAGGTGTTTTGGATATTTAGATTACAGACCCGCATCCCTCTGGGATTGAACTCAAGGTGGGATGTGGATCTTTTTCTAGGATGATATTCTTGGTGATTAAGTGCACATTTTTGAGTGACCAAGTGCACATTGTAATTATAATTATTATAATACTTCCTCCCTTGAGGGACAGTGCAGATTCTTCTTTGTGATAAGCTGACAAGAGAAAAAAAAAAAATGCTCACCTTGAATCCAAACTTGATTTGATTTATTTTGGTTCAAGATATTTGTTGTGCTTTTCTCTGTGCCTTACTTTTGACTTTCTCCTCCCTGTACATACATGGTTGTGGTTGTGGCTGTTGGCCCACTTCTAGAGGAGCTAATTGGATAAGGAATGGGAGCGGGGGAGGCGAGTTAAGCTCTTGCCATCGACGGCCCCTGTTCCTACCATGTGTATGAGAATAGCGAATACAGTGGGAATGTAGGCGCCAAACACTTATATTATATCCTCCATGTTATAAATAGACAATTGCTGCTGTGTTTTCGAATGGACAGACTGTTTATTTCCAGATTTCATTTGCTGCGCCTCTCTTCCGCCCTCTCCTAAAGCGGATGGGGACACAGATTGCCCTCACTCTGACGTGGCAACTCAACAGCCAATCGGAGTGAGTGATGTCACCCGCTTTCATGCCATTGGCTGTCTTCAGCCCCTGGCCTCTTTGGGAGATGACGGAAGTGTCTCACGGCAGATGAAGGAAACGCGCGCGTTCATCAGAGCGTGAGTACCTATGTAATTGATTAGTTAATCATGTGTATGTGATAATGACTTTCTTTATTAAATTAATTAATGATGTATACCTATATATATGAAGGGTTTACCTTTGGTAAATGTCATGAATAAGGGCGCTAAGCCCGAAACGCGTCGACGCCGTTACAGCTTTTACATTGCCTGTCTTGCATTGATGTTGTCATAAGGAGCATTTTAATCAACCTTCATTAAACTGGACGTTTTATTGAAACACGGAGGCTGGCCGGTCTATTGTTCTCAGCACAGTCACATGTGGAGGTGAGCTCTCTCTTCCGTGCTGCCTAGCCGTTGTTTATGGGGAAAGCGCATCCGGAGCTGGCACACACTCTCACAGTCTACTTGCTTCAGCTCAGCCGTGCTTGGATGGGACCCCGTTTATTATTGATTCCAGTGTTTGAAGTGTTGGCCTTGGTGGACACCATTGGAGATTCTTAAGGCATTTTATATTGCTGATCATGGAAAGGGTGAAATCCCAATATGGGGACACGGCGCGCAGCCGTGATAAATTTGATTCTGTGTTTGACATGACTTCCATCTCTGTACAACCCAACCATGATGCAGCTGAGTCTGTTGGTCTGAGAGACATCGTTAAACAATATGAAGAAAGCATGAAATGTGAATTAAAAACTTGGTGGGACTTGAACACTCTGAATAAATATCTTCAAAACACCATGATCCCAAGAGGGCTGTGGATACGCAAAATCCCTACTACAGTATACTCAGATGAGTTCAAAAAAGAATAGGATGCGATCCTGACCACAGCCTCCCTGGACTTGATTAAACTAATCACTAAATATGAGGAGGACAAGCTGAAAGATATCCAGCGTGAAATAGCATCAATTGAGTCCTCTCTCAAAGCATATGAAACTGATTGTCATTTTGAGGAATACATGCAGCGCATGAAAAAATCGTTGGATCAAATGGAAACTCAAATCATGAATATTAAAAAGAGCAAATATGTTAGAGACTCTGAGGACTATGCCAATAACAAGGTTTATACCTGGAAACGTGCCTTCCACAGACCTCCGAGACCTAAGTCCATCTTAAAGAGTCCCTCTGGCAAAAGAAATGTGTCCTTTGCGTCGGATTATACCGATTGGTCGTCAGGCAGTGAACGATCGGATACAGATTTGGAAGATCGGGATTTTCACCAGGAAAGAGTGCCAAAGATAAAAAAGAAAAGGGGACCAAGAGGTATCATAGAGCGGGGAGAAAGCATAAGCCGAGAGTCCCGGTACTCTCTAAGGAAACGAATGACTTGAGTGAGATCACCAATGTAATTAATTTGTCTACTCATAATCTTTCTGAGGATGAAAAAAATGTACTGTCCAAGGGACTTTCATTTGCGCCCACTTTCCATTTTAATCTGTTCAACACACTTATGGATGTGAATAAATTTATACGCAGTTTAACCCTTAGAAAACATTTTTTGCCAGTTTATCATGAGGATAGTCATGCATCCATTGATGAGACCATGCATGTACAATCAGATTCAGATTCAGACTTAACCACACAATTCTATTCAGCTCAGGATGTGACAGCTAAAATTATGTTAGAGGGTTTGTCTGATCAGGAGCAACAGAGAAATCCACCTCCCAAGATACCCAAGCCATCCAATAGTAAATTTTACCCTGTCCACTCTAGAACGTCTAGCCTGGATGTATTTCAGGAGATGGTGGAGGGTGATTTAACTAAATTGGCCTCCCGGGTAGGATCTACCAAACACAGGTCCAACCTGCCAACACTAGAGAAGATAGCGCTTAACAATTTGAGTAATAATAACTCAATTGTTATCCGCGCAGCAGATAAGGGGGGTAGTGTGGTGGTGATGGACAGTATTGACTATGAAAGGGAGGCGAGGAGGCAACTAGGGGATCAACATACTTACTTAGAGTTAAGTGGGGACCCCACATCACGCTTTAAAGCAGCATTAAGGACTCTCCTATTAGAAGGTAAAGCGCTGGGGGTTTTGTCGGACGGGGATTTGGAGGTTTTGGATGTTGCTTCACCCATTGCCCCAGTCTTTCACCACCTCCCGAAAATCCACAAGCCACAACGACCACCTGCTGGCAGACCCATTGTGGCCGGGATTGGTGGTCTCAATGAGAGGCTGGGGCAGTGGGTGGACCTACATCTCCTCCCCCTTGTCCGAAGACTCCCGGGTTTTCTCCAGGATTCCAGGGATGTGATTAGACAATTGCAGGACCTCTCCTGGGAAAAGGAAGATCTGTGGCTTACATGCGATGTGGCCTCACTTTATTCATCTATTCCCCATGATCTCGCCCTCCAAGCAATTTTCTTTCATTTGAAGAATTATTCTGCTTATCCCCAGACATTGATAGAATTTTTAATTCTATCACTGGAATATCTCCTGAAACATAATTACTTTCTGTTCTCGGACCGGTACTATCTTCAGAGATGTGGAGCCTCGATGGGGGCCCCATTTTCCCCCTCTCTTGCCAATTTATATATGGGGTGGTGGGAGGAGGCTAGAATCTTCACCCAGGCCAATCCTTTTCTCCATAATATTAAATATTATGGAAGGTACATAGATGACCTCCTTATAATCTGGCATGGATCAGAAAATGCAATGTAGGATTTTGTCCTATATTTGAACAATAATCAGTTAAATTTAAAATTTACTTCAGAATGTAATCTAAACAAGATTTCTTTTTTAGATCTTTCCCTCCACATTGCACATTCCGGGAATAAAATTGAAACTGCTACCTTCAGGAAACCTACCTCGGGCAACACCACATTAAGGGCAGAAAGTTGCCATCCGCCTCACACAATTAGGTCAATACCGGTTGGCGAAATGATTAGAGCCCGTCGGAATTGCTCAGAGGAGGAAGGTTTTGAGAAGGAAGCAGAAGCTATTCATTACAGGTTGACTCAAAGAGGATACCCAGGCCATATGTTAGCCAGAGCAAAATATATAGCAAAGAATAGATCTAGAGATTCGCTTATGGGTCCAAAGAATATAGGACAAAGGAAAGATAAAAAAAGATCGAGGATGGACAGAACTACTGAGGGAAGAAAAGGAGAGAAGAATAAGGTGACTATGGTTACGACTTATAGCCGGGAGTTTCTAGAAATTAAAAAGATCATTTTTAAGCATCTCCCGATTTTGTATTGTGACCCGGATTTAAAATCTATTGTGGAACAAGGGGTTCAGATTGTGAGTAGGAGGTCCCCCACTCTTGGCCAAAAATTGTCCCCAGGTTTATTCAAAGGACAAACAAAACCTCCGGGGACATGGTTGGACTGCAAGGGCTTTTTTAGATGTGGAGGGAGGAGATGTAACATCTGCAAATTGGTACACCAGAGTGAGGAATTTGAATCCGTAGTTACCGGGGAAAAATTCAAGGTCAAACAATTCATGAATTGCAATACAAAAAATTTGATATATGTGATTACATGTGTGAAGTGTAGAGTTCAATATGTAGGGTGTACCACAAGACCCTTTAAGAAAAGGATAGCAGAACACCTGGCGACACATCAGGGAGATTTCTCTAGACTATCCAATGTGGGTCGGCATATATTTAATGTACATTCTGGAGATTTTTCGGGTATCACCTGCATGGGTATAGAGAAAGTTTCAATGGGGCCCAGGGGAGGAGACTTACAACATAAGATTCTGCAAAGGGAGGTGTTTTGGATATTTAGATTACAGACCCGCATCCCTCTGGGATTGAACTCAAGGTGGGATGTGGATCTTTTTCTAGGATGATATTCTTGGTGATTAAGTGCACATTTTTGAGTGACCAAGTGCACATTGTAATTATAATTATTATAATACTTCCTCCCTTGAGGGACAGTGCAGATTCTTCTTTGTGATAAGCTGACAAGAGAAAAAAAAAAATGCTCACCTTGAATCCAAACTTGATTTGATTTATTTTGGTTCAAGATATTTGTTGTGCTTTTCTCTGTGCCTTACTTTTGACTTTCTCCTCCCTGTACATACATGGTTGTGGTTGTGGCTGCTGGCCCACTTCTAGAGGAGCTAATTGGATAAGGAATGGGAGCGGGGGAGGCGAGTTAAGCTCTTGCCATCGACGGCCCCTGTTCCTACCATGTGTATGAGTAAACTATATGTATAAATTCCGCACCACAACATTAAATTAAATAAACATTTCAAAGTCTGTGGCCGTGCGGTGGTGGAAAACTAATCCAATACAAGTGTAACAAAAAACACTGGCTGGGGGAATGGTCTGGGGGGCGGGTCTGTGATGTCATCGGACCGTGAAGTACTCCTATTGAAGTGCGGGGCGTAGCTACCTGTGTGCGTGCAGCCGGCTTCCGGCCGGGGTCGTGCTGCGCGCCCGGGAGCGCGCGCCGCCTTGATTAAAACAGTCTCATATAAAAAGGGCACAAATGGGGCAGCATCAACGAACCTTGATAAAGTGGCCTGTGAGCGGGGGCCACGAAACGCGTTGGGGGGACCGTGACTCGACTGGGGCATTCCTTTGAAACACATTTGTGCTCACTCAGGTGATGTGTGGATGTTAATTGATTTGTTGTATTCTCATGGTTTTTGATCTGTTTTCTTGTCTTGCCACATATTGATTCATTAATGTTATATTTGCACAGAGTTATACTTAGGCACTTTAGGGATTATTGTTATGGGTATTTTGGATTATTTTGGATGTCCTAGGGAGAGCTACGATTCTGTCTTAAATGTTTTTTAACTGTCTGTTATGTCATTTTTGTGGGTAATTCTTAATAAAATAAATTAATTATTTATGAATTCATTATGATTATTTGAATTGTTTATTAAGTGCTGTGGAGGAGGTGCGATGGTGTGTAGCTAAGTGGGGTGAATTACTGGCTTCACCACTATAGAATTTTTTGGTACCATGTGTATGAGAATAGCGAATACAGTGGGAATGTAGGCGCCAAACACTTATATTATATCCTCCATGTTATAAATAGACAATTGCTGCTGTGTTTTCGAATGGACAGACTGTTTATTTCCAGATTTCATTTGCTGCACCTCTCTTCCGCCCTCTCCTAAAGCGGATGGGGACACAGATTGCCCTCACTCTGACGTGGCAACTCAACAGCCAATCGGAGTGAGTGATGTCACCCGCTTTCATGCCATTGGCTGTCTTCAGCCCCTGGCCTCTTTGGGAGATGACGGAAGTGTCTCACGGCAGATGAAGGAAACGCGCGCGTTCATCAGAGCGTGAGTACCTATGTAATTGATTAATTAATCATGTGTATGTGATAATGACTTTCTTTATTAAATTAATTAATGATGTATGCCTATATATATGAAGGGTTTACCTTTGGTAAATGTCATGAATAAGGGCGCTAAGCCCGAAACGCGTCGACGCCGTTACAGCTTTTACATTGCCTGTCTTGCATTGATTTTGTCATAAGGAGCATTTTAATCAACCTTCATTAAACTGGACGTTTTATTGAAACACGGAGGCTGGCCGGTCTATTGTTCTCAGCACACAGTCACATGTGGAGGTGAGCTCTCTCTTCCGTGCTGCCTAGCCGTTGTTTATGGGGAAAGCGCATCCGGAGCTGGCACACACTCTCACAATAAGCAAATGGAAACCATAATTAAAAAACATTGGAATATCCTCCTTACCGACCCTACCTTAGAACTTATCATCTCACCCCAACCAAACTTCATTTATAGGAAACCGCAGACTGTTTTGCAACATCTTGTTAAAAGTCATATAAATCCGCCAACAACCAAAGAAAAAAATAAGGGAAAATTCACTAAATGTAGAGACTGTAAGGCTTGCAAAAATTCATTGAAACACACCACAAATGCAGTGACTACCACATCCTTTATTAACCCACAAAACCAAAAGGAACATCAAATAAAGGGAGAGACATCCTGTAACACTAAAGAAGTAGTTTACTGTTTAAAATGTCCTTGCAATAAATTATACGTCGGCCGCACCAAAAGACTGTTTAAGACAAGGCTGGCAGAACACATAAGAAATATCCAAAAAGGCCTTAAAACACACAATGTATCCCTCCACTTTTTGGAAAACCACAACCAAGTACCGTTCCTTTTGGATTACTGGATCATTGAAAAAATAACCCCGACCTGGAGAGGTTCCAATATAAACAATCTACTCTCCCAACGAGAAACTTTCTGGATATATGAACTTGACACACTAGCCCCAAACGGCCTCAATATTGAAATCGATCTGAACTGTTTCCTGGAGAACAAATGACCAGCAGTTTCACCATTTATACTATTTGAAAGAATTATATCTGTTTTTCCCTTTGAGAACAAATTACCAGAACCCAATCCTCATCATTATATATGTTTTTTTATAGCATTTTTTATTTTTATTTTTGATTATAATAATTTGTATTCAATTCTTCCATATCATTGTATGCTAGCTTGCATCTGCATCCTAACTTTTTGTCCCATCCTTGAAACTTCATTCATCCGCTAATATAAATAACCCTTATCCTTACCAATAGATTTTTTATATATGTATTGCATTTAAAAATCAGTTTCTTTTATATATATATATACAACTATTACTAATTTTTATTGATATTTTTTCACATATATGTATCTATTTTAAATCATTCTTATATAATCAATTCTGTTTACTTACTCACCTACCCTCTCTAAGTGACTATAAATTATATTTATTCACGTTTTTAATTCGTTATTTCCTCTCACATAACACTAACCCAACATCGGGCCTCCTTTCAGCACACTAGCTGTGAACCCTAGCTGAACTCTCACACACCCTGTCTAGCAGCACGCCTCTAGTTACTTAATGTAACTCTTTTCTGCAGCAACCTTCCCGGTCTTATACAATTCTAGATAAGTGGGTTGATTCAAAGAAACATGTAACAGCTTGGATTTGGCTCACGATCATCCTATTTTTCACGTCCGCTCGTGCGTTCGTATGAACTTGCGAGTGATTCAATAAGCAAATACGTTTCTATCCTAAAAGATACGTCCGTTCGTATGATATCTCCCGAACTTGCCTCAGTCAGTTGCCAATCGTAAAAATCACGTTCATGTGCTCACCTGTTGCGGCGGCAGCCTGTTTTTTCGGCTGCTTCCATCGTCAACCTCTTCCAATTACTTGCGTTTGCCTCTGGTTTTCATTGGTTTTTGGCCTCTTAGATTCGTGCGTTCGTATGTTTATAAGATCTTGCGCATGCGCACCCTCAACCAGAAACTTACCTAAACCCCTTAGCGCTTGCATCCAACTTCATTTCTCGGTCCCTCAAACTTACCTAAACCCCTTAGCGCCTGCATCCCACTTCATTTCTCGGTCCCTCAAACTTACCTAAACCCCTTAGCGGCTGCATCCTTCTTCATTTCTCGGTCCCTCAAACTTACCTAAACCCCTTAGCGGCTGCATCCTTCTTCATTTCTCGGTCCCTCAAACTTACCTAAACCCCTTAGCGCCTGCATCCCACTTCATTTCTCGGTCCCTCAAACTTACCTAAACCCCTTAGCGGCTGCATCCTTCTTCATTTCTCGGTCCCTCAAACTTACCTAAACCCCTTAGCGGCTGCATCCAACTTCATTTCTCGGTCCCTCAAACTTACCTAAACCCCTTAGCGGCTGCATCCTTCTTCATTTCTCGGTCCCTCAAACTTACCTAAACCCCTTAGCGCCTGCATCCCACTTCATTTCTCGGTCCCTCAAACTTACCTAAACCCCTTAGCGGCTGCATCCTTCTTCATTTCTCGGTCCCTCAAACTTACCTAAACCCCTTAGCGGCTGCATCCAACTTCATTTCTCGGTCCCTCAAACTTACCTAAACCCCTTAGCGGCTGCATCCTTCTTCATTTCTCGGTCCCTCAAACTTACCTAAACCCCTTAGCGCCTGCATCCCACTTCATTTCTCGGTCCCTCAAACTTACCTAAACCCCTTAGCGGCTGCATCCTTCTTCATTTCTCGGTCCCTCAAACTTACCTAAACCCCTTAGCGGCTGCATCCTTCTTCATTTCTCGGTCCCTCAAACTTACCTAAACCCCTTAGCGCCTGCATCCCACTTCATTTCTCGGTCCCTCAAACTTACCTAAACCCCTTAGCGGCTGCATCCTTCTTCATTTCTCGGTCCCTCAAACTTACCTAAACCCCTTAGCGGCTGCATCCAACTTCATTTCTCGGTCCCTCAAACTTACCTAAACCCCTTAGCGGCTGCATCCTTCTTCATTTCTCGGTCCCTCAAACTTACCTAAACCCCTTAGCGGCTGCATCCCACTTCATTTCTCGGTCCCTCAAACTTACCTAAACCCCTTAGCGGCTGCATCCTTCTTCATTTCTCGGTCCCTCAAACTTACCTAAACCCCTTAGCGGCTGCATCCTTCTTCATTTCTCGGTCCCTCAAACTTACCTAAACCCCTTAGCGCTTGCATCCTTCTTCATGTTGACGACCCTAAAACTTACCCAAACCACATAATGTACATATGTCTATATGTTTATAAGCGTGTTTTTTCTGGTTTGTGTAATTGTTTTTGGGTGCGCATATTAGAAAAGACACATTTATGAAGGCTTAAAATATAATTTATTTAAAATATTTTGTTTGTTTGTTTCTTTTTTTTGTTAAAACATAGTAATTTTTTTTTTTTGGTTTGTTTTAAAACATTATAAAAGTTTTTTTTTTTTTTTTTGGTCAAACATATTAATTTTTTTTTTTTTTTTTTAAAACATAGGGTAATGTTTTAGTTTTTTTTTTGGTTTTTTAAAAACTATAACATTTAAAACCATAAAAACATTTTAAAAACATTTAACCAAAGTAGCCAGGACCAAGGGCACTAATCATCCTCCTCTTCTTCATCTGTTGGCCCCAACGTCGCCTGTATGGCCAGCAGCTCGGCCACCAACTCCTTGATTCTTTTTTTTTTTTCCTGCACGGTTTTTGGGATAATCCCTGTAAGCAATAGAGAAATAAACATAAATAGGAGTCCCAGACCGGTTTGTATGCTGGAAATAGATTTGGGGTTAATCAAATACATGTAAATGCATGACATATGTCATTCTTCCCAGGGATAAAGTTAATGCATTTCTCACAGGTAAGTCTTTAAACTCCTTAAACCGGACCTTCAACATTATTTAATGAAAACCAATAACTATTCCCAAATGATTCTGCACCAGATCAAAGTACATTTGGGAGGTTTTTTGATTACAGCGCCGCCATCTGGACTCTGAAGCATAACACTTAATGAGGAGTGGAGAGTTGGATAAAGTACAGGGGAGTAGGTTACAGTGGTGCGTTGGGAATCCAGAGCATAGCTGGGTTGAGGGAAAGGTCATCACTCCCACAATGCATGGCAGCACCTTACTTTTTTCAATCTGTATCCCATGCTGCCTGTAAATATTGCGCATTCCATATTCCGCAATATTGGTTTTTTTCAGTCTAATAACATGCATTAGATGGCTGAAGGCTGTTTGTTCAATGTTTCAAATCTGTAGGTACAGTGTGTAGGCTAATTATTATGTTCTTAATACAAGTTAGGGTCCGCTTTAAGCTAACGAAGTGCCCACATGAAAGTGTGAACTACACCTTGGCTACGCCTTTAGTTATGTGTGTGTTATTAGCTAACAAAACATTAATATGAATAATGGCATGGAGACTTACGGAGTTGGTGGCCGACAGATGGCTGGTTGGGGCCAACAGGCTGCCCTTGGTCCTGGCTCTGCTGTGAAGAAGTCCCTGGAGAAACATGTGACATTTGGTTAGTACTTGTAGAGAGTCACTATTCCCAACATATCTGGCTCCCAGTCTGGCTGACATCACTCACCTTCGCCAGGATCGACTTCAAGCATCTCTGCTGCCTCCTCCTCCACTATCTCACCCGCTCCAGAAGCTTCTACAAATACATAATAAAGGATAACTTAGTTTTTGGCCTGCCATGTATATCTTTGTGCCTATACATGAAGAGTGACATACCAGAGCCTTCCCCATGCGTGGCCAGGTATGACTCCACGCCCACGCGGCTTGGCCCCTCCTCTGTGGTAAGGTCCAGGGGCTGGTCTGAGGAGGCCACAGAGGAGGGGTAGGTCCGTCGCCCGGGAGATCCACCACCTTCACTCACAG
Source organism: Gastrophryne carolinensis (assembly GCA_027917425.1). Taxonomy (NCBI): domain Eukaryota; kingdom Metazoa; phylum Chordata; class Amphibia; order Anura; family Microhylidae; genus Gastrophryne; species Gastrophryne carolinensis. The sequence goes on from CM051236.1 coordinate 169,757,310, forward strand.
ATGCAGAGTCATGCAGCACTGGTCGGCCTGTACGTCTCCGGGTGCGGCGAATTCTGAAATCCATTTCCAACACTACCAAAGAAAAGTCATTATAAATAAAGGCATAACTTATACATTTGGAACATATACCATGCAATTGCTTTGTACTTACTTGGGAAATGGATTCCAAAAAACCTCCGCACCCGGGGCATGTGCAGACGTTCAGGTCCGACCAATGCTGCATTATCTGGGTGTGAGTGAAGGTGGTGCTGGTCACACGGTGTATCTCGGCGATGATCTCCCGGGCGATGTCCCTTTTCTCGCACACATTGGGCGCGAAGTCATACCGGCGCTGAAGCATGATCTGAAAAACATAATGGACACAGAGCTTTTACTTTTACACACAGACCCATATGTGTTGCATCACAAGTTGAGAATTTAATGTCATTAACACACACATTTAGAGTGGCAGCCATTTTTGGGGAGTGCCTTAAAGAGGACGTTGACTGTGAATGACAGTCTGGTCTTATGTTATATGTATCACACACCATGTACATACAGATAATAGCCAACATCAAGAATCAGCCCACCTGCATCTATGGCATGTTAGGATGGTTTAAACATCCAAGATGTAGCCTAATGCTTAGGCTTTTGGACCACGTGTGTGGCTTCCCGTTGTGTTTTTATGGCTTAGGAAAACAGTGTTCCTCAAACATCCGCATCAAGGTCCGAGACAGGCCAGGTTTGCCAGCTCGCCCCGCTACTCCACAGGTTAATTAACTGTTGCTAAGCCGGAGCAATTGGCCGAATTAGGACATCAGCATAGACAGTTGAAAACGTGGCCAGGCTCGGCCCTTGAGGATGAAGTGTGAGGAGCCAGTGATTAAACATTAAGAGACCCCAAACTAGTTCCAAACGCATCATTTACATTTAGGCCATCATTGACTATTAGATTAAAATGCACAGGCAGCCACTTACCAGCATGAGGATCTCTTCCTGTTGACGGGTGAAGATAGTGGGCGCCATCTTTATGCTTCTTCAAGGCAGCAGATAAGTGAAACCCCAGCGGTTTCCTGGTTCCGCTCGAACGTACGTTCGTACGAGCGCGTAGTCGTGCGCATAGGCGTCACACGCTGGGCTCATTATTTAAAGGTCCCTGCACCCAAAGCTCATTCTCTTTGAGCATTTGTGTAAGATGGCACCCAAAAAGCCTATCAGCAAGCGACCCCAGCAAAGCAAGACCGCGGAGGGCCCAACAACAAGGTCCCAGCAAGGTCGGCGAAAACTGAGAAGCAAGACTCCCATCTCGGCCCCACCAAGGGACCCTGGACCCTCAGGTACCAAAAAAAGGGGCCCCAAGCCCCGTGCCCCTGCAGCCAAAAAGCTGGCAACTGCAGCACCCACCACCTCTGCCCCCAGAAGAGGCAGCACAAGGGAGCCCACACCGGCCATGCCTTCAAGTAGGGCAGTTCGGCAACCCATGCCCCGCAGCAGGGCCCGAAGCCCATCCAGGGCCCGAACCCCATCCAGGGCACGAAGCCCAGCCAGAGGCCGCAGAACCCAATCCAGGGCCCGAACCCCATCCAGGGCACGAAGCCCAGCCAGAGGCCGAAGAACCCCATCCAGGGCACGAAGCCCAGCCAGAGGCCGCCGAACCCAATCCAGGGCCCGAACCCCATCCAGGGCACGAAGCCCAGCCAGAGGCCGAAGAACCCCATCCAGGGCACGAAGCCCAGCCAGAGGCCGCAGAACACAATCCAGGGCACGAACCCAATCCAGGGCCCGAAGCCCATCCAGGGCCCGAACCCCATCCAGGGCACGAAGCCCAGCCAGAGGCCGCAGAACCCAATCCAGGGCCCGAACCCCATCCAGGGCACGAAGCCCAGCCAGAGGCCGAAGAACCCCATCCAGGGCACGAAGCCCAGCCAGAGGCCGCCGAACCCAATCCAGGGCCAGAAGCCCCTACAGGGCCCGCCGAACCCCATCCAGGGCCAGAAGCCCCTACAGGGCCCACCGAACCCCATCCAGGGCCAGAAGCCCCTACAGGGCCCGCCGAACCCAATCCAGGGCCAGAAGCCCCTACAGGGCCCGAAGAACCCCATCCAGGGCCAGAAGCCCCTACAGGGCCCGAAGAACCCCATCCAGGGCCAGAAGCCCCTACAGGGCCCGAAGAACCCCATCCAGGGCCAGAAGCCCCCGACCTGGCACCAGCCGGGAACAGAGCCCCCGACCTGGCACCAGCCGGGAACCTAGCCCCCCAAGAGGGCCCCGAATTGCAACCATGACCACATCTACACCTGGAAGTTCGGTGGCCAGCCACGCAAGAACACCCAGTCCCTTGGCCAGTCCAGTCCAGTCATTGGGAAGCCACCAATCCGGCCATTCCCCTACCCAGCCCCAGGCCATAATGTCACCACATGTGTCTGCACACATGGAGGAGCAGCCAAGCCAACCATCTGGCCGCACATTGCGCCGCGGCCAGTTGAGTGGGAGATTCTCCCATGACCAAAATATGGCATTGGCTAGTGGCCTTACATTATACTATGACGAGCTATATGGTAGCAAATCCAAACACACCACCAAGCAGCGCAAGATGGAATTGTTTGAAACCATCCTCCGACAAGTAAATGCAGCGGGGGAAGAGAGGAAAGATGTGTCCCAAATTCAGAAGAAAATCTCTGATCTGAAGTATGCTGTACGGCAAAAAGAAATTAAAAGGCATAATTACAGGTAAATAAATGTTTTCGCTAAATATAATGTTTTGGATGTACTGTATGCACCTTTTCTGAGTCCCAAAAGATTTTCTCTTTTCAGCATGAAAACTGGAGGTGGCTTTCCATCTAAATTGGAGTTTACCCCTGCTGAGGAGATTGTGCTTGGACTTCTCCATCCGGTCGCGGTCGGTGGACATGCTGGTCTAAGGGACACAGACTCACCGACCCGTACCCACGGTGAGTACTCTTAAATCTGCATGTTTGCCTGTTTGCTAAATAATCTACAGTTCACTAGTAACAAGATAACGGGATGCCCCTATGGTTTGCCTTGCTTGGCCTCGCACTACTGTGGCTGTTTGTGTCCTCTTTTGGTCCCTGGGAATCACACATTTAGGCCCACAGCCATTATGGCAAAGATCAAATGTCCAATTGGATTGTTAAAGTCATGAAGTTTCTCAAGATAAGTGATATATTTGGAATCAATCACAAAACACACATCATTATGTATGGGTTGCCTTTTGGTTGTGTGAGTTGTGTTTGAGTTAACAATTTAATTAGCCACCCACAAACATATCTGACCTAGAGCAGCGAGACTCAACTGGCGGCCCGGGGTCCCAATGCGGACCTTGGCACCACATTCAAGGACCCCTGCCCAGACAGCCCTGCACTCAGTTACTTCTGTGTTGACGTGCTCAGAGCTGCCCCCTTGATCGGCGATGTAGTGGTTGGTCTCCTGCCCAATGTGATGGCTCCCTGAAACATAGCATTGCAATATGAAGTACTGCACAGGAAGTGGCATTGCAAGGTACACAGTAACTTTGTAAAAATTTCTCTTGGCACAATCGTGTCCCGCTGCCCCTGCTCTGGCCCATCTGCCACAGTCCCCCCATGCCCCCCCCCCCCCCACATAAGCCCCATACATTTGTAACAGATTTGCTCCATCCATCCCATCACCATCAATACGTTAACTCCCCCCTTTAGCCATCCAATCCCTGTCCCCTCAGCTCTGGCCCATCCAGCCCAGCAAGGGCAAGCAGCCTTTATTAGTTGGCACTTTGAAATCTCCAGCCCCTCCACCAGTGTATTTATTTTTAACTAGACACCCCCTGCGTCAGCACCATGGCCAGACATTCACCTCTCACCACATACCTTGAAATGGGCCTTTACAACAATTGTTTGAGTACCACGGACCTAGCGAATGGTAGGCTAAATCACAAAATGTGCGTTGAAAGTTGTATGCTGACTGGGTACACTTCCTGACTTAGAACTGAGGTCAGTTAGCAGTTTTGGAGAGCCATTGCACCTATGTAAACTTGCGTGTGTTTGAACAAAGGTCACCATTGCTCTAGAGTTGAATAATATTACAAATAGAGCTATATTTGATTACCTATCCAAAAAAAGGTTATGTGTGTGTTTACGTGGTTTGTTTTTCTCTTCTTCAGCCCAGCATGATCCCTCAGCAAGGGTAAACTCACCCCCCAGTTTGGTTATGCCTACCAGGTCCGTACAGCATAGGAGCCCAGATCAGAGATTTCCGGTAAGTTAATTTAGTAGCATAAATACTACCAAGTGCTTAAGAATGTGTTAAACTGTTGGAATCCCAAATTTGGACGCCAACTTACACTTTTTTTTTTATATGTCCCTACAGACCCGCACACTCATGGAAGAGATCCAGGACATGGAGGAAGATGATGATGTCTCCATGCAGGGCACGTCGGATGACCTCCCCCTGGGTCCCAATTTGGAACTGCTCCATAATGTTTCTCTGGCCAATCCTCAGCAGCAGAGTGAATCTCCATCCATTGTGCATGCACATGGGGAGACTGACACTACAGTCCCCAGTGTTCACTCTGCTGCTGAGGATTTGCAAAGCAGGCCGGTTGCTGTTGAGGGTACGACACCACGCGGCAGGGCACGCCCAAGAGCCAGGGTAATTGTGCGGAGGACTCCATTACGCCGCCCCACAATTTCCCAGGGGAGGCAGAGTGCCCTGCTTCAATTATGGAACCAACAAAGGGACTCTTATGACGCCCAGCTCGTTACAGAGCGTGAGCAAAGGCATGCCGACATGGTCAACATCCATACCAGTCTACAGGGCATCCTCGCGGAGTTGCGTACCCTCAACAGCAACGTGGCCAATGCAAGTAATGGCATCCAGTCAGCCATGGCTGAGATGACCAATATGCAGAGAAACATTGTGGAGCAGTTTCAAATTCACAATGCTGCCATGGCCCAGGCTAGGTCCCATTCAAATGGACCTCCACCTGGACCTCCACCTGGGTATTATGGGCAGCCACCCTATTAAGCCATGGGTGTGTGGGACATCTTTTCTCTTAACCCCCACTGTATTTACTTGTCCTTTGAGGTTTCAAACAATCCATTTTGTGTTGCTCAGGCAGGTTGTGTTTTGTATTTGCTCCCATATAGCTCCTTAGAGTAATGCTTAAGGCCACTAGCCAATGCCATAGGTCTATGTGGAGTGTATCTGGCCACTTATGGCTTTAAATATGTATTTGGTTGGTGCTCCTCCTGTTTGCAGACATGTTTGTGTGACATTATGGCCATGCCCAAATATCCCTGGGCACAGGCAATATTAATGACTGGACTAGGCTGGCCTTTGGACTGGGTGTCCTTGTTTGGTTGTGCCACTCACTTCCAGGTGTAGATGTGCTCGATGTTTTTTTGGTAATGTTATCCATTTGTAACCACAGATGTATGTGGAATGTTTTCTGTTAAGCACTATAATTTATCCTTTTCAAAGTAAAAAAAAAACTTCACTTACAATACTTGTGGCGTTTTTAGTGGGAAGACATTTTAAACAGCTTGGGCTAAACCAGATAATTTGGGTTTGAAGAGGTGTAACAATGCAAAGCTAAAGCTAAGGAAACTACATGAAATACATTAGGCAACAATTAAGGTCTAAATGTTTTACTTAGAGGTAATGCCACATTACGGCAAAACAACATATGTAACAAAAAGGATAACACAGACACACAGAATGGTGAGACAGGGAAAAAAGTTAAGTAAAATGCTGGCTGATCAGGTTGGCTCGAACAGATTGGCCAGACTCACTGGGGGGCCCCACAAAATTCTCGACTTCATCCTCAACGGCTGAAGAGGGCAGGCTGTCCACATAACGTGGGACACGTTCCATGATGGCAAAATTGTGCAAAACAGCACATGCCATTATAATGTCGATCACTTTCTTGGGATCATATTGCAGGGCCCCCCCAGTATGGTCAAGGCAACGAAAACGTGTCTTCAGCAGACCAAAGGCCCTCTCCACAACAGCCCGGGTCTTGCGATGCGCACGGTTATACGCTTCCTGAGAGGCATCCTGGGGCCGCAGCACAGGCGTCATGAGCCAGGGTAGAAGTGGGTACCCGGAATCACCTTAAACAGAGAATTAAATGTAATCAAAATTAAAAAGGCAACACAACCAACACCAAAAATTTCACAGATATCATAATGATGTAAGGTAAAGTGTGCCAAAAAAAAAACAGGGCACATTAGGGCCCCAAAAAATTCAACTAAGGTATAACCTAAATAAAAATGGCAATTCTATATACCAATTAATTAACAAACATCTGCACGCCCAAGGGTATTTGGATTTTACATATATTTGTAGTTTTCAGACATGTTACAATTAGGATGCTGCTGAGGGCCTATCCACATTTATCTGGAAACTACAATGTATGCAGTTTAAGTCCACTTTGACATTTAAAGACCAATAGTACAAAAGGAGCCAAAGGTCAAAGATCCTTGGGTATAAACTCCAAACCAATATATTTAGGCACAAGGAACTTCCAGACATCCTAACTAAAGGGAAAACATTCTGAAGGCCAAAGCGAGGCAAGCATTTTTTTGGGAAGTTCCTAATATATGAGCCAAGAAAAAGGCAGTTGGACGCTTATGTAAAGAATTCAAAAACAAACATATCAACAAATACAAGATTAATGCCACATTTAATAACACACAAATAGGACACACTTACCAAGCAGCCATGCCCCCGAAAATTCACCTGCCTCAAATCTCCGAAACAACCCAGATCGCCTGAGGATATAGGAGTCGTGGGACGATCCTGGGTAGCCGGCAAGGACACTCATAAACCGCATATCCGGACCAACCACGGCCTGGACATTAAGGGAGTGTCCCATTTTACGATTCCTTAAGGCAAAAACATACAAAAAGGGTAATTGATATTTGACCCAAAATAATAAATTAACCACAAAACATGTCTGCACTCTATTGGGAAAGACTAATGAAAAGCCGAGATAAAGCAGCTACACAAATGAGGGATAAACAAATATGCTGCCGCAAACGAAAACAGGTTACATGACACGTTGGGCAACATAATAACCAATCTCAATACCTATATATATACTCGTCGGCTGCCCTAGGTACGAGTGCCACATGTGTGCAGTCAATTGCACCAATAACGTTGGGCATGTCGGCCACATTATAAAACCCAAGCTTAATGGCGTTTCTGGCTGCCATATCATCAGGAAAATAAATATATTTTTGAGTTATGGCAGCCATGCCTTCCAAAAATTTAGACAGTGCGTGGCTCAGCGTAGGCTGTGACATCCCCACGGAGAGGGCACCCAGCCTCTGGAACGAGCCGTTCGCCAAAAATTGCAGGCAGCCAAGCATCTTGGTCATACCTGAAATTGCATGCCCCTTCCTTGTGGTGCGGGCTAACCATGGCCGCAGCTCACTATATAATTTATGGAGGGAAGCGCGATTAAGCCTGGTCAGCTCGAACAGCTCAACATCATTCATGCTATCGATGTTCATGCGACGACGCAGGGGCAATCTGCTCTCAGACATCTCGATCAACTCAATGCCAAAAAGCATAAGCCCTTGATGTGCCACAAACTCGCTCCGCTCCATCCTACTCCCGAGGCCAAATAGCTGCCGGCAAACATTTCGTAAAGCAGCTCTTTAATGGGCTTCCAAACAATTAGCAATCACCTCTCTGAATTGGGCGCAAGCCCATGTGAAGGACGTAAAAAATAGGATCGGACGCAAATAATACGATTTGGACGGGAAAAACACACGAACTAACGCAAATTATACGATTCTCGTACGAAATGCGTATGTTCATATACGTCTATGCGCGAACGATCGTGCGAATACGAAATGGGCAAAAAAACAAGAAAAAATGACAAACACCCACCCAAACTTACGATTCTCGATACGAAATCAATTAACTTTGGCTCTTTGAATCGAGGGGAAGAAGATACATTGTAACAAGTTCCTCGCTACATGACAGTGCTTGATAAGAGACACATTGTAACTCCTCTTTTGCTACACCAAAACACATTGTAACTCTTCTTTGCTACAGTAAAGCGCTGATACTCTCAACCCTGTTAAAATACAAGCCTTAGCAAGAATTTTTCTTCTTTTAACGCTTTAAAAAAAATGTTTTCTAACTTTTACTTAATCCGTATTACCCCTAACTAAAGCATTTATGAATTTTATTCGGCAACTTTCATTTCACATGAATTCCTCCGCATATTTTTAATATTTCCAACATTTTTAATATTTTTATCATGTTTACCACGTTGCCCAACACCAAATCTAATAAGAAATTTTCTTTTACTCTTTTTGGACCCGGCGCCGAGTTGAAACATACACAGGCAGCAAGAAAGCTTGTATTTCTCCCAGCAAGAAATGCCGACAATAAGCCAGACAATCTCTAACAGCTGATGCAGCCTCAGTCTTAATTGTCGGCCAGCGGCTTCCTTCCAAACTACATATCCCATCATCCCCAAGTTTGATGCCACGTTATTTCCGCCTATATCAGAGGTCAAACTAACTGCCCCCTCCACACCCGGAAGACGGCTGAAGCGAAACGCGCGTCGGTGATTTTGTCTAAACCTAAGACAGCAGTGAGGCCGCTGGAACGCGCCCCTGCCAGCAGTGAACATCGGTTATTGAAGTTTGACCTTAGGAACTTAGGATCATCTTTTAAACCAGCTTTAATCAACTATTTCCACGTTTGGGAACAAACACACCAGCAAGGGAAGACCGGCTATCACGGAAAACTGAAGGCTATCGAACTCTCAGCTAAACAGTTTACCGCGAACTTTGAAACAGCTGCCGACCTGACAGGACTTCCACAGGTCCTCCACCCAGGATTGTTTCCCACCAGTACCCTTACATCTTTATATTTTTTTAATTCTTTTGTATTGAAAATAAAATCATCTTTGAACGGATATTTGAGCAACGAGACATTTTTGTTCACCTTCAAATACACCGTAGCCTGGATACGTCTGCACAAGAAGCCACCAGCGGTGCATCAATTCACTGACATGATTACAACTAAAGAACATCAACTTTGAGGCCCTGGGTAGGTTAAGCACCCCCGGGCCGCGGCGGTAAGTGCCCTGTTTCTCCATATGTCTATTCTAAAGGTAATTTGTACTTTTTAATAGAATAGCCATAATACCAATAATCCTTTTATTTATGTCCGTTTGGATTAATTTATATATTTTTATATATATCCACGGCTGGAACCCAGAACCATTCAGGTTCCTGAGATCCAGCTCAGACTAAACTCTCAGAGAAAAACTAGCATCCCAGTTATTCATATTAACTTGGATTGTTGTCTCTGCGATACATACCCCTAAGAGAGCGCAACCTTTCACTTGTTGTGGCCAAGCATTTGACCACAAAAGACACCATTTCCACCCAAACCAATTTTAAGCTTACGGTCGCTTATACCCCTAGGTTGCAGCACTTGAGACTCTAGCTTAGATATTCCAGCGCTTGATAAACTTCCCTGTTTCCACATCTACCACAGTTTGCTGCATATTCATAGTCTCTCTGTCTCGCAGTTCTCTAATTTCTGGCCACTCTTTAATAGAGAATTTCTCCACTGTGAAATCCATGACACTGAGCGATGTTTCCTGTGCTGTTGTCACTGTTAAATGACTCAACTTTTGCTAAGGAGTCAGTAAAAGTCCTGGAATTTGCAAATGATACAACCATCCTTGTGCTTATCAAGAACAATGATGAATCAGAGTATCAAAGAGAGAAAACACATCCAAAACCATGGTGATGATAGTGAGATTTAGGACACTCCACCTGGTAAGGATGTGTGGAGGGTGTAGAGAACTATATTCCTTGAGACAAGCAACCCCATGATCTGAGATAAAATGTTAATTAAATGTAGTTCTGAATAAGGCAGAACTTACTTTGGCAACTAATAAAGTGAGGCATGTAACAGCCTGTTAAAAACTAATTATCTTTTAAAACCCAGGCTACAAAGATGTATAGATGTAGCAGATAAAAGTACTATTTATGTATTGTACAATAGGATAGAAATATCTAGGGCTAATAGAATCAAGGATCAATTACTGTACATCCAATCACCAGCTCTTCCAAATGTTTCCATCAGAAGGATGCTTCAGGGTAAAAAAAAAAACCGTACCATTTAGGTTCAAAAAGTAATCTTCAAAAAGTGATCTATTTTATTGGCAAAAGTTGGAAAGGATTAGCACCCTCTCAGATTACTGGATTAAAACTGACAGGTACCACTGGTTTTCATTAGATGGGAGTTACATTTGTAATGATTTATGCGGTAGATTTATATTGTAGATGGCAGTAAGTATGGAGAAAATAGCTTTAGGAAAGTATATGTCTATGCTAGAACAGTGGTAAACAAATTATTAATTGAACTGGTTTGCGTCATCTCAGACTAGATCCCTGACTCATGTGCAGCATGTGGCATAGGCTATGCATGGCATCTGACTGGGTGCAACAGTGGGAGTATTCTAGAAGAAAATCCATCAGAGGGAAACATAATAATGTCGGGGAGAAACCTGGAAATGAAGAAGAAAAAGAGCTAAGACTTGAGTAAAATGAAGGAAGACCCCAGAAGACTCCATGGCAGGTAATAAACCTGACACCATTGATTTGAGTCCTAAACCAATTTGTAAAATCTGTGGATGGGCTCCTAACTAGTAATCCTTTGAAGGTAGTAGCGACTTTTAAGGAACATCCAGAGGATCTATACAAACCCAAAATGCTTTTAAATGAGAAAGAGGCGGAACATTTATTCTCACAGTTATATCTGCCTCTCCTCCCCCCTGAGGCCAGAACCCATTTAGATAAACCCATTGAATTTCCCCCTGGCCTGTTTGATACTAAGGCATTTTGCTGGTGGAGGGAGAATAATCTGCCAAGGATGATAGATATGTCCCTACCAAGTGTGGTGATAACTTTTGTTGACTTTTCTTGAGGTTCTCAAGAGATATTCCGAATGGGGAATTTATTCGCTTCCTTCAAATCAGCCACTAAGTCAAAACTCAAAGTAAGGGACAACCCCTTGGGGAGGGGGGCCATCTCACTTGTTTATAACTATCTTAGGGCATCATCGAGTGCACAATTCCCAGCATATTCTCAAAAAATGGGAAACAGACCTCAAGGTGTCCCTTATGGACAGTGACTGGAGGGCAATTTGGAGCCATTTGTTTACAGGTCAGTGCACTAGTGGTTAATGTTAAGGTTTTACTCAGGTGGTATCTGATTCCAGAGCGGGTGAATGCGTTTTGTCCTTCGTATTTTCCAGACTGCTTTAGGGGATATTGTCTTTTAGGGTCCTTTATGCATGTTTGGTGGGACTGCAGGGTGGTTAAGCAATTTGGATGAGAGTTTATTATAAGTCTACTGGACTGCAGTTGGCCCCGGAAGCGCAGTGTGCCTTACTCAATCTGAACCCCCTGGTTGTTCCAAGACTTAATGTGGCCTTATTAGGCATATTTTAACTGCAGCTAGACTAATTATTGCACAGTCTTGGAAGAAGTTGAATATCCCTTTGGGTAGTCTTGTTCCTTGCATAAAAAATATGTTTTTGAGAAGATGTCGGCATCTATGCTAGGGGACTTCGCCCCTTTCTTAGCAACCTGGGGGGCTGGATTTCCCACTTTCACTAGAGAAGGTTTGACCACAAGCTTCTAACACTCTATTAATTAACCTTATTTATTATGTTCTGTATCAAGGCTTGGAACCCATTCTTCTCATTCTTTGTGTTCTGTCTTCTTTTCTTCTTTTTCTGATTTAGGTATTTATCTAGACTATTTTTGTTTTTCTTCTCTCATAGATGTTTCCTTGTTGTTCCTTTTTTGTTTTTCTTGTGTGCGATTTTCCAGGAAGAGAGAGTAGGCCCATTTCATTCTGTAGGGTGCATTGTCTAGTTCAGTTGAGGTTTAGGGCTTATATATAGTATGAGTAACTTTTTTGATAATTTGTTCAGAGCGCTAATATGTATCTTGTGTAGTTCTGACAGCTCTGGGTTATGGCTGTAATGCTGTACTTCATTTTCCTTAATAAAAAAATTAATGGTTTAAAAAAAAAAGAACTATATATCTGTGGAATAGCCTTCCACAGGAGCTTGTTACAGTATCTTAAAAGGGGTAATTTTTTCTATTTTTTGAAGAAAATAAAATTTACTGTTATTATTAACTGTTATCTGTAATTGAAAAAATAACTTTCCTTAACTCCGTCCTTTGGTTGAACTTGATGGCCACATGTCTTTTTTTCAACTGACTTAACTAATCAAGTATGTCATTTTGTTGGGAGGCAAGATAAATACTTCTATTTTCCAGACATACCTGGATTGATTATGGAGGAACGGCAGCCTGTTGCCTATTAAAAAACAAAACAACTTCTTGTCAGATGTCTTGTATAATTTCTGCTTTATTGCTTTTCTTTTCATAATTGAGGCCCCATTAACATGACATGCTAGCGTGATTGTTCTGGCTTATGAAAAAGTATTCTCTCATACACTTGCCTATGCTGATATTCAAATGGTCTTTACTCATAGCTGACTCACAGTATACATAGGGCTTTAATTATGAAGAGATAGCGACAGATAGCGACAGGTAGCGGCTGGTAGCGGCTGGTAGCGGCAGGTAGCGGCTGGTGTCCACCGGCCACGGCAATCAATTCCACATTTATGAAGTCGATTATGGTGAGCGATTGGAACAACGCCATTTAGCGTACGATTCATCATTACCAAAGCCTCAGAAAAGAACGCCGACGTTCATGCTTGCAGAGCACCATGTCTTACCTGTCGCTACCTGCCAGTCTACCATACATTTCAGTGATCATTCCTTATAATCCTTTTCCTGTTCCCTTTTTTTTTTAGTCTCAAATCTTTCTGACATTTATCCTGGCCCAGAAAATGATATATTTGAAATTTTTTAATTTTTTTTTTTACATTTATGCATAAATGTTTTTACATGTCTGCCACTAAAGTGTTAAGGTCACACTACTCCAACAATGTCATTCCATGGTTTTTTGCTTGCTTACTGCTGTTACTGTGTTTAAAAATTCATTTTAATCACACAGCGTCTGGCGCTATGGCCAGCAGTCACACAATTTAGAACGCCGGCGTTCTGTCATTGTAAAATTTTATTGAATATGGTGTGAGTCGATCAGATTCATTCCCACCGAGCAGTCTCTGTCGTTTGCATCATGCAGCACTCTACCGTTGTTAAATGTGGTATAGGCATGTGTCGCTATAGCTCAGAACATGCTATGCGTACGCTTTTTTAATTGCTTTGCCAAGAATAATGAGCACACTGTATTATATTCAAAATATTTTTTGTATGAACTACTGGTGCTGTCCATTCCCCTTCTCTTATTGGCTAAATTGTTTGTACGCTGTATTAATGTAGCGTTTTATAGCTTAATAGTTGGCGTTTCATTGCGTTGTTAACTTGCGAGGGGGGTCAAAGGTTTTGCTTTCGCTTTCATTTTATATACGTTTTATATTTCGTTCTACACCTATGAGGATCCACCATGCCACCTAGAATGCCTGCAAGATGCCTCCCCAGCTCTTCCTCCAACTCCGATGTCCCCCCCTGCCCCTCCCCCCAAAAGAGGAGACAGCGGGTGGATCCTAATTCCTAATTTTTGGATCCAAGATCCTAATTTTTTATTTTTTTAATTAATATTTTTATTCATTTTTAAAATAATTTTTAAATATTTTTTATTATTATTGTTATCATTTTTGTTATTTTTTTAAATTATTTAAATATTTTTTTATTTTTTAAAACTTTTTAGGACATATTTGTTTGCTTTTATTTGAAGCAATATCCATATACATTCCAATAGATCAATATTGTAAAATATAATAAATTTTTATTAAATATATATTGTGAGTTTGACAAAACATTTTTTCCAGTTTAATTTTTAAAAAGTAATAATTGAAAATGTGCAATATGCTATGCACTATTTGCTTAATGTGTTTTTTTTGTTTTTTAAAGGATTTTTGCATTCAAGAATACGACTATGCCCTGAGTGCCAAGAGCAGCATAGCGGAGGAGGTGCGGGTCACCGTGTCCCGGCGCTTTAATACAGAATTGACGGCTAGATCCATCATCCAGAAATGGTCCCACTTCAAGCGCCGGGACAATGAGGGCATCTACCGGCTCTATGATGCCTACGCATCTGGTAACACACATACATGTTAAAATAATTTTCATGTGTGCACATTAATATGCTTATGTCTAACCAATTTTTTTATGTTTTTGTTTCCTCTCCACAGATAAACTTGCTCCCCTGGGTAAACACGGGAAGGGTATCCTCCCCCACAGACGTGTGGCGAGGTCGGATGAGTCTGCAGGGAGGGTCCCTCTCGCATCTCCCATATAGAGGACCCAGGGGAGGAAGGGGATGACGCCCCAGTGGAGCATGCTGCTGGGGTGATGGTAGTATGGAGCCTCAGCTCTTCACAATTAGACTCAGAGTCCCGAACCCCCTGTGGCCACTCTCAAGTGGGGAGGAGGCAAGGACTCCACCACACTCCCTGAAGGATCAGGGAGTGAGGGTGGCCCATCGGGTTTGGGATCTGCTGGGCCCATTGGGATGAGTGGAGGCTCCACGCCTCCACCTCATAGCCCTCCCTGGGAAACCAGCAGCTTATCCCCTGGTGAGTGGACTTATTAAAGTGGCTTATTATTTCCATTGGTACCTTGTTGTTACTAAAATTTTCCTTTCTTTGTATACATGTTTTTCAGGGCATCATAGAGCCGGCACCTCCTCCAGCTATGCTGTAGATGAGGCACTCGGCATAGTCTTGGTAAGAGTTGTTTTAGTTTGTAAAATAATGTATATGCAAATATTCTTTTATGTATATAGCATTTTTTAGCCAAAAAACCTGATATGGTTGTGAAGTGGCCATGTGGCCTATTTCACAGTAGCGGCTCTACTGTTGTACCCCTACTTCAAAATCTAATGTGGCTAGACCATGTGTTAGCCAAAGTAGTTTTGTTTAAAGAAACACATGGCCAAGTGTATACCCTCAAGTATTTATATTTTATCATTCTAACTAATACATGTTAAGCTTAGTTACAACATCAAAAACATAGTTCTTATGATTTTTTCTGTTGTGTTTTTGGTCCTAACAGATGTTTCCACACAGACGGACCCGGTTCTAATTCTCCCCACCCCAGCTCCGGGAACCTCCAGCAGCATGGGCCCAAACCACAGCTGCAATGGTGAGTACTCGAAATTCTAATTCATACATTGATTACACGCATATGTCTGTATCCATGACCATGTACACATGTTAGTGACAGCCTACTGTTTACTATCAGACATGGAGATGCTCTATTTGCAATCATCATTCATAATTGCATGTATGCATGCTAGTTTGGTGGCCCTGCTAATGTTACTTGACAATACATGATAAAGGCAGCCGGTGATTATGTAGTGGGTTTCTAATCCTGCTACTATTGTAACTCCCCATTCAATAAATTTGATAGGTGAAGGATTTTAGATCATAAAGGCACAGGATTGACCAAGACATGAAGTACAGACTTTCCCTGGTCAAGTAGGCCTCATTTGGTTAGTTAAGGTAGTTTCTGATATGAAACTAGGGTGGATAATATAGATTGGTGGGCCAGGTTTGATTATTTTGGCATCTATTATTTAGCCAAACTTGCCTTTTGTTTAAGGGTTAAAATAGTGTGCATTCATAGTATTTACAATAACTATTTTTACCTTTCATAGATATATATTGTCTATTTTGAACTGTGGAACTTAATTTTGTATTTTCTTCCCTACAGCTTGCACACACGAGCATTGCAGAATGTGGCAGTATGTCCGAAGAACCAGACAAATGCTGCTGGGGAAGAAGAAAAAGCCATAGGGTGGGGGGAATTAGGGTTAATTTTTGGCCATGTTGGGCCCTTTTAAAAAAAATTAAAAACAATATTTGTAGTTTTGATTATACATTTGTGTCTGGTTTTCATTTAAATAAATTAGGAATCACTCAACACACACACAAATTGTGATTGTGATCATTGACAATATAACATTAAATCAAATTTTAACGTTAGAGCAGCATAAAAACGCCCAGACACCATTAGATTTGGGTGAGTGACTGTACAGTGGCTTTATAGCGACTGACAACCATCACATTCATCAATGGAGGCCGTGTTACTATAGCGACTGAGACGCTCTGTAATAGCGACTGACGGCCGATCAGAGCGACCACTAGCGAATCAGCCTGCCTGGCAACAGTAATACCAGGAGGTAACCAGAAAATGTTGCAGAGACTTACTTTGAGAGTGCCTTTCCAATTTATTTTGGAATCCTGTGCAGTGAATTTTCCATGTAAATTCTTCTGAAAATCCAAAGCTGTTATTAAAGTGGAACATAAGTCAGTATTAACCCCCCCACCCTGCTACCCTACCCTGAAGCTGAGGCAGGATGGGAGGGTCACAAAGAAAAAACCTTTTCGCTTAACCCAGGGGCCTGTGCCACTCCTCTGGCACTCTGGATCCTGATCTTTGATGTAAAAAACAGATCTGCATCCCACAGGCTCTGTGTGCATTCCTGCCTACTTATTCAAGTGAATGTGTGGCAGGAGCGAGCGTGGACCTATGGCCATGGGAGACCAGTAGGAGCGGCGCGGGCCCCTGGGTTAAGGTAAGGATTTTTTTTTAACCCCCCTGTCCTGCCTTAGTGACATAGTGGATTTGGGGTCTATCATGTCGAAATTTACTTGAAACTAATACAGGCATATTCAAGCATAACAGTTTACAGGGCCGGATCATTTGTGGTGGAGGCCCCTGGGCACAAATTGTGGTAAAGGCCCTAGGTACAGTATTTTTTTTCCTTTAAAATAATAATCCGGCCAAGTAATTGGTTATTGTCTGGCACCCGCCCACTTATTGGAACGTCAGAACGAGTCCCTTGTGCCACCCTTGTGCTGCCCGGGAACTCTTGTTTTGCCATTCTGGGTGGAGGGGGGTGTGTAGTCACCCAGCTGGTCCAGCAGAAAACAGTCTCCCTGCATTGAGCTGCCAGCGGCTGTGCTTGGTGGCTTATAGGAAGTGAGCAGCCACCGATTGACAGCTCTGCACCCGGCCATCACTGTAGAGTCGCCTATGGCAGCTTTGCTGCTCCAGGCTCTCCTTTCTGCCCTGTGGTGGATTTGGCCAGTGCCCCCACAGCCGTCAGTAGCTTTGTTGCAGACCCCGTGGCCCATCAGACCAAAGACTGAAAAGCCTTCTGGATCAGACCATAAACCAAAGGTTGGTGGAGGCCCCCTTTGCAGGGCAAGTGGTGGAGGCCCCGGGACTCTCACCCCTTGTGCCCCCCTCATAATCCGGCCCTGACAGTTTAAAGACAGTACATGCACAATGTTTCTGTTTCTTCCTTTCGGGTTTTAAATAGTAATACAAATATTTCTGATTTATATTGAAATTTCAAGTTATAAATTTAACAAAAATTACTTTTGCATATACAAAATTATATAGATTTCCTACTAGAGACGTTTTTAAGAAACATCTCTTCTATGACATTGAGACCTTTTTACCTTGAGAATTGTTGCACTTCACAGAACTAAAAAAAGTGGAGTTTTTTCGGATAAAGCTTAAAATCAAAAGTTCATTCAAGTTTTGACTATTTGAAATGTATCTACTGAAATTGAATTTGACAAGTTGCATTGAGCAATGAAGAAAACCAAAAGCGTGGCTGAATATATTTTATGTATGTGTATCTCTAGTATATTATGGCATTGATTTCTTACAGGTAGGAAAAAAATGAACGGTTGGAAAACTGGATTGCATGCTAAATTTTTAACAATTAGGAGCGATTCAGAAAGTTGAATTAAATACATGTGCTCAAATTTGGGGGTGAATTTGTTTCAAGCACTTCTTACTATTTTGTAGCGGAGCTCTATGATCCGTTGTTGCCCTATGTTCTCTGTAATTCTTTTAGGTTTGTTTTTCTTGACTTCATCTTTATTTATCTTTATTTCTGCACATTTAATTTGATATTTGTGTATTTTTTGGGTGATGTTTTTTTCTTTTGGTGTTGCTTTGTATCGCTTTACTGTATATCTTTTGTTATCAGACCCACTTATTTGGGTGGTTTATAGTTTAGAAGTTCGTATTTTTGACTTTTCTCTGTGGATACATTTATATGTGAATGTGTTGCCATGGGTGTTATTTACAGTCAGCCTTGTTATGTGGCTTGGACTGTTAGCATGCAGATAGCTCATTCAATGAAGATCTATTTAAACGTGTGAGTTCATAGAGGGCATCAAGATAGAAAGTGGTAGCCAGCACAGCCAAAGTTATTTAAAATCAGCATAATACCATGATGGCCAAAATCACCTAAAATCAGAGCACAAACCAGACCTGGAAAGATAAGGCAAGATGAATTATGCATTTTAGACCCACCATGGCCCATGGAATCCCAGTCAACCATGTCATCATAGTGCATTAGTGACTCTCTGACTTCTGGCTGGGACGGCTTTGCAGATTTTATGTGAGGTGAGGTGAAGGGCTCTGCACTCTTGCCAGCAGTGGAGTGGGTGGAAGAATATCCAGACGAACTGGAACATGATGTGTGCCATATAATCTACAACTGTCTCAATATGTTCTGGCCTCACCAGCAGTAATGGGGCCTACAAAAATGTCCTCCAAACATTATTTACCCAGACCTGCAGAGGGGAATCAAAAGTTGGGGTTTTGTTCTGAATGATGTAGTCGGTCTTCCTCTCTATGACCTGGGTAACTAGAGGTCACAGCTGGCCCAGTGTGACCATCAAGTACTCAAAGGTGTCCAGTGTAGCCCTTATCTGGATCTTGTGCGACTCAGTAGAGGCCTTTTTTTGGGAAAAGTTGTTTTTGCGTTTGCCAAAATGAGTATTAATACAGGCTTAATAATTTTTTTTACCTTAAAGCCCCCGTGGTAGGAGGGGGGTTGTTACACCTGCACTTGGGGTTGGAGGAAGCTAGAGGCAGGATGCCACAGTAAGTACAGTTTTGATTTAAAAAATATTGGTGAATATATGTGTTTAATTTCAATTATTTCATGCTGATAGCAACTGTATACCTCAGTTTACCAGAGATTTTAAGAGAAAGAACAGGGTGATAACCACTCTAGTAATGCTGGGTAGAAAGTGGTTTAAAGACTCATGCACACTCCCAAATACATAAGCTTGCTTGTCTGGACTGTGGCAGGCACCATAGATTTTTATATAGCACCATACCTTCTTTATTTATTTTGAACTACAAGAGATTATGAATGCATACAGAATATATAAATAAAACATAACATACAGCTATTGAAAATGCTAAGATAAGACCAGAAATTAATACAGAACTCTTCCCCTCACACATATTGCTATGTAAACAGCAATGTTGTATTATTTCCTTTTTGAATAGACTGATATCCTTCTTTTTAACATAGCTTCCATAGTTCCAGGACTAATAAAATGTAATAAACCTCTTAATGCTCACAGTCCTTCACAGTTATTTTCATTTTTAACATCTGGCCTCGAGAGATATAAGCCTTGAAATGTATTGCAAAATGATATCCACTCATGAAGATAAAGAGGTTTTAATTAAATTACTACCCAAAGTCATTAAATGACATTAGAACTGATATACAAACAAGCTTAATATTATTGTTCTTTAATCAAGTATTTCATTTGTAACACAGCTGAATGTGCAATAATGTTATATTCCTTAGATGAATTTGTGAAATAGAAGAAATTAGATACTTTGTTATTCTGGAAGCACAGAGAGCTAGCTAAATGTAGTTTAGATAATTTGTCATTCCTCTACTGTTGGTATTAGTGGATGAGTTAAACATTTTAGAAACATACAGCAAGATTATTAGGCCAAACTTTAACAAGCTGTATTTCCTGCACTGGAATTTATTATAAACTGTTAATTCCAAATATCTATTTGCCTTGGTTTAACAGCACCAATCATATATTCTGGTATACACATACTGTAAACATCTATAAATTCTAATGTGCCTCTAAAATAAACTATTATTTATGTACACATTAGCAGTCCTTTGCCGGACCCTTTACTGCTCGTATGTGCATAAACCTGCAAAGGCAAGCAATACAATTTATATTTTCCTTTTGGAGTTTCTTGTGAAATCATACAACATATGTTCCACTTCACTTTACCTACCAGATTGATAAGGAGGAAGTAAAGTAAAAAAATACTTTCTCTATTCTTTCACTAATATTGGTAGTATGGGGCATCCCGGGCTGCAAATTGTGGTTTGTCAAGCCCAATACCAGGCATGCTAATACTTAACACTTCCTCCTTCCAGTGATTTTGGCTAAGCAATTGACAGGTCAGTGACCATTCAGGTAGTCCTCACAACCCGGACAAACCATATACATTTATTCAAGTCCTTTTTAAAAGCATTATATAGCCACCATAGCCAGAAATCCATGAAAAAACATTCACAACCTAAGACACGAGTAGATTAAGGCAAAAGATCTTATGTGTTTCAGACATGCTTCTGTCCTTAGTCATAGATAAAGTAAAATAATGCAAGCCACAAATAAACAGAGTAATTTATTCAACCTGAACATGTGCCACATAAAACTGCAATGCTGAAAAAGGCACGAGATAACCCCGTTACACTCTGTACCATCGCAGGTGGAAGGAATTCCCAGTGAGATGAGCTCAAGTCACAATGCACACAAGCACCAGGACTGGGGAAACATTTAGGTGTTCCAAATAGATCCCATCCTAGTCACGCCCTGTGAGACAATAGCCAACCAAGTCACAAGAGACATGTAAACCAGGTGGGGAACTACACACGAAGGCAGGACTAGGTGAACACCAGCGTATGGAACAGGGAGAAGTAAATATAAGTAAACACGTCCATGGGCTGCAACAAATATATAAGCCATTTGCCCATGATTGAAAATCAGCAACATAAACATCAGCAACATTTTGCTTATAGATGAACAGCAAAAATATAAGCATAAAATATAGCACATGTGGACTGAAAAATACATAGCTACAGATGTTCAGACACTAATAAAACTATGAAAATCAAGGAATAAGTAGTATTTATTGTTATAGAGCAAATGTATAAAGATTAAAGCATTCCTAGTATCAAAAATAAAAATACAATTATACTAGACCAACATACTGTACCAACAGTTAGGCCTTTATAACTACCTATCTGTTTAATAAATATGACAGATCCCATTTGAAATAAAGTCCCCAGGGAAAGCATGTTTTTAATTTAAGGATCCAGTGTGATTATTTCTGCAGAGTACACGTACCCCCCCCCCCCCCCCCATCAAACGTGATTGTCTGCAGGTAATCATGAAAAAGTAAGCATCGGTATGCAGAGTATCTGGCTTGGGGGTTCACAATGTGCAGCAGGACATCCCATATTGAAAGTCTGATTTGGGCATTTAAAACATTTTAATTGTTGTCATCTGTTCTTGATGCTGGCAAGTGGTTGTGCTCTGCATGGCAGTGGTAGTAGACTTGAGTCACGTTTAGACATGACTGATAGGCCAGTCACTCAATCCATGGAGCAGTGTGGCTGCACTGGTCCACAGATTTCCAGCTTCAGCTTCCATGCAGGTTCAAGGACCAAAACCCAGGATAGTCAAAATCCTGTGCTTTGATCCACTTTAATATGCGAGATGAGTATATCGACAATCCCCGCGGGTTTAACACAGCGGGGCATGAGAGATGATAAAGGGGGCCCACTGAGACTCTGTTGCCTAGGGGCCCACAAAACTCTGGAGCCAGCCCTGGTGCCCAAGGTTTCTTGTTTTAATGGTGGCCATGCATAGCAGGGCAGCCCAGGTCGTGCTGCCCCACCGCTATATGGTACAGTAGAACTATGGTCATTTTTTGCAATAGTTCTGCTTAAAGCCTTACAGAATATCAGAGGCACATAGAAAGGCCATATCAGCAAAGGTTAAACTGAATTGGGGGTGATTGAGAACTCTGAAAGTGAATGGGTAAGCCCAGTTCCTAGTCCCAAAACCCAAAGGAAGCTAAATGAAGTTTCAAAATTTGATGTTTACCCCATGCCCATGAGTGAATGAACTGAATGAAAAGTTGTGAGGTTCACCATTTTTGATCTAACTAAGGGGTACTGGCCGAAGGTGGAGGCCAGGCCTGAAACTACCATTACAGTTCCAGATACCTGTTTCATTATCTAATAATGCCATTTGGACTGCATGGTGCCTCTGCTATCTTTCAAAAGCTGATGGATCAGATCTTGAGAACACATCAGAGCAGTCCCAGGTGGGTATTCCCAGGTGGGTATTATCGCAGGTTTGTATCAGACTTGTAGGTTTGTATCAGCCTGAATTGCAGCCCCATTGAAAGACCGCATTGGGGGGAGTGGGGGTCAGAAATGGTAACGTGGTCTCCAAGATCTGAAGTCTGCATTGTGCCAACAGCCACTCCTGATTTTAGGAGTTCTTGGTACAAATGGAAGCTACAGATGCAGGTTTTAAGGGTAGTACTGTCACAATTCATGAATAGGGAAGAACGCCCCATCTTGTACTTAAGCAGAAAGCTCAGCCCTGTTGAAAGAATTACTCCATTATGAAATGGGAAGCCTTAGTGGTAAAATGATCACTTGAATCTGTGTTATAGTACTTCCTTGGTAGAAATTTTGAATTTTGGATAAAATAAAGAGAGAAATGGTTTCTGTCGCTCTTGAACATGCGTGAGCATGCTGGAGCTTAGGCCAGGTAGGCTCCAAGAAACCCTAAAGCTCTATTTAGGCTACACTGTAAGCTAGTAAGAGTTCCCCTGCCCTTCAGTCATACTCCAGGGGCCCAGAAGGTCAGGGGACCCACCATTGTTGTTCCACCACCTAATTTATCATATTTGTGCTCACTTGGCATCATTTGGCATCATGTTTCTGCTGTTTCAGTCATTAGTCTTCTAGCTTCATGCAACTAAGTTAAAATACAGAAAAAACAATAAAATTAAAGGATTTCACTTTTTTATATAATGGCATGAATGACACTTTGCAAAGCCTAAGGATATATATATATATATATATATATATATATATATAGAGATAGAGAGAGAGAGAGAGAGAGAGAGAGAGAGAGAGAGAGAGAGAGACTTGCTTTTTGAGGTTGATGAATTCTTTCAATAAAACACAGAGCACATTTAATTAGAGATTCCACCTCTTTAGAAACCTTCAAGGTTGACAGGGAACCTCCAACAATGTTTCCACTGCCCTGATTGTTCTTTTAAGTCTGGACTTGTTACTTTGGCTTGCACCTTCAAACCATACAAAGAAGAAGAAACTGCGCGCAGACAAAGTTATCAAATTGAAGAACAACTTGCACAGTCTTGCTTTTTTGTTTGTCAGAGAAATGATAGTCTCTGCTGGGCTTTTCTCAGGATGGCTGTGGTGTTTTTCTCCCACTGTGTATAATCTGAAATAGTTGTACCTAGACACCTCATTCACCATTGCAATCTTCACATTATCTACAAAGACAGCATGTACAGTACAAATAAAGCTACAGTAATTTACCTTCCATGTTGCAGCAGACACTTTACCTACCTTATCTTGTGTCACTTAGTTAATGGCAGGGGGTTGTTATTTACTGATTTATAAGAAAATGACTCTTTGGAAACCTTCATATGTTTCCTGCAAATATAGATGAGCGAACTTCTTGAAAATTCGATTCGGGCGATTTGCTGAATTTCCCCAAGAAATTCGGGTTCGCCCGAATCGAACTTTTACGAATCGCTCACCAGAAAAAAAAAATGCCGGCATGGTGGGAGCGGGCAGGCCGGCTACGCTGTCAGCGGGCGGCGGAAGCCTGCCTGCCCCCACCATGCCGGCATTTGTTTAAAAAGCAAACACTTACCTGCATGCTCGGAGCGTGGAGGCCGGCGTCGCTCTCAGGCGCCCTCTGATGACGCGTCCTCTGATGACAGCTGAGAGCGTCATCAAAGGCGCCTGAGAGCGACGCCGGCCTCCACGCTCCGAGCATGCAGGTAAGTGTTTGCTTTTTAAACAAATGCCGGCATGGTGGGAGCGGGCAGGCCGGCTGCGCTGTCAGCGGGCCGGCTTCCGCCGCCCGCTGACAGCGTAGCCGGCCTGCCCGCTCCCACCATGCCGGCATTTTTTTTTTTTTTTATTTCAGGGAAAATTCGATCGGCACGAACCAAAAAAAAATTCGGGTTCGTGCCGAATCGAATTTTCCCTGAAATTCGGAGCGAATTCCGGTTCGTCCGAACCGGTTCGCTCATCTCTACCTGCAAAGTCAGGAGATATGCTTAACCTTTATCTTCAAATCATATAGAGAAAGTAAAACTGATCACAGAACCAATTACTGAATTGAAGAACATCAGTGACAGGATGGTGACACGCCCATTAATACCCCATAACCTACACCCCATCAGTGCCTTATACCCCCCATCTTATCCCCTCGACATCAATACTACTCTCTATATGTCCCTAACACCACTTTTTTCTCTAATATAATTTTTTCTCTAATATATTTATTAGAGGGGTTACATATTAGAAAACTTATCCAAACTTAATATGTGTCCCCAATGTAAGAACCAAGCATTTACCATTACCTTAGCAACATCAAATATGTGCCATTTATGTTCTCATGTATGTTTTATATTTCTTATATAGTTTGTGCCTTACATAGTATTTGGAATTAATTACTCTTCAAAAGCTCTTAGAAAACATCCCTACCACCAGAGCAAACATCTCCCATTTCATTGTGCTTCATTTGGTAATCAGCAGTACATACTCAATACCACTTGGTGGCGCCGCTCTATCCTGTGCCCACCTGCATTATCTTCTAACAGCCGCCTCGGTTATCACTGAAGATAACCAACAAAATGGCGGCACCTACATATGGCGACAGGCGCGAGCGGGGGGCACTGAAGGAAGCGGAAATACGCAAGTTTTCTTGCGTTTTCCCTTCCTACTGCTCCGATTGGCTACTGACGGAGCAACACCCCAGACCAAGGGACCAATAGGACCCCGGTCTGAGGAACGGTCCCCTGTGACGTCACCCCCCCCTTACACTGTTAAAAACGAGCGCCAACTAGGCGCCGCACATCCAGCGCAGCATTGGGAACGCCACCACCCGCCCTTCACGGACGGGTGCGCTCCAGCCGACAGCCACACTCCTATACCACCCAGGTAAATGTTTTACTCGCACGCACTTTACCTTTCATGACTAACATAATATAATATATAGGATGCTTACCTTACTTCTCCCTTCTTAAAGGGACCACACGGGAATAACTACCAGTAGTCACTTGAACTACCCCACAAAGGTACAACATCTCTCATATTTATACAACCCCACACACCAAGCCTAAGTACTAAATTTACCAACATTTCATTATTTCTCACCAGGAGGTACCCTTACTAAGTGGTTTGCAACTTTACCCTACTGCCTTTACTAATTCAACAGCCTCGCTACCAATCGCACAAGGTAATCACTAACTGGCCTTTTAACTGTTATTAACCTACCAAATACTATGATAATGCTATATCTATATAACTTTTATCATCGGTAACTTATTCTAATTTCCGCAAGGGGACTTACTGTATTTTATTACTCAACATGTTTATCAAATGTTATACCCCTGTACCAGCATATTATGTACTTACCACAGAATATACAATGAAAAATGACATTGCCATGTAACTAAGTATCAACACTGACATCTACCATTATGCTACAGATGTAAATATTGGCCATATACACTGAGGAAGCGCTAAGCCGCGAAACACGTCTGTATAAAGCCAAAAAACAGGATCAATCCTTGCTACAAACTGCATTTGCTACAACCTGTTTAGACAGTACCCAACGGATACCTATCTTGCTACAAACGCCACTTGCTACAAACTGAATTTTAAAAGTTCACAGATTACCGTGAGAACCTTTTTGTACCCTAACACAATCTACTGTTATTCTTTTACATTCTTTTGTTATTCCTGTATGACACAAGCATGATATATTGCATTACTGTATTTTTGTTCTATTACATACACAAACAAGGAGGACTGGGATGCCCTCCTAGGGTCCAACAAAGCCCCCCAATTTTTGATTTCCCTTGTAGAAACCAGGGAAATCTCCCCCCCTCTCTTGCTAATTTAGGGGAGCAGGACCACATCACTTATCCAACACACCCTAGACACCAGACCCCCTGAGGCTCCAATAACGGGTTACCCCAGCAGGAACACCCCCCCCCCCCCAATAGTCTCTGTTTAGATTTCCTCTGGATGGTTGCAGTGTTTTTCTTCCATGTCAGATAATCTCAGCTGATAATGCCTAGAAACATGGGGGTAATTTAAGAAGGGATAGCGTCAGGTAGTGCCTCGTAGCGACAGGCAGCGTCTGGTGAACGCCGGGCGCTGTACGCTAAACCACATTTATGAAAGCAAATTTGGTGAGCGACTCTAAAAGCGACATGTAGCGTCTCATGTATTATTACAGACGGCTCAGCGTATAGCGTCGGCGCTCTAGTTTCCAGAGCGCCAGGTATTACCTTTCGCTCAGTGTCGCTCTTCCATACATTTCAATGGGCGTTCATTTGCTTGTGTTTAAATAGCGTGTTTACCTTTTTTTTGCCTAAATTATTGTGTGACCTCTCCTGGCTGCAAACAAACACTTTTATAAACTTTTTAGACTTTTTATATTTTTATGCAGAATTGTCATTACAGGTCTGGCACTAAAGTGTTAATGTCATAGTGTTAAAACAATATCATTCCATGTGTTTTCACTTAGTTACTGGTGTATATGTGTTCAAAAACAGACTTTAATCACAAAGCGTCTGGCGCTCTATGCTATAGAGACCATATTTACAGCGCCGATGCTGTGTGTGTGTGTCCTTTTTTTGTATGTATGGTGTGGAGCACTGAGAGTCGGTCGCACTGAGCTGGCGCTACATATTACTCGCTGCAGTGCTGTACTGGTGTTAGAGTGCCCAACATACATCACATTCATCAATGCTGGAATTCATCATACAGAGACTGAGGTGCTCTGTTATAGCTCCCAATACCCACTTACAGCGTCTATTAGCGGTTGCTCTAAGCGTCGCTATACAGGCGCTCATCTGCCGATACCTGGCATTAGTAATGAATCAGCCTCCACATCTCTTTCATTCTTGCAATCTCCACATTAACCACAAAGTCAGCATGTTGCAGACACCTCCATATGTACATGCTGTATCATCAGCAAACAGGCAAACATTAGTTACCTTCTCCTATGTCACTTATGTAATGCCAGGCTGTTGGCTCTACATCAAAAGAAATTGTGCACCTCATTTGGAGAACATCTCAGTTACAAAACCCAGCCAGGATCAAGAAGTTTGCATTTTATTATATGCTGAGATGGAAAAGCTTTTCATTATTTAATAACTACTAGTCAACTTGTATTTTAATGAATGATTTCCTCAATGTAAATCAAGATTTCAGAAGAGCTCTCTGTTAAAACACTTTTCAGTTGGAAGTCTGATGCCAGTGTAAAAGTAGGTTAATTGATTTAAAAGGAATATTAAACATTTTTTGCATTGGTAGGGGTGGGTTATAATAACCCATATGTGCGTCAAAGGGTCAAAGGGTTTCTGTAATATTTTTAGATATATCATTACCTAACTGGCCCATGCTCCTACTGCGGAAGGCTTAATAAATGTAATGGATGTGAGCACTAGTGTGTATTCAGGCTTGCATGGCCCCATAGTCCCAGGATACTTCTGCTAGATGTGCTTGTTTTTATAAGGGAAACATGTTGGCCACCTCCATTCTGTTAATTTGGAAGCAATTTCCTTCACATTTTATGACTCACAAGAGGGTTTTTCCATTTTCTGCAGCCAAACAGCTGTTTTCTTCTGGAATACTTAATGCAGCACCAAAGGGGTGTTGTTTTGCCTTTACTTTTTTATGCTTTACATTACCAATTAGCCTGTATTACTAGATTTGCATAGGTTTCATAGAAAGCAATCAACCCATAATCGTATATGTAGCCTGCAGCTATTGCAGGGGAGAGAAAACCAAATGAAACAACTGGATAGCAACTCATGTGTGTTTTTAATACCCTGTTGTCCTGTCAGAGATTAGAAAGGTTTAGAATATAAATCCAACATCTTTATCTCCAGCACATGCAGGCATACTGAAAATCTCTTAATTATTAATTTTTAGACTAGACTATATCAAGGGATCTGAAAATGTGGCAATTGTGTTTTCCCCATTTTTAGTCATCCAGTTTCATAATTAAAGGTAACAATACTACAACTACAAATCTACAACATTTTGTGAATTAAAAACATATTTTAAAAGGTCAGAATAAGCTTCTTCTAGAAAGGTTTTAGTAAGCAACATGAATTCAAGAAAAAACATGAGAGGAACCATCTACATATCTTTTTAGAACGTCCTCATCTTATGTGGAAAAGCTCTCTCTTCTTTAGTAAGCAAACAACGAACATTTATAGACAAAAATAAATAAAAATGTACTTACCTTCTCCGCCACTTAAAGCAGACTTTCAGTCAAAGAAAGTTTAGTAATTTGCTCCTCTACCCCCCCCCCCCTGTCGATCAATAGTGTTGAATTGTTTGTGAAATAACATGCAGATGCAGCGCTCCTGAAGTGAAATAGGAGTGGCAATCTTTCTACACACCTGACAGTCCTGCAAACACATAAGCATGAGGGGGAAGCTGTGCCAGCAGCAGCCTGCACCAAACTGAGAGAGATATATGCCTCTGTAACACAAGGCAGTATGTTCGTCATTCTACACACAAACACACTGAATAAACAGCTGCTGTAGAAAAGTTAATGTGTGTGAGAGTGAAGCTGTTACTATGTATCCTCATGTATCTTAATCATGTGACAGCCGCGGAGCTTTCAGACAGTGGAGACAATGTATTTAGGAGATCTCTGCTGTAAGCAGAGCAATTATGAGTCATTACAGCTGATGGATCACTACTTCTGGCTAGAAATAAGTGATGATTGTACAAAGATTTGAGACAATTTTGACTGTGGGACTGAGTTTTTCAGACGCAGGACTGTCAGGTGAGTAGCAAGATGGTCTCTTACATGCACTTCAGAAGTGCAACATATACATGCTATTCCATAACTGCACGATGTTAAAGTTTACTAAAGGCAAGCCCAATTGTTGTCCCATTGTCTTAGTCCCATTGCACTACATGTTGCACTGTCCTAAACTTCAATGTGATTTCAAAAAGACCCTGTAGTTCCTAAGTTAGCATTAACTTAGTTTACTATATGAATCATGAAAGGGACTCATCTAATGTTTGCACCAGGGCCCATCACATTTAATTACGCCACTGGTTAGTCCCATGGACATTGTGTTGGTGGCACTGTGCCAAAAGCTCCCTGTCCATCAAGTTCATTAGCTGATGAGGATCATATAACCTAACCACACCCTCAGTTTTGGACAGCAGGATTTTGTCCACTGATTTCATTCCTATATCTGGGTGCCAGTGGATCTGTCACAGTTCGCACCTTTATACAGTAGTAAGTACAGATAGTATCCGTGTACTTGTTAGTTTGCCAACCTTGTTTCTCAGTTTTGTTAACCTAGGTTTGATTGTACACCGATGAGAGATTTGTTGGCACTATAAAAATAAAGATTATCATTGTTATTATTGATATTCCTCATATAAACTATATATAACTACTTTTTATATTTTTATGGCTGAATTAAAGCCTTGTATTTATGGTCCCAGCTTAATATTAAAAGCTCGACATTCTCATGTCAAATCTTCAGCACTATTTTCCTAGCTAAAATCTTTTCCTGGCAGCAAACTCTAGCAATGGTGCTCCCAGTAGCACCGAACTAGGACTGTTGACTGTTGGTAAGGAAAGGAAAGTTTCATCATTTTGTTTTGTTTGCCTACAGATGACCTGTCAGAAATGTCTACCTACACTGCATCACAATTAGAGAAGTTCTCCAAGCCAAACGCCAAAGTATTTCAGGAAATACTGGCTTACTGATATGAATACATTTGTGGTATGTTGGGGAAGCCCATTCACTTTCAGTACAACTTCATAATCTTTAGTAGGTTTACCAAAGCTTTAAAGTGGACCAACACCCAGGATTTTGACTATCCTGGGTATTGGTCCACTTCCCCGGGGCACCCTGATCGGGGGTGCCCCGCTGTGTGAAACCCCCCAGAAAGCCCCAAAAAACTTACCTCACCGCCGACGGACAAGCTGATTGACAGCGACGGACAAGCAGCTTGCCCGTCGGCGCCTCCCGCGCGTCACTCTTGATGTGTGCGCGCCCGCGCCGGCAATTCAGAGACGGCCGGCGCGGGCGCGCGCACGTCTAGAGGAGCGCGAGTGAGGCGGCGGCGGCGGAAGCAGCGGCTGGAGAGGTAAGGTTTTTCGGGGGTTTTGGGGGGTTTACACCCCGCGGGACATCCCGATCTCGGATGTCCCGCGGTGTGTGAGGTGATCGGCCCGGGAATCTTATAGATTCCCGGGCCGATCACCTCAGGGTGTTGGTCCACTTTAAAGAAATACATGGTGCAAAGGGGGATTGCTAAGAGGTCTTGAAGGGGTCATGGAGCAGGGAAGTTGCAGTTAAAAGTATAGTCTTTCATGGACTTTCCCTACAAACCTCAAATCAGGGCTGCTAACGGGCGCAAGGCTCCCCTGTATACCTTTACACAGTTCCATGGCGGCGATTGATCTCCCACATCCCCGGTATCTGAAGGCAGTTGGCACAAATGCACATTTCAGCCTGTGGGTTCTCTATAGGTGCTTTGGTTAAGCTTCATACACTGCTATACACCTCTGTACAGCCAGAAGCTGGAAGTGTGGCATTGGGCTTCAGATACCAGGGCTGTGAGAGATCAGATTGGAGTTGATGTGAAGGGACTGTTTTCTGGAATTCCCCGAGATTAGGCTTGAGAGCAGTTTGGTCCCCTTGCATCACTGTACCAGAAATATGGGGCAGAGGAGCACAAAAATTTGCAATCAGATAAAAATTGTATGCAATGCATCTCAGTAACACGCTTATAATCCTTGTCCAGGCAATAAAAAAAAAATGCACTACCTTAAGTGAGATCGAGCCTGAGGGATCATGTCATGCAGTCTGGTTTTAGCCTGCTGTCAGCTCACGTCCTCAGTGCGCATCCCGGCTGCCATTCATAAGGTTGCTTGCTTACTTGCTGATTGGCGCAACATGTGACCTATTACAAGTGTTGTACGGCTGATAACAAGGTGGACGTTCTTTTGTTAACCAGGGGCTGGTCAGGATCATTTATTCATCTTTGGAGGTGAGAGTGATGGCACCAGACTAACTCAGTCTGCTGAGCTGCGAGAGATTGAGTCTGTGGGCTGGTAGATAAGTGAGGCCTGGACATTAGTACAAATTAAGAAATGATGACACAACTACATGCCTTCGTTCCCACCTGTCTAGTACCGCATGCATTTCTGCATTCGAGGCAGATGCAGCAGTACAGAAAAAGAAATCCTTCAATGGCACATTTATGACCCCTTTCACACCTCTCTGGCACGGCAGAGAGGAGAAATACGTGGCCACAAAAAGTCCTGCCCGCTGCATCCTGGCCGCAAACACACCCTATTACAAAGGGATTGTTTTAGAACGTAGAAGCAAGTGTGAAAGCAAACAAAACGTTAACACAAAACAGAGTTCCTGCGGCAAAACGTACGCCTCAAAAGCGACCAGACAGGTGTGAACGTAGCCTATGCTTTACTGCTGGGAAAACATTTTAGATTTTAGTGTATTTACAACACACTGTTTACTTTAAATGTTATTGTTGGCAATTTATTTACAGGTGGTTTCAATTCACTTGCCGTGTATACAGCTCATTGTGATCTCATGTTAAACTTTGCAAATATACTGCATACATATGTTTTTTAGTTTTCACCAAAGACTGCAAAGAGATGGCTGGAATATGCATTTATTCCTCAACACATTCTAAATTCTAATAATGAACCCAGCTGGAATTGCAGTCCCATGATATCCCAGCAATAAGCAGTGCTACATTCCGCTTATGCTATTGGCAGTGCTATTGACCTCAAATAACGTATTGAACAGCTGTGGAAGGTTACAAAATTTATTATGCAATCCATCTTCTGTGCTGAACTTTTAAAAAACGTTTCACAGGGGAAGATTTTTTTTCATTCATATCCGAACAGAATATCCCAGATGTAACAGTAACTCAAACGAAAAGCATATTTGTTCTTTAAATGATTCACTCATGCTTTGCAAAGAAAAGTTAAACACATACTCAAATATTGTGGTGCACAATGGCTTTATACAGATAAGAGTAATCATGTATTATTATCATAGTATTCATATTTTTGCTCAAAATTGCCCTTTCTATAAAAGCTTTGAGCCTTTAGATTGTAAGCCCGCAAGGGCTTCTAATGTATTCCTGCATCTATGAGGTCGATTTAGAGCCTGGTGAGTAAACTATTTTTTAGGAGAGAGAAATGCCGTTCACTTTTATTGTCTACCATGGGGCTAATTCAAAGCCAGGTGAAAACTGACACCTGGTAGACAATGAAACTGAATGGCAGTTTTCTCTCCTAAAAAAGGGGAGTTTTCTCACCAGGCTGATTCATTACTAGCGCCAGGTACCGGCAGATGAGCGTCTTTAACGAGGCGTTTAAAGGGACCGCTAGTAGTCGCTGTGATGGGCTATGGTTCGCTGTTAAAGAGCGCCTCAGTCGCTGGCCGGCATTGATGAATATGTTGTATGTGAGTCGCTCTAACACCAGTACAGCACTGTATGGGAGAGAACGGTAGTGCCAGCTCAGTGCGACCAACTCACACCATATTCATAAAAAAAACAGCCTCACATAGTGCCGGCGCTCAAAATCGGGTCGTTGTAGAGCACCAGCGCACCAGAAGATGTGTGATTAAAGTCTTTTTTTGAACACATATCCACTAGTAAAAAAGCGAAAACATGGATTTACATTATTATTATGTTATTATGTTATTATGTTATTACATTGTGACATGAACACTTTAATACCAGACCTGTAATGACAATTCTGCATAAAAATATAAAAAAACAAAAAAGTTTTTCAAAAATGACTTTTAATTGGCCAGGAGAGGTCACACAATTAAATAGAAAACACAGATTAAAGAGAAGAAAAGTAAAGTCCATTGAAATGTATGGGAGAGCGGCAGATAGTGACAGGTAATAAGCCAGAGCGCCAGCGGTATACACTGAGCCATCTGTGATGATAAATCGGACTCTACATGGCGCTGTTAGAGTTGCTCACCGGAATCGCTTTGATAAATGTGGCACTGCATACAGTACCAGGCGTTCGCCGTTCGCTACCTGTCGCTACGAGGCACTACCTGCCGCAATCCCTTGATGAATAAACCTCTATGTGTTTAACTTCTGTTACATCTGACTGATAATACCCTGTGTATTATATGTAATGTTGCATTATAAGTCTTTTACCTTACTCCCTGGAATCCCTACCTTGTACAGCGCCATGATAGTCATAAATAAACAATGGTAGTATTAATATTTTGCCAATTGTAGTGGGTGTGCCGGTTGAAGCAGATTTATGCTCCAACAAATTCTGAAGCAAGGGTGATAGTTAGACTCCCTTTTATTGCAAGACTGACTTGCTTGCCCTATTTTAAGCCCTTGCCCAGGTATACACTAACTTCTTCCCATCTTTTTGATGTAAAGCCAAAGATCTGGCCTGGTTTGTGCACCGTCAAGATTCCCCTGCCTTGGGTCGAGCTACCTTCTCCTCACCTGCTCCTCTGCATGCTCCATGCTCCATGCACTTGGGGTCAACCCGTCTCTCACAGTTGGAGAAAATTAGTTGTCGCACCCTGGGCCTGTACCTCTACTGCAGCAATCTAGGTAATTTTGCCAAGACCTGTCCGAATAAGAAAAAGCTGGTGGAAAACTTCAGTGCCAAGACAAGCTGGGGGAGACTCTTCTAGACGATCAGGTATCCTTCCCTCATTTAAACAAATTGTTAACCACTATGTCCATATGGGAACATTTCCAAAAAAAGTGTCACCTCCTTTATCAATAGTGGGGCCGCTGGTAACTTTTTGGATAATTCTCTCGCTGTCACTCTAGGTATTCCATTAATACCCTTGAGTAACCCCCTTCAGATTCTGGCAGTCAATATTGAACCTATCCTTGGTGGGGTGGTTTCCTTTAAGACTCTGTTAATCAGGTTAGTTGTTGGTTCCTCTCATTCAGAAAGCCTGGAATTTCTCATTCTAGATATTCCTGTAACTCTGTTAGTTCTAGGCTTTCCTTGGCCCAACATTCCCCTTATAAATGGAGTCCATTTTGTTTTGATCATTGCATTTTCACGGCGTTGAGAATGACTAATGTTTTACTTGATGGTTTACCTCTGCATTATTCCGATTGGGTGGACGTATTCTTGGAGAAATCCGCCGACCCGCTACGTCCTTACAAAGGGCTCACGATTGTCCCATTGAGTTCCTTCTGGGTACCTTGCCCCCTTGTTAGCAATGTGGAGTTAGCAATGAAAGAATACATTTTGGAGAAGGGTTGATTATAGAGGTCTGAATAAAATTACTGTCATGAACAGACAGTAATGTGTCATTTTACTGGCATGATACCTCCCGATCCTAGCAGGTGCCATGCCAGCTCCTGACCATGATGAACTGGTATAGGGCACCCCTGGACCCCTTACCAGTTCACCCCAAGTGAAAAAGAAATAAGACACCACACAAAAATAGTTTCTATATTCCTAATTTAACTTATACTCACCCATCCAAGTCTTCCATCTTGTGTCCCTCCACCGGGCACTGTCTTTCTCTGGTCCGGTGGGTCTTTTTGTCCCATGCCACCTCCTCTTCCTTCTTCAGGTCTCTTCGGGCCCCTCCAGTGTGTAGCTGTGGCGGCATGGGCTCCAAGTATAAAAGCTGGCTCCTCCGATCCTCACTTCTGGCACCCCTGGAAAAGCCCTGAGCCCATAACAAAGAACATAAGGGCTTGTAACTTGAAGGTTCAGGGGCCGCCAATAGTGTGGCCTCTGAGCCCTGGGTTACAAGCCCTTATGCCTGGGATTGTAGCCTTTGGTGGGGACCCCACTTTTTTTTGTAAAAATGTAGGAAACATTAAAAAGAATATGGTCCCCACTATCACTTTCTCGGCTAAATGGCATTCAATAAAACAAGGGAAATTGACAAAAAAAATTTTTGACAAATATTTTATCCCTAGATACAAATTGTACCTAATGAAAAATGCTCCTAAAAATCCTAAAAAATATAAAACAAAAACCTCCAGGCAGTTTTAATGTTTAATGGGGTACATTTAAAAGCCTTATTTAGTAAAACACCTAATAGAAAAAATCTGTTAAACTTAGTTAAACTGATTCCTTCATGATGACCTACAGAGAGAGAGTGGCTCCACCCCCCCTGGGAGGAAACACAAACTGAACAGAGGTTAAAACCCCACCCCTTCCTGTCCACCTCAGTCTTAAGCAAGTAACATAAGGTAAACCGTAGGACAATGGGAGGGAACTAAGGGGTCATCATGAAGGACTCGTATAAAAAACGTTACCAGTAAGTCTAACAGGGTTATTCTCCTTTTGTTTTTCATGAAGATTCATGTAGAGGTTTAGCAAGTAATTATAACTTAGGCGTTGGAAGCTGCTAGTAAAACCCTTCTACCAAAAGCCTGATGTTTTGCAGAAAGGAGATCTAGTATATAGTTCTTGAGGAAGGTGTGGGTAAAGACCACATTGCTGTTTTACAGATCTCTTCTATAATGGCCCCTGTCCTCTCTGCCCAAGAAGATCATCAAATCTATTCTTAATACATTTATAGTGAGAGATCTTCTTCTGTTCCTGCTTTAGCTGCCAATGTTGGGAGCACTATGTCTTGGGACCTGTTGAGAGACTCAGCAGTCTTTGGCAAAAATAAAGAATTGTGTCTCAATATGGCCTTATCTGGAAGATTTGTGCAGTAGGGCTCCCTCATCAATAGAACTTGCAGCTCACTTACCCTCCTGGTTGATGGCCAACCAAAAACAAAATTTCAAACACAACCTCTTTTCTGGTACTTCCTCCAATGGCTGAAATGGAGGTTCCAGTAACCCTTTCAACGCAACTGTCCCATGGTGAAAAACCTTTAAAGGATGTTTCTTTCTTCAGCTTGTAAGCTTCACAAAATAGAAAAACATTTCCAAACCTTTGCATAGATGTGTCTGGTGGTCAATTTACGACTGTCCAATTGAGCTTTAACCACTCTGGCTGAACAGCTCTTCTTCTCTAACATAGCCCCTTCAAGATCCATGCTGTTAGTTGACCTTGATGAATCAAATTCAGAATATTTGGTAGATGCCATGGCCACTTCTTCACTATCCTTCAGGATCTTCTTGGCCAAAATGGAGCTATGAAGATAATGTTGACCTTTTCTCGCGCTATCTTCTGGATCACTTGCAGCGGTAATCTGAAAGGGGGGAAGGCATAATATAGGAGAAAGCTCCAGGGATGAGTCAGGGCATCCACTGCTAAAGCACCATCCTACCTCAGTGAGTAAAAAATCTCGCATTTTGAATTGTTGGCACTGGCAAAAAGATCTGTCTGAGGAAAAGCCCAAAGGGCTACAATCTGGAGAAAAAATTCCTGGTTTAGACACCACTTAGTCTGTTGTAATCTGAACCGACTTAGAAAATCTGCAATAGCAATCAGGCTTTTATTGAACTGCCGATATTGACAGGGCCTGTTCCTGTAGGGGAAAAAAGAAATTGAGTGATTTATCATGGACAATGACCTGGTCCTGCCGCAATGATTTAGGTATGCTACTGTGGAAGCATTGTCGGAGTGGATCTGGACATGGTAAAAAAATGACCCAATGCCAGCTTGACCGCCATTAGTTCCCTGAAGTTGAAGGATCTCACTTTCCTTGGACATTCAGGTTGTCCAGGTAGGATCCCCAACCCCAAGAGCTGGCGTCTGTTATAATCACTACAGGATTCCGTTGCTTCCACTGTCTTCTCCTTTTTAGTATGAATGGATCTGTCCACCCATGCTGGCTTTCTAGTACATCCTCCTCTATTTGAACTTCATGATCCAATGAGTCTGGGCACTTGTCCCAACGTGATAATAGAGATCACTGCAGGGTTCTCATATGAAGCTGAGCCCTTGAGACTGCCGGAAGAGCAGTTGTCATGAGACCTATTAATTCTCGTAGAGAAACCTGAGGGAAATTGACAAATTATTGAGAGAATAGAACCACCGCCCCTCGAAATGGAGAGGAGATTCTTCTATCCCATTCTTTTGAATTAGCTCTTGTAAGACTAGTGGCAAGGCCTCCCTCTTCCTGGTGTCCCTTGGTCACCAGAAAGAAACATTGAGGGATGGACAAAATTTCTAAGCATTATCCCCTTTCCAATGTCTGTAGCGCAAACTGATTTTAGGAGACTGCTCTCCAGGCGGCTACAAACAATTCGAGCCTCCCCCTATGGGGTAGTCTTTTACAGGACTGAGACTTAGGGCCCTTGGGGGTTTTCAGAGCAAACTACACTTTCTCTGAGGCCTAGTGTGTTTCCATCTGTTCTTCTGCTTGTTCTATCTGCCCTGAAACTGCCTTATGGAAGTTTTGGTTCCAGTATCATTTGCAATTTTGTAACTTTCTTTTCTTATTTGGAAATTCCTTCCCTGCTTCACTAGAATGAGGGGCCCTTCTGGCGCAGGCTAATAAGGCAGTTGACATAGACGTGGCTCTGATGGTCTTCTCTAAAGCATTAGGTAGGAAGGAAATGGCTCTATAAAGGGTAGGTAAAGTCTCCTGAATACTTTCCATAGGAGTGTCATTCTATAAATAAACTTTAAGGTTACTGAGCCAGTTTTCTGATGACATCATCCACTGCCAGGGCAGGTCTAAATGTGAATGCAGCATCCTACGCTCTTTTCAGGATTACTTCTGTCCTGCGATCCATTGGATCACGCATTGCCCCAATATGTTCGAAACTTAGATCTGCCGCTCTTGACATCTGTCTCAACTGTGCATCTAATTTTGGACATTTTCTACAGGCTCTATGTCCTGCTCTTAAAAGAGGTATATCCATTTGAATGAGCCTGGCAATTTCTTTTTTTGGTTACTTCCTTTTGGACTAATTAATATCCATTTGAGTGCTAAATGTGAAATATTTTGGATTTTTTCTCCATAAATTTCTTATACATGGTATTTTGTACTGATAAGGGCTTATCTTCACACTTGATTCCCCGTGTATGGTACATGTCATCTAATAAACCTGCCAAGTCCTCTGGCAAGGGCCCGAGGAACCAGAAGCCCCCTCACCCTTCCTTTCACACTGCATACCCTTGTTAAGGGAGTCCTTGGATGAGATCATGCTTCAAACTGAACAGGTCCAGAACTGTGGGTGTTTGCAGAAGGGATAGAAGTGGTAAGGGATACTACTGGTCTAGGACCCTGGGCTAGCTGTACTAATTGAAGGATGGATGTGCCAGCAGTGGATGCCCCTAGGAGTGACCCAAGGGAACTTGGCTAAGATGGCTAAGATCTCCCTGTACCTAGCTGAAGCCTCCTCTCCAGTTCTTAGCTGAAGGCATGCCTGACATACAGACTTCTGTCAGGTAGTGTAACGCTACAGGATACACAGCAACTAATAGGTTTGGGATCCTTGAGCTTCTCTTTTGGGGGTCCTTGTCTCTATCCTTATCCTTTACTTTGGGTGGATTAGACAAAATAGACAACTTATGTTTTCA
This sequence comes from Gastrophryne carolinensis, assembly GCA_027917425.1. Classification (NCBI taxonomy): domain Eukaryota; kingdom Metazoa; phylum Chordata; class Amphibia; order Anura; family Microhylidae; genus Gastrophryne; species Gastrophryne carolinensis. The sequence goes on from CM051236.1 coordinate 169,796,010, forward strand.
CAGGCATTGTGCACAAGATTTTAAAGTAGACCAAAACCGAGGATTTGGTCCTTGCCCCTGGAAAACCCCGATCGGGTATGCCCTACTGTGTGAAACTCCCCAAGTCAACCAAACAAACTCACCTCTACCCGGTCCTATGGCGCATGCACGGCATCTTATCCGATCACCGTGCTCGGATCTGCTCCTGCCCCTTCATCTAAGCCTTCGCCTAAGGTGAGTGGATCTGAGTGCAATGGCGGCTGCATCCCCCACTACCTCCAAACAGGAAGTGTACCTGCGCAGACCATTCACAAATGCCTGGCGCAGACACACACCCTGCTAAACGGATAGCAGGAATGTAGCTGCTGCTTGTGCATGTGCCATTGGACCGGGAAAGAAGGTGAGTTTCTGGGTGACCTGGGGAATTTCAAACAGCAGGGCATCTCGATTTGGGATGCCCCGGGGGAGGGAATCTAGCGTGTGCTTTGGTCCAGTTTAAGGCTAGGAGATACACCTTCTGCACCTGGATTCTTCTGCCCAAAATCGCTGACCTATAGTGGGCTAGGAACGGAGGCTTCATATTGCTGTGTGCTGCTGGGCTTCCGAGTCGCTGCCCCCTCGCTGCTGTGGCACTGCTGCCGCTGCTCCTTTCTGAATCCCTTCCAGCCTCTGCAATGGCTGACGAGCTAATGCTGCTTACACTTCCAGATCGCCCCACGTGTAGAGGCCGCAACTGGAAGTGACGTCAAAGTGCTGCTGGGTAAGCGGGCATGAGTCTCCTCTCCGCTTCCCTAGCCGCCACCGATCGGAGGCTGCAATAAATCTGCCCAGGTTCCCCCAGGCAAACGTGCTGGCGCCCGCCACCGCAGTTGTCCGGCATTTAAAGGGGACAGCACACTGCTCATGCGCTGTTAGGCTATGAGGTACTGCCCTGGCCACCTCTGGGCCTCGTGTAAAATATGTCTGAAGATAAGTGGGCTTCTCCAGGAGCTCCTGGAGCTGAAAACCCACAATTTTTATGAAAAATTGGCTGCGCCCTAAAAATGGTGTGGGGACCCCCTACCCAGCCTAACCAGCCTGGAGACCAGCTATGGGGGCTTGTAGAACAGGGTGCAAGGGCCAGATTCTGTGGCCCCCCCACCCTGCAAGGCTAAAAACCCACGTAGCCTTGTGGCCCCGGGGTCTTCTGCCCCCCAGGCTTTGGGGAGGCAGGTAATGGGGGGCTGAAGGTTGATGGCAAGTCACCCGCTAGCTGCAGGGGGGGTGACTTGCCATGCCCCAAGCCTTGTGAACTGGTCTCATAGATCCCTTACCAGTTCACAAAGGATTAAATGTAAAAAAGACACAGCACACCTTAGAGAAAAAATTACATTTATTAAAAAGAAAAATTTTAAATTTACTCACCTCCGATCATCAGCTCCTGTGTCCCTCGATGATCCAATTACAGATGTGGTAATCACTGGAGGGGGGTTGGGGGGCAGGGAATCAGAAGATTCCATGCCCCTCCACTTCTCTCTCCAGCGATCATCGCATCTGACATGCGGTCAGGCAAGAGGACTGACACCAGCGTTATGACGTCACTCACGAAGGCAGGCCCGCCTCAAGAAGGCAGGGCTAGAGTGCCAATGATCACAAAGGCGGAAGTGCTTTGGAGATGGCTTGTTGGGCCTTCTCCCGAAATCAGAAGAGCCCGGAGGGGTGATCGGAGGCCCCAGGTAAAGAGGAGACCCCGCTGGAGGGATTTCTTTTTTTTTTAGAAGACGGCGGTGGGCGGAGGGGGTTGGGGCTCTTTCGGTCCCACTCCTGAAGCTGGGAGAGCCCGGGGGGGAGGAATCGGAGACAGTAGAAACTACGTGCTTGGCACTGACAGATCCTGACCTATATATATATAGGTATCAGGATTACAGATCCAAGAAGGCGCCAAAATAAGACCTTTATAAGTGGATTGAAAGCAAATGATTTACTAATTTTATTAAAATGTCTCTATATATTCGATATATACATTTATTTTGTGTAATAAAGTGGTGAAGAGGCGATGTGCACTCCTACATGATGTAAAACGCGCCACATTTTAATGTATTTTACCTGAAACAATGGCATAATTACCTTTTGCCTTTCTCAAGATACTCGCTGTAAAAAGAGAAACACTCATTGTACAAAGCGCAACGCTACAAGGACAGCTATCGGGATGTGGTAAACCCATTCAGTTTTAAAATAAAAGAATGAAATAGGTCTAGAAAACAGTAAAAAAAAAATACTTAAAAATATTATCATTATTGTAATCTTACCACATTGAAACTATATTAACAATGCTGCCCCTTCACAATTTAATAAGAAATAAAAAAAGTGTTCGCTATCCGCAGCTCCATTCAGCAGGCAAACAATAGTTGGGATAGCAACCTTTTTTTCCGCACAACAGACCTCAATTTCAGGGGACAGCATTTTACTGTTGCTTGTATAACTATATAGGGAATCAGTGCAGAATTAGATGAAAGGTGACAGCTATTGCCATCTCAGTGTGTATATGTACAGTGATGACGTACCTCTATTATCAAATCTGACCCTCACACACAGTTTAAATTTATAATTTGATTTTTCAAATAAGCCGCCCCAGTACATCTGTGCAAATGCTAAAATTTAGACCAGGGGGCTACTAGTTGTAACGGCCGCTGCTGTAGGTGCCCTGGTTTGCATTTTGGGTTGCTCTTACACTGGTTTGCAAGGTGTTAACAGACGCAAAGCTCTCTTTACTGAGTACCTATGAACAATGTAGTTAACTGTTTCTAAGCTTTGTTCCTAGTACCAGTGCTCTGTTAATACTGAACAAATGGCCCACTTAGAGATAGTAATATTAACTCTACACATTTCTCAATGAAAGAAGCAGAAGCTATTGATAGTTGGCTCTTTTCAGCAGCCCTGCACTATGTATAGCTTCTTGGTGGCATTCCATAATGTCTATGTGCATGAGCCCTTAATATAAGTAAGTAAGATGTAAGTGTAGGCGGTCCCCAATATCAATTCTACTGGTGGACCCATATCACCCCAGTCCTGCAGTGCAGACAGGCCTATTGATTCCAATAGGGCCTACCTCTTGCGCATGCACTGAGCTTCTGTGATCACCACCATATATCTTTTTATATATCATTGACACATCTTATGACTATGACATAACATGCCAAAAATATGAACATAGGGACCCATCACATTTTGAATTTAAACATACCAATTTGTATTTAAACACACAAATGCAGTGCAGTACACTATTGTGTACTGTACTGTACATTCTTTGAGGTGTAGTGCATTGGCACCACTGGTGTTTCCTGCTCTGTGGTAGCAGCAGAGGCAGCACCTGGAGGAATACCTGTCAGACACCGGATTCTGCAGTGGCAGCAGAAGACTTTGGAGGTGGCGGCACCGGAACCTGGCATCAGCGAGGACAGCAAGAAAAGGACCCCAGGAAGTGTCTAGTCAGGTACTGGACCTTAAGACATAGGTCCGTGTCAAAGAAAGGTACTGAGGATGATGTCCAGGGATGTGACCCGCATTTACTTTTATGGCCAGCATTTTCTACCTGCTTGTGACACATTGTAGTGTTTCTACTTCAATGTGATGCACACAGGAAGATGTGGAAAGGGTTTAAGAGTTTAAGCATATATTGACAAGAGAAATATGAATTAGACAGCAATACAATCAATTGTAAATATCTGTAAAATAGAAATATCAAAACATCTTAAATGGAGACTACCTTTGCTTACCTGCAGATACTCCCACTTTGCTCTTTTCAGGACCACTGCCTCCCTGATATACCTACATTTCATGCTTCAGTCTCTTAAGATGTGTATATTTTATACCAAATGGGTGTAGGTTCATGCTGGGGGAGGGGGGGCATACACATTCACCAGCCCAAGATTTCCTTCAGCTGTGGGAATCCCAAAGGACAAACTTTGACCGTGTTACCACAATTGACCAATTGCAGGGCTGTATTTCACCGGATGGAGCACTGGGCAGGTAAGATAAAAAATATCAGGCTGATAGACGTGAGAAGTAGCAATTGTACTACACAGATGGAACATTTGTTTGATTTGAAAAGGGTGTTGGTCCACTTTAAAGGGTAATTCCACTTTCAATGGCAGTTTTCATTATTGCGTGCCAAAATTGTGTAATTGTGTAAAGCTTATCTGTTTTCTGCAGCAAGAATGTGTTTACCTTAGCAATCAACTGGTGCATTAGATGTACAGATCAGAGACGTCCTCACTCACTCACAGAATGGGTTAAGCAGGAAGCTTAAACCGGACCAACATCCATTTTTTTTACGGGTGTTGGTACCGCTGTCTGTGCTTCACAATAACCTTGGGGGGGCATCCAGAATGTCCCGCGATGGGCCGCCGGGCGGTCATGTGGGCAGGTCCTGCCAGTGGCCGGCGCAGAGGACGCGACTGCGGCCCACGTGACTGCCCGCGGCCAATCACGGGACAAGCGTTCTGCTAGATTATCTGCGAGGGGGCTCCAGCATTCTGGATGCCCCCCGAGGTTATCGTGAAGCACAGACAGCGGGACCAACACCTGTTAAGGTAAAAACGGGTGTTGGTCAGGTTTAACCCATTCTGCTGTAATTCAACTTATTCAGATAAGGAGGATCACAATCTTGTATTCAGTAGTTTAAGGGTTACTGGGAGCCTTCCCAGCTGGGAAGGGACATTACTGCTGCTTGACCTGCAGCCAAAGCTGCTAAGGTGCTCACCTGTTACATTGGAAGGATTCTGAGATATGTAGTCAGTACTTTTTACTCAAGGCCAGAAAAAACACTTCCATCTTAGGATCACAGCCACACAGTAATATAGAAAACTTGGAAACAGCATGCTGATAACTAAACCACAGGTCTGGGGGCACAATCCTAACAAAATGTTAATTTTACATTCCAGAAGAGGAAAACAATAAGGCAGAACACCAAAAACTTGACAAAAGGGGATTTTTACTTTAAGACCTATTTTGCGTAAAATATTTGGTTCACATAGGAAGACTCTCCTTCAGGGGCAAATTATAGACAGGGCCCAAGGGGAACACTTCCTTGGGTCTCCACCATTTGCTATGTCAAGGGGGCCTCCCGCACTTGTTCATTCTAGTCATTGGAGGGTCGAGGCAGGATAGATGCCAGTGGCGGCATGTCGGCATCAGTAAAGCAGTAAACTTCAGAATCACAGTGAAGGTAGGAAGTGGATCCTTCTTATGGCCCAGGCAGTGATTGCACGGCAGCAAAATGAACAAGATATCAATCATGGGTCAGGAATAGTGGCGGGGGGACTGCCCTGTGCAGGCAATGCCTTTTTCAAGAAGTGTGCAGGGGGGGAGGAACGTGGAGTGGAACAAAACTTCTTGCAGCTTGTTATTAGAATTAAACTACCAGTGTCTCATTAGCCAGAGGAAGGAAGCCCAGAGCAGCGGTGGTAAAGATTTGAGGTGTAGTCCAACAGAGGTAGAGAAGAAGAGGTTCACAGCTATGAAATTTTAAAGCACTACAATAAACTATTATTATCTAAGGAAAATGAATGAATTTAAAAAAGAAGTGGTCAGATATCCTTTTCTGATCAAACTGGTTGAATTCAATTTATTTTGTAATCCAAGCAACAACTCTAATTGTGGCTTAATATCTATAAATATAATATAATATAATAATATAATAATAAGATACATTTCTAAATAAAAAGAGATTTGTTTAGATCACTCTTTGTGAATAGCTAATAGAGATGAGCGAACTTTTGAAAAATTTGATTCGACTGATTCGCCGAATTTTCCGACAAAAATAGTTTTGACCCGAATTAATTCGCGACGAATCGCTATTAAAAACTGCTATTTCTGAGCCTCCTAGAGCCTCAATAGGGTTGTAAACCATTCTGCCTTGCTGTAACACGCATAGGATGCGTGATGGGTTAGTGAAATAATACTGTAAATAATTATCACATGCAGATCAAGGGCATCGCTAATAGAATCGCAGAGCGGCACAATTGCAGAGAGTTGAAGTAACATCACTATGAGGGGCCCCTATAGTGCCTGAAAAACACACCCTGGAGCTGGCAGCAGCAGGAGCCCAAAAATTAGCTGAATCACACCCTGGAGTAGCAAGCAGCAGCAGCAGCTGCAGGAGCCCAAACATTGCTTTAAAAAGACACTGGAGTTGGCTGCAGGAGGCCAAAATTGGATGAATCACACCCTGGAGTTGCAAGCAGCAGCAGGAGCACAAACATTGCTTTAAAGTGACACTGGAGTTGGCTGCAGGAGGCCAAAAATTGGATGAATCACACCCTGGAGTTGCAAGCAGCAGCAGCAGGAGCCCAAACATAGCTTGAAAGAGACACTGGAGTTGGCAGCAGGAGCCCAAAAATTGGCTGAATGACACCCTGGAGTTGCAAGCAGCAGCAGCAGCAGCAGCAGCCCAAACCTAGCTTGAAAGACACACTGGAGTTGGCAGCAGGAGGCCAAAAATTGGATGAATCACACCCTGGAGTTGCAAGCAGCAGCAGGAGCCCAAACATTACTTTAACCCTTTAAGTGCCAGCCTACCTGGAGTTTTTGTCACACTCTGTTGCCAGACCATTTTGCACTATTTTGCACTCCGCATGTTCACATTTTTGAAGGGATTTCCAGGGATTTCCCAGGAAAATGATATATTGTTTTTTTTCAGCAGAGTCTGAGCTTTAACATGAAATGTCTTGTTTGTCTTTTTTTAGGTGTATTCTCAATATTTTTTGGCGAAATATGTGCAAAAAAATTTAAAAAAATCAATTTTTTACAATTTGTAGTGTTTTTTTGTAATAAAATATGTAAGTTTGTCAATAAAATCTTATTGCGTGTGAAACCCCAATTTCTCACAGTTACAGCGGTACCACATATGTATAGGTAGACACCTTTTCCTGCCCAGGAAACTCCCCCAAACTGAAACAGAGCTTTAGGGGATTTTCAGAAAAAATACAACTGTGATATGCGCTATGCGCACCTTGCAGTTTTTCCAGAAAAACAACCCTTTACATTTGAAATACCCCCCACAAACTATATATTCTTTGGAAGTACACACCTCAGGCTTTCTATTTGTACCAGGCTTGTTGATGTGGCTACAGTTTTCTAGAAGTAATCCCTCAATGTATTCTTTGGTTGCAAAGAGTTTCCCTAAAAAAGGATAAAAAAGCAGAATCAAAGCCACATTTTCCTAAAAAAACTATATACAAACAAGAAAACACAAGTATAATCTGAAAAAGCAACATCCCCCGAACAGAACGATACCCAACATGCATAGGTTCTGTCAAGGGAAGAGTTGCCAAACACCCCAAAGTAAAGCATGAGCATAACGGTAATTTTTCTTGAAAATTTCAGCTCTGCAGACAAAGTGCGCACCTTGCGATTTTTCAACCAAAACAAGCCTTTACATTTGGAATATCCCCCATAAACCATATATTCTCTGAAAGTACACATGTTAAGCTTTCTAAGCGTACCCAGCTTGTTGTAGTGGTCTCATCTTTCTGGAATTAATCCCTCAAAGAACTCTTTGGTTGCTCAGAGTTTCCCTAAAAAATGTATAAAAAAGCAGAATAAAAAACACCTTATCCTAAAATATAAATATGCAAACAAGAAAAAACAAGCTAAGTCTGAAAGCGCAAGGTCCCCCGAACAGAACAATACCCAACATGCAGAGCTACTATTAACCCTTTTAATTGACAGCCTATCTTAGATTTTGTCACCCTCTGTTGACAGGTCATTTTTCCCCATTTTGCGCCATGTTTTGCGCCATGTTTTGTGTCATTTTTGCTGGAATTTTCAGGAAAATTATATATATATTTTTTGCAGCAGAGTTTAGGCTTTAACATGAAATGTCTTGTTTGTAAATTTTATTTATTATTAATTTTATTTATTATTAAGTAAAAAAAAAAAAAATAAATAAAACATTTTTTTAGAAAATTGCCTCCTTTATTTTAAATAAAAAATGTATTTGATTAGGGAAAACCATATTGCATGTGAAAGCCCCATTTCTACCGATTAGAACGGTACCACATATTTATCGGTAGCCCCCTGTTCCTGCCCAGGAGACCCCCCTAACTGAAACAAGTAATTTTTAACATTTACAAATAAAATACAACTACCATCCACACTACAAAGGGTTAAATCGAGAAAAAAAAAATGACATAGGGTCCTCCCTCCCAGGCGGGGGGGGGGGGCATTTTTTGGGGGGATTTTTAAGGGTTAAAAACCCTTAAAAAATAAAAAAAATGACATGGCCCCCCCCCTTACCCAAAGTAACCAGCCCGGGACCAGCTATGCAGGGTTTGGAGGAACAGGGCGCAGGGGCCAGCTTTTGTGGCCCCTGGCCCTGCAGGCTACAAGCCCGCATAGCCGGTGGGCCCGGGCTCTTCTGCCCCCCCTGGGCTTTGGGGAGGCAGGTAATGGGGGTGCCAGGGGTTAATGGCAAGTCACCGGCTAGCGCAGGTGACTTGCCACCTCCCCCAGCCTTGTGAACTGGTATAGGGGTCATGGACCCCTTACCAGTTCACAAGGGGTTAAATGTAAAAAAAAAACACAAAGAGAAAAAATATTTTATCATTTTTTTTTTTAATACTTACCTCCCATCCATAGTGGAGCACTCTGCCTCCCGGGCTCTCTCCTGAAGATCGGTAAGCCCTGGGGGGGGATCGGAGGCCCCCCAGGTGAAGAGGAGAGACAGCGGGAGCCAGCGCACACACAGGTAAGTGAATGTCATTTTTATTATTTTTTTTTTTTTACAGTTAGCAGGGGCGGCCTATTCCGGGGGCTCTCCTGGAGCCATACGACCCCCCACGGGGGATCGGATGGCACCAAATTAAAGAGGAGACCCGGCCGGATCCAACGAGGGGTCAGATGAGTATTTATTTTTTTGGCCCACTAGCAGGGGTAAATGCCAGGCACGTAAATTTTACGTGGCTGGCACTTAAGTGACGGAGAGGCAACCACGTAAATTTTATGTGGCTGGCATTTAAAGGGTTAAAGAGACACTGGAGTTGGCAGCAGGAGCCCAAAAATTAGATGAATCGCACCCTGGAGTTGCAAGCAGCAGCAGCAGGACCCCAAACATAGCTTGAAATAGACACTGGAGTTGGCTGCAGGAGGCCAAAAATTAGATGAATCAGACCCTGGAGTTACAAGCAGCAGCAGCAGGAGCCCAAATATTGCTTTGAAGAGACACTGGAGTTGGCTGCAGGAGGCCAAAAATTGGATGAATCACACCCTGGAGTTGCAAGCAGCAGCAGCAGGACCCCAAACATAGCTTGAAATAGACACTGGAGTTGGCTGCAGGAGGCCAAAAATTAGATAAATCACACCCTGGAGTTGCAAGCAGCAGCAGGAGCCCAAACATTGCTTGAAAGAGACACTGGAGTTGGCTGCAGGAGGCCAAACATTAGATGAATCACACCCTGGAGTTGCAAGCAGCAGCAGGAGCACAAACATTGCTTTAAAGAGACACTGGAGTCGGCTGCAGGAGGCCAAAAATTAGATGAATCACACCCTGGAGTTGCAAGCAGCAGCAGCAGGAGCCCAAACATTGTGTGAAAGAGACACTGGAGTTGACTGCAGGAGGCCAAAAATTGGATGAATCACACCCTGGAGTTGCAAGCAGCAGCAGCAGGAGCCCAAACGTAGCTTGAAAGAGACGCTGGAGTTGGCTGCAGGAGGCCAAAAATTGGATGAATCATACCCTGGAGTTGCAGGCCGCAGCAGGAGCACAAACATTGCTTTAAAGAGACACTGGAGTTGGCTGCAGGAGGCCAAAAATTGGATGAATCACACCCTGGAGTTGCAAGCAGCAGCAGGAGCCCAAACATTACTTTAAAGAGACACTGGAGTTGGCTGCAGGAGTCCAAAAATTGGATGAATCACACCCTGGAGTTGCAAGCAGCAGGAGCCCAAACATTGCGTGAAAGAGACACTGGAGTTGGCTGCAGGAGGCCAAAAATTGGATGAATCACACCCTGGAGTTGCAAGCAGCAGGAGCCCAAACATTGCGTGAAAGAGACACTGGAGTTGGCTGCAGGAGGCCAAAAATTGGATGAATCACACCCTGGAGTTGCAAGCAGCAGCAGCAGGAGCCCAAACATAGCTTGAAAGACACACTGGAGTTGGTTTCAGGAGCCCAAAAATTGGATGAATCACACCCTGGAGTTGCAAGCAGCAGCAGCAGGAGCCCAAACATTGCTTGAAAGAGACACTGGAGTTAGCTGCAGGAGGCCAAAAATTGGATGAATCACACCCTGGAGTTGCAAGCAGCAGCAGCAGGAGCAAAAAACATTGCGTGAAAGAGACACTGGAGTTGGCAGCAGGAGGCCAAAAATTAGATGAATCACACCCTGGAGTTGCAAGCAGCAGGAGCCCAAACATAGCTTGAAAAAGACACTGTAGTTGGCTGCAGGAGCCCAAAAATTGGATGAATCACACCCTGGAGTTGCAAGCAGCAGCAGCAGGACCCCAAACATAGCTTGAAATAGACACTGGAGTTGGCTGCAGGAGGCCAAAAATTAGATGAATCAGACCCTGGAGTTGCAAGCAGCAGCAGCAGCAGGAGCCCAAATATTGCTTTGAAGAGACACTGGAGTTGGCTGCAGAAGGCCAAAAATTGGATGAATCACACCCTGGAGTTGCAAGCAGCAGGAGCCCAAACATAGCTTGAAAGAGACACTGTAGTTGGCTGCAGGAGACCAAAAATTGGATGAATCACACCCTGGAGTTGCAAGCAGCAGCAGCAGGAGCCCAAACATAGCTTGAAAGACACACTGGAGTAGGCTTCAGGAGCCCAAAAATTGGATGAATCACACCCTGGAGTTGCAAGCAGCAGCAGCAGGAGCCCAAACATTGCTTGAAAGAGACACTGGAGTTAGCTGCAGGAGGCCAAAAATTGGATGAATCAAACCCTGGAGTTGCAAGCAGCAGCAGCAGGAGCAAAAAACATTGCGTGAAAGAGACACTGGAGTTGGCAGCAGGAGCCCAAAAATTAGATGAATCACACCCTGGAGTTGCAAGCAGCAGGAGCCCAAACATAGCTTGAAAAAGACACTGTAGTTGGCTGCAGGAGCCCAAAAATTGGATGAATCACACCCTGGAGTTGCAAGCAGCAGCAGCAGGACCCCAAACATAGCTTGAAATAGACTGCAGTTTGCTGCAGGAGGCCAAAAATTAGATGAATCAGACCCTGGAGTTGCAAGCAGCAGCAGCAGGAGCCCAAATATTGCTTTGAAGAGACACTGGAGTTGGCTGCAGGAGGCCAAAAATTGGATGAATCACACCCTGGAGTTGCAAGCAGCAGCAGGACTCCAAACATAGCTTGAAAGACACACTGGAGTTGGCTTCAGGAGCCCAAAAATTGGATGAATCACACCCTGGAGTTGCAAGCAGCAGCAGCAGGAGCCCAAACATTGCTTGAAAGAGACACTGGAGTTAGCTGCAGGAGGCCAAAAATTGGATGAATCACACTCTGGAGTTGCAAGCAGCAGCAGCAGGAGCAAAAAACATTGCGTGAAAGAGACACTGGAGTTGGAAGCAGGATCCCAAAAATTAGATGAATCACACCCTGGAGTTGCAAGCAGCAGGAGCCCAAACATAGCTTGAAAAAGACACTGTAGTTGGCTGCAGGAGCCCAAAAATTGGATGAATCACACCCTGGAGTTGCAAGCAGCAGCAGCAGGACCCCAAACATAGCTTGAAATAGACTGGAGTTGGCTGCAGGAGGCCAAAAATTAGATGAATCAGACCCTGGAGTTGCAAGCAGCAGCAGCAGGAGCCCAAATATTGCTTTGAAGAGACACTGGAGTTGGCTGCAGGAGGCCAAAAATTGGATGAATCACACCCTGGAGTTGCAAGCAGCAGCAGCAGGACTCCAAACATAGCTTGAAATAGACACTGGAGTTGGCTGCAGGAGGCCAAAAATTAGATGAATCACACCCTGGAGTTGCAAGCAGCAGCAGGAGCCCAAACATTGCTTGAAAGAGACACTGGAGTTGGCTGCAGGAAGCCAAAAATTGGATGAATCACACCCTGGAGTTGCAAGCAGCAGCAGGAGCACAAACATTGCTTTAAAGAGACACTGGAGTTGGCTGCAGGAGGCCAAAAATTGGATGAATCACACCCTGGAGGTGCAAGCAGCAGCAGCAGGAGTCCAAACATTGTGTGAAAGAGACACTGGAGTTGACTGCAGGAGGCCAAAAATTGGATGAATCACACCCTGGAGTTGCAAGCAGCAGCAGCAGGAGCCCAAACATAGCTTGAAAGAGACGCTGGAGTTGGCTGCAGGAGACCAAAAATTGGATGAATCATACCCTGGAGTTGCAGGCCGCAGCAGGAGCACAAACATTGCTTTAAAGAGACTCTGGAGTTGGCTGCAGGAGCCCAAAAATTGGATGAATCACACCCTGGAGTTGCAAGCAGCAGCAGCAGGAGCCCAAACATTACTTTAAAGAGACACTGGAGTTGGCTGCAGGAGGCCAAAAATTGGATGAATCACACCCTGGAGTTGCAAGCAGCAGCAGCAGGAGCCCAAACATTGCGTGAAAGAGACACTGGAGTTGTCTGCAGGAGGCCAAAAATTGGATGAATCACACCCTGGAGTTGCAAGCAGCAGCAGCAGGAGCCCAAACATAGCTTGAAAGACACACTGGAGTTGGCTTCAGGAGCCCAAAAATTGGATGAATCACACCCTGGAGTTGCAAGCAGCAGCAGCAGGAGCCCAGACATTGCTTGAAAGAGACACTGGAGTTAGCTGCAGGAGGCCAAAAATTGGATGAATCACACCCTGGAGTTGCAAGCAGCAGCAGCAGGAGCAAAAAACATTGCGTGAAAGAGACACTGGAGTTGGCTGCAGGAGGCCAAAAATTGGATGAATCACACCCTGAAGTTGGCAGCAGCAGGAGCACAAACATTAGCTGGAAGGCACACCCTGGAGTTGGCAGCAGCAGAAGCAGGAGCCCAAACATTGCTTCAAAGACACCCTGGAGTTGGCAGCAGCAGCAGCAGGAGGCAAAAAATTGGCTGAAAGGCACACCCTGAAGTTGGCATCAGCAGGAGCCCAAAAATTGGCCTAAAGACATAAATATGTTTTGCACCATTTGGAAAGTGTAAAACGTGGCACCATGCTGAATCTAGTCGCATGCATCAACCATTGGTGGGTGGAAATCCTGGCTGATCCATCCCTGATTCATTTTGACAAAGGTGAGTCTCTCCACATTTTTAGTTGACAGACGAGTTCTCCTCGCCGTAACTATGGCCTCCGCCGCACTAAACACCCGCTCAGATGGCATGCTACTGGCCGGGCAGGACAGCTTTTCCAGGGCAAACTCTGCTAGTTGCGGCCACAAGCCAAGTTTGGCTGCCCCGAAGTCCAGCGGATCTTCAAGGTGTGTTGGCATGGTCATGTCAAGGTATGACATGACCTGCTGGTTGAGGTCCTGCTCCAGGTCTTCCTGCTGCTCATGAGTAGGCTCACTCTGCGGGTGTAGAAAGCTACTCATTAGCGACTGAAGACTGAGGCTGCTGCTGATGGAGCTGCTGCTGCTGCTCCTGCCAATCCCCCCCCGCAGGCATTGCAGTGGAAGGTGAGCGCAGAGGTCCCCCCGAGTCAGACCTGCGAGATTATGGACCATGGTGCAGATAGGCATCAGCCAACTGGCTATGTAGAATGTCTTTGTAGTAGTTTAGTTTGTCCTCCTTCTCGGCGGGTTTAAAAAATGCCCCCATTTTGTGCCGGAAGCGAGGGTCCAATAAGGTGGAGAGCCAGAAGTCATCCCGGCGACAAATGGAAACAATTCTGGGGTCACTACGCAAGCACGTGAGCATGCTTTCTGCCATTTGCGCAAGTGACTCGGAGGGACTACCTGTTTCCATCTCCACTGCATACTGCCACGGTGTGTCCGGGTCCTCTGTCTCTCCTTCCTCACAACCCTCTAGTTCCTCTGGCTGCTCCTGCTCCTCCTCTCCTGTCCACTGACTAGATAAACCAGCCATTTCGCCAAGCCTAAACTGTGCTTCACTGGGCCACTCCTCCTCCTCTTCCTCCTCCAGTTCAGCTCCAACGGGGTTCATGTGGCCGTAAGATGTAGACGCCATGTCTCCAGTGCCCTGACCAGCCATGGTTTCCAACATGTGCTGTAGTACATGAAGCAGTGGAATCACATCGTTCATCCCGTAATCCTGCCGACTGACAAATAAAGTGGCTTCCTCAAAGGGCCTGAGCAAACGGCAGGTGTCACGTATGAGCTGCCACTGGTTGACATTGAAGTTACACAGGGAAGTCCCCCTATCCGCTTAGTTCATCAGGAAATTTGTGATGGCTTTTCTCTGTCCATATAATCGGCCCAACATGTGAAGGGTGGAATTCCAACGGGTGGAAACATCGCAAATCAGACTATGTTGTTGGCTACCGTTCTGACGCTGTAGCTCAAGAAGGGTGTGTTTTTGGCGGTGTATGAGTGGCTGAAGTGCATGCAAACCGCTTGACAACCAGATTGAAGACGTGAGCCATGCAGGGCGCATGGGTCAGGCTTCCTTGGCGCAGCGCAGACAAAATGTTCTTCCCATTGCCTGTAACCATGGTTCCCATTTTCAGTTTTCTTGGCGTAAGCCATGTTTGGATTTCTTGATGAATAAATTTAAGCAGTTCCTCCCCTGTGTGACTCCGTTCGCCAAGACAAACCATGTGAAGCACAGTGTGACACCTCCCTGCACACATGGTAGACTGGAGAGGCAATGAGACTTGGCCCTACAGTGGAGGGTGAGGAGATGGCGGAGGATGAGGAGGCCGAGTCGCACGGTGTCACAGGCACAACGGCCAGGGAGTGCGGAGGCCAAAGTGGTGTGACCTGTCCAAGTTGCTGCTGCTGCTGCAAAGGGACCAAATTCACCCAGTGGGCCGTAAACGACATGTGCTGTCCCTGACCGTACTTACAACTCCAGACGTCGGCACTGTCATTCACTTTGCTACACACCGACAGGCTCAAGGACTGGCCCACCTTCTGTTCAACAAAAGTTTGCAGCGCTGGTACTGCCTTCTTGGCAAAGAAATGACGGCTTGGGACTCTCCACCTCGGCTCGGCACAAGCCATCAGTTCTCTGAAAGGTGCAGAGTCCACCACCTGAAAAGGGAGCGACTGCAGCACCAACTTGGACAGGAGCACATTCAGCTTCTGCGCCGTAGGATGAGTGGGCGCATACTGCTGTCTATTGGACATGGCTTTGCTAATGGATTGCTGGCGGGATGCATGACTTGGAGGAGGAGGAGCAGGAGCATCAGGAGGAGCGACAGAGGATGGGTATGACACACAGCTGCCTTCGGCTGAGGTGCTGGAGCCTTGGCTGGCAGAAATTGGGAGCGGCGTGCCGCTTGGTGAGGAAGCAGGCTGGACCACCTCTTCGGAGCCTCGGTTCTCCCAGGCCGCTTTATGGTGACGTATCATATGTTGACGCAGGGCCGCGGTGCCAACATTTGTGCCCTGCCCACGCTTCACCTTCTGTCTACATATCTTGCATGTGGCCATGTTACCTCCTGCGGATGCTTCAGGAGAAACTGCCACACTGCCGAGTAGCTACTTTTCCCACCAACAGGCCGCACTGATTCACTGCTACTGTCGCCAACTCCAGGAACCCCTGCTCCACTCCCTCCTAATAAGGTAGCCTGCCGTGCAGCAGGTGCTCTACCCCGGCCCCGTTTGGCTCCAGGCTTTACAATTGTGCCCCCATACTGACTGCCAACCATGCTACTAACACCTTGCTGCCTCAGCTGCTGACTCCGGGGCAAACTGCGCCCCTCGTCTTCTGATGATGACGATGAAGCCCCTTCTGCACCCGCCTCCCAAGTGTGATCGGCTTCATCATCATCATCACCGAGTTGTGGCTGCACGTCACTGATGTTCTCGGTTTCCTCAACAGTGTCTGGCACAGGAGCTGGAACGCTCGCAACACCCTCACGACACTCTCCACATCACTATTTGTCTGCCTAGCTAAAGAAGCCACCTCCATTTCTTGGCTGGGCAGTAGCTGCTGACTGTCCTCTATCTGATCGTCCTCCTCACTAAACAGTGGAGCTGAACCCAAAGCATAGGATACGTCGCTGAGGGAGGGAACGGCATAGGACAGAAGCAATGGGAGGACAGGGACTGCTCACAAGGCATGCCAACTCAGGGTTGTTTCAGAGGAACCTACCGACCCTAGACTGGGGGTCTCAGATGTAACTTGTGATGATGTGGATGACTGCGTTAACCAATCTACCACTGCAGATGCGTTACTGGTGGAGACACGACCGCTAGCAGATACTGGCAGATCAGGTCTCTCACCGTGACTCCTGCTGCCCCTAGTTTGCTGCGACCTCTGCCTGCTGAATCTTGGCCTCTGCCACTCCTCTTTGAACATCCTGGCACTTGTCTGCCTGACATTTTTATGTATTTGAAATGCGCAATAGGTAAGAGTAAAAATGTGTTTACTTTAAAAAGCAGAAGCTAAATAAAGTGAGGAACGCTTCTCTGCACCAGATACTATGAAAATTGGCAATATGGGATACCCTGCGGCCTGGTGTTTTGACAGCAGGACAAAAACGAATTAAAAATGCAATAGCATAATAAAGCTGAGGCTGAACAATGCTTATTTATTATAACAGATAAGGTGACATGTGGTGGTTTGGGATGCCCATGTGGGCTGGTGTATTTAAAGCAGACAAAACCCAATTCAAAATGCAATAGCTTAATTAAAATGAGGCTGAACAACGCTTATTTAGTATAACAGATAGGGTGACATGTGCTGGTTTGGGATGCCCATGTGGGCTGGTGTATTTAAAGCAGACAAAACCCAATTCAAAATGCAATAGCTTAATTAAAATGAGGCTGAACAACGCTTATTTTGTATAACAGATAGGGTGACATGTGCTGGTTTGGGATGCCCATGTGGGCTGGTGCATTTAAAGCAGACAAAACCCAATTCAAAATGCAATAGCTTAATTAAAATGAGGCTGAACAACACTTATTTAGTATAACAGATAGAGTGACATGTGCTGGTTTGGGATGCCCATGTGGGCTGGTGTATTTAAAGCAGACAAAAACCAATTCAAAATGCAATAGCTTAATTAAAATGAGGCTGAACAATGCTTATTTAGTATAACAGATAGGGTGACATGTGCTGGTTTGAGATGCCCATGCGGGCTGGTGTATTTACACCAGACAAAGCCCAAAGCAAAATGCAATCACTTAATTAAAATGAGGATGAACAACGCGTATTTAGTATAATAGATAGGGTGACATGTGCTGGTTTGGGATGCCCATGTGGGCTGGTGTATTTAATGCAGACAAAAAAACAATTCAAAATGCAATAACTTAATTAAAATGAGGCTGAACAACGCTTATTTAGTATAACAGATAGGGTGACATGTGCTAGTTTGGGATGCCCATGTGGGCTGGTGTATTTAAAGCAGACAAAAAACAATTCAAAATGCAATAGCTTAATTAAAATGAGGCTGAACAACGCTTATTTAGTATAACAGATAGGGTGACATGTGCTGGTTTGGGATGCCCATGTGGGCTGGTGTATTTAAACCAGACAAAGCCCAAATCAAAATGCAATAGCTTAATTAAAATGAGGCTGAACAATGCCTATTTAGTATAACAAATAGGGTGACATGTGCTGGTTTGGGATGCCCATGTGGGCTGGTGTATTTAAACCAGACAAAAAAATATTAAAACTAATCCAGTTATGAGAAATGCTTGTGTGTAACAGATAGGGTTAAATATGCCACTGCATAGATGGGATGCACAGTGGCAAGGCAGGTTTACAGCACAAAGAACTGAAATTGAATTGAAAACTGATCTGGCTAATGAAAATAAAAAAAAAAAAAATTCCCTGTCACTTTAATGCTGTCCCTGCCTGGATCGTTCCGGTTTTTCCCGATCTTTCACAATCTTTCCCTGGCTCTGTCTACCTCTCTTTCCGCCTCTCTGTCGGTCTCTCTCTTTCCCTACCTATCTCTAACTCCTCTCCCTGTCTGTAACCAGCTCTGCTCTGGCCGCAATACAACGCTGAACTGCGCACAAGGAAAATGGCTGCCGGTTCATATAGCACGGTGACATCACCAGGCTTCCTGGCTGCTGATAGGCTGCATGTGACTTTTTCATGATACCTTGCCCCAGGGGATATGGCTGGACATGTTCATCCACCATTTTAGAATGCCTGTAATTGAAATAAATGGGGTTTAAAGGAAAACTTAGATCGACCTAATCGCGGGGAAATTCTGATTCGTTCAGAATCAAATTTTTCCTGAAATTCGGACTGAATTCGGGTTCGTCCAGATCGATTCGCTCATCCCTTATAGCTAACATAAAGAAACAAAATAAAATGAATAGATACAATATGCCACTGTTTAATATTTCATCTCTTTGAATTTTGTTCAGAGGTTACTTTTGTCCTTTAGCTGGCCCCTGGGCTTTGCCATTGCATATGATAATATAATGCTAGATTTGGTCTGAGAGATATGAGGACATTTTATAAACCAAAAAAGAAGATAAAAAAATGACTCTTCTAGGTCTGAAAGGAAAGACTTAAGCAGAACTGAATGTCATTCAAGTAATGATGCTACCAAGAAATATGTCCAAGGCCCTTGGGAGGCATATAAATCAGATTAAAAAAATAATCTCCTTCATACACAGATTACATTATAGTTAGTAAAAATGAAAGCTTGGGCCATGTTGGGTTTGAAAATTCAGAACACAATAGACGAAAATAAGACACAGCATACTTGTAAATAAAAGCACCTTATGGGACAATCCTTGTGTTGAATGCCTCTCCAAATTTAAACCATATTTTAATAAGTGACCCTAGTAGTGTAACATTGTACACCAGCCATTACTTAAAGGAGCACTATCATGGGAATTTGCATTAAAAAAGATAAATAATACTATAGCCACACAATAGCTTCTACCATGTGTAAAAATATGTGGCAATAGAAAAAGAAAAAAATGTATGCCTTACTTTTAAATTATAAAATGGCAATGGCTCAGTCCATTTGCAGAAAGGGGGGATCTGCTTGGCATTATTTAGTGAGGTGATAGACAGCCTTAGAAATTAGCCCACTGGTCTCATAGAAACAGCTTTTTCCAGGGGCAGGTACTGTACACGGCGTTAACAGCTCTGTGTGAATGAGGTGCTGCTTCTGTGATGAGACCACCAGGTGACTCAATCAATATATAAAATCTCTACAAAATTAAACTAAATTGACGTAAAAAAAAACTACTTTGAATGACTGTGCAGGTATATATAAAGGTATTAAAGCGGAACAAAAACCTGAGTGGCTGACCCTGGAGTCTAATAGACTCCAATGCCGGCCAATGGCCTTCCCCGTGGGGCACCCTAACCTTCCCCCTCCAGTAAGCTGTGCCACATGCAGCTCGGGGAAGACATTCTCCTCCACAACTCCATTTGGTTTGATCCAAGGTGACGGCCCCGTCACCCAGCCAGCATTTGCAGCAGCTGCACAATAAAGACTTTTTACTTTTTACCCACACATTTAGAGCTCACCGCACCATTTACCTAATTTCCAGGTACCATTTAATTCTACAATCCCATAAAAAATTTTTAACAAAAGTTAAGCAACCTCAAAAAAATGCAAATCATAAAAACATGGATAACCTCTCCAAATCCTCAGGGAGCTGGGGTCGATCATTGTTATCACCAAGAATTTGGGGGTTGGCATGATCTTATATATTTTTTTCTAAACAGTGCTGAGGAGCATTGTTTTATTAAAAAGGTCTGCCCAATCCTACAGAAAAAAAATAGTAGCCTTTTCTCTCCAAGAGCTGTTCCACCCTACTCTGGCAGTATAATACTTGTGTAGGGACGTGAGGGAGGGGGGGGTTCTAGAGTAAAGTGACGCCAGTGATGCCATTAGTCAAATGGGGGGGGTGGATTGCACAGAGGTTCCTCCTCTATTGTATAAAAGCTTCCCTCACTGTTGTCTTGCCATTAGCTTGGCAGGATCCCAAGAGGGGAAGAGGGGGGACCTGTGCCGCTAATCCCTCCAGATGCCAGTGGGGCCGCTACAATAGATAATGCCCCACATTTTTGTGGACTCGTATATCATACCAGTTCAAACCTTGCGATGGCCAGAGCTATATTATATTCGGAAATTGGGAATTATCTGGGTGGAGGGCTTCTGAATTGGATTGTTTCTGCTCTGGCTTATCACCACCCTAAAGCAGGCTCAACTGAGGCCCATGTTTTGCTTAATTTCATCATTTGCATATCAACAATTTGATAGAGCTCAGTCTTGACCTATACTTTTCTGACATTGCTGTGAAAGTGACGAAAAAATATTAAGATTTTGCAAAGGAATTAAAAGAAAATATACAAAATGTTGAACCCTACAACTATCCTTACAGACAAATACCACCAAAAATACATCTATTCTGAAGGGACAGTAAAAGATTTTTTTCATCTGAAGTGCACTTTTTATTACAAATTGTACTATTTGAACCTGTTGCTTAATTGGCCCCTTAAAACCATAATGGTGGAAGTATTCCAAGTTAAAGTAGGCCTAAAAATGCTAGCTCAGGTTAAATCCTTACTGATTTAAGATGTCCCGCAGTGTAAGACCCCTAGTTCCCCTATACACTTACCTTGATACTCAGATCAGGCCTCTGGTGGCATCCCCACTGTAAGCACTCGCTGCATCCCTCAGGCCCCAAATATCTGTCCGGGGGCTTTCACAGCAACCCTGTGTACTTACATAATTTAGCCTCTAAGTTTATCCCTTGAGCCCTTTTCAAACCTTTTGTTAATCACCAGAAAATAAATTAGAGCGAATAACCAACAAATGTTAGGCAAAATGAATACATAAACACATATACATGCATCACTCCAAACATAAGATGGAGAAAGTTTTATGTATGGGAAACAGGAATTTCCTATTTGTGCCCCAGCCAGTGGCTTGCTTGCCGTTTCCCTAACCAGATAGATCTGCACTGCTAAATATTCTAGAATGGCCAGTAAAAGGTTGAATGGAATTTACACAGTAAAGCTTTCATTGACCCAAATCTAAATCCAGTGTGTCTAACTAGGAAATTGCTCATTCACATGAAAGCCAGGAAAACTTTCAGGCCTCAATGAAGCTGACACAGCAAAATCAATTCAGAAAACAACAGCTCTGTTTCGGAAGTATTTTGTAAATGAAAGGGGGGTAAATCAATAAAAATCAGAGACCAATTTGCTTCTGTTGTTCACTTTCTGAAGCATCGCTTTGTGTTATGAATTGAGATTAAAGTGTACACTCACCAATCTTTAGTAATCATTTAACTGTTTATTTTGACTTATGTTATAAGCAACAAATGTTTTGAAAACTGAAAGGCAAAACGAATGCTTTCACAGTCCATTTGGCAATAGGATTATGGCTAGTTGGCTGCTCAACAAAGTAAAAATGAATAAATAGGGGAGCACAGCAATAGAGTAACCGTGGTGTTAGCACAACAAAGGCAACAAGTACACCCAACACTAACACACCAGGACCCCGGGTAGGCCCCAGAACCAAAAAATAAGTAAAAACAGATAATATAAAAAAGGCGAAAAATGTTGTTACTTCTTGATAATCACAGCATACAGTATGCACAGAAAAGACCTAGTGACTTAGAAAACATATAACACAACAGACAAATTAAAAGCAACCTCAGCTGGGACAAGAACCCCGCCCCCAGAACATTGAATAAAAGACAATATTGGGCCCCAACAAAAGTATTCCTGTAATAGTAGTGTCAAAATACTAGTACAATAAAGTATACAATCTATACACATCTCTTCAATTCTATTAAATAAGTATTCAGATGGACGTAAAACCTTTTAATATAAAGTCCTAACACAAAAAGTTGATTATAAAACAATGCACTAACTTCTTAGCATACAGCCCTTTTACGTCATAAAGTTATTATCCCTTTCCTACTGCAATTTTTGGACTGCAGTTAAAGATCTATTTCAAAGGAGGGTCTAATATTACAATTATATGAATGCATGTCTGATGGCAATTAAAAAAGATTATACTTACATAAATAATAGTTAAAGTACATTTTCAGCTAAAAAATAATAAAAAAGCTATACTCACCTTTCCTCCCACGCAGACTGTCGCTCCACTGTAATGGAGGGGGCGTGGTAGCTCACCGTGACTGATGGCAGGGGCATAGCCAGATCAGAGCGAGACAGGAAGAGAAGCTCGATGAGAGAGTGGCACTGCCATGGTGCCGGTGCAGCGAGGGACCTGGACGAAGCCCTGGACTAGGAGCAACTGTCTGCATGGGATAAAAGGTTAGTATAGATTTTTTTTTATTTTTTGACTGAAAATATACTATAACCCTTTCGCTGCCAGCCTACCTGGAGTTTTTGTCACACTCTGTTGCCAGACCATTTTGCACTATTTTGCGCTCCCCATGTTCAAATGTGATTTTTGAAGGGATTTCCCAGGAAAATGATATATTGTTTTTTTCAGCATAGTCTGGGCTTTAACATGAAATGTCTTGTTTGTCATTTTTAGCTGTATTCTCAATATTTTTGGGTGAAATATGTGAAAAAAAATAAAAAAAATCAATCTTTTACTATTTGTAGTGTTTTTTTGTAATAAAAAATGTAAATTTGTCAAAAAATGTTATTGCATGTGAAATCCCAATTTCTCACGGTTACAGCGATACCACATATGTATAGGTAGACACCCTTTCCTGCCCAGGAGACTCCCCTAAACTGAAACAGCGCTTTAGGGGATTTTCAGATAAAAAACAACTATGCTATGCGCTATGCGCACCTTGAAGTTTTTCCAGAAAAACAACCCGTTACATTTGAAATAACCCCAACAAACTATATATTCTCTAGAAATACACACCTCAAGCTTTCTAGGTGTACCAGGCTTGTTGATGTGGCCACAGATTTCTGGAAGTAATCCCTCAACGTAATCTTTGGTTGCAAAGAGTTTCCCTAAAAAAAGGATAATAAAGCAGAATCAAAGCCATGTTTTCCTAAAAAAACTATATACGATATACTATATAAGAAAAAACAAGTAAAATCTGAAAAAACATCCCCCGAACATAACGATACCCAACATGCATAGCTACTGTCAAGGGAAGAGTTGCCAAACACCCCAAAGTAAAGCATGTGCGTAACGGTAATTTTACTTGAAAATTTCAGCTCTGCAGACAAAGTGCGCACCTTGCATTTTTTCAACCAAAAACAAGCCTTTACGTTTGGAATATCCCCCATAAACCATATATTCCCTGAAAGTACACATGTTAAGCTTTCTAAGCGTACCCAGCTTGTTGTAGTGGGCTCATCATTCTGGAATTAATCCTTCAAAGAATTCTTTGGTTGTGCAGGGTTTCCCTAAAAAATGTATAAAAAAGCTGAATAAAAAACACCTTTTCCTAAAATATAAATATACAAACAAGAAAAAACAAGCTAAGTCTGAAAGCGCAAGGTCCCCCGAACAGAACAATACCCAACATGCAGAGGTACTTTTAACCCTTTTAATTGACAGCCTACTTGAGATTTTGTCACCCTCTGTTGACAGGTCATTTTTTCCCATTTTGCGCCATGTTTTGCGCCATTTTTGCTGGAATTTTCTGGAAAGTTATATATATATTTTTTTGCAGCAGAGTTTAGGCTTTAACATGAAATGTCTTGTTTGTAAATTTTATTATGTTTTTTACAATATTATTATTAAGTAAAAAAAAAATAAATAAATAAAATTAATTTTTTTTAGAAAATTGCCTCCTTTATTTTAAATATAAAATGTATTTTATTAAAGAAAACCATATTGCATGAGAAAGCCCCATTTCTACCGATTAGAATGGTACCACATATTTATCGGTAGCCCCCTGTTCCTGCCCAGGAGACCCCCCAAACTGAAACAAGTACTTTATAACATTTACAAATAAAATACAACTACCATCCACACTGCAAATGGTTAAATCGAGAAAAAAAATGACAAAGAGTCCCCCCTCCCAGGGGTTAAAAACCCTTAAAAATTGAAAAAAAAATGACATGGGGTCCCCCTTACCCAAAGTAACCAGCCCGGGACCAGCTATGCAGGGCTTGTAGGAACAGGACGCAGGGGCCAGCTTTTGTGGCCCCTGGCCCTGCAGGCTACAAGCCCGCATAGCCCGTGGCCACAGGCTTGTCTGCCCCCCCCCCTGGGCTTTGGGGAGGCAGGTAATGGGGGTGCCAGGGGTTAATGGCATGTCACCCGCTAGCCGCAGGTGACTTGCCAGCCCGCAGCCTTGTGAACTGGTATAAGGATCTCTTGGACCCCTTACCAGTTCACAAGGGGTTAAGTGTAAAAAAAAACACCACACACACAGAGAAAATATATATATATATATATTTTTTTAATACTCCCACCCATCTTGCTCTGTGTCCCTCGGCAGTCACTGGCTTCTGCTCACCTGCTGGAAGCCTTTTATAGCTGCTGGGTAACAGAACATAAGGGGTTAATTAAAAAAAAAAACGACATGGGGGGCATTTTTTTTGGGGGGGGGGATTTTTAAGGGTTAAAAACCCTTAAAAATAAAAAAAAAATATGACATGGGTTCCCCCTTACCCGAAGTAACCAGCCCGGGACCAGCTATGCAGGGCTTGTAGGAACAGGGTACAGGGGCCAGCTTTTGTGGCCCCTGGCCCTGCAGGCTACAAGCCCGCATAGCCCGTGGCCACGGGCTCTTCTGCCCCCCCCAGGCTTTGGGGAGGCAGGTAATGGGGGTGCCAGGGGTTAATGGCAAGTCACCTGCTAGCCGCAGGTGACTTGCCAGACCCCTGAGCCTTGTGAACTGGTATAAGGGGTCTTATGGACCCCTTACCAGTTCACAAGGAGTTAACAGTAAAAAAAACCACACACACACAGAATAAAGAATGACTTTATTAAAAAATAAAAACTTTTTTTTTACTTTACTCACCTCTGATCCTCAGCTCCCGTGTCCCTCACAGCTCTGATGACAGTTGTTGTCATCGCTGGCCAGTGGAGGAGGGAGGCAGGTTATCAGATCATCACCTGCCTTCCTCCTCCTGTGGCCAGCGATGACAAGTGTCAGAGATGACAGCCCGGAGCCAGGACAACACCCAGGAGTGACATCATAAGCCCCACCCCAAATGGGCGGGGCTTAGCGGAAAGATGGCGGCGCCTGTCGAGGAGAAGCTGGAGAGCCTGGGGGGGCAATCGGAGGCCCCCCTGGTGAAGAGGAGACCCTGCGGGAGCGATCGAGCATTAAGGTAAGTAAATGTCATTTTTATTTGTGGGGGTGGGGGATCAAAGCCCCCCAGATGAAGAGGAGACCCGGCCGGATCGAACAAGGGGTCAGGTGAGTGTTTTTGTTATTTTACTTTTACTGTAGCAGGGGGAGAAGTCAAGCACTTAGATTCAAGCATGTGGCGTCTTCTCATAAGCCAGGATCCTGGAAGAGGCTCCAGACCATATAAACACTGGCAGCCAATTGCAGGGCCCAGCTTTGCCAAGGGAGAGCAGTAAAAGTAACCAAACAGGACTTGCAGACTTACTGGTAGGTAATGTGGCGAACACCTATTTTGTTAAACGAGGGTGTTGGTCTGCCTTAAATGTACTTAGCTTACATTTACATTTTGTTCTTGTTGGGTAGTTTATTCAAGTTGCAAGAGTTTTGGTGTTTCTCATTCTCCCCAGGAGAATGTTTCAGCTCCAATACATATACAGATGTGAGAGATAAAAATTGAATTTCTATTGCATCTAGTTTTAGTGCACAATGAGTGTATCCTGACACAGGATACATTATGGGTTAGTTGAGGGTAAAATTGACCTTTATGTTTAGGATGAAACAAGAAGTTAAGCATAGAGTTAAAGGTTACGTTTTGGCCTAAACTGATGTTAAAGCAGCACAAAACCCTTCTTGCTATCCCTAAGCCCACCACCCGGCCTCCCCTTCTGAGTACAGCCGGTTGAGCAAAAACTTGGTTTAAAAAAAAAAAATCTTCTGTGGAGGCCACACCCATCTGGAGTCAACTGCTAACCACATCCCTGGTTTTCCTGTAGTCTAGGGAGTGCTCAGGCCCAGATTATTTGGCTGGGTGTGGCCACCCGGGAAGACACTTTAATTTCCAAATAACATACAACACAGACATCATATATGTCATATTACAGATTCATTTAGAAAACAGGAAAACAGGCTGTGTGCTGTAATAAACTAACCCCCCGCCCCGTTCTCTCACTATGTTGATAGCTAATGGCATGACACAAAAAAATCTATTTTCCCCACATAATAAAATGATTACAGTAGATTTACTGCAATAAATGAATCATACATAGAATACTTACAGCTGAAATAATGTGATCTGACAGTGTGGGGTTTATTCAGCATTTCATAGAGATTAACAACAATTTGACTTGAACAGACAGGATCCATGAGATTCATTCCAATTTTGAAATACATTTAAATGGCCACTGTGTACCCATTACACAATCACATTGTTTCTTTTAAAGCATTAATTTCAGTAGCAGCCAGTGCGGGATGCTTTTAACTTCTGGGAAGCCATATAATATCATGCTGTCCTGGTCATTGCTGAAGCAACAGAGATTACATGACATCAGACTGGAGGCTTTTATCCCATACACTTTGTGTATAAAAGAGAAAGTCAGCTATCCTTTGAAGTACTAATTGGCTGTCACTGCTTAATCCTTTTCTCCACGGTAACTCATTTGGCTTCCATGGTTCACAAAGAAAATAAAATAAAACTAAACTGAGCAGTAGCAGTGTTTATGGATTTTATCAGCTCCCGTCTATGTTTCCAAAGAAATCCTTCACTAGCTCACTCAAAGCAAAGATGATATTCTTAGTACACAGAAGTGCAGATTATTAAACACGTAAACTGTCTATCACATGTATATTGCATAGAACAAATGCATTTAAAATGCACTTGTCCTTAAGTATAGTCTGACAGTTATAGGCTGTTGTGCATGAGTCATTATCTAGGCCCCTATTGAAAATAACGGGGCTAGAGAAAATCTTTATAGATCTTGATGTATTGGGTTTATGCATAGCAAACTTTTTAGATTTGGTTGCAGGTGTGCTTTGAAACTCTAGGCAAAAACATAAACCAATGCAATATTTGGAAAGGGAAACACATCTTAATTGCTGATAATATAATATATTAAAAGGTATATATAGCAGATTATAGACTCTTGTTACTAGGTTCAATGATGTTACATTTTCTAAGTATCCTCAATAAATAAACCAGAAATTCATATACAGTACATCATACTTACATTGAACACAAAAGAGTAATAGTACGAAATGCAACCACCATACCTGATCCCCATTAGGCAATAAGTTACCAGTATGAGCAAACAAAATCCTTGGACACAAAAGCACAGATAATACAAACTATAAACAGTCTGATCAAGTGTACAAAGGAAGCTGGTATCTAGAAAGCTATAGAATTATGATTCAGCTTCAGTAGAAGTGAAGATCTATGTATTTAATGTTGTGGTATGTCAGGAAGCAAATCTACCCTCTATGTTTCTGATCTCAGTCTCCTAGCTAGCTTTGTCATTTTTTATGTTCATAAGATCTTTGCTTAGTATAAAACAATGTTCTTTCTAAGTCTATCAATAGCAAATCCTTTAGGTCTTATCTGGGCCTTAGTGAGTTCATGTGTCAAATGTCTTGGGGAAATAAAAAGAGTAAATAAGGAGTTGACTGAGTTTTTGTCAGTATCAAAATAATTAGATCAAATATGAATTTAGGTCCACTGAATAGCCTCCTCTGAGCCACCCAAATTTGGAATGCCCTGATGTGAAACAAGACCTTGAAAGCTGTGCTCCAGCACCACTCTCATTGCCCATATGACCACTGGTTTGTCCATGTATGCAAGCATGTACACACCCACCCAATACTGATTGTCTACCAGAAGAAAGGTTGTGGTTGATGGTAGATAAATGAAGGTTGAGGATTGGAAATTTAAATTATTTTTGAGCTTATTAACCCTTTAAGTGCCAGCCTACCTGCAGCATTTCCCACTCCCTGTTGCCAGACTGAGTTTCACTGTTTCGCGCTACACATGTTCAACTGTCATTTTTGAAAGGATTTCCAGGGATTTCCCAGGAAAATTATATATTGTTTTTTTCAACAGAGTCTGGGCTTTAACATGAAATGTCTTGTTTGTATTTTTTAGGTGTATTCTCAACATTTTTGGGTGAAATGTGTGAAAAAAATTAAAAAAAATATATTTTTTTACAATTTGTAGAGTTTTTTTGTAATAAAAAATGTAAGTTTGTCAATAAAATCTTATTGCGTGAGAAACCCCAATTTCTCCCGGTTACAGCGATACCACATATGTATAGGTAGACACCCTTTCCTGCCCAGAAGCCTTTTATAGCTGCTGGATGACAAATGGTTAATTAAAAAAAAAAATGACATAGGGTCCCCCTTCCCGGGGAGGGGGACCCCATTTTTTTTTGGATTTTTAAGGGTTAAAAACCCTTAAAAATCCAAAAAAAAAAATGACGTGGGGTCCCCCTTACCCAAAGTAACCAGCCCGGGACCAGCTATGGGGGCTTGTAGGCACAGAGTGGGGGGGCCAGCTTTGGTGGCCCCCCCACCCTGCAGCCTACGAGCCCACATAGCCTATGTGGGCCCGGGCTCTTCTGCCCCCCCCTGGCCTTTGGGGAGGCAGGTAATGGGGGTGCGGGGGTTAATGGCAAGCCACCCGCTAGGGCAGGTGACTTGCCACCCCCCCAGCCTTGTGAACTGGTATAAGGGGTCTCATGGACCCCTTACCAGCTCACAAAGGGTTAATGTGAAATAAAAACACCACACAATAATAAAAAGTATTTTATTCAAAAAAAAAAAAATTTTTTAACTGTACTTACCTTCGATTGCAAGCTCTTGTCCCTCGCCGCTCAGCTGACAGATGCCTGTGATCGGCATCCAGAGAAGGAGAAGGCAGGAGATCAGAGGATCTCCTGTCACCTCCTTCCAGGGCACCGATCACCGGCATCTGAGAAGCTGAGAAAGCTGAAGCCGGTGATCGGGACCGGGATGACGTCATAAGCCCCGCCCCCAAGGGGGCGGGGCTTAGAGGCAAGATGGCTGCCACCATCGTGAAGAAGAGAGGAGAGAGCCTCCCAGGCTCTCTCCTGAAGATCGGTAAGTCCTGGGGGGGGATCGGAGGCCCCCCAGGTGAAGAGGAGGGACAGCGGGAGCCAGCGCACACACAGGTAAGTGAATGTCATTTTTATTTTTTATTTTTTTTTACAGTTAGCAGCTGCTGCTGCAGAAGCGGGGGGGGGGGCGGCCTATTCCGGGGGCTCTCCTGGAGCCATCCGACCCCCCACGGGGGATCGGATGGCACCAAATTAAAGAGGAGACCCGGCCGGATCCAACAAGGGGTCAGGTGAGTATTTTTGATTTTTATTTTTTAAACTAGAAGCGAGGAAAGTCAAGCACGTAACACCTACGGGCTTGGCACTTAAGGCCCAGCCAAGCCAGCACGTAGGTGTTACGTGCTTGGCAACAAAAGGGTTAAGCCACTTTAAACAGCAAGACATTCCAAGTTGGAATTCCCTCTGATAGACTAATGAGCAGACTTATTTGACTCCTTGAGGTCCTTTTGAAAGAAAAACTAGGGTCAAAGCCCATAGTCACTCTTTAATATACAGCAGCCGTACAATGAAACCCCGGCTACCCCATTGTGCATTGGTTCCAACAAAACAAATAACTGGCGCCCGGGAACGCACTTCTTCTGAGTCCTCTTCTACAGCTGCTCTTTTGATGTGCCCATGTGGCTTGAGCAGCCTATTAGTGCAGCCAGTGGCTGAGCCTATCAGTGCTGGCTGGCTCTGGCTGTGGAGACTGATTGGCTGTTCTACGGCAGCTGTAGAAGAGAACCCAGAAGAGTTAAGTTCCCGGGCGGCCGGTTCCTTGTTTTACCAGCACCGATGCACAGTGGGGCAGCCCAGGTCGCACTGCCCCGCTGCTGTATATTACAGAGGGACTATGGTAATTTTTGACCATAGTTTCTCTTTAAGTCAGTTTGGATCTGTTGTCTTGCTGTAAAGATGTGTTAAAGCAAAAAATTATTTTTAGGGAGGCCATTTTGACATAAAATATACTAATGGCGGCCAACGGCTTCCCGACATTCATCAGCTGCCCCTGGAATATTGACTGCGTAGTCAGCTAATCACTGCACTGCAGCCCTGATGCTGTTGAGCTGATTGGATGAATAAGCAATCAGTCACGCTTTATTTTTATCTGCCAAATCTAACTCATCACCGGATG
Organism: Gastrophryne carolinensis; assembly: GCA_027917425.1. Taxonomy (NCBI): domain Eukaryota; kingdom Metazoa; phylum Chordata; class Amphibia; order Anura; family Microhylidae; genus Gastrophryne; species Gastrophryne carolinensis. Next base: position 169,826,291 of record CM051236.1, read on the forward strand.
GGGCCTTCGTCAAGCTTGTGTTCATGATGCCTTACCTTCTATATCCCTAACAGGAGCATGGTTTGACCATGTAATATTTTCTAAAAAAATGAAAGCTGCTATGTGTTCTAAACACAGTATCATGGAAAACCATTGAACTTTCTGAAAGCCACTGCATGAGACCCATGTTAGCTAGGTGACCAACCATTTCTTGGTTTTGGCTGTTATTTTTACTTTGAAATCCCCATTAATTGTGACCTAAAAAAGCTTGGTTGAAGTATTGAGCTATAAAGCTTTATGATATTTTTGCCGTGATTATATATTGCCAGATGGAGTAATTGAACAAAAACTAATAAATAAGCATAGGGAATGTTTTAATGTTTTTGTGCAAGCTAAAATCCACACTAGCACAAAATGCTGCATTTAGAAATAAACCAAATAACATTTTATGCTAATCCATTATAATGACAGATCATTTTTTTTTTTAATTGTATACATTAAGTGTAAAACTTTTAATTTTATTGCCGTTAAATTTGTCTTTTTTTACTGTCATTTTAGTAGGCTGTAGCAAATAAGTTAATTAGCATGGGAATACAACTGATTAAGAATTAGGTTTCTAATTTCTTCAAACATCACTTTGATGAATCAGCCAGTTTCATAAATGATTCATGCCAGGGGGAAAACAAATTTGCATTGTGATTATTAGCGTACAGCTAATATGAGTCGATGCCAATATTTGTGTATCTTGTTATCTCAGACACTTCACATTGTGGTGACTGATGCTGGAATGAGGAGCTTGATCTATGAAGCATGATGTGTGGCACTGGGCACAGGAATCGGCATGGTTATAGGGCATATTTTTACATATCTAGATCTGAAATCCAAAATTATAAAAACGTATTGTACAGCTATACTGCCTAAAAAAAGATGGCATATTGCGTTAATGTTTTAACACTGTTATGTATCTGTCAAACTCGTCATTGATGAGTGACATGGGCTCACCCAAATGGTGATGTTGGGCAAACACTAAATTCAGAAAATTAGGTGAATACACTTTAATGTCAGGTAAATACAGGCAAAGCAAACCAGTGCATGTCTGATATCTATTGTTAGAGATGGTCTATATTCAGATGAATAGAGGATTTCTTCATCCACTGTACCCTACGCTTTGCTTGAGGACCCAGACCCAGGGCCCAACATGACAGAATCAATTTATTGGACAAGGAAATCATTAAATCATGTACAATGTGTGGATTTTGGTTGCATATCTTCTTTAATGCCTAGAAATATGTATTTTAATGGTAGTCTATTGACAGTTTTTTGGTTCTTTGGTTTCTTTGATCTTAACCCTTTAAGTGCCAAGCCCCTATGCCCTATGGGTTTGCTTCTACTGCTGTTAAGTGCCAAGCCCATAGCCTAAGGGCCTGGCTTTCCCCCCTGCTAGTGTAGAATAAAATCTAGATAGACACTCACCTAACCCCTCGTTCAAACTGTCCGTGTCTTCTCTTCATCCTGGTGGTATCCAATTTCCTCCCGAGCTCTTTTGGATTCAGGAGGGGGGCAAAAATAGTTCCCCCCACTTTGCCTGCCGCTGCTAAGTGACCAAAAAATTAAATTTACTTATCTGCAGTCATGATCCCTCCTGCTGGGTTTCCGCTTCACCGGGGGGCCTCCAATCTCCCCCTGGGCTCTTCCGCCACTAGCCCCACCCCTTGTGGGCCCCTAGCCCCACCACTCCAATGATCAGCACCGGCAGCTGTCAGCGGATCCCCGCTTGACAGGATGGCCGCAGGACACAGGATCGGAGGTGAGTGTTAAAAAAAAGGCATTTTTTCCTGCGTCTGTGTTTTTTTTTTACACTCGACCCTTTGCAAACTGGTAATGGGTCCATATGACCCCTTTACCAGTTCACAAGGCTTAGGGGGCTAGCAGGTGACTTGCGATTAGCCCCTAGCACCCATTACCTGCCTCCCCAAAGTCTAAGGGGGGTAGAAGAGCCCTGGGATATTAGGCTTTGGGGCTTTTAGCCGACAAGGCAGAGGGGCCAGCTGGCCCCTGCGCCCTGTTCTACAAGGCCCATAGCTGGTCCCCGGGCTGGTTATGCTGGGTAGGGGGGACCTCATGACATTTTTTTTTTTTTTAAGGGTTTTTAATGCCATGGCACCACCGGGACAGTAAGGTAAAATGTAAATAAAAGCAAAATGTAAATGGCAGTTACACAGGGCCTGATTTAAGAAGCATCTGCAACATTTAGCACCAATGTTTTGACCACCGCGTCAATCTATGCCTAACTTAAGTGTGTGACATTTAGAGCCAAATAGAACTCCTTATACAGCTCAATTAATAACTCTTTCCTTCTTCACAGTGCAGTGTGGCACTGTTGTATAGGCTACGCTATTCATACATGGTGGCGAAGCCTGGGCTACCATAGAGCACAATGGCAGAAAAAATATTAAAGTGTCATTGAAAACATTTTGAAAATGCATAGTTTGTGTGGCATGTCAAAAATGCAAATGCATGATTTTCATATAGCCAACCGATTTTGACTGTCAAAAAACTATTTTTCCTCCTGATTTTAACACCACTCCATTCTTTGTTCATCTAACCTCAGTAACTAAAAATGGTTAGTTGCACTAAGTAATGCACTACAGTTTGCAAAATGTTCATTATAACAGTGTTTTCATAAAACTTTAATGATATTATGGCAAGTATGTTTTGCTAAAAATGAACAAATATTGCATGCAACAAAGCTCCGCCCATTGTTCCTATGCCCCTTGCTGCCTGATTGGCCCAAGGAGCCCCTTCTGGTTGAAGCTGCTGCAGTTGCCTGCAACCCTTTCTATAGGTTGGCTATGTCCAATGTTTGCTCTAAACATTTGTACAACCCAGATTATATAGCTGTGCGCTACTGGGTCACCTTTCTAGCTCCTACCACCAATGGAGTGTGAAAAATTTAGAAAGGAAAGGTCAATAACACCAATGGCTGTGTTTGGATTAGGGTCCTTGTTACACCATCGTCTCACACACGGGATTGTTTACGTGTGTTGTCCATTTGCTGGTAATGTCACAAAATTGTCTATATATGTGGCCTGAAAAGCTACATTGCAGTGTGTTAGTGATGGCAACTAGGATTGTGTTGCTGGTTGGCAACATTAATGCAATCCAGCAGAGGGGCACAAAGGGGCTGTTGTCTTAAATTACCTGTAACCATATAACTTATCAAGGTGGACCCAGATGGCTGGGTTCCGGGACCACCTGAATCATTGGATGTTTCCCTTCCAGATGGTGTTTGCAGTAGCGGAGGAGACAATGTTAGGTGAAATGTCAAATGTGTGTCCCAAAGTAGCCCAGCAACATGCACACATTTGAACCTGTATAATCACTGTTTAAATACCTGTATAGCTTCAACCCCTGATGCTTGTGACATCTGTGGTGGTGGGGACTGGTGGTCTTCCTCAGATAATGGTTAGCCTCTTCACACACACTTGCCTAGCGTTTTAACTTGGTGAGCTAGCGTCGAGGAGGAAGATGGTGAGCATGTGGCACTACTGCACTCAAAACATCTGAGCAGCTAAGTATAAAAGGAACGCTGTGTGGATTGAAAAGTGGATTATTTTGCTATTACATTTGCACAGGTGGTATGTGTGACCACTACTGTTGTACCCCAGGCAGAGCCAGTTTGTGTTTGTGACATCATTTGCGTTATCTTTAGGGATGAGCGAATCGATCCGGACGAACCCGGATTCGATCCGAATTTCATGAAAAATTAGATTCGGATCGAATCCGAATTTCCCCGCGATTCGATCGCTCGAAGTTTTCCTTTAACATCCATTCATTTACATACAGGCATTCTAAGATGGCGGACGGGACATGTCCAGACATCTACCCCACGCCAGTGCAAGCTGGGGCAGTCACATGCAGCCTATCAGCAGCCAGCAAGCCCGGTGACGTCACAGCGCTATTTAAGTCGGCCATCTTGCTTTTCCTTCCTCATTTCTCTATTGCATTCGTGAGAGACAGAACGCTGTAGTGAGAGAGAGAGGCAGTTAGACAGGCAGGGACAGACAGGGACAGGCTGGAGACAGGCAGGAGACAGGCAGGAGACAGACAGAAAGTCAGCGAAAAACAGGGAAAGTTAGGAAAAATAGGAGGCAGTCACAGGGAGATTTTTTTTTTTTTCATCCAGCCTGAGTGTTTGTTACTGGCTGGCTGACTGGCTTTGTTAGCGTTTTCAGGCTGCTTATACACTAACTGTGCATATATACTGAACTGATCTTAAGTCTGCTGTGAGGCATCCCATTCTGTGACTACAGCAGCCTCTATTTAAGACCATATAACCATTTGCACTTATTCTAATTGAAATTAGGCCTGATAAAGACACTTTTGCTGTGCATAGCACTACTGATCCCTGCCAGGTGCACTGCTGGTTTTTGTGGCATCCCATTCTGTGACTACAGCAGCCTCTATTGAAGACCATATAACCATTTGCACTTATTCTAATTGAAATTAGGCCTGATAAAGACACTTTTGCTGTGCATAGCACTACTGGTCCCTGCCAGGTGCACTCCTGTTTGGGGCATCCCATTCTGTGACTACAGCAGCCTCTATTTAAGACCATAACCATTTGCACCTATTATAATTGAAATTAGGCCTGATAAAGACACTTTTGCTGTGCATAGCACTACTGGTCCCTGCCAGGTGCACTCCTGTTTGGGGCATCCCATTCTGTGACTACAGCAGCCTCTATTTAAAACCATAACCATTTGCACCTATTATAATTGAAATTAGGCCTGATAAAGACACTTTTGCTGTGCATAGCACTACTGGTCCCTGCCAGGTGCACTCCTGTTGTGGCATCCCATTCTGTGACTACATCAGCCTCTATTTAAGACCATATAACCATTTGCACTTATTCTAATTGAAATTAGGCCTGATAAAGACACTTTTGCTGTGCATAGCACTACTGCCTGCCAGGTGCACTCCTGTTGTGGCATCCCATTCTGTGACTACACCAGCCTCTATTTAAGACCATATAACCATTTGCACTTATTCTAATTGAAATTAGGCCTGATAAAGACACTTTTGCTGTGCATAGCACTACTGCCTGCCAGGTGCACTCCTGTTGTGGCATCCCATTCTGTGACTACACCAGCCTCTATTTAAGACCATATAACCATTTGCACTTATTCTAATTGAAATTAGGCCTGATAAAGACACTTTTGCTGTGCATAGCACTACTGATCCCTGCCAGGTGCACTCCTGTTTGGGGCATCCCATTCTGTGACTACAGCAGCCTCTATTTAAGACCATAACCATTTGCACCTATTATAATTGAAATTAGGCCTGATAAAGACACTTTTGCTGTGCATAGCACTACTGGTCCCTGCCAGGTGCACTCCTGTTTGGGGCATCCCATTCTGTGACTACAGCAGCCTCTATTTAAGACCATAACCATTTGCACCTATTATAATTGAAATTAGGCCTGATAAAGACACTTTTGCTGTGCATAGCACTACTGGTCCCTGCCAGGTGCACTCCTGTTTGGGGCATCCCATTCTGTGACTACAGCAGCCTCTATTTAAGACCATAACCATTTGCACCTATTATAATTGAAATTAGGCCTGATAAAGACACTTTTGCTGTGCATAGCACTACTGGTCCCTGCCAGGTGCACTCCTGTTTGGGGCATCCCATTCTGTGACTACAGCAGCCTCTATTTAAGACCATAACCATTTGCACCTATTATAATTGAAATTAGGCCTGATAAAGACACTTTTGCTGTGCATAGCACTACTGGTCCCTGCCAGGTGCACTCCTGTTTGGGGCATCCCATTCTGTGACTACAGCAGCCTCTATTTAAGACCATAACCATTTGCACCTATTATAATTGAAATTAGGCCTGATAAAGACACTTTTGCTGTGCATAGCACTACTGCCTGCCAGGTGCACTCCTGTTGTGGCATCCCATTCTGTGACTACATCAGCCTCTATTTAAGACCATATAACCATTTGCACTTATTCTAATTGAAATTAGGCCTGATAAAGACACTTTTGCTGTGCATAGCACTACTGGTCCCTGCCAGGTGCACTCCTGTTTGGGGCATCCCATTCTGTGACTACAGCAGCCTCTATTTAAGACCATAACCATTTGCACCTATTATAATTGAAATTAGGCCTGATAAAGACACTTTTGCTGTGCATAGCACTACTGGTCCCTGCCAGGTGCACTCCTGTTTGGGGCATCCCATTCTGTGACTACAGCAGCCTCTATTTAAGACCATAACCATTTGCACCTATTATAATTGAAATTAGGCCTGATAAAGACACTTTTGCTGTGCATAGCACTACTGCCTGCCAGGTGCACTCCTGTTGTGGCATCCCATTCTGTGACTACATCAGCCTCTATTTAAGACCATATAACCATTTGCACTTATTCTAATTGAAATTAGGCCTGATAAAGACACTTTTGCTGTGCATAGCACTACTGGTCCCAGGTGCACTCCTGTTTGGGGCATCCCATTCTGTGACTACAGCAGCCTCTATTTAAGACCATATAACCATTTGCACTTATTCTAATTGAAATTAGGCCTGATAAAGACACTTTTGCTGTGCATAGCACTACTGGTCCCAGGTGCACTCCTGTTTGGGGCATCCCATTCTGTGACTACAGCAGCCTCTATTTAAGACCATAACCATTTGCACCTATTATAATTGAAATTAGGCCTGATAAAGACACTTTTGCTGTGCATAGCACTACTGCCTGCCAGGTGCACTCCTGTTGTGGCATCCCATTCTGTGACTACACCAGCCTCTATTTAAGACCATATAACCATTTGCACTTATTCTAATTGAAATTAGGCCTGATAAAGACACTTTTGCTGTGCATAGCACTACTGGTCCCTGCCAGGTGCACTCCTGTTTGGGGCATCCCATTCTGTGACTACAGCAGCCTCTATTTAAGACCATAACCATTTGCACCTATTATAATTGAAATTAGGCCTGATAAAGACACTTTTGCTGTGCATAGCACTACTGCCTGCCAGGTGCACTCCTGTTGTGGCATCCCATTCTGTGACTACACCAGCCTCTATTTAAGACAATATAACCATTTGCACTTATTCTAATTGAAATTAGGCCTGATAAAGACACTTTTGCTGTGCATAGCACTACTGCCTGCCAGGTGCACTCCTGTTGTGGCATCCCATTCTGTGACTACACCAGCCTCTATTTAAGACCATATAACTATTTGCACTTATTCTAATTGAAATTAGGCCTGATAAAGACACTTTTGCTGTGCATAGCACTACTGGTCCCAGGTGCACTCCTGTTTGGGGCATCCCATTCTGTGACTACAGCAGCCTCTATTTAAGACCATAACCATTTGCACCTATTATAATTGAAATTAGGCCTGATAAAGACACTTTTGCTGTGCATAGCACTACTGCCTGCTAGGTGCACTCCTGTTTGGGGCATCCCATTCTGTGACTACAGCAGCCTCTATTTAAGACCATGACCATTTGCACCTATTATAATTGAAATTAGGCCTGATAAAGACACTTTTGCTGTGCATAGCACTACTGGTCCCTGCCAGGTGCACTCCTGTTTGGGGCATCCCATTCTGTGACTACAGCAGCCTCTATTTAAGACCATAACCATTTGCACCTATTATAATTGAAATTAGGCCTGATAAAGACACTTTTGCTGTGCATAGCACTACTGCCTGCCAGGTGCACTCCTGTTGTGGCATCCCATTCTGTGACTACATCAGCCTCTATTTAAGACCATATAACCATTTGCACTTATTCTAATTGAAATTAGGCCTGATAAAGACACTTTTGCTGTGCATAGCACTACTGGTCCCAGGTGCACTCCTGTTTGGGGCATCCCATTCTGTGACTACAGCAGCCTCTATTTAAGACCATATAACCATTTGCACTTATTCTAATTGAAATTAGGCCTGATAAAGACACTTTTGCTGTGCATAGCACTACTGGTCCCAGGTGCACTCCTGTTTGGGGCATCCCATTCTGTGACTACAGCAGCCTCTATTTAAGACCATAACCATTTGCACCTATTATAATTGAAATTAGGCCTGATAAAGACACTTTTGCTGTGCATAGCACTACTGCCTGCCAGGTGCACTCCTGTTGTGGCATCCCATTCTGTGACTACACCAGCCTCTATTTAAGACCATATAACCATTTGCACTTATTCTAATTGAAATTAGGCCTGATAAAGACACTTTTGCTGTGGATAGCACCACTGGTCCCTGCCAGGTGCACTCCTGTTTGGGGCATCCCATTCTGTGACTACACCAGCCTCTATTTAAGACCATAAGAATTTGCACCTATTATAATTGAAATTAGGCCTGATAAAGACACTTTTGCTGTGCATAGCACTACTGCCTGCCAGGTGCACTCCTGTTGTGGCATCCCATTCTGTGACTACACCAGCCTCTATTTAAGACCATATAACCATTTGCACTTATTCTAATTGAAATTAGGCCTGATAAAGACACTTTTGCTGTGCATAGCACTACTGCCTGCCAGGTGCACTCCTGTTGTGGCATCCCATTCTGTGACTACACCAGCCTCTATTTAAGACCATATAACCATTTGCACTTATTCTAATTGAAATTAGGCCTGATAAAGACACTTTTGCTGTGCATAGCACTACTGGTCCCAGGTGCACTCCTGTTTGGGGCATCCCATTCTGTGACTACAGCAGCCTCTATTTAAGACCATAACCATTTGCACCTATTATAATTGAAATTAGGCCTGATAAAGACACTTTTGCTGTGCATAGCACTACTGCCTGCTAGGTGCACTCCTGTTTGGGGCATCCCATTCTGTGACTACAGCAGCCTCTATTTAAGACCATAATAATTTGCACCTATTATAATTGAAATTAGGCCTGATAAAGACACTTTTGCTGTGCATGCTACTACTGGTCCCTGCCAGGTGCACTCCTGTTGTGGCATCCCATTCTGTGACTACACCAGCCTCTATTTAAGAACATAACCATTTGCACTTATTCTAATTGAAATTAGGCCTGATAAAGACTCTTTTGCTGTGCATGCTACTACTGGTCCCAGGTGCACTCCTGTTTGGGGCATCCCATTCTGTGACTACAGCAGCCTCTATTTAAGACCATAACCATTTGCACCTATTATAATTGAAATTAGGCCTGATAAAGACACTTTTGCTGTGCATAGCACTACTGGTCCCTGCCAGGTGCACTCCTGTTTGGGGCATCCCATTCTGTGACTACAGCAGCCTCTATTTAAGACCATAACCATTTGCACCTATTATAATTGAAATTAGGCCTGATAAAGACACTTTTTCTGTGCATAGCACTACTGGTCCCTGCCAGGTGCACTCCTGTTGTGGCATCCCATTCTGTGACTACACCAGCCTCTATTTAAGAACATAACCATTTGCACTTATTCTAATTGAAATTAGGCCTGATAAAGACTCTTTTGCTGTGCATGCTACTACTGGTCCCAGGTGCACTCCTGTTTGGGGCATCCCATTCTGTGACTACAGCAGCCTCTATTTAAGACCATAACCATTTGCACCTATTATAATTGAAATTAGGCCTGATAAAGACACTTTTGCTGTGCATAGCACTACTGGTCCCTGCCAGGTGCACTCCTGTTTGGGGCATCCCATTCTGTGACTACAGCAGCCTCTATTTAAGACCATAACCATTTGCACCTATTATAATTGAAATTAGGCCTGATAAAGACACTTTTGCTGTGCATAGCACTACTGGTCCCTGCCAGGTGCACTCCTGTTTGGGGCATCCCATTCTGTGACTACACCAGCCTCTATTTAAGACCATAACCATTTGCACCTATTATAATTGAAATTAGGCCTGATAAAGACACTTTTGCTGTGCAAAGCACTACTGGTCCCTGGCAGGTGCACTCCTGTTTGGGGCATCCCATTCTGTGACTACAGCAGCCTCTATTTAAGACCATAACCATTTGCACCTATTCTAATTGAAATTAGGCCTGATAATGACACTTTTGCTGTGCATAGCACTACTGCCTGCCAGGTGCACTCCTGTTTGGGGCATCCCATTCTGTGACTACAGCAGCCTCTATTTAAGACCATAACCATTTGCACCTATTATAATTGAAATTAGGCCTGATAAAGACACTTTTGCTGTGCATGCTACTACTGGTCCCAGGTGCACTCCTGTTGTGGCATCCCATTCTGTGACTACACCAGCCTCTATTTAAGACCATAACCATTTGCACTTATTCTAATTGAAATTAGGCCTGATAAAGACACTTTTGCTGTGCACATTCTTACTGCTGCCTGCCAGGTGCACTCCTGTTGGGGCATCCCATTCTGTGACTACACCAGCCTCTATTTAAGAACATAACCATTTGCACTTATTCTAATTGAAATTAGGCCTGATAAAGACTCTTTTGCTGTGCATGCTACTACTGGTCCCAGGTGCACTCCTGTTGGGGCATCCCATTCTGTGACTACACCAGCCTCTATTTAAGAACATAACCATTTGCACTTATTCTAATTGAAATTAGGCCTGATAAAGACACTTTTGCTGTGCATGCTACTACTGGTCCTAGGTGCACTCCTGTTGTGGCATCCCATTCTGTGACTACACCAGCCTCTATTTAAGACCATAACCATTTGCACCTATTATAATTGAAATTAGGCCTGATAAAGACACTTTTGCTGTGCATGCTACTACTGGTCCCTGCCAGGTGCACTCCTGTTGTGGCATCCCATTCTGTGACTACACCAGCCTCTATTTAAGAACATAACCATTTGCACTTATTCTAATTGAAATTAGGCCTGATAAAGACTCTTTTGCTGTGCATGCTACTACTGGTCCCAGGTGCACTCCTGTTGGGGCATCCCATTCTGTGACTACACCAGCCTCTATTTAAGAACATAACCATTTGCACTTATTCTAATTGAAATTAGGCCTGATAAAGACACTTTTGCTGTGCATGCTACTACTGGTCCCAGGTGCACTCCTGTTGTGGCATCCCATTCTGTGACTACACCAGCCTCTATTTAAGACCATAACCATTTGCACTTATTCTAATTGAAATTAGGCCTGATAAAGACACTTTTGCTGTGCACATTCTTACTGCTGCCTGCCAGGTGCACTCCTGTTGGGGCATCCCATTCTGTGACTACACCAGCCTCTATTTAAGACCATAACCATTTGCACTTATTCTAATTGAAATTAGGCCTGATAAAGACACTTTTGCTGTGCATGCTACTACTGGTCCCTGCCAGGTGCACTCCTGTTGTGGCATCCCATTCTGTGACTACACCAGCCTCTATTTAAGACCATAACCATTTGCACTTATTCTAATTGAAATTAGGCCTGATAAAGACACTTTTGCTGTGCATGCTACTACTGGTCCCAGGTGCACTCCTGTTGTGGCATCCCATTCTGTGACTACACCAGCCTCTATTTAAGAACATAGCCATTTGCACTTATTCTAATTGAAATTAGGCCTGATAAAGACTCTTTTGCTGTGCATGCTACTACTGGTCCCAGGTGCACTCCTGTTGTGGCATCCCATTCTGTGACTACAGCAGCCTCTATTTAAGACCATAACCATTTGCACTTATTCTAATTGAAATTAGGCCTGATAAAGACACTTTTGCTGTGCATAGTACTACTGCCTGCCAGGTGCTCTCCTGTTGGGCCATCCCATTCTGTAACATACCATACCCACTTTATTTACACTAAGCAGCTCTCTTATTTACACTAAGCAGGCCTGTGTAAATAAGTGTGTGCATTATATTCTGTGCATTATATTGGTGTGCATTATATTCTGTTTCATATAGACCCACCGCTGCCTGGGGGTTCTTAAAATATCACCTACTACCACGCCAGTTAGACTATGTCGGGCAGACAAGTGCCTGGAAGTGAAAAGAGGAGTGGCAGAGGCCAAGATTCCGCAGGCAGAGCTCGCATCAGACTGGGGGCCAGTAGCAGCAGGAGTCACGCTGAGAGACCTAATCTGTCAGTATCTGCTAACTCCAGGGTGTGATTCATCCAATTTTTGGGCTCCTGAAGCCAACTCCAGTGTATATTTGGGCTCCTGCTGCTGCCAACTCCAGGGTGTGATTCATCCAATTTTTGGGCTCCTGAAGCCAACCCCAGTGTCTCTTTAAAGTAATATTTGGGCTCCTGCTGCTGCCAACTCCTGCCAACTCCAGGGTGTGATTCATCCAATTTTTGGGCTCCTGAAGCCAACTCCAGTGTATATTTGGGCTCCTGCTGCTGATGCTGCCAACTCCAGGGTGTGATTCATCCAATTTTTGGGCTCCTGAAGCCAACTCCAGTGTCTCTTTAAAGTAATATTTGGGCCCCTGCTGCTTACAACTCCAGGGTGTGATTCATCCAATTTTTGGGCTCCTGAAGCCAACCCCAGTGTCTCTTTAAAGTAATATTTGGGCTCCTGCTGCTGCTGCCAACTCCTGCCAACTCCAGGGTGTGATTCATCCAATTTTTGGGCTCCTGAAGCCAACTCCAGTGTATATTTGGGCTCCTGCTGCTGCTGCTGCCAACTCCAGGGTGTGATTCATCCAATTTTTGGGCTCCTGAAGCCAACCCCAGGGTCTCTTTAAAGTAATGTTTGGGCTCCTGCTGCTGCTGCTGCTGCCAACTCCAGGGTGTGATTCATCCAATTTTTGGGCTCCTGAAGCCAACTCCAGTGTCTCTTTAAAGTAATATTTGGGCTCCTGCTGCTGCTGCTGCCAACTCCTGCCAACTCCAGGGTGTGATTCATCCAATTTTTGGGCTCCTGAAGCCAACTCCAGTGTATATTTGGGCTCCTGCTGCTGCTGCTGCCAACTCCAGGGTGTGATTCATCCAATTTTTGGGCTCCTGAAGCCAACTCCAGTGTCTCTTTAAAGTAATATTTGGGCTCCTGCTGCTGCTGCTGCCAACTCCAGGGTGTGATTCATCCAATTTTTGGGCTCCTGAAGCCAACTCCAGTGTATATTTGGGCTCCTGCTGCTGCTGCTGCCAACTCCAGGGTGTGATTCATCAAATTTTGGGGCTCCTGAAGCCAACCCCAGTGTCTCTTTAAAGTAATGTTTGGGCTCCTGCTGCTGCTGCTGCTGCTGCTGCTAACTCCAGCGTGTGATTCATCCAATTTTTGGGCTCCTGAAGCCAACTCCAGTGTCTCTTTAAAGTAATATTTGGGCTCCTGCTGCTGCCAACTCCAGGGTGTGATTCATCCAATTTTTGGGCTCCTGAAGCCAACTCCAGTGTATATTTGGGCTCCTGCTGCTGCTGCTGCCAACTCCAGGGTGTGATTCATCCAATTTTTGGGCTCCTGAAGCCAACTCCAGTGTCTCTTTAAAGTAATATTTGGGCCCCTGCTGCTTGCAACTCCAGGGTGTGATTCATCCAATTTTTGGGCTCCTGAAGCCAACTCCAGTGTCTCTTTAAAGTAATATTTGGGCTCCTGCTGCTGCTGCTGCCAACTCCAGGGTGTGATTCATCCAATTTTTGGGCTCATGAAGCCAACTCCAGTGTATATTTGGGCTCCTGCTGCTGCTGCTGCCAACTCCAGGGTGTGATTCATCCAATTTTTGGGCTCCTGAAGCCAACTCCAGTGTCTCTTTAAAGTAATATTTGGGCTCCTGCTGCTGCTGCTGCCAACTCCTGCCAACTCCAGGGTGTGATTCATCCAATTTTTGGGCTCTTGAAGCCAACTCCAGTGTATATTTGGGCTCCTGCTGCTGCTGCTGCCAACTCCAGGGTGTGATTCATCCAATTTTTGGGCTCCTGAAGCCAACTCCAGTGTCTCTTTAAAGTAATATTTGGGTTTCTGCTGCTGCTGCTGCCAACTCCTGCCAACTCCAGGGTGTGATTCATCCAATTTTTGGGCCCCTGAAGCCAACTCCAGTGTATATTTGGGCTCCTGCTGCTGCTGCTGCCAACTCCAGGGTGTGATTCATCCAATTTTTGGGCTCCTGAAGCCAACTCCAGTGTCTCTTTAAAGTAATATTTGGGCTCCTGCTGCTGCTGCTGCCAACTCCAGGGTGTGATTCATCCAATTTTTGGGCTCCTGAAGCCAACTCCAGTGTCTCTTTAAAGTAATATTTGGGCTCTTGCTGCTTGCAACTCCAGGGTGTGATTCATCCAATTTTTGGGCTCTTGAAGCCAACACCAGGGTCTCTTTAAAGTATTATTTGGGCTCCTGCTGCTGCTGTTGCCAACTCCTGCCAACTCCAGGGTGTGATTCATCCAATTTTTGGGCTCCTGAAGCCAACTCCAGTGTATATTTGGGCTCCTGCTGCTGCTGCTGCCAACTCCAGGGTGTGATTCATCCAATTTTTGGGCTCCTGAAGCCAACCCCAGGGTCTCTTTAAAGTAATGTTTGGGCTCCTGCTGCTGCTGCTGCTGCCAACTCCATGGTGTGATTCATCCAATTTTTGGGCTCCTGAAGCCAACTCCAGTGTCTCTTTAAAGTAATATTTGGGCTCCTGCTGCTGCTGCTGCCAACTCCTGCCAACATCAGGGTGTGATTCATCCAATTTTTGGGCTCCTGAAGCCAACTCCAGTGTATATTTGGGCTCCTGCTGCTGCTGCTGCCAACTCCAGGGTGTGATTCATCCAATTTTTGGGCTCCTGAAGCCAACTCCAGTGTCTCTTTAAAGTAATGTTTGGGCTCCTGCTGCTGCTTCTGCCAACTCCAGGGTGTGATTCATCCAATTTTTGGGCTCCTGAAGCCAACTCCAGTGTCTCTTTAAAGTAATATTTGGGCTCCTGCTGCTGCTGCTGCCAGCTCCTGCCAACTCCAGGGTGTGATTCATCCAATTTTTGGGTTCCTGAAGCCAACTCCAGTGTATATTTGGGCTCCTGCTGCTGCTGCTGCCAACTCCAAGGTGTGATTCATCCAATTTTTGGGCTCCTGAAGCCAACTCCAGTGTCTCTTTAAAGTAATATTTGGGCTCCTGCTGCTGCTGCTGCCAACTCCAGGGTGTGATTCATCCAATTTTTGGGCTACTGAAGCCAACTCCAGTGTATATTTGGGCTCCTGCTGCTGCTGCTGCCAACTCCAGGGTGTGATTCATCCAATTTTTGGGCTTCTGAAGCCAACCCCAGTGTCTCTTTAAAGTAATGTTTGGGCTCCTGCTGCTGCTGCTGCTGCTGCCAACTCCAGGGTGTGATTCATCCAATTTTTGGGCTCCTGAAGCCAACTCCAGTGTCTCTTTAAAGTAATATTTGGGCTCCTGCTGCCGCTGCTGCCAACTCCAGGGTGTGATTCATCCAATTTTTGGGCTCCTGAAGCCAACTCCAGTGTATATTTGGGCTCCTGCTGCTGCTGCTGCCAACTCCAGGGTGTGATTCATCCAATTTTTGGGCTCCTGAAGCCAACTCCAGTGTCTCTTTAAAGTAATATTTGGGCTCCTGCTGCTTGCAACTCCAGGGTGTGATTCATCCAATTTTTGGGCTCCTGAAGCCAACCCCAGGGTCTCTTTAAAGTAATATTTGGGCTCCTGCTGCTGCTGCTGCCAACTCCTGCCAACTCCAGGGTGTGATTCATCCAATTTTTGGGCTCCTGAAGCCAACTCCAGTGTCTCTTTAAAGTAATGTTTGGGCTCCTGCTGCTGCTGCTGCCAACTCCATGGTGTGATTCATCCAATTTTTGGGCTCCTGAAGCCAACTCCAGTGTCTCTTTAAAGTAATATTTGGGCTCCTGCTGCTGCTGCTGCCAACTCCTGCCAACTCCAGGGTGTGATTCATCCAATTTTTGGGCTCCTGAAGCCAACTCCAGTGTATATTTGGGCTCCTGCTGCTGCTGCTGCCAACTCCAGGGTGTGATTCATCCAATTTTTGGGCTCCTGAAGCCAACTCCAGTGTCTCTTTAAAGTAATATTTGGGCTCCTGCTGCTGCTGCTGCCAACTCCAGGGTGTGATTCATCCAATTTTTGGGCTCCTGAAGCCAACTCCAGTGTCTCTTTAAAGTAATATTTGGGCTCCTGCTGCTGCTGCCAACTCCAGGGTGTGATTCATCCAATTTTTGGGCTCCTGAAGCCAACTCCAGTGTATATTTGGGCTCCTGCTGCTGCTGCTGCCAACTCCAGGGTGTGATTCATCCAATTTTTGGGCTCCTGAAGCCAACTCCAGTGTCTCTTTAAAGTAATATTTGGGCTCCTGCTGCTTGCAACTCCAGGGTGTGATTCATCCAATTTTTGGGCTCCTGAAGCCAACCCCAGGGTCTCTTTAAAGTAATATTTGGGCTCCTGCTGCTGCTGCTGCCAACTCCTGCCAACTCCAGGGTGTGATTCATCCAATTTTTGGGCTCCTGAAGCCAACTCCAGTGTCTCTTTAAAGTAATGTTTGGGCTCCTGCTGCTGCTGCTGCTGCCAACTCCATGGTGTGATTCATCCAATTTTTGGGCTCCTGAAGCCAACTCCAGTGTCTCTTTAAAGTAATATTTGGGCTCCTGCTGCTGCTGCTGCCAACTCCTGCCAACATCAGGGTGTGATTCATCCAATTTTTGGGCTCCTGAAGCCAACTCCAGTGTATATTTGGGCTCCTGCTGCTGCTGCTGCCAACTCCAGGGTGTGATTCATCCAATTTTTGGGCTCCTGAAGCCAACTCCAGTGTCTCTTTAAAGTAATATTTGGGCTCCTGCTGCTGCTGCTGCCAACTCCTGCCAACTCCAGGGTGTGATTCATCCAATTTTTGGGCTCCTGAAGCCAACTCCAGTGTATATTTGGGCTCCTGCTGCTGCTGCTGCCAACTCCAGGGTGTGATTCATCCAATTTTTGGGCTCCTGAAGCCAACTCCAGTGTCTCTTTAAAGTAATATTTGGGCTCCTGCTGCTGCTGCTGCCAACTCCAGGGTGTGATTCATCCAATTTTTGGGCTCCTGAAGCCAACTCCAGTGTCTCTTTAAAGTAATATTTGGGCTCCTGCTGCTGCTGCCAACTCCAGGGTGTGATTCATCCAATTTTTGGGCTCCTGAAGCCAACTCCAGTGTATATTTGGGCTCCTGCTGCTGCTGCTGCCAACTCCAGGGTGTGATTCATCCAATTTTTGGGCTCCTGAAGCCAACTCCAGTGTCTCTTTAAAGTAATATTTGGGCTCCTGCTGCTTGCAACTCCAGGGTGTGATTCATCCAATTTTTGGGCTCCTGAAGCCAACCCCAGGGTCTCTTTAAAGTAATATTTGGGCTCCTGCTGCTGCTGCTGCCAACTCCTGCCAACTCCAGGGTGTGATTCATCCAATTTTTGGGCTCCTGAAGCCAACTCCAGTGTCTCTTTAAAGTAATGTTTGGGCTCCTGCTGCTGCTGCTGCTGCCAACTCCATGGTGTGATTCATCCAATTTTTGGGCTCCTGAAGCCAACTCCAGTGTCTCTTTAAAGTAATATTTGGGCTCCTGCTGCTGCTGCTGCCAACTCCTGCCAACATCAGGGTGTGATTCATCCAATTTTTGGGCTCCTGAAGCCAACTCCAGTGTATATTTGGGCTCCTGCTGCTGCTGCTGCCAACTCCAGGGTGTGATTCATCCAATTTTTGGGCTCCTGAAGCCAACTCCAGTGTCTCTTTAAAGTAATATTTGAGCTCCTGCTGCTGCTGCTTGAAACTCCAGGGTGTGATTCATCCAATTTTTGGGCTCCTGAAGCCAACTCCAGTGTCTCTTTAAAGTAATATTTGGGCTCCTTCTGCTGCTGCTGCCAACTCCTGCCAACCCCAGGGTGTGATTCATCCAATTTTTGGGCTCCTTAAGCCAACTCCAGTGTATATTTGGGCTCTTGCTGCTGCTGCTGCCAACTCCAGGGTGTGATTCATCCAATTTTTGGGCTCCTGAAGCAAACTCCAGTGTCTCTTTAAAGTAATATTTGGGCTCCTGCTGCTGCTGCTGCCAACTCCAGGGTGTGATTCATCCAATTTTTGGGCTCCTGAAGCCAACTCCAGTGTATATTTGGGCTCCTGCTGCTGCTGCTGCCAACTCCAGGGTGTGATTCATTCAATTTTTGGGCTTCTGAAGCCAACCCCAGTGTCTCTTTAAAGTAATGTTTGGGCTCCTGCTGCTGCTGCTGCTGCTGCTGCCAACTCCAGGGTGTGATTCATCCAATTTTTGGGCTCCTGAAGCCAACTCCAGTGTCTCTTTAAAGTAATATTTGGGCTCCTGCTGCTGCTGCTGCCAACTCCAGGGTGTGATTCATCCAATTTTTGGGCTCCTGAAGCCAACTCCAGTGTATATTTGGGCTCCTGCTGCTGCTGCTGCCAACTCCAGGGTGTGATTCATCCAATTTTTGGGCTCCTGAAGCCAACTCCAGTGTCTCTTTAAAGTAATATTTGGGCTCCTGCTGCTTGCAACTCCAGGGTGTGATTCATCCAATTTTTGGGCTCCTGAAGCCAACCCCAGGGTCTCTTTAAAGTAATATTTGGGCTCCTGCTGCTGCTGCTGCCAACTCCTGCCAACTCCAGGGTGTGATTCATCCAATTTTTGGGCTCCTGAAGCCAACTCCAGTGTATATTTGGGCTCCTGCTGCTGCTGCTGCCAACTCCAGGGTGTGATTCATCCAATTTTTGGGCTCCTGAAGCCAACTCCAGTGTCTCTTTAAAGTAATATTTGGGCTCCTGCTGCTGCTGCTGCCAACTCCAGGGTGTGATTCATCCAATTTTTGGGCTCCTGAAGCCAACTCCAGTGTCTCTTTAAAGTAATATTTGGGCTCCTGTTGCTGCTGCTGCCAACTCCTGCCAACTCCAGGGTGTGATTCATCCAATTTTTGGGCTCCTGAAGCCAACTCCAGTGTATATTTGGGCTCCTGCTGCTGCTGCTGCCAACTCCAGGGTGTGATTCATCCAATTTTTGGGCTCCTGAAGCCAACTCCAGTGTCTCTTTAAAGTAATATTTGGGCTCCTGCTGCTGCTGCTGCTGCCAACTCCAGGGTGTGATTCATCCAATTTTTGGGCTCCTGAAGCCAACTCCAGTGTCTCTTTAAAGTAATATTTGGGCTCCTGCTGCTGCTGCTGCCAACTCCAGGGTGCGATTTATCCAATTTTTGGGCTCCTGAAGCCAACTCCAGTGTCTCTTTAAAGTAATATTTGGGCTCCTGCTGCTGCTGCCAACTCCTGCCAACTCCAGGGTGTGATTCATCCAATTTTTGGGCTCCTGAAGCCAACTCCAGAGTATATTTGGGCTCCTGCTGCTGCTGCTGCCAACTCCAGGGTGTGATTCATCCAATTTTTGGGCTCCTGAAGCCAACTCCAGTGTCTCTTTAAAGTAATATTTGGGCTCCTGCTGCTGCTGCTGCTGCCAACTCCAGGGTGTGATTCATCCAATTTTTGGGCTCCTGAAGCCAACTCCAGTGTATATTTGGGCTCCTGCTGCTGCTGCCAACTCCAGGGTGTGATTCATCCAATTTTTGGGCTCCTGAAGCCAACTCCAGTGTATATTTGGGCTCCTGCTGCTGCTGCTGCCAACTCCAGGGTGTGATTCATCCAATTTTTGGGCTCCTGAAGCCAACTCCAGTGTCTCTTTAAAGTAATATTTGGGCTCCTGCTGCTTGCAACTCCAGGGTGTGATTCATCCAATTTTTGGGCTCCTGAAGCCAACCCCAGGGTCTCTTTAAAGTAATATTTGGGCTCCTGCTGCTGCTGCTGCCAACTCCTGCCAACTCCAGGGTGTGATTCATCCAATTTTTGGGCTCCTGAAGCCAACTCCAGTGTATATTTGGGCTCCTGCTGCTGCTGCTGCCAACTCCAGGGTGTGATTCATCCAATTTTTGGGCTCCTGAAGCCAACTCCAGTGTCTCTTTAAAGTAATATTTGGGCTCCTGCTGCTGCTGCTGCCAACTCCAGGGTGTGATTCATCCAATTTTTGGGCTCCTGAAGCCAACTCCAGTGTCTCTTTAAAGTAATATTTGGGCTCCTGTTGCTGCTGCTGCCAACTCCTGCCAACTCCAGGGTGTGATTCATCCAATTTTTGGGCTCCTGAAGCCAACTCCAGTGTATATTTGGGCTCCTGCTGCTGCTGCTGCCAACTCCAGGGTGTGATTCATCCAATTTTTGGGCTCCTGAAGCCAACTCCAGTGTCTCTTTAAAGTAATATTTGGGCTCCTGCTGCTGCTGCCAACTCCAGGGTGTGATTCATCCAATTTTTGGGCTCCTGAAGCCATCTCCAGTGTCTCTTTAAAGTAATATTTGGGCTCCTGCTGCTGCTGCTGCCAACTCCAGGGTGCGATTTATCCAATTTTTGGGCTCCTGAAGCCAACTCCAGTGTCTCTTTAAAGTAATATTTGGGCTCCTGTTGCTGCTGCTGCCAACTCCTGCCAACTCCAGGGTGTGATTCATCCAATTTTTGGGCTCCTGAAGCCAACTCCAGAGTATATTTGGGCTCCTGCTGCTGCTGCTGCCAACTCCAGGGTGTGATTCATCCAATTTTTGGGCTCCTGAAGCCAACTCCAGTGTCTCTTTAAAGTAATATTTGGGCTCCTGCTGCTGCTGCTGCTGCCAACTCCAGGGTGTGATTCATCCAATTTTTGGGCTCCTGAAGCCAACTCCAGTGTATATTTGGGCTCCTGCTGCTGCTGCCAACTCCAGGGTGTGATTCATCCAATTTTTGGGCTCCTGAAGCCAACTCCAGTGTCTCTTTAAAGTAATATTTGGGCTCCTGCTGCTGCTGCTGCCAACTCCAGGGTGTGATTCATCCAATTTTTGGGCTCCTGAAGCCAACCCCAGGGTCTCTTTAAAGTAATGTTTGGGCTCCTGCTGCTGCTGCTTGAAACTCCAGGGTGTGTCAGTCAATTTTTGGGCTCCTGAAGCCAACCCCAGTGTCTCTTTAAAGTAATGTTTGGGCTGCTGCTGCTGCCAACTCCAGGGTGTGATTCATCCAATTTTTGGGCTCCTGAAGCCAACTCCAGTGTCTCTTTAAAGTAATATTTGGGCTCCTGCTGCTGCTGCTTGAAACTCCAGGGTGTGATTCATCCAATTTTTGGGCTCCTGAAGCCAACTCCAGTGTCTCTTTAAAGTAATATTTGGGCTCCTGCTGCTGCTGCTGCCAACTCCTGCCAACCCCAGGGTGTGATTCATCCAATTTTTGGGCTCCTGAAGCCAACTCCAGTGTATATTTGGGCTCCTGCTGCTGCTGCTGCTGCAAACTCCAGGGTGTGATTCATCCAATTTTTGGGCTCCTGAAGCCAACTCCAGTGTCTCTTTAAAGTAATGTTTGGGCTCCTGCTGCTGCTGCTGCCAACTCCAGGGTGTGATTCATCCAATTTTTGGGCTCCTGAAGCCAACTCCAGTGTATATTTGGGCTCCTGCTGCTGCTGCTGCCAACTCCAGGGTGTGATTCATCCAATTTTTGGGCTTCTGAAGCCAACCCCAGTGTCTCTTTAAAGTAATGTTTGGGCTCCTGCTGCTGCTGCTGCTGCCAACTCCAGGGTGTGATTCATCCAATTTTTGGGCTCCTGAAGCCAACTCCAGTGTCTCTTTAAAGTAATATTTGGGCTCCTGCTGCCGCTGCTGCCAACTCCAGGGTGTGATTCATCCAATTTTTGGGCTCCTGAAGCCAACTCCAGTGTATATTTGGGCTCCTGCTGCTTCTGCTGCCAACTCCAGGGTGTGATTCATCCAATTTTTGGGCTCCTGAAGCCAACTCCAGTGTCTCTTTAAAGTAATATTTGGGCTCCTGCTGCTTGCAACTCCAGGGTGTGATTCATCCAATTTTTGGGCTCCTGAAGCCAACTCCAGTGTCTCTTTAAAGTAATATTTGGGCTCCTGCTGCTGCTGCTGCCAACTCCTGCCAACCCCAGGGTGTGATTCATCCAATTTTTGGGCTCCTGAAGCCAACTCCAGTGTATATTTGGGCTCCTGCTGCTGCTGCTGCAAACTCCAGGGTGTGATTCATCCAATTTTTGGGCTCCTGAAGCCAACTCCAGTGTCTCTTTAAAGTAATGTTTGGGCTCCTGCTGCTGCTGCTGCCAACCCCAGGGTGTGATTCATCCAATTTTTGGGCTCCTGAAGCCAACTCCAGTGTATATTTGGGCTCCTGCTGCTGCTGCTGCCAACTCCAGGGTGTGATTCATCCAATTTTTGGGCTTCTGAAGCCAACCCCAGTGTCTCTTTAAAGTAATGTTTGGGCTCCTGCTGCTGCTGCTGCTGCCAACTCCAGGGTGTGATTCATCCAATTTTTGGGCTCCTGAAGCCAACTCCAGTGTCTCTTTAAAGTAATATTTGGGCTCCTGCTGCCGCTGCTGCCAACTCCAGGGTGTGATTCATCCAATGTTTGGGCTCCTGAAGCCAACTCCAGTGTATATTTGGGCTCCTGCTGCTTCTGCTGCCAACTCCAGGGTGTGATTCATCCAATTTTTGGGCTCCTGAAGCCAACTCCAGTGTCTCTTTAAAGTAATATTTGGGCTCCTGCTGCTTGCAACTCCAGGGTGTGATTCATCCAATTTTTGGGCTCCTGAAGCCAACCCCAGGGTCTCTTTAAAGTAATATTTGGGCTCCTGCTGCTGCTGCTGCCAACTCCTGCCAACTCCAGGGTGTGATTCATCCAATTTTTGGGCTCCTGAAGCCAACTCCAGTGTATATTTGGGCTCCTGCTGCTGCTGCTGCCAACTCCAGGGTGTGATTGATCCAATTTTTGGGCTCCTGAAGCCAACTCCAGTGTCTCTTTAAAGTAATATTTGGGCTCCTGCTGCTGCTGCTGCCAACTCCAGGGTGTGATTCATCCAATTTTTGGGCTCCTGAAGCCAACTCCAGTGTCTCTTTAAAGTAATATTTGGGCTCCTGCTGCTACTGCTGCTGCCAACTCCAGGGTGTGATTCATCCAATTTTTGGGCTCCTGAAGCCAACTCCAGTGTCTCTTTAAAGTAATATTTGGGCTCCTGCTGCTGCTGCTGCCAACTCCATGGTGTGATTCATCCAATTTTTGGGCTCCTGAAGCCAACTCCAGTGTCTCTTTAAAGTAATATTTGGGCTCCTGCTGCTGCTGCTTGAGACTCCAGGGTGTGATTCATCCAATTTTTGGGCTTCTGAAGCCAACCCCAGTGTCTCTTTAAAGTAATGTTTGGGCTCCTGCTGCTGCTGCTGCCAACTCCAGGGTGTGATTCATCCAATTTTTGGGCTCCTGAAGCCAACTCCAGTGTCTCTTTAAAGTAACATTTGGGCTCCTGCTGCTGCTGCTGCCAACTCCAGGGTGTGATTCATCCAATTTTTGGGCTCCTGAAGCCAACTCCAGTGTATATTTGGGCTCCTGCTGCTGCTGCTGCCAACTCCAGGGTGTGATTCATCCAATTTTTGGGCTCCTGAAGCCAACTCCAGTGTCTCTTTAAAGTAATATTTGGGCTCCTGCTGCTTGCAACTCCAGGGTGTGATTCATCCAATTTTTGGGCTCCTGAAGCCAACCCCAGGGTCTCTTTAAAGTAATATTTGGGCTCCTGCTGCTGCTGCTGCCAACTCCTGCCAACTCCAGGGTGTGATTCATCCAATTTTTGGGCTCCTGAAGCCAACTCCAGTGTCTCTTTAAAGTAATGTTTGGGCTCCTGCTGCTGCTGCTGCTGCCAACTCCATGGTGTGATTCATCCAATTTTTGGGCTCCTGAAGCCAACTCCAGTGTCTCTTTAAAGTAATATTTGGGCTCCTGCTGCTGCTGCTGCCAACTCCTGCCAACTCCAGGGTGTGATTCATCCAATTTTTGGGCTCCTGAAGCCAACTCCAGTGTATATTTGGGCTCCTGCTGCTGCTGCTGCCAACTCCAGGGTGTGATTCATCCAATTTTTGGGCTCCTGAAGCCAACTCCAGTGTCTCTTTAAAGTAATATTTGGGCTCCTGCTGCTGCTGCTGCCAACTCCAGGGTGTGATTCATCCAATTTTTGGGCTCCTGAAGCCAACTCCAGTGTCTCTTTAAAGTAATATTTGGGCTCCTGCTGCTGCTGCTGCCAACTCCAGGGTGTGATTCATCCAATTTTTGGGCTCCTGAAGCCAACTCCAGTGTATATTTGGGCTCCTGCTGCTGCTGCCAACTCCAGGGTGTGATTCATCCAATTTTTGGGCTCCTGAAGCCAACTCCAGTGTCTCTTTAAAGTAATATTTGGGCTCCTGCTGCTTGCAACTCCAGGGTGTGATTCATCCAATTTTTGGGCTCCTGAAGCCAACCCCAGGGTCTCTTTAAAGTAATATTTGGGCTCCTGCTGCTGCTGCTGCCAACTCCTGCCAACTCCAGGGTGTGATTCATCCAATTTTTGGGCTCCTGAAGCCAACTCCAGTGTCTCTTTAAAGTAATGTTTGGGCTCCTGCTGCTGCTGCTGCTGCCAACTCCATGGTGTGATTCATCCAATTTTTGGGCTCCTGAAGCCAACTCCAGTGTCTCTTTAAAGTAATATTTGGGCTCCTGCTGCTGCTGCTGCCAACTCCTGCCAACATCAGGGTGTGATTCATCCAATTTTTGGGCTCCTGAAGCCAACTCCAGTGTATATTTGGGCTCCTGCTGCTGCTGCTGCCAACTCCAGGGTGTGATTCATCCAATTTTTGGGCTCCTGAAGCCAACTCCAGTGTCTCTTTAAAGTAATATTTGGGCTCCTGCTGCTGCTGCTTGAAACTCCAGGGTGTGATTCATCCAATTTTTGGGCTCCTGAAGCCAACTCCAGTGTCTCTTTAAAGTAATATTTGGGCTCCTGCTGCTGCTGCTGCCAACTCCTGCCAACCCCAGGGTGTGATTCATCCAATTTCTGGGCTCCTGAAGCCAACTCCAGTGTATATTTGGGCTCCTGCTGCTGCTGCTGCAAACTCCAGGGTGTGATTCATCCAATTTTTGGGCTCCTGAAGCCAACTCCAGTGTCTCTTTAAAGTAATATTTGGGCTCCTGCTGCTGCTGCTGCCAACTCCAGGGTGTGATTCATCCAATTTTTGGGCTCCTGAAGCCAACTCCAGTGTATATTTGTGCTCCTGCTGCTTCTGCTGCCAACTCCAGGGTGTGATTCATCCAATTTTTGGGCTTCTGAAGCCAACCCCAGTGTCTCTTTAAAGTAATGTTTGGGCTCCTGCTGCTGCTGCTGCTGCTGCTGCCAACTCCAGGGTGTGATTCATCCAATTTTTGGGCTCCTGAAGCCAACTCCAGTGTCTCTTTAAAGTAATATTTGGGCTCCTGCTGCTGCTGCTGCCAACTCCAGGGTGTGATTCATCCAATTTTTGGGCTCCTGAAGCCAACTCCAGTGTATATTTGGGCTCCTGCTGCTGCTGCTGCCAACTCCAGGGTGTGATTCATCCAATTTTTGGGCTCCTGAAGCCAACTCCAGTGTCTCTTTAAAGTAATATTTGGGCTCCTGCTGCTTGCAACTCCAGGGTGTGATTCATCCAATTTTTGGGCTCCTGAAGCCAACCCCAGGGTCTCTTTAAAGTAATATTTGGGCTCCTGCTGCTGCTGCTGCCAACTCCTGCCAACTCCAGGGTGTGATTCATCCAATTTTTGGGCTCCTGAAGCCAACTCCAGTGTATATTTGGGCTCCTGCTGCTGCTGCTGCCAACTCCAGGGTGTGATTCATCCAATTTTTGGGCTCCTGAAGCCAACTCCAGTGTCTCTTTAAAGTAATATTTGGGCTCCTGCTGCTGCTGCCAACTCCATGGTGTGATTCATCCAATTTTTGGGCTCCTGAAGCCAACTCCAGTGTCTCTTTAAAGTAATGTTTGGGCTCCTGTTGCTGCTGCTGCCAACTCCTGCCAACTCCAGGGTGTGATTCATCCAATTTTTGGGCTCCTGAAGCCAACTCCAGTGTATATTTGGGCTCCTGCTGCTGCTGCTGCCAACTCCAGGGTGTGATTCATCCAATTTTTGGGCTCCTGAAGCCAACTCCAGTGTCTCTTTAAAGTAATATTTGGGCTCCTGCTGCTGCTGCTGCTGCCAACTCCAGGGTGTGATTCATCCAATTTTTGGGCTCCTGAAGCCAACTCCAGTGTCTCTTTAAAGTAATATTTGGGCTCCTGCTGCTGCTGCCAACTCCAGGGTGTGATTCATCCAATTTTTGGGCTCCTGAAGCCAACTCCAGTGTCTCTTTAAAGTAATATTTGGGCTCCTGTTGCTGCTGCTGCCAACTCCTGCCAACTCCAGGGTGTGATTCATCCAATTTTTGGGCTCCTGAAGCCAACTCCAGTGTATATTTGGGCTCCTGCTGCTGCTGCTGCCAACTCCAGGGTGTGATTCATCCAATTTTTGGGCTCCTGAAGCCAACTCCAGTGTCTCTTTAAAGTAATATTTGGGCTCCTGCTGCTGCTGCTGCCAACTCCAGGGTGTGATTCATCCAATTTTTGGGCTCCTGAAGCCAACTCCAGTGTATATTTGGGCTCCTGCTGCTGCTGCTGCCAACTCCAGGGTGTGATTCATCCAATTTTTGGGCTCCTGAAGCCAACTCCAGTGTCTCTTTAAAGTAATATTTGGGCTCCTGCTGCTGCTGCTGCCAACTCCAGGGTGTGATTCATCCAATTTTTGGGCTCCTGAAGCCAACCCCAGGGTCTCTTTAAAGTAATGTTTGGGCTCCTGCTGCTGCTGCTTGAAACTCCAGGGTGTGTCAGTCAATTTTTGGGCTCCTGAAGCCAACCCCAGTGTCTCTTTAAAGTAATGTTTGGGCTGCTGCTGCTGCCAACTCCAGGGTGTGATTCATCCAATTTTTGGGCTCCTGAAGCCAACTCCAGTGTCTCTTTAAAGTAATATTTGGGCTCCTGCTGCTGCTGCTTGAAACTCCAGGGTGTGATTCATCCAATTTTTGGGCTCCTGAAGCCAACTCCAGTGTCTCTTTAAAGTAATATTTGGGCTCCTGCTGCTGCTGCTGCCAACTCCTGCCAACCCCAGGGTGTGATTCATCCAATTTTTGGGCTCCTGAAGCCAACTCCAGTGTATATTTGGGCTCCTGCTGCTGCTGCTGCCAACTCCAGGGTGTGATTCATCCAATTTTTGGGCTCCTGAAGCCAACTCCAGTGTCTCTTTAAAGTAATATTTGGGCTCCTGCTGCTGCTGCTGCTGCCAACTCCAGGGTGTGATTCATCCAATTTTTGGGCTCCTGAAGCCAACTCCAGTGTATATTTGGGCTCCTGCTGCTGCCAACTCCAGGGTGTGATTCATCCAATTTTTGGGCTTCTGAAGCCAACCCCAGTGTCTCTTTAAAGTAATGTTTGGGCTCCTGCTGCTGCTGCTGCTGCCAACTCCAGGGTGTGATTCATCCAATTTTTGGGCTCCTGAAGCCAACTCCAGTGTCTCTTTAAAGTAATATTTGGGCTCCTGCTGCTGCTGCTGCCAACTCCAGGGTGTGATTCATCCAATTTTTGGGCTCCTGAAGCCAACTCCAGTGTATATTTGGGCTCCTGCTGCTGCTGCTGCCAACTCCAGGGTGTGATTCATCCAATTTTTGGGCTCCTGAAGCCAACTCCAGTGTCTCTTTAAAGTAATATTTGGGCTCCTGCTGCTTGCAACTCCAGGGTGTGATTCATCCAATTTTTGGGCTCCTGAAGCCAACCCCAGGGTCTCTTTAAAGTAATATTTGGGCTCCTGCTGCTGCTGCCAACTCCTGCCAACTCCAGGGTGTGATTCATCCAATTTTTGGGCTCCTGAAGCCAACTCCAGTGTATATTTGGGCTCCTGCTGCTGCTGCTGCCAACTCCAGGGTGTGATTCATCCAATTTTTGGGCTCCTGAAGCCAACTCCAGTGTCTCTTTAAAGTAATATTTGGGCTCCTGCTGCTGCTGCTGCCAACTCCAGGGTGTGATTCATCCAATTTTTGGGCTCCTGAAGCCAACTCCAGTGTCTCTTTAAAGTAATATTTGGGCTCCTGTTGCTGCTGCTGCCAACTCCTGCCAACTCCAGGGTGTGATTCATCCAATTTGTGGGCTCCTGAAGCCAACTCCAGTGTATATTTGGGCTCCTGCTGCTGCTGCTGCCAACTCCAGGGTGTGATTCATCCAATTTTTGGGCTCCTGAAGCCAACTCCAGTGTCTCTTTAAAGTAATATTTGGGCTCCTGCTGCTGCTGCTGCTGCCAACTCCAGGGTGTGATTCATCCAATTTTTGGGCTCCTGAAGCCAACTCCAGTGTCTCTTTAAAGTAATATTTGGGCTCCTGCTGCTGCTGCTGCCAACTCCAGGGTGTGATTCATCCAATTTTTGGGCTCCTGAAGCCAACTCCAGTGTCTCTTTAAAGTAATATTTGGGCTCCTGTTGCTGCTGCTGCCAACTCCTGCCAACTCCAGGGTGTGATTCATCCAATTTTTGGGCTCCTGAAGCCAACTCCAGTGTATATTTGGGCTCCTGCTGCTGCTGCTGCCAACTCCAGGGTGTGATTCATCCAATTTTTGGGCTCCTGAAGCCAACTCCAGTGTCTCTTTAAAGTAATATTTGGGCTCCTGCTGCTGCTGCTGCCAACTCCAGGGTGTGATTCATCCAATTTTTGGGCTCCTGAAGCCAACTCCAGTGTATATTTGGGCTCCTGCTGCTGCTGCCAACTCCAGGGTGTGATTCATCCAATTTTTGGGCTCCTGAAGCCAACTCCAGTGTCTCTTTAAAGTAATATTTGGGCTCCTGCTGCTGCTGCTGCCAACTCCAGGGTGTGATTCATCCAATTTTTGGGCTCCTGAAGCCAACCCCAGGGTCTCTTTAAAGTAATGTTTGGGCTCCTGCTGCTGCTGCTTGAAACTCCAGGGTGTGTCAGTCAATTTTTGGGCTCCTGAAGCCAACCCCAGTGTCTCTTTAAAGTAATGTTTGGGCTGCTGCTGCTGCCAACTCCAGGGTGTGATTCATCCAATTTTTGGGCTCCTGAAGCCAACTCCAGTGTCTCTTTAAAGTAATATTTGGGCTCCTGCTGCTGCTGCTTGAAACTCCAGGGTGTGATTCATCCAATTTTTGGGCTCCTGAAGCCAACTCCAGTGTCTCTTTAAAGTAATATTTGGGCTCCTGCTGCTGCTGCTGCCAACTCCTGCCAACCCCAGGGTGTGATTCATCCAATTTTTGGGCTCCTGAAGCCAACTCCAGTGTATATTTGGGCTCCTGCTGCTGCTGCTGCCAACTCCAGGGTGTGATTCATCCAATTTTTGGGCTCCTGAAGCCAACTCCAGTGTCTCTTTAAAGTAATATTTGGGCTCCTGCTGCTGCTGCTGCCAACTCCAGGGTGTGATTCATCCAATTTTTGGGCTCCTGAAGCCAACTCCAGTGTATATTTGGGCTCCTGCTGCTGCCAACTCCAGGGTGTGATTCATCCAATTATTGGGCTTCTGAAGCCAACCCCAGTGTCTCTTTAAAGTAATGTTTGGGCTCCTGCTGCTGCTGCTGCTGCTGCTGCCAACTCCAGGGTGTGATTCATCCAATTTTTGGGCTCCTGAAGCCAACTCCAGTGTCTCTTTAAAGTAATATTTGGGCTCCTGCTGCTGCTGCTGCCAACTCCAGGGTGTGATTCATCCAATTTTTGGGCTCCTGAAGCCAACTCCAGTGTATATTTGGGCTCCTGCTGCTGCTGCTGCCAACTCCAGGGTGTGATTCATCCAATTTTTGGGCTCCTGAAGCCAACTCCAGTGTCTCTTTAAAGTAATATTTGGGCTCCTGCTGCTTGCAACTCCAGGGTGTGATTCATCCAATTTTTGGGCTCCTGAAGCCAACCCCAGGGTCTCTTTAAAGTAATATTTGGGCTCCTGCTGCTGCTGCCAACTCCTGCCAACTCCAGGGTGTGATTCATCCAATTTTTGGGCTCCTGAAGCCAACTCCAGTGTATATTTGGGCTCCTGCTGCTGCTGCTGCCAACTCCAGGGTGTGATTCATCCAATTTTTGGGCTCCTGAAGCCAACTCCAGTGTCTCTTTAAAGTAATATTTGGGCTCCTGCTGCTGCTGCTGCCAACTCCAGGGTGTGATTCATTCAATTTTTGGGCTCCTGAAGCCAACTCCAGTGTCTCTTTAAAGTAATATTTGGGCTCCTGTTGCTGCTGCTGCCAACTCCTGCCAACTCCAGGGTGTGATTCATCCAATTTTTGGGCTCCTGAAGCCAACTCCAGTGTATATTTGGGCTCCTGCTGCTGCTGCTGCCAACTCCAGGGTGTGATTCATCCAATTTTTGGGCTCCTGAAGCCAACTCCAGTGTCTCTTTAAAGTAATATTTGGGCTCCTGCTGCTGCTGCTGCTGCCAACTCCAGGGTGTGATTCATCCAATTTTTGGGCTCCTGAAGCCAACTCCAGTGTCTCTTTAAAGTAATATTTGGGCTCCTGCTGCCGCTGCTGCCAACTCCAGGGTGTGATTCATCCAATTTTTGGGCTCCTGAAGCCAACTCCAGTGTCTCTTTAAAGTAATATTTGGGCTCCTGTTGCTGCTGCTGCCAACTCCTGCCAACTCCAGGGTGTGATTCATCCAATTTTTGGGCTCCTGAAGCCAACTCCAGAGTATATTTGGGCTCCTGCTGCTGCTGCTGCAAACTCCAGGGTGTGATTCATCCAATTTTTGGGCTCCTGAAGCCAACTCCAGTGTCTCTTTAAAGTAATATTTGGGCTCCTGCTGCTGCTGCTGCCAACTCCAGGGTGTGATTCATCCAATTTTTGGGCTCCTGAAGCCAACTCCAGTGTATATTTGGGCTCCTGCTGCTGCTGCTGCCAACTCCAGGGTGTGATTCATCCAATTTTTGGGCTCCTGAAGCCAACTCCAGTGTCTCTTTAAAGTAATATTTGGGCTCCTGCTGCTGCTGCTGCCAACTCCAGGGTGTGATTCATCCAATTTTTGGGCTCCTGAAGCCAACCCCAGGGTCTCTTTAAAGTAATATTTGGGCTCCTGCTGCTGCTGCTGCCAACTCCAGGGTGTGATTCATCCAATTTTTGGGCTCCTGAAGCCAACTCCAGTGTATATTTGGGCTCCTGCTGCTGCCAACTCCAGGGTGTGATTCATCCAATTATTGGGCTTCTGAAGCCAACCCCAGTGTCTCTTTAAAGTAATGTTTGGGCTCCTGCTGCTGCTGCTGCTGCCAACTCCAGGGTGTGATTCATCCAATTTTTGGGCTCCTGAAGCCAACTCCAGTGTCTCTTTAAAGTAATATTTGGGCTCCTGCTGCTGCTGCTGCCAACTCCAGGGTGTGATTCATCCAATTTTTGGGCTCCTGAAGCCAACTCCAGTGTATATTTGGGCTCCTGCTGCTGCTGCTGCCAACTCCAGGGTGTGATTCATCCAATTTTTGGGCTCCTGAAGCCAACTCCAGTGTCTCTTTAAAGTAATATTTGGGCTCCTGCTGCTTGCAACTCCAGGGTGTGATTCATCCAATTTTTGGGCTCCTGAAGCCAACCCCAGGGTCTCTTTAAAGTAATATTTGGGCTCCTGCTGCTGCTGCCATCTCCTGCCAACTCCAGGGTGTGATTCATCCAATTTTTGGGCTCCTGAAGCCAACTCCAGTGTATATTTGGGCTCCTGCTGCTGCTGCTGCCAACTCCAGGGTGTGATTCATCCAATTTTTGGGCTCCTGAAGCCAACTCCAGTGTCTCTTTAAAGTAATATTTGGGCTCCTGCTGCTGCTGCTGCCAACTCCAGGGTGTGATTCATCCAATTTTTGGGCTCCTGAAGCCAACTCCAGTGTCTCTTTAAAGTAATATTTGGGCTCCTGTTGCTGCTGCTGCCAACTCCTGCCAACTCCAGGGTGTGATTCATCCAATTTTTGGGCTCCTGAAGCCAACTCCAGTGTATATTTGGGCTCCTGCTGCTGCTGCTGCCAACTCCAGGGTGTGATTCATCCAATTTTTGGGCTCCTGAAGCCAACTCCAGTGTCTCTTTAAAGTAATATTTGGGCTCCTGCTGCTGCTGCTGCTGCCAACTCCAGGGTGTGATTCATCCAATTTTTGGGCTCCTGAAGCCAACTCCAGTGTCTCTTTAAAGTAATATTTGGGCTCCTGCTGCCGCTGCTGCCAACTCCAGGGTGTGATTCATCCAATTTTTGGGCTCCTGAAGCCAACTCCAGTGTCTCTTTAAAGTAATATTTGGGCTCCTGTTGCTGCTGCTGCCAACTCCTGCCAACTCCAGGGTGTGATTCATCCAATTTTTGGGCTCCTGAAGCCAACTCCAGAGTATATTTGGGCTCCTGCTGCTGCTGCTGCAAACTCCAGGGTGTGATTCATCCAATTTTTGGGCTCCTGAAGCCAACTCCAGTGTCTCTTTAAAGTAATATTTGGGCTCCTGCTGCTGCTGCTGCCAACTCCAGGGTGTGATTCATCCAATTTTTGGGCTCCTGAAGCCAACTCCAGTGTATATTTGGGCTCCTGCTGCTGCTGCTGCCAACTCCAGGGTGTGATTCATCCAATTTTTGGGCTCCTGAAGCCAACTCCAGTGTCTCTTTAAAGTAATATTTGGGCTCCTGCTGCTGCTGCTGCCAACTCCAGGGTGTGATTCATCCAATTTTTGGGCTCCTGAAGCCAACCCCAGGGTCTCTTTAAAGTAATGTTTGGGCTCCTGCTGCTGCTGCTTGAAACTCCAGGGTGTGTCAGTCAATTTTTGGGCTCCTGAAGCCAACCCCAGTGTCTCTTTAAAGTAATGTTTGGGCTGCTGCTGCTGCCAACTCCAGGGTGTGATTCATCCAATTTTTGGGCTCCTGCTGCTGCCAACTCCAGTTTCTCTTTAAAGCAATGTTTGGGCTCCTGCCCCTCATAGTGATGCCACTTCAACTCTCTGCAATTGTGCCGCTCTGCGATTCTATCGATGCCTCTGATCTGCATGTGATATTTATTCAAAGTATTATGTAACTAACCCAGCACACATCCTGTGCGTGTTACAGCAAGGCAGAATGGTTTACAACCCTATTGAGGCTCTAGGAGGCTCAGAAATAGCCGTTTTTAATAGCGATTCGTCGCGAATAAATTCAGATCGAAACGATTTTTGTCGGAAAATTCGGTGAATCAGTCGAATCGAATTTTTCAAAAGTTCGCTCATCTCTAGTTATCTTGTGTTCTTCCATCTGCTTGGGTAAGCAGAGATTGTGTAGCATACCACAAGGCTGGATTGGATTGGACACCTTTTGGGGCTGTCTAGCATTCCCCCTCTTGGACTGGCCTTCCTCAGGCTGTTGGTTGTTCAACAGTGCATTTGGTTTAGTGGTGAGCTGCATGTGAGTTTCACTTGTGTGTATAAGAGTGTGTGTTTGTGGGTTTTTTGGATGTGTGCATTGGGTGTGTGTGTGTGTGTGTGTGTGTGCGCTTGTGATTGAGTTTGTGCATTTGTGATTGCAGTGGCAATGTAGTACAATGCAGAGCCAGATTTTGGTGTGATGTTTGGTGTGTGGATGAGTTGTTTTGCTGCTACTGAGGAGGACTAGGAGACTGAGGAAGCCGGCTGGGGTTACTGAATCTTTAACACCCGGTTGGCTGTGGTATATTTGAGTAATGAACAAATACGCCACAAAATTGAACCCAGCACTAGCCGCAGCCAGGCTGTACCTGGCATAATGCACCTGTATGCCTCCTTAAATATACTTGCAAGGGGCACATTTCAGACCACTGCTGCTCTATTAAGTGGCATTAGCCAGCTTACCATGAGCAGTATTTTTCATAAAGTGGTCATGGCCATCTGTGACCTCATCGCTACCTACATACAGTTTGAAGAGGTGCACAACATCAAGCTTGCTATCTATTGTATGGCAGGGATCCCAAATGTGCTTGGCTGCATTGATGGGACCCATATTCCTTCCCCCCCCCCCGAGCAGAAGAGCTACACAACCACAACTGGAATAGCTTCCATTCCATTAATGTGTTGGTTGTGTGTGATCATGAGATGTGGCTGCGTGTTGTGAGGCCCGCCTTTCTGGGATCCTGCCATGACTCATATGTGTTGCACCAATCTGCCCTGTGCCAGAAATAGAACAATGAAATGCCACTGGAATTGCTACTAGTGAAGTACGTGGCCACGTGCAAGACCTATAAAGCAGACCAGCAGAACTAGGGGGGAGGTTAAGGTGAAGGCAAAATGCAGTGAACCAGGTTGGGGTGTGCATTTTTGGTGTAAACAACATTAACCCATGTGCTTGTATTTAGCTGATAAGCGATACAGCCAGAAGACATGGCTCATGACCCCCGTGCGGAACCCACATACCACAGCTGTGTGCTACAATGCAGCTCACTGCAAGACCAGATGCGTTGTTAAAAGGGCTATCAGCCTGCTGAAAGCATGATTCCTATGTTTAAATAGGACAGGAGGGGGATGCGCTACAGCTCAGAGAAGGTTGCTTGCTGTGTGCTACACAATATGTGCATACTTCATTGAATGGAAGAGACCAAGGAAACGCAACTCTTGCCTAAAGTCTCAGACATGCACGCAGACACTGCTGAAGACACCGAGACTGGCTTTGCTCGGATTCTGCATCAGCATACTTAATCCCCATCTGCCAACTTCATTCCAAAGAAAGTTCCCAAAGGCAGAGTACAAAATTAAATTATCTAGCTTTGGGAAGTTAAAGCAGATAACAGTACAGCAGATATGGTGGGTAAGTAAATCTAGATGGGGTTGTCTCGAGGGGGGCTGATCTTTGATCTTTGAAAATGTCATATGAAAGAGGAGGTTTTCCTAAATTAAGAGGCTTAAAGCCATTGCATTTTAATTTCCAATTAACTTATATTTAACTAATAATGAAAAATGTAATTATATATGTGAAAGATTAAACCAGCATGGTTTTATTAAGGTTACAATTACTGCATTGAATTTAGATTAATTTTAAGTAGAACTATATGGTCACAACTGGCATTATAGCATTATGAAAATCTACACATTACACATAATCTGTAGTAGTATCTGTTGATGGTTTTAAGTGATCTGTGAAATGACCTTATTGATTGCCAAATTTGGACAGCAGCATCATGTTTGTTTGGAAAATGCTCTATTCTAAGAATGGTTCTGACACTATACTGTATGTAATTAATTTTGTATGCGACTAGTAATCACATACCATATTGTATGTAATTAGTTTTTAATGAGTGACATGTGCCTTACACATATTTAGTTGGTCAGTGCTCTGGCAAAATAAATATAGTATTACCATCCAGGGTATCTAGGCAAAATAGTTCTCAGTGTAGGAAGAAACCAAAATCTGTTCCTTTTTACAAATGGCACTGCGGTTGTCCCATACTGGCATGCGCCATAATGTGCCACTTCCTTAGCAGCAGGCAGTGCTTCCCATGACTGATCCCAATATGGTGGATGAGTGCCTGGCATATGGCCAGCACCACTAACAGTGACTCTGACCCATCTGTAGAAAACAAGATGGCTGGAGTTAAGGTGTCCCCAGCATACACAATGGCCTTGGCACCCAAGGCAATCACCCTGCTCATCTGACCCTTTAAATGGCCTTGTTACTATTAATGATGAGCGGGTTGGTTGAAATTCAGGGCTGAAAATTAAGGGTAACACCAGGGCTAGACAAGGTACTCAAAACAATAACAGGAAACAAAAAATTAAAGAAATACATACAGAAATAAAAAAATCATTTTTTTTTACGTGTCAATTCAGGGGGTAACACCAGGGAGGCTGACCTGCACAAAATGGGCTAGGGAAAGTACTCCAAATCTTCACAGAAAATAAATACACCAATAAAGAAAACTCATTTTAGTTTTTTATGGGTAATTTCCCTGCACAATATGGGCTAGGGAATGTACTAAAAATAATCACAGAAAACAAAAAATTGGCGTCACTAACGCTCTATGATGACACCCATGCCTGGAATACTGTTGCCCATCCACCTGCCCCTGCCCCAGTTGCAGACATAGGGGTTCCCAGATGCACAACAAATTGTGCTGGAGGATGAGGATGTGGCAGGACATCTATGATTAGGAAGAAACCCAAGATACTGAATGCAGTGGGTTGTGTGGAGGCTGAGAAGGAGGGTAGTGGGGAGGAGTGGGTGGAATTTCTAGAACCAGTGTGGACTGAAGGCAGATTTCGGTGAGAGGTGGCGGCCATCATCAGTCAGCCCTTTGCTACTACTGCGCCCAGGCACTGAGCAGTACCCTCAGAAGACACAGGTCATTTGCACACTGTGCGGCCAGTTCCTGAAGCGAGGGAAAAGTGTGAATAATATCTGCCTCCCATACATAGCGAGCCAAAGCAAAGCAAAAAAAAAAAAAATATTAGTATTATTAAAAATTCAAATAAAAAATCAGGCCCATTTTCCCAGAAACCCACCTAGGTAGAGTTTTGGAGGTTTCTGAAGAGGACCTGTCACCAGGCACCTGCATAGCAACCAGAAAAAGATGGTTAGTATTATTTAGTGATGAGCAGGTCCATTTAGGTTCTGGTTGGATGAGTTTGGCTATTACATACTTTTTCTAATTCTATCCCTCAGGACCCACCTTTATTTTCTCTGATGCAAGCATGCACCAGGGTTCTTGTAGGTCTTTCCCAAATCATAGACATAAACATGGAAATCGTCTTCAAACTTGAAGTACACTGAAGGTTTGGCTTCCACTTGATGAATTATCATACCAGTCTTTTTTGAGCCATCTTCTTTGGCATATTCCACTTGCTTCCCAGCTAGGCTGTCCACAACTTCTCCTGGCTCTCTTTGTGCTGGAGGAGAATCATTAGAGTTAGGCATGATACAAAGATCTCCTTTATAGTAATCAAAAATCTGATACATGGATAGAGCAGGGTCTTTTTTATATGTTACATAGTATGATGTGTTCATGTGTTTTGTGCTCCATGCCCATGGCCAGGCACCTACAAAGCAAACCAAAAATAAATGAATAGTATATTATAGTAAAAATTAAATTATAAAAGCAGGAAGGCCCATTTTCCCAGGTGTCTGGCCACTCCCAAACTGGCTCACAGGGTGGGTTGCTGGACCGGCAGCAGCCAGCCGAGGAACAGTTTTGGAGGCTTCTGAGTAGAACTCACAACAAGGTGTTAGCGCTAGTGCATTTGTTAAGGGTGAGTTTTATCTCTAGTGTGGCAGCCCTTTGATGTACAGACAAATGAAAAAAAGGTCTAATGCCAGGTGTGCCCATGATTACATAGTCTTAGCAAAGCCAAGAAAGGGTCTAATGCCAGGTGTGCCCACAATTACATACTTTTAGCAAAGGCCAAGAGGGGTTAATGAAAGGTGTGTCAACTAGTGAGTATAATGCAATGGGTGCATGGTCTAATGGCCAGTATTATGCAGGTGGTGTCAACAATTGAGCATTTTTTCTACGCTTCAGCAAGCAGAATGCATGTGGTGCCCACAGGTGAGCTGATGTAGATGCCCAGATGTGCCCCAGCAGCTGACTGACCTCAGGGTGCAATGAGAACAGGCAGATGTCCCTCCCTAGCTATACCTAACTGACACCATCTGCTCTCCCTAACTAGGTGCCTGAACCAGTGGACTATTTGAGCTTGATATGGCCTGATCCAGTAGACACTCAATTACTATTTGTTAGCAGCAGTGACATAATTTTAACAGTTGGCCAATCAGCGTTCTTACGGGTCCAGCCTGAAGGCCGAGCACAGGAATTTCTGTTTGAAATCTGAACGCTGGAACCTGCAATGTTCAGTACGGATCCGGATCCAAGCACAGTGCAGCTAATTCAATTATAAGAGCAGGCTGGTTGCTTTAAACATCACTCCTGATGCATTTCTATTAACCATGGTTACAAAAGTAATCAATTTAGTCATGTCTGAGTGTCATCAAATTGCCCTATATGGCGCCAGTGATAATTTAGACACAGGCTGGCGGACACATCATGCTGACTATTTCCTGTTTGTTAAATCATGCCAGTGAGGTAAAATATTGCCATTGAGTGGCTGGCACTGATTCTTAATAAATGAGTCTCCCCATCTAGGTCCTGTGTTTTGTGAAGTAGGATTAAC
Source organism: Gastrophryne carolinensis (assembly GCA_027917425.1). Lineage (NCBI taxonomy): Eukaryota > Metazoa > Chordata > Amphibia > Anura > Microhylidae > Gastrophryne > Gastrophryne carolinensis. The sequence continues at coordinate 169,864,067 of CM051236.1, forward strand.
TTTGGCTTCACTTTTGGGTGTGAACTGAAACTTACATTAGTGAGCTTTTCTATAAAACATGTTAGTTCTTATTGTTCTTAAACTAATTTTCTCAGTGATGTAAGAATATTAAGGCCCTTATTTAACAAGGGATAGCGCCAGGTAGCGACTGGTGAGCGAACGGTAATGACGGTCACCGCCACGAGAACGCCGGCTCCCCACCACAATCACACATTTATCAAGCCGATCCTGCTTAGCGACTGAGAGAGCGCCAGATAGCGAATCATTCATCATTATTCCAGCCTCACCCCACAGCGCCAGCGAGCGACCTTGAACAGCGACAGGTATGACCTCTCGCTACCTGGCGCTCTCCAATGCATTTCAATGGAACAATCTTTAAATATTCATAATTAATTGTTATTAATGTTTTTTTTTTTTTAAATGTCAAAAATTCTGTGACCACTTCTGCAATGTTAGATTTTTTTTTTTTATGGTAAAAAAAAAAAAGAAAATTGTGCAGAATTGATATTACATGTCTGATATTAATGTATTCATATTACAAAATGTTTTTAAAAACTTGTTTTTTTTGGTTTCCAAAAATATGGTTGTTTGGGGGTTAAAAAACTACTTTTAACCCATCGCCGCCAGCGCTCTGGGGTTTAAACATGCATTTCACAGCGAGAATTTTTTGAGCGTGATTTGTTAATGAATATGGTGGTAGCCTTTCGCTATGGCCATTAGCTATCATGCGCTCCCATACAGCGCGGAACCTGTCAAATAGCGAATCATCACCTTGTATTCAACATTACTGCACACCGACTGAGTCGCTATCAACAACCGAACAACGGCCAAGCACAGCGACTAGTCAACTGTCGCTACCTGGCGCTATTAATAAATCAGCCGCTTAGTTTAAAAGCCATAGCACCATATGGGTTATGCCGAGAAAACATCAAATTCTTTAGCATACGATAAGGTTGCCCAACTTCTACAAAATCACCCTTACTTTATAAAAATGTCCTAACACAGAAGCAGGTGATTGGTTTTGGAAAAAAATCTTTATTGCAAGTTTTTTGTAGGAAAAACTCACTCAGGTGCTGCCAGTGTTTTTACATCTTCCTCAATGTTTTCAAGTCTTGACATTAAATCCTAAATAGTGCCCTGCAGTTCTGAGAATTGGTTAATAATTACCTCTTTTATGGCATTTTGTAGAGAGATAGCCAAATATTAGGGTTGATTAAGAGAGACAAAAAAAGACTTTCGTTTTTGTGCCGATCTGTTTTTTTTTTTGTTTTGTTCCAGCTCGCGTATGAGTGTACGAGTGATTCAAAGCATGCATCGCAAGCCTTCAGTAAAGTTTCCGTCCGTTCGTATGCCAACGAGAATGTGTTTTTCAACTTTCATTTTCCGTTTATGTTACTCATGTTACAACGTAGGCTTTCGTTTTTGCCCTTTTTCCATCATCTCCTCGAACGAATCATTTACGTTTCCCGTTAGATTCTGAATTCCTTTTTCTATAAATAATCGTCCAGACGAAAATCGACCTTACGCCTGCGCACTACTTCTAACTTAACTCATTAATGTGCTTGCCTACATATTTGGTTAGCTCACTTCTGCTACAATGCTTAGCTAAATCACTTCGCGCTCAGTATATTTTTCCATTTCCCACCCCTAAAACTTACCCAAATCACTTCGCGGTCTCATTCTTCTTCCATTTCTCACACCTAAAACTTACCTAAATCACTTCGCGGTCTGGCGAATCTTCATATCTAAAATTTGTGTTTTGCATTGATTTTGTGGTAACCAACCCTTAATGAATGTATTTAGAAAAGGAAATGACACAGAGACATTTTTTTTTAATAATGTTAAATGGCATTTTTCAAGTGCCTTTTTTTAAGTAAAATTGTTTCAACAAATTTACAACTTTGTTTATATTTTTTTTTTATTTTTAAAAATTTTAACATATTTAAAATGTTTAAAATAACATATAAATCATAGTAAAATATATACATAGCAATGGCAGGCCACATAACATTATTCTTCCCCCAACGAGTCACGCAGCTCCTGCATCTCGTCCACCAACTGAAGGACCCTGGCACTCAGTTGTGCCACTCTGGCACGTGTGGTCCCTGTTAAAAAACGTAAAATAAATTTTTTGTATAACCTTGTTGGGGTCATACTGCAGTGCCCTCCCCCCCCCCCCCGTGTGGTCCAAACACCTAAATCTGGACTTCAAAAGCCTGAAGGCTTCGAAGGGTCCGATTATAGAACTCCTGGGTCCGCATTCTGCGGGCGAAGAATGGGCGTTAGAAGCAAGGGCAGGAGCGGATATCCAGAATCCCCTGAAAGAATTTAAAAATACTAACATAAAATACACATTCTAAGCAACAATATTGTTTAACACGTCATCAAGGGCTAAAAACAGCCATAGGTTAAGACATGGGTCATCAACTATATTCACTGCCATACAGTGAAAATGGATTGATGGAATGTGAGCAAACTTACCCAGGAGCCATCCACCAGATAATTCTCCTGACTCAAACTGACGAAATAAGCCGAAGCTCCGCAATATATAAGCATCATGGGACGACCCTGGTTGCCCTGCAAGAACACTGAGGAATCGCATATCCGGACCAAACACTGCTTGTATGTTGTGCGAGTGGCACATCTTGCGGTTCCTGCAACCGAATATAAAATAATTACACAAAGCAAAGGTAACCAACTAAAACAATAACTCCAACAACAAATTTAGATTCAAGTTCAACAATCCAAATATATATAACAAAGGGCATAAGTCTAGAAAAATGTACCAATTATATGGGTGTGTGGGAAAATAAAGGTTTACATGCTAAGGACTAATTAAGGTCAGCATTAAAATGCTTTTATAAGGCATACATGAAATGTATTGATTCAGGTATGCATTGCTATGCAATTTATGGCCTCGGTCATGCTGATACATGCAATGCCTTGGAGCTGAAGGCGCTCAGACTATGCCACATAGCCGCAAAACATGTTCAACAATAGCAATCCGGGTCCTCAAAGGTCCCGTAAGTGAAGCGAAAAATAATCAGTTTTAAAGGGCGGAGGTCCATCGGCAATCAGGTCTCTGAATGACACGGAAACCCATCCCAATAACGTAAGTTGTCTGAAGTAACGCAAATTATCAGATTTAGATCAGAAAATGAGCCGAACTAACGCAAATTATCAGATTTAGATTCGGCCATTGAAAGCGCATATACGCATTAGCGGGAACGAATGTACGAATGGAAAATGGAACAAAAAAAATGACAAACACACAAAAACATACACAGACAGCTACGAAAGTCCAGACGAATGTGCCTCTGAATCAAGTCTATTGTTTGAGATCTTCTTCCATCTCATTAAATAGTCTTCTAAATGGCATCTTGCTCTGCATAAGATGTTTCTTTACCTTCTGCCACCCCACTCCAGAAGCCTTTCTGCCCTTTGCTGGGTTTCTTGCTCCCTGATGGGCTAGTATTTTGAGATAATAGGCCTTTGTCTTGCTGACATGCTTTGTATGTTATTGAGATTCTGTAAAAGTAAGTGGCTATGTCCATTTGAACTGCAATATCCAGAATGAATTACTCTTTGATGTCGTGGATGGGCCTCTGATGCTTTAAAAAAATGTGGCGAGCCGTTGCTAATGCTTAAAGCAGCATGACTAGGGGAGAACTATGTCTGGTGATTATTTACCTTATAAGTCCCTATATTTATTGGCTAGTTGCTTGGCCTCTCTCTGGGTTATATAGCCAATGTAATCAGGTTGAGCATCTTGTTGGTTTGTGACAACACAGAAGGCAAAGAAAAGAGGTGCAAGCGTACAGCTGGAAGCAAGCCAACATTTAAAAAAAGAGTTATGGAAAAAATGTAACTGGTGGACCTGAAATAATTGTAGCACAGTGAAAGGATTTATTGCTAGCAAACAGCACAGTGATAACTAGCGTTTCCTTTTCTAAGTATGTTACAGTCTCACTCTGAATGGTGCCCCAAGAAGCAGTTGAACAGTATATAGAGAATGACGCATGCTTGAGAGGCTGTTTGCTGTGTTAATACAGAGAGACCACCAATGAAAGCTGCAATCCCTATGGCGGCTTTGATGATCAAGCGTCACTTGCTAGGCAGCAACAGATTGTCCCAGTAAGGCGATGGATAGGTGCCATATTCCTAGTTGTTTCCTAGTTGTTTTCAATGGTTGTTGCCATGGCTTTTCTACATTTACTGCCCAGGATTTTTGCTTGAGCAGTGCTTGATAGCGGGGCTAGCGGAGATGAATGAGGGTGAGTAGAGTTGGGAGAGACAGACAGCACATCTCTTTATCTCTCTACTCCTCCAACATCCTCATGAATTCATGGGGAACACAATTTATGGCTATGAACTTTATGTAATTCTTGTTCATAGCTCGATCACAGTGGGCATTTTCACAGATCCATTCTTGTCTTATTGTGGTTTACGCAGTGATTTTTAGTCCGCAAATGGATCAGTGGAATTGGGCCATTACAAGTAGTGTTGCTCATATATGCCTCTGTTCAAGTATAATGCAGTTTTGTAGAACTTGTTAACAAACACTTAAAAATCAGAAGGACCCAAGTCTAAATAACATTAAGATCTATAGAAAATATTGTGTGGAACTTTCTGGTATCTGGAAAACAACTAATGCAACCAAAGATCATAGGATGATGAACAAATATCTGAGGAACTGTGTACTATAGTGTGGGTGTCCCTAGAAGAAATGGTGTAGCACTAGGTGTGAAAGATTGTTCAGACAAATACATATTAGTAAACCTCTATTTTAAACTACTAGGATCACCCCCTTCTGCAGGTCTGAAATAGGCAGCCAGAATGCCCAGGACACTTGTAGAGTACTGGAGTGGGTGATTGCCACAACACTAGAGAGAAGTGCATGTCATTGTGGTGTCTACTTCTATTTCAATGTGACAACCTCAGGGTTTACTTTACATGCAACGAGTCAAAATGTTCCAAGAATAGATATATTTGTACTGAGAATAAATGTTGTGTACCTTTCTGATTCATAAAAGAGCACTATCAGAAGAAAATTGTCCAGTAATAATCCACATATAAATGCTAGATAAATGCTAGGAGGGATCGCTTATGCAACCCACATCAGGAAAAATACAGCCAAGCTTTCTGCTTTCTTTTACTGAAAGAAAGAATCTGGTTTTGAACATATCTGCTATAGAAGAAAACTACTCACCTCCAACAGCCTGTCCTCAAGCCAGATGCTCCTGGAATATCAGTTTATGGCTACTGCAGTTCTGATCAGTGCAGATGCTTTTACTCTTCTGCTTCCCACAGGCTGAATCAGGAGAAAGGTATTGTATCTTAGATGATCACCCCTCTAATAGTACGATCAAATCTGTATTTTTTTCTCCCTGGAGAATAAAATCAAAAGCGTGCCTAGATTTTTTTTCCTATTTCCATTTCCATTAGCTCATTCTGTTACTATTTAGCAAGTTTACATGGATTTTTTTTATATTAGGCAATCTCACAATGCAGCTCCTTTAACTGGCAGCCTACCTAGAGATGTTGTCACTCTCTTTCGCCAGCCAGTTTTTCTCCATTTTGCACTATGTATGTTTAACTGTGGAATTTCCAGGAATATTATACATTGTTTTTTTTCAGCAATATGGCCTTTGACATTAAATGTCTTGATGTTAATATCTTCAGTGCTTACTTAATATTTTGCAGTTAAATATGTGTAAAAAAAAAATAATCTGTTTTTACATTTTGTAGTTTTTTTTAATTAAAAATGTACGTTTTTTTAAGAAAACTATATTGCGTGTAAAAGTCCTATTCCTTCCGATTACAACTGTTTCACATATGTATCAGTAGACACCATTCCTGCTAGAAAAGAGCATTTTATCAGATTCTTAAATAAAATACAATTGCACCTTGCTGTTAACTATCACGGGTTAAATCCTTAAACTTTTTAAAAAATGCATTTTTTAATAATTTTAAGGGTTAAAATTTTAAAAAAGCTGCAGAGGGCCCCCCTCTCCAAAAAACACCAGCTATGAGGACTGGTAGGCAAGGGCGCGGAGGTTGAGTGGCTGTGTAATGCGGACTCCTCTGCGCCCCCCTGGGTTTTGGGAATGCAGGCAATGGGGAAGTTGTGGCAAGTTGTGGCAAGTGACTTGGCAGCCCCTCCTGCCTTGTGAACAAAGGGTTAAATGCAAAAAAAAAAAGAAACGCACACACTTTCAAAGTAGTTTATTATTATTTTACTGCTTACCTCCGGGTTATGTCCTGTGCTATTATTATTATTTTACTGCTTACCTCTGGGTGACTACCGCAAACCAGAATTGATCGGCAAAAACGATTCTCTGCCCTGCTCTCGGCTTCCAGCTCTCACTTCCATTGCAGGGAGAAGACTTTTATACAGGTGAGTGAGCTGATGTCATCTCACTAGCTGGTGTAAAAGGCCCCTCTCTGCGGCAACTAGCGGAGAAGACTAACCAGAAGTCAGCACATGAGGCACGATACCTGCTGAAGACCCCAGAGTGAGGAACAGGGCGCAATATCTGGATGGAGATGTTTTTTTTGGGGGGGGGGGGGCTGGAAACTGGGGGATACGCCAGGTAGGTAGAATCTATGTACCTGGCAGTCAGAGAAACAGCTACTTAGATTCTATGTGCTTGGTGGTTAAGGGGTTAAGGGTACATTAACTAATCACAAACATGTCCCATGCCTGGGTTTATGCCATTATTGCCATTATGAAACCTGTGTATTATGTACCTTGTTTTTTAGTATTTGAAAATTATAAAAGAAGGTTATGGCACAGAGAGTAATTGCTCATTTCTTTGGTATAAATGAATTGTACAAGGATATTTATTGAAATAAATCCGTAGACTTGTTGCATACTGAAGCTTACAATACTTTCCCATCTGCTATCGTGTCAAAACAAATGTATGCTGTTGTTAAAACCAAAGCTATGGAATTAAATTTAATTTGTTCATTAAAATATTGCTGATGTTTTTTTCCCACAGCTGATTCAAAGAAACATATTTGATGCAGCATATATTTCTTGTGTTAAAAATCTTAACGTTATCACCATACTACTTAAAATCTTTCATAAAATATTATTTGCAATATTAGACACATGTATGAAAAATACATAACAATAAGATGAGAAATAACAATATTTATTAATTTTTAAGCATTGCATTTTGTTGTTTTTTAAAGTTCTTTGAGAAGTATGGCTAATTATAATTACCTCCTTCACTTGAAGCTAAAGAGGGTGTCCAGTCTGTCCCCCACCCTCCAGGCCTCTCCTTCTTACCATGACGCTGAGACAGGACACGCCTTATCTGGACCTTGGTGTTTCTCGGGGGTTTCAAGCACTGGAAGCGGCCATCTTGGACAGGCTGCAGTATCTCCCCTCTGTGCATGCTCTTGTCCATCCATGGCTGCCTTCCATAGTGACAGTGACAGCACTGGATTCTAGGGGTCACTTACAGATGTGCATGTCCGTTCTCTCCTATGCATATGAACACACTCCCATACACACATGCACACACTCCCATACTCACATGTGCACACTCCCATATGCAAATGTGTGCATACGTACACCCCCAGATGTGCATTTGCACACCTCCATATGTGTATGCGCACTCTCAGATGCATATTTACACCCACAGACATGCATGTGCGCACTTAAAGATGTGCATGCGCACATCATCACATAGACATTTGTACAACCCTGTACACACATGTGCATACCCTCCATGCGAACACTGATACAGATCCACCCCCAGATCAGTAGGTGGACAGGTAGGTAACTTGGTCAGTGGGCAAATAGGTGGGTAGGTAGGCAGGTAGGTAGGTGGGTCAGGGGCAGGTAGGTGGGTCAAGGGCAGGTAGGTGGGTCAGTAGGTAGGTAGGTGGGAAGGTAGGAAGGTAACTGGGTCAGTAGGTGGGTAGGTGGGCAAGTTGGTTAGGGTCATTAGATAGGCAGGTAGGTATCTGAGTCAGTGTGTAGGTGGGTCAGTATACAGGTAGATGGGCAGGTAGGTAACTGGGTCAGTGGGCAGGTAGGTGGGCTATTTGGTTAGGTGAGTGGGTGGGTAGGTAGGTTGGTCAGTTAATAGGTAGGTAGCAGAGTCGGTGGGCAGGTAAGTTAGTTGGGCTTCAATGGCAGCTCCAAGAACATTGAAGCCCAGCAAAACAGAAGTAAATGAAGTGTATGTGATAAATGCAAGTAAGTGCATAAATTATAACCAAAGTGCAGTGTATGTAGTAGATAAAGACCAACCCAATTAGGGCAGAGGTGTTGAACTCATTTTCATAAGCAGTCTGGTTGCCTTCAAAGGGCCAGTTAAAAACGAACACAAAACAAAATGGAAATACAGTCATTCAAATGTATAGTTACAGACACATAAATATTTTGGGCAGGACAGATGCAGACAGGCACAAAATATTTAGACAGGACAGATACAGATGCTAAAATATTTTGCCAACAATAGCTACTTAATTATTTTGCCCAAGTCCAATGCATGTCCATAATGGTTTCACCCGGGACAAATGCGCAAACTAAAAAAAATTGCCCAAGATAGATGCAGGTGCAGAATTATTTTGCCTGGGCAGCCCCACAATAATATTTTTACCACTCCACTTGTTAATAGCTAGCAAAAACCCCTGCAGCTGTAGCACCCTCCACTGTGCCAGGAATTTAGGTGGGTGAGGTGTGCCCCCTTGTGTGGTGAGAACTGCTTGCATAGGGACACAAAACAATACCTATATATCTACCTATAATTAACCCATATTCTTATAGAAGTTAGCATGAAATATGCTAAGAGCTAAGAGCAGTTTCAGACTTCAATCCTTGGTAAAATGCTAGTTAATGTCAGGTCCCGTGGGACGCCCACCTTCCAATAAGTCTGCAACCCCCAATCTCCGCTGCTTTCTTCGCCTATAGACAAGCCCCCGTTTGCCAGGACGCAGGACACGCCTCACCGGACACGGTTGCCCCCAGGACTTGTTAGCACAAAGGATGCAGACTTATGCAGGGGAAGGCAAACGAACCAGGAACGAGACTGGGTAGGGTCAAACGGGCAAAGGTCATACACGGTAGATCAATCCAAGGAAGCACGGTACAGGAGGGTTGAGATAGAAGAATGGTCAGGTCAAGCCAAAGGTCACACCGGGGAATCAGAGATACGCAGTACAGAGGAGCAGGCAGGAATCGTGGTCAAAAAACAGGCAAAGGTCGGTCCAGGCAGCAATCAGGGATGGTCATACACGGCAAGATACGTAAGGAAACAGACACCAATTCACACCCAGCAGCACGCTATCACGGGCAATCACACACTGCAGTGGAAATCCCTTTATAGTGGGAAAACCGGCAGGATTGGACAGGGAGACAATGGCTAGGATTGGTGCACATAGGATCTGGCGGCCGATTGGAGCACTGGCCCTGTAGTCTGATTGGTGAGCTCTGGGCTGATTGCCCCAGCTGAGCTTCCCAGGCAAACTGCTCAGTGCTGCACCTTCTAGACTTAGTTCTTTTAAACAGCCTCCGGTGGCCATTCTGAGTATTGCACCACCGGAAGACATGAGCTGACTGTATAGGCCAGCAAGCACAAGCTGAGTGACAATGGGCAAGGGGGAAGGACTTGCTCGGCGACACATGCGCCACAGGGGATGGCAACTGAGGCATAAGCGGCTCCTGGGCAGGAGGAACCCGAGCCCGTTGCCTAGGGACACCACGGGCACGGGTAGAAGGTAAGTCATTCATGACACTACCCCCCCCTTCACGAGGGGCCTCCGGACCCTCACCAGACTCCACAGGACAACCGCCCCGAATAGTTCTGACAAACTTCAATGAAGATACACGAGGTACCCTCCTGGATGGAGAGGCAGGCGGACAAATAAACTCTGAGACCAGGGTTGCCCCAACAGTGATGCTAGCGCAGTGTTCTTCACAGTGTGGGCCCCATCCTGTCAATTCCCCAGTTTCCCAATTAAGGGTAGGGTTGTGCATCTTCAACCAAGGGAACCCTAAGACAACCGGGGTTTCAGGGCAGTCAAATACAAAAAATTCAAGATTCTCAGAATGGGAGGGTCCCACAACTAGGCTGATAAAAGGGGTTTTGGAGGTTACTATTCCTCCACGAACAGGAATATTATTTACAGCCAAAATCTGGAGGGGCTTCCCAAGGGGTATTAATGGAATGCCTAAGGCGGTCACTATGGATTTATCCAAAAAGTTGCCCACTGTTCCGCTATCGACTAGAGCGGGGATGGATTTCCTGGATAACTCCCAACCCACAGTAACAGGTAACAACATCTTATTTCTATGAAGGGAAGTTACCAGACCGTCCTGACAAACTTTCTCAGTCTTGTCTGGACGTTGCAATCCCGCCAAAGGTTTTTTATTGGGGCAGGTCCTAACCAGGTGACCAGAAGTCCCACAGTACATGCATAGGCCCGTGATAATGTCAGGTCCCGTGGGACGCCCACCTTCCAATAAGTCTGCAACCCCCAATCTCCGCTGCTTTCTTCGCCTATAGACAAGCCCCCGTTTGCCGGGACGCAGGACACGCCTCACCGGACACGGTTGCCCCCAGGACTTGTTAGCACAAAGGATGCAGACTTATGCAGGGGAAGGCAAACGAACCAGGAACGAGACTGGGTAGGGTCAAACGGGCAAAGGTCATACACGGTAGATCAATCCAAGGAAGCACGGTACAGGAGGGTTGAGATAGAAGAATGGTCAGGTCAAGCCAAAGGTCACACCGGGGAATCAGAGATACGCAGTACAGAGGAGCAGGCAGGAATCGTGGTCAAAAAACAGGCAAAGGTCGGTCCAGGCAGCAATCAGGGATGGTCATACACGGCAAGATACGTAAGGAAACAGACACCAATTCACACCCAGCAGCACGCTATCACGGGCAATCACACACTGCAGTGGAAATCCCTTTATAGTGGGAAAACCGGCAGGATTGGGAGACAATGGCTAGGATTGGTGCACATAGGATCTGGTGGCCGATTGGAGCACTGGCCCTGTAGTCTGATTGGTGAGCTCTGGGCTGATTGCCCCAGCTGAGCTTCCCAGGCAAACTGCTCAGTGCTGCACCTTCTAGACTTAGACTTAGTTCTTTTAAACAGCCTCCGGTGGCCATTCTGAGTATTGCACCACCGGAAGACATGAGCTGACTGTATAGGCCAGCAAGCACAAGCTGAGTGACAATGGGCAAGGGGGAAGGACTTGCTCGGCGACACATGCGCCACAGGGGATGGCAACCGAGGCATAAGCGGCTCCTGGGCAGGAGGAACCCGAGCCCGTTGCCTAGGGACACCACGGGCACGGGTAGAAGGTAAGTCATTCGTGACAGTTAACCTGCTCATTAACATTTATAATCCAAAATGTGTTTAACAGCCTTATATGTTGGACTTCCCAGCCCATTAAAAGGCAAGGTTGTAAAAAAACAAAAAATAATGCAGTTTGTCATGATATAAAAATATTTTATGTCTTTAAAGATTCATAGTTTTTTACCTGTTTGTAGCATCTGTCCAAATTCAAAACAGATGTACACCATCCGAATGCAGTTTCTAAGCATGCATCATTATGGTATATAGTCATATGAAGAGGGCCTTGATTTAGAACTCCCCTTAAGATATTATCTGAATGCAAGGGCCATTGCTTGCTTTATGTTAGAATAAAGCATGCAATTATATATGTGTGATTTAAAAAAATATTAACCTTACAGGAGACAGTGCTTAAAAGTGCACATATTTAAGTGATTACCACCTAAAATCAACCACTTCCAGCACCCCCCCCCCCTTTGGTCTGATTAACAGGTGCATGTGTGTGAAACTACATGGAAATACCAAATTCTTACCTCACCCCCACTGAAACACATGTGTGGGCCTTCCTCCAATCAGTGTTGATTGTCATTCATGTTAATGCCTGGAAAACAATACTGAACAAAAGAATCGCCATGCTCCTCCCGCTGGCTGCTCGCCAGAGGCCTGCGCATGCAAAGCCGGGGAGGTCGATTCATTAATAGCGGCAGGTAGCGACAGTTGAGCGACTACTAGCAGTATTTTCACAGCGCCCGCTAGTAGTCGCTGTGCTTGGCCATTGTTCGGTTGTTGATAGCGACTTAGTCGGTGTGCAGTAATGTTGAATACGGGGTGACGAGTCGCTATTTGACAGGTTCCGCGATGTATCGGTGCGCATGATGATAGCCACTGGTCAGAGCGACCGGCTTCCACCATATTCATCAAAAAATCACGCTCAAAAAATTATCGCGCTGTGAAATGCATGTTTAAACCCCAGAGCGTTGGCGGCGATGTGTTAAAAGTAGTTTTTTAACCCCCAAACCACCATATTTTTGGAAACCAAAAAAAAAAAAATTTTTTAAGAATTTAGTAATATGAATACAAAAATATCAGACCTGTAATATCAATTCTGCACATTTTTATTTTTTTTTTAACTTAAAAAAATGATCTAACATGGCAGAAGTGATCACAGAATTTTTCACATTAAAAAAAAAAAAAAAAAAACATTAATAACAATTAATTATGAATATTTAAAGATTGTTCCATTGAAATGCATTGGAGAGCGCCAGGTAGCGAGAGGTCATACCTGTCGCTGTTCAAGGTCGGACGCTGGCGCTGTGGGCTGAGGCTGGAATAATGATGAATGAGTGGCTATCTGGCGCTATCTCAGTCGCTAAGCAGGATCGGCTTGATAAATGTGTGATTGTGGTGGGGAGCCGGCGTACTCGTGGCGGGGCCCGTCATTACCAGTCGCTCACCAGTCGCTACCTGTCGCTATTCCTTCATAAATAAGGACCTAAGGTGAGTATTCTGTGAGCTTTCACAGAAAGTGAAGGAAGGGCTATCATCTGCTTTTTAGTACTTTTAGACTCTAGAAAAGGGTGCAGCGGGTTTTAGTCTGCAAGTCCCAAATCCAAGATGAAAATCACAATAATTAAGGCCTAAAGGCACTAATCTGTTCCCCTGCACCCCACCCCACCCCCCATCTACAATCTCCTCCCAAATAGTTCGGCTTTTTTCCACTACCGAGGCCATGTCCACATTTTTGAGATTGCTGATTGGCTGGTCTTAAAGTGGACTAACACCCAGGATTTTCACTATCCTGCGTGTTGGTCCACTTCCGTGGGGCACCCCAATCGGGGGTGCTCCGCGGTGTGAAACCCCCCAGAAAGCCCCAAAAAACGTACCTTACCACCGACGGATAAGCGACGGACAAGCTGGGGCCGCCGCCGCCTCTCGCGCGTCCCTCTTACAGGGAGCGCGCCCGCGCCGGCTATTCACAAACGGCCGGCGCGGGTGCGCGCCCTGCCAGAGGGATGCGAGAGAGGCAGCGGCTGCGGCAGAGAAGGTAAGGTTTGTGGGCGTCCGGGGGGGTTTCACACAGCGGGGCATCCCGATTTCGGATGCCCCGCGGGGAGGGAGCTGATCAGCCTGGGAATCATATAGATTCCCGGGCCAATCAGCGGTGGGTGTTGGTCCACTTTAAGAATGATGGCTGATGTGCACAAGCTCGCTGAATTGCCTCTAGTCTGAGAAGTGCTCCACCATCAGCCTGTCTGAATGATGCTGTCAACAGCAGATACAGTGCCCTGGGAGCCACCAGTAAAGGTAAGTTTACTGGTGATACTGAGGGTTTCACACAGCAGGGCATCCCAATTTCAGATACCCGAGGTAAGTTATCAGCCAGCCCTGGAGTCTTTTAGATCAGCACTGGCAATATACTATTAATACCGAAGCACTCATGATTAAAGTCGAAAAGAAAAATAAATGGTAAACATTGAAGTAACCAGATATAAATATGCATTACATGTTATTAGTAAGGCATAAAGGGCCCGATTTACTAAAAATGCCAGCACGGGCATCATAAGAAGCTGGCTCGCTCACTGGCCTGTGCTGAGATAAAGGCCCTGATTCATAATGTGCTACACACTTATTGTACAATGGCAATATAAAACACACATTTACTGATTTCGGGCATATAGCGAAGCATGCTAGTGGGCATGTCTGCTTAGCTTTCCCAGTGCTCACTGCTTGTATAGGAAATAATAGGCAAATTACACAGCATGTTATTTCACCATTTTTTTGTCCTTGGCATTGAGAACATGTCAGGAAAACAAAAATATGAGTACTTGCGTTCATTGTGTGTTTTTATTGCATTCTGTGTATTTTTCAGGTGCATTACTTGTCTTATCCTGCTGTAATCTTTAACCTTGTACAGAGCCACAATAATATTAAAAATAATATTTTTTACTAACTTTATCTTAAAATAGAAAATGTTGCATCAATAAATACAAAATACGAATAATACACTGTATTAGTCTTACACCTCCAGTATTTATAATGAAGAGCATTGAAAACAGCATAATAGTGCACACTAGTGTATACCATGGATAGCCTTGCACCATTTAATGACATAGTGAAAAAATCAGTCCCAGGTCTAGTTCCAGGCATAGTAGTAAGACGTAGCTTAGCAGACTGTGCACATAAGATGGCTCATAGTAAACACTACATAATGCTAATCATCAGATTCCATCACATCTCCTTTAGATTGTAAGCTCACAAGGATGGGGCTCTCACCCCTCACATACTCCTGTATCAATGTGTTGTGTTGCCTTGGACTGGATGTATTATATGCATTTGTTGTCATATCTCTGTTATATACGACTCATAATGCCCTGTGTATTATAAGTATGTTACTCATCTCACCTTTCTCTAACTTACACTTACAGAATATATATTGTAGAATATGACGGCGCTTTATAAATAAATAATAATTATTATAATATTAATCAGCTTGGGGGGCTTGTCTTGGAATTAGAATATTATTATTATTATTATTGTTTATTTATATAGCGCCATCAACTTCCGTAGCGCTTTACATGGTATGATTACAGACAGGGTAAAACATATAGTACAGAGAACAATACAAAATTAGATGCCACAGGTTAAAACCAAGTGTTGTGAGCACAGGAGACAATAGGGAGGAGTGCCCTGCCCTTGCGAGCTTACAGTCTAAAGGATGGGGGTGAAGACAAAGGGGGCGGGGTCACAAGTGGTAGAGCTTAAGTAGGGCTGCATGTGCCATTGAAGGTTATAGGAGTTGCTTAAGCCAGGTCATATGCTTGTCTGAAGAAGTGAGTTTTGAGGGTGCTTTTAAAGGCTTGGAGTGATGGAGAGTGGCGGATCGAGCGGGGAAGTGCATTCCAGAGAAGGGGGAGGCACGGGAGAAGTCTTGAAGGCGGGAGTGCGAGGAAGTAACCAAGGAGGAAGACAGGAGAATGTCAGAGGCAGAGCGGAGGTTGCGCTTGGGTTGGTAATGCTGGATCGGAGATGAAATGTAGGGAGGAGCCTGGTTAGAGAGAGCTTTGTAGGTTAGCGTTAGAAGTTTGAACTGAACTCTATGGGAACCAGTGGAGGGATTGACAAAGGGGGGTAGCACTGGAGAAGCAAGAGGAGAGATGGATGAGGCGAGCAGCAGAGTTTAGAATAGATTGGAGGGGTGGCAGTCTGTTTGTTGGCAAACCACAGAAGAGGGTGTTGCAGTAGTCCAGTCGGGATATGACCAGGGCGTGCACTAGCATTTTAGTGGTGACAGGTGAGAGGAAGGGATGGATGCGGGAGATATTTTTGAGTTGGAGACGACAGGAGGTGGCTAGGGAGTGAATGTGAGGTCGAAACGATAGAGAGGAGTCCAGAATGACACCCAGGCATCGAACTTGATGAGTTGCAGTTATTGTAAGATTTTTTACAGAGATTGTGGTGTTAGAGAGGGGAGGGTAGTGAGATGGTGGGAAAATGACCAGTTCAGTTTTGTCCATGTTCAGTTTAAGGGAGCGAGATGTCATGAAGGAAGAGATGGCTGTTAGACAGTCAGGAAGGCGAGAGAGGAGCGAAGAGAGATTCGGGCCAGAGAGGTAGATCTGAGTGTCTTCTGCATAAAGTGATATTGGAAGCCTAGCGAGGTTCTTAGTTGTCCGAGACCAGAAGTGTATATTGAAAAAAGTAGGGGTCCTAGGGCTGAGCTTTTTGGTACCCCAACAGACAGAGGCTGGGGAGAGGAAATAGTGTTTGAGTAAGATACACTAAATGTGCAGTGAGAGAGATAGGAGGAGAGCCAAGATAGTGCGAGACCTTGGATTCCAAGAGAAGAAAGAATATTGAGAAGCAGAGCATGGTCGGCAGTGTCAAAAGCAGATGATAAGTTGAGAAGAATGAGAGCAGAGTAGTGGCCTTTGGATTTGGCTGTCAGTAGATCATTATTAGTAGAATATTAGTTCTGTTCTAAAGAAAACCAAACCAAACAATCACAGGCTCTATCTTCTCAAGCTGTTTTAGAAAACTGGCCTAATAAGGAAGCTTTATATAACATTCTACATTGCAACTATATCATCTATGCTACAGTATGCTTCTCCTCCACTGTCCCCCACTATGGGAGTACAAGGAAAATAAATAGTCTCTATAAAGATCAGTTAAGGCTGCAGAAAGCATTGTAAGTGCCCCACTCCCGCTATTGGACTTCAGCCCCTGTTTGAAAGAAGAGTGGTCCCCTGTGCAAGAATTCTCTCCAACCACAATGGGATACTTTCAAAGGAATACTTAATTTTCATTGTGACAGATATATACCTTACAGGAATAAAACTATTAGACACACATGTAAACCGATTTAAACGAGGCATTTAAACGTTTAAAGCAGGAAGGGACAGCGGAAGCGTTAAAAAATTATAAAGAAGAAAATAAACAATGTAAACAACAGATAAGGGCAGCTAAGCTGGAGACAGAAAGACTGGTCGCGAAAGAGAGTAAAACTAACCCCAAATTATTCTTTAGCTACATAAACCGTAAAAGGTACAAACCTGAGGGTGTGGGCCCCCTGAAAAGCAAGGAGGGGACCCCTATAAAGGGAAATGAGGAGAAAGCAAATTTGCTTAACAACTTCTTTGCTTCTATATTCACAAAATAATTTGACATGCCGAGTGAAATGCAGGGGAATAACCGAAACCCTCCATTAAATGTCACTGGTCTAACCAAGGAAGAAGTCCAGCACTGTCTCAAGCAGATAAAAATCGATAAATCACCGGGACCAGATGACAAACATCCTCGTTTTTTAAGGGAGTTATGTACAGTAATAGACAAGCTGTTATTTCTAATATTTGTGGATTCCATAACTACAGGGTCTGTTCCGAGGGATTGACGCTTGGCAAATGTGGTGCCAATATTCAAAAAGGGATATAGGGGGGAACCTGGGAACTACAGACCGGTAAGCTTAACATCTGTGGTGGGCAAGCTGTTTGAAGGTTTCTTAAGGGATACTATCCTGGAGCACCTTGGGGAAAATGACCTTATTACTCCATATCAGCATGGATTTATGAGGAATCGCTCCTGCCAGACAAACCTAATCAGCTTTTATGAGGAGGTAAGTTCAAGATTGGATCAGGGGGACTCATTGGATATCATATATCTTGACTTTTCTAAAGCATTTGATACTGTGCCACATAAAAGGCTGGTACAAAAGATGAGAATGCTTGGACTGGGGGAAAACGTGTGCAGATGGGTGGGGAATTGGCTTAGTGATCGAAAGCAGAGGGTGGTTATCAATGGTACACACTCAGATTGGGTCACTGTTACTAGTGGAGTACCACAAGGGTCAGTTCTGGGACCAATTCTCTTCAATATATATATAAATGACATTGGGTATGGATTAAACAGTAAAGTCTCAATCTTTGCAGATGATACTAAGCTGAGTAAAGTAATTAAAACAAAAGAGGACAGCAGGCAGCTACAAACAGATTTAGATAAATTGGAAGCATGGGCAGTTAAATGGCAAATGAAGTTTAACACAGATAAATGTAAGGTTATGCACATGGGAAGGAGAAATCTGTGTCATGATTACACACTAAATAAAGAAACACTTGGTAAAACAACAATGGAAAAGGACCTAGGGGTTTTAGTTGACAATAAGCTCAACTGTAGTAATCAATGCCAGGCAGCTGCTGCCAATGCAAATAGGATCATGGGGTGCATCAGGAGGGGCATAGGTGCTCATGACCAGAGCATGATTTTACCCCTGTACAAGTCACTGGTCAGACCCCATATGGAATACTGTGTACAGTTCTGGGCACCTGTGCTTAAGAAGGACATATCAGAACTGGAGCACGTTCAAAGAAGGGCAACAAAGTTAATAAAAGGAGTGCGGGGGCTAGAGTACCCGGAAAGATTGTCCAAGTTAGGTTTATTTAGTCTAGGAAAAAGACGATTGAGGGGTGATCTAATAACTATGTATAAATATATTCGGGGTCAATACAAAGATCTGTCCCACAATCTATTTATACCCCGGAGTGTAACCATAACCCGGGGGCATCCACTAAGGTTAGAGGAAAGGTGCTTTCTCCACCGACATAGGAGGGGATTCTTCTCTGTAAGAGCAGTGAGACTATGGAACTCGCTGCCAGAGGAGGTAGTAATGATGGATACAGTAAAAACGTGGCATGTAATAACATTTCCAGCTATGGCTACTAGACCACTGGGAGGAGATAAACAGGCTGAACTGGATGGACTAAAGTCTTTATTCAGCCTTACATACTATGTTACTATGTTACAACCACCCTGGCTCTTGAAATCTATTAGACAACCAAGAAAGCCCCCCTGCGCAACCATCTGTTTCAGAAACAGATTATATATGATTGCCATCATGCTCCTGAACAAATCAAAACCATCCCAACTAACATGTGCTGAACAACTATGATGCTATCCCCATCCTTCAAGAACTAATGAGTCCTTGCACAGGTGGACACATTGTGGATGAATATGTAACATGCTGACTGTCTTGTATATAGCTCACTTCTTCCCCCATAACCCTGTAACCAGCCTAAGTAAATTCCTTGTGTGATCTCTGTAAAGTGATTTGATTTGGTTTATTGTGTGTTAAGCGAGAAAAGCTCTGATTGTGTCAAAATACTGGAGAAAAATCCAACAAATTTGCATAACTCCCATATTCCTAGTATTGAAAGGGTAATGCGTGTATGCTGCATTTCCATAATGTGTATATGTTAAAATAATTAAAATGAACGGTTAGAATAGCTGTGCCCAACT
This sequence comes from Gastrophryne carolinensis, assembly GCA_027917425.1. Taxonomy (NCBI): domain Eukaryota; kingdom Metazoa; phylum Chordata; class Amphibia; order Anura; family Microhylidae; genus Gastrophryne; species Gastrophryne carolinensis. The sequence goes on from CM051236.1 coordinate 169,883,174, forward strand.
GTACCACACTATAGTACCATTATTTTACAATTATATGGGCATAATATTGAACCCTGAGTGATAAACTGACAGGCAGGATGCACTGCAATGTGTCTGCAGTGAGAGTCTCCCACCGGCATCATCACTTGTGAGATTGTGTCAAACAATAGGCCTACTGTCATTTTCCTTTCTCTGTGACAAGGTAGAAAAGTTGATGCCATCATCCTGTAGCTATTAAATGGTAAGGCTGATTATTCCAGAGACATTTAGTGGAGGCAGGAAATCAATATCAATTGCTTTAAATTCTGGGTGCCAATTTGACAGTAATAACTTTAATTTAGGCTTGATGTAATAACCTCAATACTGGGCGTGATCAGGGACCTGCCTTATACAGTATAGAAAGACAGCTGAAATGCCCCTTCTGCAGCTGTAGCTGCCACATTTAGTTTTCTAAAAGAGTTGCCCCACTGCATCCATAAAGAATATATGGGGCTGAAGCAGGATGGGCGGTTAGAAAAAAAAAAGACCCCTTACCTTATCCAGGGGGCCGTGCCAGCACTCTGGATCCTGGGCACCGCCATCTTGCTTGGAAGCACAGAGACACAAACAACTACAGGACATAGCAGCCTACTGGTGAAAAATCCAATACCAACGCAAAGGGTACAACAGACCCCCCCTTTGTGCCCTTTGCATTGGTGGTGGATGTTTCCATAGTTGTGCTTGGGACGAGGCCAGCCCAACACAGTAAGTGGGGTAGTGTCCCTTATTTAAAAGGCAGTTTTAATGTTTAGTCACGCTTTTTTCTGTGACCTTGTATACTGGCATTGCCGGGCCCTGGGCCTCCTCTGTTTGCTATGTCAAGATGGCCTCCACTACTTGTTTCTTGTGGTCACTTGGAGGCATAAACAGAATAAATGTCAGTGGCAGCATTCCTGCATCAGTAAAACGGTAAACATCAGACTTGCAGAAAAAGTAGAACCTTTCACTGCACAGCCAAAAGATCAGCCTGGTTGGCAAATTAAGAGGTCAGGCTATGGGGGCTGTCAGGCCTGAGCAAGGCCTTTTCTAGGCACGGAGTGTGCACGGGCCAAGTAAGTGGACTCCACAAGGTGCAACAAAAATGCTGGTAGCTTGTTCCTTCCTCCCCTCCATCGAGGGAGTACCTCTTCAGCCAGAGGGAGCAGCCCCAGAGCTGCGGTGCCAAGGATTGACACCCAAGTATGACTGCCAAGTCCAACAGAGGGGGAGAAAAAAAGTTTAGGTAGCTAGGGCAGCTGGATTACCCAGAACATCACAAAGTGGGTGAGTTAAAGGTGGCAGGAGACACCGAGACAGGAGTGTTCACAGGGGGCCAACAACCAGGGGTTTGCACTGGACTATCGCTTTATATTTAGTGGCAAATTCTATGGGGGGCAGGTTTAACTCTCCACTCTTCCCAATGTGGAAAGCTCTTGACTCTGAGATGGCGAGCGTGTCACAATGATTTTCTATAAAGCATGCATTCCTATGACAGCATTTGGGCTTCCAAACTTCCAATAAAAAGTGTGTACAGAAATGTATGGTGCATTCATTCTATTTATATTTAACAACAGATGACATGAGTAGTAACTGAACAGGCTGAGCTAGCTATAGCATTCCCAAATAACAGACATACCTTGAACAGGGCTGCAGGGATCCCTCTGGGAGTAACAATATTGGATATAAAGAAGGAATTATAAGCCACTAGATGGCAATATCAATCTGCCCGAGATTTGCCCTCTACTTCACTTTGCAAAAGCCTCCCAAGTTCATTTTTTCAAGGAAAACAAATATTCTTTCATACTGTATCTTACTGATTTGTATCAGGGAGAAAGGAAGGACAAAGCCGTGCAACAATAATTCTTCCATCAGGAACAAGCTTGACAGTATAGCCAGACTTAAACATCTCTGGATTCCAAATGATGAATCAAAATAAGAAAGTAAGGAAAGAAAACCTGTTATGACTGCAGATTAAAATATATCTTCATTCTGTGACTACATATTGTATTGAAATTCTGTAAAGACATTAGGCAGAAAATGCAAAAGCAGTGTGCTGAGAAATAGTACTTGTGAAATAAAAATGTAGTTAGCTAACCCCAAACACAGGTTGACATATATATATATATATATATACCAGTAATAGACATCCGTTTGGGCTACGGATAAGAAATGTGGGCAGCACCAGTAAATATTTCTATAGGTGCACTGCTCTGTGGGTTAATACCCAAAAACCAATTGTATTAGTTTGGGGTAACCTCTACACCCCCTGCCAAAAAGCCCAACAGAGACTCACTATTGCACTCAAACAATCAATTTATAAATCCATTTTATTGTAGCATATTGTTTAAAACCAATTTAAAAACAATTTTACTGAACCATATGCATGGTAAGCCACCAGGGGGCGCACTCCCTCATTAACAATACAATCTCATATACATATAAGTAATTTCAAAGTGATTCTGTGCTAATCTATCAATAAATTCATATATATACAACTATTCTAAAACTTAATATACAATTCACAATTAATATCCTCACCCTAATAAAGTGCCAGTGCTTCCATCACAAATAGTCCCTTGTGCAAAATATTTAAGCCCATTCACAAAGAGCAAGGGCACACAGACAACACACAACAAACAAGTGCTTACTGTTAGTATGGTGACAGGCAGGCCCCCCTCAGGCGCAGACCAACGCGTTACTGTAATTACTGTAAATATATGCTGATGTTATTGATGTGTTGCCACCTTATATAGAGGACCGGACCCCCGGCTTTCCTTAAAGCTTCACCCGTAGTAAAACAAAGGACTTACATCAATGTTGTTGATTGAACCTTATATCCTGTAGTCAAACCCCTCCTCCTCCTCTCCTGAGTAAATCTATGTGGAGCATGAGGAATTTGAATGACAAATAGTCAATAACATCCTCCAGAGCCCCTCTGCCACACTGATTGGCTGCTTAACTCCTGGGATGCATATCTGAATGTATTTACTTTAGACTTGGCTCCCTTTTCCCCTGTCCCCCCTTGTCCCTTTCCCCCTTCCCCTTTTCTTTGAGAGTTGTACTCTTGTATATAGAGGCCAAATATGGTGCAATATAGACATTAATAGCCAGCATCTGCCTCTGTTGTTTTTGAGCATTTGCACTTCGGATCTTTATCCCGCTCTCCCCCTGTCGCGGTCAGGGGGCTTATACAATCTATAAATAGACATCAATAATGTGAGGGATAGTTGCCATTAGATGGCAATTGTGCCTGCATATCTCTGACTGACCGGGGTGGTTCACCTGGGAACTTTATCCCTCTCTCCCCCCTGTGCTTGGAGATGTACAAACATATATACAGATGTTTAATATTAGAACCTTATTGATAAAGAAGCCAACTGATAAAAATTCTGTGGATTGAAAAAACTTTCTCTGGATCTTTGTCCCTCTCTCCTCCTGTTATTGAAATTGTATAAATAGATGCAGAGGAAATCCAGCTGTACTGTGACTGGTAGTTGTAAAGTGTATTTACCTATAAAATGTGATGTATATATTAGATGCCGTTAAGTATAAATATAGATTATGTGCAAACAAGACTTTGGATTAAGCAAGTAGCAGGAAATGTATAAAGATAAGTGAGGAAGGGGTTAAATGTGTTCCTGAACGATGGCTCCCCCGCCTGGCTGTATCTGGCCCATTACCATCCACCTCCCACCTATCAGCGTGGGGGATGGGGCCAGGACCAGTGTGTGCAGTTGTGGTGATTTGTGTACTTCCGGCCGGAGTATGCAATCACCACATGCAGCTGGGGCCAGGCGTGGGAGTGGTCAGAAGGGTATGTATTTAAGGAGGGCTGTGGCCCTCTGTCCCCACACACATACTGACCGTGAGCAAGAGCCCATTGGGGGCTCGAAACGCGTTGGTCTGCGCCTGAGGGGGGCCTGCCTGTCACCATACTAACAGTAAGCACTTGTTTGTTGTGTGTTGTCTGTGTGCCCTTGCTCTTTGTGAATGGGCTTAAATATTTTGCACAAGGGACTATTTGTGATGGAAGCACTGGCACTTTATTAGGGTGAGGATATTAATTGTGAATTGTATATTAAGTTTTAGAATAGTTGTATATATATGAATTTATTGATAGATTAGCACAGAATCACTTTGAAATTACTTATATGTATATGAGATTGTATTGTTAATGAGGGAGTGCGCCCCCTGGTGGCTTACCATGCATATGGTTCAGTAAAATTGTTTTTAAATTGGTTTTAAACAATATGCTACAATAAAATGGATTTATAAATTGATTGTTTGAGTGCAATAGTGAGTCTCTGTTGGGCTTTTTGGCAGGGGGTGTAGAGGTTACCCCAAACTAATACTATATATATATATATATATATCCCCAACTGCCACTGAATAAGTTAGATGAAAAAAAAACTTCTTTCTTACCTGTGCCGTGATCCGAAAGACGCTGCCACTCTCTGGAGCCAGTTGCCAATGCATCGATGACACCTGAGCGCCCCTTTGTGTCAGTGTAGCCGGCCACATGCCAGTTCATTAATGAATGCACAGAGCAGTGCACTAATGTCATTGATGCATCTGCACAGACAAGCTAGGGCAGCTGTATGAAGTTTTTTTAACTTTAGCTGGCATTGGACCTGTGCTATAGGGCATAAGGGCTTGTAATGGTCCGGGCGGCTCTTAAGCCCTGGTATTACAAGCCCCTATGCTTGGCTGCTGGATTAGTATTGCTTAGAGGAGGGCACTCAATGCATTTAAAAAAAGAATCTGGTGGGAAAACATTCAAATGGAACCCTGCCCTCAATATGTGGACCCCCCCCCCCAAGCATTACCAACCCAGGAATACAAGCATCCTGACCATTAAAAGCCCTTATGCCATATAGCACAAGTTTGGTGCCCAGCACTGGCCCGTGCTATGGGTCATAGGGCTCATTCGCACCACCATGCCCATTGGTGGGGTGGGTAATGAAGTATGAACTGACCTAGGGGTACAAAACACACACACACACACACACACACACACACACACACACACACACACACACACAAAGTTTAACAAAAATGACTTTATTATTGTCAATTAACTTCTCCATTCGGCCTCCCAGGCAGGATCCTTTAAATGTATGCATAACACAAAATTATTTTAAAAACTTGTTTTTTTGGGTTTCCAAAAATATGGTTGTTTGGGGGTTAAAAAACTACTTTTAACCCATCGCCTCCAGCGCTCTGGGGTTTAAACATGCATTTTACAGCGCGATAATTTTTTGAGCGTTATTTGTTAATGAATATGGTGGAAGCCGGTCGCTCTGACCAGTCGCTATCATGCGCTCCCATACAGCGCGGAACCTGTCAAATAGCGACTCCTCACCCAATATTCAACATTACGGCAAACCGACTGAGTCGCTATCAACTACCGAACAACGGGCAAGCACAGCGACTACTAGCGGGAGCTCTGAAAATGCTGCTACAGTCGCTCAACTGTCGCTACCTGCCGCTGTTAATGAATCGGCCTCTATGTTTTATTTTACTAGAAGTGTGAAAAGCTTTAGCTGCCTCTTAAAACTCAGCCTTCCCCCAAAAATCCACCATTTTTCAGATAACCCTCATTATCACCAATAAAAATCATAATGTTTATATATAAAGGTAATAAAAAATAAATATATAAGTCACCCAATTAATCAGAATTAATTTTAAGCTCACATCTTACCCATGAATTTATATAAAAAACAACCGCCTATCAAATGATTAATACCCTATCAAACTATATACATTAAAAATCTAGCAAGGACTATCAGGTTATGAATGTAAAAACAAAGTTTTCTGAGGAAATTGAAATGTTTAATGTAATCCCCATTATCTTCAACACATTTAATACACTTCAACTCTAGTAATCGGGTGCCCTCAGAATAGAAGGAGACTTTTTGCTGTTGCAGGAGCCCTGTTACTGATTCTTTGACTGCATTATCATCAGGAAATCGTTGCCCATGCAGATATTTCTTCAGGTTGCAAAAGAGAACACACCTGCAAACGGCCTTCTGCTTTCATTGCCTTACACAATGTATTCATTGTTGAAGCAAGCTTAAGTGCATACCTCCATGTCCTTGCAAGAATATTGAGCCAAACAAATAAGATATATTTTCCCTGGAAACCTCCTAAGAGCTGCTGCCAAGTTTTTGAGTTTTTGGTGGACAGAAATATTGATCTACTCATATTGAACAATGGACCTAAAATCTATTGTTCATTGTATATGTTGTGCAACATGAATTCTAGTAATAAAAAACACCTTCCAAGAAATTGTTGACATATTTCCAGTTGCAAACAAAGCTTCTTTAAAGTTTGTGACCCCTTATGCTTCCATTACATAAGTGTAGTATCATGGTGGTGGACCCATGCTTCACCACCATAACAATTTGTGAACAGTAGTCTTCTGGAATTTCTCTAAGCATATCTAAAATAATTTTGGCTCAATTGCTGGCAACATGTTTTTTTCTTAGGCTTTAAAATTCATAGGAATCACATGGAAATGACCTTTGACATTATCAAAATATCATGAATGATACTGGAAAATATGTCAACCTGACGGTCTTCAAAAATCAAGCCCTCCACTTTACGGCACATTTTCTCAAAAGGTGCTTCAACAGCCAACAGACTTAGGGCCATCTTCAACTTGTTAACTAGTTATACTGATTGGCCCAAAACTTAATTTCTAATAGAAAGGTGCATCATCCACACATACAGCAATCATCCTTTACATCTTTAGGATTATTCCTCACTTTCTTAGTAAACCCGCACATGCCATCCTGTCACTTCCAGGGCTTTCATCCAACTGAGTTGCTATTGTGTGTGTGTTGCTTATCCAGACATGTCTTAACCTACACATACAAGCTCAGCTCTCTAACACTGACAAAACATATTGGGGTAGATAACTTATATTGTATATGAATCAAATTGTGCATGAAAAACAATATCGGAGAGCCCCATAGATACATTGAAATAATGATCTTACATATCCCACATTTCCAGGCAACTTATTAGCCACACCTCAAATGTTAGGCTATGTCATATGTTGCTTAATCGAGAATAATAGTCATTAAGGCTGTGCTACTATAAGCATGTCAATTATAGATTGAATTCTATTCACTAAAATATGTTGCAGCCTCCTCCCATGGAAGAACTAACCATCCTATATATTGAGCTTTATACCTCCATTGCTTGATATTGGTTTAAGGTTGTGGAGCTCAAAGTAAAGTTGAATATGTATTTTTAAATTCCCTCCACCTGAGGTGAAGTGGAGACATTTTCCAGGTGAGGCAGACATTTTCCACAAATTTTCAAAATAAAACAGGCATCATTCCCACACTACTTTTGGGGAAATTGAAAAAAGCTAATGAAAGATGACGCTGAGCCCAACTCCAATATTATCAGCCAAGGAAGTGTATGCAGGGAATATTTAACTGGAAATGTCCAAATATAGTGCAAAATATAAGCAGTTTTTTTTTCTTTTGCCAAGGAGAAAGTTCTCTTTCTCAACTTTAACATCCAGTCATGTGTGCAGACGAATTCAGCGTTTTTTTGTGTACATGTTTAAAGCAAGAGATTATATAAATGGACAGCTCTGCTGTAGAAATGAGCTGGAAGGTAAACTGTCATCTTCAATTTATCAAGCCTATTAATAAAGTTGAAAAACTCTATCTTACTTTTTATGTAGTGTTCAAAGCGGAAATAATGAAGATTACTGTAAAACACAAAAAGAAGAATGTGTGCTGTTCACTAGTTACTCGTCTGATCTCTGCTTCTGCCCAGCTGCCTTGAGGCCGGAAATGTTAAAGTAATCTAAGGTAGTTTGGACTATACTTTTCTATCTTAAAAAAAGATAAAATACAAAAGATGAATTACAATATTAGAGAGAGCATGGACACTTGACAAATCAAGCTATTTTATACAGTAAATAAATGTCCAGCAATGTCCGACACATTTTCTCCTTATAGCAATGACTCCTTTGTTTTGATATATACTTTTTTGGATACCGAAGCAGAAGCTCAACACAGCTGTTTAAAGTAGATACTACAGATATACTAGAAACTCAAATATATTTTTTCCTTGGGTGAGAAGGCTGCCGTTGCCCCTACGGATGGTGGGGATGGGCCCTGTGAGAGATCCAATGGCCCAGGTCAATATCCAATGGGCCAATATCCAATGGCCCATTGAATATTGACCTGTTTTTTGTTTAATTGTACCATTTGTTGGTGATTTAGTGTGTATTGGGGCACCACATCATGGCATAACACAGATTTTTGGTTGTGGAAAGGCAAAATATTGAAGTGTGTTCAAGCAGGTGACAGTTTGCTATGTGAGTGCAGGGGGGGAGTGAGAAATTGCTGTGTGTGTGTGACCGATGGCAAATTGGTGTATGTCTGTATGTACACAGGGGGTGGCAGACTGGGTGTGTGCTTGTGTGTGGGGGTGGATGGCAGCAGGTATGAGCAGAGAGCTGGTAGAGGCCTAATTGGTTTGTGCGAGAGGGTTGGATGGCAGATTGGGGTGTTTGAGCATATGAAGGGGTGGTAGATTGTGAGTTGTATGTGAAGGGGTGGTAGCTGGAAGATTGGGCGTGTGTTCTGACCAATGGTGAATAGCTGGTTTTGTGTTTGTGGGGCTGGATTTTTTTGGGAGGGCGGAGAAGGCTGATTACTGAATGTGGCATAGAAAAGAAAAGTAAGGCCGAATTCTCTGAAGAAGAAAGGCAGATTGGGGGTTATAGTTTAGGATGAGTTTTGTATAATGTGCTGGTAGGGGTCCAGTCCACAATTTTCTCTGGAGCACATAGGTATGCCACTGCGTAAGCATGCATACTGCAGGGTCTTGCTTGAAGTTTCCAATGGTCTTAATGAGCGGACATCAAAAAGAGGATGGTCTGTAGGAAGAAAAACAATATAAAATATTAGTTCAACATAACTTAGTTTAAACAAACACATGGATAGTGAAAATAAGTGGCAGTGACATGTTCATTATTCATTCCGCGGAACTGTTGCCACTGTATTTTTCCATCTTGCAATTTGAAAAAAATCCACTTACAATTTCATTTGCTGTTTATTGTAGTTCACAGGGCAGATAAATGATTTAATGGGACAGCCCAGACATAAAGAAAAATATTAATACCAGTCTTTTCCCCCTCGCAACTGCTGTATGTATTTCTGACACTGGGAAATGTACTCCATGTACTCCTACAGTGTAAAGATCTCTAATGGGACTTAAAGGGCAAGTAAACCAAGAGGGTATATGCAGCTCCAAATGCTTGATCCAGAAATGGGGAAAAAAACACACCAAAAGTGTTAGTTAGTACCGAAACTCAACACAGGTATAATCCAAGGGGAGACCAGCACAGGTTAGCTCCATCCAAACCTGCATTTTGGGGAGCATCCATTTATCAAGCGTCTCTCTTTGGATTATACCTGATGGCTCTAACGCCGGCGGCATTACCCAGTGGTAAATGGGGAGTCTGCAGTGTAGCTGTCAGAGTTTTGTGCTTAAGAGGGGGCATATCTCATTATGGGGCTTGTGCTACATTCCTCTGGCTATGAGCCAAAGATGAAGAAGGAGGAGATCTGTGTCCCTCTGAAGAACACCAAAGAGGGTGCTGCAGACTTCACCTGGCTAACAAGGCACGCAGGAAACGAGCACTTGAGACTCAGGTGGCCTGCTTGAAGATTTCCAGAAGTTGATAATTTAATTTGCAGGGCATTGGTTGCATAAATGAAGATGGTTACAAACTTTTTTTTATAAATAAAACTTATTATATATAAAGAAAAAAAATGTTGTTTTTGTAATGAGGGGTTGGCAAGCCACCTACCAGCATGTGGCTGGTCACTTGTCAATACAACCCCTACTAAGTTAACTGCTCAGGATGCAGAAGAGCAGTGTGATCATTGGCATGGAATCTGGTGGAGGCTGGCCACTGGGTTACCAGGCTACTCGTGTCTGATGTGTTAAGCTAGTAGCCAGTGGATGAGGGGGTAATTCTTTGTTTTTCCTTTACTAGGCAAAAAAACTAGGGAAAGATGGCCAAGCATTTGGCTGGATTTTCTCTTCGGAAAACCTGAATAGTGTCTGGTATTTAGGGAGTGTTAGCTGCCAGATTTGGCTGGATGACTTCTGGACTCTTGTTTGTTTTTTTGTTTATGTCTAGACTGGAATAAATGTATTTACATTTAGAAAATTATATAAACGTATCTTGATTTCAATATCACACCACCAGGGTGCTAAACTACTACTTGAAAACCTACTTTTAACATAAACATCACAAACAGCATAAACATCGCCTACTGTTAAGATGAGCAGTCATGACATTCTATTTTGGGCTATTCAAAAGGAAAACATCAACACAATAGGTGATAACAAGATCCAATTAACATCCTATGTGACTTTCCTCCAATTACAAGAAATAGCATAATCAGCTTTGGTTCTTATGATAACTGTGACAAATCATAACATTACACTTATGTTCCAGTGTTACTACTAAAATGCAAGGAGTAAAAAAAAAAGCTGTATACTGTACGTATCAATTTGGATTAAAAAAACAAACTGCCAATGTTGCAGTACTATGTAAGGTACCACTAGGAGGTTTAAGTGGCAGGAAAAAGGGCATGACCATGGCAAGGTCTGTGGAGCACAGAAGCAGTGGGAGCATATGAGCTAGGTATGGGCATCCCAATCCAGGATCTTCAGTCATCCAGAGTCTTTTCACTCAGTTCATAGGTATTCCATTAAAGATGGCAGTGGCCAATTGGAACACTCTCAACATCTAAGGACTTACAAAGATGACTATGGTCTATGAAGCCTGTTTTTTTCAGTCCTGAGCATGCTCTGCTGTGGTCAGAGCCAGCTGCAAGACCACTGTGGCTTTCCATAATCACTCATGCTGCAGACAGAGTTTCTGTTAGACCACTTTTTGAGTGGCCCTGGAAGAATGAAATTAAAAGGAAGGCAAACTGTGGAGCTCTGCTACAACTTCTACCCTGTGGTGCAGAAAATGTAGGAGAGGCACATGGGACTGATATCAAGTGAGCTGTTTGCTGCCTTAATATTGCTGTTGAGCATATAATCCCCTTAAGGAATTGCTCTACTTTTTTAACCTTTCCTGCATTAATCTTGATAAAAATAGCGAAAGATCCTCCGATCACCTCCCGATTATCATCATCTTTTTATTAAGTAAAGTTATAAAATACACTGGTCTGCTTTTCCATTTGCTTTTCATACAGTTCAAATAAATTAAAAGAGCCAAGAATTAACATTTGTGAACTGCCCCCCCCGCAGCAGGCATGGACAACATTAATTTCTACTAACAAAGCAAAATGCTTCAGTTGGCTCTTTGAAAAAAAAGTCAGTAACAGATAAATTACAGCCAAAATTACTAAATTTACAGTCCATGAAATGTACAGTTTTAACAGTACAAAACACTGAGGGGAAATTAAAAACACCATATGTAAGAAGTAACGTCTTTTTCAACAAAATGTGTGTTCTGAATCATTAACAGCATATTTTACACGCACAAAAAAGTTGGAAAACGAATTATTCCTAAATGAAAGCTTCAAGAAATAAACTGGCCATTTATATGCATGCTCTATGGACTTTCTGGACTATTAAATTCAAAGATGGCACATGAGGGTTGCCTTTCTGTGACATGATGAGCTAATCCAGTACCACAGTAAGGTTAACTGACGAGTCCTCACCAAATCTTGCAGACGAAATAAAATGTATCGCATAAGCTAGCAAGGCACCAATCTGGAACAAAGTTTGCTCAACATTGAGAAAAAAAATGTTCAGGGTCAGTAGCTAGCTAAATTGAAATGGTAAAGGCTCACTGTTTACAAGGGATGCTGGTGCCCAATAACTGTAAAAGGCAGGGCCATTTCAGCTTGAGTTAGAAAACACTATTGGCTTGATTCAGAGCCTCCACCGATCTGACCTTATTTTGTTCCGTTTTTCTGAAGTCCCGTTTTCATTCCGTTTGTCTCGGGGTTCAAATGTGAATCACAGCCGCCGTCGGGAGAGCTAAGTTACTGATCCGTTTCTGTGTCTTCATTCGGGAAGTGTTTTTTCCCCTCTCGGGTGCTTTCCGTGTGGTCGTGGGTTTCGTGCCCGTTCACATGGACGATCCGTTTTTGGCTCCTTTTTAAATGTAGCTTCTTTCCATCTGTTTCCGTTTTCACCCCTATTCAGAATGTTTTTCCAAGTATACTTACATTTCCAGGGATTTCCTGTTGACAATCTGGGTCCACGCAAGCGCACATTCCTAGTCCTCCCTCAAGTTTTCCAGATCCAACAAACTGACACTTTTTGCAACCGCAAAACTTACCTTCAAATAAGATTATTCTTCTTCTTCCCTTTCTTTAATGCTTACTTAAATGTCTTCTCCTTCTTCTTCTTCTTCTCCTTCTACTTCTTTTTCTTCTTCTTCTTCCCTGTCTTTAATGCTTACCTTAATGTCTTCTCCTTCTTCTTCTTCTTCCTATTCCTTGTCCCATATACTTACCTTTTGGGACATGTAACTGTATGGTCATGTTGTGAGAACGTACAGTGCCATGAAAGAGAAGACACCACACCATTTTTTTGTTTTTTTTTGTTTTTACTAAAACTAGAAAAATTAACATCCGTAAAAATTTTTGGATGGCACCCAGGAGGCTCTCCATCTTCCTCAAATCGGCCCTTGTCTTTGAGCTGTGAAGGAAAAACATCATCAGTTTAGCGTTGTAAGTCTTTATAGCTTAGCTAGGGGTTTTTGTTTGGGCCATTTTTATGGTTAAGGTGGGCCTAAGTTCGTTAATTAATGTTTTTTGGCCCATGTTTTTGTTGTTTTTGGCAGGAGTTTTAACTACATGTATGATATCTAGAAACTACTTACAAGGCATGCGGCCAACAGGGCGTCTGGGGCGCAACCTCCTCCTCTCTGGGTCCAACCAATCGTCAGACTGTGAAGCTGTTTGGAACAAAAACACAAGGTTATTATTGACTCTTTGTGCCTCCTGAATGTCAGATTAGGTTAGGCTTGTATGCATCAAATCACTCACCTTCCCCAGGCACCTCTTGAGGTTGTCCTTGGCCCTCCACTCTTATTGTGGATGGTCCTGCGATGTCATCATCTAAAAATAGAAATTGTGCACATTAGTATATGTCTTTAGTGCATGTATCTGGACATGGGTAGTTTTGAAAGTCTTACCGGAGTCAGGTTGTATATGTGGCTGGTTGGACTCCCTGCCGTGCGACTGCCCCCCCCCCGTAGTGTCAGGTCCAGTGGCTGATCATAGTCACTGGCAGAGGAGGGGGTGGGCGTTGGCACTGGCGTGGCACCACCTACACTTTCACCAGTACCTCCCAACACTGGGCTTCGTCTTCTTGGCAGGGTGGGGCGGAACCGAAAAGTCCATTCATGCACTGCAATATAAACACAATCATAAACACAGGCCCAGGCAAGGGCAGTGTGTTTATTGCATGTCATGTACCAAGACTTACCTGGGAAGTGCTTGACAAAGTACCGCCTCACCCGGGGCCTATGCCTCCTTTTCAAATCCGACCAGTGCTGGGCGATCTGTGTAAAAGTGTAGGTGGTGCCAGTGTTCCTGGATATGGCGTCCACCACCGCCAGTGCCAACGTCCTCTTCTCGTAGTCGCTCGGCAGGTAGTCATAACGGATTCTCAGCATCATCTGTAATAAAAAGCACAATAGCCGAGCATTAGTGACACTACTAGATTACACACTCTCATCCACTTTCTAAAGCAAGTTTATGAGCCTCATTGCTACTCACATGGGCCTACTTTGTCTATCTGCCTCTAGGCTAGTGTACTGCTGCGCACATGGATCAAACTAACCTGTTCTAGCAGTTGCGTTTTACCAAAAAGTTTGTCCTCACTAATATGACCCTGCCATGGCAAATATTTGTTCAGCGGCTTGTGCGCGCACATAAACGCACGTTCGCCTACTCACATCCATGATAATGTTGTCCTGCTCCTCTGTGTAGATAGCAGGCGACATCTTTTTCCAGCTTCCGGATCAGGTTATGACGTGCCCCCGCGGTGGCGTGCGCGCACGCTTCCGAACACGCCCTCACGGGCAAACTATTTAAAGGTCAATGCACTCAGCTCTGTGTTGGTTACCATATCACTATGCCCAGGCCAAAAGGGAGCCGTAAGACCCCAAAAAGCCCAGAGCTACATGCTCGCCGCACAGACAAGCATCAGGAACACCCACACAAGAGCAGGCACAGGAGCCGGGACGGACATGGCCATAGTCAAAGGGTGGATAAGCCAGCCAAACAGGCTGCTGAGACAAAACGCAGTAGCAAGGAGCCCTTGGCCCAGTCGCCCCCACCTGCTAAATCATCCAGGGCTCACAAGGGTCACAAATCTCTAGCAACCCTGCAGCCTCCACCTTCTCCACCCAGAAAGCATGTGGGTAAATCCAGCCACACCACCAAGGGGAAGCGTAGGTCCAAAACCACAAGCCCACCCAGGCCAACCACCCCTCCTCCTCACCACTCTGTGTCCCCAAGTATCACCAGCACGGAGTCAATAGAGAGCTCCACAGGTGACAGCTCGACAGGCACCCTGCCATTATCACATTGCACCCCCCACAGTCCTTCACAGTCACCCATCAGCCCAAGAAACCTAAACTACACCCCAGACAGCCAGCCATCAATGTCGTCTGCTGCTGGGGACACCACACACCCATGTGGGCGCCAGCTGCGACGTGGCTCACTTACAGCCCGTTTCTGTAATGTTCAAAGCATGGCTGTAGCCACTGGTGTTTGTGAGCACTATGATGCCCTATTTGGGCGTCATTCAAAGTCAACTCCAAAGCATGCCAAGCAGGAGATTTGGGAGAACATTTTCAGGCAAGTGAATAGTGTTGGGTCTGTGAGGAGGGATGTAGAGCAAATTTAGTGAAAATTTGGGGACCTTAAATATTATGGGAAAAAAAAATGGACATGCGCTGCCAGCAGAGGTAAAGCCCATTTAGAGTGTAACTGAATGGACAGGCTGCTTTGTAGCAGTATGTAACACTTATTATGTGTGCTTTACTCTTCCCCAGCCTGCAGACAGGGGGTGGTATCCCTACTAAAATCCTCCTTACCCCAGCGGAAGAGCATGTGTTGACCTATATTCACCCGGCAACCCTTCAGGGCCTGCAAGGGGGCCAAGACACAGACAGGAATGTCAGGTCCGGAGGTGAGTATTTTTTTACATTGAGACTTTTGAATGAGGACCCAAACAGTTGTATACTCTTTACAACACACTGGTCTTTGGTGAAGCTCAAATACATTATCTCGTCCCAGAACCAACAGATGCCACGCCACAAGGCCAAGCTACCCGTGCATTGTCCCGGAGGAGCACACCACAACAGCCTTGTGTCAACACCAACCAACCTGAATGTACGGATGAGGTAAGTAAATGGACCACTGTGTAGCCAAATAAAATTGCACTTGCCTACATTTACGTTAAAATAGTGGACTCACTACCTGCTACCTTTCTTGCCAGACCCTAACCAGCCCACCCATTATTGAAGTAATTCGTGATTTGGAGGAGGAGGACACAAGTCTGCTGCAGCCAAGGCCACCAGACCCTGTGGGAGGACATCCAACACACTAGCCCCAGCAAGTGCAGCCCCTGCTGTCCGCTACCCATACCTCAGGGGCACAAACCTCTGCTGCCGCGGACAGTGGCCGCACAACAGACTCTGTGGCCAGGCAGCCACCTGCAGCCACTCCATCAGTTCCAGACGCACCCACCCGTGCCAGTGGCGGAACACAGCAACGTCGCCATATCAGCCAGAGGAGGCATCTGCAGCTAATGGAGGAAGCATGGCACCACGAGAACGTGGAGTTCTCAGCTAACACACAGAGGTTTAATGAGACAGTGTGTTCCCAAATAACCTCCATGTCACAACAACTAGAGGTATTGAATTAAAATTTGTCCTGCCTGCTTGCTGAAACAAGAGAACAAAGCAGGCAGATGGCGGGAATGGTCCAGCAATTGCAGTTAATCAATCAGAGCCTTGCTCATATTGCCGCTAACATGCAGCAACCCCATCTATCAACTTCCTTCTCCTACTCTACCTACCACTGAAGGCATGTGTTTAGGTATGGATTCTGGGGAGCAAGACACAAAACTATCCTAACCCAAAACACATGCTCTTCCACAACCCCACATTAACATTATTCAACAATGTTTGTCACATTAAATGTTTGGGGGTATCACACAAAATAAAAAAGGCACACATTGGCCAAAACGTGTGTAAATTAAGCAAAAACATTGTCCACAAGCTGGGATCGGATCGCCTGTGCCGACCCACTTTGTGTTCCAGAGTAGGGAGGTGTATAATCTTCAGAAATGTCTAAAGCGTCCTCAGGCAGATCAGTGTATCTGGTAACATGGCTACGGATGGCGAGGTTGTGCAGGACCCCACAAGCCACAATTATTTTGAGCACCTTGGCGGGGTCATACTGCAGGGCACCCCCAGTCTGGTCCAGACAACGGAAGCGCATCTTCAACAACCCAAAGGCACGTTCCACCACTGAGCGAGTCCTCCTATGTGCAGTGTTATACCGCTCCTGGGCCTGCGAGGATGGGTGGAGGATGGGGGTGAGTAACCAGGGGAGCAAGGGATAGCCAAAAAAAACGGAAAAAAAGGACACCCCATAATCAAAAAGCACATGACAAATGGGCCCCTTTGCCACATATGTAGTGGCAGGCCCCATAACTAGCCTAGACATAGAAACATAAACACCCAAGCTATACAAGGTATCTAAACAAGTCCCATCCTGCTACTAACGAAGAGCCACAAGTACATTACATGCTACTTACAAATAACGCATGTTAGGTTACTTAAAACTGCAAAGAACAGGGAGCAACAGACAGAGAGCTAAGGGGAAGAGGCTCATTAATGTGCTGCTTAGCATTCCAGCATTATTGAACAGGGACATAAGTCAGCTGTGCAGTGTTAGTGCGAGTGATGAGGCAACATACACATCCACCCAGCACACTCCTCTACAATGACTCTGGGATGCAACATAGCTAAGAGGGCGAGGACAGAAAGGTATAGTGGAGAATCACAAGCAAGCCCATAGGAGGAAATACTGGGAAGTAAGTGAGTGTAAACTTCTACTGTTTCATTGGAGTCTCTAACACATTAGTGGGGTACAAGCACAGACCAATCAGAAAAATCATGCAGGACGGCAACAAAAATTTGTTAACACATACCCAGTAGCCATCCACCAGACAAATCTCCAGATTGAAACTGCAAAAAGAGGCTGGAGTTCCTCAAAATGTGCGAGTCGTGTGTGGACCCAGGGAAGGCAGCAAACATACTCAGAAATTGCAGATCTGGGCCTGACACTGCCTGCACATCGATAGAGTGGGCCATCTTCCTGTTCCTGCAAAAGCACAATATAACAGGAATTAGTGGGCCCAAAAGGCAAAACACAATTAAAAAGATGCATTCACATAAGCAACATTTAAAACCACTGGATGTTTGGTATACACAGGATGTAGGTCTGCTTTCATCCATTGAAAAATACTCCACATTGCCCAAATGTAAATGTATGTGCTACATTGCAGACACATGCTGACCTAAACCACATACCTGAACAGATATTCCTGTGCAGCAGGCGGAACCAACGCAACGTGGGCACAATCGATGGCACCCATGACGTTGGGCATGTCGGCTATATTATAAAAGCCCAGCTTAACCGCATTCCAGGCTTCCGCTGTGTCAGGGAAAAATATGTATTTTGGAGCCAGGGTAGCCATGCCATCCAAAAACTTGGTAAGGCTGCGGCTCAGCGTAGACTGGGACATCCTCACGGAGAAGGCACCCAGTCTCTGGAATGAGCTGTTTGCCAAAAACTGCAGGCAGCCAACCAATTTGGTCATACCTGCAATTGCATGCCCCTTCCTTGTGGTGCGGGCTAACCATGGCCGCAGCTGCCTATACAAGTCCTGGAGAGAAACACGGTTAAGGCGGGTGAGCTTGAATAGCTCAAGGTCATGCATGCCATCGAGGTCCAGACGTGTGCGGTTCAGCCTGGTTTCTGCCAGGCTCAAAAGAACCAGGCCGCGTAGCTGTCGCCGTTGATGCTCGCGCACAGCAGAATGCATTTCTAAGTCATGGAGCACATATACGGCTGCTAACACTGGCCGTAAGTTGAGCGCCCACACCCTCGTTATATTGGGCTGATTTCAATCGGAAATCAAGGCTCGGAATCAGTAAAAAAAACTGACCAATCAACGACAAGTCCGTTTACACGGAGTCCTGCCTCTTGCGAGCCGACACAGGCGCATGCCAAAACACCTGATCGCACACATGCACCCAAAAGCAACGGGGCAACCTTTAATGCCCCGATCAAAGCCCAAAACCAACGGCAAAACGTACGGGATAGCTGAACGAGGAGGCTCTGCATCAGGCCATATAGCTGTGTTTGCACCCCCCATCAAAGGACCTTCATATATTATTATTATTGTTTATTTATAAAGTCATCTTCCATGGAGTTGTACTAGGTAGAAATTACAGACAAGTTGAAAACAAATTTAAATAGACGTTGTATAACTCTGATGTCCTTGCAAGCTTACAATCTAAAGGATAAAGGTGGAGACTAGAGATTTTTGAAAAATTTGATTCAACTGATTCGCCAAATTTTCAGACAAAAATCGTTTCGACCCGAATTTATTCGCGACGAATCGCTATTAAAAACGGCTATTTCTGAGCCTCCTAGAGCCTCAATAGGGTTGTAAACCATTCTGCCTTGCTGTAACACGCATAGGATGCGTGCTGGGTTAGTGAAATAATACTGTAAATAATTAGGACATGCAGATCAGAGGCATCGCTAATAGAATCGCAGAGCAGCACAATTGCAGAGAGTTGAAGTGCCATCACTATGAGGAGCCCCTATAGTGCCGGAAAAACACACCCTGGAGCTGGCAGGAGCAGGAGCCCAAAAATTAGCTGAATCACACCCTGGAGTTGCAAGCAGCAGCAGCAGGAGCCCAAACATTGCTTTAAAGAGACACTTGATTTGGCTGCAGGAGCCCAAAAATGTAATGAATCACACCTTGGAGTGGCAAGCAGCAGCAGGAGCCCAAACATTGCTTTAAAGAGACACTGGATTTGGCTGCAGGAGCCCAAAAATTGGATGAATCACACCCTGGAGTCGCAAGCAGCAGCAGCAGGAGCCCAAACATAGCTTGAAAGAGACACTGGAGTTGGCAGCAGGAGCCCAAAATTGGATGAATCACACCCTGGAGTTGCAACCAGCAGCAGCAGCCCAAACATAGCTTGAAAGAGACACTGGAGTTGGCAGCAGGAGCCCAAAAATTGCCTGAATCACACCCTGAAGTTGTAAGCAGCAGCAGGAGCCCAAACATTGTTTAAAGAGACACTGGAGTTGGCAGCAGGAGTCCAAAAATTGGATGAATCACACCCTGGAGTTGCAAGCAGCAGCAGGAGCCCAAACATTGCTTTAAAGAGACACTGGAGTTGGCAGCAGGAGCCCAAAAATTGGATGAATCACACCCTGGAGTTGCAAGCAGCAGCAGGAGCCCAAACATTATTTTAAAGAGACACTGGAGTTGGCAGCAGGAGCCCGAAAATTGGATGAATCACACCCTGGAGTCGCAAGCAGCAGCAGGAGTCCAAACATAGCTTGAAAGACACACTGGAGTTGGCAGCAGGAGCCCAAAATTGGCCGAATGACACCCTGGAGTTGCAAGCAGCAGCAGCAGGACCCCAAACATAGCTTGAAAGAGACACTGGAGTTGGCAGCAGGAGCCCAAAAATTGGCTGAATCACACCCAGGAGTTGCAAGCAGCAGCAGGAGCCCAAACATTACTTTAAAGAGTCACTGGAGTTGTCAGCAGGAGCCCAAAAATTGGCTGAATCACACCCTGGGGTTGTAAGCAGCAGCAGGAGCCCAAACATTGCTTTAAAAAGACACTGGAGTTGGCAGCAGGAGCCCAAAAATTGGCTGAATGACACCCTGGAGTTGCAAGCAGCAGCAGGAGCCAAAACATAGCTTGAAAGAGACACTGGAGTTGGCAGCAGGAGACCAAAAATTGGCTGAATCACACCCTGGATTCGCAAGCAGCAGCAGGAGTCCAAACATAGCTTGAAAGACACACTGGAGTTGGCAGCAGGAGCCCAAAATTGGCTGAATGACACCCTGGAGTTGCAAGCAGCAGCAGGACCCCAAACATAGTTTGAAAGAGACACTGGAGTTGGCAGCAGGAGCCCAAAAATTGGCTGAATCACACCCAGGAGTTGCAAGCAGCAGCAGGAGCCCAAACATTGCTTTAAAGAGTCACTGGAGTTGGTAGCAGGAGTCCAAAAATTGGCTGAATCCCACCCTGGGGTTGTAAGCAGCAGCAGGAGCCCAAACATTGCTTTAACAAAACACTGGAGTTGGCTGCAGGAGCCCAAAAATTGGCCTAATGACACCCTGGAGTCGCAAGCAGCAGCAGGAGCCCAAACATTGCTTTAAAGAGACACTGGAGTTGGCAGCAGGAGCCCAAAAATTGTATGAATCACACCCTGGAGTTGCAAGCAGCAGCAGGAGCCCAAACATTGCTTTAAAGTGACACTGGATTTGGCTGCAGGAGCCCAAAAATTGGCTGAATGACACCCTGGAGTCGCAAGCAGCAGCAGGAGCCCAAACATTGCTTTAAAGAGACACTGGATTTGGCAGCAGGAGCCCAAAAATTGGCTGAATCACACCCTGGAGTTGCAAGCAGCAGCAGGTGCCCAAACATTGCTTTAAAGTGACACTGGATTTGGCTGCAGGAGCCCAAAAATTGGATGAATCACACCTTGGAGTTGCAAGCAGCAGCAGCCCAAACATAGCTTGAAAGAGACACTGGAGTTGGCAGCAGGAGCCCAAAAATTGGATGAATCACATCCTGGAGTTGCAAGCAGCAGCAGAAGCAGGAGCCCAACCATAGCTTAAAAGAGACACTGGAGTTGGCAGCAGGAGTCCAAAAATTGGATGAATCACACCCTGGAGTTGCAAGCAGCAGCAGCAGGACCCCAAACATAGCTTGAAAGAGACACTGAGTTGGCAGCAGGAGCCCAAAAATTGGATGAATCACACCCTGGAGTTGCAAGCAGCAGCAGCAGCCCAAACATAGCTTGAAAGAGACACTGGAGTTGGCAGCAGGTGCCCAAAAATTGGATGAATCACACCCTGGAGTTGCAAGCAGCAGCAGGAGCCCAAACATAGCTTAAAAGAGTCACTGGAGTTGGCAGCAGGAGCCCAAAAATTGGATGAATCCCACCCTGGAGTTGCACGCAGCAGCAGCAGGAGCCCGAACATAGCTTGAAAGAGACACTGGAGTTGGCAGCAGGAGCCCAAAAATTGGATGAATCACCCTGGAGTTGCAAGCAGCAGCAGGAGCCCAAACATTACTTTAAAGAGGCACTGGAGTTGGCTGCAGGAGGCCAAAAATTGGATGAATCACACCCTGGAGTTGCAAGCAGCAGCAGCAGCAGGAGCCCAAACATAGCTTGAAAGAGACACTGGAGTTGGCAGCAGGAGCCCAAAAATTGCCTGAATGACACCCTGGAGTTGCAGGCAGCAGCAGGAGCCCAAACATTGCTTTAAAGAGACACTGGAGTTAGCAGCAGGAGCCCAAAAAATTGGCTGAATGACACCCTGGAGTTGTGAGCAGCAGCAGGAGCCCAAACATTGCTTTAAATAGACACTGGAGTTGGCAGCAGGAGCCCAAAAATTGGATGAATCACACCCTGGAGTTGCAAGCAGCAGCAGGAGCCCAAATATTGCTTTAAAGAGACACTGGAGTTGGCAGCAGGAGCCCAAAAATTGGATGAATCACACCCTGGAGTTGCAAGCAGCAGCAGGAGCCCAAACATTACTTTAAAGACACACTGGAGTTGGCAGCAGGAGCCCAAAAATTGGATGAATCACACCCTGGAGTCGCAAGCAGCAGCGGGAGCCCAAACATTACTTTAAAGAGACACTGGAGTTGGCAGCAGGAGCCCAAAAAATGGATGAATCACACCCTGGAGTCGCAAGCAGCAGCAGGAGTCCAAACATAGCTTGAAAGACACACTGGAGTTGGCAGCAGGAGCCCAAACATTGGCTGAATGACACCCTGGAGTTGCAAGCAGCAGCAGCAGGACCCCAAACATAGCTTGAAAGAGACACTGGAGTTGGCAGCAGGAGCCCAAAAATTGGCTGAATCACACCCAGGAGTTGCAAGCAGCAGCAGGAGCCCAAACATTGCTTTAAAGAGTCACTGGAGTTGTCAGCAGGAGCCCAAAAATTGGCTGAATCACACCCTGGGGTTGCAAGCAGCAGCAGGAGCCCAGACATTGCTTTAAAAAGACACTGGAGTTGGCAGCAGGAGCCCAAAAATTGGCTGAATGACACCCTGGAGTTGCAAGCAGCAACAGGAGCCCAAACATTGCTTTAAAGAGACACTGGAGTTGGCAGCAGGAGCCCAAAAATTGGATGAATCACACCCTGGAGTTGCAAGCAGCAGCAGGAGCCCAAACATAGCTTTAAAGAGACACTGGAGTTGGCAGCAGGAGCCCAAACATTGGATGGATCACACCCTGGAGTCGCAAGCAGCAGCAGGAGCCAAAACATAGCTTGAAAGAGACACTGGAGTTGGCAGCAGGAGCCCAAAAATTGGCTGAATCACAACCTGGAGTTGCAAGCAGCAGCAGCAGCATCCCAAACATAGCTTGAAAGAGACACTGGAGTTGGCAGCAGGAGCCCAAAAATTGGCTGAATGACACCCTGGAGGCGCAAGCAGCAGCGGGAGCCCAAACATTACTTTAAAGAGACACTGGAGTTGGCACCAGGAGCCCAAAAATTGGATGAATCACACCCTGGAGTTGCAAGCAGCAGCAGGAGCCCAAACATAGCTTGAAAGAAACACTGGAGTTGGCAGCAGGAGCCCAAAAATTGGATGAATCACACCCTGGAGTTGCAAGAAGCAGCAGGAGCCCAAACATTGCTTTAAAGAGACACTGGAGTTGGCAGCAGGAGCCCAAAAATTGGATGAATCACACCCTGGAGTTGCAAGCAGCAGCAGGAGCCCAAACATTACTTTAAAGACACACTGGAGTTGGCAGCAGGAGCCCAAAAATTGGATGAATCACACCCTGGAGTCGCAAGCAGCAGCGGGAGCCCAAACATTACTTTAAAGAGACACTGGAGTTGGCAGCAGGAGCCCAAAAATTGGATGAATCACACCCTGGAGTCGCAAGCAGCAGCAGGAGTCCAAACATAGCTTGAAAGACACACTGGAGTTGGCAGCAGGAGCCCAATAATTGGCTGAATGACACCCTGGAGTTGCAAGCAGCAGCAGCAGGACCCCAAACATAGCTTGAAAGAGACACTGGAGTTGGCAGCAGGAGCCCAAAAATTGGCTGAATCACACCCAGGAGTTGCAAGCAGCAGCAGGAGCCCAAACATTGCTTTAAAGAGTCACTGGAGTTGTCAGCAGGAGCCCAAAAATTGGCTGAATCACACCCCGGGGTTGCAAGCAGCAGCAGGAGCCCAAACATTGCTTTAAAAAGACACTGGAGTTGGCAGCAGGAGCCCAAAAATTGGCTGAATGACACCCTGGAGTTGC
The DNA here is from genome assembly GCA_027917425.1 of Gastrophryne carolinensis. NCBI lineage: Eukaryota > Metazoa > Chordata > Amphibia > Anura > Microhylidae > Gastrophryne > Gastrophryne carolinensis. Next base: position 169,906,808 of record CM051236.1, read on the forward strand.
AAGCAGCAACAGGAGCCCAAACATTGCTTTAAAGAGACACTGGAGTTGGCAGCAGGAGCCCAAAAATTGGATGAATCACACCCTGGAGTTGCAAGCAGTAGCAGGAGCCCAAACATTATTTTAAAGAGACACTGGAGTTGGCAGCAGGAGCCCGAAAATTGGATGAATCACACCCTGGAGTCGCAAGCAGCAGCAGGAGTCCAAACATAGCTTGAAAGACACACTGGAGTTGGCAGCAGGAGCCCAAAATTGGCCGAATGACACCCTGGAGTTGCAAGCAGCAGCAGCAGGACCCCAAACATAGCTTGAAAGAGACACTGGAGTTGGCAGCAGGAGCCCAAAAATTGGCTGAATCACACCCAGGAGTTGCAAGCAGCAGCAGGAGCCCAAACATTACTTTAAAGAGTCACTGGAGTTGTCAGCAGGAGCCCAAAAATTGGCTGAATCACACCCTGGGGTTGTAAGCAGCAGCAGGAGCCCAAACATTGCTTTAAAAAGACACTGGAGTTGGCAGCAGGAGCCCAAAAATTGGCTGAATGACACCCTGGAGTTGCAAGCAGCAGCAGGAGCCAAAACATAGCTTGAAAGAGACACTGGAGTTGGCAGCAGGAGACCAAAAATTGGCTGAATCACACCCTGGATTCGCAAGCAGCAGCAGGAGTCCAAACATAGCTTGAAAGACACACTGGAGTTGGCAGCAGGAGCCCAAAATTGGCTGAATGACACCCTGGAGTTGCAAGCAGCAGCAGGACCCCAAACATAGTTTGAAAGAGACACTGGAGTTGGCAGCAGGAGCCCAAAAATTGGCTGAATCACACCCAGGAGTTGCAAGCAGCAGCAGGAGCCCAAACATTGCTTTAAAGAGTCACTGGAGTTGGTAGCAGGAGTCCAAAAATTGGCTGAATCACACCCTGGGGTTGTAAGCAGCAGCAGGAGCCCAAACATTGCTTTAACAAAACACTGGAGTTGGCTGCAGGAGCCCAAAAATTGGCCTAATGACACCCTGGAGTTGCAAGCAGCAGCAGGAGCCCAAACATTGCTTTAAAGAGACACTGGAGTTGGCAGCAGGAGCCCAAAAATTGTATGAATCACACCCTGGAGTTGCAAGCAGCAGCAGGAGCCCAAACATAGCTTGAAAGACACACTGGAGTTGGCAGCAGGAGCCCAAACATTGGATGGATCACACCCTGGAGTCGCAAGCAGCAGCAGGAGCCAAAACATAGCTTTAAAGAGACACTGGAGTTGGCAGCAGGAGCCCAAAAATTGGCTGAATCACAACCTGGAGTTGCAAGCAGCAGCAGCAGCAGCATCCTAGACATAGATTGAAAGAGACACTGGAGTTGGCAGCAGGAGCCCAAAAATTGGCTGAATCACACCCTGGAGTTGCAAACAGCAGCAGGAGCCCGAACATAGCTTGAAAGCGACACTGGAGTTGGCTGCAGGAGCCCAAAAATTGGATAAATCACACCCTGGAGTTGCAAGCAGCAGCAGCAGGAGCCCAAACATAGCTTGAAAGAGAAACTGGAGTTGGCAGCAGGAGCCCAAAAATTGGCTGGAAGACACCCTGGAGTTGCAAGAAGCAGCAGCAGGAGCCCAAACATAGCTTGAAAAAAGATACTGGATTTGGCAGCAGGAGCCCAAAATCTGGCTGAATCACACCCTGGAGTTGCAAGCAGCAGCAGGTGCCCAAACATTGCTTTAAAGAGACACTGGATTTGGCTGCAGGAGCCCAAAAATTGGATGAATCACACCTTGGAGTTGCAAGCAGCAGCAGCCCAAACATAGCTTGAAAGAGACACTGGAGTTGGCAGCAGGAGCCCAAAAATTGGATGAATCACATCCTGGAGTTGCAAGCAGCAGCAGAAGCAGGAGCCCAACCATAGCTTAAAAGAGACACTGGAGTTGGCAGCAGGAGTCCAAAAATTGGATGAATCACACCCTGGAGTTGCAAGCAGCAGCAGCAGGACCCCAAACATAGCTTGAAAGAGACACTGAGTTGGCAGCAGGAGCCCAAAAATTGGATGAATCACACCCTGGAGTTGCAAGCAGCAGCAGCAGCCCAAACATAGCTTGAAAGAGACACTGGAGTTGGCAGCAGGTGCCCAAAAATTGGATGAATCACACCCTGGAGTTGCAAGCAGCAGCAGGAGCCCAAACATAGCTTAAAAGAGACACTGGAGTTGGCAGCAGGAGCCCAAAAATTGGATGAATCCCACCCTGGAGTTGCACGCAGCAGCAGCAGGAGCCCGAACATAGCTTGAAAGAGACACTGGAGTTGGCAGCAGGAGCCCAAAAATTGGATGAATCACCCTGGAGTTGCAAGCAGCAGCAGGAGCCCAAACATTACTTTAAAGAGGCACTGGAGTTGGCTGCAGGAGGCCAAAAATTGGATGAATCACACCCTGGAGTTGCAAGCAGCAGCAGCAGCAGGAGCCCAAACATAGCTTGAAAGAGACACTGGAGTTGGCAGCAGGAGCCCAAAAATTGCCTGAATGACACCCTGGAGTTGCAGGCAGCAGCAGGAGCCCAAACATTGCTTTAAAGAGACACTGGAGTTAGCAGCAGGAGCCCAAAAAATTGGCTGAATGACACCCTGGAGTTGTGAGCAGCAGCAGGAGCCCAAACATTGCTTTAAATAGACACTGGAGTTGGCAGCAGGAGCCCAAAAATTGGATGAATCACACCCTGGAGTTGCAAGCAGCAGCAGGAGCCCAAATATTGCTTTAAAGAGACACTGGAGTTGGCAGCAGGAGCCCAAAAATTGGATGAATCACACCCTGGAGTCGCAAGCAGCAGCGGGAGCCCAAACATTACTTTAAAGAGACACTGGAGTTGGCAGCAGGAGCCCAAAAAATGGATGAATCACACCCTGGAGTCGCAAGCAGCAGCAGGAGTCCAAACATAGCTTGAAAGACACACTGGAGTTGGCAGCAGGAGCCCAAACATTGGCTGAATGACACCCTGGAGTTGCAAGCAGCAGCAGCAGGACCCCAAACATAGCTTGAAAGAGACACTGGAGTTGGCAGCAGGAGCCCAAAAATTGGCTGAATCACACCCAGGAGTTGCAAGCAGCAGCAGGAGCCCAAACATTGCTTTAAAGAGTCACTGGAGTTGTCAGCAGGAGCCCAAAAATTGGCTGAATCACACCCTGGGGTTGCAAGCAGCAGCAGGAGCCCAGACATTGCTTTAAAAAGACACTGGAGTTGGCAGCAGGAGCCCAAAAATTGGCTGAATGACACCCTGGAGTTGCAAGCAGCAACAGGAGCCCAAACATTGCTTTAAAGAGACACTGGAGTTGGCAGCAGGAGCCCAAAAATTGGATGAATCACACCCTGGAGTTGCAAGCAGCAGCAGGAGCCCAAACATAGCTTTAAAGAGACACTGGAGTTGGCAGCAGGAGCCCAAACATTGCATGGATCACACCCTGGAGTCGCAAGCAGCAGCAGGAGCCAAAACATAGCTTGAAAGAGACACTGGAGTTGGCAGCAGGAGCCCAAAAATTGGCTGAATCACAACCTGGAGTTGCAAGCAGCAGCAGCAGCATCCCAAACATAGCTTGAAAGAGACACTGGAGTTGGCAGCAGGAGCCCAAAAATTGGCTGAATGACACCCTGGAGTCGCAAGCAGCAGCGGGAGACCAAACATTACTTTAAAGAGACACTGGAGTTGGCACCAGGAGCCCAAAAATTGGATGAATCACACCCTGGAGTTGCAAGCAGCAGCAGGAGCCCAAACATAGCTTGAAAGAAACACTGGAGTTGGCAGCAGGAGCCCAAAAATTGGATGAATCACACCCTGGAGTTGCAAGCAGCAGCAGGAGCCCAAACATTGCTTTAAAGAGACACTGGAGTTGGCAGCAGGAGCCCAAAAATTGGATGAATCACACCCTGGAGTTGCAAGCAGCAGCAGGAGCCCAAACATTACTTTAAAGACACACTGGAGTTGGCAGCAGGAGCCCAAAAATTGGATGAATCACACCCTGGAGTCGCAAGCAGCAGCGGGAGCCCAAACATTACTTTAAAGAGACACTGGAGTTGGCAGCAGGAGCCCAAAAATTGGATGAATCACACCCTGGAGTCGCAAGCAGCAGCAGGAGTCCAAACATAGCTTGAAAGACACACTGGAGTTGGCAGCAGGAGCCCAAAAATTGGCTGAATGACACCCTGGAGTTGCAAGCAGCAGCAGCAGGACCCCAAACATAGCTTGAAAGAGACACTGGAGTTGGCAGCAGGAGCCCAAAAATTGGCTGAATCACACCCAGGAGTTGCAAGCAGCAGCAGGAGCCCAAACATTGCTTTAAAGAGTCACTGGAGTTGTCAGCAGGAGCCCAAAAATTGGCTGAATCACACCCCGGGGTTGCAAGCAGCAGCAGGAGCCCAAACATTGCTTTAAAAAGACACTGGAGTTGGCAGCAGGAGCCCAAAAATTGGCTGAATGACACCCTGGAGTTGCAAGCAGCAACAGGAGCCCAAACATTGCTTTAAAGAGACACTGGAGTTGGCAGCAGGAGCCCAAAAATTGGATGAATCACACCCTGGAGTTGCAAGCAGCAGCAGGAGCCCAAACATAGCTTTAAAGAGACACTGGAGTTGGCAACAGGAGCCCAAACATTGGATGGATCACACCCTGGGGTTGCAAGCAGCAGCAGGAGCCCAGAATTTGCTTTAAAAAGACACTGGAGTTGGCAGCAGGAGCCCAAAAATTGGCTGAATGACACCCTGGAGTTGCAAGCAGCAACAGGAGCCCAAACATTGCTTTAAAGATACACTGGAGTTGGCAGCAGGAGCCCAAAAATTGGATGAATCACACCCTGGAGTTGCAAGCAGCAGCAGGAGCCCAAACATAGCTTTAAAGAGACACTGGAGTTGGCAGCAGGAGCCCAAACATTGGATGGATCACACCCTGGAGTCGCAAGCAGCAGCAGGAGCCAAACATAGCTTGAAAGAGACACTGGAGTTGGCAGCAGGAGCCCAAAAATTGGCTGAATCACAACCTGGAGTTGCAAGCAGCAGCAGCAGCATCCCAAACATAGCTTGAAAGAGACACTGGAGTTGGCAGCAGGAGCCCAAAAATTGGCTGAATGACACCCTGGAGTCGCAAGCAGCAGCGGGAGCCCAAACATTACTTTAAAGAGACACTGGAGTTGGCACCAGGAGCCCAAAAATTGGATGAATCACACCCTGGAGTTGCAAGCAGCAGCAGGAGCCCAAACATAGCTTGAAAGAAACACTGGAGTTGGCAGCAGGAGCCCAAAAATTGGATGAATCACACCCTGGAGTTGCAAGCAGCAGCAGGAGCCCAAACATTGCTTTAAAGAGACACTGGAGTTGGCAGCAGGAGCCCAAAAATTGGATGAATCACACCCTGGAGTTGCAAGCAGCAGCAGGAGCCCAAACATTACTTTAAAGACACACTGGAGTTGGCAGCAGGAGCCCAAAAATCGGATGAATCACACCCTGGAGTCGCAAGCAGCAGCGGGAGCCCAAACATTACTTTAAAGAGACACTGGAGTTGGCAGCAGGAGCCCAAAAATTGGATGAATCACACCCTGGAGTCGCAAGCAGCAGCAGGAGTCCAAACATAGCTTGAAAGACACACTGGAGTTGGCAGCAGGAGCCCAAAAATTGGCTGAATGACACCCTGGAGTTGCAAGCAGCAGCAGCAGGACCCCAAACATAGCTTGAAAGAGACACTGGAGTTGGCAGCAGGAGCCCAAAAATTGGCTGAATCACACCCAGGAGTTGCAAGCAGCAGCAGGAGCCCAAACATTGCTTTAAAGAGTCACTGGAGTTGTCAGCAGGAGCCCAAAAATTGGCTGAATCACACCCCAGGGTTGCAAGCAGCAGCAGGAGCCCAAACATTGCTTTAAAAAGACACTGGAGTTGGCAGCAGGAGCCCAAAAATTGGCTGAATGACACCCTGGAGTTGCAAGCAGCAACAGGAGCCCAAACATTGCTTTAAAGAGACACTGGAGTTGGCAGCAGGAGCCCAAAAATTGGATGAATCACACCCTGGAGTTGCAAGCAGCAGCAGGAGCCCAAACATAGCTTTAAAGAGACACTGGAGTTGGCAACAGGAGCCCAAACACTGGATGGATCACACCCTGGAGTCGCAAGCAGCAGCAGGAGCCAAAACATAGCTTGAAAGAGACACTGGAGTTGGCAGCAGGAGCCCAAAAATTGGCTGAATCACAACCTGGAGTTGCAAGCAGCAGCAGCATCCCAAACATAGCTTGAAAGGGACACTGGAGTTGGCAGCAGGAGCCCAAAAATTGGCTGAATGACACCCTGGAGTCGCAAGCAGCAGCAGGAGCCCAAACATTACTTTAAAGAGACACTGGAGTTGGCACCAGGAGCCCAAAAATTGGATGAATCACACCCTGGAGTTGCAAGCAGCAGCAGGAGCCCAAACATAGCTTGAAAGAAACACTGGAGTTGGCAGTAGGAGCTCAAAGATTTGGATGAAACACACCCTGGAGTTGCAAGCAGCAGCAGCAGGAACCCAGAAATTGGCTGGAAGGCACCTTGAAGTTGGCAGCAGCAGGAGCACAAGCATTAAATGGAAGGCACACCCTGGAGTTGGCAGCAGCATAAGCAGGAGCCCAAATATTGTTTGAAAGACACCCTGGAGTTGGCAGCAGCAGCAGGAGGCCAAAAATTGGCTGAAAGGCAAACCCTGAAGTTGGCATCAGCAGGAACCCAAAAATTGGCTGGAAGGCAAACCCTGAAGTTGGCATCAGCAGGAGCCCAAAAATTGGCCTAAAGACATAAATATGTTTTGCACCATTTGGAAAGTGTAAAACATGGCACCATGCTGAATCTAGTCGCATGCATCAGCCATTGGTGGGTGGAAATCCTGGCTGATCTATCCCTGATTCATTTTGACAAAGGTGAGTCTCTCCACATTTTTAGTTGATAGACGAGTTCTCCTCGCCGTAACTTTGGCCCCCGCCGCACTAAACACCCGCTCAGATGGCACGCTACTTTTCCAGGTAAAACTCTGCTAGTTGCGGCCACAAGCCAAGTTTGGCTGCCCAGAAGTCCAGCGAATCCTCAAGGTGTGTTGGCATGGTCATGTCAAGGTATGACATGACCTGCTGGTTGAGGTCCTGCTCCAGGTCTTTCTGCTGCTTATGAGTAGCCTCACTATGCGGGTGTAGAAAGCTACTCATTAGCGACTGAAGACTGAGGCTGCTGCTGATGAAGCTGCTGCTTCTGCTCCTGCCAACCCCCCCAGCAGCCATGGCAGTGGAAAGTGAGCGCAGAGGTCCCCCTGAGTCAGACCTGCGAGAGTATGAAGCATGGCGCAAATAGGCATCGGCCAACTGACTACCCAGAATGTCTTTGTAGTAGTTCAGTTTGTCCTCCCTCTCGGCGGGTTTAAAAAATGCCCCCATTTTGTGCCGGAAGCAAGGGTCCAATAAGGTGGACCGCGGACAAATGGAAACAATTCTGGGGTCACTACGCAAGCATGTGAGCATGCTTCCTGCCATTTGCGCAAGTGACTCGGAGGGACTACCTGTCTCCATCTCCACTGCATACTGCCACGGTGTGTCTGGGTCCTCTGTCTCGCCTTCCTCAAAACCCTCTAGCTCCTCTGGCTGCTCCTGCTCCTCCTCTTCCTCTTCCTCCTCCTCCTCCAGTTCAGCTCCAACGGGGTTCATGTGGCCATAAGATGTAGACGCCATGTCTCCAGTGCCTTGACCAGCCATGGTTTCCAACATGTGCTGTAGTACATGAAGCAGTGGAATCACGTCGTTCATCACGTAATCCTGCCGACTGACAAAAAAAGTGGCTTCCTCAAAGGGCCTGAGCAAACGGCAGGTGTCACGTATGAGCTGCTACTGGTTGACATTGAAGTTACATAGGGGAGTCCCCCTATCCACTTGGATCATCAGGAAATCCATGATGGCTTTTCTCTGTTCATATAATCGGTCCAACATGTGAAGGGTGAAATTCAAACGGGTGAAAACATTGCAAATCAGACTATGTTAAGGGCTACCGTTCTGACGCTGTAGCTCAAGACGGGTGTGTTTGACGGTGTATGAGTGGCTGAAGTGCATGCAAAGTTTCCTTGAAGTTGTTAGGATGTCTTGCAGATGGGGGGAACACTTCAGAAACCGCTTGACAACCAGATTGAAGACATGAGCCATGCAGGGGGCATGGGTCAGGCTTCCTTGGCGCAGCGCAGACAAAATGTTCTTCCCATTGTCGGTAACCATGATTCCCATTTTCAGTTTTCTTGGAGTAAGCCATGTTTGGATTTCCTGATGAATAAATTTAAGCAGTTCCTCCCCTGTGTGACTCCGTTCGCCAAGACAAACCATGTGAAGCACAGCGTGACACCTCCGTGCCCTGCACACATGGTAGGCTGGAGGGGCACTGAGACTTGAGCCTACAGTGGAGGGTGAGGAGATGGCGGAAGATGAGGAGGCCGAGTCACATGGTGTCACAGGCCCAACGGGCAGGGAGCGCGGAAGCCGAAGCAGTGTGACCTGTCCAAGTTGCTGCTGCAAAGGGACCACATTCACCCAGTGGGCCGTAAACGACATGTACTGTCCCTGACCGTAGTTACAGCTCCAGACGTCGGTGCTGCCATACAATTTGCTACACACCGACAGGCTCAAGGACTGGCCCACCTTCTGTTCAAAAAAAGTGTACAGCGCTGGCACTGCCTTCTTGGCAAAGAAATGACGGCTTGGGACTCTCCACCTCGGCTCGGCACAAGCCATCAGTTCTCTGAAAGGTGCAGAGTCCACCACCTGAAAAGGGAGTGACTGCAGCACCAGCAACTTGGACAGGAACACATTCAGCTTCTGCGCCGTAGGATGAGTGGGCGCATACTGCTGTCTTTTGGACATGGCTTCGCTGATGGATTGCTGGCGGGATGCATGACTTGGAGGAGGAGGAGGAGCAGGAGCGACAGAGGATGGGTATGACGCAAAGCTGCCTTCGGCTGAGGTGCTGGAGCCTTGGCTGGCAGAAATTGGGAGCGGTGTGCCACTTGGTGAGGAAGCAGGCTGGACCACCTCTTCGGAGCAGGGCCGTGGTGCCAACATTTGGACCCTGGCCACGCTTCACCTTCTGCCTACATATCTTGCATGTGGCCATGTTACCCTCCTGCGGATGCTTCAGGAAAAACTGCTACACTGCCGAGTAGCTACTTTTCCCAACAACAGGCCGCACTGATTCACTGCTACTGTCGCCAACTCCAGGAAACCCTGCTCCACTACCTCCCGATAAGGTAGCCTGCCATGCAGCAGGTGCTCTACCCCTGCCCCGGCCCCGTTTGGCTCCAAGCTTTACAATTGTGCCCCCATGCTGACTGCCAACCATGCTGCTAACACCTTGCTGCCTCAGCTACTGACTCCAGGGCAACCTGCGCCCCTCTTCTCCGGATGATGACGATGAAGCCCCTTCATCACCCGGTTCCCAAGTGCGATCGGCTTCATCATCATCATCATCATCATCATCACCGAGTTGTGGCTGCACGTCACTGATGTTCTTGGTTTCCTCAACAGTGTCTGGCGCAGGAGCTGGAACGCTCGCAACACTCCCGACACTGTCCACATCACTATTTGTCTGCCTAGCTAAAGAAGCCACCTCCATTTCTTGGCTGGGCAGTAGCTGCTGACTGTCCTCTATCTGATCGTCCTCCTCACTAAAGAGTGGAGCTGAACCCAAAGCATAGGATACGTCGCTGGGGGAGGGAACGGCGTAGGACAGAGGCAATGGGAGGACAGGGACTGCTCTCGGGGCATGCCATCTCAGGGTTGTGTCAGAGGAACCTACCGACCCTAGACTGGGGGTCTCAGACGTAAGTTGTGATGATGTTGATGAGCGTGTTAACCAATCTACCATGGCAGATGCGTTACTGGTGGAGACACGACCGCTTGCAGATACTGGCAGATCAGGTCTCTCACCGTGACTCCTGCTGCCACTCGCCCCTAGTCTGCTGCGACCTCTGCCTGCTGAATCTTGGCCTCTGCCACTCCTCTTTGAATATCCTTGCACTTGTCTGCCTGACATTTTTATGTATTTGAAATGCGCAATAGGTATGATAAAAAATGTGTTTACTTTAAAAAGAAGAAGCTAAATAAAGTGAGGGACTGCTTCTCTACACCAGATATTATGAAAATTGGCAATATGAGATACCCTGTGGCCTAGTGTTTTGGCAGCAGACCAAAAACCAATACAAAATGCAATACTTTGATTCAACTGAGGAAGGATCAACAAGCGTATTTAGTATAACAGATAGGCTGCCTAGTGCAGGTTTGGGATGCCCTGCGGCCTGGTGTTTTTTTTGTTAAAGGCAGACCAAAAACCAATTCAAAATGCAATGCTTATATTCAGCTGAGGAAGGATCAACAAGCGTATTTAGTATAACAGATAGGCTGCCTAATGCAGGTTTGGGATGCCCTGCGGCCTGGTGTTTTTTTTGTTAAAGGCAGACCAAAAAACAATTCAAAACGCAATGCTCTGATTCAGCTGAGGAAGGATCAACAAGCGTATTTAGTATAACAGATAGGCTGCCTAATGCAGGTTTGGGATGCCCTGTGGCCTGGTGTTTTTTTTGTTAAAGGCAGACCAAAAACCAATTCAAAATGCAATGCTCAGATTCAGCTGAGGAAGGATCAACAAGCGTATTTAGTATAACAGATTTGCTGCCTAGTGCAGGTTTGGGAGGCCCTGCGGCCTGGTGTTTTTTTTGTTAAAGGCAGACCAAAAACCAATTCAAAATGCAATGCTCTGATTCAGCTGAGGAAGGATCAACAAGCGTATTTAGTATAATAGATAGGCTGCCTAAGGCAGGTTTGGGATGCCCTGCGGCCTGGTGTTTTTTTTGTTAAAGGCAGACGAAAAACGAATTCAAAATGCAATGCTCTGATTCAGCTGAGGAAGGATCAACAAGCGCATTTAGTATAACAGATAGGCTGCCTAATGCAGGTTTGGGATGCCCTGTGGCCTGGTTTTTTTTTTGTTAAAGGCAGACCAAAAACCAATTCAAAATGCAATGCTCTGATTCAGCTGAGGAAGGATCAACAAGCGCATTTAGTATAAAAGATAGGCTGCCTAATGCAGGTTTGGGATGCCCTGCGGCCTGGTGTTTTTTTTTGTTAAAGGCAGACCAAAAACCAATTCAAAATGCAATGCTCTGATTCAGCTGAGGAAGGATCAACAAGCGTATTTAGTATAACAGATAGGCTGCCTAGTGCAGGTTTGGGAGGCCCTGCGGCCTGGTGTTTTTTTTGTTAAAGGCAGACCAAAAACCAATTCAAAATGCAATGCTCTGATTCAGCTGAAGAAGGATCAACAAGCGTATTTAGTATAACAGATAGGCTGCCTAATTCAGGTTTGGGATGCCCTGCGGCCTGGTGTTTTTTTTGTTAAAGGCAGACCAAAAACCAATTCAAAATGCAATGCTCTGATTCAGCTGAGGAAGGATCAACAAGCGTATTTAGTATAACAGATAGGCCTCCTAATGCAGGTTTGGGATGCCCTGAGGCCTGGTGTTTTTTTTGTTAAAGGCAGACCAAAAAACAATTCAAAATGCAATGCTCTGATTCAGCTGAGGAAGGTTCAACAAGCGTATTTAGTATAACAGATAGGCTGCCTAATGCAGGTTTGGGATGCCCTGCGGCCTGGTGTTTTTTTTGTTAAAGGCAGACAAAAAAACAATTCAAAATGCAATGCTCTGATTCAGATGAGGAAGGATTAGCAAGTGTATTTAGTATAACAGATAGGCTGCCTAATGCAGGTTTGGGATGCCCTGCGGCCTGGTGTTTTTTTTGTTGAAGGCAGACCAAAACCAATTCAAAATGCAATGCTCTGATTCAGCTGAGGAAGGATCAACAAGCGTATTTAGTATAACAGATAGGCTGCTTAGTGCAGGTTTGGGATGCCCTGCGGCCTGGTGTTTTTTTTTGTTAAAGGCAGACCAAAAACCAATTTAAAATGCAATGATCTGATTCAGCTGAGGAAGGATCAACAAGTGTATTTAGTATAACAGATAGGCTTCCTAATGCAGGTTTGGGATGCCCTGCGGCCTGGTGTTTTTTTTGTTAAAGGCAGACAAAAAAACAATTCAAAATGCAATGCTCTGATTCAGCTGAGGAAGGATCAACAAGCGTATTTAGTATAACAGATAGGCTTCCTAATGCAGGTTTGGGATGCCCTGAGGCCTGGTGTTTTTTTTGTTATAAAAAAAATATTTAAACTAATCCAGTTATATATTATGATAAATGCTTGTGTGTAACAGATAGGGTTAAATATGCCAATGCATAGATGGGATGCACAGTGGCAAGGCAGGTTTACAGCACAAAGAACTGAAATTGAATTTAAAAATGATCTGGCTAATGAAAATAAAAAAAAAAAAATTCCCTGTCACTTCAATGCTGTCCCTGCCTGGATTGTTCCGGTTTTTCCCTATCTTTCACTATCTTTCCCTGGCTCTGTCTACCTCTCTTTCTGCCTCTCTGTCGGTCTCTCTGACTCTCCCTACCTATCTCTAACTCTCTATCCCTGTCTCTAACTAGCTGTGCTCTGGCAGCAATGCAAGGCTAAAATGCGCACAAGCAAGATGGCCGCCGCTTTATATAGCACGGTGACGTCACCGGGCTTCCTGGCTGCTGATAGGCTGCATGTGACTTACCCATGATACCTTGCCCCAGGGGGTATGTCTGGACATGTTCATCCACCATTTTAGAATGCCTGTAATTGAAAAAAATGGAGTTTAAAGGAAAACTTCGATCAATCGAATCGCGGGGAAATTCGGATTCATTCAGAATCGAATTTTCCATGAAATTCGGAAAGAATCTGGGTTCATCCGGATCGATTCGCTCATCCCTAGTGGAGACTAGAGGTTGCACCAAAAGTGGCATGTAATAAGCATGGTGGTAAGTCCCTGAAGTGTCTGTCAAGTAAATTGTTAAAAACAGTTGATAAGCTTGTTTAAATAGATGAGTTTAAAGGGCACTTTGAAAGGTTTAAAGGGTTGGAAAGAATCAAATTGTTTCCAGGAGTGGAGAGATGCATGTGAACTTCTGAAGACAAGGGCAGGAGGACATTATCAGGGAAGAAAGAAGTCCAGGTCAGAGTGAAAGCTGCTGCTATCTTTGGACTAGCAATGAAATGGAGGAAGAGACTTAGCCAGAGAGACCTTCGTGGGGCATTGGTTGAATTATTTGCCTGTTGGGGTCCATCTGAGCACAATATGGACTCAATGCTGCGTATTCTGGGCCCCTCATAACCTGTTTTGTGTGATGGCTGCCATGAGGCCTATTTATTACATTACAGTTCTAAGTGAATGTGCTGGGGACAGACAGGTCCAGGGAAGATTCAAAATTAATGTTCACAGAACCGATAGGTCCAGGGAAGGTTTTTTGTGTGTTGAAGATATGGCCGCATGTTTAATAGTGAATGAGAGATGTGAGAGTTAGACAAGAGCATCTGTAGAATTAGGTGAGATAGAAAAGGATTCAAGGAACCATGCTCCAAGTGAGCCTTAGAAATGTCAGAGGAAACATAACAGGTGATTGGATAACATAGTGAAATGCAGGAATTCAGCACCTGGATTTGAACTACAAGCATTTTTATTCAGTGACTCAAGAGTGTCATTTTAGTCTTGAGTATTAAGCCACAGTTGTCAGTAGAGATGAGAGAATTTCATGAAAATTTGTTGTTAAATTTCTATGACTTTCTCAAAAAAACAAATGTACTTCTTGCCTTGCTTATCCTGTGTAGGGGGTGATGTCCATCATGTGGTGCAGTTGTCTTAAAAATGACCAGCTCTTACCTTAAATGGTGAATGCAATGGTCCTATTTGTCCCCACACCAACTGGGAGTTCATGTTGTCATCTTCCCACTTCTGCTAGTGACGCATCCCTTGTCATCAGCCAATATAGCAAAAGGAATGCCAGATGAGCTCAGTGTCATTGATGCTGTTGGACCAGAAATGGTCCACGAACTCCCAGTCGGTGCGGGGTTGAATGGGACCCTTGCATTCACTATTTAAGGTAAGGCCTGACACTGGATAGCGAGGTAGCAGGTGAGTTTGTTTTTTTTCCTATTTTAGGAAAAAAAATTGATTGGCACAAATCCGAAGAAATTCAGATTCATGCCAAATCAATTTTTCTGTGAAATTCTGAGTGAATTGCAATTCGGACAAATCAGTTTGCTTCTCTCTAGTTGTAAGTTTGTGAGACAAAGATGGCTGTAGATGATGGAGACAAAAGAGGTTATTGTATTATAGTAGTGCAAGACTGCAGGTTCTGTGTTGGAAAATGAAGACAAGGGTTGAATAATTTGCAGCCATTGAAGAGTCATTGAACATCAGGTGCACGTATGTTTCTGCATAAGATTGCCTGTGTGTTTGTGCCAGGAGCTGGAGGAATTGAAGGATTTGTCAATAGCAAACCCCCCAAAGTTCAGGTTTGGGGACCCAAACGTGTATCCAATTCTAATTGAAATCAATGGGGACCCTAACTTTGGGGTACGATTCTGCATCTGGGGACCCTTGAACTCAAACACACCAATTCAGAACCCGAACGCACCAATTTTTGTATGAACCAGAACGTTGCGGTTCGGGTTTGCCCAACACTATTTGTCAACAGAAAGGGGCAGCAGAGATGAAAAGTGAGATAGTGAGCAGGGGCTGGAATCTAGAGTATGTCTGCCCTTGTGGGTGGGGGCAGCCTACTATTGTTCAAGGCCAAAAATGGAGGTGAGAGAGTAATATGGTGGAGCAGGACTGTTCTTGTAATAGATACAGGTGCATCGCAAAAAATTAGAATATCATCAAAAATGTGTATATGTTTAGTAATTCAGTTGAAAAACTGAAACTCATATATTATATTGAGTCAATACAAACAGTGAACTTTTTCAAGTATTTTTTTTATGTTAAAATATATACCTTCTTCCTGATTCCCTTGCAGGTTTATAGTCCCACATGACTGCCTATGCCAAGTGAGGTTCACAGGGCAGGCTTGCACAGCCTTGTGCATCTGACCTACGCAGGGAACCTGTATAGATGTCGACGGTCACGTAGTGCTGCGATGGAATGCAAAAATAGGTATTAGTACGTGTTGTTGGGCCTCCATCTGTGACTTACACCTTTCTCTGCTGCCAATTTGTTTAGTCATTTGATCTTTTTTCTGGAAGGTCATTTAATAGGGGTAAAATCACCTTTACACCAGTGCTGTGGAACCAAGCCACTCAGAAGAGAGTCCCAGAAAATAAGATGAATTTGTTTATCAACCACTCAATAATGGTAGCTACTATATATCCCAGCCTTCTCGTCTAGCTTTATTTTGCCCTGACATGAGCAGACTTCTCTTAAGCAGATTTATATATTGACAATTGCACCTTTTTACAATAATAGACTTTAGCAATCACATATGACAAAGGAGCTGAGAAACATAGCTTTACCCTGTGTTCACACCTATAAAGATGCAGTTACTATTTCTGTTCCAGTTGTAGTTTAAGTGCAGAATCAAGACAAGTGTGAATGTAGAAATACGGAACAGAAACATCAGCTGCAACTGCATTGGCATTGGTGTGACTGCAGCCTTATTGTCTATGACTCATAATTCATCTTTAAAGAGGACCTGTTGCCTGTCTTTCTAATCCTAATTCATATTTTTTAATAACATACTTGAACACCATCAGGGAACATTGTTCATGTTCCCTGACCTGCACATTAAATACAAGTCATCAAACTAAGAAATAACAAAGTCAAGGGAGCTTTTCAATACTTTTGCATCAGACTACGTGGAACACACTATTGCCAGCAACTGCAGGGGAGGAATTGAAATAAAGGCAGAAAGAGAGAGAGTAAGGATCCCCTTGTTTTATACACTGACATGTAGCATTTTGTCTGTGCTTACACAGGCTATACAACAGTAGATAATATTCCAAAAAACATCTCTGACACAGCAGACCAACAGAAATCTGCTATTTGGGACTGCTTTTATGTTACATCTAGCCTTGAAATATTCCTTGATTACATTTACCTATGAGTGATCTGAATGTCACTGTGTAGATTTGCCAATACCAGTTCCACTCTGCCAACATTTCCAATAAGGTCCTTTGTTCAATGCTAGTTTTTAACTAGATATACCAAACAGATACCTATTCTATTTTATTTTTTCTTAACACAGATTTCACAGGAACACCTTAATCCAAGTTATTGAATACATGTTGGTACTACTATAATTGCCACCTTGTTATTCATTAGAAATGTAGTTAGTAAATTACTAAAAAATTTTGCAATATGTATTACATGATTATTTATATACTGTGTTTATTCATTTATTTTGATGGGATGATGATGGGATTTTTAAATCTTCCGTCCTACTTTTAGATGACCTCAAGGACTCTGTACTGGAAGATCAAGTATTTTAATTAAATAAATGAAAATAAAAAGAAACTGACTGTAACATCTATCTTATTTTCCAATACATGTCATCTTCTGTCATCATCTTTAAATAAAAATCAATAAACACCACCACACACAATAAACTCGCTAGAGAAAAAACATACACACATTTAAACACATATATAGCAAAATACAAGTAATCAATACAATGGTCTGATTAAAGAACCAACCTTACACATGCTTCATTAAAAGGAACTGTATTTCTTTGTGCAGTGTTGTGGCAGCTTGTTGTGTTGACATACTGCTGAAAATGTGGTGATAGGTCACAGATAATCAGTGAATTGCTGTAGCCTCTGATCACCGCTCAACAATTAAAAGATGTCTCAAGCAAATGAGTTGGTAATTTTTAAAAGATTTCCATAGGGTCTTATAATCTGTGAAGCCCTGTAGTATAAAACACCCTGGTTTTGCCATATATACACCTTGATCTGTTTCACCACAGTGCAAGCTTGTGCTTCCAATCATATTCCTGCTCTAAATTCCAGCGCATTCACACAGGACTGAGGGAGCATAGACAATGCAGGGTTTGGAGAGCACACACAGCTAGAATGTCATCAGAGGCCCACATGCACTATGGTGAGGTCAGTATATGGAGATCCTGGGGGTTTCACATTTTGGTGCCTCCGAAATCAGGATGCCCCTAGGACAGGGAATCACCTACCTTTACAGTCTTTTAGGCCTAGTCAACAAAACACTAGCAAAGATAACCAGTGCTTCTGCTATAATGAGAGTGGGGGCATGGGAGGTGGCAGATTGATGTTACACACCAACTTTAGGTATGGTAAAAGGTCTAATTATGAAAGCCAGAAACAACTGACCTTCATTAATATGTTTCATTCACGTATCCCTGATGCCACCCACCAGCATGCCACCCACTGTAAGCCACCATTATTCATTTAACTTGTATACATTCAAACACAAGCACCACCTGAGTAGTACGTATGAGTTGTCAGTCAGCTAAAACTGTACTATTAATGCACAAATTAAGCATCTTAAGTGCATAGAATGGACATAAATCAACATAAATAGTTTTCACCACCCTTTGAAGCAAATCAGGCTTAGGTAAAGAACAACTCATAGCAGGTTGGGTTGAAGTAGAGGTCAGTCTACAATCTCATCATGTCTTGTCACTTTGGTACTTTGGTGCATGAGGGCAACTACTGTTATACAGCAGAAATTATTTGGATAGCAATAGACTCAGACAGGCCCTGCTTGCTGGCTGGGGAATCTTTTGGGGTGTCAGTGTTTGCCCCCTGCGACCAGCACTGCTTTTAGTCTCAGAATGTGGTATTGTAATTTGCTTTCTTTAGACGATGCATTTTTAGTGTGAATGCTAACATCTTGTCCTTGGTGCAATGATAACTATTAAAACTAAGCAACATGACCATTCTAATATTTTCTAATAGCATATTGTATATTTGTTTTTGTCCAATTCCTATTTTACTGCTGACCTTAGTACATTTTATCTGTGCTCAGTTTTCTGCCAACAAGGGAAATGCTTTGTTTTCTAGATGTAGAGCTGTTCTCCCTGAATGACTTAGAGGACTTAGAAGGTTATAGTCAAGGGACTGTGTTTTACTTCCACAAGCTGTCCTATCATCCACTTTATGCTTTTTATTTCTTAAAACAATATTCTTTTCTTCGTTGACAGAAATTGCAAGGTTTTCTTTTGCAATATGAGCAAATGGAAAACATAACAATGAATGTGACACAAGCAAAATAAACGGCTTTTGAAATAAGTAGAGATGAGCGAACTTTTGAAAAATTCGATTCGGCTGATTCGCCGAATTTTCCGTCAAAATTCGTTTCAGTCCGAATTTATTCACGACGAATCGCTATTAAAAACGGCTATTTCTGAGCTTCCTAGAGCCTCAATAGGGTTGTAAACCATTCTGCCTTGCTGTAACATGCATAGGATGCGTGCTGGGTTAGTGAAATAATACTGTAAATAATTATGACATGCGCTATTAGAATCGCAGAGCGGCACAATTGCAGAGAGTTGAGGTGGCATGAGGGGCCCCTATATTGCCTGAAAAACACACACTAGAGCTGGCAGCAGCAGAAGCCCAAATATTGGCTGAAAGAAATCCTGGAGTTAGCAGCAGGAGCCCAAAAATTGGCTGAACGACACTCTGGAGTTGCAAGCAGCAGCAGCAGCAGCAGCAGGAGCCCAAATATAGCTTGAAAGAGACACTGGAGTTGGCAGCAGGAGCTCAAAAATTGGCTGAATGACACCCTGAAGTTGCAAGCAGCAGCAGCAGGAGCCCAAACATTGGCTGAAAGAGACACTGTAGTTGGCAGCAGGAGCCAAACAATTGGCTGAATGACACCCTGGAGTTGCAAGCAGCAGCAGCAGCAGCAGGAGCCCAAACATAGCTTGAAAGAGACACTGGAGTTGGCAGCAGGAGCCCTAAAATTGGCTGAATGACACCCTGGAGTTGCAAGCAGCAGCAGCAGGAGCCAAAACATAGCTTGAAAGAGACACTGGAGTTGGCAGCAGGAGCCCTAAAATTGGCTGAATGACACCCTGGAGTTGCAAGCAGCAGCAGCAGGAGCCCAAACATAGATTGAAAGAGACACTGGAGTTTGCAGCAGGAGCCCAAAAATTGGCCTAAAGACACACTGGAGTTGGCAGCAGCAGCAGCAGGAGCCCAAACATTGGCTGAAAGAGACACTGGAGTTGTCAGCAGGGGCCCAAAAATTGGCCTAAAGACACACACTGGAGTTGGCAGCAGCAGCAGCAGCAGCAGGAGCCCAAAAATTGGCCTAAAGACACACCCTGGAGTTGGCAGCAGCAGCAGCAGCAGGAGCCCAAAAATTGGCCTAAAGACACACCCTGGAGTTGGCAGCAGCAGCAGGAGCCCAAAAATTGGCCTAAAGACACAGTGGAGTTGCCAGCAGCAGCAGCAGGAGCCCAAACATTGCTTGAAAGAGACACTGGAGTTGGCAGCAGGAGCCCTAAAATTGGCTGAATGACACCCTGGAGTTGCAAGCAGCAGCAGCAGGAGCCAAAACATAGCTTGAAAGAGACACTGGAGTTGGCAGCAGGAGCCCAAAAATTGTCTGAATGACACCCTGGAGTTGCAAGCAGCAGCAGCAGCAACAGCAGCCCAAACCTAGCTTGAAAGACACACTGGAGTTGACAGCAGGAGCCCTAAAATTGGCTGAATGACACCCTGGAGTTGCAAGCAGCAGCAGCAGGAGCCCAAACATAGCTTGAAAGAGACACTGGAGTTGGCAGCAGGAGCCCAAAAATTGGCCTAAAGACACACTGGAGTTGGCAGCAGCAGCAGCAGGAGCCCAAACATTGGCTGAAAAAGACACTGGAGTTGTCAGCAGGGCCCAAAAATTGGCCTAAAGACACACCCTGGAGTTGGCAGCAGCAGCAGCAGCAGGAGCCCAAAAATTGGCCTAAAGACACACCCTGGAGTCGGCAGCAGCAGCAGCAGCAGCAAGAGCCCAAAAATTGGCCTAAAGACACACCCTGGAGTTGGCAGCAGCAGCAGGAGCCCAAAAATTGGCCTAAAGACACAGTGGAGTTGCCAGCAGCAGCAGCAGGAGCCCAAACATTGCTTGAAAGAGACACTGGAGTTGGCAGCAGGAGCCCTAAAATTGGCTGAATGACACCCTGGAGTTGCAAGCAGCAGCAGCAGCAGGAGCCAAAACATAGCTTGAAAGAGACACTGGAGTTGGCAGCAGGAGCCCAAAAATTGTCTGAATGACACCCTGGAGTTGCAAGCAGCAGCAGCAGCAGCAACAGCAGCCCAAACCTAGCTTGAAAGACACACTGGAGTTGACAGCAGGAGCCCTAAAATTGGCTGAATGACACCCTGGAGTTGCAAGCAGCAGCAGCAGGAGCCCAAACATAGCTTGAAAGAGACACTGGAGTTGGCAGCAGGAGCCCAAAGATTGGCCTAAAGACACACTGGAGTTGGCAGCAGCAGCAGCAGGAGCCCAAACATTGGCTGAAAGAGACACTGGAGTTGTCAGCAGGGGCCCAGAAATTGGCCTAAAGACACACCCTGGAGTTGACAGCAGCAGCAGCAGCAGGAGCCCAAAAATTGGCCTAAAGACACACCCTGGAGTCGGCAGCAGCAGCAGCAGCAGCAGCAAGAGCCCAAAAATTGGCCTAAAGACACACCCTGGAGTTGGCAGCAGCAGCAGGAGCCCAAAAATTGGCCTAAAGACACAGTGGAGTTGCCAGCAGCAGCAGCAGGAGCCCAAACATTGCTTGAAAGAGACACTGGAGTTGGCAGCAGGAGCCCAAAAATTGGCCTAAAGACACACTGGAGTTGGCAGCAGCAGCAGCAGCCCAAACATAGCTTGAAAGAGACACTGGAGTTGGCAGCAGGAGCCCAAATATAGCTTGAAAGAGACACTGGGGTTGGCAGCAGGAGCCCAAAAATTGGCTGAATGACACCCTGGAGTTGCAAGCAGCAGGAGCCCAAACATAGCTTGAAAGAGACACTGGAGTTGGCAGCAGGAGCCCAAAAATTGGCCTAAAGACATAAATATGTTTTGCACCATTTGGAAAGTGTAAAACGTGGCACCATGCTGAATCTAGTCGCATGCATCAGCCATTGGTGGGCATGACAGCTTTTCCAGGGCAAACTCAGCTAGCTGCGGCCACAAGTCAAGTTTGGCTGCCCAGAAGTCCAGCGGATCCTCAAGGTGTGTTGGCATGGTCATGTCAAGGTATGACATGACCTGCTGCTTGAGGTCCTGCTCCAGGTCTTCCTGCTGCTCATGAGTAGACTCACTATGCGGGTGTAGAAAGCTACTCATTAGCGACTGAAGACTGAGGCTGCTGCTGATGGAGCTGCTGCTGCTGCTCCTGCCAACCCCCCCAGCAGCCATGGCAGTGGAAGGTTCCCCCGAGTCAGACCTGCGAGCGTATGGACCATGGCGCAGATAGGCATCAGCCAACTGACTGCGTAGAATGTCTTTGTAGTAGGTCAGTTTGTCCTCCCTCTCGGCGGGTTTAAAAAATGCCCCCATTTTGTGCCGGAAACGAGGGTCCAATAAGGTGGAGAGCCAGAAGTCATCCAGCTGATAACTGGAAACAATTCTGGGGTCACTACGCAAACACGTGAGCATGCTTCCTGCCATTTGCGCAAGTGACTCGGAGGGACTACCTGTCTCCATCTCCACTGCATACTGCCACGGTGTGTCTGGGTCCTCTGTCTCGCCTCACAACCCTCTAGCTCCTCTGGCTGCTCCTGCTCCTCCTCTCCTGTCCGCTGACTAGATAAACCCGCCATTTCGCCAAGCCTAAACTGTGCACTGTGCCATTCCTCCTCCTCTTCCTCCTCCTCCTCCTCCAGTTCAGCTCCAACGGGGTTCATATGGCCGTAAGATGTAGACGCCATGTCTCCAGTGCCCTGACCAGCTATGGTTTCCAACATGTGCTGTAGTACATGAAGCAGTGGAATCACGTCGTTCATCCCGTAATCCTGGCGACTTACAAATAAAGTGGCTTCCTTAAAGGGCCTGAGCGAACGGCAGGTGTCACGTATGAGCTGCCACTGGTTGACATTGAAGTTACACAGGGGAGTCCCCCTATCCGCTTGGATCATTAAGAAATCCGTGATGGCTTTTCTCTGTTCGTATAGTCTGTCCAACATATGCAGGGGGGAATTCCAACGGGTGGAAACATCGCAAATCAACCACCAATGTTGGGGGCTACCGTTCTGACGCTGTAGCTCAAGAAGGGTGTGCTTGGCAGTGTATGAGTGGCTGAAGTGCATGCAAAGTTTCCTTGAAGTTGTTAGGATGTCTTGCAGATGGGGGGAAGACTTCAGAAACCGCTTCACAACCAGATTGAAGACGTGAGCCATGCAGGGCGCATGGGTCAGCCTTCCTTGTCACAGCGCAGACAAAATGTTCTTCCCATTGTCGGTAACCATGGTTCCCATTCTTGGAGTAAGCCATGTTTTGATTTCTTGATGAATAAATTTAAGCAGTTCCTCCCCTGTGTGACTCCGTTCGCCAAGACAAACCATGTGAAGCACAGCATGACACTTCCATGCCCTGCACACATGGTAGGCTGGAGGGGCACTGAGACTTGAGCCTACAGTGGAGGGTGAGGAGATGGCGGAGGATGAGGAGGCCGAGTCGCATGGTGTCACAGGCCCAACGGCCAGGGAGCGCGGATGCTGAAGCGGCGTGACCTGTCCAAGTTACTGCTGCTGCAAAGGGACAACATTCACCCAGTGGGCCGTAAACGACATGTACTGTCCCTGACCGTAGTTACAGCTCCAGACGTCGGGACTGCCATGCACTTTGCTACACACCGACAGGCTCAAGGACTGGCCCACCTTCTGTTCAACAAAAGTGTGCAGCGCTGGTACCGCCTTCTTGGCAAAGAAATGATGACTTGGGACTCTCCACCTCGGCTCGGCACAAGCCATCAGTTCTCTGAAAGGTGCAGAGTCCACCACCTGAAAAGGGAGCGACTGCAGCACCAGCAACTTGGACAGGAGCACATTCAGCTTCTGCGCCGTAGGATGAGTGAGCTGATGGATTGCTGGTGGGATGCATGACTTGGAGGAGGAGGAGGAGCAGGAGCATCAGGAGGAGCGACAGAGGATGGGTATGATGCACAGCTGCCTTCGGCTGAGGTGCTGGAGCCTTGGCTGGCAGAAATTGGGAGCGGCGTTCCACTTGGTGAGGAAGCAGCCTGGACCACCTCTTTGGAGCCTCGGTTCTCCCAGGCCACTTTATGGTGACGCATCATATGTTGATGCAGGGCCGTTGCGCCAATATCTGGGCTCTGGCCACGCTTCACGTTCTGCATACATATCTTGCATGTGGCCATGTTACCCTCCTGCGGATGCCTGAGGAAAATCTGCCACACTGCCGAGTAGCTACTTTTTCCACCAACAGCCCGCACTGATTCACTGCTACTGTCGCCAACTCCAGGAAACCCTGCTCCACTACCTCCCGATAAGGTAGCCTGCCATGCAGCAGGTGCTCTACCCCTGCCCCGGCCCCGTTTGGCTCCAGGCTTTACAATTCTTCCCCCATGCTGACTGCCAACCATGCTGCTAACACCTTGCTGCCTCAGCTGCTGACTCCGGGGCAACCTGCGCCCCTCTTCTCCTGATGATGAGGATGAAGCCCCTTCTGCACCCGGCTCCCAAGTGCGATCGGCTTCATCATCATCACGAGTTGTGGCTGCACGTCACTGATGTTCTTGGTTTCCTCAACAGTGTCTGGCGCAGGAGCTGGAACGCTCGCAACAACACCCACGCCACTCTGCACATCACTATTTGTCTGCTTAGCGAAAGAAGCCACCTCCATTTCTTGGCTGGGCAGTAGCTGCTGACTGTCCTCTATCTGATCGTCCTCCTCACTAAAGAGTGGAGCTGAACCCAAAGCATAGGATACGTTTCTGGGGGAGGGAACAGCGTAGGACAGAGGCAATGGGAGGACAGGGACTGCTCTCGAGCCATGCCAACTCAGGGTTGTGTCAGAGGAACCTACCGACCCTAGACTGGGGGTGTCAGATGTAACTTGATGATGATGTGGATGACCGCGTTAACCAATCTACCACGGCTGATGCGTTACTGGTGGAGACACGACCGCTAGCAGATACTGGCAGATCAGGTGTCTCACCGCGACGCCTGCTGCCACTCGCCCCTAGTCTGCTGCAACCTCTGCCTGCTGAATCTTGGCCTCTGAAACTCCTCTTTGAACATCCTGGCACTTGTCTGCCTGACATTTTTATGTATCTGAAATGCGCAATAGGCACTTAAAATATGTGTTTAATTTAAAAAGCAGAAGCTAAATAAAGTGAGATACTGCTTCTCTGCACCAGATACTATGAAAATTGGCAATATGGGAAACCCTGCGGGCTGGTGTTTTTACAAGACCAAAAAAACAATTCAAAATGCAATATGTTAAAAAAACAGAGCCTGTAGAAGCTGCTTAAGTATAACAGATAGGGTGAAATGTGCCAGTTTGGGATGCCCTGTGGCCTGGTGTTTTTACAGGACGCACAAAACCAATTCAAAATGCAATATATTAATAAAACAGAGCCTTTAGAATCAGCTTTAGTATTACAGATAGGGTGAAATGTGCTAGTTTGGGATACCCTGCGGCCTGGTGTTTTTACAGGATGCACAAAACCAATCCAAAATGCAATATATTAATAAAACAGAGCCTGTAGAAGCTGCTTTAGTATAACAGATAGGGTGAAATGTGCCAGTTTGGGATACCCTGCGGCCTGGTGTTTTTACAGGACGCACAAAACCAATTAAAAATGCAATATATTAATAAAACAGAGCCTGTAGAAGCTGCTTTAGTATAACAGATAGGGTGAAATGTGCCGATTTGAGATACCCTGCGGCCTGGTGTTTTTACAGGACGCACAAAAACAATTCAAAATGCAATATATTAATAAAACAGAGCCTTTAGAATCTGATTTAGTATAACAGATAGGGTGAAATGTGCCGGTTTGGGATACCCTGCGGCATGATGTTTTTACAGGACGCAAAAAACTAATTCAAAATGCAATATATTAATAAAACAGAGCCTGTAGAAGCTGCTTTAGTATAACAGATAGGGTTAAATTTGCTGGTTTTGGATACCCTGCGGACTGGTGTTTTTACAGGACGCACAAAACCAATTCAAAATGCAATATATTAATAAAACAGAGCCTTTAGAAGCTGATTTAGTATAACAGATAGGGTGAAATGTGCCGGTTTGGGATACCCTGCGGCCTGGTGTTTTTACAGGACGCAGAAAACCAATTCAAAATGCAATATATTAATAAAACAGAGCCTTTAGAAGCTGATTTAGTATAACAGATAGGGTGAAATGTGCTAATTTGGGATACCCTGCAGCCTGGTGTTTTTACAGGAAAAACAAAACCAATTCAAAATGCAATATATTATTAAAACAGTGACTGTAGAAGCTGCTTTAGTATAACAGATAGGGTGAAATGTGACGGTTTGGGATACCCTGCGGCCTGGTGTTTTTACAGGATGCAAAAAAACAATTCAAAATGCAATATATTAATAAAACAGAGCCTGTAGAAGCTGCTTTAGTATAACAGATAGGGTGAAATGTGCTGGTTTGGGATACCCTGCGGCCTGATGTTTTTACAGGACGCAAAAAACTAATTCAAAATGCAATATATTAATAAAACAGAGCCTTTAGAAGCTGATTTAGTATAACAGATAGGGTGATATGTGCCGGTTCGGGATACCCTGCGGCCTGGTGTTTTTACAGGACGCACAAAACCAATTCAAAATGCAATATATTAATTAAACAGAGCCTTTAGATGCTGATTTAGTATAACAGATAGGGTGAAATGTGCCGGTTTGGGATACCCTGCGGCCTGGTGTTTTTACAGGACGCAAAAAAACAATTCAAAATGCAATATATTAATAAAACAGAGCCTGTAGAAGCTGCTTTAGTATAACAGATAGGGTGAAATGTGCTGGTTTGGGATACCCTGCGGCCTGGTGTTTTTACAGGATGCACAAAACCAATTCAAAATGCAATATATTAATAAAACAGAGCCTGTAGAAGCTGCTTTAGTATAACAGATAGGGTGAAATGTGCTGGTTTGGGATTCCCTGCGGCCTGGTGTTTTTACAGGACACAAAATCAATTCAAAATGCAATATATTAATAAAACAGAGCCTTTAGAAGCTGCTTTAGCATAACAGATAGGGTGAAATGTGCTGGTTTGGGATACCCTGCGGCCTTGTGTTTTTACAGGACGCACAAAACCAATTCAAAATGCAATATATTAATAAAACAGAGCCTTTAGAATCTGATTTAGTATAACAGATAGGGTGAAATGTGCCGGTTTGGGATACCCTGCATCCTGGTGTTGTTACAGGACGCAAAAAAAATTTCAAAATGCAATATATTAATAAAACAGAGCCTGTAGAAGCTGCTTTAGCATAACAGATAGGGTGAAATGTGCCGGTTTGTGATACCCTGCGGCTTGATGTTTTTACAGGACGCAAAAAACGAATTCAAAATGCAATATATTAATTAAACAGAGCCTTTAGATGCTGATTTAGTATAACAGATAGGGTGAAATTTGCCAGTTTGCGATACCCTGCGGCCTGGTGTTTTTACAGGACGCACAAAAGCAACTCAAAATGCAATATATTAATAAAACAGAGCCTGTAGAAGCTGCTTTAGCATAACAGATAGGGTGAAATGTGCCGGTTTGTGATACCCTGCGGCCTGGTGTTTTTACAGGACGCACAAAACCAAATTTAAAATGCAATATATTAATTAAACAGAGCCTTTAGATGTTGATTTAGTATAACAGATAGGGTGAAATGTGCCGGTTTGGGATACCCTGCGGCCTGGTGTTTTTACAGGACGCACAAAAGCAACTCAAAATGCAATATATTAATAAAACAGAGCCTGTAGAAGCTGCTTTAGTATAACAGATAGGGTGAAATGTGCCAGTTTGGGATACCCTACGGCCTGGTGTTTTTACAGGACGCAAAAAAACTATTCAAAATGCAATATATTAATAAAACAGAGCCTGTAGAAGCTGCTTTAGTATAACAGATAGGGTGAAATGTGCTGGTTTGGGATTCCCTGCGGCCTGGTGTTTTTACAGGACACACAAAATCAATTCAAAATGCAATATATTAATAAAACAGAGCCTGTAGAAGCTGCTTTAGCATAACAGATAGGGTGAAATGTGCTGGTTTGGGATACCCTGCGGCCTGGTGTTTTTACAGGACACACAAAATCAATTCAAAATGCAATATATTAATAAAACAGAGCCTTTAGAAGCTGCTTTAGCATAACAGATAGGGTGAAATGTGCTGGTTTGGGATACCCTGCGGCCTTGTGTTTTTACAGGACGCACAAAACCAATTCAAAATGCAATATATTAATAAAACAGAGCCTTTAGAATCTGATTTAGTATAACAGATAGGGTGAAATGTGCCGGTTTGGGATACCCTGCGTCCTGGTGTTATTACAGGACGCAAAAAAAATTCAAAATGCAATATATTAATAAAACAGAGCCTGTAGAAGCTGCTTTAGCATAACAGATAGGGTGAAATGTGCCGGTTTGTGATACCCTGCGGCTTGATGTTTTTACAGGACGCAAAAAACTAATTCAAAATGCAATATATTAATAAAACAGAGCCTGTAGAAGCTGCTTTAGTATAACAGATAGGGTTAAATTTGCTGGTTTGGGATACCCTGCGGCCCGGTGTTTTTACAGGACGCACAAAACCAATTCAAAATGCAATATATTAATAAAACAGATCCTGTAGAAGCTGCTTTAGCATAACAGATAGGGTGAAATGTGCCGGTTTGGGATACCCTGCGGCCTGGTGTTTTTACAGGACGCACAAAACCAATTCAAAATGCAATATATTAATTAAACAGAGCCTTTAGATGTTGATTTAGTATAACAGATAGGGTGAAATGTGCCGGTTTGGGATACCCTGCGGCCTGGTGTTTTTACAGGACGCACAAAAGCAACTCAAAATGCAATATATTAATAAAACAGAGCCTGTAGAAGCTGCTTTAGTATAACAGATAGGGTGAAATGTGCCAGTTTGGGATACCCTGCGGCCTGGTGTTTTTACAGGATGCAAAAAAACAATTCAAAATGCAATATATTAATAAAACAGAGCCTGTAGAAGCTGCTTTAGTATAACAGATAGGGTGAAATGTGCTGGTTTGGGATACCCTGCGGCCTGGTGTTTTTACAGGATGCACAAAACCAATTCAAAATGCAATATATTAATAAAACAGAGCCTGTAGAAGCTGATTTAGTATAACAGATAGGGTGAAATGTGCTGGTTTGGGATTCCCTGCGGCCTGGTGTTTTTACAGGACACACAAAATCAATTCAAAATGCTATATATTAATAAAACAGAGCCTTTAGAAGCTGCTTTAGCATAACAGATAGGGTGAAATGTGCTGGTTTGGGATACCCTGCGGCCTTGTGTTTTTACAGGACGCACAAAACCAATTCAAAATGCAATATATTAATAAAACAGAGCCTTTAGAATCTGATTTAGTATAACAGATAAGGTGAAATGTGCCGGTTTGGGATACCCTGCGTCCTGGTGTTCTTAAAGGACGCAAAAAAAAATTCAAAATGCAATATATTAATAAAACAGGGCCTGTAGAAGCTGCTTTAGCATAACAGATAGGGTGAAATGTGCCGGTTTGTGATACCCTGCGGCTTGATGTTTTTACAGGACGCAAAAAACTAATTCAAAATGCAATATATTAATTAAACAGAGCCTTTAGATGCTGATTTAGTATAACAGATAGGGTGAAATGTGCCGGTTTGGGATACCCTGCGGCCTGGTGTTTTTACAGGACGCACAAAAGCAACTCAAAATGCAATATATTAATAAAACAGAGCCTGTAGAAGCTGCTTTAGCATAACAGATAGGGTGAAATGTGCCGGTTTGTGATACCCTGCGGCCTGGTGTTTTTACAGGACGCACAAAACCAATTCAAAATGCAATATATTAATTAAACAGAGCCTTTAGATGCTGATTTAGTATAACAGATAGGGTGAAATGTGCCGGTTTGGAATACCCTGCGGCCTGGTGTTTTTACAGGACGCACAAAAGCAACTCAAAATGCAATATATTAATAAAACAGAGCCTGTAGAAGCTGCTTTAGTATAACAGATAGGGTGAAATGTGCCAGTTTGGGATACCCTGCGGCTTGGTGTTTTTACAGGACGCAAAAAAACAATTCAAAATGCAATATATTAATAAAACAGAGCCTGTAGAAGCTGCTTTAGTATAACAGATAGGGTGAAATGTGCTGGTTTGGGATTCCCTGCGGCCTGGTGTTTTTACAGGACACACAAAATCAATTCAAAATGCAATATATTAATAAAACAGAGCCTTTAGAAGCTGCTTTAGCATAACAGATAGGGTGAAATGTGCTGGTTTGGGATACCCTGCGGCCTTGTGTTTTTACAGGACGCACAAAACCAATTCAAAATGCAATATATTAATAAAACAGAGCCTTTAGAATCTGATTTAGTATAACAGGGTGAAATGTGCCGGTTTGGGATACCCTGCGGCTTGATGTTTTTACAGGACGCAAAAAACTAATTCAAAATGCAATATATTAATAAAACAGAGCCTGTAGAAGCTGCTTTAGTATAACAGATAGGGTTAAATTTGCTGGTTTGGGATACCCTGCGGCCCGGTGATTTTACAGGACGCACAAAACCAATTCAAAATGCAATATATTAATAAAACAGAGCCTTTAGAAGCTGCTTTAGTGTAACAGATAGGGTGAAATTTGCTGGTTTGGGATACCCTGCGGCCTGGTGTTTTTACAGAACGCACAAAACCAATTCAAAATGCAATATATTAATAAAACAGTGCCTGTAGAAGCTGCTTTAGTATAACAGATAGGGTGAAATGTGCCGGTTTGGGATACCCTGCGGCCTGGTGTTTTTACAGGACGCAAAAAAAAATTCAAAATGCAATATATTAATAAAACAGAGCCTTTAGAAGCTGCTTTAGTATAACAGATAGGGTGAAATTTGCTGGTTTGGGATACCCTGCAGCCCGGTGTTTTTACAGCACGCACAAAACCAATTCAAAATGCAATATATTAATAAAACAGAGCCTTTAGAAGCTGATTTAGCATAACAGATAGGGTGAAATGTGCCGGTTTGGGATACCCTGCGGCCTAGTGTTTTTACAGGACGCACAAAACCAATTCAAAATGCAATATATTAATAAAACAGAGCCTTTAGAAGCTGATTTAGTATAACAGATAGGGTGAAATGTGCTGGTTTGGGATACCCTGCGGCCTGGTGTTCTTACAGGATGCACAAAACCAATTCAAAATGCAATATATTAATAAAACAGAGCCTGTAGAAGCTGCTTTAGTATAACAGATAGGGTGAAATGTGCCAGTTTGGGATACCCTGCGGCTTGATGTTTTTACAGGACGCAAAAAACTAATTCAAAATGCAATATATTAATAAAACAGAGCCTGTAGAAGCTGCTTTAGTATAACAGATAGGGTTAAATTTGCTGGTTTGGGATACCCGGCGGCCTGGTGTTTTTACAGGACGCACAAAACCAATTCAAAATGCAATATATTAATAAAACAGAGCCTTTAGAAGCTGATTTAGTATAACAGATAGGGTGAAATGTGCTGGTTTGGGATACCCTGCGGCCTGGTGTTTTTACAGGACGCACAAAACCAATTCAAAATGCAATATATTAATAAAACAGTGCCTGTAGAAGCTGCTTTAGTATAACAGATAGGGTGAAATGTGCCGGTTTGGGATACCCTGCGGCCTGGTGTTTTTACAGGACGCAAAAAAATTTTTAAAATGCAATATATTAATAAAACAGAGCCTTTAGAAGCTGCTTTAGTATAACAGATAGGGTGAAATGTGCTGGTTTGGGATACCCTGCAGCCCGGTGTTTTTACAGCACGCACAAAACCAATTCAAAATGCAATATATTAATAAAACAGAGCCTTTAGAAGCTGATTTAGCATAACAGATAGAGTGAAATGTGTCGGTTTGGGATACCCTGCGGCCTAGTGTTTTTACAGGACGCACAAAACCAATTCAAAATGCAATATATTAAGAAAACAGAGCCTTTAGAAGCTGATTTAGTATAACAGATAGGGTGAAATGTGCTGGTTTGGGATACCCTGCGGCCTGGTGTTTTTACAGGATGCACAAAACCAATTCAAAATGCAATATATTAATAAAACAGAGCCTGTAGAAGCTGCTTTAGTATAACAGATAGGGTGAAATGTGCCGGTTTGGGATACCCTGCGGCCTGGTGTTTTTACAGTACGCAAAAAAACAATTCAAATGCAATATATTAATAAAACAGAACCTGTAGAAGCTGCTTTAGTATAACAGATAGGGTGAAATGTGCTGGTTTGGGATACCCTGTGACCTGGTGTTTTTACAGGACGCACAAAACCAATTCAAAATGCAATATATTAATAAAACAGAGCCTTTAGAAGCTGCGTTAGTATAACAGATAGGGTGAAATGTGCTGGTTTGGGATACCCTGCGGCCTGGTGTTTTTACAGGAGGCACAAAACCAATTCAAAATGCAATATATTAATAAAACAGAGCCTTTAGAAGCTGATTTAGTATAACAGATAGGGTGAAATGTGTTGAAATGGGATGCCCATGTGGGCTGAGGTTTTTACAGCATACAAAAAAAATTTAAACTAATCGAGTTATAAGAAATTCTTGTGTGTAACAGATAGGGTTAAATATGCCACTGCCAAGATGGGGTGCACAGTGGCCAGGAATATTTACAGCATAAAAAAAAAGCAATTTAAAACTTATCTGGCAAATGAAGTGAAGTGAAAATAAAAAAAAAGTTTCCCTGTCACTTTCTCTGCTGTCCCTGCCTGGATCATTCCTGATTTTTCCCTATCTTTCCCTATCTTTCCCTGGCTCTCCCTGGCACTGTGTGGGTCTCTGTGGGTCTCCCTGACTCTCCCTGCCTGTCTGTAAGTCTCTCCCTGTCTGCAGCAACCTCCGTTCTGTCTGCAATGCAAGGCTGAAATGTGCACAAGCAAGATGGCCGCCGTTTATATAGCACTGTGATGTCACCGGGCTTCCTAGCTGCTGATAGGCTGCATGTGACCTTCCCATGATAACTTGCCCCAGGGGCCATGTCCGGACATGTCCATCCACCATTTTACAATGGCTGAAATTGAAATAAATGGAGTTTAAAGGAAAACTTTGATTGATCGAATTGAGGGGAAATTCGGATTCGTTCAGAATTGAATTTTTCCTGAAATTCAGAATGAATTCGGGTTCGTCCAAATCGATTCGCTCATCTCTAGAAATAAGCATTAGATTTGCCAGGTCCATCCTAAAGTGGAACTTCAGTTAAAATTGACCTCCCCTGCCATCCTATCCTGACACTCAGGCAGGACAGGCCCTAGCCAGGCACCCACTCTGCTTCTACGGCGCTCTGGATCCTGGGCACCGCCATCTTGCATAAAAGACGAAGAGCCACATCCCCTGTGTCCGTGTGCATTCCAGCTCGTCCATGCAAGTGGGAGCTGTAGAGCTATGGAAGTATTTTCCCTTATTGGCACACCCAGCTAACCCAGCTATATACATGGCAGACCATGTTTTATTTTGTAGAATGTGTATTTTTCGAATAGGGTACCGGTGCTTTTTTTGGACAAAATATAACAAAAAAGATTTGATTGCACTTTTTTGGGTGTAAAAGTGAAAACGCTAATCGAGATACAGTTTGGAATTCAAACCTAGATGTGCACCAAGTTTTAAGTTTGCTTAGAATAATAAATATAATAATAAAAATACCTAACAGTTTTCAACTCCTAAAATCTGTCCTATGGGCATCCTGATTTGTGTCCCTTCTTACTTCTCTCAATCCAGGATCCCACTGTGTATGTGCTGCCCATGCACAACATCCTCCCCCCACTATCAGGCAGACCTGAATGCCCACCGCCGAAAGGAAGGAGGGTGCCATGGGGTGCAAAGACTTTTGAGCCCAGTAAATATCAAACAGCTGGAGCCTTTGGAAAAGAAGGGTGGTTTAATCTCGAGTTTGGGCTTTAGGGGGAAGGTTAAATTGGGCTTCTGGGAAAGTATATAGTATGAGAGAGGGTCCAGGGTTGGTGAATACATCTATATGAACAAAAGGGGAAGGTTTCTGGGCAACCCTTTTTTCTAGAAGCCCTCAACCCCTCAAAGTTCACCCTATTCCCTGGGCTACTCAGTTGGTTGCCTAGGGGCTAGGTGACATCATGTTGCTTTGCTAGGTTTAAAGTAAAACACGGTATAAATGATCTTAGTTGAATAATTGTGCAGTTAGCAGTGAGCCTATTTATTATTAACTTGTCGTGACCAACAATGACATTATATACAGTGTTTAAGTAAAGCTCCAAGGTATGACAATTAGAGATGAGCGAACTTTTGAAAAATTCGATTCGACTGATTCGCCGAATTTTCCGACAAAAATCGTTTCGACCCGAATAAATTCGCGACGAATCGCTATTAAAAACGGCTATTTCTGAGCCTCCTACAGCCTCAATAGGGTTGTAAACCATTCAGCCTTGCTGTAACACGCACAGGATGCGTGCTGGGTTAGTTAAATAATACTTTGAAGAAATATCACATGCAGATCAGAGGCATCGCTAATAGAATCGCAGAGCGGCACAATTGCAGAGAGTTGAAGTGGCATCACTATGAGGGGCAGAAGGAGCCCAAATATACACTGGAGTTGGCCTCAGGAGCCCAAAAATTGGATGAATCACACCCTGGAGTTGGCAGAAGTTGGCAGCAGCAGCAGCAGCAGGAGCCCAAATATACACTGGAGTTGGCTTCAGTAGCCCAAAAATTGGATGAATCACACACTGGAGTTGGCCTCAGGAGCCCAAAAATTGGATGAATCACACCCTGGAGTTGGCAGGAGTTGACACCAGCAGCAGCAGGAGCCCAAATATACACTGGAGTTGGCTTCAGGAGCCCAAAAATTGGATGAATCACACCCTGGAGTTGGCAGAAGTTGGCAGCAGCAGCAGCAGGAGCCCAAATATACACTGGAGTTGGCCTCAGGAGCCCAAAAATTGGATGAATCACACCCTGGAGTTGGCAGAAGTTGGCAGCAGCAGCAGCAGGAGCCCAAATATACACTGGAGTTGGCTTCAGGAGCCCAAAAATTGGATGAATCACACCCTGGAGTTGGCAGGAGTTGACACCAGCAGCAGCAGGAGCCCAAATATACACTGGAGTTGGCTTCAGGAGCCCAAAAATTGGATGAATCACACCCTGGAGTTGGCAGAAGTTGGCAGCAGCAGCAGCAGGAGCCCAAATATACACTGGAGTTGGCCTCAGGAGCCCAAAAATTGGATGAATCACACCCTGGAGTTGGCAGGAGTTGACAGCAGCAGCAGCAGGAGCCCAAATATACACTGGAGTTGGCCTCAGGAGCCCAAAAATTGGATGAATCACACCCTGGAGTTGGCAGGAGTTGACAGCAGCAGCAGCAGGAGCCCAAATATACACTGGAGTTGGCTTCAGGAGCCCAAAAATTGGATGAATCACACCCTGGAGTTGGCAGGAGTTGACAGTAGCAGCAGCAGGAGCCCAAATATACACTGGAGTTGGCCTCAGGAGCCCAAAAATTGGATGAATCACACCCTGGAGTTGGCAGGAGTTGACAGCAGCAGCAGCAGGAGCCCAAATATACACTGGAGTTGGCTTCAGTAGCCCAAAAATTGGATGAATCACACCCTGGAGTTGGCAGAAGTTGGCAGCAGCAGCAGCAGCAGGAGCCCAAATATACACTGGAGTTGGCTTCAGGAGCCCAAAAATTGGATGAATCACACCCTGGAGTTGGCAGAAGTTGGCAGCAGCAGCAGCAGGAGCCCAAATATACACTGGAGTTGGCCTCAGGAGCCC
Source organism: Gastrophryne carolinensis (assembly GCA_027917425.1). Taxonomy (NCBI): domain Eukaryota; kingdom Metazoa; phylum Chordata; class Amphibia; order Anura; family Microhylidae; genus Gastrophryne; species Gastrophryne carolinensis. The sequence continues at coordinate 169,941,656 of CM051236.1, forward strand.
AAAAATTGGATGAATCACACCCTGGAGTTGGCAGGAGTTGACAGTAGCAGCAGCAGGAGCCCAAATATACACTGGAGTTGGCCTCAGGAGCCCAAAAATTGGATGAATCACACCCTGGAGTTGGCAGCAGCAGGAGCCCAAATATACACTGGAGTTGGCCTCAGGAGCCCAAAAATTGGATGAATCACACCCTGGAGTTGGCAGGAGTTGGCACCAGCAGCAGCAGGAGCCCAAATATACACTGGAGTTGGCTTCAGGAGCCCAAAAATTGGATGAATCACACCCTGGAGTTGGCAGAAGTTGGCAGCAGCAGCAGCAGGAGCCCAAATATACACTGGAGTTGGCCTCAGGAGCCCAAAAATTGGATGAATCACACCCTGGAGTTGGCAGAAGTTGGCAGCAGCAGCAGCAGGAGCCCAAATATACACTGGAGTTGGCTTCAGGAGCCCAAAAATTGGATGAATCACACCCTGGAGTTGGCAGGAGTTGACACCAGCAGCAGCAGGAGCCCAAATATACACTGGAGTTGGCTTCAGTAGCCCAAAAATTGGATGAATCACACCCTGGAGTTGGCAGAAGTTGGCAGCAGCAGCAGCAGCAGGAGCCCAAATATACACTGGAGTTGGCCTCAGGAGCCCAAAAATTGGATGAATCACACCCTGGAGTTGGCAGGAGTTGACAGTAGCAGCAGCAGGAGCCCAAATATACACTGGAGTTGGCCTCAGGAGCCCAAAAATTGGATGAATAACACCCTGGAGTTGGCAGAAGTTGGCAGCAGCAGCAGCAGGAGCCCAAATATACACTGGAGTTGGCCTCAGGAGCCCAAAAATTGGATGAATCACACCCTGGAGTTGGCAGGAGTTGACAGCAGCAGCAGCAGGAGCCCAAATATACACTGGAGTTGGCTTCAGGAGCCCAAAAATTGGATGAATCACACCCTGGAGTTGGCAGAAGTTGGCAGCAGCAGCAGCAGGAGCCCAAATATACACTGGAGTTGGCCTCAGGAGCCCAAAAATTGGATGAATCACACCCTGGAGTTGGCAGAAGTTGGCAGCAGCAGCAGCAGGAGCCCAAATATACACTGGAGTTGGCTTCAGGAGCCCAAAAATTGGATGAATCACACCCTGGAGTTGGCAGGAGTTGACACCAGCAGCAGCAGGAGCCCAAATATACACTGGAGTTGGCTTCAGGAGCCCAAAAATTGGATGAATCACACCCTGGAGTTGGCAGAAGTTGGCAGCAGCAGCAGCAGGAGCCCAAATATACACTGGAGTTGGCCTCAGGAGCCCAAAAATTGGATGAATCACACCCTGGAGTTGGCAGAAGTTGGCAGCAGCAGCAGCAGGAGCCCAAATATACACTGGAGTTGGCCTCAGGAGCCCAAAAATTGGATGAATCACACCCTGGAGTTGGCAGGAGTTGACAGTAGCAGCAGCAGGAGCCCAAATATACACTGGAGTTGGCCTCAGGAGCCCAAAAATTGGATGAATCACACCCTGGAGTTGGCAGAAGTTGGCAGCAGCAGCAGCAGGAGCCCAAATATACACTGGAGTTGGCCTCAGGAGCCCAAAAATTGGATGAATCACACCCTGGAGTTGGCAGAAGTTGGCAGCAGCAGCAGCAGGAGCCCAAATATACACTGGAGTTGGCCTCAGGAGCCCAAAAATTGGATGAATCACACCCTGGAGTTGGCAGGAGTTGACAGTAGCAGCAGCAGGAGCCCAAATATACACTGGAGTTGGCCTCAGGAGCCCAAAAATTGGATGAATCACACCCTGGAGTTGGCAGAAGTTGGCAGCAGCAGCAGCAGGAGCCCAAATATACACTGGAGTTGGCCTCAGGAGCCCAAAAATTGGATGAATCACACCCTGGAGTTGGCAGGAGTTGACAGTAGCAGCAGCAGGAGCCCAAATATACACTGGAGTTGGCCTCAGGAGCCCAAAAATTGGATGAATCACACCCTGGAGTTGGCAGAAGTTGGCAGCAGCAGCAGCAGGAGCCCAAATATACACTGGAGTTGGCCTCAGGAGCCCAAAAATTGGATGAATCACACCCTGGAGTTGGCAGGAGTTGACAGTAGCAGCAGCAGGAGCCCAAATATACACTGGAGTTGGCTTCAGGAGCCCAAAAATTGGATGAATCACACCCTGGAGTTGGCAGGAGTTGACAGCAGCAGCAGCAGGAGCCCAAATATACACTGGAGTTGGCTTCAGGAGCCCAAAAATTGGATGAATCACACCCTGGAGTTGGCAGAAGTTGGCAGCAGCAGCAGCAGCAGGAGTCCAAATATACACTGGAGTTGGCCTCAGGAGCCCAAAAATTGGATGAATCACACCCTGGAGTTGGCAGGAGTTGACAGCAGCAGCAGCAGGAGCCCAAATATACACTGGAGTTGGCTTCAGGAGCCCAAAAATTGGATGAATCACACCCTGGAGTTGGCAGGAGTTGACAGTAGCAGCAGCAGGAGCCCAAATATACACTGGAGTTGGCCTCAGGAGCCCAAAAATTGGATGAATCACACCCTGGAGTTGGCAGGAGTTGACAGCAGCAGCAGCAGGAGCCCAAATATACACTGGAGTTGGCTTCAGTAGCCCAAAAATTGGATGAATCACACCCTGGAGTTGGCAGAAGTTGGCAGCAGCAGCAGCAGCAGGAGCCCAAATATACACTGGAGTTGGCCTCAGGAGCCCAAAAATTGGATGAATCACACCCTGGAGTTGGCAGGAGTTGACAGTAGCAGCAGCAGGAGCCCAAATATACACTGGAGTTGGCCTCAGGAGCCCAAAAATTGGATGAATCACACCCTGGAGTTGGCAGGAGTTGACAGCAGCAGCAGCAGGAGCCCAAATATACACTGGAGTTGGCTTCAGGAGCCCAAAAATTGGATGAATCACACCCTGGAGTTGGCAGAAGTTGGCAGCAGCAGCAGCAGGAGCCCAAATATACACTGGAGTTGGCCTCAGGAGCCCAAAAATTGGATGAATCACACCCTGGAGTTGGCAGGAGTTGACAGTAGCAGCAGCAGGAGCCCAAATATACACTGGAGTTGGCCTCAGGAGCCCAGAAATTGGATGAATCACACCCTGGAGTTGGCAGGAGTTGACAGCAGCAGCAGCAGGAGCCCAAATATACACTGGAGTTGGCCTCAGGAGCCCAAAAATTGGATGAATCACACCCTGGAGTTGGCAGGAGTTGACAGCAGCAGCAGCAGGAGCCCAAATATACACTGGAGTTGGCTTCAGGAGCCCAAAAATTGGATGAATCACACCCTGGAGTTGGCAGGAGTTGACAGTAGCAGCAGCAGGAGCCCAAATATACACTGGAGTTGGCCTCAGGAGCCCAAAAATTGGATGAATCACACCCTGGAGTTGGCAGGAGTTGACAGCAGCAGCAGCAGGAGCCCAAATATACACTGGAGTTGGCTTCAGTAGCCCAAAAATTGGATGAATCACACCCTGGAGTTGGCAGAAGTTGGCAGCAGCAGCAGCAGGAGCCCAAATATACACTGGAGTTGGCCTCAGGAGCCCAAAAATTGGATGAATCACACCCTGGAGTTGGCAGAAGTTGGCAGCAGCAGCAGCAGCAGGAGCCCAAATATACACTGGAGTTGGCTTCAGGAGCCCAAAAATTGGATGAATCACACCCTGGAGTTGGCAGAAGTTGGCGGCAGCAGCAGCAGGAGCCCAAATATACACTGGAGTTGGCCTCAGGAGCCCAAAAATTGGATGAATCACACCCTGGAGTTGGCAGGAGTTGACAGCAGCAGCAGCAGGAGCCCAAATATACACTGGAGTTGGCTTCAGGAGCCCAAAAATTGGATGAATCACACCCTGGAGTTGGCAGGAGTTGACAGTAGCAGCAGCAGGAGCGCAAATATACACTGGAGTTGGCCTCAGGAGCCCAAAAATTGGATGAATCACACCCTGGAGTTGGCAGGAGTTGACAGCAGCAGCAGCAGGAGCCCAAATATACACTGGAGTTGGCTTCAGGAGCCCAAAAATTGGATGAATCACACCCTGGAGTTGGCAGAAGTTGGCAGCAGCAGCAGCAGCAGGAGCCCAAATATACACTGGAGTTGGCCTCAGGAGCCCAAAAATTGGATGAATCACACCCTGGAGTTGGCAGGAGTTGACAGCAGCAGCAGCAGGAGCCCAAATATACACTGGAGTTGGCCTCAGGAGCCCAAAAATTGGATGAATCACACCCTGGAGTTGGCAGGAGTTGACAGCAGCAGCAGCAGGAGCCCAAATATACACTGGAGTTGGCTTCAGGAGCCCAAAAATTGGATGAATCACACCCTGGAGTTGGCAGGAGTTGACAGTAGCAGCAGCAGGAGCCCAAATATACACTGGAGTTGGCCTCAGGAGCCCAAAAATTGGATGAATCACACCCTGGAGTTGGCAGGAGTTGACAGCAGCAGCAGCAGGAGCCCAAATATACACTGGAGTTGGCTTCAGTAGCCCAAAAATTGGATGAATCACACCCTGGAGTTGGCAGAAGTTGGCAGCAGCAGCAGCAGGAGCCCAAATATACACTGGAGTTGGCCTCAGGAGCCCAAAAATTGGATGAATCACACCCTGGAGTTGGCAGAAGTTGGCAGCAGCAGCAGCAGCAGGAGCCCAAATATACACTGGAGTTGGCTTCAGGAGCCCAAAAATTGGATGAATCACACCCTGGAGTTGGCAGAAGTTGGCGGCAGCAGCAGCAGGAGCCCAAATATACACTGGAGTTGGCCTCAGGAGCCCAAAAATTGGATGAATCACACCCTGGAGTTGGCAGGAGTTGACAGCAGCAGCAGCAGGAGCCCAAATATACACTGGAGTTGGCTTCAGGAGCCCAAAAATTGGATGAATCACACCCTGGAGTTGGCAGGAGTTGACAGTAGCAGCAGCAGGAGCCCAAATATACACTGGAGTTGGCCTCAGGAGCCCAAAAATTGGATGAATCACACCCTGGAGTTGGCAGGAGTTGACAGCAGCAGCAGCAGCAGGAGCCCAAATATACACTGGAGTTGGCTTCAGGAACCCAAAAATTGGATGAATCACACCCTGGAGTTGGCAGAAGTTGGCAGCAGCAGCAGCAGCAGGAGCCCAAATATACACTGGAGTTGGCCTCAGGAGCCCAAAAATTGGATGAATCACACCCTGGAGTTGGCAGGAGTTGACAGTAGCAGCAGCAGGAGCCCAAAAAATGGCCTAAAGACATAAATATGTTTTGCACCATTTGGAAAGTGTAAAACGTGGCACCATGCTGAATCTAGTCGCATGCATCAGGCATTGGTGGGTGGAAATCCTGGCTGATCCATCCCTGATTCATTTTGACAAAGGTGAGTCTCTCCACATTTTTAGTTGACAGACGAGTTCTCCTCGCCGTAACTATGGCCCCCGCCGCACTAAACACCCGCTCAGATGGCACGCTACTTGCCAGGCAGGACAGCTTTTCCAGGGCAAACTCTGCTAGTTGCGGCCACAAATCAAGTTTGGCTGCCCAGAAGTCCAGCAGATCCTCAAGGTGTGTTGGCATGGTCATGTCAAAGTATGACATGACCTGCTGGTTCAGGTCCTGCTCCAGGTCTTCCTGCTGCTCATGAGTAGCCTCACTATGCGGGTGTAGAAAGCTACTCATTAGCGACTGAAGACTGAGGCTGCTGCTGCTGATGGAGCTTCTGCTGCTGCTGCTGCCAACCCCCCCAGCGGCCATGGCAGTGGAAGGTGAGCGCAGAGGTCCCCTCGAGTCAGACCTGCGAGAGTATGGACCATGGCGCAGATAGGCATCGGCCAACTGCCTACGTAGAATGTCTTTGTAGTAGTTGAGTTTGTCCTCCCTCTCGGTGGGTTTAAAAAATGCCCCCATTTTGTGCCGGAAGCGAGGGTCCAATAAGGTGGACAGCCAGAAGTCATCCCGCCGACAGATGGAAACAATTCTGGGGTCACTACGCAAGCACGTGAGCATGCTTCGTGCCATTTGCGCGAGTGACTCGGATGGACTACCTGTCTCCATCTCCACTGCATACTGCCACGGTGTGCCCGGGTCCTCTGTCTCGCCTTCCTCAAAAACCTCTAGCTCCTCTGGCTGCTCCTGCTCCTCCTCTCCTGTCTGCTGACTAGATAAACCAGCCATTTCGCCAAGCCTAAACTGTGTTTCGCTGGGCAACTCCTCCTCCTCCTCTTCCTCCTCCTCCAGTTCAGCTCCAGCGGGGTTCATGTGGCCGTAAGATGTAAACGCCATGTCTCCAGTGCCCTGACCAGCCATGGTTTCCAACATGTGCTGTAGTACATGAAGCAGTGGAATCACGTCGTTCATCCCGTAATCCTGCCGACTGACAAATAAAGTGGCATCCTCAAAGGGCCTGAGCAAACGGCAGGTGTCACGTATGAGCTGCCACTGGTTGACATTGAAGTTACACAGGGGAGTCCCCCTATCTGCTTGGATCATCAGGAAATCCGTGATGGCTTTTCTCTGTTCATATAATCGGTCCAACATGTGAAGGGTGGAATTCCAACGGGTGGAAACATCGCAAATCAGACTATGTTGGGGGATACCATTCTGACGCTGTAGCTCAAGAAGGGTGTGTTTGGCGGTGTAGGAGTGGCTGAAGTGCATGCAAAGTTTCCTTGAAGTTGTTAGGATGTCTTGCAGATGGGGGGAACACTTCAGAAACCGCTTGACAACCAGATTGAAGACGTGAGCCATGCAGGGGGCATGGGTCAGGCTTCCTTGGCGCAGCGCAGACAAAATGTTCTTCCCATTGTCGGTAACCATGATTCCCATTTTAAGTTTTCTCGGAGTAAGCCATGTTTGGATTTCCTGATGAATACATTTAAGCAGTTCCTCCCCTGTGTGACTCCGTTCGCCAAGACAAACCATGTGAAGCACTGCGTGACACCTCCGTGCCCTGCACACATGGTAGACTGGAGGGGCACTGAGACTTGAGCCTACAGTGGAGGGTGAGGAGATGGCGGAGGATGAGGAGGCCGAGTCGCACGGTGTCACAGGCCCAATGGGCAGAGAGCGCGGAGGCCGAAGCGGCGTGACCTGTCCAAGTTGCTGCTGCAAAGGGACCACATTCACCCAGTGGGCCGTAAACGACATGTACTGCCCCTGACCGTAGTTACAGCTCCAGATGTCGGCGCTGCCATGTATTTTGCTACACACCGACAGGCTCAAGGACTGGCCCACCTTCTGTTCAACAAAAGTGTGCAGCGCTGGTACTGCCTTCTTGGCAAAGAAATGACGGCTTGGGACTCTCCACCTCGGCTCGGCACAAGCCATCAGTTCTCTGAAAGGTGCAGATTCCACCACCTGAAAAGGGAGCGACTGCAGCACCAGCAACTTGGACAGGAGCACATTCAGCTTCTGCGCCGTAGGATGAGTGGGCGCATACTGCTGTCTCTTGGACATGGCTTCGCTGATGGATTGCTGGCGGGATGCATGACTTGGAGGAGGAGGAGCAGGAGCGACAGAGGATGGGTATGACGCACAGCTGCCTTCGGCTGAGGTGCTGGAGCCTTGGCTGGCAGAAATTGGGAGCTCACTTGGTGAGGAAGCAGACTGGACCACCCCTTGGGAGCCTCGGTTCTCCCAGGTCGTTTTATGGTGACGCATCATATGTTGACGCAGGGCCGTGGTGCCAACATTTGGACCCTGGCCACGCTTCACCTTTTGCCTACATATCTTGCATGTGGCCATGTTACCCTCCTGCGGATGCCTCAGGAAAAACTGCCACACTGCCGAGTAGCTACTTTTCCCACCCCCTGGCCTCACTGATTCACTGCTGCTGTTGCCAACTCCAGGAACCCCTGCTCCACTACCTCCCGATAAGGTAGACTGCCGCACAGTAGGTGCTCTACCCCGGCCCCGGCCCCGGCCGGCTCCAGCCTTTGGAATTGTGCCCCCATGCTGACTGCTACCACCTTGCTGCCTCAGCTGCTGACTCCGGGGCAACCTGCACCCCTCTTCTCCTGATGATGACGATGAAGCCCCTTCATCACCCGGCTCCCAAGTGCGATCGGCTTCATCGTCATCATCATCATCATCACCGAGTTGTGGCTGTACGTCACTGATGTTCGTGGATTCGTCAACAGTGTCTGGCGCAGGAGCTGGAACGCTCGCAGCACCCACGACACTGTCCACATCACTATTTGTCTGCCTAGCTAAAGAAGCCACCTCCATTTCTTGGCTGGGCAGTAGCTGCTGACTGTCCTCTATCTGATGGTCCTCCTCACTAAAGAGTGGAGCTGAACCCAAAGCATAGGATACGTCGCTGGGGGAGGGAACGGCGTAGGCCAGAGGCAATGGGAGGACAGGGACTGCTCTCGGGGCATGCCAACTCAGGGTTGTGTCAGAGGAACCTACCGACCCTAGACTGGGGGTCTCAGACGTAAGTTGTGATGATGTTGTTGATGAGCGCGTCAACCAATCTACCACGGCAGATGCGTTACTGGTGGAGACCCGACCGCTAGCAGATACTGGCAGATTAGGTCTCTCAGCGTGACTCCTGCTGCTACTGGCCCCCAGTCTGATGCGAGCTCTGCCTGCGGAATCTTGGCCTCTGCCACTCCTCTTTTCACTTCCAGGCACTTGTCTGCCCGACATAGTCTAACTGGCGTGGTAGTAGGTGATATTTAAAAAAACCCCGGGCAGCGGTGGGTCTATATGAAACAGAATATAATGCACACCAAAAGTGAGCAGTAACACTCAGCCTCCAACAGGCCTGCTTAGTGTAAATAAGAGAGCTGCTTAGTGTAAATAAAGAGGGGTATGCTATGTTACAGAATGGGATGCCTCAACAGAAGTGCACCTGGCAGGCAGCAGTAAGCCTATGCCCAGCAAAAGTGTCTTATAATATAAATATAATAAGAGCAAATGCTTATATGGTCTTAAACAGAGGCTGCTTTAGTCACAGAATGGGATGCCCTGGGCAGGAATGGACCTGGCAGGGTCCAGTAGTGCTTTGGCCAGCAAAAGTGTCTTTATCAGGCTAATTTCAAATATGATAAGAGCAAATGCTTATATGGTCTTAAACAGAGGCTGCTGTAGTCACAGAATGGGATGCCCCGGGCAGGAATCGACCTGGCAGGGTCCAGTAGTGCTTTGGCCAGCAAAAGTGTCTTTATCAGGCCTAATTTCAAATATGATAAGAGCAAATGCTTATATGGTCTTAAACAGAGGCTGCTGTAGTCACAGAATGGGATGCCCCGGGCAGGAATGGACCTGGCAGGGTCCAGTAGTGCTTTGGCCAGCAAAAGTGTCTTTATCAGGCCTAATTTCAAATATGATAAGAGCAAATGCTTATATGGTCTTAAACAGAGGCTGCTGTAGTCACAGAATGGGATGCCCCGGGCAGGAATGGACCTGGCAGGGTCCAGTAGTGCTTTGGCCAGCAAAAGTGTCTTTATCAGGCCTAATTTCAAATATGATAAGAGCAAATGCTTATATGGTCTTAAACAGAGGCTGCTGTAGTCACAGAATGGGATGCCCTGGGCAGGAATGGACCTGGCAGGGTCCAGTAGTGCTTTGGCCAGCAAAAGTGTCTTTATCAGGCCTAATTTCAAATATGATAAGAGCAAATGCTTATATGGTCTTAAACAGAGGCTGCTGTAGTCACAGAATGGGATGCCCTGGGCAGGAATGGACCTGGCAGGGTCCAGTAGTGCTTTGGCCAGCAAAAGTGTCTTTATCAGGCCTAATTTCAAATATGATAAGAGCAAATGCTTATATGGTCTTAAACAGAGGCTGCTGTAGTCACAGAATGGGATGCCCCGGGCAGGAATGGACCTGGCAGGGTCCAGTAGTGCTTTGGCCAGCAAAAGTGTCTTTATCAGGCCTAATTTCAAATATGATAAGAGCAAATGCTTATATGGTCTTAAACAGAGGCTGCTTTAGTCACAGAATGGGATGCCCTGGGCAGGAATGGACCTGGCAGGGTCCAGTAGTGCTTTGCCCAGCAAAAGTGTCTTTATCAGGCCTAATTTCAAATATGATGAGAGCAAATGCTTATATGGTCTTAAACAGAGGCTGCTGTAGTCACAGAATGGGATGCCCCGGGCAGGAATGGACCTGGCAGGGTCCAGTAGTGCTTTGGCCAGCAAAAGTGTCTTTATCAGGCCTAATTTCAAATATGATAAGAGCAAATGCTTATATGGTCTTAAACAGAGGCTGCTGTAGTCACAGAATGGGATGCCCCGGGCAGGAATGGACCTGGCAGGGTCCAGTAGTGCTTTGGCCAGCAAAAGTGTCTTTATCAGGCCTAATTTCAAATATGATAAGAGCAAATGCTTATATGGTCTTAAACAGAGGCTGCTTTAGTCACAGAATGGGATGCCCTGGGCAGGAATGGACCTGGCAGGGTCCAGTAGTGCTTTGGCCAGCAAAAGTGTCTTTATCAGGCCTAATTTCAAATATGATAAGAGCAAATGCTTATATGGTCTTAAACAGAGGCTGCTGTAGTCACAGAATGGGATGCCCTGGGCAGGAATGGACCTGGCAGGGTCCAGTAGTGCTTTGGCCAGCAAAAGTGTCTTTATCAGGCCTAATTTCAAATATGATAAGAGCAAATGCTTATATGGTCTTAAACAGAGGCTGCTTTAGTCACAGAATGGGATGCCCTGGGCAGGAATGGACCTGGCAGGGTCCAGTAGTGCTTTGGCCAGCAAAAGTGTCTTTATCAGGCTAATTTCAAATATGATAAGAGCAAATGCTTATATGGTCTTAAACAGAGGCTGCTGTAGTCACAGAATGGGATGCCCCGGGCAGGAATGGACCTGGCAGGGTCCAGTAGTGCTTTGGCCAGCAAAAGTGTCTTTATCAGGCCTAATTTCAAATATGATAAGAGCAAATGCTTATATGGTCTTAAACAGAGGCTGCTGTAGTCACAGAATGGGATGCCCTGGGCAGGAATGGACCTGGCAGGGTCCAGTAGTGCTTTGGCCAGCAAAAGTGTCTTTATCAGGCCTAATTTCAAATATGATAAGAGCAAATGCTTATATGGTCTTAAACAGAGGCTGCTTTAGTCACAGAATGGGATGCCCTGGGCAGGAATGGACCTGGCAGGGTCCAGTAGTGCTTTGGCCAGCAAAAGTGTCTTTATCAGGCTAATTTCAAATATGATAAGAGCAAATGCTTATATGGTCTTAAACAGAGGCTGCTGTAGTCACAGAATGGGATGCCCCAACAGGAATCGACCTGGCAGGGTCCAGTAGTGCTTTGGCCAGCAAAAGTGTCTTTATCAGGCCTAATTTCAAATATGATAAGAGCAAATGCTTATATGGTCTTAAACAGAGGCTGCTTTAGTCACAGAATGGGATGCCCCAACAGGAATCGACCTGGCAGGGTCCAGTAGTGCTTTGGCCAGCAAAAGTGTCTTTATCAAGCCTAATTTCAAATATGATAAGAGCAAATGCTTATATGGTCTTAAACAGAGGCTGCTGTAGTCACAGAATGGGATGCCCCGGGCAGGAATCGACCTGGCAGGGTCCAGTAGTGCTTTGGCCAGCAAAAGTGTCTTTATCAGGCCTAATTTCAAATATGATAAGAGCAAATGCTTATATGGTCTTAAACAGAGGCTGCTGTAGTCACAGAATGGGATGCCCCGGGCAGGAATGGACCTGGCAGGGTCCAGTAGTGCTTTGGCCAGCAAAAGTGTCTTTATCAGGCCTAATTTCAAATATGATAAGAGCAAATGCTTATATGGTCTTAAACAGAGGCTGCTGTAGTCACAGAATGGCATGCCCTGGGCAGGAATGGACCTGGCAGGGTCCAGTAGTGCTTTGGCCAGCAAAAGTGTCTTTATCAGGCCTAATTTCAAATATGATAAGAGCAAATGCTTATATGGTCTTAAACAGAGGCTGCTTTAGTCACAGAATGGGATGCCCTGGGCAGGAATGGACCTGGCAGGGTCCAGTAGTGCTTTGGCCAGCAAAAGTGTCTTTATCAGGCTAATTTCAAATATGATAAGAGCAAATGCTTATATGGTCTTAAACAGAGGCTGCTGTAGTCACAGAATGGGATGCCCCGGGCAGGAATGGACCTGGCAGGGTCCAGTAGTGCTTTGGCCAGCAAAAGTGTCTTTATCAGGCCTAATTTCAAATATGATAAGAGCAAATGCTTATATGGTCTTAAACAGAGGCTGCTGTAGTCACAGAATGGGATGCCCTGGGCAGGAATGGACCTGGCAGGGTCCAGTAGTGCTTTGGCCAGCAAAAGTGTCTTTATCAGGCCTAATTTCAAATATGATAAGAGCAAATGCTTATATGGTCTTAAACAGAGGCTGCTGTAGTCACAGAATGGGATGCCCTGGGCAGGAATGGACCTGGCAGGGTCCAGTAGTGCTTTGGCCAGCAAAAGTGTCTTTATCAGGCCTAATTTCAAATATGATAAGAGCAAATGCTTATATGGTCTTAAACAGAGGCTGCTTTAGTCACAGAATGGGATGCCCTGGGCAGGAATGGACCTGGCAGGGTCCAGTAGTGCTTTGGCCAGCAAAAGTGTCTTTATCAGGCCTAATTTCAAATATGATAAGAGCAAATGCTTATATGGTCTTAAACAGAGGCTGCTGTAGTCACAGAATGGGATGCCCTGGGCAGGAATGGACCTGGCAGGGTCCAGTAGTGCTTTGGCCAGCAAAAGTGTCTTTATCAGGCCTAATTTCAAATATGATAAGAGCAAATGCTTATATGGTCTTAAACAGAGGCTGCTTTAGTCACAGAATGGGATGCCCTGGGCAGGAATGGACCTGGCAGGGTCCAGTAGTGCTTTGGCCAGCAAAAGTGTCTTTATCAGGCTAATTTCAAATATGATAAGAGCAAATGCTTATATGGTCTTAAACAGAGGCTGCTGTAGTCACAGAATGGGATGCCCCGGGCAGGAATGGACCTGGCAGGGTCCAGTAGTGCTTTGGCCAGCAAAAGTGTCTTTATCAGGCCTAATTTCAAATATGATAAGAGCAAATGCTTATATGGTCTTAAACAGAGGCTGCTTTAGTCACAGAATGGGATGCCCTGGGCAGGAATGGACCTGGCAGGGTCCAGTAGTGCTTTGGCCAGCAAAAGTGTCTTTATCAGGCTAATTTCAAATATGATAAGAGCAAATGCTTATATGGTCTTAAACAGAGGCTGCTGTAGTCACAGAATGGGATGCCCTGGGCAGGAATGGACCTGGCAGGGTCCAGTAGTGCTTTGGCCAGCAAAAGTGTCTTTATCAGGCCTAATTTCAAATATGATAAGAGCAAATGCTTATATGGTCTTAAACAGAGGCTGCTTTAGTCACAGAATGGGATGCCTCACAGCAGACTTAAGATCAGTTCAGTATATATGCACAGTTAGTTACTATAAGCAGCCTGAAAACGCTAACAAAGGCTGGATGAAAAAAAAAAAATCTCCCTGTCAGCCAGCTCCGTTTTTCCTACCTTTCCCTGGCTTTCTGTCTGTCTCCTGTCTGTCTCCTGTCTGTCTCCTGCCTGTCTCCTGCCTGTCCCTGTCTGTCCCTGTCTCCAGCCTGTCTAACTGCCTCAGCTACACAGCGTTCTGTCTGTCTGTCACGAATGCAATAGAGAAATGAGGAAAAGCAAGATGGCCGCCGTTAAATACCGCTGTGTGATGTCACCGGGCTTGCTGGCTGCTCATAGGCTGCATGTGACTGCCCCAGCTTGCACTGGCGCGGGATACATGTCCAGACATGTCCCGTCCGCCATCTTAGAATGCCTGTAAATGTAAATGAATGGATGTTAAAGGAAAACTTCGAGTGATCGAATCGCGGGGAAATTCGGATTCGATCCGAATCGAATTTTTCCTGAAATTCGGATCGAATCCGGGTTCGTCCGGATCGATTCGCTCATCCCTAATGACAATATTCAGGGTCTCTTGGGTAGACCCATTTCACCACAGCTCCTTTGGTATTCATGGATCCTGCATAAATATATGCATAATGGTGTTTCCCCCCTCCTGAACAAAAAATAGAAAGTTATGGGAAAGACAATAATTTGGTATGATAATGTTTTCCATAAACATGAATTTAGCTAATTGCACAATAAGGCCCTTATTTAACAAGGGATAGCGCCAGGTAGCGAATGGTGAGCGAATGGTAATGACGCTCACCGCCACGAGAACGCCAGCTCCCCTCCACAATCACACATTTATGAAGCCGATCCTGCTTAGCGACTGACAGAGCGCCAGATAGCGAATCATTCATCATTATTCCAGCCTCACCCCACAGCGCCAGCGAGCGACCTTGAACAGCGACAGGTATGACCTCTCGCTACCTGGCGCTCTCCAATGCATTTCAATGGAGCTAACTTTAAATATTCATAATTAATTGCTCTATTTTTTTTTTTTTTTTTTTTTAATGTCAAAAATTCTGTGACCACTTCTGCAACGTAAGATTTTTTTTTAAAGCTAAAAAAAAAAAAAAATTTGTGCAGAATTGATATTACAGGTCTGATATTAATTTATTCATATTACAAAATGTTTTGAAAAACATGTTTTTTTTTTCCTAAAAATATGGTTGTTTGGGCGTTAAAAAACTACTTTTAACCCATCGCCGCCAGCGCTCTGGGGTTTAAACAAGCATTTCACAGCGCAAGAATTTTTGGAGCGTGATTTGTTAATGAATATGCTGGGAGCCGTTCGCTATGGCCATTCGCTGTCATGCGCTCCCATACAGCGCGGAACCTGTCAAACAGCGACTCCTAACCCCGTATTCAACATTACCACACACCGACTGAGTCGCTGTCAACAGCCGAACAATGTCCAAGCACAGCGAATACTAGCGGGAACTGTGAAAATAACGCTACTGTCGCTCATCTGTCGCTACCTGGCGCTATTAATGAATCAGCCTGTTAGTCTCCAAAGATCATTACTACCGTCACCATTTTTTTACTTTAAAACTAGAAAAGCAACAAAAAACCTAGATGCAGGAGCTGCAGGGGAGATGAGGTGAATATTAAATTGTTTTCGTTAACATGTATAGTCCCTTTAACCGCTTGGTCAAGAAATGCAGAGATCTCTGATTTCAGGGTTCAGGAGAACTCACCACTGAACCACCAACAGTCTATAATATATATACAGTAGTTTGAAGATGAATAATGCAATTCATGCTTTGGCTGACAAATAATTTAAAATGCATATACTCAAGTTAGCCAGCAACATGCAATCTTAAATCAGGAACATTGTTTTATAAATGTGATTGTGTGTCATTTACTATACTACATGTTTTACTATATGTTTTCTGGTTTAATATTTAGGCACTTTTTGA
Organism: Gastrophryne carolinensis; assembly: GCA_027917425.1. Classification (NCBI taxonomy): domain Eukaryota; kingdom Metazoa; phylum Chordata; class Amphibia; order Anura; family Microhylidae; genus Gastrophryne; species Gastrophryne carolinensis. The sequence goes on from CM051236.1 coordinate 169,956,905, forward strand.
ATGTTAAGCTATTTTAAAATCTCTGCCAATTTTCGTTTTTTTTTGCCAAAACATATTTTTATCTCATATTCCCTTATTGTGAATGTAACTGTAATGTCCTGGTATGGCTTACTTAGTTGCAAAAGGCCAAGGTGAAGGTCAGGCAATTTCTTTTAACATCCTGAGCGTGCATTTTCTTCTGTCTACACCATTTCACTGAACTGATGTGTATTGTATTTACCTTGTGACACTGACTTTTGTCTCTTTGTTCCTCTCTGGCATCAACACTAAACATCAACTTTGTGTACAACCAATCTTTTTTCTCAGGATTGACCATTTTGTAATGGTTCTTACTCTCATTCTTTACTGTCAGGCTGGGTATACATGAAGGCTGAGCACCATTGAAATGCTGGGACTCAGAACAGAATTGGAGGAAGGCACATAGGGCAACACAACCTGGGAGCCCTGCATTATGGACTAACAATACTAGAGCTAAGCTTAAGGGGAAAGTCCACTTTTGATATATTTTTATGGATGTCCCGAAGGTGCTGAACTTATCTAGTCTAATTTTGTAACTGCACACCAAAATCTACAAGTCGGTGAGCCCTGTACACACAGAACACCTTGCTTTGTGTAGATCTTTATGTACAGTGACCAATAGCAACAGATTTCATATAGTAGAAACTGCTTTCCCAAAACACACATTTGCTAGCATAAGAAAAATAATACTTGAAAAGCTCAGCACCTTTAGTGAATCATTTTGGCACAAAAAATATTCCCTTTTAAAAGTGCCATAGAAAGTAGGCTTTCTCTTTAAGACAGAGGAATACTACTAGTTGCATGCCCCATGCAGCGGTGTGTTAGACAATAATAATGGGAAAGACACTAACTTAGATCTGCAAATATACAGATTGATTAGGTTTACATCTCAAAAGCAGAACAATTCAGAAACAGATTAAGAAGTCTAGTGTCCCAAAACATGCAAAGTTCAGGAGGCCCAAGAATAAGGGAAGCTGGGAAAACTGAGAATAGCAGATTAACTATAAATGACAATGCCCCAACAGAGAGCCCATGTTAACACACAAACAAGAGAATGAGAGACAGGAGAAATTAGGGTAACAGGGTACAGAGACAGATGTTAGAGAGACTGGAAGACAGTCATTGAATATTTTAGAGGCAAAAAGATTTTGGATAGTTTTTGTTTACTGTTGATAATGGCTCTGAATGGTATAAGGATAGTGTTATGCCAAGTATGCAGTTTAGCTTATACAGTTCAAAGACATTCTGTGGCACCTGCAGTAACTGTGGCTGGAATGAATGCTATCCTGGCCAATGACTAGCTGGACATTAGAGGCTGGAACAATCATGTTTTTTACAGCTATGTTTGCAGAATGTACCTAGACACAGCATAATTCCAATAAAAAAAGGAAAAAATATACAGCTATTACCCACACACAGTAATTTAATAAGAGAGTATGTTATTATTTGATTGCCGGAAAGCAGTGTCAAATATGGAAATACCACCAGCAATAGCTTAATGATGATATCTAACAGGTATTAGAATAATTAGGCTGCATAACCACAACTGATATCTGCACAACGCTACAGTAAATAACTGACATAAGAAAGTTTCTACAAGTGCAAAAAACCTTGGGGAGTAGGCATAAGGGGACGTGGAGTTCAGACATTACTAACAACAATATTAGATTGACTGCAGGACTTCTCTAATCACTCCAAATGGTGACCTTAATGACTACAAGGTTTAGTTTGTTTTTTCTTTATTTCGGAATTTCAATCTAAACATCCTATTCCATTGTGGGCTCAGTGGAGCAATAGGTGATTATGGCTGGATGGGTATAATGCAAAATAAGAAATTTCCCTTCCCCTCAAATACACCTCTGAGCCAATTTAGCAAACTCAAGTGAGTGTGTTTATCAGATTAAAATAAGAATGTAGCTTATCAAGCACTACTTGTACTAGGCTTTCCAGAAACTAGGAATCTGAGATCTGGCATCAGTAGTTCCAATCATGAGAGCTGAAATCAATCGGTGAAATAGCTCCCATGACAAAATATTCATATGCAAAGCGGCATAAATCCTGGATAAACCAACTTTAATTAACATAGATTCACAAAGATCGCAGTAAAATAAACAGCTCCCTTCACCTGTCATATAGATACCCCATAAAGCCTTAACAAAGTGCCTCCACATAAGGTGCATTGGGCGCTGGCATTGCTCAGGTTTTCCCAGGTCTGACACCAGCCTTGTATAAAATCAAGGGCTTTCAGAGTTTTAGTGAATGTTAATATGTCAATGTAATTGTTATAGCTGAGCATAATCTAATATGCAACTCTTGATTATGAATGAAAAACTGTTGTTCTGCTGTGATTTTGGTTGACAGCAATCGTGATGTTAATCTCAGGACTGATGGCCAGTTTTAAAATACTTCAGGTAATCTCAGATAAGTCAAGATCAGCCAATCTTATCATTTAAATTACTTTAATTACCTAAAACTAAAATGATCCTTCCAATGCCACTTAGCCCTCATATATTTACCCTGACATCATTTTCTTGGGGGCATTCAATAAATGAATTCCTTATTTATACATTTCAATTAACAACATTACAGCATATAAACAGACATGGACTCGGTGTGATTGCTTGCATTAATTAAAATTCTTCATGGCTGAAGAATTTCGAAAATTCATATTGTACATTGCATGTATCTACTCCTGTTATTATCTTAATAAAATGAATTATGCTGCACATTTTAATGCTTGTGACCATTTACTTAAAAAAAAAAAAACATTTCTGTGCTCAATGTTATGTTTAAATGTCTTGCACCGGTTGCTTGTACATTCGTTAGCCTTGAGAAAGCCCTGGAACCCTGCATTGTTTTACAGTAAACAACAACCTTCACAAAATGTATTTCATTGGTCCAATCTACAACTACAGCTGCTAACCAGTAGGAGAGAACAATTAGGACATCTAAACCACCTCTCTATTTTGGTATTGATTTCCTATTACTTCATATAAATTTGATGAAAAAGCAGTTTACATTTTGAAAATAACTAATTGGGATAAGGCAAGGAAAGGATTGTAAGGAAAAGCAATTTGGGTAAAACTGTCCTTTTGCAGATGCTCATTCTGCTGACCCATGGAAAAGTAGGGGGTTATTTAAGAAAGGATAGCGCCAGGTAGTGCCTCGTAGCAGAAGGTAGCGTCTGGTGAACGCTGGGCGCTGTACGGGAAACCACATTTAAGAAAGTTAATCTGGTGAGCGCCTCTAACTGCATCAGGTAAGGTCACATGTATTACTACAGGCGGCTCAGTGTATAGTGCCGGTGCTCTAGGTTTGAGAGCCACGTATTACCTTTCGCTCAGTGTCGCTCTCACATACATTTCAGTGGCCTTTCATTTGTGTTTAAATAGCGTGTTTGGCAATTAACATTTTTTTGCTCAAATCATTGTGTGACCTCTCCTGGCTGCAAACAAACACTTTTATACATTTTTTTGACTTTTCATATTTTTATGCTGAATTGTCATTACAGGTCTGGCACTAGTGTTATTGTCTCAGTGTTAAAACAATGTCATTCCATGTGTTTGCGCTTTGTTACTAGTGTATATGTGTTCAAAAAAAGATTTTGATCACACAGCATCTAGCGCTCTATGCTAGAGCCCCCAGCTTTAGAGCGCCGACGCTGTGTGTGTAGTTTTTTGTTAGATATGGTGTGGAGCGCCGAGTTTCGGACGCATTCGCTTGGCGCTATCTCTCACTTACTGATGCGTTGTGCTGGTGTTAGAGCTCCCAACACACATCATATTCATCAATGCCAGCCAAGTTACTACAGCGACCGCAATGCTAGGTTACAGCACCCGATACCCGCTTACAGCGTCTACTAGCGGTCGCTCTGAGCGCTGCTATACAGCTGCTCATCTGGCAATACGTGGCGCTAGTAGTGAATCAGCCTCCACGTCTTTTATGATCCTGTTTAGAATGGAGAATTGAGCTTGTAGCAATCTTCCAGATTAGCAGAGCTTTTAGATCCCAAATAGTACATAGCAAGATGGGTCCATCTGGAAGGATTTTAGTTGAGAGAGTGTCACATTTTAGGTTGGCTGACAAAAAATTTAAAATTCAACAGACCAATGGAACATCAGCACAGACACTCTGGCCACAGTATTTAAATATTATATGTTGACATAGATTGAGCTTTACTTTCAAGCAAGTTATAAAAAATACAAGAAAAAGAACATTATTTTTGTCCATGTCAGATAGAGATACAAGCAGTGTTCAATAAGTTATCTACCTGAATTTGAAAATTAATTTTCTGAGAAAATTGAACCTTTCCATTTTCAGTGTTATACTCCATGACTTCACTTATTCCACTTCACCTTCAGTGATCAGATGTCCTTAGGAGAAGAAGCTGCAGGAACCCCGTTACAACCTCTTTGATTGAACTTTCATCAGAAAATCATTGCCCATGCAGAAATTTCTTCAGGTTATGAAAAAGAAAGTAATTACTGGGAGCCACGTCTGGACTGTAGGGCAGATGGTTAAGCTCCATGAACTCACGTTTTCTAATGATTTTCATGATTGTTGTGAAGCAGCAGTACACCAAACAAAACTGATGTCAGCCGCCAACTGACTGCTGCACAAAGAATTTCACTTGTTTATGAAAGGGGCACCTTGGCGCTGGCGGTGCAGCTTAAGCATACTTCTGCAGATGTGTGTGACCGAGCCCTCTGTTTTTAACCAAGTTTAGAGACAGATTGTAGGTTGGTGAGCAAGCTAACTGGTTTGAGTGCTGTGGCTCCTTTAAGACTTTTGTTTGTGTTTGTGCCACATTACATGGACTCTGGATTAGTCTTTGTCACGGATATCTCCCGGGAGATAACCGTTAATAATCGGGGTGACCAATTATTAGAGAACTGAAAGGCAGAGAGACTGGCATAGTGCAGCAACACAATGTGTTTATTGTGAACAAGCAAACAAACACTCAGATTGCTATACATACAGTGGTAGTGAGGAATAACATGCAAACACGAAGTCCAGTCCAATATAGTCCAAGGCAACAGAAATGAACACAATGGTTCACAAGGGGATACAGGATACAGATGCTCTGCTATACAGAGTTCAGGCTCAAGATCAAAGGGTCCAGGTTCACAGAGTACACGAAGCAATGATCATCAACAACAACAATGTTAAGCCACTGACTACATGTCAGCATCAGCTTATAAAGGGTAGCAGCTAATTAGCCCAGGTGCTGGCTGATCCCAGGAGTTCTGCTGGACAGCACCATCTGGTGGTCAGGCTGCATAAATACACAGGCAATCGGCTAAGGAGGAACTCCGGGCATGACAGTATCCCCCCCCCCGACCAGGCGGGCACCGAACGCCTTTAGATACCTGCTCCGCAGGACAGGGATAAAGACCAAAGCAGGCGAAGACTTGGCGGACATCGAAGTCCCCCCAGGATCAAAGTCCACGAAATGGTGGCACGGGTGATCAAACCCAGCAACCGGGGCGCGTTGAGCAGGGCGATCAAACCCGGCAACCGGGGCGCGTTGAGCAGGGCGATCAAACCCGGCAACCGGGGCGCGTTGAGCAGGCTGGACCGACGGGTCAGATTGAGCAGGCTGGACCGACGGGTCAGATTGAGCAGGCTGGACCGACGGGTCAGATTGAGCAGGCTGGACCGACGGGTCAGATTGAGCAGACTGGACCGACGGGTCAGATTGAGCAGACTGGACCGACGGGTCAGATTGAGCAGACTGGACCGACGGGTCAGATTGAGCAGACTGGACCGACGGGTCAGATTGAGCAGACTGGACCGACGGGTCAGATTGAGCAGACTGGACCGACGGGTCAGATTGAGCAGACTGGACCGACGGGTCAGATTGAGCAGACTGGACCGACGGGTCAGATTGAGCAGACTGGACCGACGGGTCAGATTGAGCAGACTGGACCGACGGGTCAGATTGAGCAGACTGGACCGACGGGTCAGATTGAGCAGACTGGACCGACGGGTCAGATTGAGCAGACTGGACCGACGGGTCAGATTGAGCAGACTGGACCGACGGGTCAGATTGAGCAGACTGGACCGACGGGTCAGATTGAGCAGACTGGACCGACGGGTCAGATTGAGCAGACTGGACCGACGGGTCAGATTGAGCAGACTGGACCGACGGGTCAGATTGAGCAGACTGGACCGACGGGTCAGATTGAGCAGACTGGACCGACGGGTCAGATTGAGCAGACTGGACCGACGGGTCAGATTGAGCAGACTGGACCGACGGGTCAGATTGAGCAGACTGGACCGACGGGTCAGATTGAGCAGACTGGACCGACGGGTCAGATTGAGCAGACTGGACCGACGGGTCAGATTGAGCAGACTGGACCGACGGGTCAGATTGAGCAGACTGGACCGACGGGTCAGATTGAGCAGACTGGACCGACGGGTCAGATTGAGCAGACTGGACCGACGGGTCAGATTGAGCAGACTGGACCGACGGGTCAGATTGAGCAGACTGGACCGACGGGTCAGATTGAGCAGACTGGACCGACGGGTCAGATTGAGCAGACTGGACCGACGGGTCAGATTGAGCAGACTGGACCGACGGGTCAGATTGAGCAGACTGGACCGACGGGTCAGATTGAGCAGACTGGACCGACGGGTCAGATTGAGCAGACTGGACCGACGGGTCAGATTGAGCAGACTGGACCGACGGGTCAGATTGAGCAGACTGGACCGACGGGTCAGATTGAGCAGACTGGACCGACGGGTCAGATTGAGCAGACTGGACCGACGGGTCAGATTGAGCAGACTGGACCGACGGGTCAGATTGAGCAGACTGGACCGACGGGTCAGATTGAGCAGACTGGACCGACGGGTCAGATTGAGCAGACTGGACCGACGGGTCAGATTGAGCAGACTGGACCGACGGGTCAGATTGAGCAGACTGGACCGACGGGTCAGATTGAGCAGACTGGACCGACGGGTCAGATTGAGCAGACTGGACCGACGGGTCAGATTGAGCAGACTGGACCGACGGGTCAGATTGAGCAGACTGGACCGACGGGTCAGATTGAGCAGACTGGACCGACGGGTCAGATTGAGCAGACTGGACCGACGGGTCAGATTGAGCAGACAGGACCGACGGGTCAGATTGAGCAGACAGGACCGACGGGTCAGATTGAGCAGACAGGACCGACGGGTCAGATTGAGCAGACAGGACCGACGGGTCAGATTGAGCAGACAGGACCGACGGGTCAGATTGAGCAGACAGGACCGACGGGTCAGATTGAGCAGACAGGACCGACGGGTCAGATTGAGCAGACAGGACCGACGGGTCAGGTTGATCAGACAGGACAGACGGGTCAGGTTGATCAGACAGGACAGACGGGTCAGGTTGATCAGACAAGACAGACGGGTCAGGTTGATCAGACAAGACAGACGGGTCAGGTTGATCAGACAAGACAGACGGGTCAGGTTGATCAGACAAGACAGACGGGTCAGGTTGATCAGACAAGACAGACGGGTCAGGTTGATCAGACAAGACAGACGGGTCAGGTTGATCAGACAAGACAGACGGGTCAGGTTGATCAGACAAGACAGACGGGTCAGGTTGATCAGACAAGACAGACGGGTCAGGTTGATCAGACAAGACAGACGGGTCAGGTTGATCAGACAAGACAGACGGGTCAGGTTGATCAGACAAGACAGACGGGTCAGGTTGATCAGACAAGACAGACGGGTCAGGTTGATCAGACAAGACAGACGGGTCAGGTTGATCAGACAAGACAGACGGGTCAGGTTGATCAGACAAGACAGACGGGTCAGGTTGATCAGACAAGACAGACGGGTCAGGTTGATCAGACAAGACAGACGGGTCAGGTTGATCAGACAAGACAGACGGGTCAGGTTGATCAGACAAGACAGACGGGTCAGGTTGATCAGACAAGACAGACGGGTCAGGTTGATCAGACAAGACAGACGGGTCAGGTTGATCAGACAAGACAGACGGGTCAGGTTGATCAGACAAGACAGACGGGTCAGGTTGATCAGACAAGACAGACGGGTCAGGTTGATCAGACAAGACAGACGGGTCAGGTTGATCAGACAAGACAGACGGGTCAGGTTGATCAGACAAGACAGACGGGTCAGGTTGATCAGACAAGACAGACGGGTCAGGTTGATCAGACAAGACAGACGGGTCAGGTTGATCAGACAAGACAGACGGGTCAGGTTGATCAGACAAGACAGACGGGTCAGGTTGATCAGACAAGACAGACGGGTCAGGTTGATCAGACAAGACAGACGGGTCAGGTTGATCAGACAAGACAGACGGGTCAGGTTGATCAGACAAGACAGACGGGTCAGGTTGATCAGACAAGACAGACGGGTCAGGTTGATCAGACAAGACAGACGGGTCAGGTTGATCAGACAAGACAGACGGGTCAGGTTGATCAGACAAGACAGACGGGTCAGGTTGATCAGACAAGACAGACGGGTCAGGTTGATCAGACAAGACAGACGGGTCAGGTTGATCAGACAAGACAGACGGGTCAGGTTGATCAGACAAGACAGACGGGTCAGGTTGATCAGACAAGACAGACGGGTCAGGTTGATCAGACAAGACAGACGGGTCAGGTTGATCAGACAAGACAGACGGGTCAGGTTGATCAGACAAGACAGACGGGTCAGGTTGATCAGACAAGACAGACGGGTCAGGTTGATCAGACAAGACAGACGGGTCAGGTTGATCAGACAAGACAGACGGGTCAGGTTGATCAGACAAGACAGACGGGTCAGGTTGATCAGACAAGACAGACGGGTCAGGTTGATCAGACAAGACAGACGGGTCAGGTTGATCAGACAAGACAGACGGGTCAGGTTGATCAGACAAGACAGACGGGTCAGGTTGATCAGACAAGACAGACGGGTCAGGTTGATCAGACAAGACAGACGGGTCAGGTTGATCAGACAAGACAGACGGGTCAGGTTGATCAGACAAGACAGACGGGTCAGGTTGATCAGACAAGACAGACGGGTCAGGTTGATCAGACAAGACAGACGGGTCAGGTTGATCAGACAAGACAGACGGGTCAGGTTGATCAGACAAGACAGACGGGTCAGGTTGATCAGACAAGACAGACGGGTCAGGTTGATCAGACAAGACAGACGGGTCAGGTTGATCAGACAAGACAGACGGGTCAGGTTGATCAGACAAGACAGACGGGTCAGGTTGATCAGACAAGACAGACGGGTCAGGTTGATCAGACAAGACAGACGGGTCAGGTTGATCAGACAAGACAGACGGGTCAGGTTGATCAGACAAGACAGACGGGTCAGGTTGATCAGACAAGACAGACGGGTCAGGTTGATCAGACAAGACAGACGGGTCAGGTTGATCAGACAAGACAGACGGGTCAGGTTGATCAGACAAGACAGACGGGTCAGGTTGATCAGACAAGACAGACGGGTCAGGTTGATCAGACAAGACAGACGGGTCAGGTTGATCAGACAAGACAGACGGGTCAGGTTGATCAGACAAGACAGACGGGTCAGGTTGATCAGACAAGACAGACGGGTCAGGTTGATCAGACAAGACAGACGGGTCAGGTTGATCAGACAAGACAGACGGGTCAGGTTGATCAGACAAGACAGACGGGTCAGGTTGATCAGACAAGACAGACGGGTCAGGTTGATCAGACAAGACAGACGGGTCAGGTTGATCAGACAAGACAGACGGGTCAGGTTGATCAGACAAGACAGACGGGTCAGGTTGATCAGACAAGACAGACGGGTCAGGTTGATCAGACAAGACAGACGGGTCAGGTTGATCAGACAAGACAGACGGGTCAGGTTGATCAGACAAGACAGACGGGTCAGGTTGATCAGACAAGACAGACGGGTCAGGTTGATCAGACAAGACAGACGGGTCAGGTTGATCAGACAAGACAGACGGGTCAGGTTGATCAGACAAGACAGACGGGTCAGGTTGATCAGACAAGACAGACGGGTCAGGTTGATCAGACAAGACAGACGGGTCAGGTTGATCAGACAAGACAGACGGGTCAGGTTGATCAGACAAGACAGACGGGTCAGGTTGATCAGACAAGACAGACGGGTCAGGTTGATCAGACAAGACAGACGGGTCAGGTTGATCAGACAAGACAGACGGGTCAGGTTGATCAGACAAGACAGACGGGTCAGGTTGATCAGACAAGACAGACGGGTCAGGTTGATCAGACAAGACAGACGGGTCAGGTTGATCAGACAAGACAGACGGGTCAGGTTGATCAGACAAGACAGACGGGTCAGGTTGATCAGACAAGACAGACGGGTCAGGTTGATCAGACAAGACAGACGGGTCAGGTTGATCAGACAAGACAGACGGGTCAGGTTGATCAGACAAGACAGACGGGTCAGGTTGATCAGACAAGACAGACGGGTCAGGTTGATCAGACAAGACAGACGGGTCAGGTTGATCAGACAAGACAGACGGGTCAGGTTGATCAGACAAGACAGACGGGTCAGGTTGATCAGACAAGACAGACGGGTCAGGTTGATCAGACAAGACAGACGGGTCAGGTTGATCAGACAAGACAGACGGGTCAGGTTGATCAGACAAGACAGACGGGTCAGGTTGATCAGACAAGACAGACGGGTCAGGTTGATCAGACAAGACAGACGGGTCAGGTTGATCAGACAAGACAGACGGGTCAGGTTGATCAGACAAGACAGACGGGTCAGGTTGATCAGACAAGACAGACGGGTCAGGTTGATCAGACAAGACAGACGGGTCAGGTTGATCAGACAAGACAGACGGGTCAGGTTGATCAGACAAGACAGACGGGTCAGGTTGATCAGACAAGACAGACGGGTCAGGTTGATCAGACAAGACAGACGGGTCAGGTTGATCAGACAAGACAGACGGGTCAGGTTGATCAGACAAGACAGACGGGTCAGGTTGATCAGACAAGACAGACGGGTCAGGTTGATCAGACAAGACAGACGGGTCAGGTTGATCAGACAAGACAGACGGGTCAGGTTGATCAGACAAGACAGACGGGTCAGGTTGATCAGACAAGACAGACGGGTCAGGTTGATCAGACAAGACAGACGGGTCAGGTTGATCAGACAAGACAGACGGGTCAGATTGATCAGACAAGACAGACGGGTCAGATTGATCAGACAAGACAGGTTGGTCAGATTGATCAGACATTTTAGATTTCTGGGCTGCAAATACTGAAGCCAGGTCCAAGCCAGCAAACACTGTCTCAGGAATATTTAAGTAGGAAGTACCTAAAAATTTCAGGAATTCGACTACATTTTCACTGAGATGTTTGCAATGATTTAACCAAGCTTCAGCCCAGAAAAACAGGTCATCCTCCAACAGAAAGTAGGCCACCTGACGACTTAAGGTAGTCTTAGGAGACTGCTGAAAATAAGGCTCCGACAGTAATTTTGTGGCAGCCTGGAGGAACTGGGAATAAGTGGTCAGGGTGAGCTCTTTAAAGCGAGGTGGGGGCACAAATATGTATCTGTCTGTGGGAGAAGTGGGATGGTCAGGGTCCATAGCTACAGATGCCTTTTTGGACATCTTGGGAGGCTGACTAAACACACAACAGACAGACAACCCGCCTGCGCCACCAGGGAGGCAAACTGCCGATTAACCAGAGGCGTAGGGGACCTGGAACTCAAGGAGCCCGTTATCCACCTACTTCTTCAGCAGAGCTTCTGAAGGTGAAGATGCACAGGCCCCAGGTAATCCCGTGGTGGTCGCAGACTTGGGAAGGGGAAACACAGGAGAGACAAATACTAGACAGACAAACTAGACAGAAAAGAACTGGGCCCCAAACAACAAAACAAGGTGGGCCCCAATACAGGCTATGGCAAACTATGGCAAAGGCTAGAAGGCAATGCAGACAAAGTACTAAGGCTGGCACTAGGACCATGCATACACTCAGCACACCAAAGCCAGCTCAGCCTTACAGTCTCTTATGGTCTTAAATGGCTTAACATTCTGTCACGGATATCTCCCGGGAGATAACCGTTAATAATCGGGGTGACCAATTATTAGAGAACTGAAAGGCAGAGAGACTGGCATAGTGCAGCAACACAATGTGTTTATTGTGAACAAGCAAACAAACACTCAGATTGCTATACATACAGTGGTAGTGAGGAATAACATGCAAACACGAAGTCCAGTCCAATATAGTCCAAGGCAACAGAAATGAACACAATGGTTCACAAGGGGATACAGGATACAGATGCTCTGCTATACAGAGTTCAGGCTCAAGATCAAAGGGTCCAGGTTCACAGAGTACACGAAGCAATGATCATCAACAACAACAATGTTAAGCCACTGACTACATGTCAGCATCAGCTTATAAAGGGTAGCAGCTAATTAGCCCAGGTGCTGGCTGATCCCAGGAGTTCTGCTGGACAGCACCATCTGGTGGTCAGGCTGCATAAATACACAGGCAATCGGCTAAGGAGGAACTCCGGGCATGACAGTCTTCAGATCATTGTGGTGGACCCATGTTTCATCACCCTAACAATTTGAGAATAGAAGCCTTGTGGGTTTTCTCTAAGAATTTTCGAAATTATCTTAGCTAAATTGCTTGAAACATGTTTTTTAGCTCAGACGTCAAATGCCTAATTCACAAATGCCTAATTCATGAGCTAATAACATTGACTTTGACCCAATGATCTTTTAAAATGATCGCTCCCACTTTTCCTCTGAAGATGTTTAACAGGTTGCCCTGAGCAGGGGTAATTGTCAGATGATTTCCTACCCCATGTAAACAGCTTGGCCCAAAACTTTACTTGGCAGCAGGAAGGTGCATATACAGCAATCATCTTTCCATAGATCTCAAGCTTCTTTATTTCCTTTTTAAGGAATTCAGTCTTTAATTCAAAGCTCCAAGTACCTTACTTTCTTTGTAAATCTGCACTGTGCTGCACTTGCCATCAGGTCACTTCCAGCAACTTTCTAAAGGGTGTATTTTAAGATATGGGAGGATTCTCAAGAACTGGCTTGGCTAGCCCAGCTTCTGGAATCTTGTTTTAAGGTTAATCTATGAGTCTCTTTGCCAACTTCCAAAAGGGACACTCAGTGGAACCATTACAGATGTGTAATTTTTTTTTTTTATAAATTCTTTATTTATTGAAAGGTTTTCGTGTCAATGAAAAACAGAACATGTGACAAAAAAGAAACAGGGAAGCAAATAAAATAAAGTGCATGACATCACAGCAATGTAATGATACAGAGATGGCTCGATCAGTGCATTTGACATCTTGTACATGTATTAATAATAAAGAGTCTCCCTTACCAGCGGGTTTGTCTCTGACCCGTTTTGTACCTTCTAATGTATGTCCTTTCAGGGGGCAGCACTCATGCCAGCACCAGGACCATTTGCTACGACACTTTCTGGGCTGTCGGGGGAACCTAAAGCTGTGGACATCAAGCGAGAACAAGCGACACCTAACGCGCTGTGGAACTAGAAAGGTGGGAAAGAACAACCAGGAAGGGGGGTAGGGGAATATTGGGGGGGGGCTGAGTATAGCGCCTAGGTCAGATCCAAAAGGCTCTTCCCCTCCACAGACTCAGAAAAGACCATCCAGCCATACCATGTCATAGCAAACTTCTCGTGTGTGTCATCCCTGGAGGCCATAAGGCTCTCGAACCTCATAATGTCATTCACACACCGAAACCATGTAGGTATGTCTGGGGGGTCCTTGCTCCTCCACATCTGGGGGATGCAGGCCTTGGCCGCGTTCAACAGATGACATGTTATCGAATTGCGGTATCTTTTTAGCGGGACCTCCGACTTGTGAAGAAGACAAAGGGTGGGATCATCTGGGATCTCTGAACCTGAGACTCTCTCTGCCACCAGTCTCACCCTGTTCCAAAATTCCTTCAATTTGGGTCAGGACCAGAACACGTGCAGCAAGGCCCCCCTCCCTTCACCACATCTCCAGCACTCTGCGGGAGTCTCTGGGGACCATTTGTTCAGAACCGCTGGGACCCTGTACCACCTGGTGAGTAACTTATATCCGCATTCCTGGTACCTGGTGCAAACTGACGTTTTATGTGGTAACGCCATGATTTTCTGGCGTTGCTTGGGCATCCAGGTCTCATTTAGATCGCTTTCCCATTTCACCAGATAAGAGGGGTCTTCAGCGCCTGGGGGGTCTATTAGCGACTTATATATTCTTGAGAGGGTGTGCCTCTCTACTTCCCTACTCTGACACAGTTCCTCAAAGGCCGTGAGCTCCCCTCTACCATCTCTAAGCTCCTGCAGGGAAGCCAGAAAGTGCCCTATCTGCATGCATTGCCAGGAGGACCACTTAGGGACCCCTGCTCTCTGCGCCAGTTCCACCAGGGGGGCCCAACCGTCCCGTGTCCTAAAGTGCCCTGCCCTAAACATGTTTGCTCTGGCCCAGGCCGCAGCAGTTTGTCCTCTACACCCTGGCATGAAATTTGGGTTCCCTAGGATTGGATACATAGGGGAGGGGGAGGGCGAGATCCCCTCGTGTTGCAGCGCGGTCTTACAAATCCGCAGCGTCGGACCTATGGTTGGATGCTGCCTACCCTGTACATTCCGGTCCGTTGCCAACCAGGGGGCTCCTTTAATTGGGTTTGTGTCGGCCATGGATGCACCAATCTACCACCCTGTTTAGATGCACTGAAATATGGTACAGCGTCGGGTCCGGAACCCCTACACCACCCTTCTCTTTCGCTCTCATCAGGAGGTTCCCCCTAACCCTCGGCCTCCTCCCAGCCCAGATGAAGTTGATGAATGAGGCACGCACCTTCTGGAGATAGGAGCGTGGAATTGTTACTGGCAACGCCTGAAGAAGGTAGAGTAAGCGGGGTAGGAGGGTCATCTTGACAGCGTTGCATTTCCCGAACCATGAAAGTTTCCCTTTTGCCCACTTGGTGGTTTCTTCTTCAAAATGCTTTAACAGCGGGGGAAAGTTAAGGACAAAGATTTTGGAAAGGTCACTACTTATCTTGGTTCCTAGGTAACTAACGCTGCCCTCAGCCCATCGAAACAAGAAAGAGCCCCGCAGTTTTTCGAATCTTTTGATTGGGATGTTGACGTTTAGGGCCTCCGACTTTTGGTAATTTATTTTGTATCCTGACAGGTTCCCATTGTCTCTTAGTTCTTTCATGAGGTTCGGCAGGGACACTTCTGGGCAGGACAGGAAGAAGATTAGATCATCGGCGTAGGCCGCCACTTTGTAATGACCTGACGCATTCTCTACCCCTCTAACATCTGGATTCCCCCTCACCCCGCACAAGAGGGGCTCCAGCGCCAAAATAAATATCAGCGGCGACAGCGGACAACCCTGTCTTGTCCCGTTCATGATCCCGAAGGATCCCGACGAGAGCCTGTTTAATCTCAACGACGCCGGAGGGCAGCTGTACAGACTTTCTATCCAACTTAGCATCTTCGGGCCGAGGCCGATATGCCTCAGGACCGATCTCATGAACTGCAAATTGACTCTGTCGAACGCTTTTTCGGCGTTGGTAGAGAGCAGAAGGGTGGGTATCTTCTGTTGCTGGGCCAGATGGATCACATTCAACACTTTGGTGGTGTTGTCTCTCGCCTCTCTCAGAGGCATGAAACCCACATGATCAGGACCAATCACTGAGTGCAGGTGAGGGGCAATCCTAGACGCCAACACCTTAGCGAAGAGTTTAATGTCTGTGTTCAGGAGGGAAATAGGCCGATAGTTCGCGCATAGAGTATGATCCCTGCCCTCTTTAGGGATCACTGCAATATGGGCTCTTATTGTGTCTCTGGGAAGCGGGGTCCCCTCCATAATGGCATTCATCATTGACAAGAGCCTAGAGCCCAAGATGGGAAACAGCCTCCTGTAGTACTGGAGGTGCAGTCCGTCCGGCCCCGGTGCCTTTCCAGTGGCAGTGTTTGCAAGGGCTCCCTGTAATTCCAGCATAGAGATTGGAACCTCCAACTCCGATATGGCCTGTTCCGGGAGTCTCGGCATCCCCGAGCGCCTAATGTATTTCCCGCATCTCTGCTCTATCCCGTGTTCCCGAGTCTCTGGCAAGTTGTACAAGTCCTCGTAAAACTTACGAAACGTTTCTGCTATATCTTCTGCAAGGTGCAAAACCTTCCCTCCATGGTCACCTATCTTATGGACAAAGGTCTTGGCTCTCTCTGTTCGCAAAGCCCTAGCCAGCAGTCTGCCGCACTTGTCCCCGGACTCGTAGAATGCGCCACGACATTGTACCAGCTGTGCTTTGATTTTGTCGCAGCACACTGTCTTCAGCTTCTCTCTTAACAGTCAGGGTCGGCAAGTGAACGGCAGACAGGGATTTCTAATGTAGTGCTTCCAGTTTACCTATCTCCCTGAGGAGGTTCATGGTACACTCAATCTTTTCCTTCTTCACCCTGGCTCCGTGACCTATGAATAGCCCCCTCACAAAACATTTGTGGGTCTCCCACAGGGTCCCGGGCATCACCTCTGGGGTGGCATTTATGCCAAAGAAACTTCTAAGTTCCTTCTGCACATCCTCCAACACTCTCTGATCTTCCAGCAATGAATTGTTAAGGCGCCAGGACCAGCTCTTAGGGGCAGGAGTTTGGTTTTGATTGTAAGAGAAATGGGGGCATGGTCAGATAGGGTGATATTGCCTATCGTGGAATCCTCTACTCGAGGAAGTAGGGAATGTGGGACCAGGAACAGATCGATTCTGGAATAGGAGTTGTGCGGGTGTGAGAAAAAAGTGTAATCCCGCATCCCGGGGTGCTGGATTCTACATGGGTCTACCAACTGGAACAAGTTCAGGGTCTTTCTAATTCATTTTAGCTTAGTATATGCAATGTGGGGCCCCCCACTGGAGGTATCCAGCAGGGGCTCAAGTGCTAGGTTGAGGTCTCCACCTATTATCAACTCTCCCTCCCGGAAGTCAGCTAAGGCCTCTAGCATGTTCTCAACTAAAGAGATCCGACCAGTGTTCAGGGCGTAAACATTAGCCAGCGTGACCAACTCAGAATGTATCCTCCCCTTAACAAATAACCATCTGTCCTCCGTGTCTGTTTTGTAGTCCTCTAACTCCCACATAAGGGATTTCGCAATCACGATACTAACCCCTCTGGATCTGGAATCCGGCGAGTGGCTGCTATATATCCTAGGGAAAAACCTGTTGCCCAATGATGGGGGGTTGGATGCCTTAAAATGAGTCTCCTGCAAGAAGCCCACTTGTGCTCTGAGGCCCCTCAAATTCCGCAGGATCATGGAATGCTTTTCAGGGCTATTCATCCCCTTTGCATTTAACGAAACGATCTTGGTTCCCACCATCCTGGGTGGCCCCCAGAGAGCACAACAAGCGGGAGTGGGAGGAAGGGGGAGGGGAGGAAAGTTAAAGAGGGGGAAGGTGCCCCTACCTTTGGTATAACTAGGGAGGGGGAGGGGTTGGTTAAACAAGGGGAAGGGTTTGCTCCCAGTTGCAAAGGCAGCGGGGAGCAAGCACCACTACAATATACACAAAACTTAACTCTTAGTATCCAATAAGGAGAAATTCAAAACCCAACGGGTCCAATGTACCCGAGAGCTGACCCTAATGCGGGGTAAAGCGTCTGTCGGACTCGGCCTCAAGTCAGAACACTCTCCCACACTGGGCCAGCCAACCTATCAACATATTCATGGCAAATGAACAGCAAACCTACATCAACGTAAACAAACATTGTTAACAACATCAAGAATAAATCTGGACCATGTCCAACATATAACTCTGCTCTGGAGGGGCGTCCAACCGCTCCAGGGGAACCCCAAGAGAGCAGCACCAGCTACCGATAAGTTTTCAGCAGCCCGCGCCGCTCAGCTCCGAGGTCCCCAGAAGCGATCGGGGTCCCCAAAGAGGGGTGAAGGCAGTCGGGGCATCCCCGCGTCAGATTTGGCTCACGTCTCCGCGTCGTACGGCCTCGCCTGTCTTCCTGGGCCCCTGGGACCGCCAGGAGCCCGCCAGTGGTCACTTCTGGGTTGGGGCGGGGGGAGCACCACCCTCAACGCCAGCCAGTCCGGGACCTCTATTGGATCACACCGAAGGAAAACGAAATGCTCCGCCAGATCTTTAGGCGACTTTAGTAGGAAGGTGTCCCGGCGGCTTCAGTGCTCTGCGCATCAGCAGGGTCCTGCGCGAGAGGTCCTGCAGGATCAGAATGCTGGCCCCGTCCAATTCAACGTTCCCCTTTCTCCATGCATTGCGGGCTATGTCTTTTTTCAGAGTGTAGCGGTGAACCCTGCACACCACATCCCTTGGTCTCGACGGGCTGGGGGGGCCCAGTGCTCTGTGGACTCTGTCCAGCTCGATTGGTGTGGCTGGGTCCCTGTCCAGCACTGTGTTAAATATAACTGTTGTAATGCGCTTCAGGTCTTCTCCCGCCGAGGCTTCAGGAATGCCCCGCAGTCGCAGGTTGTTTCTACGGCTGCGGTTTTCAATGTCATCCATGTGCAACATCTGGGTCTGAAGCAACGCCTCCTGCAAATTGCACCTCTCTTCCAATGCTTTAAGATGGCTCACGGTCGTAGGGGCCTCCGACTCCAGCGCAGCGACCCTTGTCTCAACCTCTGACACCTGCTGCTTGACCTCACCCAGCTCCCGTCTGTGCGCTTCCTCATACTTTGCTATCAGCCCCTTGATGTTGGCCCTGGAGGGAAGGCCCCTCAGCAACGAGATTGTTTCCATGTATATATCAGCTCTGCGTCGGGGCTCAGGCTTATCAACTGTCCCAGGTGGCAAGGGAGTTGAAGCCGGATGTTGCGTATCGGTGGCAGAGTTAGATGCCCAGGGGCCCCACGGCTCCTCCCCTTGTTCAGGGGAGACACAGGGCTGGGACAGCGACATTGTGGTTGGGCTGACCCGTCTCCCTGGCCAAGATGTCTCCGGCGAAGGCAGCAGGGGTGAGGTCGGGGGGCTCAAGGGGAAGGGTCTCTGTCGCTGGACCACCACTTCAGGCTCCAAGGGGGGGGATGCCGAGGTTTTGGCACTCTCTGTGGTAGACCTGTGGGGGGGTACACCCCACTTAGTGGCTGGCTACTTCCTGCAGCTCCTCTGTGCCCCTCCTCCCCCTGTCTCGGCGTGAAAGCAAATTTGTCCAAGCCATGACATGTTGTGACCCTCTGTGATAGCTTGGGACTCCCTCTCTCCGGTGGTTTGGGTAGAGGGAGTTGCGCCCCCAGGCGTGCTCTGGACATTGGCATGACCGCTGCTACATACACATGGTATTGGGGAGGGGGGGTATACACTGTATTTTCAGCTTTACTGTATTGTCAGCCATGTTCATTGCAGGCACAGTGTGTCTGCCTGTCCCCTCAGCCCTCCGCTGACCCACCAGCTCCGGCTCCGCTCTGCTGCAACTGGGCTCTCTCAGCCCTTGTAACTTCTCAGGAGTGTCACTGCTGACGTTCGGGTCCCCGCCCCCTCGCCACCCGGTCACTTGCTCCGTCCCGCAGCTGGTCACCATCTTGTGCTGACCTCCTCTGCCATCTTTGTACACCTGTCAACATTTACAGGTGCCTCAGCCGCCTCTCCACCTTCACACAGCCGTCCGACGGCTGGCTGCTCCTCTGCTCTCAGTGCTGCTACGTCAGAACGCCCGGGGCCGGTGTCAGGCACAAGCGGGGCAAGTGACTCCTCTCCCCTCCGCACGCTCTCACCCAGCCTCACCTTCTGTGCAACCCCCGCTGACATTTATGTGCTACCAAACACAGTAGGCAGCAGCAGTCTCCAATGGCTAATTACCAAAAGGTTTTCACACCCTCTAAAAGAAACCTAGTGTATATAAAGGGATCGCATTCCAGTGCCACAAGACATTATATTACCTGAACAACAAAATACATGTGTGGCTCAGACTGGCCCAGTTTGCAGTGTAGTAGCTTCTTTACCAAGGTTTGAGTGAGAGAGTCCTTCGTAATTCAGGAAGCTGTGTTAAGAAATTGTGTACCAAGCTGTCACCGGGTAAAACCTGAATGAATGTCCATAATAAAAATGTACTTAGAAAGGGGCAAAGGTTGCTATATCACTGAAAGTGTGCATGCCTTCACTCGTATTTGAGGGATACTCTCAGCTGCTGAGTAGTGATGAGCTGGAGCGGGTACATTCTGTTCCAGAAGCCCTCTGGCAGGATAGTGCCCAGTGTCAATACAATAGCTCCGGCCAACACAACGTGTGAACTAATATAGGGGTCCGTAGTCCGGTGAGTGCTGGTCTGCTGCTGATGAGGAACCGCTTTTTCAGCCACCCCACTGACATCTGTAGCAAAGGTGAAACAGATCCTCCCTATTCCTTCCTTGACTTCCCACCAAGCTAATTCTGGGCATCCATGGCAGGGAGGCTTTTAGACCTAAGAGGATGAGCCTGCTGCATTTTAATACATTATATTTTTATACATGATACATTGTTTTTATACATGATATTTTGTAAATACAGTTACTCTGCACTCAGTACTGAGCAACTTACTGCGTGCCTTTTTAGCACTGTCAAAACAAAAATCCAGCACCTCAGCTCCGGCCAAAAATGAAAACTTAGCTTTTACTAAAGATTCATTAAAACTTGATCCCAATACCAAAAAACGCATAATGGTATCATGGTACCGCTCAGTGGCAACATGTTTCGGGGGCTACCTCTTAATATTTCATAATATTTTGTACATAAAGTTACTCTACAATCACTGAGCAATATACTATGTGCCTTTTTAGCACTGTGTCACTTTTACTTAGCAGTTTCACATTGCTTTAGCTAATGTTCCCTTGGTTGTATTGCTGATTCAACAGACCACTACCACAATTAATTGCATTAACTAATTAAGTAATCCAAATAATTAATGAAATGATAATCTAATTACACAAACTGCATATATACAAGAGATGGTATACATCCATAAAAAGAGGCCGTTTCTACATCCAGCTAAACCAATCAACAGGATGGCTTTAATCAGGGTGCACATCTTTATCCACAGGTAAAACACAATCTGATTTTTATTCACTCAAAAATGCAGTACATTGATGAATTTGGGGGGGAAAAGTGTTGGCAGCTTACAAGGGATCAAAAAAGAACCTAATGAAGGAATTGCAAGGTCACAGACCAGAGGCCCCTGACATTTCACCAGAAATATATTCAGCATTCAGTTATGTTATGTGAGCACTCATGAGCATGCAAGTAAAACCTCAAATCTCACACATTAATCTTTACAAAGTGAAAATTTGTTAAATATATTTTGGACTTACAAAGCGTTTAAAGCGCTGGTAATCATGCAATTCTGCTAAGCAATTATCCTTTTGCTTTTTTCCAGCCACCATTTAACTTTAGGCTTTGATCGGCCCTGACTGCTTCCTCCAGCCTGTGTTATTTATTGAGGTCAGTCAGGTATTTATCAGCCTTTCAATATGATATTTTCTCCAGAAATATAATGGCTGCTAGTTTTTATTGTTGGATTTTTTCAAATTAGTAGCTAGCAGGATAACTAAAATGTGGTAAAAGGCAAAGTACATAATGCCATACAGTTCAAAACTATTTTACATGAAAAAAAGAATGTGCATTGAAAATTTAAAACATTGTAAGCTACAAAAATAGTCTATTAAAAAGCTACTGTACTTAGAAGTCCAGTCAAATATTGACTTAACATGGACCAGTGATCTAAAAGACTTCTGGGCCAGCCAACTAGGTGCCCCTGGGGCACCGCAAGCCACGTCCACATCCCCAGCATCCTTGCAGCTGGTGCAGACATGTGTGCTTGTGGCTGCCCCTGCTCCCTATGCCGATGCTCACTTTTTAACAACAGCTTTATGCTATGCATTATTTTGCACAGCATAAATAGCTGATTAGATGAGAGCCTGCACATGTTCCATAGGAGCGGCGGAAAGGTGAGCTGAGTGGGCGATCTGGGCGGTTTCACACAGCAAGGCATCCCAAATCGGAATGTGCCAGGGACAAGGGCCATTTACCAGGATAGTGAAAATCCTGGTGATTGGTCCAATTTAAGCCCTGATAAATGTTCCTCCAGCAAGAGAAACTTTTTGGATCATATCAAGCTGTATTTTTAACTGCAATTAATGTTATCTGACCACAGATTAGCTTTCCTTGTGGCAAAAGTGGGAGCGGCTTTCCTGGGGTAAAAACCACTGACTACAAATTCCTAAATCCTTCAACTGTAACAGAAGAGCTCATCACTTCTCCAGTAACCCTAGCTACTGTGATCCCCTTCTCTAAAGTTAAATGAGAGCAAAATGGGTTAAACTGTTGTCTCCAACCAATCAGCCAATCAGATCATTAGCAAGTCAGGAATACCAAACTCACCACTATGGGGTCGAAAAAACTCACTTCTTTTTTAGGAGAGAAGACTGCCATTCACTTCCATTGTCTACATGTTGTACATTTTTACCTAGTTCTGAATCAGCCCCAAGGTAGACAATTAAAGTGAATGGCAATTTTCTCTCCTTAAAAAGAAGTGCGTTTTCTCACCAGGTTCTGAATTGACCCCTTTGCTGAACGTTGCGAACATAAACACATTGTTGCTAGGGCAAACTGTTTTCTTTTATTTCAAAAAAAGAAAAAAAATGAACAACAGATAAGCTCAGCACATTGAGGACATAATTTTGGTGCACAATAATGGAAACTTTTAAAAATGCCATTGAAAGTGAAATTACCCTTTATCCCTTTAACTGCCAGCCTACCTAGAGATTTTGTCACATCTTGTTGTCAGGCAATTTTTAAGTGTTTAACTGTAGATTTTTAAATCCAGGGATTTCCAGGAAAATTATATATTGTTTTTTCAGCATAATTTGGGCTTTAACATAAAATGTCTTGTGGCTTTGTCAGTGTGTTCTTAATATTTTTGGGTGAAATATATGGATAATAAATATTTTGTTGTGTTTATTTTTAATAAAAGTGTAAGTTTTTAAGAAAACCATATTGCCTGTAAAAGCCACATTCCTCACGATTACAGCAGTACCTGCCCTGGAGACACCTCATTCTGAAGAGAGCACTTTATGGGAATTTCAACCCCTATTAGCCCCTTGCAGTTAACTTGTAATAACTATCAAGGATTAGGGTTAAACATAAAAAAAATGGTGTGGGGTCCTCCCTCTTCAGCAATACCAGCTTGGGCACCAGCTATGTGGGCTGGTAGACCAGGGTGCGGAGGCAGAGCGCCTGGCCCCCAGCCCTAAAGGCACTGGGCACATGGGCCCTCTTCGGCACCCCCCCTGGCCGTTGGGGATGCAAGAAATCAGGTGGTGGCTTTACAAAAGGTTAAGTGTAAACACACACCCACACTTCAAAAAGTCCTTTATAATTTTTTTTTGCTTTTACTACTTACCTCCTTCGATTTCTGGGTTCTGTTGCACTCCATCAATCGGAAGCCAGAAGCTGGACAGGGGTTTGATGTCTTCTGCCACACTTCCCAGCTCCTGCAGCTCACTCCAGGATTCGACACTCACCCCTGCTGCAGGCAGGGGCCCGTTAATCCCAGCAGAGTGAGCTGACATCAGCTCACTCACTGGTATAAAAGGCCCTAAAAGGCAATAAAAAAACATTTTGCCTCCCCCCTTTTCCCTTTAGGGTGGCCGTTCTCCTTCAAACCCTATTGATAACTATTGCCCAGGGTTTGACTTTAAAACTTCTTTTTTGCCCTTTGCACTCTGATTAATCTATTAGACCTTTTTTATTGCTCTTTCTAAACCCTGCTGTTAATCATATCTATTTATAATATATTTATCTTTTCTGCGTAAATTAGCTGTTTTATCCTTTTTTCACCACCATACTAATATATTTTACTATTAATAGATCTCATATAGTTCTGCTACATGAAAAATATGTATTTACACAAATCATTAATTTCAATTATAAAACAAAGGTAGTGGCACCGCGCTTCTGAAAAGAGCCTAAGGGGGAGTAAATAAATAAATCCAATGCTTCAACGTGTCAGACTCTTATCCCAAGACAGTCTCAACAACCATTAGTAAAAATATAAAGACACAGAGCAAATGAACAAAAATAAATATACAACTTTGTATAAACCATTGCCCACTGGGTGATATATCACACCCGTCCCACAGTCCATGCACCACTTTTGGTATATGATTGTTCCCAAATATTCTCCTATGGATCCCCAGTGTCCCACAGGGCATGCACCGTCAGAAAAAGAACACCCGTGTTCACTTCTAAGCAAAGAGTGCGCTTACCAGAACGTAGACAGGGTGACACCTTAACAGTAACTGAGATCAATTGAAAACTTCTTTGTTATCACGGTGTTCAGATTCCATACGTTCCAACTTCCATATGTTCCAGTATAAACTTCCTTAAATATCTCCAGCCGTTATCACCAAGTACAGACAACATGCAAGAAGAGGACAACACAAATCTAGTGCAACCCAGTTTAAAATTCTCAGCAGAGTTTATTAATAAAGTACACTCACAAAGGTCCAAGATTAAAGCAGACAGATATCCAAATAGTCAAAGTAGTCTTCCTGTCCCCTCTCCACTACGGCCGTTAGTAGGTATGGGTACAATATTGACCAATAGACTTCAATAAAAGTGTTCTGCCTCTTTAAAAAAGAAAGAAATGCCGCTATCCCGCCTAACGCGTTTCACTGATTATCAGCTTTATCAAAGGCTAGTGGCAGGGAATAAGTGGCAACAATAAAAGACATCCAGTCACTATTCAATGCTAGAACAGATATACTGTAGAAGCAATTAAAAAATCAAGGAGGCATGCTATATAATATAGATAACCGCTAATAAAAGTGCACATCTTACCTTACGTGGGTGATGTAATGAGTGTCCACCCGCTACTAAGCAGGTGAGACGCAAGCGGAAGAAGTAGACTCGTAAGTGTCTGTCCTGCGTTCGTGCAGTCTCGGCCGCGTTCGGAGAGGAGATCGGCTATTTCCGCCGAATCTCATTCGGCTGTTTCCGTGAGCGGGAGACGAGGAGGAATTGATACATCCTCGGTCAATTCCGTAAGAAGTCCTTGGCTTCTTACGGAAATGACCGAGGATGTATCAATTCCTCCTCGTCTCCCGCTCACGGAAACAGCTTATTCCCTGCCACTAGGCTTTGATAAAGCTGATAATCAGTGAAACGCGTTAGGCGGGATAGTGGCATTTCTTCCTTTTTAAAGAGGCAGAACACTTTTATTGAAGTCTATTGGTCAATATTGTACCCATATCTACTAACGGCCGTAGTGGAGAGGGGACATGAAGACTACTTTGACTATTTGGATATCTGTCTGCTTTAATCTTGGACTTTTGTGAGTGTACTTTATTAATAAACTCTGCTGAGAATTTTAAACTGGGTTGCACTAGATTTGTGTTGTCCTCTTCTTGCATGTTGTCCGTACTTGGTGATAACGGCTGGAGATATTTAAGGAAGTTTATACTGGAACATATGGAAGTTGGAACGTATGGAATCTGAACACCGTGATAACAAAGAAGTTTTCAATTGATCTCAGTTACTGTTAAGGTGTCACCCTGTCTACGTTCTGGTAAGCGCACTCTTTGCTTAGAAGTGAACACGGGTGTTCTTTTTCTGACGGTGCATGCCCTGTGGGATACTGGACTCAGATCCATAGGAGAATATTTGGGAACAATCATATACCAAAAGTGGTGCATGGACTGTGGGACAGGTGTGATATATCACCCAGTGGGCATTGGTTTATACAAAGTTATAAATTTCTTTTTGTTCATTTGCTCTGTGTCTTTATATTTTTACTATTAATTTCAATTAACCCTATTTTCTTGTATCAACAAAGCTTTCTCTTAAACATTTTGCCTTTACAATGTAATGATGACTTTTATGGGTTTTGTTATTATCCTTTCACTGTTTATTATAAATTAAAGCAAAACTATGACATCCTTTAAAGATATGTTTGTATTAGCTAGCACACATAAAAACCCATAAAGAGAAAACACTTTAGAAATACTTATCCTACTTTTTTTTTATTAAAGTTAAGAAAATGATTTCAAAATTTGATTTATGTTCTAAAAGTACCCTAACTCATTACACATGCACACGGTGTCTCTTGAGATATGTTACTGCAAGCTTTTCGTGAAGTAATTTAAGCAATACATCTTGAGCTAAAGGACACGGAAGCACAAACCAATTAGAATAAGTACCCAGCAGATGGCAGTAGTATACAGTACTTTAATATATTATGTTACTTGTGAAGCTGACTCACATTAATCATACACACGGAAAAGTCTGAACACTACAAACTGACATAGACCTTGCTTTACCTTAATCAATCTTTATTCGACGGTAGATTAAAGTGCTTAGATATGGTATACCTGATTGCCTCGGGTCTAAAGATAAAGCTTTTAAATGCTGCATTATTTTATCTCCTTTTTTCATTTTATGTTATTGCTGTTTGGATGTAATCTATTCATCCTTGATTAAATTGACTTTATTTTGCCTGCATTTTAAACCAGCAAGGTTTGAGGCAGTGTTAAGCGCATATATTTTTTTTATTCTAAGGTTAGGGGGTCATTCATAAAAATGTCTAAAGAACCCATCTCCTTATATAGCAAAAAGCATCATTCTTCTATGAGCAGAAAATACTCCATGAGAATAGGTATACCTCTGTGTTCTTTTTTCACTACCTCATTGGAAAACTTCTACACCTTACCTGAAGAACATATTTACGCCCTAACCCAATGCAGGGAATTTTAAAATGATGTCTTTGCACATTGTGATGACTTGTCGCATGTTTATGAATTTGCATATAAGCCACATATAAACACGGAAGGTTAATGGTAGAACCACATCTTCCATCTAGTGCAGGGATATACAACACTTTATGTTCTAAGGGCTGCATTGTCTTATTGTTCCACAAGCATTATAATGTATATGCAAAGGCAAATAGAGGTAGGCAGAGGTGAGATGGATAGAGGTGAGATGAGCATGAGGATAGTGAGGAAAGGTGAGGAAAGCAGAGGAAAGGCAGGAAGAGGTAAGGTGGAACGATGTGGGTAGAGGTGAGGTGGCACAAGGTAAGGCAGTTAGATGTGTTGTGGGGGAGGTGAGAAGAGTAGAAATGAGCAGAGGTGAGGTGGGAAGAAGGGGGCAGATGTAGAGGTAAGTGAAGATGAGACGAGCAGAGGAAAATAGGTGCCTTCCTAGAACAGAAAGTATTTGCGCAGCGCCCAACACAAGGAATAATAGAATGACCCATTACTCCTTGCAGTGGGTGAGGCTATGCAAATACATTCTTTAAACTGTGCAAATGCTTTCCATTCTAGGAAAGTACCTCTTTTCCTTTACCTTTAAGTAGAGTGTCTCACCCCCATACAGCCAAATACATCTGCCCTAGTGCTGATTAGAGTCGAAACCCTGAAACACATGTCCAATAGTGGATGTTGTTTGGCTGTGTAAATTTAAAGCTAATCTTTGGCTTTGCACACTCAGTGGCTTCTGAGTGCTTTGGATGGCTCCAAGACATAACGAGATGATTTGCATAGCTCCACCCACTGCAAGAAGTGATGGGTAATTCTATTAATCCTTGCATTTGGCAATGTGCAAATACTTTCCTTTCTAGGACCTAATTTCCTTTCATAATATCAGAAAGACCTGCATAAAACAAATGTCTAATATTGCTCTCTTTCTGGATGTAAGAATACTCCAGCAATGTGAATGAAAAATCCTAAAAACATTATACATCATTTTTCAAACAAAATTTGAGGTCAGATGAAGAAAAGTCTGGAGCACAGCTATCTGCCTTATTCATTGTGTCTTATCCTTCAACTTTAGAGTCAAGTAGGGGCTCTTATAGACTGACCTGCCTGCCTGTGAAGTGCTTCAGAGACAACCTATTAGATCTTCTTCTCCAAAATATCCTAGAGCATTGTACATCACAAACTGGGTGTATTAGTACTCATGGGTTGCTCCCAAGGACTATAGAAATAACTTCTATATTAATATTCTTATTCATATTATCTGCAAAAGGTCTCTTGGATTTCTCTATAAAACATATAGTTTAATGAAGAGTGATGAGTGATTCAATAAAGAAAGTTTTACAGGCAGCCATTACCAATAGGGGTGCATTTCAGGAAAAATTCGATTCAGCACCAAACCGAATTTTTGGGGGTTCGTGCTGACCGAATTTCTCCTTCACTGGGCAAAAAAAAACAAACTCACCACCATCCTTGTTCCAGCACCATGATTGGATACAGTGTGCGCAGCGGAAGCTGGCTTGCACAGCTGACAGTGCAGGCGGCTCCCACGGCCGGCCTCCTCCGCTCCCACTGTGCAGTGTGTAGCTTACTTACATGCTGGCAGGGTGGAAACGGAGGAGGCCAGCTGCACAGGTGACCGCACAGCCGGCCTTCCCCGCTCCCACCGTGCGGTGTGCAGCTTGCCTACATGCCGGCACGGTGGGAGCGTGGGAGGCCGGCTGCACTGTCAGCTGTGCAAGCCGACTGCTGCCACCTGCTGAGAGTGCGGCCAGCCTCCTCCGCTCCCACAGTGCCAGCACGTAGGTAATGTACACACCACACAATGGGAGCAGGGGAGGCCACTTATATATAGGTGAGCGATTCTCAAAGATTCAATTCGGACGAACACAAATTTCTTGGAGAAATTCTGCGAATTGGCCAAATCGAATTTTTAGGAAGTTCGATCATCTCTAATTACCAATATAGGACATGATGAACAACCCTAAAATGGAAAACCCTACTCTATTGTGTAGATGTCATAGCAGTGACACTTATAGGCAGGAGGCATAACACCAATAGTGGTCAAGGATTTTAAAACTCTGAAAATGCTGACAAGTTTTAGAAACCTATAGAAAGGCTATATACATCAGACAGTTTGCATGTCTGTGGGGTGCTTGTTACAAGTGAAACAAAACAGAACAAATTATCACATTTTTGGCTAGCCCCACAAGCAAGTTTCTCTAATGGGATAAGCAATAGGTCAGATTAGTTGCATTGGAGAATAACTAAACAGGAATTAAAAAGCAAAAGAAAATTATATTTGTTTCAGGTAATACAACCAAAAGCAATACCCCCTGCAAAGAATAATACAACAAAACATACATTTCAGGCATATATTTTCTTAGAATACACAGAACTAAGATCCAGAATGCAATGACTGAACAGGACACATAGGGATCCCAGGGTGCTAGTACTTACTTTCAAAGAACAAGAACTCAAGATTGGAAACCCATTAACCTACCATGGTCATGGTCACAGGATTGTGGGTCTAGCAGCCCTCAAAAATGTAGTAAGATTTAGAGCCCCGCTAATTTAGGACAAAGCTAGGAACCTAGCAGTCCCAGTAGCATGGGAGCCTGCTAATAAAATTAGCAGCTTTTGGAAGGCCTCAGAGAAGGATAAGAAAGTCTGCCAGCTTACTGACATAAAGTAGAGCAATCACAGAAGACACTGTCAGAACGAATCTGAATCCTGCTGCCCCTATTTAGGGGAGCTCCAGTCATAATGAGGGCTGAGAGCTAGAGCAGCCCCACAAGATATACACTGTTTGCCACTAAACAGAAACTGTGCAGAAACATTTGTTTTTGGGGGGAATTAACAGCTTTAGGAAAAGTCTATTTCAAAGGTACTGATTTTTGTTGTGGAAGCTGTTTTTCTACAACTTGTAATTTAATACTCACTTGCATACCGTGTAGTATTTCAGCTAATGATACCAGCTTACCAGTTCAAATTAAAAGTTGCTTTATAGTTATGTAAGACCTTTGTAGTTTAAAGTATTTCAAGTGTTTTCTGTATATTGTAATCTCCAGTTCTCCTTTGTGGATTAGGTTGACTCTCTTTCAATTTGGCTCTGTATAATACCTGAAAGATTTCATATGAACGCTGTTTCTCTCTCTCAAGGAGGATTTCAACCCTGATAAAACAAACTGTGGCCCATTGTCAGACACATATTCCTCTGGGTTGCCTTCTCTGCTGAAGACTTTAGAGACAGATAAGTATAGTAGCAAACATTAAATGAGAAGCAAAGGCAGTTGCTGGTCATTTACTGTAATAATGTATTAAATAAATAATGTATTAAAATGATACATTTGCTAATCAGCAGCCCATGGGTGCACCTGTGACCTGCAATATCAATAGGGAGTTTTTCCTATGCAGAATCATTAAAAAAAAAAGGATCATGAACGAATGAAGGCTGATGAAAGTTAGAACATATGTTGTGACAAGTACTCTAAGAATGAATGGCAGTTAGCATTCATACCTTGACAACATTTTAGTTTATGCGGTTGTCACGCTGTTCATACAAATTCTAGGCTACTTTGATGCCCAGTTTTAATTGAATTTTGTATATCTAAAGAGTAACAATAGTGCCGCTTACTTAAGATGGCTCATATATTCATTGGCTATATGCTGTATTGAACCAGACCTTCACCCTAAATAAAAGCATATCTTGTATGTTTCAGGCACCCTGTACATACAGATTGGCCAAATTAAAAATGGTCCTATCTGCACCTATTGCCTTTTTTGAGCCTTTAAACACCCAAGATGACGGCACATGTAGTCTTAGGCTGCCTGAAAACAGGAAATGTCTTCTGACTGTGTCACTCTGCATTATGGGATTGATGTCCTTTGCCTGAACCCAGCTCTGCTCTGTGTGAGCAAAGCACCCCACTCCACCCCACCCCTGCACTTCCTGCCCCTCTCAAATCCTCAGTATTTGTGATGCTTTTGAGGCAAGATGGCTGCGCCCGTATCCTAGAGTTCTGACCAGAGTTGCAGCCCAGCAGGGGAAAGAATAAAAAGTAAGCTACTAAAACCGTAAAATCGAATAATCTTAGATGTTGGGGAATAGCTTTTTTAAGGGCCGGTTTAAAGTTGTAGAAAGGGCACAATTTATTTTTAATTAATTTGCAACTTGTTTTGCAAAATGTTTTGTAACTGGTTATCACCCAAGTCCTAAAGTCAGGTCAAGGGCGGAACAATATTCAGAAGTCCTCTTAACCTGGCCACTCATTCATCAACTTACTACCATCAGGCCTGCATTTTAAGGTTCCTCTTATAAGGGAACCAATGCATTAAAGGAAGAAGCAAGCCGTGCTGTCAGTGCCTGCCACCAACCACCCAGCACTGGACCTCAGCGTCAGGAGAGCTGATGGTGACAACATCCACGAGGAAGGAGGTGAGTTTTTTTTTTTTTTTTTCAAAGGGATTTGGATAAACACAAATTCCTTGAGGAAACTTGGCAAATTGAATTTAAAAGATTTGCTTATCTGTAACAGTCACTCCTAGACCAGGAGCTTTTTGGGCTTCATTGTCAGAAGAAACACTGCATTTGCACTTTGTACACCTTTGCAGGGCACATACCAGCAGCATAATTTGGTTTGTGTATTTGCATTGTAGATTAACCCTTACTTTATTCATCCACCATAGTAGAAATGTTGGATCCACAGCTTGTATGTTCCCAGAAGTCCCACATGCTTGCCTTACATTTGCCATTGTCAGTTAACT
Source organism: Gastrophryne carolinensis (assembly GCA_027917425.1). NCBI lineage: Eukaryota > Metazoa > Chordata > Amphibia > Anura > Microhylidae > Gastrophryne > Gastrophryne carolinensis. The sequence goes on from CM051236.1 coordinate 169,988,363, forward strand.
CTTGTCCTAGGAGCAGTCCTTTTCGAATACACATTTGATGCAGTAACCCTGCATTTTTGCACACATGTAGCAAAGTAAACCTCAATTTGGGCACTTATGTGATTCAGCCAGCTACATTTTTTGAGCAAGGTTTTTTTAGTGAGACTTTGAGCACAAGTGACTATACTTATTGCTAGTAAGAATTCTCCCAGATGCATTCGTTCTTGCATGATTCAGGGAACCCAAATAACCTTTGAGACAGGCTATTAAGACAAGAAATTGGTGGGAGAATTCCCTCCATATTTTCGCAGAGATGGAGCCTTTTGATGAATAACTTGCAAGCATTTAATCCAAGGTTAAGGTAATATAATTTACTGAATAACTCAATGAGATTGAATGTGCACGCTTTCGAATCAGTTCAAGCTTCTTCTTCAGGCATGATACAGATATGTAACTTAAACACACATTTATACAGAAAACTACAAAGGAGTCACAATTGTTTTTCTACTGACACACGTGAAAAATAGCAAAGTCATAAAATCGTAAGCTGTGAGATAAGAATCAGGGGGATTATGACAATGGGCTAATAAGAATGAGAGGGGCAGATTTAGTTTCTTTCTTAGCTCTTAACCTGTCTGTCCAGCGTAAAATGCTGATGGACACTGTACATACATGATCAGGTATACTACATTAGGAGATTTGCCTGTGAAACTACCAGGTATTTTGTAATTATGTTTATACTGGGTTTTGGTATTCTGGTGGTGGTCTAGATGTGTGTGCAGGTTTCACAACTTTTCTACATGCAGGGCCATGTCCCATTGTGTGCTGGAACACTTAGGGAGCTCTTCACAATGAGTTTTCTGAGATTAAAAGGTTGTCTGTATGCCAACAGAGGAGGATGTGGGAATATCTCATAAAGTCTCTTCCTGTGTTGAAGGGATTGGAGCTCCTACGCAATTTTCCTTAGAACCCCCGGGCATGGATTGTATGTGACAACCAGTGGAACACGGTTCTTCTTTTGGGATTCTTTATATTGCAAGAGTTTATCTCTGGGGATATGGACTGCTTTTCGTAACTGGGTCTCTGTTGTTGATGGTTTATAGCCCTGCTTAATAAAGTCCCTTTTTAGATTGTCCACATGTGTGTTTGTGTCTGTAGTATCAGAACAGAGTCTGTTGTATCTGATCCCCTGGATGAATACGATGGATCCCTTGATGTGGTTTGGGCGGAAGCTGTTATGGTTATGGTATGTAGGTTCGTCTATGGGTTTCCTGTAGATGGATGTTTGTAAGTCCTTCCCCTTAGCACATATGGTGGTGTCAAGGAAATTGATTTCTGTTGGTGAATGGGTGAGTTTCAAATGTATTGTGGGATGGAAGTCGTTAAAGTTCATGTGGAAATCAATGGCTTACAGACCAGATGATTAGGATGTCATCTATGTAACGAAAATAGGCCGTTGACAAAGGGGCATATTGTGATAGGAACTCATCTTCCAGTTTTGCCATAAATAAATTAATGACACAATTTTATGTGTCATTATGACACAAATTGAATAGACTGGACTCATCACAAGGTCTGATATTAAACAGGCTTTCTGGGCTGAGAGCAATAAAAATTCCACACGCTCTCTCTCCCCCTCTCGTTCCTATCTGCCCACCATTAATTGTCATAATCCCCCTATTTTTTATCTCACAGCTTACGATTTTACGAATTTGCTATTTTTCATGTGTGTCAGTAGAAAAACATTTTTGACACCTTTGTAGTTTTCAGTATAAATGTGTATTATGCATGAAGAAATCTGTATTATGCCTGAAGAAGAAGCTTGAACTGCTCTGAAAGCTTGCATTTTCAATCTTATTGAGTTAGCCATTAAATGGTATTATCTTAACCTTGGATTTCCTGGTTACATCGATGGCTAACACGGTACAACAACTTACTGAATACCTTGCTACATTTTGACTATTCTGGACCTCTGGCAATTTTATTGGAATATTTTTTCAGGGGTGGGGGGTTTAATACAGTTTTAGGTTCACACCTATCCATTGCGTTAAGAGCAGACATTTTGTAAGTATGCCGTGTTTTTTTATGTGTTTGCATTGTATTGTGCGAAAAACATTTTTTTGCAAATACAAGCAAAATGCAGGTACATTGCGTTATACATGTATTGCTCTTTTCTATAGACTTCTTTTGGCCAGTTCTAGCATATATGTGACCTGGCCTATTAAAAACAATTAGCAGCATTTTCTTTTGCATTTTGATTATGTTGCCCAATGCAACACAAGTGGATAGATGTGAACAGAGATTAATATTTCTATTTTTTAATTTTTGATAATTAAAATTCAAGTTCTATAAAGTTCTAAGTAAAAATATGCTTAATTAACAATTATGGTGTTGTGTGATTAATTGCTAAATTATTGGTTACATTTACATGATTAAATAGGTATTTCACACATTTCAAGAGTCAAGTCACACATTTAAGAAAACACTAGAAAAATCTTAAAACACATTACTACAAAATATTCTACTAGCCAGGGCTCCTCCAAATTGTCAGATTATTAAGGACCCCTTACTAGTTCACAATGGGTTAAGTGAAAAAAACACACCACACACAAAAAATGGTAATTTTTTTTAGAACAATACTTACCCCCTTTTATTACTGGTGCTGTCCACCACTTTCCTTGCCACCCTCTGATGTCTTCAGCACACTACTAGCTTCTGCCATTCACTTCCTCTGCAGGGAGGGGCTAGAGATGTGGCAGACCCCAGTGTGGACTGGATTTCTGTGGAGAGCAGTGTAGGACAGTGCGGACCGATGGACAGTGAGGGAGCAGTGAAAAAATCACAAGAAGATTTGGATTCTTGTTGAAACGTTTTTTTTCCTCTTGTATTCAAAACAAACGCTCTATCCAAAAAGCTCTAAAAAATCTTCAGATGGATGGCCCATATAGCTTGTATATACTCTTTTTTTGCTAATATGGCTAGATAATGGTCAGGGCCTGCCTTAGGTTAAAAGACGCCCTGTGTGTTTGCCCTCCCTCCCATAGCCAAATGAAGCATGAGTCTGATATCATCTAAAAAGTATATTAAACATCAACTGCTAATCAAATGGCTGGGAGGGGGGACATTATTCAATTTGCAATGTTGCTGAAAAAGAGGTAGTTGCCCCCTTCCTGGGCCATTTGATTAGCTACCCCCATTTAATCAAGAACAGGGAAAAAAGGTTTCACAGCCACAAAAGATATTGTGCAGGTGCTTGTGGCAGGCAGACAGGGGTGTTGAAATATAGTAGAAATGGCCCTGGGGGAAAAATATATATGAAAACAAAATTACAAAAATGAAGTGTCCGCACACCTCGCACACCCTGGCCCTGATCATGGTACGCAGTGAGCTTTTACTACTTTCTGTGCCATCTCCTCTTAGATTGTAAGCTCTAGCGAGCAGGGAGCTGATTACTTTTGATTCCTGACTAGTTTGTTGCTATGTAATGTATTACTTTGTATTATACATAAACCCTGCTGAATATGTTGCCACTATATAAGTAAAGAAAGAATATAATTATAATTATAATACACAGTGCACTGTAGATAATATAATAGTTCCACCTACAAGGTTGAGGAACGCCACATATATCATATGTACAGTTAATAAAATTCTGTATATCTATTAAAACCGTATACTCAGAAATGGCATTGCAATTCTATATTTACTTCATAAAAATAAATATATAGCCAAGCTCATAGCGGGTGCCAGCGTGAACCAAAATGTTTCCCTCTGTGTTTGAAGGAAGTCTTCCCTCTGTACCATTTTGAAAGTTAATCTGCACTGAAACCACTGAAACTGTATTTGCTTTAAATTTTCTTTAATAACTGCAAAGTACTTTTGCTGCCAGCAATTACCGGCCTATATATTCTATCCTTACTTTAGAGATATAGTAAGTCACCATTACCAAAGAAAAAATTCAATTTCCATACCCTCTAGTGCCACAGGAAATCAGATAAAACAGGGAATTCGCAACAGATTTTTTTCCTGTGCAAAATGAATGGAAATAAATTTGGTAAAATTGTAATGCCTTTAGATTATTTGAGTCCCAAGGCCAGTCAGTGCACTTCAGACAGGTCGGAACTCACAGGAGCATAGATCCAATTCTAGCAGAAGAAAAGTTATCTTTAATGCCAAGTTCACTCTGACATTCAAATGCACTAACACAACCCCAGAGGTGTGCTAAAAGGCATTAAACAAAATATATTCACAAAAGACTTTCTTCTCAGAAAAATCATCCTGTGATTTTACAGCATTGTATAAAAGTATCTATGCCTGTCTGCAGTAATTCCTTTAAATATCTTTACAGAGTAAATGCCGCAGCGATTGTTGTCAACCAGTCTTATGCCCAAAAGCCTCACTTTTCATTTTCATTAAACCTTTAAATTATAGGGTGAATAGATGCAAGCAGAGAAAGAGGAGGAAGAAGATAAGATGCAAAGGATAAAGATAAGGGATATAAACATAAATAGGAGAAGGGGAGAGGCATGAAGAAAGCTAACTGGACACTAATCATCACCTGGCTTGTGATGTTGTCAGACTCCAGTGCAACTGTCCTGAAGAATTTACCAACAGACAGGCATATTTTATTTAAGCAAAAGAGAGGTACAGCCCCTCTTGACTCTTTATACAAAGCAGGAATAAGGTAATTGCCTCTGGCCTCAGTGACTTTCAATGTCAGTGTCTTGCATCTGGCCTCAGTGACTCTCATTGTCAATGTCTAGATACTTTTTATTGTCACACATGCTTTGTTTTCACCTTTTCCTGTCTGTGTCAGAAAATTACATATTTTTTCTTTCACAGCAAATTAATTGTAGAAAACACTACTTAAAGAAATGCTGAAATAATTACCCCTATATTGTTTGGTCCTTTCACACCTGGCCATTTGTGTCACTGTAGAGTATAAATACTCTAATGTGTCACAAATGACTAGAAAATGCAGCCATTAAAATATTTTTTAATATTTAATATTTAAAAAATGCTGCATGCTTGCAGCGCAACCACAAGAATTCTACGTGCACCACAGGTAAAAACATGTATGTATTGTGCGTTGCAGTGAAAGGGCTATACTCAGCTCCACCTCCCGATCCTTCACTGCTGGTTCCCTGCCACTGTTCCGGTCAGGCACTGCTGCAGCCAGCTTTTTGGGGGCCTAAAACCCTCTGTTCCAGGAAGGACTAGTGGAAGACCCCCAAAAGGTGTCTGATCCAGAGATATTGGTCTTGCTGCTGCCTGTTATCTCTGGGGCACCTTGCCAGTGCCACTGCTGCTGCCTTCAGGTGCCCATGCCCATGACCGGAGGCAGGATTCAATGGGGCAGCACAGAGTGGCATGTACATGCCTCAGTGGCATCACACCGTAGGCACAGCAAAGCACACAATTGCTTGTGAGATGCAAAGTGTGAAAGGAGCCTATGTGTGTGGTACATGTCACCTGCTGAGGATGAAATCATTTCACTTAGGTTGTTCCTGATAGCTGTCTGTCTAGCCCCCCTTCCCAGCAGGAATTCATATATGGGACTGAATAATTATACATTAGGGTTGCATTTTTTTTTTACAGTTTTTGGGAGTAAACGCGGTTTCTCACAAGATTTTTCCTTGGTGCAATTTAGCATCATGTTTAGCTGTGCATTTTTTTAAACATTTGCACAGCTAAATATGAGGCTGAATTGCACTGTCAGGAATAGAGTAAATAAGATTAAAATAAATAATAAGAGTAAAAAAATACCCACGGGGCTGAATCAGCCCTAATGAAGTCAATACTAGTCCATTACTCCTTTGGGATTTCATATCCTGCATTAATCATCCAGTATTTTATCCTCCAAATCCAGCATTGGTTTTACCACATGTTTCGTTTATATCTAGTACAGCATAATGCTATGCCCAGTGTCAATTAACCTGTATCCTTGTATCCTTTCATAAGTATAATTTAGCATGTTGGGTATGCTACCTCCCACCTATTACCCCTAGTGGTTATCAGAAATTGCATATTGTATAAAGTGGTCCCATATATAGTATATAGTGTATATATAATGCTTGTTGTTGTGGATTGTTGCATGTGTATAAATGTAGTTGATTATGTGTTCCTACTGAATAGCAGCAGCTGGTTTAAAAGCCAGCTTAAGGAACAGTGTAACAAGATGATGGAATCTCCATCACCACTTTTAAGTTTACTTAAGTTGTAGGCAACCATTAGTGTCCCCTAAGCTAATTAGAAAAAAAACAGACATTTTTAAGAAGGTATTGGAAGTGGGCCAAAGTGAAGAGATGTAGACTGTAGATGTCTCCTTTGCTACACAAGGAAAAAGAAGTATGGCTCAGAGTAGGACATTCCAGTCCAAACTAGATGATTGGCTCTAGGTCTTTATATAAAAGGCTAGACATGTGTGGATTAAAGATAAAAGAGTGTGAAGCCATAGAGAGCGAATAAATTGGACAGAGAGAATCCTCTCTATGAATAGGACATAGAAGACAGAATGTGTGCTCCCTGATGCCTTGGAGGATGGATTTAGTCTTAGTGACTGGAGAATCACAGTGGACTAATCTCCTAGAGACACTTTAGACTGGCTGGCCAGACTAGTACCCCTCTGGAAGGGATGGGGCAGAAAGGCCACATTGAGCATGCCCTGGGTGCTTTGACGAGAGAACACTGTACTGAGCCAAAGTCCTGGAGAGTGGGCCAGAGTAGTACTCTGGGGGACAGGGGACAGGAAACAGAACAGTGATGTGCATTTCTCAGGGATGGGAAAACACAGCCCCAACTATGTGTATGCCAAGCAAGCTGAGAGTAACTGGAGAAGAGAGACCCTAAGTGCCAGGAGTGCTCCTCCTGTGTGTAAATGACAGTGCCAGTAAAAAAAGACCTTTTGTTTACCTTGAAGCTGCTGAGGTCCTCAACTGGACCCTAGGTAAACAGGGACCTTCTGCTTGGTTTCATTTTCCCAGGAACCGAGTGAGTACCTTGCCAGCCTTTCCCCTAGCCTAGAGAGAGCCCCTTCACATGCCTGGACCTGTCCTCCTCGGTCAGCCATGTTGTCTGGCTATTCTGTTTACATCTTCTACTACTGACCATGGCCAAGTTCTACCTGTGGCCAGCCCTTTTTCCACTGCCAGGGACTGGATGGGCTTTATTACAAATCTGGATTGGTAAGGCAGTTAAAAGGACCACCAGTTTAAAAAATCAAGGCTTAATAAATTGTTCCCATAAATCCCCCACTGGCAATCAGTGGCTTAAGCTCATGCAGATATTGTGCAATAGCATGCAGAACATGCGCTTTTGAACTAGATGGGAGTGACCATCTTGCTTTACACCTGTGGAGCCCTGCTTCTGAAAAAATTCAGTCAAAATTGTTGCAAATCTCTGTGCAGTCATCCCTTATTTCTAGTAGTAAGCCATTTGCATTAATGACTTGTCATTGCTCTGCTCACAGAAGAGATCTTCTAGATACATTGTAGATACAATGCCAGAAAAGTATTTTCATTTGTCAGTCAGGACAGAACAGTAATTACACAAGAACACAAATGGCCTAGCAAGTTTTAGAGCTGCACATCCAAAGTCCATGTTATGAGCAAGCTCAAATGGATTTCATATGAACCATAGTGAGGATGTATTAGCTACATTTTCAGAAGAAAGTGTTTTCAATATTTTTTCCACTTTTATTTTTTACATTCATATTCTGGAATATAATAACAGAATAATGTAAGAGGTAAGTGTGTGACCTCTGAAATTTCCTTTTAATATACTAATATGTATCAGACTACTATAGTCATTTCAGGAGCTCTCATGAATGTTATCACACACCTACTGTTTTACAATGTTAGTATAGACCATTAATTTTATATGCTTAATCAAGCCTTCTTGTTATAAAACCATTGCAAAACATTTCTCATTACCTTGATTTCAGCCAGATGAAATGTGAGAATTCTCTAAGTGTACTCTTAAGCAGTTTAATTAAATGTAATAATCATTAGTTCTGTATTTGCAGGTATTATGCTGAAAACAAATGTAACATCAAACAGGTACATCCTGCTATTAAATAAGAACTTGAACTAGCAGTAAAGCTGGAAGCATAGTATAAGTAACAAAATCTATACCTTCTGGCTGGTTTTACACCAGCGTAATTGCACTAGCGCATATGCAGGGCACTTGAACTTTTGGAGGAGCACCCAGCAATTGCTGTGTTTGGTGTCTGGAGGACATTAACATTCTCCACTCAATGGAGTGGAAGTGCGGCGTCCCTTAAGACGCTGCAGGCAAGTCTTTTGTGGAGCGCCCTGCAAACGTCTGAAGCATATGTGAACGCACTCATAGATTACTATGGCCAGTATTTCACAGGCAGATGTGGGGCGCTCGCCGAAAACACAAGCTCTCTGCATCCACGCTGGTGTGAAACCAACCTAACTTTCTCAATGGGGGAGGGGAATTGCCACTGCAGCATGCCTGTGATCCTTCTGCTTGTATTGCACCCATGGTAAAGAAAGATGGGTACATGGCTGTCCAGTGACGGACTGGGGCCAAAAATCAGCCTGGGATTTTACCAGCACCTGACCTACCCATGACCAGCCAATGGCATCTCTGCTGTTTCCTGGCCAGCCACCCAATGTGCTCCAAGGCTGAGGCTATATCATTAGGGTGAGGACATGGGATGGGGTTGCTTGGGTGAGGGGATAGAGTGGGGAAGGGGGGCTGGGATTGGATGGCAGTGTTAGTAAAGCTAGCAGCCCAGACTGCCCCAAAGCAGTACAGCCTACCGGGCATTCGCCCCGGGTCTCCCTATGGCCAACATCTTAGGCTGGTTCAGAACAGGGAGAGCAGGGGGATTCTAGATCAAAAAGGAGTTCTTATCTATCTCTCTTCCTTACTGTTTTTGGATAATCTAAGAGCCATGATTAAGCTTCACTGGACACCCCTGATGTACACTATGGAAAATGTTGAATTAGAACATACCATCAAATCCCTTTGCTCCAAACACCAGTCACAAATATTTGGTCCTTTATTAATTGTGAAAAATTATTCAGTATTTGTGTGTGGAAAATGTATGCAAGCCTTTGAATCTAATAAGTAGTATAACCCAGAAATAACTAAACATTTCTGATAATTGTTGATTAGTCCAGCACATTAGCTTGGAAGAATTTTAGCCTATTCCTCCACACAAAACACATGTTGGAGGGTGTCCTCCCATGAACTGCTTGTTTGTCCAGGTGATCTTCTCTTCTTGATTTGGCTTGATATGTGGGTTTCCTTCTTGATGTTGCATGCTGGTCCTTAGCGTAAGTGTTTTCAATTCAGAGGAGCCTATTCGCCCTTCTAAGAGTTTTGGCTCACGGTCACTGGTGAATGCATTTTTACCCAAATGTTTCACTTTTATTGACTACTGCTCTCTGAGAATTATTCAACCCCTTTGTGACAAACACCTTTAGCATCTTTACCTAGTAAAGTTTTCACTAATATTCTTGGGTTTGCATTCTGCAACCACCTTCTTTAAATATCACCAAATATTTGTTCATATGGTTTATGTCTAGGTTTAAGTGAGTGTGATGGCCGTTCCAGACTTCTCCAGGACTTCTTCCGAAGCCAAGTCTTGGTGGACTTTTTGAACTTGTGAACTATGCCTCCAGCTGGATCTCCAGACACATGCAGTGTCCTAACTATGTCTTTGCATCCTTTTCCTTGACATTCTTCTTTAATACTTACATCTCAATTAAGATCTCCATCATATTTTATGTGTATTTTTCTATGTATCATTTCAAAATGAGCTCAGTTTACTCCAGCACACATTCGAATCACATACAAATCAGTAATGTGATGTTAATATAGCATTGCATGACATGTGTTGATGTGGTTGCACAAAAGTATTTATCTATAAATACAGAAAGATGTTGGAATCATTTTCATTTATGCTATTAGCTCCTTGACTGACTTTGCAAAGTGTAAATTGCGTTTCTTGCTACTTGTTCTACAAATTCTCTTTTGCTGGCATATTGTTTGCCATGTTGCTTTCCATCTAAAAAAGACAAAACATTTTTTTTCAATATACCTGTTCCAAGTGAACACAATTTACAAATCTCTTACTAGCCCTTTTACAACATAAATACATACATTTGTATAGAGGTTTGCACTATCGATCATTTTTAAGCATAAGGAGAAAGCAGCCAATAAGGTGGCTGGCCTGCACTTGGGGTAAAGACCAGTAAAGACCCAGTGGTGTCCGAATTGGTACAAGGGGTATTCCAGAAGACTTACTTACTTAGGAGTCAAAGAATTGCTAAGTCTGTCAAATAGTATCTATTTAAAAAGTACAGAAATTAGAGATAAAATTAATCAGAGTAGATTACAGTCTTGCTTGGCATGCCTGTTCCCGAGAGGGTATTGATCCTACCACCCCCAGCCCTACAGGAAAGCTATACCCACCTTTTGTCTACGGGTCTCCTCTCCAACATGAAGTCAGAAGGCCAGAACAGACAGATGGTGCCTGGCACCCTCTCTAAATGGAAGCTCCTGAGTTGCATTGTGTGCTCTAGTCTCTGGTCCTCTGGCAGAGGAGAGACTCATGAGAAAAAGCTGTCACAGCCTTGCCGGGGGATTGAAAGTTGGCGGGGGGAAAGGAAGGGTTAGTTAGAATGGGAAAATGAGGGGAAAGGATTAGAATGCTTGGGATAATATAAATTAAAAAAATGTGCAAATTGTAAAATAACATGTTTTAATAGAAAACTCAATACTGGCGAAAATAAATTCAGCAAATTGCATATTTAGCAATTTGCTATGTAACATTTCTATTGTCATTTATGGGACCGGTGATCCAAGTGCAGGACAAAAATTTGAAAGTAGGCTAGCATGCCTCTGTGCACTGAAGCATCTTCTAGGGAAAATAAATGATAATGAATTTGGTGGTAATTGGCAAGCAAGTGAACTAGGAGGGAAAAAAATAAAGCTAATTTGCACTATACAAGATGCACCTGGAGTTTAGAGGAGGAAAATAAGTAAAAAAGATATTCTGAACCCAACTGCTAAAAATGACACCCCCAGCCACACAAGAATATGATAGCCCCCCAGCATCAATATGACAGCCCCTCAGCATGAATATAAAGCCAGCACACTACCTTTTTGCACCCCCCTATATCTGCCCTGGTCCCCAACAGAAAGGGGTACAATGCAAAGATTGGGGCCCAGCAGTTAAATCCCAACTCTGTGAGCTCCTTTCTTGGGGGCAAGAGTGGGCTGGGTGATGGGCCCCACTGGCAGTCCTGTTAGTGGGGCCCAGAAGACTCCCTAGCCGTCTTTGTGAAATATTTTGTGCTGAACAACGTGTGCGGGAGGGTGGAGGATGGATGGCAGCATTTGCAATAGACCAGATACATTGGGTGAACATTAGGAAGTGGAATTTGTTTACTGTGAATATTGTTATGATGAATGCCACCATTTGGCCAATGCTACCTTTTTTTACCTGCTCACTGCTCGCTTCATCTCTATTCGCAAGATTCACAGTAAGGTGTCAGATACTCGGAATGCATACTCTGCACAGTCTGCTATATTACAAACACCTTGACCAGCCCTCCCGCGCACGCAGTCAAACAATGGACTGCAGAATTTCTCACACTCTCGGCTGGGGCTTTGCTCCACAGTTTTCCCTCACTTTTGGGGGGGAAACATATGCCTTATGAAGCAAAAAATACAGCAATTAAATCCCATGTATGACTATATTGTGAATATATTGATGGCAGAAATAGCAAACACTTAAAGTGGACCAACACCCACCGGTGATCGGCCCGGGAATCTATAAGATTCCCGGGCCGATCACCTCCCTCCCCGCGGGACATCCGACATCGGGATGTCCCGTGGGGTGAAACCCCCCCAAACACCCCAAACTCCTTACCTTATCTTCTATCCGCCGCCGCCTCCCTCGCGCCCCTCTAGACGTGCGCGTGCCCGCGCCAGCCGTCCGTGAATGGCCGGCGCGGGCACGCGCGCGTCAAGAGGGACGCGCGGGAGGCGGCGGCGGCGGAGCCGCTTGTCCGCGGCTTGTCCGTCGGCCCGGAGAGAGGTGAGTTCGGGGGGTTCGGGGGGGTTTCACACAGCGGGGCACCCCGATCGGGGGTGCCCCACCGAAGTGGACCAAGACCCAGGATAGTCAAAATCCTGGGTGTTGGTCCACTTTAACCTGGTAAATCTGGTAAGTTGCATTTGCTTGATTTCAGGCTTGTTTTAAACTTTTCAACCCTGGAGGCATCCCAAAATGGGGGTGGAGATGGGAACAGACCTTAAGTGATTATTGGCTGGAGATTCCCTGCACCTCACTGGGTGCTGGAGTGGATCAGTTTGACAGATGTGCTTGAATACTCTACACAGAGCATTTATTTACAAATTCTACCTAATCAGAGACATTCAGCACCACACCTCCAGTACTTCGCTTATTCAGACTCCATCAAATATCTGTAAGTGTTGGGTTTTGGAGAGTTTTATCTTGTAAGTCTGTACTGAACCTGGTCTTTCCTCAGGTAGACTCTTCACATACGAAGGTTCCTTATTATATTGATTTTTAGGGATGAGCGAATCGATCCGGACGAACCCGGATTCGATCCGAATTTCATGAAAAATTTGATTCGGATTGAATCCGAATTTCCCCGCGATTCGATCGCTCGAAGTTTTCCTTTAACATCCATTCATTTACATTTACAGGCATTCTAAGATGGCGGACGGGACATGTCCAGACATCAACCCCGCGCCAGTGCAAGCTGGGACAGTCACATGCAGCCTATCAGCAGCCAGCAAGCCCGGTGACGTCACAGCGCTATTTAAGTCGGCCATCTTGCTTTTCCTTACTCATTTCTCTATTGCATTCGTGAGAGACAGAACGTTGTAGTGAGGGAGAGAGGCAGTTAGACAGACAGGGACAGGCTGGAGACAGGCAGGAGACAGGCAGGAGACAGACAGAAAGTCAGCGAAAAACAGGGAAAGTTAGGAAAAATCGGAGGCAGTCACAGGGAGATTTTTTTTTTTTTCATCCAGCCTGAGTGTTTGTTACTGGCTGGGTGACAGGCTTTGTTAGCGTTTTCAGGCTGCTTATACTAACTAACTGTGCATATATACTGAACTGATCTTAAGTCTGCTGTGAGGCATCCCATTCTGTGACTACAGCAGCCTCTATTTAAGACCATATAACCATTTGCACTTATTCTAATTGAAATTAGGCCTGATAAAGACACTTTTGCTGTGCATAGCACTACTGGTCCCTGCCAGGGGCACTCCTTTTTGGGGCATCCCATTCTGTGACTACAGCAGCCTCTATTTAAGACCATATAACCATTTGCACTTATTCTAATTGAAATTAGGCCTGATAAAGACACTTTTGCTGTGCATATTCTTACTGCTGCCTGCCAGGTGCACTTCTGTTGGGGCATAACATTCTGTGACTACACCAGCCTCTATTTAAGACCATATAACCATTTGCACCTATTATAATTGAAATTAGGCCTGATAAAGACACTTTTGCTGTGCACAGCACTACTGGTCCCTGCCAGGTGCACTCCTTTTTGGGGCATCCCATTCTGTGACTACAGCAGCCTCTATTTAAGACCATATAACCATTTGCACTTATTCTAATTGAAATTAGGCCTGATAAAGACACTTTTGCTGTGCATAGCACTACTGGTCCCTGCCAGGTGCACTCCTTTTTGGGGCATCCCATTCTGTGACTACAGCAGCCTCTATTTAAGACCATATAACCATTTGCACTTATTCTAATTGAAATTAGGCCTGATAAAGACACCTTTGCTGTGCATATTCTTACTGCTGCCTGCCAGGTGCACTCCTGTTGGGGCATCCCATTCTGTGACTACACCAGCCTCTATTTAAGACCATATAACCATTTGCACCTATTATAATTGAAATTAGGCCTGATAAAGACACTTTTGCTGTGCATAGTCTTACTGCTGCCTGCCAGGTGCTCTCTGGTTTTTGGGGCATCCCATTCTGTAACATACCATTAACCTCTGCATTTACTGTAAGCTGCACAGTTATTTAAAGAAAGTTGGCCTGTATGAGCCTGCTAACACACTGCTGCTGTGTGCATATATACTGATCTCAAGTCAGCTTTGGGGCATCCCATTCTGTAACATACCATTAGCCTCTGCATTTACTGTAAGCTGCACAGTTATTTAAAGAAATTTGGCCTGTATGAGCCTGCTAACACACTGCTGCTGTGTGCATATATACTGATCTCAAGTCTGCTTGGGGCATCCCATTCTGTAACATAACATAACCTACCTACCATACTAAGCAGCTCTCTTATTTAAACTAAGTAGGCCTCTTATTTACACTAAGCAGCTCTCTTATTTAAACTAAGCAGGCCTCTTATTTACACTAAGCAGCTCTCTTATTTAAGCTAAGCAGCTCTCTTATTTAAACTAAGCAGGCCTCTTGGAGGCTGATTGTCCACTTTTGGGTGTGCATTTATATTCGGTTTCATATACAGTGGGGTATCCCAATTTGTAAGATAACCTACCCCAACCATGTAAACTAAATAGGCCTGTTGCAGCCTGAGTTTCTCTGCTTGCGTATGGCCTGCATTACAATCTGTCTCTTTCAATGACACTGCTGCCTGGGGTATCCCAATTTGTAAGATAACCTACCCCAACCATGTAAACTAAAGGTTACGTCCTTCCAGAAGGAAAACTTATGCCGAACACTATTTTTGTTAGGGGCATTGACCTTTGGATTGATCGGCATGAAATTAAGGTTTTTTTTTCAAAGTATGGCGCTGTAAAGAAGGTCAAAATTATTTCTCATACTTGGATTATTGTTGCTGTATAGGGTCGCCCTGAGGAAGCAACGTGTGGCCGTTGCGACATGCGTTGGCGGATTTACTGTGGGGGTAGGTCCAGTTGGTATACTTACTTTATTACAATGATTGTTCCATGACTTTTTCAACCACCCTGGCTGGCCTTTATTTAGATGTGGTTTAGTTGGTTTTGAGATTGCACAGCCTATATTGTACAGGCATATGGTTTTGCTATTATTATGTTTGTTTGAACTAATTGCACATGTATATATGTATATATTTCTCACATGGATGAATTTTGAATTAATTTGATAGATATCTCACTTGACTATAGATGTTCCCAGCCTAGTAGAGATAATTATTGGAACGTTGCTATCTTGACATTTATATTCATTTTTATACCCTGGCGCCCCCTAGTGTGCTTGTTTTGTGTCATATATGTTTTTTAATGTGTCTTTTGGATAAATGTTTTATGTCTTAAATATAATAAATTTATATATTTTTATACCTTAAGAGGGTAGTGCCCTATTTCTTTATCATCTGTCTTGGAACAAACTTTGGGGTGTGTGGGGACCCTATACAGCAACTGTCCTTTCCCCTTGTGGGCAATTTTTTGTACCAAGTTTAGTGAGCACACTCCCATACTATTATTACTTATAAGAGTACTGGTGCGATCCGTTTCTTTTCTGTTTAAATCATACTTGGATTATTGTTACTTTTTGTTCAGCTTGAAATATACCAGGCCACACGGGCATCCCAAGGCACATGCTATTTTAACCCTTTCTGTTATACAACATAAGCGTTGATCAGCATCAGCTGCTTTATTAAGCTACTTCAGTTTGCACTTGTTTTTGACTGCTTTTAATAAACCAGGCCGCAGGGCACCCCAAAGCTGCACCTTGCACCCTATCTGGTATACAACATAAGCGTTGATCAGCATCAGCTTCATTAAGCTACTTCAGTTTGCACTTCCTTTTTGACTGCTTTCATTTAACCAGGCCGCAGGGCACCCCAAAGCTGCACCTTGCACCCTACCTGTTTATACTAAATAAGCATCTACAGCCTCAGCTTTATTAAGTTATTGCATTTTGATTTGGTTTTGGTCTGCTTTAAATACACCAGGCCGCAGGGCATCCCAAACCTGCATGTTGCACCCCATCTGTTATACTAAATAAGCGTTGATCAGCATCAGCTTTATTAAGCTATTGCATTTTGCATTGGTTTTTGTACTGCTGCCAAAACACTAGCCCATATGGGCATCCCAAACCAGCACATGTCACCCTATCTGTTATACTAAATAAGCTTCTACAGGCCCTTTTTTTATTTATTTATTTTTATTTATATAGAGCTGCAATAGCTTATATTGTGAGGTAAATTTGCCATTTTGCAGCATAATATAGAGCAGCCCCTGTGTAAATCTGAGGGGCAATAGCTTATATAGTGAGGTAAATTTGCCATTTTGCTTCGTTATATAGAGCAGGCCCTGTGTAAATCTGAGGGGCAATAGTTTATATTATGAGGTAAATTCATGGTTTTGCACCATTATATGGAGCAGCCCCTGTGTAAATCTGAGGGGCAATAGCTTATATTGTGAGGTAAATTTGCCATTTTGCAGCATAATATAGAGCAGCCCCTGTGTAAATCTGAGGGGCAATAGCTTATATAGTGAGGTAAATTTGCCATTTTGGTTCGTTATATAGAGCAGCCCCGTTGCCTTGATCTAAATCAACTACTGTCTACAGCTTTTCCAGGGCAAACTCTGCTAGTTGCGGGCACAAGTCAAGTTTGGCTTCCCAGCAAATCCAGTGGATCCTGAAGGTGTGTTGGCATGGTCATGTCAAGGTATGACATGACCTGCTGTTTGAGGTCCAGCTCCAGGTCTTCCTGCTGCTCATGAGTAGACTCACTATGCGGGTGTAGAAAGCTACTCACTAGCGACTGAAGACTGAGGCTGCTGCTGATGGAGCTGCTGCTGCTGCTCCTTCCACCCCCCAGCAGCCATGGCAGTGGAAGGTGATCGCAGAGGTCCCCCCGAGTCAGACCTGCGGGAGTATGGGCCATGGCGCAGATAGACATCGCCCAACTGACTAAGTGGGATGTCTCTGTAGTAGGTCAGTTTGTCCTCCCTCTCAGTGGGCGTAAAAAATGCCCCCATTTTGTGCCGGAAGTGAGGGTCCAATAAGTTGGAGAGCCAGAAGTCTTCCCGCTGACAAATGGAGACAATTCTGCGCTCACTAGTACGCAAGCATGTGAGCATGCATCGTGCCATTTGTGCAAGTGACTCGGAGGGACTACCTGTCTCCATCTCCACTGTAAACTGCCACGGTGTGTCTGGGTCCTCTGTCTCGCCTTCCTCACAACCCTCTAGCTCCTGTGGCTGCTCCTGCTCCTCCTCTCCTGTCAGATGACTAGATAAAATGGTCATTTTGTGAAACCTAAACTGTGGTTTGCTGTGCCCCACCCCCTCCTCCTCCTCCACTTCAGCCCCCACAGGCTTCATGTGGCTGTGAAATGTATGTGCCATGTCTCCAGTGCCCTGACCAGCCATGGTTTCCAACATGTGTTGTAGTACATGAAGCAGTGGAATCTCATCGTTCATCTCATAGTCCTGGCAACTGACTAATAACGTAGCTTCCTCAAAGGGCCTGAGCAAACGGTCAGTGTCACGTATGAGCTGCCAATGGTTTACATTGAATTTACACAGGGGTGTCCCCCTATCCGTTTGGATCATCCAGAAATCCGTGATGGCTTTTCTCTGTTCCTATAGTGCAGTGGTCCTCAACCCTGTCCTCAAGGCCCACCAACATGTCATGTTTTTTGGATCTCCAAATAGCCAGCTCTATTGCTCTGCAGCTGCACTAATTACTCCACCTGTGCATCTTTGTGGAGATCTGCAAAACCTGGCCTGTTGGTGGGCCTTGAGGACAGGGTTGGGGACCACTGCTATAGTGGATCCTGCATATGGAGGGTGGAATTCCAACGGGTGGAAACATCGCAAATCAGACTATGGTGGGGTACACCGTTGTGACGCTGAGGCTCAATAAGGTTGTGCTTGGTGGTGTAGGAGTGCCAGAAGTGCATGCTAACTTTCTTTCCTGTTGTTCGGATGTCTTTCAGATGGGGGCAAGACTTCAAAACTAGACTGAACACGTGTGCCATGTCAGGACGCATGACTCTGGCTTCCTTGTCGCAGCGCAAACAAGATGTTCTTCCAAGTGTAATGCAGCAGGCTGGACTTATGGTGACGCTGTCTGAGAGAAGAAATCCCTCAGACATCAAGATTAAAAATTCCAAGAATTTTTGAGGGCTAATTATTTAGAGGCAAATGATAGCTAGTTGTTTCTGATTAAATTACAAGGTGGAAACACACCCTCAAACAAAACTTCACTTTGGCAATACTATTGCATTTGTCTATTCATAATTTTATGTATATACACTAACTAACCTACTTTTTCTCCACAGGATGCTGCATGAAACACTGCCACATCGCTGAGTAGCTGATTTTTCCTAACAACAGTCCGCAATAATTCACTGCTGCTGCTGCTGCCGCCGCCACCGCCGCAGACTCCAGGGACCCTCTTCCACTACCTCGGCTTGCAACACCTCCTCCCACGACACTCTCCTCATCACTAATTGCCGGCTAGTGGAAGAAGAGGCGAGTGTCTCCTCCACTTCTTGGCTGGGCAGTAGCTGCTGAATTTTATGATTATCAGATCTTCATCAATGGATAGTGGAGCTGAACCCAAAGCATAACAGACAGACAGTTGACTGGGGGTGTCAGATGCCACTTGTGATGCAGTGGACTGCTTTTGCAGCACTTCGAGACAAAGTTGCTTCATTGGCTGACACAATGACTGGTAAAGCTGTGGAACATATGGTTGAAAAGCAAGAATAACCATTTGTTTTTATATGAAAAAGACCCTGGTTTATACAGATTTTTTTTTTCCAGAGACTGCCCTGCGTGGAAATGAATGGCGCATGGATCATCCAAGCTTTCCTCCCAACAATGCCTGATGTATTCCAGTAGATTGATGACGGGGCCAGACCTACACTAAAGAAAGATGGATCGTGCAAAACAGATTTAAGGCGCTGCTCTCCAGTTACAGACATTCCTCCGCATCGGACCACAAGTAAGTATTGATAAAAAATCCTTTACGTTACTTTTACTTTTTATTAATATTCTTCGGATAAGACGGATCAGACATGATTCCAGATTAAAAATTCCAAGAATTTTTGAGGGCTAATTAGTCAGAGGCAATGATACCTTCTTGTTTCTGATTTAATTAAAATGTGGAAACACACCCTCAAACAAAACTTCACTTTGGCAATACTTTTGCATTTGTTTATTCATAATTTTATGTAGATATTACTAACTAAGCTACTTTTTCTCCACATGACTCTCCACAGGGTGTGATTCATCCAATTTTTGGGCTCCTGAAGCCAACCCCAGGGTCTCTTTAAAGTAATGTTTGGGCTCCTGCTGCTGCCAACTCCAGGGTGTGATTCATCCAATTTTTGGGCTGCTGAAGCCAACCCCAGTGTTTCTTTAAAGTAATGTTTGGGCTCCTGCTGCTGCTGCTGCCAACTCCAGGATGTGATTCATCCAATCTTTGGGCTCCTGCTGCCAACTCCAGTGTCTCTTTAAAGTAATGTTTGGGATCCTGCTGCTGCTGCTGCCAACTCCAGGGTGTGATTCATCCAATTTTTGGGCTCCTGAAGCCAACCCCAGGGTCTCTTTAAAGTAATGTTTGGGCTCCTGCTGCTGCTGCTGCGAACTCCAGGGTGTGATTCATCCAATTTTTGGGCTGCTGAAGCCAACCCCAGTGTCTCTTTAAAGTAATGTTTGGGCTCCTGCTGCTGCTGCTGCTGCTGCCAACTCCAGGATGTGATTCATCCAATCTATGGGCTCCTGCTGCCAACCCCAGTGTCTCTTTAAAGTAATGTTTGGGCTCCTGCTGCTGCTGCTGCCAACTCCAGGATGTGATTCATCCAATCTTTGGGCTCCTGCTGCCAACCCCAGTTTCTCTTTAAAGTAATGTTTGGGCTCCTGCTGCTGCTGCCAACTCCAGGGTGTGATTCATCCAATTTTTGGGCTCCTGCTGCCAACCCCAGTGTCTCTTTAAAGTAATGTTTGGGCTCCTGCTGCTGCTGCTGCTGCCAACTCCAGGGTGTGATTCATCCAATTTTTGGGCTCCTGAAGCCAACCCCAGGGTCTCTTTAAAGTAATATTTGGGCTCCTGCTGCTGCTGCTGCCAACTCCAGGGTGTGATTCATCCAATTTTTGGGCTCCTGAAGCCAACCCCAGTGTCTCTTTAAAGTAATATTTGGGCTCCTGCTGCTGCTGCTGCCAACTCCAGGGTGTGATTCATCCAATTTTTGGGCTCCTGAAGCCAACCCCAGTGTCTCTTTCAGCCAATGTTTGGGCTCCTGCTGCTGCTGCTGCCAACTCCAGGGTGTGATTCATCCAATTTTTGGCCTCCTGAAGCCAACCCCAGTGTCTCTTTAAAGTAATGTTTGGGCTCCTGCTGCTGCTGCCAACTCCAGGGTGTGATTCATCCAATTTTTGAGCTCCTGAAGCCAACCCCAGTGTCTCTTTAAAGTAATATTTGGGCTCCTGCTGCTGCTGCTGCTGCCAACTCCAGGGTGTGATTCATCCAATTTTTGGGCTCCTGAAGCCAACCCCAGTGTCTCTTTCAGCCAATGTTTGGGCTCCTGCTGCTGCTGCTGCCAACTCCAGGGTGTGATTCATCCAATTTTTGGCCTCCTGAAGCCAACCCCAGTGTCTCTTTAAAGTAATGTTTGGGCTCCTGCTGCTGCTGCCAACTCCAGGGTGTGATTCATCCAATTTTGGGGCTCCTGAAGCCAACCCCAGTGTCTCTTTAAAGTAATTTTTGGGCTCCTGCTGCTGCTGCCAACTCCAGGGTGTGATTCATCCAATGTTTGGCCTCCTGAAGCCAACCCCAGTGTCTCTTTAAAGTAATATTTGGGCTGCTCCTGCTGCTGCTGCCAACTCCAGGGTGTGATTCATCCAATTTTTGGGCTCCTGAAGCCAACCCCAGTGTCTCTTTAAAGTAATGTTTGGGCTCCTGCTGCTGCTGCTGCAAACTCCAGGGTGTGATTCATCCAATTTTTGGGCCCCTGCTGCCAACCCCAGTGTCTCTTTAAAGTAATGTTTGGGCTCCTGCTGCTGCTGCCAACTCCAGGGTGTGATTCATCCAATTTTGGGCTCCTGAAGCCAACCCCAGTGTCTCTTCAAAGTAATGTTTGGGCTCCTGCTGCTGCTGCCAACTCCAGGGTGTGATTCATCCAATTTTTGGGCTCCTAAAGCCAACCCCAGTGTCTCTTTAAAGTAATATTTGGGCTCCTGCTGCTGCTGCTGCCAACTCCAGGGTGTGATTCATCCAATTTTTGGCCTCCTGAAGCCAACCCCAGTGTCTCTTTAAAGTAATGTTTGGGCTCCTGCTGCTGCTGCCAACTCCAGGGTGTGATTCATCCAATTTTTGGGCTCCTGAAGCCAACCCCAGTGTCTCTTTAAAGTAATGTTTGGGCTCCTGCTGCTGCTGCCAACTCCAGGGTGTGATTCATCCAATTTTTGGCCTCCTGAAGCCAACCCCAGTGTCTCTTTAAAGTAATATTTGGGCTGCTCCTGCTGCTGCTGCCAACTCCAGGGTGTGATTCATCCAATTTTTGGGCTCCTGAAGCCAACCCCAGTGTCTCTTTAAAGTAATGTTTGGGCTCCTGCTGCTGCTGCTGCCAACTCCAGGGTGTGATTCATCCAATTTTTGGGCTCCTGAAGCCAACCCCAGTGTCTCTTTAAAGTAATGTTTGGGCTCCTGCTGCTGCTGCCAACTCCAGGGTGTGAATCATCCAATTTTTGGGCTCCTGAAGCCAACCCCAGTGTCTCTTTAAAGTAATGTTTGGGCTCCTGCTGCTGCTGCCAACTCCAGGGTGTGATTCATCCAATTTTTGGGCTCCTGAAGCCAACCCCAGTGTCTCTTTAAAGTAATATTTGGGCTCCTGCTGCTGCTGCTGCTGCCAACTCCAGGGTGTGATTCATCCAATTTTTGGGCTCCTGAAGCCAACCCCAGGGTCTCTTTAAAGTAATGTTTGGGCTCCTGCTGCTGCTGCCAACTCCAGGGTGTGATTCATCCAATTTTTGGGCTCCTGAAGCCAACTCCAGTGTCTCTTTAAAGTAATATTTGGGCTCCTGCTGCTGCTTGCAACTCCAGGGTGTGATTCATCCAATTTTTGGGCTCCTGAAGCCAACCCCAGGGTCTCTTTCAGCCAATGTTTGGGCTCCTGCTGCTGCTGCTGCCAACTCCAGGGTGTGATTCATCCAATTTTTGGGCTCCTGCTGCTGCCAACTCCAGTGTCTCTTTAAAGCAATGTTTGGGCTCCTGCTGCTGCTGCCAACTCCAGGGTGTGATTCATCCAATTTTGGGCTCCTGAAGCCAACCCCAGTGTCTCTTCAAAGTAATGTTTGGGCTCCTGCTGCTGCTGCCAACTCCAGGGTGTGATTCATCCAATTTTTGGGCTCCTGAAGCCAACCCCAGTGTCTCTTTAAAGTAATATTTGGGCTCCTGCTGCTGCTGCTGCCAACTCCAGGGTGTGATTCATCCAATTTTTGGCCTCCTGAAGCCAACCCCAGTGTCTCTTTAAAGTAATGTTTGGGCTCCTGCTGCTGCTGCCAACTCCAGGGTGTGATTCATCCAATTTTTGGGCTCCTGAAGCCAACCCCAGTGTCTCTTTAAAGTAATGTTTGGGCTCCTGCTGCTGCTGCCAACTCCAGGGTGTGATTCATCCAATTTTTGGCCTCCTGAAGCCAACCCCAGTGTCTCTTTAAAGTAATATTTGGGCTGCTCCTGCTGCTGCTGCCAACTCCAGGGTGTGATTCATCCAATTTTTGGGCTCCTGAAGCCAACCCCAGTGTCTCTTTAAAGTAATGTTTGGGCTCCTGCTGCTGCTGCTGCCAGCTCCAGGGTGTGATTCATCCAATTTTTGGGCTCCTGAAGCCAACCCCAGTGTCTCTTTAAAGTAATGTTTGGGCTCCTGCTGCTGCTGCCAACTCCAGGGTGTGAATCATCCAATTTTTGGGCTCCTGAAGCCAACCCCAGTGTCTCTTTAAAGTAATGTTTGGGCTCCTGCTGCTGCTGCCAACTCCAGGGTGTGATTCATCCAATTTTTGGGCTCCTGAAGCCAACCCCAGTGTCTCTTTAAAGTAATATTTGGGCTCCTGCTGCTGCTGCTGCTGCCAACTCCAGGGTGTGATTCATCCAATTTTTGGGCTCCTGAAGCCAACCCCAGGGTCTCTTTAAAGTAATGTTTGGGCTCCTGCTGCTGCTGCCAACTCCAGGGTGTGATTCATCCAATTTTTGGGCTCCTGAAGCCAACTCCAGTGTCTCTTTAAAGTAATATTTGGGCTCCTGCTGCTGCTTGCAACTCCAGGGTGTGATTCATCCAATTTTTGGGCTCCTGAAGCCAACCCCAGGGTCTCTTTCAGCCAATGTTTGGGCTCCTGCTGCTGCTGCTGCCAACTCCAGGGTGTGATTCATCCAATTTTTGGGCTCCTGCTGCTGCCAACTCCAGTGTCTCTTTAAAGCAATGTTTGGGCTCCTGCCCCTCATAGTGATGCCACTTCAACTCTCTGCAACTCTCTTAGCGATGCCTCTGATCTGCATGTGATATTTATTCAAAGTATTATTTAACTAACCCAGCACGCATCCTGTGCGTGTTACAGCAAGGCAGAATGGTTTACAACCCTATTGAGGCTCTAGGAGGCTCAGAAATAGCCGTTTTTAATAGCGATTCGTCGCGAATTTATTCGGGTTGAAACGATTTTTGTCGGAAAATTCGGCGAATCAGTCGAATCAAATTTTTCAAAAGTTCGCTCATCTCTATTTATTTTCATAGTCACAGTCACAACGAAACACAGTGTAAAATGGCTAAATAATCGAAAAAGAGAGAAGCTATCTGCATCTGAGCTGAACAGTGAGGGGGGAAATGGACATCGACAGGGAAAGAGGCAGTGCAAGACCCATAGAAAATTACAGTTATAATCAATATCTTGTCCAATTAGATAGAAAATGAATATGTGCGTAAACATAAAGATCAACACTTTGCCTACATAAGATGTGGATACTGTTAAATAAGATGAATATATGAATGTGCAGGTTTCTCTTGTCATTGTAATTTGGGGGTGTTCTTATTTATGATTTTAGTAATCTAACTAAATGTGGTCACAAAGGTAAATTTGTTGTTATTTTCTGGTTTTCTATTAGTTATATCAAACAACATCAGAGATCTTTTCTTTTGGCCCACTTTGGCTTTGGCATGTTGTAGAGACCATGAGGGGTATTCCCTGATGGTCAGTCTAGAAGTGATTGCTCAAGCCTCCTCTTTATAATCTGGTGTGCAGGTACAGTTACTTTTAGCACGAGTATTCCCCAAATGATATTGCCTTATTGTATATTTTGGATGATTGCTGCTGGCATGCAGACTAGAATTGCAAGACCTTTTTTACAAAGGGTTTTTAGGAATATGTTATTTCCCTCTCACCATAACCATAAATCCAAAAAGTCAACACCATTGGGGCTCCAAATACCGGAGAACTTTAAGTTTATGGTATTGTCATTAATATAAATGACAAATCAAACAATGTCTTTGGCGGGGCTCTGCCAAAAGGATAAATGTAGACAGAGGAAGTAGAAAGGGTGCACAGAAAAGGAAGGCCATACCTGTGTCTGTACACCATAGCAAAATTGCCAAAGTTGGGTAATAATGCAAGAGTGTCAGTCTTAGAAATGGCAACCCTAGCGGGTACTGGTCTCCCTAACAGCCTAGAGCACAGCCCTGCTAGTAAGCGGGTGGTTTGGACTGCAGGTAGGACTAGAAAGTTAGTAGTCATATGGAATTCTGTTATCAGATAGACTAATAGAATAATTTGTCACAAAGACCGCCTCAACCGAATGGTTTGCTGTCTCCCTAGTGCCAGGGTTAGGCATGTGGTGAAAGGGTAGATACATTTCTGGGAGGGGCTAGGATCCTTAAGAATACATTTAAGGAATTAGGCACCAAGTTGAAGAAAAGGACCTCCAAGGCTGTAATATTGCCTTTGCCAGTTTAGTTTAGAGAGTTAAATGCAAGTCCTGTTGTGGGTCTAAATGATTTAGGCTGAGTTTTCATTGGGATACCAACTGTATTCTACAAAGAATTTGCACCTGAATGAAAAGGGGGCTGCTGTGTTGGGTAAGATAATATTCAAATAGGTGGAGGGCTATTTAAAGTAGATGAGGGGGAAGGCATGAGTAAAAACAAAGGTGAAGTTATTTAGGGGACAGAATATGATAGTGCTGGGAGAAATAGAAGGAGAGAGGATTGCTATGATGGATATGGAGATCCATGTGATGCAAACCAGCAGTAAAAAATTAGGCGGACACAATACTACAAAAGCTAGTGATACTAAAGCTCAATGTCTAAAACCGGATGGAAACTTAAAGTGTATGTTCACAAATGCCAGAAATCTGGCAAGTAAAGTGGGAGAGCTTGAGGCTCTGGCACTGGAAGAAAATAGTGACTCGACTGTCAGTCTTCAAGGTTTTGTTCTCTTTTGGAAAGACAGAGCAAATAGGAAAGGGGGGTGGATTGTGTCGCTATGTAAAACAAGAATTCAAAGTATATATTAATGAGGAGATACCAGCAGAAGATCGTGAGGATGTTGAATCCTTGTAGGAAGAAGTGGGGGGCGATGTAAACAATGGCAAAATACAATTAAGTGTAAGCTATAGACCCCCAAACATAGATGAGGAAATTAAAGGTCAGCTGCATAAACAGATAGAGTGGGTGGCCCTGGCTAACACAGTGGTGACTTCAACTAAAAGAGGTAGATCATTCCTCAGCTTGCTACAAGATGACTAATCAGTTTGTGGAGTCAAATACTAGGGGGTGATGCTCTTTTGGATCTGGTAATATCAAATGACGATTATCTGGTAGGGACTGTAACAGTCCATGAAAACTTTGCTAACTGTAGCCACAAATTAGTTGTATTCAACATAAACTTTAAGAAACATGTTATTTCTGGTGCGGGCGAGTGCTTCCTCCTCCACCTCGCCTCGCTGCTTCCTCTGCTCCTCAATACCTGCTCACGTGTGTGCGAGCATGTTTGTCTTATGTCCTCCGGCGGCGCTGCAGTCAGCGCGGCTGCCAGAGGTTAGTGTAAAGCTAGGAAGGCCTTTCATGCCCCCTATCACTCACAGTGACATCAGAGGTGTTTCCTCTGAAGAGCACAACCAAGGGGCAATAAGTATGTATATACTTAGAGTTTCCACCAAAGGACAATAAACGTTTAAATGTACTAATTTACTAGTCACTGCCTGGAATCTATTCCCCCACGTGCAGAGAATAACATGCAATGGTGTGATGACTGAGTGGGCTGCATTATGAACATGTAACTTATGTAACTTGCTCTTTATTTTTATTCTGCCAAGAAGCTACATTCTATCAGGAAGCTCTATAAAAGGCTTAATGGAAGACATTGAAAGTCAAAGTTTTGCCAAAAAACATTATACAAAAATTGGAGTACAGTGTTATCATCAGTCCAGGCATTGCTCTGCCAAATGCTTAGCTATACAGCATAGTTTAGTTCCTATTAGGAGATATTCATACAAAACCGTTATTCCCAAAGTAAACTTTTGGCTCAACAGCATCTGTAGAAGCTCACTAAGATACACAATTAACATAGATTTGTATATACCCTGGGGATTACGTTTGA
This sequence comes from Gastrophryne carolinensis, assembly GCA_027917425.1. NCBI lineage: Eukaryota > Metazoa > Chordata > Amphibia > Anura > Microhylidae > Gastrophryne > Gastrophryne carolinensis. The sequence goes on from CM051236.1 coordinate 170,014,924, forward strand.
GATTTGCTTTGTTGGCTTTTTTGCTTCCACCTCAATTCTTGCTTTATTTTTTTTGGAGACATTTAAAGTAAACCTGCCCTTTGGTGGACCTAAAATGTATTCATTTTGTAGTTACTAAGCTTTTTTACAGCATATCATTTTTCATAGCATATTAGTAATGCTATCAGTTCATACATTGCATGCATACAAGTGATCATATCTGAAAATAGTTAGAATATATAGGTATATTGATTGAAGAGGTGACTGAATGCTAACAACTATTTACAATTATAACCTTATTTATCAAGCACAATCTGCCAGAATTCATGACATTGATGCAAATTAGAGTAGTGCAAAATGTCAGTTTTGCCAAGTTGTACCGTGTTAGCCATCAATGTAAGCAGAAAATCCAAGGCTAAGGTATGCCTAAAGAAGAAGCTTGAACAACTTTGAAAGCTTGCATTTTCAATCTTATTGAGTTAGCCAATAAATCAGTAGTGCAAAATATAATTTATATTTTTCCGCATGTTGCTGCAATGCTACCCTTTTAGTAAATGTGTTTCTTGAAATGCACCTAAATGTGCTAGTGCAAAAAGAAAATTCAAACTGATATTCTGGCATATAGTGTTTGATCAATCAGCCCCTTTATACCAAAGGTAGTTTGTTTTGAATTCCTGTATCGAAATCTTAATAAAAGTTATTATAATTGATTTTTTATTTTATTTGGCTGTGATTTAAAAACCGGACCAACACCATTAAAAATACAGTGCTTATATGCATCCCTCTCCAGGGCAATTCAGATATCTGCACATAAAAATTAGTTTACACCTTTGTAACTCATGCAGTGTTTGATTTCCCTTCCTTAGTGGTGTCCTACCAGTAGCCTGCAAAGAGGATGTGCTGCTGAATTTTCCTACCACTATGAATTATGGGTTATGTTGGTTAAATCCAGCAGCACAGGTGGGATGCTGGGAAAGGAATCCTCCCAGGTGCTTCAAGATGGCAAGGCTAGAAGAGAATCGGTGAGTGTTTCAGCTTTGAGTGGTTGCTGGAGCGAACTAATCACAGGCAGATTTTGCAGCCGACTAGCTGGTCTGTGCCAAGGTAAAATCTAATTCTTCAGCATGCTGTTTCCAAGTGGAAGTTGCTTTACTGGCCTTGAAGAAAGCCCTTAGTATAGCAGCTGCGTACAAATCCCAGCAATCTTCCACTGTCATGGGAGAGCTCTGCAGCATCTCCCCTGAAATGTTTTTGTTTTTGTGTGTTTTTTTGTTTTGTAGCGAGACCTTCAAAATTTGGACGAAAATGGGCGAGAATGTATTTTTTTGCTGGCTTGTTCCTGCTAGCAGAAAAGCTGGCAAGAACAGCCAGCTTAGCTTGGGAAAATTGTTAAAATCATACTGCTCCAAATGACATGATTTTAAACAAATAAATTGACATTGTTAATTTATATTTTTTGTTAGATACAAATTAGATACAATTTTTATATAATGAAAAAATGTTTGTCCTATTCTCCTTTTTTAACAGTTTTCATTGAAAAAATGAATACCCCCTAGGAGGCATTAATTTAATCAATTAAACTGTCAGCGGGGCTTGAATTTTTTTTATTTTTAGTATGAAATGCTTTTTTTAAAAAAAAACTGAATGGGCCCGCCCCTAAAAGGCAACCAAGCATAAGGACTTTTAACTCAGACCCCCAATGCCCCACATGGGGGTGCAAGTAATATTTCTTGTTATGTTACTGACATCCATCGAGTCTGGTAGGTGCCATGGCAGCTCCTGTCCCAGGTGAACGGGTATAGGGGTCTGCTGGACCGCTTACCAGTGCCCGCAAGTAGTAAAAAATAATCACACCACACAAAAAATCTTTAATGTTCTTAATTTGACTACTCACCAGTCTTCGTCTTCTAGCTTCCTTCCCTCACCGGACGTGGTCTTCTTCCTCCTCCTCTGGGGTCCCACTGTTGTCTGCTAGTCTTTGGGCTCTTTTTTTACTCCTTTCTAATCTTCTTGCAGTGGTGCAGGCCTTCTTGCATCCTCACTACCCAGCAAGGGACTGAGGTAAAGGCTGGGGGAGCCAGCTTTTATACTAGGAGACGGAGCCTTCATGGAATCTCCCTTACATCACTAATGACATCAGGAGGGGAGGCATTTTCCAAAGAAGCCCCCTCTAGGCCCCTACCCTCCTGTGACATCATTAGTCACATGGGCTGAATCCATCAAGGCCCATCCCTTAGTATAAAATCCACTCCTCGTCAGCTCTGTAAGCATTTCCTAGCGCGGGTCGGGGGTAAGGAAAGGAACTTGTGTTCTCCTCCAGTTAAGATGCCAGAGGAGCATCATCAGAAGCTTCCCCAGCATGAATTGAAGCTAAATTTAGATGTAGCTATTTTTTTTCTTGTTTGCAAATTGATATTTTAGGAAAATTTGTTTTTTATTCTGCTTTTTTTAAGGGAAATCCTGTGCAACCAATTCTTCAAGGGATTACTTCCAGAAAGATACGCCCGCTAAAACAAACTGGATACACCTAGAAAGCTTAAGGTGTGTACTTTTAGGCAATATATGGCAATATATGGTTTTTGGGGGGTATGGATTTTTTGGTTGAAAAAGCGCAAGGTGCACACTTTGTTTGCAGAGCTCAAATTTTTGAGCAAAATTACACTTCTGCTCATGCTTTACTTTGAGGTATTTGGCAACTCTTACTTTGAAAGTAGCTATGTATGTTGAGTATTGTTCTGTTCGGGGGACCTTGCCGTTTCAGATTTAACTTGCATTTTTTTAGGAAAATCTGGCTTTAATTCTGCTTTTTAATTCTTTTTGTAGGGAAACCCTGTACAACCAAAGAATTCATTGATGGATTACTTCCAGATAACTGTGCCCACGTAAAGAATGACAAACAAGATATTTCATGCTCAAGCCCTGACTTTCCTAGGAGATCCCTGGGAAATCCCTTCACAAGTCGGAGTTAAACACATATAGCGCAAAATGGTAAAAATGATCTGGCAACAGAGGGTGACAAGCTCTCTAGGTAGGATAACACTTAGATGGTTAAGGGGCATGAATCATCTTGATGGATGGTGCCAGATCTCTCATCAGTATGTATGAAGATGCTGGCGCTACACTGAGGAGTTGTGGGGGACAAAAGGTGAGTACTATATATATATATATATATATATATATATATATATATATATGTTTTTATGTTCCTGTCTGGAGCAGTACTTTAATGCTTTATTTCTCAGTGTTGAAAACTTAATGTGTTATGATACATATTTCTCTAAAAGTTTGTTCTCAAGATGATGACTTAAGTTTGCTGGAATTGTATATATGAACCTTAAGTAAATAAAGTAGATTTTTTTTATAATAGTATGAACACTTTATAAAAAGATATGGACACTTTAAAGTAGTCTATTTATGTGCAAAGTTCAAAGTACACTTTGGAACAATACATATATAGCATGAAGGCTAATCTTTATTTTTTACATGTTTTTGCAAAAATGTATTCAATTTTAAATGACTGAACAGGTGTCTCCCATTGTTCTGCAGATGGTTGCCTGGGTGAAAATAAAGAAACCTTTGGACAGACATCTGAGATACATTATAATAACAAAATGAAATATTTCTTTACAAAATTAGATTACAAATAACAATACTTATGTATGTCTATATCTGCTGCTAGATTTTACCAACTGATTGTATAGTGCTAGTAATGCAGTTAAAAAACACTCTGAGGCTTATTCATTACTAATGCCAGATATTGGCAGATGTGTCTGTATAGTCGTGCTTAGAGCGACCGCTAGTAGATGCTGTAAGCGGATATTGGGCGCTGTAACATAGCTCTAGTAACCTGGCTGGCATTGATGAATGTGATGTATGTTGGGCGCTCTAACACCAGTACAGTGCTGCAGGGAGCAAGAGGTAGCACCAGGTCAGTGGGACCGACTCTCTGCGCTCCACACCATACTTATCAAAAAAGGGCACACGCACAGCGTCGGCGTTCTAAATCTGGTCGCTTTAGCATAGAGCGCCAGGCGCTGTGTGATTAAAGTCTGTTTTTGAACACATATACACCAGTAACAAAGCAAAATCACATGAAATGACATTGCTTTAACACTGTGACATTAACACTTTAGTGCCAGACCTGTAATGACAATTCTGCATAAAAATATAAAAAGCAACAGTGAGCGAAAGGTAATACCTGGCGCTCTGAAAGCTAGAGCGCCTGCGCTATACTTTGAGCCGCCTGTAATAATACATCGGACGATACATGGCGCTGTTAGAGTCGCTCACCAGATTCGCTTTCATAAATGTGGTTTTGCCTACAACAACCAGCATTCACCAGACGCAGCCTGCCACTACGAGGCACTACCTGGCGCTATCCCTTCATGAATAACCCCCTCTATGTGCATTCCAAAAAAATAGATGGTGTTGATCCTTTAGGGTGTATTTATCACAATGTGGGGCAAACACGGGGAGGCCGATTCATCAATAGCGCCAGGTAGCGACAGATGAGCGACTGAAGTATGGCGCTATGAGCGCCGCTAGCGTCAGCCGCGAGCGGTAGCGATTCGCTATAGCAGGCCTCCTCAGTCGCTACCTGGCGTTGTTGGGAACAACGCCTACATTGCTGAATATGATGTTGGCCCTCAGCTTTGTAGGCGCTGTCAGTCAGTGTGACCACGCTATTCTACACAGCGCCTGCGCTTAGCTTTGCTGTGGCCTGGCCATCCAGTACCTTCAGAATAAAACACATTGCAACATGTTTCTTTACTTGTTTGAGTTTTTATTTTGTGTTGAAAAGGAAATTAAATTAAACCAGATATTAGAATATAAATGCAAAATAAAACATAATTAAACACATAGCCACATTTTAAATTATTTTATTTATTTTTTAAAGAAAAAGGAAATACAATTAAACCACCAATGAGAAAGAAAATGAAAATAAAAACAGAACAGAGAAAGAAAAAGAAAATAGAAAATGAAAATAAAAACAGAAAAGAGAAAGGAAAATAGCAAAAGAAAAAAAAAACATAAATGAGAAAGAAAAATAGAAAAAGAAATAAAAAACAGAAATGAGAAAGAAAAGGAAAATAGAAAAAGAAAATAAAAACAGAAATGAGAAAGGAAAATAGAAAAAGAAATAAAAAACAGAAATGAGAAAGAAAAGGAAAATAGAAAAAGAAAATAAAAACATAAATGAGAAAGAAAAGGAAAATAGAAAAAGAAAATAAAAACAGAACAGAGAAAGAAAAGGAAAATAGAAAAAGAAAATAAAAACAGAAATGAGAAAGAAAAGGAAAATAGAAAAAGAAAATAAAAACAGAAATGAGAAAGGAAAATAGAAAAAGAAAATAAAAACAGAAATGAGAAAGGAAAATAGAAAAAGAAAATAAAAACAGAAATGAGAAAGGAAAATAGAAAAAGAAAATAAAAACAGAAATGAGAAAGAAAAGGAAAATAGAAACAGAAACTAAAAACAGAAATGAGAAAGAAAATGAAAATAGAAAAAGAAAATAAAAACAGAAATGAGAAAGAAAAGGAAAATAGAAAAAGAAAATAAAAACAGAAATGAGAAAGGAAAATAGAAAAAGAAAATAAAAACAGAAATGAGAAAGGAAAATAGAAAAAGAAAATAAAAACAGAAATGAGAAAGGAAAATAGAAAAAGAAAATAAAAACAGAAATGAGAAAGGAAAATAGAAAAAGAAAATAAAAACAGAAATGAGAAAGGAAAATAGAAAAAGAAAATAAAAACAGAAATGAGAAAGGAAAATAGAAAAAGAAAATAAAAACAGAAATGAGAAAGAAAAGGAAAATAGAAAAAGAAAATAAAAACAGAAATGAGAAAGAAAAGGAAAATAGAAAAAGAAAATAAAAACAGAAATGAGAAAGGAAAATAGAAAAAGAAAATAAAAACAGAAATGAGAAAGGAAAATAGAAAAAGAAAATAAAAACAGAAATGAGAAAGGAAAATAGAAAAAGAAAATAAAAACAGAAATGAGAAAGGAAAATAGAAAAAGAAAATAAAAACAGAAATGAGAAAGGAAAATAGAAAAAGAAAATAAAAACAGAAATGAGAAAGGAAAATAGAAAAAGAAAATAAAAACATAAATGAGAAAGAAAAGGAAAATAGAAAAAGAAAATAAAAACAGAAATGAGAAAGAAAAGGAAAATAGAAAAAGAAAATAAAAACAGAAATGAGAAAGAAAAGGAAAATAGAAAAAGAAAATAAAAACAGAAATGAGAAAGAAAAGGAAAATAGAAAAAGAAAATAAAAACAGAAATGAGAAAGAAAAGGAAAATAGAAAAAGAAAATAAAAACAGAACAGAGAAATAAAAGGAAAATAGAAAAAGAAAATAAAAACAGAAATGAGAAAGAAAAGGAAAATAGAAAAAGAAAATAAAAACAGAAATGAGAAAGAAAAGGAAAATAGAAAAAGAAAATAAAAACAGAACAGAGAAATAAAAGGAAAATGGAAAAGGGAAATAAAAACATAAATCAGAAAGAAAAAGAAAATTACAATAGGAAGTAGAATGCAAAGGAAACTTTCAACAGAATTAAACACATAGCCACATGTATCTATATATAGTAGATTTTATTTTTAAAATCTACAAAAATTTAAAAAGGAACCGAAGAGAAAAGGAAATTCAAAATTCAAACAGAAAGGAAAAAGCAAAGTAAAGGGAAATAAAGTTTGTAAAGTGCCAAATACGGATCACGGTGCATGTCTTTGTGCCTGAAAAAATAAGAAAAGTGCAGTTAGTATATATCTTTAAAGTAGTATTGTTGTTGCAAATACAAAAATGCATTACTTGATAACCAACATTGGCGTCTTACACCCCCCTTAGAGTGGTTTGGGTCATCTTACACCCCCCTTAGAGTGGTTTGGGTCATCTTACACCCCCCCCCTTAGAGTGGTTTGGGTCATCTTACACCCCCCTTAGAGTGGTTTGGGTCATCTTACACCCCCCCTTAGAGTGGTTTGGGTCATCTTACACCCCCCCCCTTAGAGTGGTTTGGGTCATCTTACACCCCCCTTAGAGTGGTTTGGGTCATCTTACACCCCCCCTTAGAGTGGTTTGGGTCATCTTACACCCCCCCTTAGAGTGGTTTGGGTCATCTTACACCCCCCTTAGAGTGGTTTGGGTCATCTTACACCCCCCTTAGAGTGGTTGGGATCATCTTACACCCCCCTTTGAGTGGTTTGGGTCATCTTACACCCCCCCTTAGAGTGGTTTGGGTCATCTTACACCCCCCCTTAGAGTGGTTTGGGTCATCTTACACCCCCCTTAGAGTGGTTTGGGTCATCTTACACCCCCCTTTGAGTGGTTTGGGTCATCTTACACCCCCCCTTAGAGTGGTTTGGGTCATCTTACACCCCCCCTTAGAGTGGTTTGGGTCATCTTACACCCCCCTTAGAGTGGTTTGGGTCATCTTACACCCCCCTTAGAGTGGTTTGGGTCATCTTACACCCCCCCTTAGAGTGGTTTGGGTCATCTTACACCCCCCTTAGAGTGGTTGGGATCATCTTAAACCCCCCCTTAGAGTGGTTGGGATCATCTTACACCCCCCTTAGAGTGGTTGGGATCATCTTACACCCCCCTTTGAGTGGTTTGGGTCATCTTACACCCCCCCTTAGAGTGGTTTGGGTCATCTTACACCCCCCCTTAGAGTGGTTTGGGTCATCTTACACCCCCCTTAGAGTGGTTTGGGTCATCTTACACCCCCCTTTGAGTGGTTTGGGTCATCTTACACCCCCCCTTAGAGTGGTTTGGGTCATCTTACACCCCCCCTTAGAGTGGTTTGGGTCATCTTACACCCCCCTTAGAGTGGTTTGGGTCATCTTACACCCCCCTTAGAGTGGTTTGGGTCATCTTACACCCCCCCTTAGAGTGGTTTGGGTCATCTTACACCCCCCTTAGAGTGTTTGGGATCATCTTAAACCCCCCCTTAGAGTGGTTGGGATCATCTTACACCCCCCTTAGAGTGGTTTGGGTCATCTTACACCCCCCTTAGAGTGGTTTGGGTCATCTTACACCCCCCCTTAGAGTGGTTTGGGTCATCTTACACCCCCCCTTAGAGTGGTTTGGGTCATCTTACACCCCCCTTAGAGTGGTTGGGATCATCTTAAACCCCCCCTTAGAGTGGTTGGGATCATCTTACACCCCCCTTAGTGTGTTTTTGGGCTCTTTTTGATGGTAGTTCTAATACATTTAGCCAGTAGTGCAGTACTTGCATTAGAGTGAAGGTTAGTTAGTTTACCGCAAAAAAAGAAGTGATCATCCTTTCCCTTAGCTCATCGCCAGTCTGGGTGTCCTCACTTCTTGCTGCGGGCATGTTGGGGATTTCTGGCACCAGTGCTGTCTCCTCGGGGGCTTGGATTCGGTGGGAAATACAGATATTGTGTAGCACACAGCAGGCAAGGATGATCTTGGAGACCTTCTGTGGGCTGTAGAGCATCTCTCCTCCTGGCCGTGCCAAACAGAGAAAGCGTGCTTTCAGCAGGCCGATGGTTCTTTCCACAATGCTTCTGGTCTTGCGATGCGCTGCATTGTAGCGTTCATGGGCAGAGGTCCGTGGGTTCCTGACCGGAGTCATGACCCACGTTCTCTGCCCATATCCCTTATCCGCTGTAGAAAAAACACAAGGAGAGAGACAGCAATTAGTACTAGTACATGTTTTTTTGTGGTAGTTTGGTTAAATTTGGCTTACTAGGCCACATATTTGCAAAATACATTGACATGGTTAATTTATTACCCAGTAGCCAGCCAGCTGGCATTTCGTTGTTATCAAACTTCCGGCACAGGACTGTCCGCTGCAAGACGTAAGAATCGTGGCATGAGCCGGGGAACCCCGATCTCACCGCCCGCAGCCTCATGTCTGGGTCACAGACAACCATAACATTAATAGAATGGAACTGCTTCCGGTTTCTGTAGGACAGCTCCTGTGCACGGGGAGGGCGGAAAGGGATATGTGTACCATCAACGCACCCTAGCACATTCGGGATCCCTCCCATCAGATAGAAAGTATGTTTTATTTTGGCAACCTCTTCCTCATCCTCAGGAAACCTGATGTAAATTGGGATTAAATCACAAATTGCCAGAACTACCTGGATTAGTATGCGGCTCATAGTAGCCTGGCTTATCCCGCTGAGGAGGGCGGAGGTTGCCTGGAAGGTCCCTCGTGCCAAAATATTGAGAGTGGCACACAGGCGTACTATGCCTGGAATGGAATGAGTGCGTTTGGTGGATGGCTCGATTTTGTGCTTAATCTGATCATATAGGGACTGTAGTGCAGCACGATTCAGACGGAAGCGGCTCCTGATCTGCTCGTCACTTAAGTCCCATACTGAAAGGCGGATTGCAAAGGAGCGGGGTGCCCTAAGCCTCACAACACCCGGCTCCCTTTCCTCCTGCTCTTTCAGCATACACATACATCCATCCACCCAGACACCATACATCACCCTCTTATCCATCACACACACTAAAGATATATACAAAACCAAAAAAAATCAAAATAAACCACTAACACACAACACACACACAAACAATCACACTCCACACACACCCGCTACAATGCAGCTCACCACAAAACCAGAACTATAGTGGTCCAAACCACCAGCCTGCTGAAAACCAGCTTTCTAAGTTAGGCACAACCAAGAGGGGAGTTGCTGCACAGCCCACAAAAGGCCCCAAAATAAAGCCTCACTTGCTGTATGCTACACAATATTTGCAGATGCCACCAAAACCAAGCTCCTAAAGAAACAGCACTGATGTCAGAAATCACCCAACAAGCCACAGAGAGTGAGGACAGAAACCAGACAGAGGCTCAAATGAGCTAAGGGAAGCGAGCACAGCACCACACCACAGCCTTTGCCACAGTGTAAGAATAGCAGACGCTAGAAAATTCCTTCATTTTATACTTCTCTTTCAAAAGGGACAGGTCCGCTTTGCCGCCTTTTGTGTCGCTCTGCTATTTCCGGGCGCCAATTAGCCGACCCAGGTGTGCGTAAAACAGAGTGCGCACGCGCACGCTAGTAGCGCTACTAGCGTACTTGAGCCGAAACTTGCGTGCATTAACGGACATGGCCCAAAAATCAGTGGTGGCCAAATGAAAGGTAAGCTGCTGTTTTTTTAAATAGCCGTTAGGCTAACCACATGTCCCAAGGGTTTGAGATACATCAGTCCATTGTTGGATTTGGGTGTGTGTTGTTTGGTTAATGAGGTCTGTAATGAGTTAATTGGCTAACACACATGCTTCAGTCAGTGCAGTGGAGGTGTGCCTAGAAGGAACTGGGCTGTATGTGTGAATCAATTAAGTGGCCTGCTTTTTGATTGGCTGTTAGAGCACATAAAACCTGGCCAAGCCTAAGAGATTGCGATGCCATTCTGTAGTCTGCATGCGTGCTTGTTGGGTGTGTATTTGTGTGTGTGTGCAGCTACAGGATGGAGCCAAATTCAGGACATCTGCCGGCCACAGCAGGCCCAAGTAGGAGTTTGGTGGGTGCTGTGCGCAGACCTCCCTTACGGAAAAGGGCACAGCCTGAAGGTGGGGCAGCACCCCAGGCTAAGCGCCCAGGTGCCAAGAGGGAGCCTGAATTTAATTTGGCTGAGAATAATCATCTTGTGCGCCTTACACTTGCTAAATGGGAGCTGATATTTGGCTCCCAAAGCAAGTCCATAGGCAAACAAGAAAGAAGCAAACTGTGGGATGCCATTGGTGTGGAGCTTAGTAGCACTGCTCAACACCCACGTAGTGGCCCATCCTGCAGGAAACGCTTCTACACTTTGCGAGGGGCCCTTATGAAAAAGATGAATCACGATCTTGATGTGGACAGTGGGTTCATCCAGGCTCCAAAGAGTACCTACAGGCCGTATGAGGAGATGCTGAAGGCCAAAATCCCACTGGCTCGGCTGCAGGGTGTGGATCCTGGGGATGACACCACCGGTTGGACTGAAGGTACATATTTTCTGCCTTTTGTACTAACCTAATGTTAATGTATGTGATTTGCATTTTTACATTCTGACCAACTAACAGTAGGACCTGTGAAGTATTACATTAGAGCTCAAACATTTGTTACTTTTCTGTCTGTTGCTTTATGCATAGGTGCACATGCTGCTGTCCGGGATGTGCCTCAGGACACCCAAGCTCCTGCCCTTCCAGCAACCTCAAGGCTACCCCAGTCTGCCATTGAAGGTATTTACCCCTAATTTTGTTGCTGGTTGTTTGGGGAACAAATGGGTGTGGGAGCAGCTCAAACAATCAAGTTTTGCACTGTTGAGTATTAATAATATAGGCCTGCGGCCTAATTTCACGCCCACTGTAACACTCACAGCAACTAACTAACAAGGCCCTAACATGTGTAGATATGTTGGAAGCCAGAGATGTGTAGCCATATATCGCCATATCAATGTGGGAGCCACACTGGCCTTGATTAGTGAATATTAGTGAAAGAGCTGCTCACACACCTTAATGCATGTTGTATTTTTGCACGCACATTAACTATGGCTCAATGTTGGCTTTATTTTTGCATAGCTCCCATGCCCTTGGCCCCAGCATCTCCTCCGGATCCCACCTACTCTTTGGATGTCGGTAAGTGCATGTGTCCACCTTGCTTGATCCACTTTTACCCAATTGCATGTGTCTCATTCCTCTTTTTTCTTGGTAGGCCAAGTGACTGGTTCATCTTTGGACCCCACTTCCGATGTTGCCGGTCAACAGGACCCTGTTGGTGTGTAGAGCAATACATAATGTATCCTTTATGCTGTTTATGTTACACTGGTTCAATTTGGTTAGTCTACTAAGCTACATGTTTGCTTGGTAAACTTGAAGATGCCTCTTGGGAGTGCTTGTTGCCTCCCCAGGGTCAGTCTATTAGTTATTGGAGTGATAGCAATGTATTTTGGCGGACATCTTTTTTGCAAAACATTCCCCGTAGTAGTTTGCTGAATATTTAGAGACATTCCTTGTGTTTTTTAGTTGACCCGAATATCGGAAGTGGCTGTCCAGAAAGGGCCCCTCAAGTTCCGGCTGCCAGAGATGAGGGTAAGTTGTTTTGCCTTGCTCTAGTCTGTATTTTGGCTCTACTTTTGTGGCACTTGCTTCTGGCAACTTGTGTGTCCACATGTATTTTCAAGGTCCAAGCTCGAGTGAGGACCCCACTCCAGACATCTGGGAGATTGCGGGTATGTGTAATTTAAGCAATGTTTCTGATGTGATTAGCAAAAATTATTGCCTCTTAGACCTGTAACATACATGTTAACAATCTGAGTTTAACAGATACCTTTGGTCTAGTGTGTATTTTGGCACTTTTTAGAGGTATGGCCTCGATAGCCTAGCCAGGTTACATTTGAGTTTGGGCCACAGACCTACTAACCTGATTTTCCTGTTTAGCATATGCCAACTTGCCGGACATCTCGGATGTTGAATTGCCACTCTCTGGCAGCGAAACCTCGAGCCTACCTGTGCCGGAGGACACGCAGGTAACATGGCTGATGTAGACGACCTAGAACCACATTGGCATCTTCGTGGGTAGTGGAAGAAGCAACATGTCACATTTCCTTTCATTGTTGTTTTTGCAGGAGGCGGAACCAGAACCCCAAGCTGGGACCTCTTCCCAAGTCCCATGTGGCCAAGCTTCCGAGGCTCAGACAAGGGTAAGTTGTATAGTGACTGTTTAGGGTATTTATTTTGAGGGGCATACCTGCATTGGTTCTGTTTGACTAAAATGTGGTTTTCTATTTGTTTAGCCTCAAACCACAGCAAGAGGAGGTGTGGCACCAACCAGTGCAGATTTCTATGAGCTAGGGGTCCGGATGCTGGAGGACTACAGTCGCCAACAGCCGCGTGATGGAACCAATGAGCGCATTGCGGCGTTGGAAAATCAGGTGCTGATGTGTCAGCAACAAAATGAGGCCCTGCAGCGCCAGATGGACCAGTTGCTCCAAAACCAACACCAGAACCAGGAACTTGGTCGGCTGGCAAATCTAATGGAGCAATCTCTCCTGCGCCAGGAACAATCTCTCCAGCGCCAGGGACAATCTCTCCAGCGCCAGGAAGAATCAATACAGCGCCAGGAAGAATGTCTCCAGCGGCAGGACCAAACTTTGTTGTTGCTACAACAGCTCATACAACAGCAGTCTATATTTTTTACTGCACTGTTGTCCCCCAACACCGCCCCTAGCAATGACTCCCAACCTCCCCGGCCACCCAGCCAAGAATATTAATTTTGTATATTTTTGTTTTTGTAAATATATTTGCTTCACCCACCTCTAAATTGTGTGTTTCCTAAGACCTAGCTAATAACACAGTCAGGGATGAGTATCTTGATCTACATATGTCAATGTATTGGTCAATTTAGCCCACACATTTGAGACCATAGCTTACTATGGTTAACACCTGAAATGGCTCCAAAGGTATGGCTAAATTGACACACAAATGGGTTTTGAGACAGTTAAACTATGCTTAGCAATGCAACACACTGTAATGATGGTAATCAAAAAATTTAATTATCAAACATGGCCAACAGGGCCAACATTGCCCAACAACGGGCATCAAGAGGCCAGCCTTCCCCCCACCCTAACGACGCCGCCGGCGCCTCTTCTTGGCCAGCAGCATCAGCTTCAGGAGCCGGATCTCCCGCCACAGTCTGCGATGCTGGTTTTCACAAGCTGTAGAGATGTAGAAACAACAATTTTTTAATAAATTGGATGTGACCTCAACAGACACAGATGTAGCAATGTAATGTCAGTGTGTCCAATTAGGTGACACTCACATTAACATTGTTGACCACTGTGTGCTTATTGGTTAACATGATATGAGTACTATTGACTGGCAGGAATTTGAACAACACATGCCAAGCATACATTTACTCTTAAAGTGTACCAACACCCACGGGTGATCGGCCCGGGAATCTATCAGATTCCCTGCCCGATCACCTCCCTCCCCGCGGGACATCCGAGATCGGGATGTCCCTGGGGGTGAAACCCCCCCCAAACCCCAAAATACCTACCTCCGTTTCTGTGTGGCAGTGCCGCCGGGCCCTCCCTGGCGGCCCTCTAGACGTGTGCGTGCCTGCGGCGGCCGTCTGTGAATGGCCGGCGCAGGCACGCGCGCGTAAAAAGGGGCGCGGGGAGGCGGAGGAGGAGGCAATTTGCCGTGGCTTGTACGTTTGGTGGAGTCAAAGTGAGTTCAGGGGGTTGTCACACAGCGGTGACGATCAGGGGTGCCCCACCATAGTGGAACAACACCCAGGAAAGTCAAAATCCTGGTGGTTGTTCCAGTTTAACTCTTGGGAAGCAAAGAAGGTATAATTCCCAGTGTGTCCATTTTTGTGTTTAGTAACAGCCAAACATCAGGGCCTAAGTCCGAACGAGTACACGAGTTTGCCCTATAATGTTACAAGTCCAGACCTAATAGTGCCCATTTGGTTGTGTCTAACGCAAAAATAGTCTCTATGTGGCCTAATGAAGAATGTGAGCCAACAATCAAGCATGCAAACAGGCATGTTGGATTATTGTCCAAACACATTGAATCGAGATGTGTGTGAAATTAACACATAGGTAAATTTAAAATGTCTGCAGATGTGACTAGAAGACATAGGTTTCACAAGTCTTTAGGCATATGAAGTGGGATGTACTCACCATCGCAGCTGTGGCGGGGGCCCATGCTGCTGGCCGTCCCTGGAGCTGGGGTGGGGAGGAGGGTCTCTGGCTCCGTCTGCGTAGCAACATCTGTCAACATAAAGCAAAAGACAAAAACACAATTAGTGGGCAAATGACACCTGACTATTTGACATCCATCTGGTTATTGAGTCTGAAAATGCAAAGGCTTGCATGGTTACATACAGGTTGTCCTAAATTAGCATATTTCCTGGACCATGAGTTAATGTCAATTTGTTAGGCTGGACACATGTATCCCTAAAGAGAATGTGCAAATAACATAGACAGTGCTATGTAAAGGAATCTTTAGCAGTTGTTTGGCTAATGTTAATAGTGGGCCACATGTTGGAGTGGGAACAACTTAACCCAAGAAAACAAATTAGAACACCCATCATGGTGTGGGCAGAAACATAGGGGTGGTTGACAGTTGGCTAGCACTGTAGTGGGGTTTGTGAGGTTAGGGTACCTTATCAAACCAGCTGTGACAATGGACCAGGAAACATGTGTCTGTTACAAGTGGGCCTATACACAGGATTGCAGCAAATCTGGGTTTGGGTCCGCTTTGGCAGAGCAACACAATTTGCATGAGACAACGTACTCCGCGCCCGCTGCCTTCCACACATCACTCCTCGAGTGTGTGCGCACGCGCAGCCCATTTGGAAAAAGAGCGCAGGCGCACACACATCTAGAGTGTCACACAGGAGGCTGGGACGGTGGCTTTGGCAACCCCCAAAGAGGTAAGGAGTTTTGGGGGTTTTTTTTGTGGGGGGGGCCCTGGGTGAGGGATGTGATTTGTCCTGGAACCTTCCAGAAACCAAGCACCATCAATGTTTGGGGGTACACTTTAATGAATGTAATAACATTGGGAATGTGATGGCTAACCACAAACACTTACCATGACTATGCCCGTGGAGAATCCTACGCCAAAATGCCATGGAGGTGCCGCCTATATGATGCCCTGCAAATTAGAGAGGAATGGCAAGGGCTAAGGACACATTGCAAGATGAAACCTGTCACAGACTAACAATTAAAAAATGTACACTCACCAGGGGATGAAGCGCCACTTGAAGCCCAGGGAGGGCTCTGAGGAGGAGGCGGGGAGCCTCGGCTCCTCACACTCTGGTCGGAAGATCCACCAGGCAAAGGGCCACCCTCCTCCCTCTCACTCCCTGCTTGAGAGTGGCCCCTTGCCTGGTGAGAGTCCTCAGACTCAGAGTGTGAGGAGCTGAGGCTTGATCCAGCCAGCCCCCCAGCAGCACACTCCTCTGGGGCGTCATCCCCTTCCTCCCCTGGGTCCTCTAAATAGGACCCGCGGGAGGGACCCTCCCCCGATGACTCCCCCGAGTCCGCCTGCCTGGTTCGGGGGAGGAATCCCTTCCCACGTTTCCCCAGGGGAGGACGCTTATCTGTGTGGAGGGGGTGAAAGAAAATAATTAATCTAAAGAGCACAAATGGACACAGCTTAGCAGATGATTCTGCACAAAGGCTAAACATAACATAAGCTTTAACTTACCTGATGCGTAGGCATCATATAGGCGGTACACGCCTTCAGGGTCCCGGCGCTTGAAATCCGACCACTTTTGTTGGATTGAGCGGATGGTCAGCTCGGTGGTGAAGCGCCGGGACACTGTGGCCTTCACCTCCATGGCTATGCGTTTTTTGCCTCCACGGGCATAGTCATATTCGGCCACGCAGAAGTCCTATGAAAAAAGAACAAACAAACTAAAATCAATACATGACATCAGAACACTGTCATAAACAGTTATACAGAGACCAGATCAAAGTGGACCCACACCCAGGATTATCAGTATTCTGGGTTTGTGTGCACTTTGGTGGGCCACACCAATTGTGGGTGGTCCGCTGTCTGCAACCCCCTTGGAAGGCCACAAATACACCACTGAGGACACTCCCACGTCACTCCGCAAGCCAAACACAGCGCTCCGCGCCGCT
Source organism: Gastrophryne carolinensis (assembly GCA_027917425.1). NCBI lineage: Eukaryota > Metazoa > Chordata > Amphibia > Anura > Microhylidae > Gastrophryne > Gastrophryne carolinensis. Next base: position 170,031,513 of record CM051236.1, read on the forward strand.
GTGGTGTGCGCATACAAGGCCGTTGGGACGTGCATACCAGCTCAGCTGGGTCTGCACGGCAAAGTACGCATGTGGCGTTTGACTCTAACAGGGAGTGCACATGCACCCAAAATTACAATATGTCTGGCGCAGGGGTACACCCTGCTAGAGGTAAGCGCAATAGGCATCCGCAGCTAACGCATGCACAGATGGGACGGGACTGAGGTAATTTTTAGGGCCCTCCAGGGGGGGGCATCCCAGCAGGACATCCACAATGGGGATGCCCCACGGGGAGTGCTCAAATTTGGTCTTAAAACCAAAAAAATTCTGAACCAATCCCCCCTGTGTGTTCTGCAACTTTTAAGCTAAAAATACAAACCAAAAAATACTCACTTTTACCACCTGGCCATTTACTCTGCTATCCACCCGGGTGCGCTTTCTCTTACTCGGCCCAGGAGGGGAAGGGGTGGGAGGGGTGATACTTGAGGAAGGTGAGGTAGGTTGGGGAGGTGGGGGAGGGGTGGTGGGGTCAGAGTCTGAGGAGGAGCTGGGGAGGCGCATCACTCTGCGTCTGGGCATCATATTGGAAACGCTAAGGAGGAAACAGGAACCGGAAATGACCCAAGCGACATTGGGAAAAAGTTTTAAAAAAAAAACGCTCCGCGCACCAGCAACAAGCTATTCTCAGCTATGTGCAAGCTAAGTGGCGGAAAAACTAAAATGACGCTTGAAAACAAGCTAGTGGCATAAGCGCAAGACAGTTTTACCTTAAGGTGGCGTTGAAACGCAAAGGAGGATCCCGGAACCGGATATGACGCTAGCAACTGTGCTTCAAAATTCAAACACAAACATGCGCGCAACAGGGACAAGCTAATATCAGCTATGTGCAAGCTAAGTGGCGGAAAAACATTAAAATGACGCTGCCACATAGCGAATCAAAACAGCGACTGCACAAACACTGACCAACACAGATTCATCAAGGACAGGGCTGCCGAATAGCTTGGGCGCTGACAATTTCGAAGAGCGAACGTGACCGCCCAACCTGACAGGCTACAAAATAGCTTTACAAGCCCCGATTGTGTGGAAAACCAGCGATTTTGATGCCAATGAGTTTGGGTGGAGGAGATGCAATTCCCATGTCACTCACAACATTACATTGTGAAAAAAAAAAAAAAAATACATATAAATAACCAGCCAGATTCATTAAACAGATCAATATAAACATGTGTGGAATTTTGTACCAAAGAAAAAAACCCAATAACCACTAAAAACAATCATTTCAGCGTCTGCCATTGAAATGTATGGGAGAGCGGCAGGTAGCGCCAGGTAATACGTGTCGCTGTGAAGGAATTTGCAGCGGCGCTGTTCGGGCCAGCCGGCTTCATGATGAATGCCGCGCTAGCCGTCGCTCTCGCCGGCGCTAGCCTCATTTAGCTTGATAAATGCGTCATTGTGACCGCCGCCGGGCGTACTTGAGTCGGTAGTCGCCGTTAGCTGCCGCTACCTGGCGCTCGTCAGACACTACCTGGCGCTATCGCTTGATGAATAAGGGCCTTTATCTTATGTAGAGAGTGTATGCAGGGAAGTTTCTAGAGGAGGGTGAGCCTTTATCCCAGCCATCCTGTTTTCTGCAGATGACTTATGGTTATTTGGAATGCCCTGCTGCTGAAAACCCTGCAATCGCCCACCTGGTTTGCAATACAATGAAAACCTGGGGTACAACATCTTGGGAATTTTGAGGGATGGAAGAGAGCAGCCATTCCAGGGAGTTTCATGCATATAGGCACAAATAAGGAAGCTGTTGTGAAGAAGACCAATACCAGAGGGGGGGGGGGCATAATACCAGTTTTTGTCTCCTTTATGCAGAATCCTTGCTCAACAATTCATGTACATTAAATAAATCCTCTGCAGGCACTTTGCTTTCGTGTGAAAGTTATCATTTATTGGGAAATCATCCAATGTTTTAGAGCTGCACATGGTCCCCTATTAAAGCATGGGTCAAATCAAATTGACAAGGGTCATAAGAAAGGGGCACAACTCCACAAATACCATAAAACAATATTTTTTTATTAAGTGTTACACTATAGCAAAAATAAAATAAAAACACACATGCAACACAAAGACACTGTTAAAATCAATGCATCCACTATTCCTGTGATGTTCTGCCATGCCACATAAAAGGAGACACCATTCAAAGAGACAGCACCCCTGGAGAAACCGTAGCAGATCGGCGGAGCGCGTGGGGTCTCCTGCCTTCAATCCACTGCCTGATGATTAGTCACGTTTGACCACAGGGACAGTATGATCTTTACTTTTTCTTTCCAGTGATTGCTTACTTCCTCAGCTCCCTTAAACAGCCCTGCACTAACAGCACTTTTGTGTATTGGGTTTGCATTGGGGGTCTCATCCCCTGCTTTACTTGGTGAATATAGCCTCCTTATCTAGCATTAGATTTGATTGATTGCACAGGTTTATGGTTTGATGAATTATTTGTAGTAATTACCTTTTTATACTTGTATTTTTTGCACAAAGTGGAGTAATTGAACACTCACTTGAGTAATTAGAAATATATAAAAAATATATATATTTTTTTTACTTGGGCTATTTGTGAAGCTATTTAATGCTGATTTCTATTTGTACTTTTTGATACCTTGTGGTCTTCTATAATATGGATTGCTAAGTATTTTAGCATCACAGGAATGGTGGATGAATTGATTTTAACAGTGTCTTTGTGTTGCATGTGTGTTTTTATTTTATTTTTGCTATAGTGTAACACTTAATAAAAAATTATTGTTTTATGGTATTTGTGCCCCTTTCTTATGACCCTTGTCAATTTGGTTTGACCCATGTTCTAGTAGCTTGACGGGTCTGGCAGCACGCTCAGTTACCAATATTAAAAGCTGTGCCCGCTATTTTTTATAAATAGTCCCCTATTAAAGGATACCAGGTTGTCTGCTATCCTTGAGAAAGAGATCCTTTGCAGTCCTAAAACGTTGGATTGTTTCACAAAAAGAGACAACCTTCACAAGACAGCAGAATGCCAGAATATGTTGTGTTTATTGTATACTTAGCAAACAATACCTGAAAATAGAGAATTAGAATTCCTAGTAAAAGTAAATTTCTTTACACTTAGACATAAACTCACTGTTATTTGAGGCCACTGCAATTATTTTTCCATGTGTTTTCAACAGTAGATTATTAATCATGCTTCAAATAATCATTAAGCATTTCAGTAACCCCACATATTATTCAAACTCAAAATGGTGAGAAGCTTTTTTGTTAGAAAATCACTTCTCTGTACCAGTTACTGTAGATAATGTGACAACCAAAGAATAAAAAACGCTAAAGCATGAAAAGCTTTAAATGATCGCTTTTACAGTCCTGAAAATACATTTCATAAGTGGAGTTTAGGCTCCTGGATATGCTATCTATTTATTCAAGAGGAAATAATCATGAAGAATGGTATAAAAGTGACCTGGACTGATTAGCATTTGAAAATTCCTAAATGTGTTTAATAGCGCAGTTTTGTGCATTGGATTTGTATTGACATAGGACAACAAGCAATAATAAATCAATAATTATGGTTAGTCAATGTTAAGTTCATTTTAGTATTGATAAATGGTGAAATCATACATTTATCAAACTGCATTACTTTATAAGTTTAATAAGTGCGTCTGCACAATATAGATATGTATTAGGATATTTAAGACTCAATGCATTTTGCCCTTTTCCTATTTGGGTTTCCTTGTGAGTAGCGATTGTTGTGGTATATAGGTTAGGAGTTGACAAGTCTGGTTGGTAGGTGGGAACTGTGGTAGGGGTCGCTTTTTGGGTTGTTTTATGTAGATCCTGTATGTAGGAGGTCTGTAGGCTACCAGTTTGGGCTCTATGTCGGCCCTCAGTTGGTAGCTGATGCTCAGGTTATAACAATTGAAATACCTTAGTAGTAGTAGTAAGTAGTAGCCTCTAGGTGACCTTGTGGTTTGTAGAGAAGCTTATGGTCCTTTAATGAGTCCATCACGGCTGGAAGGAGGGGGGTGCAACCAGATTTAAGCACACTGTTATTGTCAGTTGCTAGTGGTGGTCCTGGATGCTGAAGCTGGCAGAGGACCACTTTGCTTGTGCCTTAGATGTAACTTGGGTGATGGCAAAATGAACTCACCATTGACCATAATTATTGCTTTATTATTGTTTATTGTCATAATTATTAATACAATACTAAGACACTGTACATAACTGCACTATTAAATGCATTTTCAATTGCTATTAAGTCCAGGCCACTCTCTTAACTATGTCATGATTATTAGCTATAATAGGTGGGACTGATCATGTTAACCTTACCTTTCCATTTACCTTTTAACAAACGTCACTCACCAGGTACCTCCAAGAGTTCCATTCTTTTCTCCAAAAGAAATGTATTTCTTTTGGAGCAACAATTTTTCTAAGAATAATTTTTTAAGCAGTCACTGACACTCTGATCAATTGCAATTTTGCTGTGTTGTATTAAACAAAAGAGAAAGTGGCTGGGATTTCATTACAAGCCTTCCCACTTCTTCAAAATTACATTAAATTACAGTAAATACATTGTAGCTCTTTCGGCTAGTTAGGACTGACCAGCTGAGTGGCAACAGCAGTATACAACTGTATGAAAATGTTGCCATTTTTGGTTAGATACTATTTTTATCTAACCAACAATAGGCTGACTTTTTGCGTTTTACTAAATGCGGCTTTTAAATGAACCCCATTTTACATTGAAATTGCCTTCAGGTTTATTTGTTTATATTTTTGGTAATTTTGGGGCATTTTTGGTTAGATACAATTTTCTAACCAACAATAGGCTTTTGCTTTATTCTTTATTTGCTTTATCCTTTATTGAATGATAATAATAATAGTAATAATAGCAATTGTATGATCTGCCATGGTTTACAATGAAAACAGGTACATGACACTATACACATATCCAATCCGAAAGTAATCCCCCTCCACATTATTGATCACACAACAACCAATATTTACTTAACCCGTAGAGCGCAGCAACCTTCCTCTGCCCATTTGGACTTGAAACATATAATGGCATTCTCTAAATCCACCACCAACCCCTCTCACCAAGAACACTTAAAGAGAGGAAACCAAAACTAAGAAGCAAAGAGAATACAAGAAGGAAACGAAAAGAAAGAAAAATGAGAAAATAGAAACAAACAACTACTACTAGGAAAAAGGACAGGAAATAAAAGAAAAACCCAATAAAGAAAAGGAAAAAAGAATACATAAAACACAAAGACTCACATATCACTACCTTCAATCCACAAGACAGACAGACAAACAGAAACACTGTGTGGAAACGGAGAAGGGAGGGGAGGAACTCTGTCTGACCCCTACTGTAATAGTGACAAATCTATCTGGGGCCCCGGATCCATAAAGAACATACCAAGGCTCCCAAATCCTCTCAAACTTAGGAATAGCATCAGCTAGAATAGCAGCTATCTTCTCATTAACCATAAACTGGTGCATCAATCCTTAACCTCTTAAGCTGCATAAAAGTGGTCTTCCAAGCCTTGGTTGCTTAACTGCTGTGCAAACAAATATCATAAGGCAGAATTGTACTCTTGTAAGTGATTTGGGCCTTTATTCAGTAGGGCCTCATATAGGCATTGCCGAATAGAGGTCCCCAGCGCAGAGTATATAGGCTGATATGCCCGCGTCCACAAGGACTGCACCTTCAGGCAGTGCCACCAGATATGCATGCACCATAGGACCGGGGAGAGGTGAGTTTGTTTGGGCGACATGGGGGGTTTTACACAGTGGGGCATCCCTGGTCGGGGTGTCCAGGGGGGCAATGATCAAAACCTAGGATAGTCAAAATCCTGGGTTTTGGTCCACTTTAAGCTGTATTAAACAGAATATCTCCAAACTCGGTATAAGCTTCTCTTCCATTAAAATCAAGAAAGGTATAACTCCATTCTTACCCAAGAGGTATATGAAGTGGTTAATACCCGCCTCTGTCCACCTCCCAAACGTGGAGGGGAATGTCATATCCCTAAAACATAGTGTTATACAGAGTCCCAGAGTTTTAATGAATACTTTATAATCGGGTTGCTAAGGATAGGCCTTGAAGCCAGGTCAGTTCATAACAGCCCATCAATTTTAATAGGATCACAAGCTGCATCTTCAATGCTTACCCACAGCATTTAGCATGATATTGAATAATTTGTCCAATTGCGACGCCATAAAGTATCTAGCAAAATAAGGGCCCTCCAACCCTCTCCTCTTGCAGGGTCTAAAAGGAACTTCTCTGGCTATCCTCTACCTTCTGTTCTCCCCAATAAATGATGATACTGTTGACTGTACTAAACACAAAAAATAAGATGGGACCTGGACAAGCAGAGACCTAATCAAATACAGCACCTTCGGCAGTATCGCCATCTTCACAACTACCACTCTGTCTAGCCATGATATTTAATATCTGCTCCAAGTTTCTAGCAGATTATGGATTTCCCTCAGTACAGTAGTGGGTAAATTGCCTAAAAGAGATCAGCATAATCAGCTGTAATTAATAGCCCAAGATACTTAATCTTTGACACTTCCCATTTAAAAGGAAAAGAGAAGGCAAATGCATCTTGACAGATAACCATACATTTGAAGCATACTTTTCAGTACTAACCCTTAGTCCCAAAGCTTTAGCAAACATATCAAGCACTTTGTTTAGATTAGGGAATACCAGTGGTTTGTGGGAAACATCAACACATCGTCAGCAAACAAGTTTATTTTGTGCTGATACCACGTGATCTCCAGACCCGTAATATCCATATTTTGCCATATAGAGATGGTTAGTGGTTCACTGGCTAATACAAGACAGGATGGGGGACAATGGACAATCCTGTCTTGTACCCCTACATATGGGAAACAGAGAGGAATAGTATCCCGCATACTGTACATAGGCCTGAGGAGAATGATAAAGGGCTTTAACCCATGTGTCCAATTGTTCGCCAAATCACCACTTTCCCAGAACTGAATAAAGAAAGGGCCAGGAGACAGCAAAATTCCTTCCTCATATCCAGTGACAGAAGCAAACTCGGGATTCTATGCAATTCATGAATCAGAGAGAGTAGGCATCTGACACTCCCATCTGCCTATTTGGGACAAACCCCACCTGGTCCGGACCAACGAGCCTGGTCAACCCGGAGTTACGAGATATTGGCCAATAATTGGCCAATAATTTGCCAAGCTCGCATGATCCATACCAGGCTTTGGGAGCATACTAATTGAGGCTTGAAGCATCTCATAACTAAAAAAAAAATACCATCTAACACAGAATTAAACATGGAGACTAAATAAGGAGCCAAAATATTTACACATTTCTGATAATACAATGAGGTGTAACCATCAGGTCCTGGTTTCTTTTTAAGATTCAGAGACACTGTTGGTCTCCACACCTCAGCCAATGTAATGAGTATCTTTTGACAAATTAACCCCAAACTTATTCACCACTTCCTAAGGATTACTAATAAAAATCCCTACCCTGGTATGCAATCTATTAGATTTAAAAGAGTTGCTTCTATCATTCACACATGTGCAAAAAGAGAACTATTTTTGTTGAAGTGCAAATAATCCCTGGCCTTAAACCATCTGATTCGATTTCAGCTTCATTTGACAGAGCCAGGTTAAGGTCAAGTTTTACTGCCAGACAGACAGGAACGCTATGTAAATTTTACCTGAAATATAATACCAGGGGGTCTCTCAAAAATCAAGCTAGATAATAAGGACTCATTAAGAGCCCATTGAAAAGAGCGTCCCATTGAAGCAAAGAGGCTGTTGTCCAGACATTTGCACCATGATTGGATCAAGCAATAGGCTTGATTTCAGCAGCTGTCACAGATGCCCGAGAGGAACACGGAAGAAGGACATGGTCAATTCTGGTCAGAGAGGAATGTGGATGAGAAAAAATATATATTCCTTGACAAGTGGGTTCTTCTCCTGCCAGACAACAACCAGGCCCTCACACCTCAGCACCTCCCTGGGCACCTTATGAGACCCCCCTCATCCACCTGAGCTGGGTCCCTCCTAGAGGTCTCAGAATCTTGCTTATCTATCGAAGGGTACAAGAAAAGGTTGGAGTTGCCCCCCCATAATCAGAAGCCCCTTCTTAATCAAATGAATATGGAAAAACATATCAGTAAGAAAGGCCGCTTGACCAGTATTCAGCGCATAATAGCTGTCCAAGTTTACGTCTGTATCTAGCAAAGTACTCACAAGTATAATTATCCCTATATTGGGCAGTGCACTCAAAGGCCAAAGACATATGAAACCTTATCAACACCCCTCCAATCTTTGTGCCCCCACTAGCTGTATATACCTTAGTAAACAGATAGGTAAAGGGCCCAGGGAGTGAGGGCAGGGAAAAGTGGATCTCCAGTGGGTCTACAAAAATATAATATCAATTTGTAAAGACCTAAACTGTTGGAAGGTCTCTTTGTGGGACATTGAAACCCTTAACATTTAAAGATAAAAATATCAACGCCATACCAATAGATAACAGAAATATCAAGTTCCCACTTTTCCCACCTCCGGTTCCCCAGTGTCACAAGCACTAAAAACACAAACAGAACAAGACTAAAGACAACAAAGCCAGATAGACATAGCAGGAAAGACATAGCAGGAAAAATAAAAATAAATAAAAAATAAACAAAAAGTATATCCATTACACATAATCATGGGCCTCTTAGGGCATCGACCTCAAAGGGCTCAAAAGGTAGGCAACTTTGACAAAAACTCCATAAAATCCGGAACATAGAACAACCATTCAAAGATAAACGTTAGTCTCCCAGCTTGGGGAACAAAAAACAGCACATTTCTGGATCAGAAGCCATAGCTCTCAGCCATGGCACAGGCTATAACAACCAAAACCTTGCCACAGCATGCAGTCTGGGAGCTCCTCTTCCCCGATCACATTCAAAGGAACCAACCTTCAGGACAAAGCCCTGGAGCCCCAGAGAGCAGAAATGATGGTGCACACTCTCCTCAACCATTGCTGGGGACCGACCAGAAAGACTCTGTTCAGTCAATCTTATATGGGTTTAGAAATCCGAACAAGACATAAACCCCACCATGGAGGCCACACCTATTTAAATGTACAGGAACTTAAAGACACCGGAGAAGCAAAACCTCCCTGTCATGCCCTGACAAAAAGCTGGATATAAGGCTTCTGCACTAACTTTAATGCAGCCTGGAGAAACTAGTAGGTAGCCAGGGTAAGCTCCTTAAAATGAAGAGGGGGAACAAATATATACCTGTCTGTGGAAGCTGTAGAACTGTAAGAGTCTATAGCATGAGATGTGGATGTCTTAGGGCTAGACCAGACTTGCACAAATCAAGAATCCCAATGTGGATTGGTTGGATCATTCTGTCACATCCATGCGAATAATATAGCTGAGCATTCTAGGCGGGTTAGGAAATTTCTGGTTTAGAAATCAGGACTCGAGACAGGGAGGTGACTGCTTGCCAGGCAGTCAACTCCTTCCTGAAGGCCACAGTCAGCAGTCACTGCCCAGAGGACCAGAGGAGCTAGGTAGCTGATTGCGAACAAAAGGACACAAGACAGACAACCAGCGTGTGCCATCAAAGAGGCAAGCTGCCGACCACCTGGGGAGGTACTCGATGGAGAGACCGTAATCCAGTTCAGCAGTGCTCCCTGAAGCTGGGGTTGCACAGGCCCCCGGGTAGTCCCTTGATGGTCACAAGCCTGGGGAAGGGAAACACAGGGCATATGTACAGAAGACACAAACAGGTGATCTGGGAAGACTATAGCAGAGCTGGGCCCAGTGCAGGCTATGTTGGAGCTGGGCCCCAGTGCAGGCTATGGTGGAGCTGGGCCCCAGTGCAGGCCTGTAGCGGAGATGGACCCCAGTGTGGGCTGTAGCAGAGCTGGGCCCCAGTGTGGGCTCTAGTGGAGTTGGGCCCCAGGTGGGCTGTAACAAAGCTGGGACCCAGTGCAGACTACGGTGGAGCTGGGCCCCAGTGTGAGCTGTAGTGGAGCTGTGCCCCAGGGCAGGCTATGGTGGAGTTGGGCCCCAGAGAAGGCTATAGGACCATCAATGAAGAGCCGTATGCCAAAGACACACATGGCTAAGCCACTGGAAAAGCCGGGTGACAGCAAACAAGACACAACTGTGGTGAACCACCAGGCATGGACAGCACAGACAAAGACACAAACTATGAAGGGCTGTGAGCCCCAGCATAGACAAGACATGAACTATGAAGGACCACAAGGCCCAGCAAGGACAAGAGGGCAATACGCCCAAAATAACAAAACAGGAAGGCATGAAGACCCACAAGGACAAGGAGGTATGCAGGGGAGTTGGATCGCACAGCTAGGCTTTGAGAAGACAATGATCCAAATCAGGGGCGGGGCCAAGCACATGTACTTATAGGTATTCAACAGCATGATTAACACCAGGTGAAGTTAAACAATGTGGCTCTAGGACCCAGGGAAGAACCACACCACTACAGCAACACCACAGCAGATAGCACAGTGGTAAGGGCAGCGGACTTGGAGTGATAATGGATGGTACTCCCCCTTAACAACAGGGCTGAGGGCTCCAGCCCCCGCCAGCATCTCGAGCAACACAGACCCAACCCCAAACCCAAAAACAAGTCAACACATAAACCAAGATATATGAATTAAACTCAATGGCATGTTATAACCTCTGAACTAGAACAGAGACTAAAACCCTTCAGGTGACCTCTCCCCAGCTAGAAATGAAATTTCAGCCAGGAGCTGCAGCCTGGGACCTCATATTAGACTTAGATCTTGATCTTCCGCGAAGCTGCTGATCTTTAGGTTCCACTGCTGGTGTCTGACCCATTCGCTCATCTGAGCCTCAGGCAGGGCCAGCAGAAATCGTTGGCTTAGTATAAAGGTTGAAACTGGCTTGATTGCAGATCCTCCACCTTGGAGATACTGTAGAATTGTTCTTTGTAGAAGAACTGTAGAGAAAATGTGTAGTCCCATATGTATCTTATGAGCTTGCCCCTTAAAACTTGGCTCAAACTCACATCTCCACTGGATGGTTGCTGGAGCCAAGTCAGAGTAAATCTAGTATTGATTCCCCTGAAAAGTTAAAGAGCTCTTGCTACGTGCTGCCTGCAAAAGTCTCTCTTTGGTTCTGTAAAAATGCAAATGAACCACAAAACCCAATGGGGGTCCTCCAGGCCGCTTTATAGTGAGGGCACGATGGATACAATCGAACTCTAAACAATCTATTGGGATCTCAGGGGCTAACTCTTGGAATAAGGCAGTCACCATCAACTGTAAATCCACAACACTCTCAGGGATGCCTGGCACCCTCAGGTTAACCGTCGGGGCCCTATCCTCCTGATCCTCTTGATTGGATTGCAAAAATGGAACTCACGGAGAGAGCTCATGGCTTCCTTATACCCATCAAACATCCATGGTAACATCATTGAGTTTGTGCTCAGAAAGAGAGACCCGCTGCCCCAGTTCAGTGATCTCTTTGGCAAACCTCCCGCTATCCTAGATGTTATCTTCTGCAAAATGGAGTTCAGGGCCCGATTCAAGAGTACCTGAAACTTGTAGACTGTGAGAGGCTCGTCCCCATCAGGTATAGTGCATTCAGCCTTGGTGTCCAGATCTATATCCACAGGATCATAGGAAGCCAGGCCTTAGGTGCTGCTGTGGTGGCCATCTTGGATCACTGTGCTGCACTAAGAAATGGAGTTGTTGCTCTGAAGATACAACGCTTCTTCTTGCCATGGACGTTTAGAAAGTTGGACAAAGTCCTCCTGGTATTCCCCCCATCCATGAGTCTGCTTCTTATGCCAGAAGCAACACGGTATCCCATTTGGCATGGAGCTCAGCCTTCACACATCGATTCAGCAGCCCCTGCACATGAGCCCCCAACTTTTTTTATTTTTTAATTGCATTTTTTCCGTTTTAAGTGTTTTACTTAAAGCGGCTTTTAAAGGCGTTCCATTTCACATTGAAACAGTTTTTTATATTTTTAGGTATTGTTTTGGCATTTTGGTTAGATACAATTTTTGTCTAACAAAGAATAGCCGGACCTTTCATTTTTTAGTTGTATTCTTTTATCACTTTTAAATTTTTTACTAAGTGCAGCTTTTAAATGCATCCCATTTCATAGTGAAAATCAGGGCATCTTTGGTTATATACAATTTTTCACTTTTTCACTTTTAAGTGTTTTATTTGCAGCTTTTGAAGGCGTCCCATTTCACATTAAATGTGTTGTTTTATAGTTTTTGGTTATTTTGGGGCATTTTTGGTTAGAAACTATTTTTATCTAATGAAGACTTTTGTTAATGGTATTTTTTCATTTTTAAGTGTTCTATTAAATGCAGCTTTAAAAGGCATCCCATTTAACATTGAAACTGCCTGAAGGTTTATTTTTTTATATTTTTTTAATCTTTTTTGGCATTGAAAAAATGTTTGAATGTTTTGGTCACTTTCCCCTAGTTTTATTGAATGCCACTTAACCGGCATTCATTAAAGCTGGGAAAGTGACAGCGGGGATCTTATTTTTTATTTTAATGTTTCTTATATTTAAAAAAAAGTGGGGTCCCCTCACAAAGACTGCTGGCTCAGGCACCAAGTATAAGGACTTGTAACCCTGGGCTCAGAGGCCATGCTATTGGGGGCCCATGCCCCAGCAAGTTACAAGCCATTATGCTTTTTGGTATGGGTTAGAGGCTCTTTCAGGGGTACCTTGGGTATCTCGCCCACGTCAATAGGCACCTGTACCCCCAATGCCCTAAATGGGGTTATGGATAATGTGTCATTTTACCGGCATGGCACCACACCACACAAAAATATTTTTATTTTTGTTTAATTTAACTTATGCTCACCTGGCGCTGTCTCCCATCTTCTGGTGGCGTGATCCCGCTGACATCATCCTGCTACCAGCCTGACAGTCTTAGATGCAGTGATCGCTGAAGAGAGGGTTGGAGGGGCAATAAATCCTCTGATCCCATGCCTCCCCACCCCCCTCCAAAGATCAGCACATCTGTCATCAAGCTTGGCGAGGGACATCAGTGTGGGACACAGGAGCTGATGATCAGAGTTGAGTAAAGGAAACATTTTTTTTTTTTAATAAATGTCATTTTTCTCTGTGTGGTGTCTTTTTTACAGGTAACCGTTTGTGAACTGGTAAGGGGTACATGAGACCACTATACCAATTCACAAGACCTAGGGGGCTGGCAAGTCACCTGTGGCTAGCAGGTGACTTGCAATTAACCTAAAGCCCCCCATTACCTGCCTCCCCAAAGCCCAGGAGGGCAGGAGAGCTCAGGGGTCATGAAAGCTACTGGGGTTATAGCCTGCAGCCTGGAGGGTGGCACTGATGCTGGCCCCTGTGCCCATTTTTTTTTTGTAAATTAACCCTTTACGTCCCATGACTCATCAGGTATAAAAAGCTTCCAGAAGCAGAAGAAGAGCAGAAGCCAGAGTGATCGCCGTGGGACACAGTGTTCGGGGGTGGATCGATCAGAGCTAAGAATTAAAAAACAAAATAATTATATAGTTTTTTCTAGTGTGTGTGTCTGTGTCTTTTTTTACATGTAACCCTTTGTTAACTGGTAAGGGATCTATGAGACCCCTAGTTCACAAGGCCTAGGGGCTGGCAAGTCACATTTTTTAAAAAGCAACCCTTTATATTGTGGATAGTAGTTGTATTATATTTGTAAGTGTTCCTTTCAATTTGGGGGGTCTCTTGGGCAGGAATGGGGGGCTACCGATACATATGTGGTACCGTTTTAATAAAGAGAAATGGGGCTTTCACATGCAATATGGTTTTCTTGAACAAAGTAATTTTTTTAATTTAAAATATATGAGACAAAATTTAAAATACAAATTTTATTTTTCATAGCACAAAATGTTGAAAACTGACATATCAACAGAGAATTAGAACATCTCAAGTAGGCTGGCAGTTAAAAAGGTTAAAACTTGCTATGCATGTTCTGTTCGGGGGACCTTGCGCTTTCAGGTTTTGCTTGTGTTTTCTTGTTTGCATATTGATATTTTAGGAATATGTGTTTTCTATTCTGCTTTTTTATACATTTTTAGGTAAACCTTGTGCAACCAAAGGATGCTTCGAGATATTATTTCCAGAAAGATGAGCCCACCACAACAAGCTAGATATGCCTAGAAAGTGTATTGTGTGTACTTTTAGAGAATATATGGTTTGTGGGGGGTATTTTAAATGTAAAGGGTTGTTTTGGTTGAAAAATTGCAATGTGTGCACTTTGTCTGCAGAGCTGAAATTTTCAAGTAAAATTACCCTTAAAGCATGCTTTACTTACGGGTGTTTGGCAACCCTGCCTTTGGATAAAAAAGGCAGGTTAAAAGGGAGAGTAAATAAAGGGTTAATGTTCTCCGCGATTCTGTGAGGAAAGATTGGTTAGTATATACACATAAAAGTCTGAATAAATAAATGCAATAGTATTAGCAAAGTGAACTTTTTTCACTTTGGTAATACTATTGCACATATTTACTCTCCCTTTTAACCTGCCTTTTTTATCCACAGCGCACCTACACTAATCTTTTCTCCACCTAGGTCCACACCTAAGTTAGAACAGATTAACCCATCAACATTTCTCCCAGGGAATACAGGTTTTTCCCTCAAGTAGGAGCTGCTCAAATTATCTAATTGTGCTTTCCTCAGTCCAACTCCTGCAAAAAATGTATCTAACCAAAAATGCCCCAAAAATTCCCAAAAGAGCAGTCCATCAACCAGCTTTTCTGCGTTCTGGCTGAACACTAAACTCCAGCATAGACTTTGCTGTTCAGGTTTGCCCATCGCTATTATTGAATTATGATATGCATATAATAGTTGATTTAAATGTAATGAATAAAGAAGTTGTTAATGACCCATCTGCCTAGCATGTGTGGTTTTGCATATACAGCTATGGAACTGTTATACCTAGCATTTTTTCCAATAATCTCTAAAATTCCATTGAAAGACATACCATAAATAGGAAAGACATGTCCTAAGAATGCTTGCCAAGCTCTCTATTATTTCTCAAGGTACTGTAATCTGTCAATTCTCCAAGCTGTTAACTTTTCCTGGAGCCAAAGTGAATGGACCATACTGTGGAAAACTGTAGAAAAACACTGAGCTTGTAAGTCAAGAAATGGCAGTGAACTATTTTGCTGCAGGTGAAAGGCTGTTAATTAAATTATCTGCAGGAAAATTTAGTGAAGTGAATTTGGATCAGACCATAGCATCAATTCTACAAGAGTTAAAAAAATTCTCATGGTGAAAAAAAGCATGAAAATGTCACTGTTGCTGAATAAACAACAAAGTTCAGTACATATCTTAGGAGTTAAAAAAAATGACGTTCAATTGGCTTGATGCAGAGCCTCCCCGTTCAGCTATCCCGTGCGTTTTCCCGTTGGTTTTGGCCTGTGATCGGGTCAGGAAAGGGTGCTACATTTGTTTTAGTGTGCGTTTATGCGCTCAGGTGTGCGCTCAGCCGCCTTTCCGATTGTCGGCTCGCACGAGGCTGTTTCCCGGGAAAACGGATGCCTCGTTCATTGGTCCGTTTTTTTCAGTGATGCAGAGCCTTGATTTCCGATTGAAATCTCCCTAATAAAACGGGGCCGCCGAGCCTTCACTTACGGGCAGTCTGACCAGCCGTATTTGAGCTCCGTGTCATCATCATGCATTCATCTGTGGGAGCGCATCAAAGGCGCCAGCTCTGCGGTCTGGTAATTATGAGCATGGCAGAACCCAGGCTGCACCGAACGCCTTTGGACATCGATTGCATGAGTGACGTTGACCTATTCGAGCTCACCCGCCTTAACCGTGTTTCTCTCCATGCCTTGTATAGCGAGCTGCGGCCATGGTTAGCCTCCACCACAAGAAAGGGGCATGCAATTGCAGGTATGACCAAATTGGTTGGCTGCCTGCAATTTTTGGCGAATGGCTCGTTCCAGAGACTGGGTGCCTTCTCCGTGGGGATGTCCCAGTCTACGCTGAGCTGCAGCCTAACAAAGTTTTTGGATGGCATGGCTACCCTGGCACAAAATTATATTTTTTTCCCTCAAACAGGTGAAGCCTGGAATGCGGTTAAGCTGGGCTTTTATAACATAGCCGACATGCCCAACGTCATTGGTGCAATCGATTGCACTTATGTATCGCTCATCCCCCCTGCGGACCAGGAAACTCTATTCAGGTATGTGGTTTGGGTCTGCTTTTTTTTTTTTATTTTAACAAAACATTTGGTAAGCCTCACACTAATTCCAATTTTTGTTGGCTTTGTGCAGGAACAGGAAGATGGGCCATTCCATCAATGTTCAGGCAGTGGCGGGCCCTGATCTTCTATTTTTCAGTCTGTTTGCTGGCTTCCCTGGGTCCACGCATGACGCGCACATTTTGAGGAACTCCAGCCTCTCTCAACTGTTTCAATCTGGAGATCTTTCTGGTGGATGGCTACTGGGTATGTGTCTTAAAGTAGTAGTTGTTGGCCCCCCTGTTAGAATTTGGATTTGCAGTACACCACTAATCTGTGAGACATTTCCATGAAACTTGCAAAATTTATTTTTGTTTTAGTTTTTTTGGTAAATTTAATGGGTGAAGGTATTCACCACTATTGTGTTATGTTCTGGCCCTCTTATCTAAGTAGCATTCCACAGACATTTTTAATGAGTGTACAGGTTGGATGTGTATGTAGCCTCATCAAAAATGTCAAATCCTCAAACAATACCTACATCACCTATTTGTCCCTGTTTAATGATGTGGCAATGCACACCTAAACCTTTTTTTTTGGCATCCACCTTATGTTTTTCTTTGGTATTTTTGCAGGTGACTCAGGCTATCCCTTGTTACCATGGCTGCTCACACCCATCCTGCACCCATCTTCCCAGGCCCAGGAGCGCTACAACACAGCCCATAGGAGGACTCGCTCTGTGGTGGAAGGTGCCTTTGGGTTGTGGAAGATGCCTTTCCGATGTCTGGATCAGAGTGGGGGTGCCCTTCAGTATCAGGCTGGCAAGGTCATCCAAATCATTATTGCTTCTTGGGTCCTGCACAACCTTGCCATTAGAAGCAGGATTGCTCAATATACTGACCTGGCTGCAGAACATTTACCGATTTCATAAGAGCAGACCCCTCCTTACTCTGGTACACAAAGTGGCCCAGCACACACAATACGTGCTGAACGTGTGGCCAATGTATTTTCAGAAATCACAAGGTTTTTTGGGGGGGTTTTATTTTTTGATTTGTGCTTAAACAAATTGTAAATTTTCCTTTGTTTTTTAACTGAAAAACTGAAACTTGAACGTGGGGTCATATACTATTACACCACAATTTAGTGGTAGGTTGGGTAGGATGTTGCAGTTGATTGATGATGTGGGTGAATGTGTGCAGCAATGTGTGCCAGGCTTTGGTTAATGTGCTGCCATTGTTGGACCATTTCACCCATATGGCTGTTTAGGGCAGACACATTTCTGTTTAAAACCTCTAATTGGGTATTCATGGAGGTTAGTTGGGTGCACACAGTGTCATTAAATTGTTGTGTGCTTGCTGAAAATGCTATATTTTCCTGCCGCCAAGCTTCCTCCATAATTTGCAGCTGTCTTCTTTGGCTTATACGGCGCCTTGGCTGTGTTCTCGGAGTGGCACGGGTGGGTGGTTCAGATTGAGAATGAGGTTGTGGATGTTGTGGCTGTGTTGTCTGAGTTGTGGCCACTGGCTCAGTAGTGGTTTGTGACATCTGATGTGTGTCCTCCTCCAAATCTCTTATATGTTCTATTATTGGTGGACTATGTTCTGTAAAGAAATGTAGGTTCAGATTAGTTTCCTTATGGCAAAGGAATGGATCCAAATTCAATGTTAAAAGTCCACACAAAGGACCATTGACTTACCTCATCCACAATATCAATTTGGGTTCGTTGCTGAGAATCCTGGTGTGGCATGGGCCTCGGGGATAAGCCAGGGGTTGCTTGGCCTTGTGTGGTCTGTTGACTTTGTCCTTGGAATTGAGAGTGTTAGATTACATTAAACAGCAAGTACAGTGTGTTGTCTGGCGCAACACAGACTTTTGTACCTCATTTTTAAATCTCAGGCCCAAATCAAACTCACCTTGTGACCTAACATTCCGGTCGGTGTCGTGTGCCTCTTGCAGGCCCGGAACGCTGGCCGGGTGTATGTATGTGTATACATGTTCCTCGGCTGGGGTTAGTATTATTTTGGTTGGTAAACCACCCCCTGTCTGCAGGCTGGGGAAGATTAAAGCACACCTAATAAGTGTTACATCCTGTTACCAATGCCACTATAAATGCATTTCAAATGGGCTTAACCTCTGCTAGCGGCACATGTCCATTTTCTTTTTACTGTAATATTTGAGGTCCCCAAATTTCCGCGTAATTTGTTCTATATCTCGACGGACACAACCCACACTATTCACTTGGCGGCAAATATTAGTCCAGATCTCCTGCTTTGCCTGCTTTGAGGTGGCTTTGGGATTACGGCCAAATAGGGCATCATAATGCTCACAAACGGCATTGGCAACAGCCATGCTTTGTGCATCGCAAAAACGGGCTGTTAGTGACCCACGGCGTAGTTGGCGCCCACATGGGTGTGTGGTGTCCCCTGCATCACTTGAAATAGATGGTTGGCTATCTGGGGAGTCGTGTGTGGTTCTTGGGCTTAGGGGGGAGTGTGATAGTGTGTGTGTGCTGCTCTGAGTTCATGTCTGGGTGCCTGTGGAGCTTTCACCTGTTGAGCTGGATGGGGAATCTGAGTTCGTGGAACTTTGAGACCCAGAGGGTTGAGGTGGAGGGGTGGGTGACCTGGGTGGGGTGGAGGGTTTGGCACTACGCTTACCCTTGCTGGTGTGTTTGTTTTTTTGTGTATGCTTGGTGTGTTGCGGAGGAGGATGCTGCAGGGTCTTAATAGATTTTGCACCCTTGTGTGGTCGTGTTGCTTTTGCAGGTTGTGGAGAATGTGTCAAGGGATCCTGGCTCCTGCGTTTTTTGTGATATGCCTGTGTCTGTGGCGTAACCACCGTTTTAGTCGGGGCATGTCCAGCATGGGTCTTGTGCCTGCTCTTATGTTGTTTTTTAGATGAGGCATGTGTGCGGCTACTATGCGCCTCTGGGCTTTTGTGGCTCATCCTGCTCCCTTTTGGTCTGCCCATAGTGATATGGTATCCAACACAGAGCTGAGTGCATTGACCTTTAAATATGTTTACCGTGTGGGCGTGTTCAGCAGCCTGTGTGCCTGCGTGCGCGCACGTCACCGCGGGGGAACATCATAGCCATACCCGGAAGAGCTACCAAGATGTCGCCAGCCATATATATCAAGGAGCAGGACGACATCATCATGGATGTGAGTAGGCGAGCGTGCGTTTATGTGCGCGCACACATTACTTGTAATAAAAAAAAAACAAAGCGCTAGACTAGTCTGTAACAACTTAGTTGGTAACATTAAATACAAGCCCACCTTAGTTTAAGACATGTACGCAGCTAGAAACTAGGCTAGATGCAGATAGAAGAACTAGGGCAATGTGAGTCAGCAAGAGGTTAATAAAGTGACTTTAGTTAGGACAGGAAACTTGTTAAGGTATTTTGTGGATTAATGGTGGGTCATTGTATATTTTTATAACAGATGATGTTGAGGAATCGCTACGACTTCCTGCCGTCAGATTATGAGAAGCGGACGTTGGCCCTGGCGGTGGTGGACGCAATAGCACGACGATCCCAAACCACCTATACCTTCACCCAGATCGCCCAACACTGGTCTGATTTGAAGAGAAGGCCCGGGTGAGGCAGTACTTCGCCAAACATTTCCCATGTAAGTGTTGAAAATTTAAATGCAACTATAACCCTGGCCTCGCCTGGGCGTGGTTTTATGATTGTGTTTGTATTTCAGCACATGAATGGAATATGCGCTTCCGCCCCACCCGGACCAGGGCACGCAGCCCGTTGTGGGGCGAAACAGGTGAAGGTCTAGGTGGTCCACCGCCAGTGTCAACGGCCACCCCCTCCTCTGCAAGTGAGTATGAGGAGCCTCTTGACCTCAGCATGCAGGGGAGGGGGGAATCTGACGGCAGGGAGTCGAGCATAAATGACCCACAACCCGACTCCGGTAAGGGAAATATAGTTAGATATGTGCTAATACATGCATTAAATACATATACTCATGTGCACTATTGTTAGTTGTAGATTCAGACGTCGCAGGGACATCCCAAGGGATGAGCAAGGAAGGGGGCGACGAGGAAGAGGTGGCTGGGGAAGGTGAGTAAATTGATACCTAGAAGCCTAACTTAATATGATATTCATGATACAACAACATGATACAACAACAGTCTCTAATATCAGTGTGTTTGTCATCCAAACAGATTCACAGCAGCAACAGAGGGAGGAAGAACGGAGACTCCGCCCCCGACGCAATGTGGCCCAAAAACATTGTTTTTTTTGTTTAGCAAAGTAATTGAACAAACAATTCCCTTTAAAAAAAAATGCCAAAGAAACATTTAACTAAAGACTTTAAAAAAAAAAAAAGGGCCTTAAAAAAAACACTACAAAACCAAACATAAAAACAATGCTAAACTAATGTTGTTTTTCATTCACAGATCAAAGAAAACGACAGGCGCAACACCCTGAGGCCTAATTTCTTTAATTTCCACCGAAAAGTTTTTACGTTTATTTGTGGACCAAACCCACGTTTTTAAGAGTCCCAAAAAAAATTTAAACAAAGTTAAAACAACGTTTGAAATAAAAAAACTGAAAAAGATTTGGTGTGTTGTCTTTCCTGCAAATGTCCAATCACACAACATCAGCACACATTTACATGACACAAAAGGTTGAGATATGGGACAATAAATCTTAAAAACTATAAAAAAATTAAGGTAAGCATTAAAGGCAAGGAAGAAGGAACCCCAAAGAGATTAAGGTATGCATTAATGGCAAGAAAGAAGGAACACACAAGAGATTAAGGTATGCATTAAAGGCAAGGAAGAAGGAACACAAAAGAGAATAAGGTATGCATTAATGGCAAGGAAGAAGGAACCCCAAAGAGATTAAGGTATGCATTAAAGGCAAGGAAGAAGGAACACCAAAAATTTAATTTTCAAAAATATATATGTGTCACATTGGCAGTTGGTGCCATATGTATATTCCAATGGAGGTTTAGGGATGTGCGCTTGCGTGTAGCCAGATTGGCAACTGAAGAGCCATGGAGATGTAAGTATACTTGTAAAACCCCCAAAAATGGATGGAAAAATACGACGGAAGGCAAGCAGGTACGTTCAAAAACCAAGGAAAAAGGAGGAAAAAACGGGACGCCTGTGTGAACGTGAACGGAAGCCCCGATCAAAATGAAGGCACCCGAGAGAGAAAAAAAAACTTTCAGAGTGAAGAGAAATTAACGGATCAGTTAGGGAGCCATTCCGACGGAGGCTCTGCATCACATTTGAGCCACGATTCAAATGGGACACCCGGACAATCGGAAGGTTTTAAGGTCAGTTCAGGGGAGGCTCTGCATCAGGTCAATTGTCTTCCTAGGTGGTGATAGAGCAACAGTGAAACTCCAATGCCTTTAACCCCCAAATTGAGCAATTACCGAATAAAGGCCAAGCAGTTCATTTGGATATGGATCTTCCAGTTTCTTGAAAAGAATTGGAGCAGTAACACATTCCACTTTGGCGTTTAAGATTCGAGAATTCTAAGAATAAGATTGTGTGGTTAAATCCTAGTGCAGTGTTCCTTAACCCTCTCCATGAGAGCCACCAACAGGTCATGGTTTGCTGATCTCCACATTGCTGCCTCAGTAGCACTGCTAGTTAGCATGTAATGAATGGTGAAAGCCAAAATATCCTGCCCATTCTCCAGCTCATCAGTTTTAATTTCCAGAACAAATCCAATGTAAAGACATTATGAATCATTAAATGAACCACAACAATAAAACCCTGTTAACCAGCGAAAGTGCTATAATCTCAACAGTCTCTAAAATGCTTGTAAAAGAAGAGATCTCAATCCGACACATTTGCAATTGTATGTGGAAGCTGCACTGCCTTACCACAGCACTTCTGTGTCACGTGTGGTCTAATGTCTATTGTGTGAAACCTTCCAATATAAATCTGGAGGGTCAGGTGCTTTTGGTGCAGGAGCAGAAAGCAATAAGGCTTTGGCATTTTAATCTTTGCAGAATGCTCAAGGTCACATTGAGTTGCTGGATCATGGTGGCTGGCTAGTGGGTAAAAACAGAAAACCTTCTGTTTGAAAAAAGAACCGGTTAAGGCAGACTGAGTCAGAAATGGATCTCCTCTGTTGTAGTCTATTATACTTAGTGCTGCACATACACTCGCCCCCTCACAAGTATATATTTTAGCCTTCATTTGAATTTTTTTAAATATTCCAGCTGTACAACTCTGAGGAAAATATCAGCACTTATGTAACAGCAACGTCAAGCTAATTGCTGGTTACAATAATGATATACAGATGTCTACACATGCAGCATCATTACAAAGTGAAACAGTTATAAATCATTCTACTTTTCTGCTCCTATTATCTAGATGATAAACCGAAATGCTATATCATATGCACATGAATGAGTTTACTGTGCCAAGAAGGCTTCTTAAATAAAGGTATAATGATTAAATCTGAACTTCTTGTGGGTAGATACACATTTATGTGTTTTACCTGCCAAATGTTTCTGTTCAGGCAGTTCTGCTATCTACATGCCCCTGATACACTACAGAGCCAGCTCAGTGACCTCTCTATTTCCTGTATAAGTAGGGAAGCTTCTCAAGGTCAACTTCCTTCTCATTAGCCTCTAAGAACTTCATTGTATGGCTTGCATTCACCTCATAAGAAGAGCTTTTAGATTCAGCTGACCTGTATTTACCATTGTTTTAGAGCTTTCATCACAGGACACAATCATGAATTGGGTTTAAAGAACAAAATTCATATGAGGTAAAGAAATATTCCAGTGAGGTAAAGGTGTTTTAATAAATAACAACTCCATAGAGTATTTAATCCTGACCAAAAGTTTAAAATGACTTGACTGAAAATCTGTGACTGGGCTGAAATACGCCACAGAATTGACTTCCACAGTCTGGCAAGGCTGTAAAATGCATCAGCCAGGAAATAATTTGCATTTTGCTTATCTCTCCACTGGCAAACCAATGAGGTTCACTAGGTATTCAGAGAGGAAAGTTGCTTCTCTGTTGTCTGCCGCATTCTAGATGGGCAGTCTGCTGTATTATACAGTCATGGAATACACCCTAGGGAGCTTTCTTGCTGGTCCAAAAGTATTTTTAGGCTTTCAGGCACAGTTTATTGACTTAGAGAGCTTAGATTTCTTCACATTCTTATACAGAATCCCCAATATCACAAAAGGCACAATGTTGATCCATCTGTGGTCTGTCCTCCTCTAAATATTTGGAAACAGCAGAGTTTCAGGAAGTCATCCATAGCGGGTGGTAGTGAGCCAGAGCAAGATGAAATCCAAAGCCAGAAGATCAGAACCAGATGCGCAGACGAACAAAAACAGTCAACTTTGTGACTGCGAGACTTTGGCCACGCACTGCCCGAACAGAGACACCCATAGGATGCGACTGGTGGTCTTCTCTTCCCTGGGGGGTATCCGATGCCCCCCCAGATGTCCGTGATAGGGCAGAGAGGACCGGTTTCCCTTATTGTTTCTTTTCCTTACCAATGTGTACAACAACAACAATATCAAGCTGTTGAACAGCAACAACTAAAACACAACTTAAATGCACTGTAAAGTGTGTCCCCTTTGTCCCCAGCAGTGATATCCTGTAAGTGAAATAATGAAATGCCGACCATCACTGGTAAAATACAGCGCCAATCTTTTCAGTATGCCAAAAATTAATAAATATGAAATGCTCACTGGTGCTGTTATAATTGGTATTCGGGTCCAACAGGCACTGACACAAACCGGCCAATACTTAGAGGCCGATTCATTAATAGCGCCAGGTAGCGACAGATGAGCGCCAGTAGCGTGATTTTCACAGCGCCAGCTAGTATTCGCTGTGCTTGGCCGGGGTTTGCTTGTTGACAGCGACTCAGTCGGTGTGCGGTAATGTTGAATACGGGCTTAGGGGTCGCTGTTTCACAGGTTCAGCGTTGTATGGGTGCGCCTGACAACGAATGGCCAGAGCGAACGGCTTGCTGCAGATTCATTAACAAATCACGCTCCGAATTTTTTAGCGCTGTGAATTCCTTGTTTAAACCCCAGACCGCTGGCGGCGATGGATTTAAAATAGTTTTTAACCCCCAAACAACCATATTTTTTTATTGTAAAATTATAGAAGTTTTTATAAACATTTTGTAATATGAATACATTAATATCAGACCTGTAATATCAATTCTGCACAAAATCATTGTTTTTTTTTTTCCCTTAAAAAAAAAATCCTAACATTGCAGAAGTGGTCACAGAATTTTTGACATTAAAAAAAAAAAAAAAACATTAATAGCAATTAATTATGATTAATTAAAGATTGCTCCATTGAAATGCATTGGACATCGCCAGGGAGCGACAGGTCATACCTGGCGCTGTGATGGGATTAGCAGCGGCGCTGTTCGTTGCAGTCGGCTACATGATGAATCCCGCGGTAGCTGTCGCTCTCGCCGGCGCTAGCCTCATTTAGCTTGATAAATGCGTCATTGTGGCCGACGCCGGGCGTACTTGAGTCGGTAGCCGCCGTTAGCTGGCGGGACCTGGCGCTCGTCAGACACTACCTGGCGCTATCGCTTGATGAATAAGGGCATAAGTGCAACAATCATTAGATAACATCGGGCATAGGAAAATCTGTGCAACCAGTTAACTCCTAGAGGGATTGTGACCAGCATCCACGACAACAAGCCTAGTATACAGAGGTGTGTAACTTGAGGGAATACATAGTTTGCAGGGGGTATTTCAAATATAAAGGGTTGTTTTTCTTGAAAAACTGCAAGGTGCGAATAGTAGTTTGTAAGTGCTTTTTGGGGGGTCTCCTGGACAGGAAATGATGTCTACCACTACATATGTGGAACCCTTGTTAAATATAGTATTTTTTACATTTTTTTCCACACATTTCACCCAAAAATATTCAGAAAGCACTGAAATTACATACAAGACATTTCATGTTATAACCCAAACTCTGCTGAAAAAAAATAATTCATAATAATTAAACATCTATGGAGCAAAATTGTGAAAAATGTTTTTGGCAGTCAAAGGGTTGTCTATGAACTAAACGTGTCCGAAGAGTTGCTACTGACTTCACTGGGCACCTCCGTACGCAATAAACGTCCCTTTTAATATTAGGCCCTAAACGTTGTTTTGCTTTACCAAATTATTTAAGGTTAATGCAGTATTAAGGCAGAAATCTTGACACAGTGTTAACACAGTTACAGATATAGATTGCATTAAAGTAAATGTGAAAGGAATTCAATTTGCAAACGTGGCTTGACTTCTAGAAGATAGCTATTGATTTTTTTTATAGATGAGAACATTTGATTAGTATTTAGGAAAATCATAATGCTGCTTAGGTTGGAGGAGTTCTGCCACACTGTACAACTTGGTTATTCAGGTTATATCTCTTTTATTATTTTGTATCGCACTGTAGCACTTGCACAATGTCAATATGTATTGAATTTTTGATGAGCTCACTTATAGAACTTTATAGTTTATATTTTTGTTATTTTACATTTATCTGTGGTGTATCTTATGCATGTTTTAGAGAGATTTAGATTGTATTTGACTTTGGCACTGTCACATTTTTAGATACATCACTTACAGCCAGCCCTATACTAAAAGCAGTCCTTTGTACAGTATAGGCTTGTTTGGTTATTTCATTATTGGCAGTTACAATTCCCTAGGAATATTTTTTTAATCTGTGTTGTGTATATGTGTTTCTGTTGCAATAACAATAAATATATTTTTATTATGATAGCATTGGATAAATAGTCCAGGTTAATGGTGGGGCACTGAGGGATGCTTTCTCCCTATACAGCTATAATACGGTTCCACACTGATAGGTTCTACATACACAGTCTTTGTTTCATATCTTTTTTGCCATTGTTAATTGTGTTCCAAGTTTCTCCACTATCACATTAAAATACAGTTGCTCCACTGGAGATTAAACCTTTTTTCTTCCCAATGATTCAATGCAATGTGCACATATCCGTATGTATTGCCTTCATTTTTGCAAAATATTTCTAAATATAATTCAAGATGGTAATACCTTGTACTACATTATTAAATGCTTGAAATAGTAGTAAAAAACATTTTGTATTCTTGGTGATTAGTATTCATTCATATCCCTTGTGATCTGTTCTAAAGGAATGTACTGGGATGAAAATGATCACTGGTGCTTAAATTACATCAGTGTCATTACTGCTTATGTCACATGTAATAACCAGTTAATTATATTTGCTTTATCTAAATGAACATCACATTGGGATACTGTATGTTGTTCCTTCCCAAGGAGGATAAGATATGAGAAGGTACAGTAAGTTAGGGCCTGGACAGGAACTTTAATACTACTGAGCTATGTGGCCACTGCAGCCGTATTTATTCTGACATAAATAGTAGTATTAAAGGAGCACTATCACAATATTGTGCATTATTAAAAACCCAAATAAACACATTGGCTAATGGGAGGAAGGGGTCAGTTATACACCAGAAACTGAATAAAACTCCCACCAAACTTGTGGTTTTCTTCTCCTGGTAGGAATAGAATCCAGGGGTGAGGTTTAGTGTATCAGGGGTGACAGAACCTTTCACCCATTTTCCTCTTCCTTCCGTTAATAAAAATAAAACATAAGCCTGGCTAGATATTTCTTGATGTCGGGTGTATAAGTGACCTCTCCCCTCGCATATTTATATTGGTTTTTATTATTGGTCCATAGTGCTCTTTTAAGTTTTACATTTAAAACAAATCCTAAAAAATACAATTTTGAACAGCGTGAAAGATACATCCTGTTTCCCTACATTGTTTTTTTATTATTACATCTACCACACATATATATATATATATATATATATATATATTTATTTACATTTCTTACCTTTATAATTTAATTGTTATTTTTAGCAATATTAGTGGCTGACAATTATTTCTAAATTTATAAGCACAGTACTCAGCATGAGAAAACTGGCCTCATACAGTGAACTGGTTTTGTCCAGAATTAGACTGTTTTTAACAGCTTTAATTAAATCAAATAATATAATGGTTGCCACCATGTAGTATTTTTCTAACCCCTTGTCTGTAGAAACAGTATAAGGTGTCCACAAAATAACAATATAAATATCTTACCTACGTGCAAATGGTACTATCTCAAAACAGAATTGTTGGGATGATATAATGTGTTCTTTTTTGCAACATGGCTGCAATTGTCTGTCTCTGTGTGAGAAATACTGGGATTGACCCATGAAGGTCTGTAAAAGCAGACCTTCTCTACATCTCCTGCACTCCACCCGCCTCCTCGGTGCCAGGCATCCCCCAGGCAAAGCAGATTTAATGTGAGGTGCAATATGTAACCGGGCCCTGCCGCTTTTTAATCTTTTAGACTCTAGATCCAGGTTACAAGGCCTTTTATTGACTTTAAAGAGGATGAACCACTAGTTTAGAGTCGATAAGACTCTCGGGTCGGTAGGGTTGGTTGTCTTCAATTTCTTTGGGGCATGTATTTGTGAAATTGCCTGGATTGCTGTGAGACTCACATTTCTAGCGGCCCCTATGGTGCATGTGTGGGCAGCGGTGGCAGCCCACCCTAGCATCCCTCCAACTGATGCATGTTCCTGCTTCAAGCCCATATATATTGCATACAAGGGGCAGTCATGGCCTAACAGTAAAGGCATCCATGGTTAGGCAGACCACTGCTCCAGTCATGTGTGCACTCTGTCACCTTCTCCCTCTCTTATTGGCCATTATTGGCTTGGGTGAGGTGGAATCTGCTGTAATACTATTATGAGCTATTTCTGTCACTTGTCAGTGTATTTCAAAGCTCTGGCTTTTTAGACTTTATTAGGCTAGTTTTTCTCTTCTGGGTGTTTTGTCGAGTGGACATCTTTGCATTTGAGGCTAATGCTTTGTACGCTTTTAATCTGGTGTATCGGTGTCAGTTTAAACTATAATAACCCCCTAAAACTATTTTTTGGCATCTGGATAGCATACCCACACTATCCAGATAATTTCTAAAAAATAATTGGTCATCTTTTACATTTTCTTGAAAACTCAATATTCCATAGTGTGATGATGGCACTAGGGGGCTCTGTGGCCTGCCAAAACGAAAGCCACTTTGGTTGACAATCCTCAAGCACCTGAGTGAGCGGCGTGCTTCTGTTGTCTTCAAATGTTCCACCTTGTTGGAAGCGGGGCCATTAGAGGGCACACACCTGCACCTGCATTGCGTCCATCCCCTTCCAACTGGGCATTTGCAAGCAGCGCATTTGTAGACAGTAGGTGTGCCCCACTGGCTCGGGCACTTCCAGATTGCCAACATCTTTTGATTGACAACTATATGGCCTTAGGTTTGTGCCAAGGCTGCTCTGTGCATTATTTGAATTCCAAAGCTAAACTTGATATACCAAATATTTTGCATAACTACCAGTGAGGGGCGTGCTACTTATTTACTGAAACAATTATAACTTTGGGTGCACATTTGGGTGTGAATTGCTTAAATTTTCTAAAAAATTGACCAGTACTTGTTATGTGGCAAAAATTGCACATTTTTAGCATGTACCCTAGGGTGCCGCTGTTTCCAAACTTTAAAATAAATTGGCTTGATGCAGAGCCTCCCCGTTCAGCTATCCCGTGCGTTTTCCCGTTGGTTTTGGGCTTTGATCGGGTCAGGAAAGGGTGCTACGTTGATTTTAGTGTGCGCTTATGCGCTCAGGTGTGCGCTCAGCCGCCTTTCCGATTGTCGGCTCGCATGATGCTGTTTCCCGTGAAAACGGACGCCTCGTTCATTGGCCCGTTTTTTCCAGTGATGCAGAGCCTTGATTTCCGATTGAAATCAGCCTAATAAAACGGGGCCGCCGAGCCTTCACTTACGGCCAGTCTGACCAGCCGTATTGGAGCTCCGTGCTTTTTGGGAATGCATTCCTCTGTGGGCCAACATCAAAGGCGCCAGCTACGCCGTCTGATAGTTCTAAGTATGGCAGAAACCAGGCTGCAGCGCACGCCTTTGGACATCGATGGCATGAGTGACGTTGACCTATTCGAGCTCACCCGCCTTAACCGTGTTTCTCTCCATGCCTTGTATAGCGACCTGCGGCCATGGTTAGCCCCCACCACAAGAAAGGGGCATGCAATTGCAGGTATGACCAAATTGGTTGGCTGCCTGCAATTTTTGGCGAACGGCTCGTTCCAGAGACTGGGTGCCTTCTCCCTGGGGATGTCCCAGTCTACGCTGAGCCGCAGCCTAACCAAGTTTTTGGATGGCATGGCTACCCTGGCACAGAATTACATTTTTTTCCCTCAAACAGGGGAAGCCTGGAATGCGGTTAAGTTGGGCTTTTATAACATAGCCGACATGCCCAACGTCCTTGGTGCAATCGATTGCACACATGTCTCGCTCATCCCCCCTGCAGACCAGGAATATCTGTTCAGGTATGTGGTTTGGTTCTGCTTTTTTTCTGGTTAACAAACATTTTTTAAGGCTCACACTAATTCCACTGTTGTTTTGCTTGGTGCAGGAACAGGAAGATGGGCCATTCCATCAATGTTCAGGCAGTGGCGGGCCCTGATCTTCAATTTTTCAGTCTGTTTGCTGGCTTTCCTGGGTCCACACATGATTCGCACATTTTGAGGAACTCCAGCCTCTATCAACGGTTTCAATCTGGAGATATTTCTGGAGGATGGTTACTGGGTATGTGTATTAAAGTTGTATTTGTTGGCCCCCAGGTTTGAATGTGGATTTGCCACTACCCCACTAATCTGTGAGACCTTTCCTTGAAACTTGAAAATGTTTTTTATTTAGTTTGTTTAAAAATTAATGGGTGAAAGTATTCACCACTATTGGTTTATGTTTTGGCACTCTTATCTAAGTAGCATTACACAGACATTTTTAATGAGTGTACAGGTTGCATGTGTTTGTAGGCTCAATAAAAATGTCAATTACTCCCACCATACCTAGCTCACCGATTTGTCCCTGTGTACTAATGTTTCTATGCACACCTAAACCTTTTTTTAGCCATCCACCTTATGTTTGTCTTTTGGATTTTTGCAGGTGACTCAGGCTATCCCTTGTTACCATGGCTGCTCACACCCATCCTGCACCCATCTTCCCAGGCACAGGAGCGCTACAACACAGCCCATAGGAGGTCTCGCTCTGTGGTGGTGCCTTTGGGTTGTGGAAGATGCGTTTCCGATGTCTGGATCAGAGTGGGGGTTCTCTTCAGTATCAGCCTGGCAAGGTTATCAAAATAATTATTGCTTGTGGGGTCCTGCACAACCTTGCTATTAGAAGCAGGATTGCTAGATATACTGACTTGGGTGCAGAACCTTTACCTATTTCTGACGAGCAGACCCATCCTTACACTGGTACACAAAGTGGGCCAGCACACACAATCCGTGCCGACCTTGTGGCCAATGTATTTTCTTGAAACCACCCCCTGTCTGCAGGCTGGGGAAGATTAAATCACACCTAAGAAGTGTTACATGCTGGTCCAAAAGCGACTCTAAATGCATTTGGGCTTTACCTCTGCTGCCGGCGCATGTCCATTTTTGGACAACTATATGATTTCAGGTCCACAACTGTCCGCTTGATTTGTTTAGTATCTCGACGGACAGAACCCCATAATGTACCCAAACAGCATTGGCAACAGCCATGCTTTGTGCTTAGGTTTTGTGGGTATGCTTGGTGTGTTGAGGTTGAGTATGCTGCAGGGTCTTACTAGATTTAGCACCCTGGTGTGTTTGTTTGTTTTTTTCTGGCGGGGGTGAATGGGTTAATGTCTCCTTGCTCCTGCGTAGTACCCACCGTTTTAGTTGGTGCATGTTCTGCATGTGTGTTGTGCCTGCTCTTCTGTTTTATTTAGAATGAGGCATGTGTGCGGCTGCTATGTGCCTTTGGCCTTGCTTGGCTATTTTTGATCACTTTAGGTCTGCCCATATTGATATGGTATCCTACACCGAGCGGAGTGGCTTGTTCTTTAAATATGTTTCCCGTGTGGGCGTGCACAACAGCGAGTGCGCGCCTGCGCGCACGCACGCACGTCAACGCGGGGGAACGTCAGAGCTATAGCTTGGTAAAGAAGACAAGATGTCGCCCGCCATCTTTACCCCAGAGCAGGAAGACATCATCATGGATGTGAGTATGCGAGCGTGCGTTTATGTGCGCGCACACATTCCTTGTAATTTAAAAAAAAAAAAAAACAAGAATAGTCTGAAACAACTTAGTTTGTCACGTTACATACCAGCCCACCTTAGTTTAACACATGTACGCAGCAACAAACTAGCCTACATGCAGATAGCAGAACTAGGGCAATGTGAGGCAGCAAGAGGTTAATAAAGTGACTTGAGTTAGGCCAGGAAACTTGTTAATGTATTTGGTGGATTAATGGTGTGTCCTTGTATTTTTTAATAACAGATGATGCTGAGGAATCGCTACGACTTCCTGCCGTCAGATTATGCCAAACGGACGTTGGCCCTGGAGGTGGTGGAGGCGATAGAACGCCGATCCCAAACCACCTATACCTTCACCCAGATCGCCCAACACTGGTCTGATTTAAAAAGAAGGCGTAAGCCCCGGGTGAGGTGGTACTTCAACAAACATTTCCCATATAAGTGTAGAAAATGTAAATGCACCTATAACCCTGGCATCGCCTGGGCGTGGTTTAATGATTGTGTTTGAATTTCAGCCCATGAATGGAATCTACGGTTCCGCCCCACCCGGACCAGGACACGCAGCCCAGTGTTGGGCGAAACAGGTGAAGGTGTAGGTGGCCCACCGCCAGGGTCAACGGCCACTCCCTCCTCTGTAAGTGACTCGGAGGAGCCGCTGGACCTCAGCATGCAGGGGAGGGGGCAATCTGATGGCAGGGAGTCGAGCAGAACAGAGCCTCAACCGGACTCCGGTAAGGGAAATATAGTTAGATATGTGGAAATACATGCATTAAATACAGATACTCATGTGCACTATTGTTGTAGATTCAGACGTCGCAGGAACATCCCAAGGGATGAGTGAGGAAGTGGGCGAGGAGGAAGAGGTTGCTGGGGAAGGTGAGTAGATTGATACCTAGAAGCCTAACTTAATATTATATTCATGAAAGAACAACAGTCTCTAATATCAGTGTGTTTGTCATCCATACAGATTCACAACAGCAACAGAGTGAGGCTGAAGGGAGACTCCGCCCCCGACGCAATGTGCGGCCAAAACCTTGTAAGTGGTGTTTATTTAAACTAAAGAAAATGAGCAAACAATTACATTTGAAACCGAAAATTCATAGACATTTCCAAATTAATTAAAAAAAAACAAACCTTAAAGCGGACCTTAACTCTGAATAAGAGTCTATCTTAAATATTTCCCACACCCTGTACATACAGATTGTCCACCTTACAAATCATCTTACCAACCTTTTCCAGAGCACAGCTCTGCTCTGTGTGAGCAAAGCACAGCTATAACCCACCCCCTGTACCTTATCCAACTCTCCTCTCCTCAGTAAGTGTGATGCTTCTGAGTCAAGATGGGGGCGCACGTATCCTCAATTCCTGAACTGAGTTGCAGCCCAGTGGGGGAAATAATAATAATTGATTGACTAAAAACTTACTATATATTATTTTAAGATGCTGCGGAATCTTTTTAAAATAGTTTGGGCTTTTCATTAAATCACGCAGAAGGTCCGGTTTGAAAAGGGCCCCAAAAAAACCACGCCCAACCAAACCAAAAAAACAATGCTAAACTAATGTTGTTTTTCATTCACAGATCAAAGAAGACAACATCCACAAGACCCCGAGGCCTAATTTTTTGAAAAATTTTAAAAATGTAAATATTTATTTCTTTCTGTTTTACCCCCCCCCCCAAAAAAACTTAAAAAAACAACGTTTGAATAATAAAAAAATTAGAATATTTTGAGAGTTGTCTTTCCTGCAAAAGTACAATCACACAACATCAGCACACATTTACATGACACAAAAGGTTTAGATATGGGACAATAAATCAGAAAAACACACAAACAATTAAGGTATGCATTAAGGACAAGGAAGAATGAACAACCAAGGAGATTAAGGTATGCATTAAGGACAAGGAAGAAGGAACAACCAAGGAGATTAAGGTATGCATTAAGGACAAGGAAGAAGGAACAGCCAAGGAGATTAAGGTATGCATTAAGGACAAGGAAGAAGGAACAACCAAGGAGATTAAGGTATGCATTAAGGACAAGGAAGAAGGAACAACCAAGGAGATTAAGGTATGCATTAAGGACAAGGAAGAAGGAACAACAAAAACATTCTTAAAATATATACATATGTGTGAAATTGGCAGTTGTTGTCATATGTATATTCCAATGGAGGTTGAGGGATGTTCGCTTGCGTGTAGCCAGATTGCCAACTGAATAGCCATGGAGATATAAGTATACTTGAAAAAACCACCAAAATGGAAGGTCAAATACGACGGAAGGCAAGCAGGTACGTTCAAAAAGGCAGGAAAAATCAGGGAAAAACGGGCCGCCCGTGTGAACGGGAACGGGAGCCCCGATCAAATTGAAGGCACCCGAGAGAGCAAAAAAAGCTTTCCGAGTGAAGTCAAATTGACGGATCAGTTAGGGAGCCATTCCGACGGAAGCTCTGCATCACATTTGAGCCACGATTCAAACGGGAGCCCCGGACAATCGGAAGGTTTTAAGGGCAGTTCAGAGGAGGCTCTGCATCAGGCCAAATATCCTTACCTTATTGGGAAAATGATGTACCTCACATGCACAAATGTCCCATTGCAGGCACATATATTTTTTTGGTCCCTGTCCAGGCAAACACGTTTCTCCCACTTTATCCCCCTTAGGAACAGTAAATAATGAACCATTTCAAAGCACCTGAAAGTCTCTGATTGTATATAAATGCAAAACGGATTTCTTTGCTTCAGTTTCTGGGAAGGGGAAGTCTTGGGCATGCTTTGTCATGGTCAGAGACAGACTTAGGAGCAATGTTGCTTGCCGTGCTCGGTTATACTGAGAGTACCAAGGGATGTGGTGCTTTTTTTTGAGTAGTCCCTGAGGATTAAACTTGAAAAAAGTAGCATATTTCGGAGCACTGCTACAGCTTTTACCTTGCGCTGCAGGTTTAGAATCCCTTTAGCAAGCTCACCAAGATTCAGGTTTCAATGCACACCCAGAACTTGCTTTAATAAATAATTAGCATGACCCCCATAGAGACCTCCAGTGACACAGATGTCGGCGTGGTCTGTCAGACCAGTTTATACATTTTTTTTTTTGTGTGCCGTTTTTTTTACTTTTACTACTCATGAACTAGGATGGAGTCCAAAGAGTCTACAAACCTGGCTTTTATAGAAAAGTGACAAGAAAAAAGCCATTTCTGAAATCAAGGCATAAGAAGGCACATTTACATTTGTCTAAATTCCAAACGCTTTGTTTGGAAGAAAGCTAAAGCTGCACATAATGCTGTACACAATATTCCCAATGTGAAACATGGTTGTGGCAATGGTGGGGATGACTTTCTTCCAAAGGGGCTAGGAAGTTGGTCAGAGTTGATGGGAAGATGGATAAAGCTAAATAAAGGGCAATCCTGGAGTAAAACCACAAAAGACAAGTGTAATGTAGGTTCAACTTCCAGCAGAACAACTTTAAACATACAGTCAAAGCTACAATGGAATAGTTTAAATCAAAATATATTTATGTTTTGTAATGGTCCAGTCAATGCCCAGAGATAAATCTGTGGCATAACTTGAAATGCTGTTCACAAAAGCTTGCCATCCAATCTGACTGAGCTAGGGCTTTTTGCAAGGAATTGGCATACATATCAGCCTCTAGATGATTATTCAAAGCTGCTAGAGATATACCTCAACAGACTTGTACAGCAGCTGTTATTGCATAAAGTTGGTTCTACAAAGCATTGACTCGGCAAGAGGGGGGTGAATACATATGCACGGCACACTTTTAAGGTTATTCAGACATCGGTACCCCTAAGTCTTTCTGTTATGAAGCCCAGGCTAACAGAGAGATTAGGTTTAGTATTCCCAAGTGCATGTTTTTATATTTAGAAACATTTTGATACCTATTCTTTAGCCAGATGCAAATCCATTAAACTAGCACGGGATTAGGTTCACTTTTCAACAACAGATCTATGAGCTCTTTGGTGAAACTGTGTCAAATCGTTTGCTGAAATCCAGATAGGTGACATCTATTTTACATCAAATAAATGAAGGTCCAAGGGACCCTTATGACAGTTCACACATTGTGGTGGCTGGCATTCCACCTACCTGCACTGGTATGCTGTGTGATTTATCTGGGATGGTGCAAACGAGACCAAATCTAGCACTGGTCTGGATCCAAAGTCCATTAGCTAGTGATCACTGGAGCACAATTTTTTTTTTCAACCTGACCTTGGACATCAGATAGTAATAACTACCAACAAGTGTGAGCATGTGCTCTGATTATGGGCTTCAAGTTCAAAACGTGTTTTAGAATATAGGAGGAAAAAACAAAACAATAATAATTTGATATTAATTTGAAAGATAGATAGATAGATAGATAGATAGATAGATAGATAGATAGGGCAGTCAAATCAAATCCCTCAACCAAAATATTTAAAGTAAAATTAGTTGATCATCCTTAAAGTAGACCAACCACGTCCTATGGAAGGTTACATTTCCAAAAACTCCCTTTAGCGTCCTGATAATGATTTGGATAAAGCTACTTACGATTTTGGGGGAGAATTAAGGGAAATAAAATCTTCTTTTGGCTCTTATCTTTTAGCACTATTTTCAGTGGACTTTAATTGCTCCCAGCATAAGATTGCAAGGAGGGAGGGACTTAAACAGCTTGTTTAGAATAATGGTATCCTGCCAGAAACCAATGGCAAACAAATGGCATACCCGGGCAAAACGAAAATTATAATCACTATAACAGGAATACCAAGCAGTATTGAGGGAAGAAAACATTTGAACGGTAATGTAACTGGGGTGGGGGGAGCAAAATAGGTTGAGTTGTTTTGGGGGGTTTTGATCCACTTTCATTTGAATAAGACTTAATAAGAAGGTCTGCTAAATACTCACCATGATTTGGAACTCCCTGAATCACCCCTAGAAAGCCGAGAAAGTACAGTAGGCTTTTAATACTGACCTTTCTGGAATCCCAATAGCAGCCCTCATCTTCATTAACCAGTTATGTTCACCAGACAGGTAAGCATGTGCACCACACATGCACACTGTGAACCTGTTTGGCTGCCTGTTGTCCTGTTTAAAGAGAAAAGTGAAAATATACACATAAGGGCAGACTAGATAGACCATGTGGTCTTCTTCTCTTGTCAACCTTCTAAGGTTCAATGTTTTTAATGTGTCTATTTGAGTTTCTGTAACCTTTTATTGTAAGAGAGACAATATCAAGTTACAATTGTTTGCCACACCTCCAATCTATTTATACCATTTTCTAAGTGTTAGATCTAAAACTCTACCCAGTATTTAACCTCCCCCCGGCTATGCCTCTCTGCTCTGGTGCTGTGGTGCTAAGCCAGGACAGGAGAGATACGAAATCCTTACCTTGCCCAAGATCCAGTGCTTTCACCATTGTGTGGGTGGCAACCAAACACTTAATGGGTGGGTGAACAAGGTCTCTGCACAAAGCGGGGGGGTGCCGCTCTGTGCAGCATATCTGAGAATGACCTTGAATTCCTGCAAGGTAAAAAGTTGTTTTTAGTTTTAAATAAAACAGACTGGACTTTTGCTTTAAGATTGGACCTTACAGGTGATTCCTGCATCAAAGGTTTACAACTGTGTTCACTTTTTCTGCTGCTGCATGAAAGTGGGTATTAAAAGGACCAGCCTGGAGAGCCTGATAGGCTTACTTTTGTATGCCATGAAAGGATCCCATACTAGTTAAGTATCAGTGGCCTTATTTCCCCTTCTTACAAGTGGAGATGAACAATGAGATTCCCCCTGCTGCCTAACTGTGGGCCTTATTTATTAACACCAGACTATGACAAATATACATTTAAAGTGTCTATTATACATTGGTGCATATTATTATTACATTTTTCCCTACTCTAGCTTGCACTGATCTGGCATAGTCTGGCAGAAGTACTTGATAAATCAGGGCCTAAGAAGAAGTCCAGTATTGTTCACTGGATTTCCAATTTAGGGCTAAACTTATTGCTGATGTTTAAAAATATATAGTAGAACAGATAAATAATTCACAAAATATGAAGGTCTCATTTCATTGCCATTGCTACACCCACCTTACAACTAAGCATTTTAGCGAGAAAAGGTATGTTTCACCCAGTTATTCACAGTTAAGTTTAGGTTGACAATTATCAGTTAATGTTTGAACTTAAAAAATGCAATAACAGAAATCATTCTTCTTGCCTGGTAAAGATTTTATGTGTACATGTTTTTTCGGTAGCATCTGGGAACAGGGGAAACTATAAAATAAAGTGAAGTTTATTTATTATGTATAAACCTGAGGCCCAAGCTTCTTGTTCAAGAACTAAAGAATTGGCATCTGTCAGGTTTATTTAAATCTGTGCTGATCCTACAAATTGAGCTGCATGTAGTTTAAAGCCCAAGTTCAAACTGTAACATTCAATTTAAAGCCTTAAAGGGATGACTGACGGTGAAGCTGCACTGCCTTTTTGCACAGCAATATTTTATCTTGGGTATGTAGACATGTTGCTTAAAATGCAGTGGAAGCACACAGAAGGAGTCCTCTATTTTTTTCCGTGTGTGTTCAGCCTGTTTGATGTTGCTTTTAAATGTTACAACATTATTTGCCGCCTTTTTATTACAGGAGGGGATTTTATTAAAGGGTGAATGTCCGTTTTTATAATTTTGTTAAATGGTAGCATTTCTAGCATTTTAATGTCAGTAAGTTGTTGTACCGTGTTAGCCATCGATGTAAGCAGGAAATCCAAGGTTAAGGTAATACCATTTATTGGCTAACTCAATAAGATTTAAAATGCAAGCTTTCAAAGCTGTTCAAGCTTCTTCTTCAGGCATAATACAGATCTGTAACTTAGACACACATTTATACAAAACACTACAAAGGAGTGGCAATTGTTTTTACACTGACGCACATGAAAAATAGCTAAGTCGTAAAATCGTATACTGTGAGATAAGAATCAGGGGGATTCTAACAATTAATGGTGGGCTGATAAGGATGAGAGGGGGAGAGAAAGTGTGTGGAATTTTTATTGCTCTCACACCAGGCCAGACAGTATGTTTAATATCAGACCTTGTGATGAGTCTCGTCTATTCAATCCATGTCATAATGACACATAAAATTATTGTCTCTGTTTAGCCCACAGTCCATTGATTTAAAGATTTGGATGCATTTACACTCCCATTCCAATCTCTCCTTTTGTGAGCGGAAACCCCCCTTGAGCACTGTGAGTTTGAGATCACATAGGCCATGGCCCGGTCTGCAGAAATGGGCTGCAACAGGCACATCAGTTTTATTATTTTTGATTGTGAACCTGTGCCGATTTAGTCGCTTTCTTAGCGCTTGTCCTGTCTGCCCGATGTAAAATGCTGAGGGGCACTGCACACACATGATCAGGTATACTACATTAGGGGATTTGCATGTGAAATT
Organism: Gastrophryne carolinensis; assembly: GCA_027917425.1. Taxonomy (NCBI): domain Eukaryota; kingdom Metazoa; phylum Chordata; class Amphibia; order Anura; family Microhylidae; genus Gastrophryne; species Gastrophryne carolinensis. Next base: position 170,070,227 of record CM051236.1, read on the forward strand.
ACCCTGTACTTTGTAATCATGTTGCATACCTGGTGTCTTTATTCTGTCGGTGTGTGCAGGTTTCACACCTTTTCTGCAGGCAAGGTCATGTCCCCTTTTGTGCTGGGTCACTTAGGGAGCTCCTCACAATGAGTTGGGAGGTTGTCTGTATGCCAACAGAGGAGGATCTGGGAAAATCTCAGTCTCTCAATCCTGTGTAAAAGGGGTTGGAGCTCCTTCGCAATTTTCCTTAGAATCTCCAGACGTGGATTGTATGTGACAACTAGAGGAACACGGTTCTTCTTTTGGGATTCTTTGTACTGCAGGATTCTGTGTCTGGGGATGTGGAGTGCTTTCTGTAACTGGGCCGCTGTTTCTGATGGTTTGCAGCCCTGCCTAATAAAGTTCCTTTTTAGATTGTCCATATGTGCGTTTCTGTCCATGGTATCAGAACAGATTCTGTTGTATCTGTATCTGAATACGATGGACCTCTTGGTGTGGTTTGGGTGGAAGCTGTTATGGTTAAGGTATGCAGGTTGGTCTGTGGGTTTCCAGTAGATGGATGTTTGTAGGGCCTTTCCCTTAACACCTATGGTGGTGTCAAGAAAATTGATTTCTGTTGGTGAATGGGTGAGTTTCAAATGTATTGTGGGATGGAAGTCGTTAAAATTCATGTGGAAGTCAATGAGGTCTTCCCGGCTTGCAGACCAGATGATTAGGATGTCATCAATGTAGCGAAAATAGGCTATTGGTCTAGTGGCGCATTGTGATAGGAACTCCTCTTCCAGTTTTGCCATGAATAAATTTGCATATTGAGGTGCAAATCTTGTGCCCATTGCCACACCCATCTGCTGCAGGTATAGATCTTGGTCGAAACAGAAGTAATTGTGGGTCAGGATGAAATGTATTATTTCGGTGATCTCATCTGCAGGTAGGTTGTGTTCCTGCAGGTACCTTGCACAAGCAGCTATACCGTCATCATGTGGGATATTGGTATAAAGTGACTCTACATCCATAGTGGTCAAGATGGTTCTCTCTGGTAAAGGTCCAATTGCAGATAGTCTATTAAGAAGATGTGTTGTGTCCTGAATAAAACTTGAACCAGAGGTTTTAGGATATGTTCCACCCAGCCTGACAGGTTTTCGGTCAAAGTCCCAATACCAGAGATTATAGGTCTTCCCTGATTTCCTGGTTTATGAACTTTGGGGAGCATATAAAAGCAGGACACCTTTGGGTCTTCTGGTATCAGTTGCATTTCAGAATCCCTGATTCTAGAGGGAAGGCCTTTAAGTAGTTTTAGGAGTTCCTTTGTGTAGATGTCTGTGGGATCCTCCTGTAGTTTGGCATAGTGTAAGGTGTTAGACAGCTGTCTGTATGCCTCCTGTTTGTAGTCACTGGTATTCATGATGACTATAGCACCACCTTTGTCAGCTGGTTTTATTATAATGTTCTTATTCTCCTTTAAGGTGCTGATGGCCAGTTGTTCCACCTTTGTAATATTTTGCACCAGTCTTGCACCCCGCTGCAGGACTGCGGTTGTGACCCTTTGCCTAAAGGTGTTTATATACTTGTACTGGGGGTCCAGGTAGATCTTTTGGTGGGGTTAATATACTCTGGCTCAGTCTGAGGAGTGTCCAAGCTCTCCTTGCCATGAAAGTGTTCCTTCAGTCTCATTTTTCTGAAGAAGTCCTCCATGTCACTGCACAACTGAATTTTGTCTATCTGTTTTGCTGGGCAGAATGACAGTCCCTTTGAGAGTACAGAAAGTTCAGCTTTATTGGGTGTGTATGTAGATAGGTTAAGGATGCAGCTTTCCTGGTCTTTCTGTGTTGTAGACACAAGTCCAGCTTTCAGCCTGAGTCTCTGTAGTTTTTTCTGTTTGTTTTTAATGAAGAGTTTTTGTACTTTTCTATAAAAATATTGTAAAGTATCCCACATACCGGTGATATCGTTCTCTAGTGATGCCCTGATTTCCTCAACTTCCTCCTTTATGCTCCTTTTTAGATTGTAGTATATTCCTATAAGGTTGTTCCGCAGTCTCTCAGAGCTCCTGATGCACAGTTGTTCTGCAAACCTGCAGTTGTAAGTATGTTGGGTGGGATTCCGTAGTTTAAGTCCTTGTGTTTCGGCCAAGATCTATACCTGCAGCAGATGGGTGTGGCAATGGGCTCAAGATTTGCACCACAATATGCAAATTTATTCATGGCAAAACTGGAAGAGGAGTTCATATCACATTCATAAAAATAAAAGCCTCAAACAGCGGCAGTGCTCAAAATCGGGTGGTTGTAGCATATAGCATACAGCGCCAGAAGCTGTGTGTTTAAAGTCTGTTTTTGAACATGTATCACTAGTAACAAAGCAAAAACATATGGAATTACATTGTTATTACATTGTAACATGAACACTTTAATACCAGACAGTAATAACAATTCTGCATAAAAATATTATAAATCAAAAAAGTTTGCAAAAATGTAATTTTCGTGGCCAGAATACATGTCAGAAAGCTTTAAGATTTTATAAAAAAAAAAGAATTGGGATAAGGAAAGGGATTTAAGGATCGTCCATATAAAAGTATGGGAGAGCGCCAGGTAGCGACAGGTAAAACATGGCGCTCCACAAGGCTGAACGCCGGCTCTGTACACTGAGCCTGGGATAATGATGATTCGTTCGCTACATGCCGTTGTACCAGCCGCTCACCAGATTCGCCTTCATAAATGTGTAATTGTGTGCCATGTCTGGCGTTCACCTGCCCCTACCTGACACTTACAAGGCACTACCTGGCGCTAGAGCTTCATGAATAAGGCCCTGCGACTCACACAACATATTCATCAATGCTGGCCAGCAACTGAGGCACTCTGAAACAAAGATCCATTCCCAAGCACAGCGACTACTAGCGGTCGCTCTGAAATCCTCGCTACAGGCGCTCATCTGTTGCTACCTGGCGTTAGTAATGAATGAAAGTACCTGGCATTAGTAATGAATGAAAGTAATGACTGAATATTACCTTATGCTACCTGTCACTTTTCCAATACTATGCTGCAGATACTATTACATTACTATGCTGCAGATGAGGCACTCGGGCATAGTAGGGGTAAGAGTTCCTTTAGTTTTATTATTAAAGTATATTCAAATATTGGTTTATGTCTATAGCATTTTTTAAGGACATTAAACCTTATATGGTTGTGAAGCGGCCATGTGGTCTATTTCACAGTAGGTTCTCTGCTTGTGTACCCCTACTTCAAAATTTAATGGGGCTTCAGCATGTGTTAGCCAAAGTAGTTTTGTTTTAGCTAACACAAGGCTAAGTGTATATCCACACGTATTTAGATGTTATCATTCTAACAAATGTTGAAGCCTATTTTCTATTTCAAATGCTATGTTCTTATGATTGCTTCTGTTGTGTTTTTGCTCCGAACAGATGTTTCCACACAGACGTACCCTGTCCTAATTCTCCCCACCCCAGCTCCGGGACCCTTCAGCAGCATGGGCCTAAGCCCCAGCTGCGATGGTGAGTACTGTGATTTCTTATTAAAACCTTGTAAACATGCATATGTCTGTTTGCATGACCATGTAAACATGTTAGTGATAGTCTACTGTTTACGATCAGACATAGAGCTGACACTCTATACAACACAGGTATCACTCACAGAAACAGGGGACTAGGCAGCAGAGCTGACACTATGCAGCACAGGGATCTCATACACAGGAGACAGGGGACTAGGCAGCAGAGCTGACACTCTATACAACACAGGGATCACACACACAGAAGACTGGGGGCTAGGCAGCAGAGCTGACACTATACAGCACAGGGATCACAGAGACACAGGGGACTAGGCAGCAGAGCTGACACTCTATACAGCACAGGGATCACACACACAGGAGGCAGGGGACTAGGCAGCAAAAGCTGACACTCTATACAGCACAGGGATCACACACACACAGGGGACTAGGTAGCAGAGCTGACACTCTATACAGCGCAGGGATCACACACACAGGGGACTAGGCAGCAGAGCTGACACTCTATACAGCACAGGGATCACACACACACAGGAGACTAGGTAGCAGAGCTGACACTCTATACAGCACAGGGATCACACACACTAACACAGGGGACTAGGCAGCAGAGCTGACACTCTATACAGCACAGGGATCACACACACAGGGGACTAGGCAGCAGAGCTGACACTCTATACAGCACAGGGATCACACACACACAGGAGACTAGGTAGCAGAGCTGACACTCTATACAGCACAGGGATCACACACACAAACACAGGGGACTAGGCAGCAGAGCTGACACTCTATACAGCACAGGGATCACACACACAGGGGACTAGGCAGCAGAGCTGACACTCTATACAGCACAGGGATCACACACACACACACACACACAGGGGACTAGGCAGCAGAGCTTACACTCTTTACAGCACAGGGATCACACACACACAGGGGACTAGGTAGCAGAGCTGACACTCTATACAGCACAGGGATCACACACACACACACATAGGGGACATGACCCTTTTTTTGCAGTCATCATTCATAATTGATTGTAAGCATGCTAGTTGGGTGGCCCTGCTAATGTTACTTGACCCTACATGATAAAGGCAGCAGTTGTTTATGTGGTGGGTTTTTTTTCCTGCTACAATTGTAACTCCCTATTCACTAATTAATATATACACTCATTAATTAACTTTGATAGGTGAATGATTTTATATCATATTGGCTCAGGAGTAATTGACCAATACATGAAGTACATTCTTCCTCTGGTCAAGTAGGCCTTATTTGGTTAGTTTAGGTGGTTTATGATGTAAGACTAGGGTGGATAATATAGAATGGAGGGACAGGTTTGATAATTTAGCCATCTATTATTTCTCTAAACTTGCTTGTTGTTTAAGGGTTATAATAGTGTTAATGAATAATCTTTACTGTTACAATTACTTAATTATTACTTAATTTTGTATTTTCTTTCCAACAGCTTGCACACAGGAGCATCACAGACTGTGGCAGTATGTCCAAAGGACGCAGAAAATGCTGCTGGAGAACAGGAATCAGCAACAGGGTGGGGGGAATTAGAGTTGCCCCTGTGCGGCACCTAACTTTTTTGCCCATGTTGGGCCTTTTTTTAAGATAATAAAAATTTTTTATAGCTCTGAATTTACATTTGTGTCTTGTTTTTATTTACATTAATGATGTCTCAGCCAACACACACACTCACAAAAACAACATCAGAAAAAAAAAATAAAAATGTAAACTTATCTTGCCAATGTGATCATTGGCAATATAAGATTAAAAACATTTGTAGTGTTAGAGCAGCATTGGAACATCCAGACACATTAGATTTGGGTGAGCGACTGTACAGTGCTTTTATAGCAACTCACAACCATTACATTCATCAATGGCAGCCATGTTACTATACAAAAAAGAAAGTTAACCCTCTGCACACTCATACTATTTAAAACCCTAGTTAACACTTGTTAAGAACACGGACTGTTAGTTAACATAGATTGCAATGAATGTAAAAGCGAGGTAGCCGCGTCAAGGCCATCCAATTTGTACCCCGTCCTTAACATTACTAAGTTTAACATTGCTATAGCCATGTTACTATAACAACTGAGGCGCTCTGTTATAGCGACTCACGGCCGATCAGAGCGACCACTAGCGGTCGCTCTTAGCGCTGCTGTACAGACGCTCATCTGCTGTTACCGGGCGCTAGTAATGAATCAGTCTGCCCGTCTTTTCTGGAGCTGCGCGTTGGACTACAATGGCCCTAGAAGTCGCAGCTATGTCAATTCCTCTTCATTACCTAGACCCAATAGTATGTTGGGGTGGGAAATAGTTACATGTAAAATGGTATTGCAACTTGGATGGAATTATTATCTTTTATTAGCAATCAAATAGCTTGAAGATTTTATGGATTCCCTTCTAAATGGAAACAATGCTTTTCATCTGTATGTTAAAACAGCAATAACATTCTGCAAGTAGTTATGCACCATTGATTTCCAGTGTTAAATTTACTTAAAATTAAAATTGTTACAAGCAGATATGATTTTTTACATTTTGTTTGAAAATGCACTTATTACAAGATGTTTCTGTAAATGTATAAACATAAGTGCACTTTATAAATATGTGAATCAAACATTATTAAATTGGGGTCAAAGAATATATATATAATGTACAGTGTATACTAAACTAGTTATTTCCTTTGCAGTTCAAAATGTTAAGGTTCAGCTTTTCAGTTTCCATTACAAATGAGTTAACCATGACTTGCAGTAGTGCCATATAAGTTCTGTAAAATACCATGGGCAGTGACATTAATAATGTAAGAAAAGAGATAACATTAACAAAATCATCTTGACATAAAACCAATATTTTACATATAAAAACAGCGATACTGCATTGTACACATAGAAGCATGAAGACATCATCGGCTGATTCTGAATTATGCAAGCACCTGCTCCACCAAGCTAGTGTTCGAACTGAAAAAACACTAGCAAAATATTGTTTATATAAAAAGTATTCAACCTCTAGGAAGACCTTGAATGGGATGTAAAATACAATATTTTCACATTTTCATTCAATTGCAAAGACAAAATACCGGATTGCATGTCAGTCAATAGATTACCTTTAGGAATACATTTTGCCTTAGACTCTATGGGCTTAATTTATGATGTGTCTGTTAGCCACTGTTTTGCGGCTATAGCGACAGCTTCAAAGTGCTGCCATTCTCATCTAATTTGGTGCTATGTTGGGTACTACATTAAAGCTAGCAGGCATTGTGCCAAACACTAAATAAGCTAATTTATCTTTGATTGTTGCAATGAGGTATTGGCTGGCCTATGTCAGCGTCTGTTGGACCTGCTGGCTGATTAGCCCAGTAACAGTGAGCGCCACTTAGTACTGCTGTTTTTCAAGCGCTGCCCAGCATATTTATGAATTTGACTTCTTTGGATCTGTATTTTTGTTGGGGGCTGGTTAGCATATCGGCTTTAAAGTTACAAGAAATCACTGCTGGGGATGAAGGGGAGAAACTTAAACCTGACCAACACACATTTTCACTTTAACAGGTGTTGGTCAAAGGTAATCTATTGACTGACATGCAATCCGGTAATCGCAAAAAGCTCTGGGGGCATCCAGAGTGCTGGAGCCCCCCTCGCAGCTAACAGCACATTAAGCTCGTAATACTCTCATTCATTACGAGCCCGTGGCCAGAGTCCTGCAACACTAAAACAATGCAAATTCAGAACAAATTAATGTTTTTAATATAATTAAAAGCATTAAACACTTCAATCCAGTTCTGCCCATTGTTCTCTATGGGATATTGAGCTACAGAGTCAGGTTTCATTTGGCCCTGCCTTGTCCAGAGCGCCCAGTGCTGCATCATTTTCAGTACTATAGTTAAATAAGACGCTAGCCGTCGGCCGCATTGGTGTTTTTTCAGTATTTAAATCTGACGCTGAGTGCATATGAGGCTAAAAAATGGCGCTGTGTGGTGTTGATGCTTCTTAAATAAGGCTGTATATTAGCTTGAGACTTATTTATGAAGCATCAGTGCCACATAGCGCCACTTTCTTTGCTTCAGTGGCCTCCAATTTAAGATATGAAAAGCCGGCTGCACCAATGCGGCCTTGTCAATAATGGAAACGCCGGACAGAGATGTCACCAAATTACATTTTTTTCATAGAAAAATGTTTTTTGGTGCCTTCTTTTTGTTACAAATGTGTAATTTGGACAACAACTAAAATGCAACATAAATTCACTGTAAAGTTTGCCATCTTTGTCCCCAGCAGTGATTTCCTGCCACTGTAATTATGAAATGCTGACCAGCGCCAGAAAAATACAGTGCCAATCGTTTCAAGGTTGAATAAAATCATAAATACACTGTGTCGAAAAGACGGCAGTACAAAGTGGCACTCACTGGTGCAGGGATAATTGGCAGTCAAGTTCAACAGGCTGCCCAATACCTAGTGCATCAATCAAAGCTAACTAGTTAGAATTTGGTGCTGCGGCTTCTAGCGCCATTGCAGTCAATATCACAGAACCAGAAAAGACAAAAATTCTGTCACTCTAAAGCTGGTGCTATGGTCTTAGGCATAGGCAACTTAGGCTTGGGGCTGTTTCTGCACTGGGAAAGACATCAAACAACACTATGCCCCATCCTATCACATGATAAAAGTTTCATTCATGGGCGGTTCAAGGTTGCAGAGTAATAACAACATTAATTTGTGTCCATCATTTTGAAACACCCAGTACTTTACAGAAAGAAGTAAAACTGAGCTTTCACTTTACATAGCAAATGAGGGGGTTATTTAAGAAAATCTAGTGCCAGGTAATGCCACGTAGCAGCATGTAGCGGCGGGTGAATGCTAAACCACATTTAAGAAAGCGAATCTGGTGTGCTCCTCTAACAGTGTCATGTAGCGTCACATGTATTACTAGAGGCGGCTCAGTATATAGCGCCGGCGCTCAGGAGCACCATGTATTACCTTTCGCTCAGTGTTGCTCTGCCATACATTTCAATGGGGTTTCATTTGGTTGTCTTTAACCCTTTAAATGCCAGCCACGTAAAATTTACGTGGTTGCCTCTCCGTCACTTAAGTGTCAGCCACGTAAAATTTACGTGCCTGGCATTTACCCTGCTAGCGGGCAAAAACAAAAAAAAACTCACCTGACCCCTCGTTGGATCTTGCCGGGTCTCCTCTTTAATTTGGTGCCATCCGATCCCCCGTGGGGGCTCAGATGGCTCCAGGAGAGCCCCCGGAATAGGCCGCCCCCCCGTTTCTGCAGCAGCAGCTGCTAACTGTAAAAAATAAAAAAAAATAAAAATGACATTCACTTACCTGCGTGTGCGCTGGCTCCCGCTGTCCCTCCTCTTCACCTGGGGAGCCTCCGATCCCCCCCCTAGGACTTATGGATCTTCAGGAGAGAGCCCCGGAGGCTCTCTCCTCTTTCCTCCTCGATGGCGGCCGCCATCTTGCCGCTAAGCCCCGCCGCCTTGGGGGCAGGGCTAATGACGTCATCCCGGCCCCGATCTCCGGCTTCAGCCTTCTCAGCTGTCAGATGCCGGTGATCAGTGCCGGGGAAGGAGGTGGCAGGAGATCCTCTGATCTCCTGCCTCCCCCTTCTCTGGATGTCGATCACCGGCATCTGTCATCAGAGCGGCGAGGGACAAGAGCTTACAATCGGAGGTAAGTACAGTAAAAAAAAATTTTATTTTTTTTAATAAAATACTTTTATTACTTGTGTGGTGTTTTTTTTTTCACAGTTAACCCTTTGTGAGCTGGTAAGGGGTCCATGAGACCCCTTATACCAGCTCACAAGGCTCTGGGTCTGGCAAGTCACCTGCGGCTAGTGGGTGACTTGCTATTAACCCCCAGCCCCCCATTACCTGCCTCCCCAACAGCCGGGGGGGCAGAAGGGCTCGGGCCACTTAGTGGCTATGTGGGCTAGTAGCCTGCAGGGCCAGGGGCCACCAATGCTGGCCCCTGCGCCCTGTTCTACAAGCCCCCATAGCTGGCCCGGGTTGGTAATGCTGGGTAGGGGGGACCATACGTCATTTTTTGGGGGGATTTTTAAGGGTTTTTAACCCTTAAAATAAAAAAAAAAATGCCCCCCCCTGGGAGGGGGGACCCTATGTCATTTTTTTTTAATTAACCCTTTTGTGTTCTGTCATCCAGCAGCTATAAAAGGCTTCTAGCAAGTGAGCAAAAGCCAGTGATCGCCGAGGGACAGAGTGCTCCAGTATGGATGGGAGGTAAGTATTAAAAAAATAAATAATAATAAAATATTTTTTCTCTGTGTGGTGTGTTTTTTTTTACATTTAACCCCTTATGAACTGGTAAGGGGTCCATGAGACCCCTATACCAGTTCTCAAGGCTGGGGGGATGGCAAGTCACCCGCGCTAGCCGGTGACTTGCCAATAACCCCCGGCACCCCCATTGCCTGCCTCCCCAAAGGCCAGGGGGGGGGCAGAAGAGCCCGTGGCCACGGGCTATGCGGGCTTGTAGCCTGCAGGGCCACAAAAGCTGGCCCCTGCGCCCTGTTCCTACAAGCCCTGCATAGCTGGTCCCGGGCTGGTTACTTTGGGTAAGGGGGGACCCTATGTCATTTTTTTTCTCAATTTAACCCTTTGTAGTGTGGATGGTAGTTGTATTTTATTTGTAAATGTTAAAAATTACTTGTTTCAGTTAAGGGGGTCTCCTGGGCAGGAACAGGGGGCTACCGATAAATATGTGGTACCGTTCTAATCGGTAGAAATGGGGCTTTCACGTGCAATATGGTTTTCCCTAATAAAATAAATTTTTTATTTAAAATAAAGGAGGGAATTTTCTAAAAAAAAATTTTATTTATTTATTTTTTTTTACTTAATAAATAAAATTAATAATAAATAAAATTTACAAACAAGACATTTCATGTTAAAGCCTAAACTCTGCTGCAAAAAATATATATATATAACTTTCCTGAAAATTCCAGCAAAAATGTCGCAAAACATGACGCAAAATCTGGAAAAATGACCTGTCAACAGAGGGTGACAAAATCTCAAGTAGGTTGGCAATTAAAAGGGTTAATATTACCTCTGCATGTTGGGTATTGTTCTGTTCGGGGGACCTTGCGCTTTCAGACTTAGCTTGTTTTTTCTTGTTTGCATATTTATATTTTAGAAAAAGGTGTTTTTTATTCAGCTTTTTTATACATTTTTTAGGGAAACCCTGCGCAACCAAAGAATTCTTTGAGGGATCAATTCCAGAAAGATGAGCCCACTACAACAAGCTGGGTACGCTTAGAAAGCTAAACATTTATACTTTCAGGGAATATATGGTTTATGGGGGATATTCCAAATGTAAAGGGTTGTTTTGGTTGAAAAATCGCAAGGTGAGTGCGCATGCGCGCGAGGCCGAGATGAGAGCAGCGTAGCTCGGCTCCGTGCCCGACGGTGACAGAGGGGGCGATTAGAGGCCAGGATGAACACACACACTGACCTGGTGAGGACCCGAGGCCGGTGTCCGGGCGAGGCGGCGGCGGGTAGTTGTCCACGGGCAACGCTGGTGCGGTGGCGGTGGCGGGCGTAGCAGCAGAGGCTGAGGCGGCAAAATGGCGGCAATACGCAACACAGCAGGCTGCGGGAGCTCCGTGAATGAGAACAGAGCCTGATCATAGAGGAGGCGGGGAGCAGAGCAGAGGAGCAGCTATACAGTGCCCAGCCAAACGGTCAGTCACTTTCATCCAAGCCCTGGGTTTGAGAAGTGTATGCTAGAGGGGGGAGGATCACAGCAAGATAGATCCACTCCATGCTGTATATGTGCCTGCATTAAATCTGCCTCAGTAACTTCTCTCATACAAAGGAGAGTGAGGGCTGTGAGAAGCTCAGGGGGTGATTCAAGTGAGCGTGTTCCTTTCCCTGCCTAAGATAACTGCCTGAACTGTATACACAACTCACAGATATTTTGCTCAGGCTTCATAATGGCAGAAGAAATGTCTGTAGCAGACTTGGAAGTGATTGTCAGAGGCTTCCTTTTTGCTGAATAGAGGCATGGGGCTTAACCAAGAGCACACAGGAAGCCAAGCTTCATTAAATGAATCACTTATGCAGCAGTTTGAAGGGCTACTGCAAAAAGCCTTGCAGTTAAACACAAATATTATTAAAGAGCACCTGTCTAAAGAACTGGACAGAATTACCTCTGGCTTAAAGTGGACCAACACCCAGGATTTTGACTATCCTGGGTTTTGGTCCACTTCGGTGGGGCACCCCCCAGAAACCCCAAAAACCTCTCCCCGCTCCCACGTGAACGCCGCAGCCAATCCCCGCCAATGTCTAGGCGGGGGACAGGAACGTACAAGCCTCTTCCGCCGCCTCCCGCGCGTCACTCTCGGCGCCCGCGCGCCCGCGCCGGCCATTCACAGAGGGCCGGCGCGGGCGCGCGCACGTCTGGAGGGGCGCGCGGGAGGCGGCGGCGGCGGAAGAGGCGGCGGATCAGGTAAGGTCTTTTTGGGGTTTCTGGGGGGTTTCACCCCGCGGGACATCCCGATCTCGGATGTCCCGCGGGGTGGGAGGTGATCGGCCCGGGAATCTTATAGATTTCCGGGCCGATCACCCCTGGGTGTTGGTCCACTTTAAATGCTTTGGAAAATAAAGTGAGTGGAGTAATTGTGTCGCAAGAAATATTAGAGTCTGAAGTAGTACAACTCAAAAAAGATAATGTCATGCTCTCCGCAAAGATTGAGGACATTGAGAATCGCGATAGGCGATCTAATCTACGCTTCAGAGGTCTTCCGGAAAATCTTGAGGACTTAAATTCAGTTATCATTACACTATGCCAAGAGCTGATCCCAGGCACTCCTATAGAACGATTAGAAATGGATAGGGTGCATAGATCCCCCAGCAACTCTCAATCTGATCTCCCCAGAGATGTGATCGTTAAATTTCATTATTATCAGACGAAAGAAATGATCCAAAAGAAGGCCCGGGAGAAAAATATGTTGATATTTCAGGGTCATAAATATCAGATCTTCTCAGACCTATCAGCGTCCACAATGGCCAGAAGAAGAGAGTTTAAACCGTTATTAATGCTGCTACAGGAAAATCAAATCAGATACAGATGGGGTTTTCCCTTTCGCATCTCCTTTAACATCAAAGATAAAGCGTACTCCGCCGCTAACTACGAGGAACTGCAGTTTCACCTAACGACTGCTGGCCTCATCAAGCCCAATCAAGCTAAATCATCCAGAAACGTCGAAGAGTCTCCAACTCCCCAAAGATCCGGGAAAAGATCAAGAAGAGGGACTAGGCACCAGGGCTGCAGCACTTCTCTTGAGTTCCAGGATACCTGAAAAGTTATCCCTGATAGGTAACTCTCCTTTTCAGTCTTCAGAGACTAAACTGCCAGAGAACAACTTCATTTAGTAAACCCATCCGAATGGGTCGCATAGGGTTGTAGTTTGGGTCTCAATACCAATCGCTTTCCACTGTTCCAGCGGCCTGTGGAATATGATGATATGACCCGTTCTCCTGAGCTGCAAGGATAACCCATAAGTTATTATATTATTGTTTATTGTTAATTAACATGGCGACACAGGATAGGCAGTGTGGACATATTTTATCCTTCTCCTCTCCTGCATCGCCATTCAAGGTTAGTTCAGAACGGAAGGTAATATTTAATTACTGAGATTAATGAATATAGCCCATTGTATAGCTTAAAATGCATCTATGAGTAAATTAAGGCGGGCCTGAGCCTTTGGCTCTTGCTTTAGTTAATCTGAAGTAGGTAGACTATATCACTGTTACTTCTTCTGGTCTAAAGTTTAGCTATGAATGTTTGCGTTTTGAAACCCCCTCTGCCCGTCGGCAGTGTCATGTTCGCACTCCAGTAGAACCGATAGACTTAGTTCTTCGGTTGTGTTTTCCTCTTTTTAGGGAGGTTAAAGTTGCTTATATTTTAACGACTGTTCACTAAAAGGTTCACTAAAGTCTTAAGTTCAGCAGGCCCCAAGGGATAAGAGCGATATTTTACAACAGTGTATTCACTCTTGCCTGAAGGTCCGGGCTGCACTTAATAAGAATACTTGATTTAGTAAAAACTTCAGACTCCCTAGTTTTTGGGAGTTCGACAGAGATTTGTAGACCACATCTTTGATTTTTTTTTTTTTTCCCCCTTCTCCTACTTCCCTCTTTCCCCTCTTCCTCCTTTTTTCTTCCTATTCTCTTCCCAGCGCTTGGTATCTTTTTCAACTTCCTCAGACGCTTCTTAATCCGATTTTGGGTCGAGAAACCTTCAGAAAATTTAGTCTACAATTAGGCTAATAGTTGATATGACGATCATCTGTTCTCTTAACGTGCAGGGATTTAATTCCCCGCACAAAAGAAGCACAGCTTTTCGTCATTTTAAAAGTCTTCATCCTGACATCATATGCCTTCAGGAAACTCATTTCTCACAATCCTCCAAACCGAATTTCTTGAATGCCAATTACCCTCAGGTATATATGTCGAATGCTGAAACAAAACAGAGAGGGGTCTTGATTTGTTTTAAGAGGGGCGCTCAATTCCAATGCCAGAAAGAGTTCAGGGACAGGGAAGGAAGATATTTAATTCTGGTAGGGTATATCCAAGATGTTGAAATTACAATTGCCACCTATTATAGGTGTAAATCAGGTGGCTTTTTTGTCGGGGTTTTTAAAAGAAGTAGATGCAGTGGCTCGGGGTGCGGTGATTATTTGTGGAGATTCCAATTTGACTCTTAATCCTTATCTGGATAGATAGTCCCCGCACTCATCCATTGTTTCTACCCATTCGTCAGCAGCTTCTAAGTCGTTCAGACAGCTTTTGGACAGGTTTGCCCTAGTGGACTGTTGGAGGGAGAAGCATCCAGGGGTACAGGATTTTACACACTTCTCTCACCCACACACTCTGTATACTAGGATCGACCATATTTTTATGCCCCAAAGAGCGATCCCTACGGTCCAGAAAGTTAGGATCTTCCCTGTTCCATGGTCAGACCATGCAGGGTTGCTTTTAAATTTAAATACGCTACTCTGTAAACCTTCTAGTTATACATGGTCCCTTAACTCGACTCTGTTAGCTGACCCCACAATAAAAGACACCATAGCTAAAGACTTAGATGAATATTTTACTGTAAATGAGACTGAAGAGGTGTCGGCCACAATCTGTTGGGAGGCCCACAAACCCACAATTAGGGGCAGATTCATTCAGTTAGCCTCTAGGAAAAAACGAGAGAGAAATTAGCGTATCTCTGCCCTAGAAGAAGAATACCAAACGTTATCAGCTAAAGCTAAATCTTCCCTATCTCCGCAAACCCGCTCTAGCTTTCAGAGAGTGACTCAGGAATTGAATTTAGCACTAGCGGGGAAAGCTGAGAATTGTCTAAGATGGATAAAACACAAATACTACTGTAAGGCAAATAAACCAGACTCTTTATTGGCGAGAAAGCTTAGATCCCCGGATCAAGCCTATAAGCCTATTAGACTCAAAAACGAAAGAGGTACCCTCACTAGTAACCCAAGCAAAATCACAGAGATTTTCTGTACTCAACTTCGGAAATTATATGCAAATTCTCACCCACCCAATCCGAAAGACATTTCGGACTTCCTGGATACAACATCTCTGCCTATTCTGCCCAACCAGTTAGTTGAACTGCTCGAAGAGGATTTTGGGCCTTCGGAAGTTGAGCAGACAATCAAAACCCTAAAGCTTAACAAGAGGCCGGGCCCAGATGGATTTTCGGCGATCTATTATAAAACCTATGTTGCAATCCTTGCTCCAAAATTAGCAGCTCTATTTAATGATTTAAGACGAGGAAACCAGCTCTCAAAGGAATCTTTGTTAGCCTCTATAAGTATGTTGCCCAAACCAGACTCAGATCACTCTATATGGTCTAAATATAGACCTATATCATTAATAAATTTAGATGTCAAACTATTTACAAAGATCTTAGCGGACCGGTTACTAAAATTTTTACCCCAAATAATCAATAGAGATCAGGCTGGCTTCATCCCGGGGCGTCAGGCGGGGGATAACATCAGGCGGGCGGTGCATCTGGTGCATTTGGTAAGAGAGAAAGGGGTCCAGGGAATGCTTCTTTCGCTTGATATTAAAAAGGCGTTTGATTCTATATCATGGGAATATCTCTTCGCACTATTAGAAAGATGGGGATTTGGGCCCAAAGTTCATTGACATGATTAAAGTAGTATATAATGATCCGATAGCATTTGTTAAATACTGTGGATTCCGTTCAGACCATTTCCCCCTGGCTAGAGGAACTAGACAGGGTTGCCCCTTGTCCCCTCTCCTATTTGCCCTGGCGATGGAACCACTCGCGCAAACTATTAGAGATTCTCAGGATATCTCAGGCATGGAAGTGAGGGGTATACAGCACAAGATAAGTCTTTTTGCTGATGATGTACTCCTTTTGGTTACCGATCCGCTAATCTCTCTACCCAATATAATGAAGCTATGAACTGATTTCGATAAAGTTTCAGGTATGCAAGTAAATACTTCTAAATCCAGCGCTATGAACATAAACATTCCGCAGGACATCTGGTCTCGCCTGCAAGCAGCTTATGATTTCCGCTGGGAAAAGGACATAGTGAAATATTTGGGAATAAACTTGATGAGCTCCTATGACACCCTTTTTAATGCTAACTATATCCCGTTACGCCAAAAGCTTCTGGGTCTGTTAAAGTCTTGGAAGTCCTTCGGTCTGTCCTGGTTGGGCAGAATAGCAGCAGTAAAGATGAATATCTTACCCAAATTTTTATATATTGCTAGGTCCCTTCCCATCAAAATACCGGCACCATACTTAAAGAGCTTGCAAAATAAAATCTTCAAGTTCATTTGGGCAAATAGGAAATCTAGAGTTACTAAAGCAATAATGCTATTGCCAAAATCCAGGGGAGGTCTAGGGGTACCTAACTTGACTAAATACTACCAGGCAGTGCAGGTGGCACAATTAGCTTCGTATTGTTTAATGTCAGACATACCATCGTGGGTCCAAATTGAGGCTGCTATTTGTCACCCAATTGAGGTTGAAAATCTATTGTGGCTGCCCGCAAGTTATAAAAAATCTGTTGTGAATCCGATTATGTCTTTCTCCCTCCATTTATGGGATGGGCTTAAATTCTCGAAAGGCTTGGCTTCCCCATATCTGCCAATGATGCTTCTTTGGGGCAATCCTATGTTTACCCCGGCATTTACAGATCCGGGAAGATTCACTAAATGGAGGGAAGCAGGCATTCGGTATACATCAGACTGTCTGCAGGGATCAAGTATAACCCCTTTTCCTCAGCTCTTAGAAAAATATGGCCTTATCTAAAGAGATATTTAGTTATTTACAAATCTCTCATTTTATTTCATCATTAATCCGAAGTAGTGGCAATATAGACCATCCTCAAATGTTTGAAGTTAGGTGTAAACAATACCCCAGAGCCAGGGGCTCGATATCTGAGGTTTATGAGCAGCTTTGTAAGACTCATAGGGACTCTAGAAGTATGCTTATACACCGGTGGGAAAGGGATTTAGACATACAACACTCTGAAGACTAATGGCGGAAAGGCTAGCTGGCTTCCTTTGGTAGGGCTGCATCAGTGAACTCGATAGAGATCAATGTTAAAGTTTTTTTAAGATGGCACTTGGTCCCAGACCGCCTTTGTCACACCACCGGAGATGAAGGTAAATCTTGCTTTCGGGGATGTGATGAAGTAGGAACACAGTCTCACATCTGGTGGGACTGCCATTTAGTAAAGATATTCTGGCACAAGATTTTCGAAGTTATCAGCAATGTATTAGATATTACCCTAGCACCAGACCCCTGGATTGCACTGCTAAATGGCCCGATAGCTGGGGCTACTAAAAATGGCAAGAATCTTATTTACCACCTTTTAACAGGGGCCAAGTTAGTGATTGCCAGGTCCTGGAAATACCCTAAACTAAGTTTCAAGGAATTCAAGGATTCGGTTTCTAACATTATGGATATGGAGAAAATGACTTCATTGCATAATGGTACTTTAGAGAGATTTCGGGAAACCTGGGAACCCTGGATCCAAGAATATCTACCTGTTGACTTTGACACTGGTCTATTGGAGACCTTGAGACGCGGGCAATCTCCTCCTGAGGGCATTTTCACCCTTTATAGGGAATCAGGTGGGCTCCTTTCTTCCTTGGTTAAGGCGTCCTCCTCCATAGCTTGAGATAATTTTACTGCACCTTCCAGGGTTGTGCTCCCTTCTTTTCTTTTCTTCATCTTCTTCTCCTTTAGCTCCTTTCCTCCCCTTCCTCCCTTCTTCCTATTTTCTTTTTTTTTTTTTTTTTTTCTATTCCTAGTATTATTATTATTTGATTTTACTTTATTTTACTCATTATATTATGTGCAAGTGATAGTAAGTAGTCAAAAGTTGTTCGTATTATATTTTAACAATTGTGATGTTGGTCAACAGACCTGAAAGCTTCATACCATTTTCTTTTCTTTTTGGAAAAATAATTTCTACGATTGCATGGAAGAATTGCTGTATATTTCCTTATTTTCAAATAAAATTATTGAACGAGAAAAATCGCAAGGTGCGCACTTTATGCTTTATGCACCGTTATGCTCATGCTTTACTTTGGGGTGTTTGCCAACTCTTCCATTGACAGAACCTATGCATGTTGGGTATCGTTCTGTTCGGGGGATGTTGCTTTTTCAGATTATACATGTTTATTCTTGTATTCTATAGTTTTTTTTAGGAAAATGCGGCTTTGATTCTGCTTTTTTATCCATTTTTTAGGGAAACTCTTTGCAACCAAAGAATACATTGAGGGATTACTTCCAGAAAACTGTGGCCACATCAACAAGCCTGGTACAAATAGAAAGCCTGAGGTGTGTACTTCCAGAGAATATATAGTTTGTGGGGGGTATTTCAAATGTAAAGGGTTGTTTTTCTGGAACAACTGCAAGGTGCGCATAGCGCATATCACAGTTGTATTTTTTCTGATAATCCCCTAAAGCTCTGTTTCAGTTTGGGGGAGTCTCCTGGGCAGGAAAGGGTGTCTACCAGTACATATGTGGTACTGCTGTAACCGGGAGAAATTGGGATTTCACACACAATAAGATTTTATTGACAAACTTACATTTTTTATTACAAAAAAACACTACAAATTGTAAAAAATTGATTTTTTTTATTTTTTTGCACATATTTCTCCAAAAAATATTGAGAATACTCCTAAAAATGACAAACAAGACATTTCATGTTAAAGCTCAGACTCTGCTGAAAAAAACAATATATCATTTTCCTGGGAAATCCCAGGAAATCCCTTCAAAAATCACATTTGAAGTGTGACAAAAACTCCAGGTAGGCTGGCACTTAAAGGGTTAAATAGCGTGTTGGGCAATTAAAAATTACATTTTTTTTTGCTCAAATCATTGTGTGACCTCTCCTGGCTGCAAACAAACACTTTAATAATTTTTTTTTTAATTTTTATGCAGAATTGTATGTGCAGGTCTGCCACTAAAGTGTCATTATCAAAGTGCTCAAACAATTTATTTATTCCATGTGTTTTTGCTTTGTTACTGGTGTATATGTGTTCAGAAACAGACTTTGATCACACAGAGTCAATGTTACAGCACCCAGCTTTAGAGGGTTGATGCTGTGTGTGTGTAGTTTTCTCTTAAATATGGTGTGAAGCACCGAATGTGGGACACACTGAGATTGTGCTACCCATCGCTCGCTGCAGCAGTGTCCTCTTCATAGATGTTGCATAGCCTTGTGTACTATGACCTCAGGGCACCACCTGGCATTCACTGCGGTGTTATTCTCTTGTTAGATGTAGTGTAGTCTCGGGCGCTATGACGGGTTGAAAGGTCTTGCTTTTGTTTTTGCTTTATGCACTTCCTGTTTTACTCTGCGGAACAATGGTTCCTGCCAAGCGCCCCTTCTCATAGTTCCCATCCAGCTCCTCATCTTCTTCATCCGAGGACGATCTGCCTAGGAGGAAGAGACAGCTGTTGGACCCCCGAGTCTTATGTTTGTATCTGTCGTGCTTTTTTCTACACATAGATATTGCCACGCAGACTGACCCTGTGATGATTGTCCCCACCCAATCTTGCCATCACCAGGCTCCAGGAGGCTCCAGCAGAATGGGCCAAGGCTGTGATGGTGAGTAATGTGATTTGTCACAATTAATTTTTAGACATGCATATGTATGTGTCCATGACCATGTACCCATGTTAGTGCCAATTTAGAGTTGACGCTCATACCTGTAGAGCATTTTTTCTGAAGAATCAATCAGAATTGCCTCATAGCATGCACATTTCCTGCCCCTGCTAATGTAATGTGACGCTACCTGATAAAGGCAGCAGTTGCTTAAGTACTTTAGGTGCTGCTTTTACATTCCTGCTACATTTTGAATCGTGCATTCCCTATTTAGTTTTTTTTTTAAACTAGCTTTAAGGCAAAAGCTCAATGTACATATAATTTTTTGCATCTGCCTCAGGTGTTATGGCCACTGTATGAACTAAATTCTTCCTGTGCTCAGGTAGGCCTTTATTGGTTAGGTTATTTGCTTTGTGATCTTAAACTATGGTGGTTATGTTGAAAGTGTCCACAGGTTAATTTACTTTGGCATCACAAATTAAGAAAGGTTGGCCTGTTCTGTATGTTGCCAAATATTTTTATTGACTTTATGCTAAACATCAATGTTGAACATAGATAATAATGATATACCATAGTTGCAGACCTGTAGCATTTAATTGTTTATTTTCTTTTCCACATCTTGCATTCGAAAGCATCACAGGCTGTGGAAATTCATCCGGGAATCCTGGGATATTCTGCTGGAGCTCCAGCAGAAGATACAGGGTGGTGGGGAGCAAGTTTGCTGCTGTGCAGCATATTTGTTTCGCCATATTAGCTACTTTTTTGTACAGTTTTTACACAAAAAATATTTCATTTTTAATAAGGTATGGTGTAAATGTAAAAATGTAATTAAACAAATGGTGACAATTTTATACCATTCAAGCAGAGCATAAAGTGGACTAAAACCCAGAATAGTCAATATTTTTGACTATCCTGGGTTTTGGTCCTCTCCCCGGGGGCACCCCGGCCAGATGTGCCCCGCTGTGTGAATGACCAATGCGTGCACAAGGGGAGGCGGAGGATGCGGCTGTCAGAGCTGTGGGACGGGGAAGAGGTGAGCTGGGTACGGGCAATCTGGGGGGTTTCACACAGCCGATCGGGGAGCCCCGGGGAAAGGAATAAAACCCAGGATAGTCAAAATCCTGGGTTTTGGTCCACTTTAAGAGCTGAATAAAACCATGACAATAACAATAGATAAAAACAATATTAAGGTGAGAACAAGTTTTCGCTAACTTTCAAATAATTAAAGGTTAACCAATTAGACCAGACACAACTTTCAAATAATTAAAGGTTAACCAATTAGACCAGACACAAGGACATATGGGGAAAATGTATACAAGTTTAAAATTTAACATAGAGCACTTTTTGTCTCTCTTACAGGCAAAATGAACGTGATCAGGATTTGTTGAGGTGTAAAAAAAATAAATAAACATTAACATAAATTATAACTCAGGTATCATCTAAGCTGTTTTTAGGTGATACTTAAGGAAGTGCATGGTAATCTAATTAGATGGTTTGTTCATTTTCTCATCAATCTATTTTGATCACTGTAAACATATCAGGTCACATCTACAAAACTTCTAGGAGAAACACCTCCCTATCACACTGGTGATTATAAGCTTAATAACTTACAGCATTTTTTAGAATTTTAAAATTTAATTTAAAATGTTTATAAATTTTCTGCTTACATATCTGACACAAGACGCAGCTTACTGGTTATCCCAAGATGTTCATCAGCACTTAATCTTGGGTAACCCGAATAGTGGATGTTGCCAAGTCTCTTTCCTTGCAGTATACAGGGATCTTGGGAAGGCTGTACATTTTCAGGAAGTCTTCTCCTAGTAAATGCTGCTTGTGTTTTCCACTGTTTCTCCAATTTCACCCCATATTTTTGTCCCATCTGGACTGGTGGCCCCATTTCTTTCTGGTTATTACAACATATAAAGGCATGCCCGGCACTTATACATCTGAATAAAGTTGTCTTGTTTCTCAGATTCAGGTTCCAAATTTTATTGTTTGCTAGGTACTGTACATACATTTCATACTATTTCATACTAGAAATTTCTTGTGAGCTGGTGAGTACTAAAATGTTAATTATATTATAACATAGGGATAGAACAATGCAGAATAGAGGGGTCTGACATAAGAATGTAAGGGAAAAAAATAACTAGTTGGGGTTGGGGCACAGAAGCAGATTTAGAGTTGAAAGAAAAGGGGTAGGGGCTCCCTGAACAGGAAGCTTCCTCCCCAGGCAGCTATTCTTTTCCAAGGAATTACATGGAGGGAGTCCTATTTTGAGTAGTGAAAAGATTATGTGAAAAATATAAGTATGTGAAGTGGTAAAACTTACTTTGAGGTTTAGGGTTTAGGAATCAAGGTTGGAATGGATATAATACCATAAATATGAGTAGTCAGTATATCCTCTTGCCTAAAACTACCCCCAATTCTGTACCATCTGCCACCCCTTCCTGGCCCAAATATATTAGAGGTGAACCCAAATACAAAATGAAAGATATTCTTGAGTTGTGTTTATGGACTTGTGCATAGCAATACCCAATTTGTAACCCCTGACCCCTTACCCAACTAGCAGGCCTTGGTCAATAAAGGCTTAATTTCAACTAGTATATACTAAGTTCTGATGGCTGGGAAGAATGGACAGCCACTGGGCAGAAAGTATTGAGTATACGTGCTAAGAAAAATTACACCCGAATTTAAACCAGTTTCTCTGTCTCACTCATACAATCTCCTTTTCATCAACATTGCACAGCAAAGGCACTCCCTCTCTTTCTTCCCACTTTCACCTCTTCTCCTCATAGCCACTGGGGACATCTTGCCTAGTCCGGGCCCATGTCTCTGCCCGCATCCTCCCCTCAACCCTATCTCCAGAAGCATTACTAACTTCCTCTACTGCACTACACCTCACACATGTAACTCTACTAACTGCATACACATAACACCTAGTTCATGCTCCCTGACCTCTGTTAACTGTGCTCTATGAAACGCTAGATCACAACATAACAAACTTAAATCCGTCCATGATTTGTTCCTCACCAAATCCTTTACAGTCCTGAGTCTAACAGAGACATGGCTACCCACCTCAGACACAGTCTTCCCAGCTGCCCTTTCATATGGGGGGCCACAATTCAGCCACACCCCAAGGCCCACCAACACACAAGGTGTGAGTGTTGGAGTTCTACCCTCTGAGCAATGCTCCCAGTTCCTGTCTTGCCATCATTATCTCTTCCTACCTTTGAAGTTCACTCTGTCCACCTTTACCCCCCCCCCCTTCAGCTCCAAATTGCAGTTATTTATTGCTCCCCTGGCTCCACTGCACTTTTTTTTTACCACTTCTCAACCTGACTCCTTCCCTTTCTCTCCACTGACATACCTGCAATTATCATGGGAGATTTCTTCATACCGATTGCCACTGACAGTCCTGCTGCTACCAAACTACTCACACTAACTTCCTCCTTAGACCTCACACAGTAGTCCTTGTCTCCCACACACAAAGATGGCCATACTTTAGACCTCCTTTTTTTTACCAACCTCTGCTCAGTATCAAACGTCCTTTCATCCCCTCTACCACACTTTGACCACAACCCGACCCACTCTTTTACTACCTCTCCTTCTGCTACCCACAGGACAGGCCACCTTGCACTGAAACATACACCTGCTGGACCTTCATTCACTTGCTGACTCTTTGAAACCTGGAGTCCCAAACAACTATTTAAAAAAAAAAATTCTGCTTTGCCCACTACATCCTCCTCCCACAGCTGAGCAGCTTGTCACATTCTTCACTAACAAATTTGACAGACTGCGGGCTGGCTTAACTCCTCTATCTACTTCACCTCACATAACTCCCCCTCTAGAAACTTCCCTAACCCATTTCACTGCTATCAGAACAAACACTGTCCTCCATCTCCAAGGCCCACCAAACTACCTGCCCTATAGTCCCCATTTCATCCCACCTTATTCCACAACTGACCTCATCCCCACACCAGCTCTCATATCATTATTCAACCTCTTTCTTTCTTTCTTTCTTTCTTTCTTTCGGCACCTTCCCTTCTTTATTCAAACACACGGTCATAACTCCAATACTCAAAAACTTCTCACTGGATCCATCTTTTTCATCCAAACTTCTGGAAGTATATCTCTGCCAACTCTTTAGTAGATCCTTACTAGATCTCCTTCAGTCTGGATTCCACTCTATCCACTTTTCATGGCTTTCCTCTTAACTTTCTGATCGCACATATAGTGTGTTCCACTCAAATGCAGTTTTCTCTCCCTGCCCTCTGCCAGTTGGTGTACCACAAGGTTCTGTTCTTGGTTCACTTCTCTTCTCAGTCTACACCTCTGGTCTTGGACAACTCCTAAACTAATTTGGCTTCCAACACCATTTCTTTGCAGACGACACTCAAATCTACCTCTTCCTCTGGCCTAGATCTCTCTTCAGACGCTACATGACGTTATCCCAGTCGCTAAACAGATTCTGCTTGATAAATGTGTAATTGCGTGCCGTGTCCGGCGTTCACCAGTCGCTACCTCTCATTAACCAGCCACTACCTGACGCTATCCCTTCATGAATAAGGGCCTTATTTTAAAACTATGGATCACAATGGTTTCTTCACTGCATCTAGAAGTCATCACCCTAAGTGGCTACAGTCTACACCAAAGAGTCAGTTCTTGAGACTCAGGCGGAACTGTACAAAGAAAGAAAGGTAGAGAATTACGAGATACAAGCAAACTCATTACAACAGTGATTACTGGAAAAAAGTTATTCTAAAGAAGAAGTAGAAAAATAATAAAATAGAGGTAAACCAGAGAGGCAATCTCTACTGACAAAGAAAAAACAACAGGATAAGAAAAAGAAAAACAAGACAGAATATGCCTTCATGACAGGGTGCAGTTCTCAAAAAAATACAGGATGTTTTCCAAACATTGGTACATATTAAAGCATCACCCAATTTTGGGTCCTAAATTGCCTGATAAGGCACCTATGGTTTATAGGAAAGCTGAGTAGGATAGAGTACCTAAAAGTTTTGTGGCCTACTGTAAACTAACAATATGTTAACCAATAGTTGTATAGGTTTTTTAAATATGGTAAATGTAAACCATGTATAACCTCTAGAAACAAAGTAAGGAAAATTATTTCTTTGGACTCACATGTTAGCAAGAAACAATATAGTATTAAACAATGTATTACCTGTGATTCCGAATGTGTGGCGTGTCTACTTACCTGCCCATGCAGATTACAATATATAGGCAGAACGGGAAAGAAATTAAAGACTCGCATTAGAGAGCATATATACAATATTACACAGGGTCTAGAATCACATAGTGTATCTCTTCATTTCAAAAAAGTAGAAAAACACATTTTGGAATTTATAGCCATAGACTTAATTAAGCCTCACTGGAGAGGACCAATTAGAATATGGGCCTTATTCATGAAGGAATAGCGTCAGGTAGTGCCTTGTAAACGACAGGTAGCGACAGGTGAACGCCGGACCCGGCACGCAATACCACATTTATCAAGCGGATTCTGTTGAGCGACTGGGATAACGCCATGTAGCTTCCGATTCATCATTATCCCAGCCTCAGCGTACAGCGCCGGCGTTCAGCCTTGCAGAGCTTACCTTTCGCTACCTGTCGCTCTCCCATACATTTTAATGGACGTTCTTTTATTTCTCTTTAAACAGGGTGTTTTTATTCTTATTTTTTTTTTATTCTCAAATAATGTTGGGATCTCTCCTGGCCTTGAAAAAGCCATTTTTTAAAATGTTTTAAAATTTTTATACATTTATGCAGAATTGACATTACAGGTCTGGCATTAATGTATTCATGTCACAATGTTATTATAATGTAATTCTATATGTTTTCGCTTTGTTACTGGTGGATGCATGTTAAAAAACAGCCTTTAATCACATAGCCTCCGGCGCTCTGGGCTACAGCGAAGCATTTTTGAGCGCCGGCAGTGTGTAAGGCTGTTTTTTTGATGAATATGGTGTGAGTCGGTCGCACTAATGCTACCATTCGTTCTTATACAGCTCTATACTGGTCATATAGCGACTCCCCACAATGTATTCATCAATGCTGCACAGCGACTGAGGTGCTCTGAACTAGCGAACCACGGACGAGCACAGCGACTACTAGCAGGCGCTGTGAAATGCCTGCTACAGACACTCATCTGTCGCTAACTGCCGCTATTAATGAATCAGCCTGTAAGAGAGCTATTCAATAATAAATGAGGATTTTTATTTTTTAAATACTGCCACTATACTGGATGGAATGGGATATACCAGAGTTGGAAGTATATGGATATTTGATGAAAATTTGAATACCTAAAGTGGACCTAAATTAGATGCTTGGTTTACCATCGACTTTCGTGGATTTAATCTATATACTTGATTTGTCATCACTTCTGGTGAGCAGATTCAATTGACCGGTGATGAGCATGCAGTGTGATCTGCGTCACAGTGTTGAATTTTGGATCTCCTATCAGTTTGAAAATGTTCTGATTTATAAACTAGTTCATTAAAGTGGACTTATTGTGGATTTCTGCATATATAGTGTATTTAAAATAATAATGTAAGTGGGTATTTTAACCCCCTAACTGTTCTAGTGAAATAGGAAAAACACTTGAAAGAATGCTACATGTGTCCCTATTAGCAGGGACGGCTCCAGACTCAGTGTAGGGTGTAGGGTCCACAAAGGGTGAGGATCAGCAGTCAGTTCCAGGAAAACTATGGCTCTCTTTCTCAAAATGACAAAAACGCGCAAATGTTAGCGGTTAAAGCCCTATAATTTTATTTGGGTGTGGATCTGCTTACTCACTGTGATGCAACCATGATATGGAAATTAGACCACAGCTCTGCTTCTAGAAAAATATAGGCCCTTATTTAAAAAAGGATAGCGACAGGTAGCGACTGGTGAGCGGCCGGTAATGACGGGCTCCGCCATGAGAACGCCGGCTCCCCACCACAATCACACATTTATCAAGGCAATCCTGCTTAGCGACTGAGATAGCGCCATATAGCCACTCATTCATCATTATTGCAGCCTCAGCCCACAGCGCCAGCGTCCGACCTTCAACAGCGACAGGTATGACCTCTCGCTACCTGGAGCTCTCCAATGCATTTCAATGGAACAATCTTTAAATATTCATAATTAATTGTTATGAATGTTTTTTTTTAATTTTTTTTAAATGTGAAAAATTCTGTGACCACTTCTGCCATTTTAGATAATTTAATTAGATAATAAGGTAAAAAAAAAATAAAAAAAAAATTGTACAGAATTGATATTACAGGTCTGATATTAATGTATTCATATTACAAAATTATTTTAAAAACTTGTTTTTTTTGGTTTCCAAAAATATGGTTGTTTGGGGGTTAAAAAACTACTTTTAACCCATCGCCGCCAGCGCTCTGGGGTTTAAACATGCATTTTATAGCGCGAGAATTTTTTGAGCATGATTTTTTAATTAATATGGTGGGAGCCGGTCACTAGGGCCAGTCGCTATCATGCGCTCCCATACAGCCCGGAACCTGTCAAATAGCGACTCCTCACCCAATATTCAACATTACGGCAAACCGACTGAGTCGCTATCAACTACTGAACAACGGCCAAGCACAGCGCCTACTAGCGGGCGCTCTGAAAATGCCGCTACAGTCACTCAACTGTCGCTACCTGCCGCTATTAATGAATCGACCTCCCAGTCTTGCCAGATTTCTAGAATAAATAGATTATTTTCACACTGTTACAGGTGTATTTTAAAATATATGTGCATACACTCACCTCCCTCTTTGCTCATTTTCATACATCTAAATTTTGTCATTGAAGGTTGACATTAAAAGTAAAGTTAGTACACTTATACAAAGATTTACAGTTCTCCTTAAATCCAAATTGGTAGTAATTAAGGCTACACAATTTAATGGTCAGTTTCCTTTAAAATGAGCATAGCAAAGTGCATACGCATAATCTATGAATTGTTAATTTTAAATTATGCCTCTAATTCATTTTCCAATGTTCTTTCCAAATTCACACAAATTCCTTTTGATCGGTAAACCGGGATCAATACTTTGTCTGATGATCTTTTAAGTCTATTTCATACACATTACTGTGTTACTGTGCAATCTATTTTGTTTGCTATTTTTCAATAATTTCGAAAAGGTAAAAGACCTAAATAATTGAAAAATATATTTGTGCTTCATGGGAAAGCATTTAAGTCATTTGAATTACTATTACATCGACAGCTCCATCTATTAAGGCCCCTGGGTTGTATTACATGGATCATTTAGCTTTCTAAATGATTATTATTTTATTATTCTTTAGCAAGCACACACTTTACAGACAATATAAATATATTATGCTATAGCTAGATTTAAAATCAATACATGTTTTACTAAGTTATAATATTTGTTTGGGCGTACATATGAGAAACCAATAATTTTACACTTGACCCAATTCCCTTTAGTATTAACGCACCAACTGGATACGTATATGTATAACATAAGTTAATGGTGGAATATTTTCCTTACTACGTAAATTTGGCAGTACAACATCCGTCCTGCCAGATGTTAGGGAGAAAAATTCAGCTTACAAAGTCATTAAACCCCTTTTGGCATATATGTCCCACATGTCTGTTTTTTGTTTATGCTAAACAAATATGCTTTGTAAGTATTACATGAAAAAGATTGTCTCAATTTACTGGATGTCGGCTTATCTCCGACCCGCAGGCTAGTCAGATTTTATCCCTGAAAACTCATTTTGCTTTACAGTGAAATGTTAAAATGATCAGATAGGCACAGCAATCATCATGGCAATAACAAACATCAGAACCATCCTCTTGCACATATGTAAATGTGTGGTCCCTAGATAGCTACTGTTAGCTTTACAGAACAATTAGTTAGAGTATACCGGGGATAATTCTGCTGGGATGTGGCCTTATTTTGTAGCTAGAAATAAATCAGAATCTCTGAAAGCCCATTGTTAAACCTCAAAAGGAAAATCTAGAATGGTAATCAGAATGAACACAAAGGTAATCTCTGTCTCAATAATAATCAAATATGTGTAAGCAAAGCAGCAGCCTATTAGACTCAGACAGGGGAATAAAGCAGAATAAGCAGAAAAAAGAGAAAGAAAGATAGGCTGGAGGAAAAGAACATTTTCCAAATGTTAATACTGCATAGAAAATGTTTAATTATTTATTTGGAAAAATAAATAATTAAACATTTACTCATTGGCGTTAGCACAACTTGTTCAAATCTTTGACACATGTAACATTTTAACTGTATGAATATTTATTACATTTTACCCAGTAATATAGAAACAAAAAGCAAGCAATTTATAGAAATTGCAAATTGACTTTTTATTGTAATAAATAAAGGCCAGATTTACAGTACAGAGTTTAGCAGAGAAAGCTGCCAGCCATCTATCCGGTCAGTACTAGAAATAAGACAGCTAAAGTAGTTCCAGAACAAAAAAATGTCTAGTCTCTTTTAACCCCCTGCCCCTGGTTCTTTTGATTGGGGATTCCCCTCTGTATAAAATAAAAGTTGGTTAGATTACCTACGGCAGGCTGATTCATCACTAACGCCAGGTAGTGACAGATGAGCGTCTGTAGCAGGCATTTTCAGAGCGCCCGCTAGTAGTCGCAGTGCTCGGCCGTGAGTCGCTACTTTATAGCGACCCAGTCGCTGTTCAGTAATGGTGAATACATTGTGAGGAGTCGCTATTTGACCAGTACAGAGCTGTATGGAAGCGCATGTTAGCGACTGCTCATAGCGACTGCCTCACACCATATTCAGAAAAAAAACAGCCTCACAAATCTCTGGCGCTGAAAAATAGTTGTTTGAAGCCCAGAGCGCAGGAGGCGGTGTGTTTAAAGTCTGTTTTCAAGCATCTATCAACTAGTAACAAAGCGAAAACATATGGAATTACATTGTAGCAACATTGTAACATGAACACTTTAATGCCAGACCTGTAATGTCATTTTTGAGGAAATATTTAAAAAATGAAAAAAATATGAAAAAACTGCTTTTTCAATGCCAGAAGAGGTCAAAGAATTATTTGTGATTTTTTGGGAAAAAAAAAAAAAAAAACCCGTTTAAAGAGAAGAAAAGGATCGTCCATTGAAATGTATGGGAGAGCGACAGGTAGTGAGAGGTCATACCTGGCGCTGTGCAAGGCTGAACGCAGGCGCTGTTCGCTGAGGCTGTGAAAATGATGAATCAGACGCTACATGGCGCTATTCCAGTCGCTCAACAGATTCTGCTTGATAAATGTGTAATTGCGTGCCGTGTCCGGCGTTGACCAGTCACTATCAGTCGCTACCTCTCATTAACCAGGCGCTACCTGCCGCTATCCCTTCTTAAATAAGGGCCTATGTCTACACTTCCATGCTGCTTTTAAAACCTATGTGACCACCAGCAGCCAATCATATTTGCTATGTGCATGTACATGATACCAGAAACTCCCTTGGTTGTAAGTGAAGAAGGGGACACCGAGACTGCAGTAATTACAGTTTGCAGCAGCACAGAAACCTGAAATGTAAGTATTAAACCCCAATTTTTGGCTTTCTAATATTCTTTGAAAAACAGATGCCCTGTTGGTAGGGTGTTGGATAAATGTAAAGTCATGTTATACTTGCTTTAAGCATATTAAAGATTAGGTACAGTAGAAGCATTCAATATATGTCACATTGTCTTCATAAAGGAAAGTATAAAATGTTTCACTGTTTCCATTTAGGCAACTACAAAGTTGTCAGTGTCTTTGTACAGGCATGCATTCAAAGCATAGAAAGAGTAGGGACTGGTCAGAGATAGGACTACCTTGCCATGATTTATTAACTTGGATATGTATTGCAATATGTTAACAAAGAGTTCCTGTTGTTAAAGTGACACAAAACACATATGGGCCTCCTTAACTCAGTGCTTTAAATAATGCGGCCGGCTCGGCGGTGGCGGTGACTCGGGGTCTTTTAAACTCCAGGGCTCTGTGGCTATCTGTGGGTGTGTGCCTGCACATATAAATAAGCATCGGAGCATACGCCCTTTGGGGTGTGCGCATGTGCATCCGGGGGGTTGTGCGTATGTGTGGGGGTGTGTGTACATCTGCAGCTGTGTTGGGGTGTACGTCTGTGGGTGTGTGGGTGTGTTGGGCATGTAACTTTGTTACAGATCTTGGTTGTAACTTTGTGGTGGAGCAGAGCTGTGGGTGCTTGGGGGTGTGTGTTGCCACACCTGTAGTGGGTAAGAGAGGACAGAGCTTGACCATATGTGTTGTATCTATGAAATACTCCAACAATACATAGAACACCTCTCAGAGCCAAGAACCTACAACTGCATAATTAGCAGGTCGGATGCATCAAATGCAGAAAACTGGAGAAGAAATTGTGTTTTAATATACGGTAGTGCTTTTTCCAAGCACTATACAGGCTGTATAACTTGTACCTAATAGGAGCAGTAATCCCTGTAATAACAAAGTCTTGAGCAGCTTACCGGCTTGCACCATGATGTACCTAACCCATAGCCGCAATTCAAAATGTGCCTTTGGCAAGTCTAGTGAGTCTGCTACAATGTAATTTGGCTTAAAAAACTTCCACTAGGCTTATTGATGTAACCATATGCAGCACTGATAATTCAGTGCTACTGTACTCTATTTCAGTTCTGCTATCATAGGAAGCAGACATGCATCATGAGTCTTCAAATTTCATAGCATTAGGAAAGGTCGATACAGTTTGCTTTACTACAGCTGTATCGACCTATGTCGGACATTGTACACAAATCTAAACTTTCCTTTTTACTGGTGCAGGGATGCATGGCCTCATACAGGAAAGATTATAGAGCACGTAAATAGATTTCCATATTATAATCAAGTTTTTCTAGATTTCTAAAGTACAAACAGTCACATATAAGTAGAAAGAACTTACCCATATGGGAGGATATGTTTTATGTTTTATGTTATATGTTTTACACCAAGGATAATTCTTTGAAATGTAAAAGAAAATTAGATAACATACATCCCCCAGGGTATGACCACCTATACCATTTCTTCATATAAGGGTAAAACTGCTCCACAATGGCATGTTTACCTTGACATCATAGATTATACTGTGATATGGCAACCTTTTCGAGTCCAGTCTGATTGCTACGGAGGGGTGAAAAAGTCAGGAAAAGTCTTTTTAAGGTTCACTTTAATTTGCCTGGGGGGAAGAAAAGATACAGCAGAGGGCTAAGAGCAAAGGAAGTGTAGTCAAGAAGAATATACAGAAGAAAATGGTTACCTGTGATAGGGGGACTGGGGGCAGAAATAGGGAATTATCTCACTAAGTGAAAGTGACAATGTGTATTCTGGGGCTCTACATTTCTAACATGTACTAAAATCTCGGAATTCCTACAACTGAAACAAAACCCTAGCCAGCCAGCCAGCCGGCTGCTAGCATACTCAAATAGGGATGCCCCGCTGTGTGAAACCTATCTGGGTTGATGCAAAACTCACATTTTGCTCCCACAGTGATGCAAACATTGGTGGCCACATCCCAAGCATCTCTGGGCTAAGGTTCACATCCGAGCCCAGCCATTCAGACAGAATGGGGGAAGGAGCATAACATGTTTAAAAAACTATAGATGCGAATGCACCCAGTTCATATTGCTGAGGTTTGTGTGTAAACAGAGCCCTGCACTGGCTTCTGACAACTTGCTCCCTCTGCAGAGAGGGGCCTTTTATACTGGCAAATGAGCTGACCACAGCTATTTCTGCCAGCATAAAATGCCCTTCCCAGCGAGTGTCAGAAGCCCGGGTGTGGGACAGGGTATTGGAGTCCACCACCGCTTCTGCTGTTCATTTTCTGCTGTCAGACAGTGGCAGTGATCAGCGTGGGACATCAACAATCAATGATAGGAGGAGGTAAGCAGGAAAGAAAACATACACCTAAATAATTTCTGTTGACTACACTATCTTTTCCACAACTTATGTGGTCCAACTTCAGTTGAAATCACTATAACAACAAATCAGGCACTCCATTTGCCAAAGCCTTGAGAGGGTTCTTGCAAGCAGCCATGACCCATAGGACTCAAAGCAGCCATTGTGTGCTTACCATTCAATCTGGATGAAGTAGTAATGCTTTTGCAGACCATCTGACAGTTATTTTTTATAATTCTATGGATAAGAATATAACAGCCTATCTTCTTCGCAATACAGTTACCAGTGTTTCATCTTTACAGTTAAAAGAAATCACTGCTGGACAAACTGCAAAGTGCTTTTAGGCTTCATTTGTAACAAAAAGGTCACGAAAAAAACTTTCTACAAACGAAATAAAGTGTCATCTGGTAATATCTAGGTCCTGCGTTTCCATTATTGACAAGTCACAATGCAACTTCTATACCAAACAATGTGTGCAATATGAATTATAAGTATAAAACACTACAATTCAGTTCTGTCTATTGTGCTCTATGGGATCTTGACCTACAGCACCTATGTTCAACTGGCACTGCTTCAACCAGAGCACCAGGTACTGGGACCTTTTGGGCGCTAGTGTTAAAGGTGCTAGCTGGCGGCCACATCGGTGCAGCCTGTTTTTTGTATCTTAAATCACATGCTGAGTGCCATCAAGGCATAAAAAGTGGTGCTGTTTGGTGTTGACACTTCATAAATAAGGCTTTTAATCTCCTATGCTAGGAGAAAAATGAAACAGGCAATGTTTCTCACACTAGATATGCAGAAAGTATTTGATATGGTTAGCTGGGACTATTTAATATGTACACTAAATATTTGGGGATTTGGTCCCGGTATTATATCAATTGGGTATTGTCACTTTATTCTTCTCTAGTGCTTTTATTAAGTTCAGAGGGGTACTAGGCAGAGGGTGCCCCTTATCTCCCCCCCTCTAGTCATCAAGCCATTATCTAGGTTGTTACAGCAAAAAAAGACTAAAAAGATTTAAACTCTGAAATTTAATTGTTATCACCATAAGATTTCATCTTTTGCAGATGATATAATGATGTATGTCACAAACCTACACATTTCTCTGCCCAGTGTTTTTCCCCGATCTCAGACTTACAGATCAATCACAATAAATTCTCTGCCCATGACATTTCTTTGCCTGATCAGTTGGTCCAGACACTAGAATTTTCTTTTAGTTTTCAGTGGGAGTCACTAGCAGTAACATACCTAGGGGTTAAATTAACAAATTATATGCACTTTTGTTAGGATAATTATTTTTAACGTACCATTTTTACATTTACAATTAGGGCTGATTACAATGGAGAATCTTTCCACATCTGAAGACCTGATATCTATGACTTTAGAATCACCCTTGATGATTTTGGCCTAGTTGCCAAAATTAATGTATTTTTTAGGGTACTGATGATTAACGTACCCAGTCCGGTCCTTAAACATTTACAAAACAAAGTGACTAAATTTATTTGGGGAGGTAGTAGACCTCAGTTTGAAAACTTAGTTATGTTTAGAACTAAAGAAAAAGAGGGCTTGGGCATCCCAAATATATATGCCTACTGCAAAGCCTGCTAAGCTGCAAAACTTGTGGTTCTACATGTAAAAAAATTGACCCCTTTGGATTGACATGGAAGATTGCTGACTGCTGTCATAAACCTGTTTTGGGTAAGCCTGGGTTTTAGGATACACTTTAGGAAGAGAGTAACATTCCTAGAACGGAAAGTATTTGCACAGTACCCAATACAAGGACAGATAGCATTACCCTTCTATCCTTGCAGCAGGCGGAGCTATGCAAATCATCTCGCTATGTCTCTGTGCCATCCAAGGCCCTTAGAAACGCTAAGGGTGAAATGCCAAGGATAAGCTTTAAATTAACATTTTACAAACTTTATTCTGGTGCACTGATTTGTGACTCAATAAAAGGTTCTAATACATTTGTTTCAACACATTTCCCTTTACCATCTGTTTTTAAACCGAGAGACCTTTTCCTGGTGGAGTCAATCAGGGCTGTTTACAGTGGGTGGAGCTTTCCACATATAAATACCCCACAACTTTGAATACCAATGTTAGCTTTAATACTAATTCCAGTTCATGAAACCTTTAGATTCCTTCGAATTAGACATTTTGTTAGCTACAATCATCAAAAAGGGATACTTCTTACAATTTGTAAATTTTTGAACAAAGCTGTAAGGATAATCCCATGGACAAAAGTAATGGCTGATTTGTACTAAAAAACCTAAATATGCTGAAAATTGGAAGTCTGACTATAAAATCACCCTTTATAATAAGGTATTGAACACGATCTGGTGCAACTCCACAGGGGTCAAGGGAATATTACAGCTATGGAGGCAGGAGTGAATGTTCTCTTTTATGGGACATAAGGCTCAATTCAAAGAAACATTCGTCCGGACTTCCGTAGCTGTCTGTGAAAGTTTTAGTGGGTGTTTGTCATTTTTTTGCTTTTTTTTTTCGTTCATTTTTCATTCGTACGGACGTTCGGAAAAATGCGTATATGCGCTTTCGATTAACGAAAGCAAATCTGATCATTTGCATTAGTTCAGATCATTTTCCAAACAAAATCTGATATTTTTTGTTCGTTCAGATAACTTCCGTAATTGCAATGGGCTGGTGATTAATTCAGAGAGCTGATTTCCGAGGGTCCACGAGCCAATAAACCCGTTTGTTTGCCAATCCACTTACAGGACCATTTTGACCTCGGAACTAGCAGGCTAGCGGTATGGACGGCTCTAGTGACCTTGTGGAGCATCAAGATTTGCTTCTCCTTGGCATTGAGATTGTCCGGAGTTCTGAGTCCAGATTGCACCGGCTGCGACGCATGGACATAAATGGCATGCATGACGTTGAGCTGTTTGAGCTCACCAGGCTTAATCGCGCTTCCCTCCATAAGTTGTATGGTGAGCTGCAGCCTTGGTTAGCCCGCACCACAACGAAGGGGCAAGCAATTTCTGGTATGACCAAGATTAGGGATGAGCGAATCGATCCGGACGAACCCAGATTCAATCCGAATTTCATGAAAAATTCGATTCGGATCGAATCCGAATTTCCCCGTGCTTCGATCGCTCGAAGTTTTCCTTTAACATCCATTCATTTACATTACAGGCATTCTAAGATGGCGGACGGAACATGTCCAGACATCTACCCCGCTCCAGTGCATGCTGGGGCAGTCACATGCAGCCTGTCAGCAGCCAGCAAGCCCGGTGACGTCACAGCGCTATTTAAGGTGGCGGACATCTTGCTTTTCCTCATTTCTCTATTGCATTCGTGAGAGACAGGATGCTGCTGTAGTCAGGGAGAGACAGTTAGACAGACAGAAACAGACAGGAGACAGGCAGGAGACAGGCAGGAAGTCAGCGAGAAGCAGGGAAAGTTAGGAAAAATCGGAGGCAGTCACAGGGAGATTATTTTTTTTTTTCATCCAGCCTGAGTGTTACTGGCTGGCTGACTGGCTTTGTTAGCGTTTTCAGGCTGCTTATACACTTTTACTGTGTGCATATATACTGAACTGCTGTGGGAACATTACCATTTTGTAAAATCTCATTAGCCTCTGTATCTCCTCTAAGCTGCACAGTTATTTAAAGTAATTTGGACTGTTTTAGCCTGCTAAGACACTGTTGCTGTGCATATATACTGATCTCAAGTCTGCTGTGGGCATCCCATTCTGTAACATACCATTAGCCTCTGCATTTACTGTAAGCTGCACAGTTATTTAAAGTAATTTGGGCTGTATGAGCCTGCTTACACACTGTTTCTGTGTGCATATATACTGATCTCAAGTCAGCTTTTGGGCATCCCATTCTGTAACATACCATTAGCCTCTGCATTCACTGTAAGCTACACAGTTATTTAAAGTAATTTGGGCTGTTTCAGCCTGCTTACACACTGTTGCTGTGTGCATAAATACTGATCTCAAGTATGCTGTGGGCATCCCATTCTGTAACATACCATTAGCCTCTGCATTTACTGTAAGCTGCACAGTTATTTAAAGTAATTTTGCCTGTTTCAGCCTGCTTACACACTGTTGCTGTGTGCATATATACTGATCTCAAGTCAGCTTTGGGGCATCCCATTCTGTAACATACCATTAGCTGCTGCATTCACTGTAAGCTGTACAGTTATTTAAAGTAATTTGGGCTGTTTCAGCCTGCTTACACACTGTTGCTGTGTGCATATATACTGATCTCAAGTCTGCTGTGGGCATCCCATTCTGTAACATACCATTAGCCTCTGCATTTACTGTAAGCTGCACAGTTATTTAAAGTAATTTGGCCAGTTTCAGCCTGCTTACACACTGTTGCTGTGTGCATATATACTGATCTCAAGTCTGCTGTGGGCATCCCATTCTGTAACATACCATTAGCCTCTGCATTTACTGTAAGCTGCACAGTTATTTAAAGTAATTTGGCCTGTTTCAGCCTGCTTACACACTGTTGCTGTGTGCATATATACTGATCTCAAGTCTGCTGTGGGCATCCCATTCTGTAACATACCATTAGCCTCTGCATTTACTGTAAGCTGCACAGTTATTTAAAGTAATTTGGCCTGTTTCAGCCTGCTTACACACTGTTGCTGTGTGCATATATACTGATCTCAAGTCTGCTGTGGGCATCCCATTCTGTAACATACCATTAGCCTCTGCATTCACTGTAAGCTGCACAGTTATTTAAAGTAATTTGGCCTGTTTCAGCCTGCTTACACACTGTTGCTGTGTGCATATATACTGATCTCAAGTCTGCTGTGGGCATCCCATTCTGTAACATACCATTAGCCTCTGCATTTACTGTAAGCTGCACAGTTATTTAAAGTAATTTGGCCTGTATGAGCCTGCTTACACACTGTTGCTGTGTGCATATATACTGATCTCAGGTCTGCTGTGCGGGCATCCCATTCTGTAACATACCATTAGCCTCTGCATTCACTGTAAGCTGCACAGTTATTTAAAGTAATTTGGCCTGTTTCAGCCTGCTTACACACTGTTGCTGTGTGCATATATACTGATCTCAAGTCAGCTTTGGGGCATCCCATTCTGTAACATACCATTAGCCTCTGCATTTACTGTAAGCTGCACAGTTATTTAAAGTAATTTGGCCTGTTTCAGCCTGCTTACACACTGTTGCTGTGTGTATAAATAATGATCTCAAGTCTGTTGTGGGCATCCCATTCTGTAACATACCATTAGCCTCTGCATTTACTGTAAGCTGCACAGTTATTTAAAGTAATTTGGCCTGTTTCAGCCTGCTTACACACTGTTGCTGTGTGCATATATACTGATCTCAAGTCTGCTGTGGGCATCCCATTCTGTAACATACCATTAGCCTCTGCATTCACTGTAAGCTGTACAGTTATTTAAAGTAATTTGGCCTGTTTCAGCCTGCTTACACACTGTTGCTGTGTGCATATATACTGATCTCAAGTCTGCTGTGGGCATCCCATTCTGTAACATACCATTAGCCTCTGCATTTACTGTAAGCTGCACAGTTATTTAAAGTAATTTGGCCTGTATGAGCCTGCTTACACACTGTTGCTGTGTGCATATATACTGATCTCAGGTCTGCTGTGCGGGCATCCCATTCTGTAACATACCATTAGCCTCTGCATTCACTGTAAGCTGCACAGTTATTTAAAGTAATTTGGCCTGTTTCAGACTGCTTACACACTGTTGCTGTGTGCATATATACTGATCTCAAGTCAGCTTTGGGGCATCCCATTCTGTAACATACCATTAGCCTCTGCATTTACTGTAAGCTGCACAGTTATTTAAAGTAATTTGGCCTGTTTCAGCCTGCTTACACACTGTTGCTGTGTGTATAAATAATGATCTCAAGTCTGTTGTGGGCATCCCATTCTGTAACATACCATTAGCCTCTGCATTTACTGTAAGCTGCACAGTTATTTAAAGTAATTTGGCCTGTTTCAGCCTGCTTACACACTGTTGCTGTGTGCATATATACTGATCTCAAGTCTGCTGTGGGCATCCCATTCTGTAACATACCATTAGCCTCTGCATTCACTGTAAGCTGTACAGTTATTTAAAGTAATTTGGCCTGTTTCAGCCTGCTTACACACTGTTGCTGTGTGCATATATACTGATCTCAAGTCTGCTGTGGGCATCCCATTCTGTAACATACCATTAGCCTCTGCATTTACTGTAAGCTGCACAGTTATTTAAAGTAATTTGGGCTGTATGAGCCTGCTTACACACTGTTGCTGTGTGCATATATACTGATCTCAAGTTAGCTTTGGGGCATCCCATTCTGTAACATACCATTAGCCTCTGCATTCACTGTAAGCTGCACAGTTATTTAAAGTAATTTGGCCTGTTTCAGCCTGTTTACACACTGTTGCTGTGTGCATATATACTGATCTCAAGTCTGCTGTGGGCATCCCATTCTGTAACATACCATTAGCCTCTGCATTTACTGTAAGCTGCACAGTTATTTAAAGTAATTTGGCCTGTTTCAGCCTGCTTACACACTGTTGCTGTGTGCATATATACTGATCTCAAGTCTGCTGTGGGCATCCCATTCTGTAACATACCATTAGCCTCTGCATTCACTGTAAGCTGTACAGTTATTTAAAGTAATTTGGCCTGTTTCAGCCTGCTTACACACTGTTGCTGTGTGCATATATACTGATCTCAAGTCAGCTTTGGGGCATCCCATTCTGTAACATACCATTAGCCTCTGCATTCACTGTAAGCTGCACAGTTATTTAAAGTAATTTGGCCTGTTTCAGCCTGCTTACACACTGTTGCTGTGTGCATATATACTGATCTCAAGTCTGCTGTGGGCATCCCATTCTGTAACATACCATTAGCCTCTGCATTCACTGTAAGCTGTACAGTTATTTAAAGTAATTTGGCCTGTTTCAGCCTGCTTACACACTGTTGCTGTGTGCATATATACTGATCTCAAGTCTGCTGTGGGCATCCCATTCTGTAACATACCATTAGCCTCTGCATTTACTGTAAGCTGCACAGTTATTTAAAGTAATTTGGCCTGTTTCAGCCTGCTTACACACTGTTGCTGTGTGCATATATACTGATCTCAAGTCTGCTGTGGGCATCCCATTCTGTAACATACCATTAGCCTCTGCATTCACTGTAAGCTGCACAGTTATTTAAAGTAATTTGGCCTGTTTCAGCCTGCTTACACACTGTTGCTGTGTGCATATATACTGATCTCAAGTCAGCTTTGGGGCATCCCATTCTGTAACATACCATTAGCCTCTGCATTTACTGTAAGCTGCACAGTTATTTAAAGTAATTTGGCCTGTTTCAGCCTGCTTACACACTGTTGCTGTGTGTATAAATAATGATCTCAAGTCTGTTGTGGGCATCCCATTCTGTAACATACCATTAGCCTCTGCATTTACTGTAAGCTGCACAGTTATTTAAAGTAATTTGGCCTGTTTCAGCCTGCTTACACACTGTTGCTGTGTGCATATATACTGATCTCAAGTCTGCTGTGGGCATCCCATTCTGTAACATACCATTAGCCTCTGCATTCACTGTAAGCTGTACAGTTATTTAAAGTAATTTGGCCTGTTTCAGCCTGCTTACACACTGTTGCTGTGTGCATATATACTGATCTCAAGTCAGCTTTGGGGCATCCCATTCTGTAACATACCATTAGCCTCTGCATTCACTGTAAGCTGCACAGTTATTTAAAGTAATTTGGCCTGTTTCAGCCTGTTTACACACTGTTGCTGTGTGCATATATACTGATCTCAAGTCTGCTGTGGGCATCCCATTCTGTAACATACCATTAGCCTCTGCATTTACTGTAAGCTGCACAGTTATTTAAAGTAATTTGGCCTGTTTCAGCCTGCTTACACACTGTTGCTGTGTGCATATATACTGATCTCAAGTCTGCTGTGGGCATCCCATTCTGTAACATACCATTAGCCTCTGCATTCACTGTAAGCTGTACAGTTATTTAAAGTAATTTGGCCTGTTTCAGCCTGCTTACACACTGTTGCTGTGTGCATATATACTGATCTCAAGTCTGCTGTGGGCATCCCATTCTGTAACATACCATTAGCCTCTGCATTTACTGTAAGCTGCACAGTTATTTAAAGTAATTTGGGCTGTATGAGCCTGCTTACACACTGTTGCTGTGTGCATATATACTGATCTCAAGTCAGCTTTGGGGCATCCCATTCTGTAACATACCATTAGCCTCTGCATTCACTGTAAGCTGCACAGTTATTTAAAGTAATTTGGCCTGTTTCAGCCTATTTACACACTGTTGCTGTGTGCATATATACTGATCTCAAGTCTGCTGTGGGCATCCCATTCTGTAACATACCATTAGCCTCTGCATTTACTGTAAGCTGCACAGTTATTTAAAGTAATTTGGCCTGTTTCAGCCTGCTTACACACTGTTGCTGTGT
Organism: Gastrophryne carolinensis; assembly: GCA_027917425.1. Taxonomy (NCBI): domain Eukaryota; kingdom Metazoa; phylum Chordata; class Amphibia; order Anura; family Microhylidae; genus Gastrophryne; species Gastrophryne carolinensis. The sequence goes on from CM051236.1 coordinate 170,111,183, forward strand.
GCATATATACTGATCTCAAGTCTGCTGTGGGCATCCCATTCTGTAACATACCATTAGCCTCTGCATTCACTGTAAGCTGCACAGTTATTTAAAGTAATTTGGCCTGTTTCAGCCTGCTTACACACTGTTGCTGTGTGCATATATACTGATCTCAAGTCAGCTTTGGGGCATCCCATTCTGTAACATACCATTAGCCTCTGCATTTATTGTAAGCTGCACAGTTATTTAAAGTAATTTGGCCTGTTTCAGCCTGCTTACACACTGTTGCTGTGTGTATAAATAATGATCTCAAGTCTGTTGTGGGCATCCCATTCTGTAACATACCATTAGCCTCTGCATTTACTGTAAGCTGCACAGTTATTTAAAGTAATTTGGCCTGTTTCAGCCTGCTTACACACTGTTGCTGTGTGCATATATACTGATCTCAAGTCTGCTGTGGGCATCCCATTCTGTAACATACCATTAGCCTCTGCATTCACTGTAAGCTGTACAGTTATTTAAAGTAATTTGGCCTGTTTCAGCCTGCTTACACACTGTTGCTGTGTGCATATATACTGATCTCAAGTCTGCTGTGGGCATCCCATTCTGTAACATACCATTAGCCTCTGCATTTACTGTAAGCTGCACAGTTATTTAAAGTAATTTGGGCTGTATGAGCCTGCTTACACACTGTTGCTGTGTGCATATATACTGATCTCAAGTCAGCTTTGGGGCATCCCATTCTGTAACATACCATTAGCCTCTGCATTCACTGTAAGCTGCACAGTTATTTAAAGTAATTTGGCCTGTTTCAGCCTGTTTACACACTGTTGCTGTGTGCATATATACTGATCTCAAGTCTGCTGTGGGCATCCCATTCTGTAACATACCATTAGCCTCTGCATTTACTGTAAGCTGCACAGTTATTTAAAGTAATTTGGCCTGTTTCAGCCTGCTTACACACTGTTGCTGTGTGCATATATACTGATCTCAAGTCTGCTGTGGGCATCCCATTCTGTAACATACCATTAGCCTCTGCATTCACTGTAAACTGCACAGTTATTTAAAGTAATTTGGCCTGTTTCAGCCTGCTTACACACTGTTGCTGTGTGCATATATACTGATCTCAAGTCTGCTGTGGGCATCCCATTCTGTAACATACCATTAGCCTATGCATTTACTGTAAGCTGCACAGTTATTTAAAGTAATTTGGCCTGTATGAGCCTGCTTACACACTGTTGCTGTGTGCATATATACTGATCTCAGGTCTGCTGTGCGGGCATCCCATTCTGTAACATACCATTAGCCTCTGCATTCACTGTAAGCTGCACAGTTATTTAAAGTTTTTTGGCCTGTTTCAGCCTGCTTACACACTGTTGCTGTGTGCATATATACTGATCTCAAGTCTGCTGTGGGCATCCCATTCTGTAACATACCATTAGCCTCTGCATTTACTGTAAGCTGCACAGTTATTTAAAGTAATTTGGCCTGTTTCAGCCTGCTTACACACTGTTGCTGTGTGCATATATACTGATCTCAAGTCTGCTGTGGGCATCCCATTCTGTAACATACCATTAGCCTCTGCATTCACTGTAAGCTGCACAGTTATTTAAAGTAATTTGGCCTGTTTCAGCCTGCTTACACACTGTTGCTGTGTGCATATATACTGATCTCAAGTCTGCTGTGGGCATCCCATTCTGTAACATATCATTAGCCTCTGCATTTACTGTAAGCTGCACAGTTAAGCTGCACAGTTATTTAAAGTAATTTGGCCTGTTTCAGCCTGCTTACACACTGTTGCTGTGTGCATATATACTGATCTCAAGTCTGCTGTGGGCATCCCATTCTGTAACATACCATTAGCCTCTGCATTCACTGTAAGCTGTACAGTTATTTAAAGTAATTTGGCCTGTTTCAGCCTGCTTACACACTGTTGCTGTGTGCATATATACTGATCTCAAGTCTGCTGTGGGCATCCCATTCTGTAACATACCATTAGCCTCTGCATTTACTGTAAGCTGCACAGTTATTTAAAGTAATTTGGGCTGTATGAGCCTGCTTACACACTGTTGCTGTGTGCATATATACTGATCTCAAGTCAGCTTTGGGGCATCCCATTCTGTAACATACCATTAGCCTCTGCATTCACTGTAAGCTGCACAGTTATTTAAAGTAATTTGGCCTGTTTCAGCCTATTTACACACTGTTGCTGTGTGCATATATACTGATCTCAAGTCTGCTGTGGGCATCCCATTCTGTAACATACCATTAGCCTCTGCATTTACTGTAAGCTGCACAGTTATTTAAAGTAATTTGGCCTGTTTCAGCCTGCTTACACACTGTTGCTGTGTGCATATATACTGATCTCAAGTCTGCTGTGGGCATCCCATTCTGTAACATACCATTAGCCTCTGCATTCACTGTAAGCTGCACAGTTATTTAAAGTAATTTGGCCTGTTTCAGCCTGCTTACACACTGTTGCTGTGTGCATATATACTGATCTCAAGTCAGCTTTGGGGCATCCCATTCTGTAACATACCATTAGCCTCTGCATTTATTGTAAGCTGCACAGTTATTTAAAGTAATTTGGCCTGTTTCAGCCTGCTTACACACTGTTGCTGTGTGTATAAATAATGATCTCAAGTCTGTTGTGGGCATCCCATTCTGTAACATACCATTAGCCTCTGCATTTACTGTAAGCTGCACAGTTATTTAAAGTAATTTGGCCTGTTTCAGCCTGCTTACACACTGTTGCTGTGTGCATATATACTGATCTCAAGTCTGCTGTGGGCATCCCATTCTGTAACATACCATTAGCCTCTGCATTCACTGTAAGCTGTACAGTTATTTAAAGTAATTTGGCCTGTTTCAGCCTGCTTACACACTGTTGCTGTGTGCATATATACTGATCTCAAGTCTGCTGTGGGCATCCCATTCTGTAACATACCATTAGCCTCTGCATTTACTGTAAGCTGCACAGTTATTTAAAGTAATTTGGGCTGTATGAGCCTGCTTACACACTGTTGCTGTGTGCATATATACTGATCTCAAGTCAGCTTTGGGGCATCCCATTCTGTAACATACCATTAGCCTCTGCATTCACTGTAAGCTGCACAGTTATTTAAAGTAATTTGGCCTGTTTCAGCCTGTTTACACACTGTTGCTGTGTGCATATATACTGATCTCAAGTCTGCTGTGGGCATCCCATTCTGTAACATACCATTAGCCTCTGCATTTACTGTAAGCTGCACAGTTATTTAAAGTAATTTGGCCTGTTTCAGCCTGCTTACACACTGTTGCTGTGTGCATATATACTGATCTCAAGTCTGCTGTGGGCATCCCATTCTGTAACATACCATTAGCCTCTGCATTCACTGTAAACTGCACAGTTATTTAAAGTAATTTGGCCTGTTTCAGCCTGCTTACACACTGTTGCTGTGTGCATATATACTGATCTCAAGTCTGCTGTGGGCATCCCATTCTGTAACATACCATTAGCCTATGCATTTACTGTAAGCTGCACAGTTATTTAAAGTAATTTGGCCTGTATGAGCCTGCTTACACACTGTTGCTGTGTGCATATATACTGATCTCAGGTCTGCTGTGCGGGCATCCCATTCTGTAACATACCATTAGCCTCTGCATTCACTGTAAGCTGCACAGTTATTTAAAGTTTTTTGGCCTGTTTCAGCCTGCTTACACACTGTTGCTGTGTGCATATATACTGATCTCAAGTCTGCTGTGGGCATCCCATTCTGTAACATACCATTAGCCTCTGCATTTACTGTAAGCTGCACAGTTATTTAAAGTAATTTGGCCTGTTTCAGCCTGCTTACACACTGTTGCTGTGTGCATATATACTGATCTCAAGTCTGCTGTGGGCATCCCATTCTGTAACATACCATTAGCCTCTGCATTCACTGTAAGCTGCACAGTTATTTAAAGTAATTTGGCCTGTTTCAGCCTGCTTACACACTGTTGCTGTGTGCATATATACTGATCTCAAGTCTGCTGTGGGCATCCCATTCTGTAACATATCATTAGCCTCTGCATTTACTGTAAGCTGCACAGTTAAGCTGCACAGTTATTTAAAGTAATTTGGCCTGTATGAGCCTGCTTACACACTGTTGCTGTGTGCATATATACTGATCTCAAGTCAGCTTTGGGGCATCCCATTCTGTAACATACCATTAGCCTCTGCATTCACTGTAAGCTGCCCAGTTATTTAAAGTAATTTGGCCTGTTTCAGCCTGCTTACACACTGTTGCTGTGTGCATATATACTGTAGACATGTCACTGGAGAAGTGGTCGAGGGGGTGTACATTTCACCTAGGTTACTACGCTGGGTGAGATGGTAAGTCCAGGATTGATTTGTTTCCCAGCAGTGGTATGCTGCTGAGGTGTTGTTCAATTTTGCCGGGCCTGGATTTATATGGAATGGCAGGTAGGTTTGGTAGAGGGACCTGTCATTCCACACCCCTCCGATCCTGTTTGGGTTTTGAATCAGGTGAGCTCTGATCCCAATTAGCCTGGGAGGTAAAAGCTCTGCAGAGCTGCAGGCTATTGCTCTCAGCCTGAAATGAACAGCCTGTGTGTGTGTGAAGGAAGCTGCGAACGCAGCCACTGCTGGAGCTAAAAACTCACCCTGCGTTGTCCAGGCGAACGCTGTATTTTGAAAGTGTCAGCTAGGTGAGAAGAACCTGCTAGTAAGCGCCCAGACGGGCTAGGTCTTTATTTTGTTTTGTACACTAAAGAAGCACGCTGCTGCTGTATGTTTTGTTTACTGGACTGTTTATGCCATGAATAAACGCCAAGACCTGCTTTTATAACATCTGAGTCTGCCGTGAACTGTGTCCAAACACACCATCCCCCGGGAAGATCCCTACAATTGGTGCTGCGGAGCGGGCAAAACGGTTGCTAGGGGCAACGGTGTGGACAGACTTGGCTACAGCTGCCTATGTCTTGGGTGAAAGCTGCAACTACACTCCAAGAACAGTCGGGCAACATGGAGGAGATGCTGAAGCAGTTTATGCAAGTAAGTTTGCAACAACAACAGGCCCAGATAGAGGCTAATAGACGCCATGAACAGACCATGGCTGCCCAACAACAACTTATTGAACACCTGATTGCAAAACAAGAGGCGCCTGTGGTTGCTAACCCCCACACAGTGGTGCGAGCCGCTCCAGAGACTTTTGATGTGAAAAGAGCTGTGCAGCGAGCGCTGCAAAAGATGACTGCTGAGGATGATGTTGAGGCCTTCCTAACTGGGTTTGAGCGTGCGGCTGAGCGAGAGAAGTTACCCGTCGCTGAGTGGGCAGAGGTAATTGCGCCCTATTTAACAGGGGAACCTCAAAAGGCCTACTATGACCTCAGTGAGCAAGAGGTTAAGGACTATACTCGGCTAAAAGCGGAGATACTTGCCCGGCTAGGCGTTACTACTGCGGTCCGTGCCAGGAGGGTACGCAACTGGAGCTACAGTTTGGACAAATCGGCGAGGTCCCAGATGTATGACCTGATCCATTTGGCGAGGAAGTGGTTGGAGCCAGACACTTCTACTCCTGCACAGATCCTAGAGAGGGTTGTGATGGACCGCTACCTCCGAGCACTTCCTGCTGACCTGCAACGCTGGGTGGGACAAGGTGACCCTAAGAATGCAAACGAACTTGTCAACCTTGTGGAGAGATTCCAGGCGACTGAGGACTACCTCCGTGATGTTTCTGCAGCCTCCTCACCTCCCCGGAGTGCCAGATCTGTGCCATCAGCTGGTAAGAGACTTCCATCTATTGGGGGAGTGTGGAGGGGTGCTGAGGGAGGAAAAAGGGCTCAAGTGGTGTCTCAGGGGCAAAAGACTGGAGATGGTCCCGGGTGGCTAAGTAGCCCTAAAAAGGACTCCTGGCCAAGGAGAACAGGCTCTATCCAGTGCTGGAGATGCCATGAGACGGGACACGTGTCTGCCCATTGCCCTCTTACCACTGAGCCCATGGACTGTGAGGTTAGTCGGCGTCAGTCGCTATTTGCGGAACCATCTTGTGTTGCAGTTCCTGGACTAGAGACTGAACCGCAAATCTGCGACATTACAATTAATGACTTTCCTGTTAAGGCGTTGCTGGACTCAGGAAGCCTCGTAACCTTGGTGCATGCCAGCCTGGTGGCTGGGGACTTTGAGTGTAAAAAGCATATGAGTGTTGTTTGTATACATGGGGATACAAAAGTGTACCCTATAGTGCTGGCTGAAGTCGGGACTAAACAAGGCACCGTACAATATGAAGTGGGTGTGGTTAAAAATCTCATGCACAACGTAATACTGGGGCGCGATTTTCCACTATTCTGGGCTCTCTGGGGAAAAAGAAAATCCCCCGAAAGGAGTGAGGATACTCCTAAGGTTGTTGCGTTACCCCCTGTAAATGATAAAAGTGTGCAGGATGAAAATAATTGTTTTCCTTTGCAGGTCCTGGCTGGAGAGGAGGAGGCTCCTCCCACTGAGCAAAATATACCCGACTTAGAGGTGTCTAGGGATAATTTTGGGACTGCACAGTTACAGGACCCCACTCTCAAAAATGCGAGAGAGCAGGTTGCTGTCATGAATGGGGTACCTCAGGAACCAGATGCTGAGAAAAGATTTCCACATTTTTCTGTGACTAATGATCTTTTCTATAGAGTCACTAAGGTTAAGGATGAGATTGTGGAACAGCTTCTGGTGCCTAAGCCGTACCGGCGTCAGGTGCTGGACATGGCACATAACCATGTTCTTGGGGGACACTTGGGGACTGACAAAACGCAGGAGAGGGTTCTCCAGAGGTTCTACTGGCCGGCGATATATGGTGATATTAAAAAGTACTGCGAGTCGTGCCCCACATGTCAGCTTAGTGCCCCAGTGTCACATTTTCGCAGTCCTTTGGTTTCGCTCCCTATTATAGAGGTGCCTTTTGAGCGTATAGCCATGGATTTAGTGGGTCCCATTGTAAAATCCGCTAGAGGACACCAATATATTCTGGTGGTCATGGATTATGCGACCCGCTATCCTGAAGCTGTGCCCTTAAGAAACACTGCATCTAAAACAATTGCACGTGAGTTGTTTTATATGTTCTCTAGGACTGGAATCCCCAAAGAAATCCTAACTGACCAAGGTACACCCTTTATGTCAAAGGTGATGAAGGAGTTATGCAAACTATTTAAAATCTCACCCATCCGTACCTCTGTATACCACCCCCAGACGGACGGATTGGTGGAGAGATTTAACAAAACTTTGAAACATATGCTGAAAAAAGTGGTGGAAAAAGAGAGCCATGATCACGTGGACTCCAGAGGCCGAGAAGGCTTTCCAAAGCCTTAAATCTGCCTTGTGCCAACAACCTGTGTTAGTTACCCCCGATTTCAGGCGAGAATTTCTGGTCCAGACAGATGCTTCTAACACAGGCTTAGGTGCAGTACTCTCACAAGTAGTAAATGGTGAGGAGCATCCGGTGATGTACTTGAGTAGAAAGCTAACCCCGGCCGAAAAAAATTATGCCATTGTGGAGCGAGAGTGTTTGGCAGTGAAGTGGGCCCTCGAATCCCTAAAATATTACTTACTAGGCAAGAAATTCAAGTTAGTGACAGACCATGCCCCCCTAACATGGATGAAGTTAAACAAGGAGAGAAACGCAAGAGTGACTAGATGGTTTCTGTCCCTACAAAACTTTAATTTTACTGTGGAACACAGGCCAGGGAAATTACAAGCAAATGCTGACGCATTGTCGAGGGTACATTGTCTGTGGGGACAAAATGCTCAGCCCTCCGGTCTGAAAAAGAGGGGGGGGATATGTAGACATGTCACTGGAGAAGTGGTCGAGGGGGTGTACATTTCACCTAGGTTACTACGCTGGGTGAGATGGTAAGTCCAGGATTGATTTGTTTCCCAGCAGTGGTATGCTGCTGAGGTGTTGTTCAATTTTGCCGGGCCTGGATTTATATGGAATGGCAGGTAGGTTTGGTAGAGGGACCTGTCATTCCACACCCCTCCGATCCTGTTTGGGTTTTGAATCAGGTGAGCTCTGATCCCAATTAGCCTGGGAGGTAAAAGCTCTGCGGAGCTGCAGGCTATTGCTCTCAGCCTGAAATGAACAGCCTGTGTGTGTGTGAAGGAAGCTGCGAACGCAGCCACTGCTGGAGCTAAAAACTCACCCTGCGTTGTCCAGGCGAACGCTGTATTTTGAAAGTGTCAGCTAGGTGAGAAGAACCTGCTAGTAAGCGCCCAGACGGGCTAGGTCTTTATTTTGTTTTGTACACTAAAGAAGCACGCTGCTGCTGTATGTTTTGTTTACTGGACTGTTTATGCCATGAATAAACGCCAAGACCTGCTTTTATAACATCTGAGTCTGCCGTGAACTGTGTCCAAACACACCATCCCCCGGGAAGATCCCTACAATTGGTGGAGGATGCGGGCATAGGATAGGCATCGAATTTTGAGATCTCATTCAACTTTCTGAAATCGTTACAGAACCTCCAAGTTCCATTAGGCTTTGGGATTAATACAATCGGGCTGGACCATTCACTCTGTGACACCTCAATTACTCCCAGATCAAGCATACGCTTTACCTCGGTAGATACGGCTTCCCTACGGGCTTCCGGGATCCTATAGGGCTTGAGGTTTACTCTGCTTCTAGGCTCAGTTTCAATGTGATGATAAATGAGGTGTGTACGCCCTGGAAGGTCAGAAAACTTGTCTTTGTTTTTCTGTAAAAATTCCTGAGCCTCCTGTTTTTGTGACACTGATAGGGTATCACCAACCTTGACTGGAGGGATTGGTTGTGACAAATTACTAACAGTATTTGTCGCCCCCAAGGATTCCCTGTCTTTCCAGGGCTTAATCAAGTTTACGTGGTAAACTTGGAAAGGCTTCCTTCTACCTGGTTGGTGCACCTTGTAGTTCACCTCACTGACCTTTTCCACAATTTCATAGGGACCTTGCCACTTCGCCAGGAATTTACTCTCAACAGTGGGAACTAGTATAAGGACCCTATCGCCTGGGTTAAATGTCCTGATTCTTGCAGACCGGTTGTAGATTCTACTTTGGGCCTCTTGCGCCCTCTGGAGGTGTTCCCTTACTAGGGGCATTACAGCGGCTATACGGTCCTGCATTTGTGCTACATGCTCAATAACGCTCTTGTATGGGGTGGACTCGCTCTCCCATGTCTCTTTTGCAATGTCCAGTAGACCCCTAGGGTGACGACCATAGACCAACTCGAATGGTGAGAACCCTGTGGACGCTTGGGGCACTTCCCTAATAGCAAACATGAGGTAGGGTAACAAATGATCCCAGTCACGGCCAAAATTGAACAACACCTCAGCAGCATACCACTGCTGGGAAACAAATCAATCCTGGACTTACCATCTCACCCAGCGTAGTAACCTAGGTGAAATGTACACCCCCTCGACCACTTCTCCAGTGACATGTCTACAATACTGATCTCAAGTCTGCTGGGGGCATCCCATTCTGTAGCATACCATTAGCCTATCTATTCACTGTAAGCTGCACAGTAATTTAAAGTAATTTGGCCGGTTTGAGCCTGCTAAGACACTGTTGCTGTGCATATATACTGATCTCAAGTCTGCTGTGGGCATCCCATTCTGTAACATATCATTAGCCTCTGCATTTACTGTAAGCTGCACAGTTAAGCTGCACAGTTATTTAAAGTAATTTGGCCTGTATGAGCCTGCTTACACACTGTTGCTGTGTGCATATATACTGATCTCAAGTCTGCTGTGGGCATCCCATTCTGTAACATACCATTAGCCTCTGCATTTACTGTAAGCTGCACAGTTATTTAAAGTAATTTGGACTGTTTTAGCCTGCTTACACACTGTTGCTGTGTGCATATATACTGATCTCAAGTCAGCTTTGGGGCATCCCATTCTGTAACATACCATTAGCCTCTGCATTCACTGTAAGCTGCACAGTTATTTAAATTAATTTGGCCTGTTTGAGCCTGCTAAGACACTGTTGCTGTGCATATATACTGATCTCAAGTCTGCTGTGGGCATCCCATTCTGTAACATACCATTAGCCTCTGCATTTACTGTAAGCTGCACAGTTATTTAAATAATTTGGGCTGTATGAGCCTGCTTGCACACTGTTGCTGTGTGCATATATACTGATCTCAAGTCAGCTTTGGGGCATCCCATTCTGTAACATACCATTAGCCTCTGCATTCACTGTAAGCTGCACAGTTATTTAAAGAAATTTGGCCTGTTTCAGCCTGCTTACACACTGTTGCTGTGTGCATAAATACTGATCTCAAGTCTGCTGTGGGCATCCCATTCTGTAACATACCATTAGCCTCTGCATTTACTGTAAGCTCCACAGTTATTTAAAGTAATTTGGGCTTTATGAGCCTGCTTACACACTGTTGCTGTGTGCATATATAATGATCTCAAGTCAGCTTTGGGGCATCCCATTCTGTAACATACCATTAGCCTATGCATTCACTGTAAGCTGCACAGTTATTTAAAGTAATTTGGCCTGTATGAGCCTGCTTACACACTGTTGCTGTGTGCATATATACTGATCTCAAGTCTGTTTGGGGCATCCCATTCTGTAACATACCATTAGCCTCTTTATTCACTGTAAGCTGCACAGTTATTTAAAGTAATTTGGCCTGTTTGAGCCTGCTAAGACGCTGTTGCTGTGCATATATACTGATCTCAAGTCTGCTGTGGGCATCCCATTCTGTAACATACCATTAGCCTCTGCATTTACTGTAAGCTGCACAGTTATTTAAAGTAATTTGGGCTGTATGAGCCTGCTTACACACTGTTGCTGTGTGCATATATACTGATCTCAAGTCAGCTTTGGGGCATCCCATTCTGTAACATACCATTAGCCTCTCTATTCACTGTAAGCTGCCCAGTTGTTTAAAGTAATTTGGCCTGTTTGAGCCTGCTAAGACACTGTTGCTGTGCATATATACTGATCTCACGTCTGCTGTGGGCATCCCATTCTGTAACATACCATTAGCCTCTGCATTTACTGTAAGCTGCACAGTTATTTAAATAATTTGGGCTGTATGAGCCTGCTTACACACTGTTGCTGTGTGCATATATACTGATCTCAAGTCAGCTTTGGGGCATCCCATTCTGTAACATACCATTAGCCTCTGCATTTACTGTAAGCTGCACAGTTATTTAAAGTAATTTGGCCTGTTTCAGCCTGCTTACACACTGTTGCTGTGTGCATATATACTGATCTCAGGTCAGCTTTGGGGCATCCCATTCTGTAACATACCATTAGCCTCTGCATTCACTGTAAGCTGCACAGTTATTTAAATAATTTGGGCTGTATGAGCCTGCTTACACACTGTTGCTGTGTGCATATATACTGATCTCAAGTCAGCTTTGGGGCATCCCATTCTGTAACATACCATTAGCCTCTGCATTCACTGTAAGCTGCACAGTTATTTAAAGTAATTTGGCCTGTATGAGCCTGCTTACACACTGTTGCTGTGCATATATACTGATCTCAAGTCTGTTTGGGGCATCCCATTCTGTAACATACCATTAGCCTCTGCATTTACTGTAAGCTGCACAGTTATTTAAAGTAATTTGGCCTGTTTCAGCCTGCTTACACACTGTTGCTGTGTGCATATATACTGATCTCAAGTCTGCTGTGGGCATCCCATTCTGTAACATACCATTAGCCTCTGCATTTACTGTAAGCTGCACAGTTATTTAAATAATTTGGGCTGTATGAGCCTGCTTACACACTGTTGCTGTGTGCATATATACTGATCTCAAGTCAGCTTTGGGGCATCCCATTATGTAACATACCATTAGCCTCTGCATTCACTGTAAGCTGCACAGGTATTTAAAGTAATTTGGCCTGTATGAGCCTGCTTACACACTGTTGCTGTGTGCATATATACTGATCTCAAGTCTGTTTGGGGCATCCCATTCTGTAACATACCATTAGCCTCTGTGTTTACTGTAAGCTGCACAGTTATTTAAAGTAATTTGGCCTGTTTGAGCCTGCTTAGACACTGTTGCTGTGCATATATACTGATCTCAGGTCTGCTGTGGGGGCATCCCATTTGTTTTTGACTGCTTTTAATAAACCAGGCCGCAGGGCACAGCAAAATTGCACATTGAACCCTAACTGTTTATACTAAATAAGGAAATACATAAAAATGTCAGGCAGACAAGTGCCAGGATGTTCAAAGAGGAGTGGCAGAGGCCAAGATTCAGCAGGCAGAGGTCGCAGCAGACTAGGGGCGAGTGGCAGCAGGAGTCACGGTGAGAGACCTGGTCTGCCAGTATCTGCTAGTGGTCGTGTCTCCACCAGTAACGCATCTGCCGTGGTAGATTGGTTAACGCGCTCATCAACAACATCATCACAACTTACGTCTGAGACCCCCAGTCTAGGGTCGGTAGGTTCCTCTGACACAACCCTGAGTTGGCATGCCCCGAGAGCAGTCCCTGTCCTCCCATTGCCTCTGTCCTACGCCGTTCCCTCCCCCAGCGACGTATCCTATGCTTTGGGTTCAGCTCCACTCTTTAGTGAGGAGGACGATCAGATAGAGGACAGTCAGCAGCTACTGCCCAGCCAAGAAATGGAGGTGGCTTCTTTAGCTAGGCAGACAAATAGTGATGTGGACAGTGTTGTGGGTGCTGCGAGCGTTCCGGCTCCTGCGCCAGACACTGTTGACGAATCCACAAACATCAGTGACGTACAGCCACAACTCGGTGATAATGATGATGACGATAAAGCCGATCGCACTTGGGAGCCGGGTGATGAAGGGGCTTCATCGTCATCATCAGGAGAAGAGGGGCGCAGGTTGCCCCGGAGTCAGCAGCTCAGGCAGCAAGGTATTAGCAGCATGGTTGGCAGGCAGCATGGGGGCACAATTATAAAGCCTGGAGCCAAACGGGGCCAGGGCCGGGGTAGAGCACCTGCTGCGCGGCAGGCTACCTTATCGGGAGGTAGTGGGGCAGGGGTTCCTGGAGTTGGCGACAATAGCAGCGAATCAGTGAGGCCTGTTGGTGGGAAAAGTAGCTACTCGGCAGTGTGGCAGTTTTTCCTGAAGCATCCGCAGGAGGGTAACATGGCCACATGCAAGATATGTAGGCAGAAGGTGAAGTGTGGCTAGGGCCCAAATGTTGGCACCACGGCCCTGCGTCAACATATGCAGCGTCACCATAAAGCGGCCTGGGAGAACCTAGGCTCCGGAGAGGTGGGCCAGACTGCTTCCTCACCGAGTGGCACGCCGCTCCCAATTTCTGCCAGCCAAGGCTCCAGCACCTCAGCCGAAGGCAGCTGTGCGTCATACCCATCCTCTGTCGCTCCTGCTCCTCCTCCTCCTCCAAGTCATGCATCCCGCCAGCAATCCATCAGCGAAGCCATGTCCAAGAGACAGCAGTATGCGCCCACTCATCCTACGGCGCAGAAGCTGAATGTGCTCCTGTCCAAGTTGCTGGTGCTGCAGTCGCTCCCTTTTCAGGTGGTGGACTCTGCACCTTTCAGAAAACTGATGGCTTGTGCCGAGTCGAGGTGGAGAGTCCCAAGCCGTCATTTCTTTGCCAAGAAGGCAGTACCAGCGCTGCACACTTTTGTTGAACAGAAGGTGGGCCAGTCCTTGAGCCTGTCGGTGTGTAGCAAAGTGCATGGCAGCGCCAACGTCTGGAGCTGTAACTACGGTCAGGGACAGTACATGTCGTTTACGGCCCACTGGGTGAATGTGGTCCCTTTGCAGCAGCAGCAGCAACTTGGACAGGTCACGCCGCTTCGGCCTCAGTGCTCCCTGCCCGTTGGGCCTGTGACACTGTGCGACTCAGCCTCCTCATCCTCCGCCATCTCCTCACCCTCCACTGTAGGCTCAAGTCTCAGTGCCCCTCCAGTCTACCATGTGTGCAGGGCACGGAGGTGTCACGCAGTGCTTCACATGGTTTGTCTTGGCGAAAGGAGTCACACAGGGGAGGAACTGCTTAAATTTATTCATCAGGAAATCCAAACATGGCTTACTCCAAGAAAACTTAGAATGGGAATCATGGTTACCGACAATGGGAAGAACATTTTGTCTGCGCTGCGCCAAGGAAGCCTGACCCATGCCCCCTGCATGGCTCACGTCTTCTATCTGGTTGTCAAGCGGTTTCTGAAGTGTTCCCCCCATCTGCAAGACATCCTAACAACTTTAAGGAAACTTTGCATGCACTTCAGCCACTCATACACCACCAAACACACCCTTCTTGAGCTACAGCGTCAGAATGGTATCCCCCAACATAGTCTGATTTGCGATGTTTCCACCCGTTGGAATTCCACCCTTCACATGTTGGACCGATTATATGAACAGAGAAAAGCCATCATGGATTTCCTGATGATCCAAGCAGATAGGGGGACTCCCCCGTGTAACTTCAATGTCAACCAGTGGCAGCTCATACGTGACACCTGCCGTTTGCTCAGGCCCTTTGAGGAAGCCACTTTATTTGTCAGTCGGCAGGATTACAGGATGAACGACATGATTCCACTGCTTCATGTACTACAGCACATGTTGGAAACCATGGCTGGTCAGGGCACTGGAGACGTTTACATCTTACGGCCACATGAACCCCGTTGGAGCTGAACTGGAGGAGGAGGAGGAAGAGGAGGAGGAGTTGCCCAGCGAAACACAGTTTAGGCTTGGCGAAATGGCTGGTTTATCTAGTCAGCGGACAGGAGAGGAGGAGCAGGAGCAGCCAGAGGAGCTAGAGGTTTTTGAGGAAGGCGAGACAGAGGACCCGGACACACCGTGGCAGTATGCAGTGGAGATGGAGACAGGTAGTCCATCCGAGTCACTTGCGCAAATGGCAGGAAGCATGCTCACGTGCTTGCGTAGTGACCCCAGAATTGTTTCCATCTGTCGGCAGGATGACTTCTGGCTGTCCACCTTATTGGACCCTCGCTTCCGGCACAAAATAGGGGCATTTTTTAAACCCACCGAGAGGGAGGACAAACTGAACTACTACAAAGACATTCTACGTAGGCAGTTGGCCGATGCCTATCTGCGCCATGGTCCATACTCTCGCAGGTCTGAATCGAGGGGACCTCTGCGTTCACCTTCCACTGCCATGGCTGCTGGGGGGGTTGGCAGGAGCAGCAGCAGCAGCTCCATCAGCAGCAGCAGCCTCAGTCTTCAGTCGCTAATGAGTAGCTTTCTACACCCGCATAGTGAGGCTACTCATGAGCACTAGGAAGACCTGGAGCAGGACCTCAACCAGCAGGTCATGTCATACTATGACATGACCATGCCAACACACCTTGAGGATCCGCTGGACTTCTGGGCAGCCAAACTTGATTTGTGGCCGCAACTAGCAGAGTTTGCCCTGGAAAAGCTGTCCTGCCCGGCAAGTAGCGTGCCATCTGAGCGGTTGTTTAGTGCGGCGGGGGCCATAGTTAGGGCGAGGAGAACTCGTCTGTCAACTAAAAATGTGGAGAGACTCACCTTTGTCAAAATGAATCAGGGATGGATCAGCCAGGATTTCCACCCACCAATGCCTGATGCATGCGACTAGATTCAGCATGGTGCCACGTTTTACACTTTCCAAATGGTGCAAAACATATTTATGTCTTTAGGCCAATTTTTTGGCTCCTGCTGATGCCAACTTCAGGGTGTGCCTTCCAACCAATTTTTGGCCTCCTGCTGATGCCAACTTCAGGGTGTGCCTTTCAGCCAATGTTTGGCCTCCTGCGGCTGCTGCTGCCAACTCCAGGGTGTGATTCATCCAATTTTTGGGCTCCTGAAGCCAACCCCAGTGTCTCTTTAAAGTAATGTTTGGGCTCCTGCTGCTGCTGTCAACTCCAGGGTGTGATTCATCCAATTTTTGGGCTCCTGAAGCCAACCCCAGTGTCTCTTTAAAGTAATATTTGGGCTCCTGCTGCTGCTGCTGCCAACTCCAGGGTGTGATTCATCCAATTTTTGGGCTCCTGAAGCCAACTCCAGTGTCTCTTTAAAGTAATATTTGGGCTCCTGCTGCTGCTGCCAACTCCAGGGTGTGATTCATCCAATTTTTGGGCTCCTGAAGCCAACCCCAGTGTCTCTTTAAAGTAATGTTAGGGCTCCTGCTGCTGCCAACTCCAGGGTGTGATTCATCCAATTTTTAGGCTCCTGCTGCCAACTCCAGTGTCTCTTTAAAGTAATATTTGGGCTGCTGCTGCTGCCAACTCCAGGGTGTGATTCATCCAATTTTTGGGCTCCTGCTGCCAACTCCAGTGTCTCTTTAAAGTAATATTTGGGCTCCTGCTGCTGCCAACTCCAGGGTGTGATTCATCCAATTTTTGGGCTCCTGAAGCCAACCCCAGTGTCTCTTTAAAGTGATGTTTGGGCTCCTGCTGCTGCCAACTCCAGGGTGTGATTCATCCAATTTTTGGGCTCCTGCTGCCAACTCCAGTGTCTCTTTAAAGTAATGTTTGGGCTCCTGCTGCTGCCAACTCCAGGGTGTGATTCATCCAATTTTTGGGCTCCTGCTGCCAACTCCAGTGTCTCTTTAAAGTAATATTTGGGCTCCTGCTGCTGCTGCTGCCAACTCCAGGGTGTGATTCATCTAATTTTTGGGCTCCTGAAGCCAACCCCAGTGTCTCTTTAAAGTAATGTTTGGGCTCCTGCTGCTGCTGCTGCTGCCAACTCCATGGTGTGATTCATCCAATTTTTGGGCTCCTGCTGCCAACTCCAGTGTCTTTTTAAAGTAATATTTGGGCTCCTGCTGCTGCTGCTTCCAACTCCAGGGTGTGATTCATCCAATTTTTGGGCTCCTGAATCCAACTCCAGTGTCTCTTTAAAGTAATATTTGAGCTCCTGCTGCTGCTGCTGCCAACTCCAGGGTGTGATTCATCCAATTTTTGGGCTCCTGAAGCCAACCCCAGTGTCTCTTTAAAGTAATGTTTGGGCTCCTGCTGCTGCCAACTCCAGGGTGTGATTCATGCAATTTTTGGGCTCCTGCTGTCAACTCCAGTGTCTCTTTAAAGTAATATTTGGGCTCCTGTTGCTGCTGCTGCCAACTCCAGGGTGTGATTCATCCAATTTTTGGGCTCCTGAAGCCAACCCCAGTGTCTCTTTAAAGTAATATTTTGGTCCTGCTGCTGCTGCTGCCAACTCCAGGGTGTGAATCATCCAATTTTTGGGCTCCTGAAGCTAACTCCAGTGTCTCTTTAAAGTAATGTTTGGGCTCCTGCTGCTGCTGCTGCCAACTCCATGGTGTGATTCATCCAATTTTTGGGCTCCTGCTGCCAACTCCAGTGTCTCTTTAAAGTAATATTTGGGCTCCTGCTGCTGCTGCTTCCAACTCCAGGGTGTGATTCATCCAATGTTTGGGCTCCTGAAGCCATCTCCAGTGTCTCTTTAAAGTAATATTTGAGCTCCTTCTGCTGCTGCTGCCAACTCCAGGGTGTGATTCATCCAATTTTTGGGCTCCTGAAGCCAACCCCAGTGTCTCTTTAAAGTAATATTTGGGCTGCTGCTGCTGCCAACTCCAGTGTGTGAATCATCCAATTTTTGGGCTCCTGAAGCGAACCCCAGTGTCTCTTTAAAGTAATATTTGGGCTCCTGCTGCTGCTGCTGCCAACTCCAGGGTGTGATTCATCGAATTTTGGGGCTCCTGCTGCCAACTCCAGTGTCTCTTTAAAGTAATATTTGGGCTCCTGCTGCTGCTGCTGCCAACTCCAGGGTGTGATTCATTGAATTTTGGGGCTCCTGAAGCCAACCCCAGTGTCTCTTTAAAGTAATGTTTGGGCTCCTGCTGCTGCTGCTGATGCCAACTCCATGGTGTGATTCATCCAATTTTTGGGCTCCTGCTGCCAACTCCAGTGTCTCTTTAAAGTAATATTTGGGCTCCTGCTGCTGCTGCTTCCAACTCCAGGGTGTGATTCATCCAATTTTTGGGCTCCTGGAGCCAACTCCAATGTCTCTTTAAAGTAATATTTGAGCTCCTGCTGCTGCTGCTGCCAACTCCAGGGTGTGATTCATCCAATTTTTGGGCTCCTGAAGCCAACCCCAGTGTCTCTTTAAAGTAATGTTTGGGCTCCTGCTGCTGCTGCCAACTCCAGGGTGTGATTCATCCAATTTTTGGGCTCCTGCTGCCAACTCCAGTGTCTCTTTAAAGTAATATTTGGGCTCCTGTTGCTGCTGCTGCCAACTCCAGGGTGTGATTCATCCAATTTTTGGGCTCCTGAAGCCAACCCCAGTGTCTCTTTAAAGTAATATTTTGGTCCTGCTGCTGCTGCTGCCAACTCCAGGGTGTGAATCATCCAATTTTTGGGCTCCTGAAGCTAACTCCAGTGTCTCTTTAAAGTAATGTTTGGGCTCCTGCTGCTGCTGCCAACTCCAGGGTGTGATTCATCCAATTTTTGGGCTCCTGAAGCCAACCCCAGTGTCTCTTTAAAGTAATGTTTGGGCTCCTGCTGCTGCTGCTGCCAACTCCATGGTGTGATTCATCCAATTTTTGGGCTCCTGCTGCCAACTCCAGTGTCTCTTTAAAGTAATATTTGGGCTCCTGCTGCTGCTGCTGCTTCCAACTCCAGGGTGTGATTCATTCAATTTTTGGGCTCCTGAAGCCAACTCCAGTGTCTCTTTAAAGTAATATTTGAGCTCCTGCTGCTGCTGCTGCCAACTCCAGGGTGTGATTCATCCAATTTTTGGGCTCCTGAAGCCAACCCCAGTGTCTCTTTAAAGTAATGTTTGGGCTCCTGCTGCTGCTGTCAACTCCAGGGTGTGATTCATCCAATTTTTGGGCTCCTGAAGCCAACCCCAGTGTCTCTTTAAAGTAATATTTGGGCTCCTGCTGCTGCTGCCAACTCCAGGGTGTGATTCATCCAATTTTTGGGCTCCTGAAGCCAACTCCAGTGTCTCTTTAAAGTAATATTTGGGCTCCTGCTGCTGCTGCCAACTCCAGGGTGTGATTCATCCAATTTTTGGGCTCCTGAAGCCAACCCCAGTGTCTCTTTAAAGTAATGTTAGGGCTCCTGCTGCTGCCAACTCCAGGGTGTGATTCATCCAATTTTTAGGCTCCTGCTGCCAACTCCAGTGTCTCTTTAAAGTAATATTTGGGCTGCTGCTGCTGCCAACTCCAGGGTGTGATTCATCCAATTTTTGGGCTCCTGCTGCCAACTCCAGTGTCTCTTTAAAGTAATATTTGGGCTCCTGCTGCTGCCAACTCCAGGGTGTGATTCATCCAATTTTTGGGCTCCTGAAGCCAACCCCAGTGTCTCTTTAAAGTGATGTTTGGGCTCCTGCTGCTGCCAACTCCAGGGTGTGATTCATCCAATTTTTGGGCTCCTGCTGCCAACTCCAGTGTCTCTTTAAAGTAATGTTTGGGCTCCTGCTGCTGCCAACTCCAGGGTGTGATTCATCCAATTTTTGGGCTCCTGCTGCCAACTCCAGTGTCTCTTTAAAGTAATATTTGGGCTCCTGCTGCTGCTGCTGCCAACTCCAGGGTGTGATTCATCTAATTTTTGGGCTCCTGAAGCCAACCCCAGTGTCTCTTTAAAGTAATGTTTGGGCTCCTGCTGCTGCTGCTGCTGCCAACTCCATGGTGTGATTCATCCAATTTTTGGGCTCCTGCTGCCAACTCCAGTGTCTTTTTAAAGTAATATTTGGGCTCCTGCTGCTGCTGCTTCCAACTCCAGGGTGTGATTCATCCAATTTTTGGGCTCCTGAATCCAACTCCAGTGTCTCTTTAAAGTAATATTTGAGCTCCTGCTGCTGCTGCTGCCAACTCCAGGGTGTGATTCATCCAATTTTTGGGCTCCTGAAGCCAACCCCAGTGTCTCTTTAAAGTAATGTTTGGGCTCCTGCTGCTGCTGCCAACTCCAGGGTGTGATTCATGCAATTTTTGGGCTCCTGCTGTCAACTCCAGTGTCTCTTTAAAGTAATATTTGGGCTCCTGTTGCTGCTGCTGCCAACTCCAGGGTGTGATTCATCCAATTTTTGGGCTCCTGAAGCCAACCCCAGTGTCTCTTTAAAGTAATATTTTGGTCCTGCTGCTGCTGCTGCCAACTCCAGGGTGTGAATCATCCAATTTTTGGGCTCCTGAAGCTAACTCCAGTGTCTCTTTAAAGTAATGTTTGGGCTCCTGCTGCTGCTGCTGCCAACTCCATGGTGTGATTCATCCAATTTTTGGGCTCCTGCTGCCAACTCCAGTGTCTCTTTAAAGTAATATTTGGGCTCCTGCTGCTGCTGCTTCCAACTCCAGGGTGTGATTCATCCAATGTTTGGGCTCCTGAAGCCATCTCCAGTGTCTCTTTAAAGTAATATTTGAGCTCCTTCTGCTGCTGCTGCCAACTCCAGGGTGTGATTCATCCAATTTTTGGGCTCCTGAAGCCAACCCCAGTGTCTCTTTAAAGTAATATTTGGGCTGCTGCTGCTGCCAACTCCAGTGTGTGAATCATCCAATTTTTGGGCTCCTGAAGCGAACCCCAGTGTCTCTTTAAAGTAATATTTGGGCTCCTGCTGCTGCTGCTGCCAACTCCAGGGTGTGATTCATCGAATTTTGGGGCTCCTGCTGCCAACTCCAGTGTCTCTTTAAAGTAATATTTGGGCTCCTGCTGCTGCTGCTGCCAACTCCAGGGTGTGATTCATTGAATTTTGGGGCTCCTGAAGCCAACCCCAGTGTCTCTTTAAAGTAATGTTTGGGCTCCTGCTGCTGCTGCTGATGCCAACTCCATGGTGTGATTCATCCAATTTTTGGGCTCCTGCTGCCAACTCCAGTGTCTCTTTAAAGTAATATTTGGGCTCCTGCTGCTGCTGCTTCCAACTCCAGGGTGTGATTCATCCAATTTTTGGGCTCCTGGAGCCAACTCCAATGTCTCTTTAAAGTAATATTTGAGCTCCTGCTGCTGCTGCTGCCAACTCCAGGGTGTGATTCATCCAATTTTTGGGCTCCTGAAGCCAACCCCAGTGTCTCTTTAAAGTAATGTTTGGGCTCCTGCTGCTGCTGCCAATTCCAGGGTGTGATTCATCCAATTTTTGGGCTCCTGCTGCCAACTCCAGTGTCTCTTTAAAGTAATATTTGGGCTCCTGTTGCTGCTGCTGCCAACTCCAGGGTGTGATTCATCCAATTTTTGGGCTCCTGAAGCCAACCCCAGTGTCTCTTTAAAGTAATATTTTGGTCCTGCTGCTGCTGCTGCCAACTCCAGGGTGTGAATCATCCAATTTTTGGGCTCCTGAAGCTAACTCCAGTGTCTCTTTAAAGTAATGTTTGGGCTCCTGCTGCTGCTGCTGCCAACTCCAGGGTGTGATTCATCCAATTTTTGGGCTCCTGAAGCCAACCCCAGTGTCTCTTTAAAGTAATGTTTGGGCTCCTGCTGCTGCTGCTGCTGCCAACTCCATGGTGTGATTCATCCAATTTTTGGGCTCCTGCTGCCAACTCCAGTGTCTCTTTAAAGTAATATTTGGGCTCCTGCTGCTGCTGCTGCTTCCAACTCCAGGGTGTGATTCATTCAATTTTTGGGCTCCTGAAGCCAACTCCAGTGTCTCTTTAAAGTAATATTTGAGCTCCTGCTGCTGCTGCTGCCAACTCCAGGGTGTGATTCATCCAATTTTTGGGCTCCTGAAGCCAACCCCAGTGTCTCTTTAAAGTAATGTTTGGGCTCCTGCTGCTGCTGTCAACTCCAGGGTGTGATTCATCCAATTTTTGGGCTCCTGAAGCCAACCCCAGTGTCTCTTTAAAGTAATATTTGGGCTCCTGCTGCTGCTGCCAACTCCAGGGTGTGATTCATCCAATTTTTGGGCTCCTGAAGCCAACTCCAGTGTCTCTTTAAAGTAATATTTGGGCTCCTGCTGCTGCTGCCAACTCCAGGGTGTGATTCATCCAATTTTTGGGCTCCTGAAGCCAACCCCAGTGTCTCTTTAAAGTAATGTTAGGGCTCCTGCTGCTGCCAACTCCAGGGTGTGATTCATCCAATTTTTAGGCTCCTGCTGCCAACTCCAGTGTCTCTTTAAAGTAATATTTGGGCTGCTGCTGCTGCCAACTCCAGGGTGTGATTCATCCAATTTTTGGGCTCCTGCTGCCAACTCCAGTGTCTCTTTAAAGTAATATTTGGGCTCCTGCTTCTGCCAACTCCAGGGTGTGATTCATCCAATTTTTGGGCTCCTGAAGCCAACCCCAGTGTCTCTTTAAAGTGATGTTTGGGCTCCTGCTGCTGCCAACTCCAGGGTGTGATTCATCCAATTTTTGGGCTCCTGCTGTCAACTCCAGTGTCTCTTTAAAGTAATATTTGGGCTCCTGTTGCTGCTGCTGCCAACTCCAGGGTGTGATTCATCCAATTTTTGGGCTCCTGAAGCCAACCCCAGTGTCTCTTTAAAGTAATATTTTGGTCCTGCTGCTGCCAACTCCAGGGTGTGAATCATCCAATTTTTGGGCTCCTGAAGCTAACTCCAGTGTCTCTTTAAAGTAATGTTTGGGCTCCTGCTGCTGCTGCTGCCAACTCCATGGTGTGATTCATCCAATTTTTGGGCTCCTGCTGCCAACTCCAGTGTCTCTTTAAAGTAATATTTGGGCTCCTGCTGCTGCTGCTTCCAACTCCAGGGTGTGATTCATCCAATGTTTGGGCTCCTGAAGCCATCTCCAGTGTCTCTTTAAAGTAATATTTGAGCTCCTTCTGCTGCTGCTGCCAACTCCAGGGTGTGATTCATCCAATTTTTGGGCTCCTGAAGCCAACCCCAGTGTCTCTTTAAAGTAATATTTGGGCTCCTGCTGCTGCTGCTGCCAACTCCAGGGTGTGATTCATCGAATTTTGGGGCTCCTGCTGCCAACTCCAGTGTCTCTTTAAAGTAATATTTGGGCTCCTGCTGCTGCTGCTGCCAACTCCAGGGTGTGATTCATTGAATTTGGGGCTCCTGAAGCCAACCCCAGTGTCTCTTTAAAGTAATGTTTGGGCTCCTGCTGCTGCTGCTGATGCCAACTCCATGGTGTGATTCATCCAATTTTTGGGCTCCTGCTGCCAACTCCAGTGTCTCTTTAAAGTAATATTTGGGCTCCTGCTGCTGCTGCTTCCAACTCCAGGGTGTGATTCATCCAATTTTTGGGCTCCTGGAGCCAACTCCAATGTCTCTTTAAAGTAATATTTGAGCTCCTGCTGCTGCTGCTGCCAACTCCAGGGTGTGATTCATCCAATTTTTGGGCTCCTGAAGCCAACTCCAGTGTCTCTTTAAAGTAATGTTTGGGCTCCTGCTGCTGCTGCCAACTCCAGGGTGTGATTCATCCAATTTTTGGGCTCCTGCTGCCAACTCCAGTGTCTCTTTAAAGTAATATTTGGGCTCCTGTTGCTGCTGCTGCCAACTCCAGGGTGTGATTCATCCAATTTTTGGGCTCCTGAAGCCAACCCCAGTGTCTCTTTAAAGTAATATTTTGGTCCTGCTGCTGCTGCTGCCAACTCCAGGGTGTGAATCATCCAATTTTTGGGCTCCTGAAGCTAACTCCAGTGTCTCTTTAAAGTAATGTTTGGGCTCCTGCTGCTGCTGCTGCCAACTCCAGGGTGTGATTCATCCAATTTTTGGGCTCCTGAAGCCAACCCCAGTGTCTCTTTAAAGTAATGTTTGGGCTCCTGCTGCTGCTGCTGCTGCCAACTCCATGGTGTGATTCATCCAATTTTTGGGCTCCTGCTGCCAACTCCAGTGTCTCTTTAAAGTAATATTTGGGCTCCTGCTGCTGCTGCTGCTTCCAACTCCAGGGTGTGATTCATTCAATTTTTGGGCTCCTGAAGCCAACTCCAGTGTCTCTTTAAAGTAATATTTGAGCTCCTGCTGCTGCTGCTGCCAACTCCAGGGTGTGATTCATCCAATTTTTGGGCTCCTGAAGCCAACCCCAGTGTCTCTTTAAAGTAATGTTTGGGCTCCTGCTGCTGCTGCCAACTCCAGGGTGTGATTCATCCAATTTTTGGGCTCCTGCTGCCAACTCCAGTGTCTCTTTAAAGTAATATTTGGGCTCCTGCTGCTGCTGCTGCCAACTCCAGGGTGTGATTCATCCAATTTTTGGGCTACTGCTGCCAACTCCAGTGTCTCTTTAAAGTAATATTTGGGCTCCTGTTGCTGCTGCTGCCAACTCCAGGGTGTGATTCATCCAATTTTTGGGCTCCTGAAGCCAACCCCAGTGTCTCTTTAAAGTAATGTTTGGGCTCCTGCTGCTGCTGCCAACTCCAGGGTGTGATTCATCCAATTTTGGGCTCCTGCTGCCAACCCCAGTGTCTCTTTAAAGTAATGTTTGGGCTGCTGCTGCTGCCAACTCCAGGGTGTGATTCATCCAATTTTGGGCTCCTGCTGCCAACCCCAGTGTCTCTTTCAAGCTATGTTTGGGCTCCTGCTGCTTCTGCTTGTAACTCCAGGGTGTGATTCATCCAATCTTTGGGCTCCTGCAGCCAACTCCAGTGTCTCTTTCAAGCTATGTTTGGGCTCCTGCTGCTGCTGCTGCTGCTGCTGCTTGAAACTCCAGGGTGTGATTCATTCAATTTTTGGGCTCCTGCAGCCAACTCCAGTGTCTCTTTCAGCCAATGTTTGGGCTCCTGCTGCTGCTTGCAACTCCAGGGTGTGATTCATCCAATTTTTGGGCTCCTGCTGCTGCCAACTCCAGTGTCTCTTTAAAGCAATGTTTGGGCTCCTGCCCCTTATAGTGATGCCACTTCAACTCTCTGCAATTGTGCCGCTCTGCGATTCTATTAGCGATGCCTCTGATCTGCATGTGATATTTATTCAAAGTATTATTTAACTAACCCAGCACGCATCCTATGCGTGTTACAGCAAGGCAGAATGGTTTACAACCCTATTGAGGCTCTAGGAGGCTCAGAAATAGCCATTTTTAATTGCGATTCGTCGCGAATAAATTCGGGTCGAAACGATTTTTGTCTGAAAATTCGGCGAATCAGTCAAATCGAATTTTTCAAAAGTTCGCTCATCTCTAACCAAGATGATTGGCTGCCTGCAATTTTTGGTGAACGGCTCGTTCCAGAGGCTGGGTGCCCTCTCCGTGGGGATCTCACAGCCTATGCTGAACCGCGCTCTCTCCAATTTTTGGGAAGGCATGGCTACCATAACCCACAAATATATATTTTTTCCTGATTATATGGTAGCCAGAAACGCCATTAAGCTTGGTTTTTATAATATCGCCGACCTGCCCAACGTCATGGGTGCCATTGACTGCACCCACGTTGTCCTGGTGCCTCCTGCTGCCGACGAGTACCTTTACAGGCAAGTTTTTACATTTAGGGCTTAAATGTATCCCTCTTTTATTTTAATCCCTCTTTGCAAATAATCCCTCCTTGAAAAATTTCCCTCATTGTACTGTTTACATCATTGTAAATTATCCCTCCTTGTAATTATCCATTCTGTTTAATTATCCCTCCTTGTTAATTATCCCTCCTTTAAAAATACCCTCAGTGGAATTATTATTTCCTTGTTAGGATTCCCTCATTCTAATTAATGGCTAATTGAAATGTATACCTCCTTGAAATGTAACAATCATTATAATTAGTCCCTCCTTGTGACGACAAATCATTGAAATAATTCCACCCTTTGAAAGATTCCCTCCTTGCAAACAGTCCCTCCTAGCCAAGAGTGCCAGTGAAAGAATGGTCCGTTATTTAGTTGGTCCCCAACTGACATGTGCTCCATAGGTAAACATTTTACATTTTTAATAAAATACACACTTAACTTGTATTTTGATATTCTTGAAACAGACAAATCTTTTTTGTGTTCCATAAATCCTTCTGTCCTTGGTTCATGGTATTTTGATGGCCACCCACGTTTGGCTTATATGGTGTTAGAAGTTAGTGTTTAACTTGTTGCCAAAGGCTTACTGATGTAATTTTCTCTCTTTTTTGTCCCAGGAACCGCAAAATCTGCCACTCATTGAATGTTCAGGCAGTGGTGGCCCCGGACATGCGGTTCCTTAGCGTCCTCGGCGGCTACCCAGGCTCATCCCATGATGCGTACATCCTTAGACGATCTGGATTGTACCGTCGGTTTGAGTCTGGGGAATTTTCCGGTGCATGGCTCCTTGGTAAGGTAACGGCAATAACCTCATTTTATTATTGATGTTTGGTTAGGCTTTGAATTTTGTTGCCATGTGTGCCAATAATCTTTTTTCTACAACCTTTTTTACATGTGAAACCCCACTTGAAAGTTTGTTTTTAAACAAGCAAGCCTTGCGAAATGTTTGTCCTGCATTAGGCAAATTCTAACTTGTGGTCAAATTAGGAATCACTCTTCCCCACACTCGACTGGAATTGTGCACTTAACTTTATCATAGTGTCTGCCCCATCTTTGCTTAGATGCATTTCCCTTCCAGAGGAGAGGAGAGCGGGATAGTGCATGTTGCGGTTTACTGCTGTTTGGGCCTCAGACAAAGCAGATAAGGGGTCATCCAAACATAAAACATCAAACCTTCTTGACCAGCACAGATCGAAACCAATAGCTGGTAGCAGTATGGCTGATTGGCCATCATCCTCAATATTGGCTGGGGAACTAGTTTCCACATCTATTACATATGTTTAGTCAACGATTTTGACTGGTCAAAATGTGTGCTCACCTTGTTCTCACAATGTCACATAGGCTCTTATTGATGTTGCTTGTGCGTTTGTTGCCTTACATTTATGCAATTTTTTTTAAAATTTTTTTTTTATATTATTTTTCCAAGGTGATTCGGGATATCCAATACTCTCGTGGCTGACGCCCGTACTCTGTCCTCAGCATGCCTCCCAGGATGCTTACAATAGGGCGCACCGCAAAACCAGGGCAGTGGTGGAGCGGGCTTTTGGACTGTTGAAAACCAGATTTCACTGTTTGGACCATACCGGGGGATCCCTTCAATATGACCCCAAAAGGTCATTGATATAATCATGACATGTGCTGTGCTGCATAATTTCGCGATCTTGCAGCGGGTCCCCCGGTATGTGGATTTTGCTCCCTCTCCACCCACAGAAGACACAGATGAGGCATATCGGGGCACACAGTGTGTCGGGCCAAGCTTTGCAGGCTAATTTGATTGCAACTCATTTTGCATAACTTTTTCCCTCGTTGGTGTGTTTGTTTAAATTG
This sequence comes from Gastrophryne carolinensis, assembly GCA_027917425.1. Lineage (NCBI taxonomy): Eukaryota > Metazoa > Chordata > Amphibia > Anura > Microhylidae > Gastrophryne > Gastrophryne carolinensis. The sequence continues at coordinate 170,138,188 of CM051236.1, forward strand.
TGTAGTTGATTGTGTTTGTTTTTTCCCTTTGTGTTTGTATTATTTTCTTTTAATTTATACATAGTAATGAATTAATTACTCCAAACATCTATAATGCTTTGCGGCTCATTTTTTGGTTTGTGTGAAATGTGTCAATGGAATTGTTAAGTCATCTCTATTAACCAAAATCTGAAAGAAACTAAATTATTGAGCCACAGGTGTGTCTAATTTTTTTATTGCTTAATTTAACATAGAAAACTTGGAGTTGATGGTCACTCCAATATTTTTGGCTAAGAGATGGCCACTAACAAATATACAATGTGGAGCAACCATGCCACATAGCAATTGCACGCAGCCTGTAGTTTTTAAGTAAGTTACTCCTTGACGACGTTAATGTAAATTAAACACACAAATATATAATAGCCAAACATTTACCACAAAATATTTAACAATTTTCCAAAGTTCAAAATCACAACAACACACCCTCTCCTGCTTGGCCACATTTGCCACATGCACAGGTGAAAAGCAGACATACCTATGCCACATCTCCACTCAGTGGCGCAAACAAGAACACCCAGTCCCAAGCCCAGTCTAGTTAAATCTTAGCCAGGAGTCAAGGTATTATTTTTCCACACCAGAATGTCACACAATCTATACAGTCTATAAACAGGAGAAGCCACAACCAATGTAATTAGGCACAAGGCAAAAGGGCAACAGCTTGAGTGGCAGGTTCAGTGATGCTTGAGCTCTGGCATTGGCTAGTGGGCTACCTCAGCAATATAATGAGCTATATGGGCGCAAATCAAAAGCATACAAGCAAAGGCATACCCAAAGGTTATCTTGGTTGGCCTCATGAGACAAGTCAATACAGTGGGGATTTGGAGCAAAGATGTAGAACAGATTCTGGACGATTCACACTTAATATGGTGGATGCCCATAGAACCCAGGTTGTGGTGGTGGGTCCTAACCTGGGCCTGTGTGGCATTGTGAATCTGTAACTGTTCCAAAATGTTTCTTTGTGTATTAATAATTTCCGCCATGCTGGAACGGAAATCGCTGTTAGCGTTGGCCATGTGGCTGTTGAGTGTCTTAAATTCAGTCAGCACACCATGTAATGTAGTATTGAGGTTCTCTAACAGCCCATGAAGAGTCTCTCTGTTTCTTTGATTTTGTTCTTGAAAGGAACACCTCTCCTGGTGCCATGCTGCCTCCAAAATCGGCATGCCCCTCCCCTGGGAAACTGGGCGACGTAGCTGAGTACGCCTCCCAATTCCCCGGGTTCTGGAGTGTACCGATGATGTTGCTCTAGGGCCCTCAACAGCCACAGGTATGCTTCCCAAATCCTCAGCAGCAGACATAACACTGGGGACTTGAGGGTCAGTCTCTGCATGCTGCCCACAATGTGCAGGCAGCATGCAGCCAGATTCACTCTGCTGCTGAGGATTTGGGGGAGAAACATTGGGGGACAGTTGTAGATTTGGTCCCAGGGGGAGATCTTCAGAAGTGGCCATGAAGGGTCCATCCTCATCCATCTCCTGGATTTCCTCCATGAGTGTGTGGGTCTGTAGGGATATGTAAAATGTTAGTTTTAGTTTTTGCACTACATATGTACAAATGTTAATATTAACATGCAAAGTCACAGGGCTAAGCTACATTTGGTCAATACACTTACCGAAACTATCGGATCCTGGGTCCTAGGCTGCGCCATGGACAAACTGGCAGAGGATTCCCTAGTAGCTGAGTGATGAGGCTGGCCTGCATGATAAGAAAACAAACTATGTAAACACACAACTATGCATTGGTGATGGGTAACAATACATATGCTTAATTCATTCACATGGCCAAGCTGTAATGGGCACTACACCAAGGGTGACACTTAACCTTCACTTAGAATGCCATTATAGGTAAAATTGATAAATAAACAAGTACATACACATTGGTCACCTGAACTATATCAAACACGCAAGTACTGTCTGTTGTGTGCCTGCAAACATCCCTTATGGGCCAGTTAGTGTACACACTCAGCGTGTAACTAGCAGTTACAATAATATTATGCTGATTAGCATTGTATCTTGTTAAATTGGTTAATAAGACCATGTTTAGTCTTTTTGACCCAAGCACAGCTCAAACACACATGACACACCATGGTCAAATACTTAGCTCCACTACAAGGCACACCCTAGGGGCATGTGTTAACATATGTGTTACTGGCTAATTGTGCATGTTAACAAATATTGAATGTCAAATCAAGTTTACTAACCTGCAGGACTGGGCGGGTTGTCCGTGTCCCTTAGTGCCGCGTGTCCCTCTAACGCTACTGGATGTATTAGGCCCAGCACCATCTCCTCAGCCAGTGTAAATTGTAATTTTGTGGGAAATCCTCCGCCAGTTTGAAAGCTGTAAAACACAGTTAGGCAAATTTAGACCAATGTGGGCAATACAAGAAGAAGCAAAATCCAAAAGCAAACATATTTACCTGTAATGCCGCCTTGCGCTGCTTGCTGGTGGATTTCGATTTGCGCCCATATAGCTCATCATAAACTAATGTAAGTCCACTAGCCAAGGCCATAGTTGGGCATCACCAAAACGGCCACTCAAGTGCACTCTGCGCAATGTGCGCCCTGTTGGTTGTGGTTGTGGCTCCTCCGTGTTTCCAGACAAATATGGTGACATTCTGGCCTGGGTCTGTGGGGGGGAATGCATGGACTGGTGGCTGGATAATGATCTTACTGGACTGGGCAAAGGACTGGGTGTTCGGGGCTGGCTGGCCCTAGAAGTTCCAGGTGTGGATGTGGCATAGGGAGATTTCCTGGCCACCTGTACCGGTGGCGAATGTGGCCGAGGAGGAGAGGTTCTGGCTGAGGATGAGCTAGTGCCTGTGTGGGCCCTTCAAAAGTGGCTGCCCCTTGGAGGTACTTGTGCGGGCCAAGGGTGAGGGCAAGCTTGGGGTTCGGGCCCTCTTTGGTGTGGCTTGGTAATCCCGTGTGTGTGGGGATGGGGAGGTGGCAAATTTGGCCCTTTTCGGGGTTCTTGCCCGTCGGAGCCTTCTGGCCCTGGTGCGGCTTCTGGCCCTGCCACGGCTTCAAACCCTGCTGCGGCTTCTGGCCCTGGTGCGGCTTCGGACCCTGCTTCGGCTTCGGGCCCTGCTGTGGCTTCGGGCCCTGCTGCGGCTTTGGTCCCTGCTGTGGCTTCTGGAGCTGCTGCGGCTTCTTGGCCTGTGTTTTTTTTCTTTGGCAAGTGCCTTGGTGCCACGTGGGGGGGGAGGGGATGTGGGGCAGGGTGGGGGGGGCTTCGCACCCTCTTACCAATTTTTTTGGCCGTCGATGTTGTAGGCTTGGGGGCCTGTGTCTTGCCTTTTGCTGCTGGCTCCATTTTTTGGCCATAGGTGGTCGGTGGCTTTTGCGGAGCCTTGGTTGTAGGCCGTAATTTTGCTTGGGGCTTTTGTGACCTGGTTTGGGGCCCTTCTGAAGGCTCCTGCCGCTTGGCTGGCTTCTTCCCCGTTGACTCCTTTACACCTTTTGCAGCTTGCTTTTTGGGTGGCATTTTGCTTGCACTCTGCGCAATGTGCGCCCTGTTGGTTGTGGTTGTGGCTCCTCCGTGTTTCCAGACAAATGTGGTGACATTCTGGCCTGGGTCTGTGGGGGGGAATGCACGGACTGGTGGCTGGATAATGATCTTACTGGACTGGGCAAAGGACTGGGTGTTCGGGGCTGGCTGGCCCTAGAAGTTCCAGGTGTGGATGTGGCATAGGGAGATTTCCTGGCCACCTGTACCGGTGGCGAATGTGGCCGAGGAGGAGAGGTTCTGGATGAGGATGAGCTAGTGCCTGTGTGGGCCCTTCAAAAGTGGCTGCCCCTTGGAGGTACTTGTGCGGGCCAAGGGTGAGGGCAAGCTTGGGGTTCGGGCCCTCTTTGGTGTGGCTTGGTAGCTCCGTGTGTGTGGGGATGGGGAGGTGCCAAATTTGGCCCTTTTCGGGCTTCTTGCCCGTCGGAGCCTTCTGGCCCTGGTGCGGCTTCTGGCCCTGCCACGGCTTCAAACCCTGCTGCGGCTTCTGGCCCTGGTGCGGCTTCGGACCCTGCTTCGGCTTCGGGCCCTGCTGTGGCTTCGGGCCCTGCTGCGGCTTTGGTCCCTGCTGTGGCTTCTGGAGCTGCTGCGGCTTCTTGGCCTGTGTTTTTTTTCTTTGGCAAGTGCCTTGGTGCCACGTGGGGGGGGAGGGGATGTGGGGCAGGGTGGGGGGGGCTTCGCACCCTCTTACCAATTTTTTTGGCCGTCGATGTTGTAGGCTTGGGGGCCTGTGTCTTGCCTTTTGCTGCTGGCTCCATTTTTTGGCCATAGGTGGTCGGTGGCTTGGTTGTAGGCCGTAATTTTGCTTGGGGCTTTGTGACCTGGTTTGGGGCCCTTCTGAAGGCTCCTGCCGCTTGGCTGGCTTCTTCCCCGTTGACTCCTTTACACCTTTTGCAGCTTGCTTTTTGGGTGGCATTTTGCTTGGACTCTCAAAGAGAATGAGCTGTGTGTCCAGGGACCTTTAAATAATATAGCCAGCGTGTGACGCCTACGCGTACGTCCGGCCGTTCGCACGGCCGTGCGGAACCCGGAAACTGCTGGGGCATTACTTATCTGCTGCAGAGAAGAAAAAAGATGGCGCCCACTATCTTCACCCGCCAACAAGAAGAGATCATCATGCTCGTAAGTGTCTTTTTAGCACTTAGATTTGACATCTAAATGCTGCTGCTGTTAAGGAAGCGCAGGAAGTAAGGCCTTTATTTCTAAATGTGTTAAACTACATGCACAACCAAAGGCACTGCACACACGTGCCAAACAACAGTTCTGCAAGATTCAAAGATTGGCTTAGGTTAGAAATGTGTGTGTTAATGGCATTTCCTAAACTAATGTATTGTTGACACATATTGATAGGCATTTAGAAGTAATTGCTATGTTTTCTTTTTGTTTTGTAGACCATGCTGGAGCGCAGGTACGACTACCTGCCCAACTCATTTGAGAAACGCAACATCGCCCTGGAGATCATAGCAGAAATCCAGCATCTTACCAACACCCCCTTCACCCACACGCAGATCATGCAGCATTGGTCGGACCTGAAACGGCTGCACATGCCCCGGGTGCGGAGGTTTTAAGGAATCCATTTCCCTAGTAAGTACATAGCCATTGCATGCAAGATGTAACTAAGACAGAAGGTAGGCCTTTATTTATAATGCCTTTTCTTTTGTAGTGTTGGAAATGGATTACCGTATTAGCCGCACCCGGAGGCGCACAGGCCGACCAGTGCTGCATGAATCTGCAGCTGGAAGTGAAGGTGGTGGATCACCAGGGCGATGGTCCTACCCCTTCTCTGTTGGGTCCTCCGACCAGCCCCTGGACCTTTCCACAGAGGAGGGGCGGCATGGCGTGGGCAGGCAGTCGTACCCTGCCACGCATGCGGGAGCCTCTGGTATGTCACTCTTCATGTATACGCACACACATATACATGCTAGTTCCTACCAAACTGATTCCCTTAATCTGTTTTTCTAGATGCTTCGGGAGCGGGTGAGGTGGGGGAAGAGGCAGCTGCAACAAGCAGAACATGGAGAAGGTGAGTGATGTGACCCAGACATTTCAAGAGACCTTTGATTACTGTTGAATAAGACATTAAAACTGACCGAATTTCCCATGTTTCTACAGGCACTTCTTCACAGCAGAGGCAGGACCCAGGACATCCTGTTGTCCCCAACGAGCCATCTCTCGACCACCAACCAAGTAAGTAGTCATGCCATTATTTGCATTTATGTGGTACTTGACATGAACACACAGATACATAAAGCCCTAGTCAATGGCAATATAATACTGACCTGTGGCCACTTCCTTAGCTTAATCACTTGCCAGACTGACCTGTGACCACTTCTTTAGCTTAATGACTTGACAGAATGACATATGTCGCCTTTATTAAATTTTGTAACTGAAAAACATTCAATCCACAGGTGGCAAACATGTATTGGTCTAAAAATAATGATTTTTTCTCTATTTGTTACAGGGACCAGCCAAAGAATTTTGGAAATGAATCGGAGGGTCCTTACATTGATGGCCGATATGAAGGTGATGGTTGACTTGTTGGGGATAACAGAAGAAGAAGAAGATTAGAGTCCTGGGTCCTGTCCCGGTTTAGTTTTAAACATTTTTCTACATTTTAAAATTTTTAAGCCTTTTACGACACAAATTGTATGCCCCCAAATTGTACATATCCCAAGTTTTACAAAAATTTTAAGCAAAAACATTTTGATATATAAAAAAACAAAAAGAAAACAAAGTTTCATTGTCATTTATATCAACACATACATTTACACAAAACAAAGGGTCAAATACATATTTTTAGATCAAGATTCAGATACATATTTTTAGATCAAGATTCAGATGTCCGTGAAGTGGTTTGGGTAAGTTTTAGGGTGTGGAAAATGAAGAAGAAACTTACCGGGAAGGGGTTTGGGTAAGTTTTAGGGTGCGGAAAATGAAGAAGAAACTTACCGGGAAGCAGTTTGGGTAAGATTTAGGGGCCTAAAATGGAAGAAGAACCTAACCGCGAAGTGGTTTGGGTAAGTTTTAGAGGCCTAAAATGGAAGAAGAACCTAACCGGGAAGTAGTTTGGGTAAGTTTTAGGGGCCTAAAATGGAAGAAGAACCTAACCGCGAAGTGGTTTGGGTAAGTTTTAGGGGCCTAAAATGAAAGAAGAACCTAACTGCAAAGTGGATTGGGTAAGTTTTAGGGGCCTAAAATGGAAGAAGAGCCTAACCGCTAAGTGGTTTGGGTAAGTTTTAGGGTGAGGAAAATTAAGGAGAACCTAACCGAGAAGTGGTTTTGGTAAGTTTTAGGGGCCTAAAATGGAAGAAGAACCTAACCGGGAAGTGGTTTGGGTAAGTTTTAGGGGCCTAAAATGGAAGAAGAACCTAACCGCGAAGTGGTTTGGGTAAGTTTTAGGGGCCTAAAATGGAAGAAGAACCTAACTGCAAAGTGGTTTGGGTAAGTTTTAGGGGCCTAAAATGGAAGAAGAACCTAACTGCAAAGTGGTTTGGGTAAGTTTTAGGGTGAGGAAAATGAAGAAGAAACTAACAGGGAAGTGGTTTTGGTAAGTTTTAGGGGCCTAAAATGGAAGAAGAACCTAACCGGGAAGTGGTTTGGGTAAGTTTTAGGGGCCTAAAATGGAAGAAGAACCTAACCGGGAAGTGGTTTGGGTATGTTTTAGGGGCCTAAAATGGAAGAAGAACCTAACTGCAAAGTGGTTTGGGTAAGTTTTAGGGTGAGGAAAATGAAGAAGAAACTAACAGGGAAGTGGTTTTGGTAAGTTTTAGGGGCCTAAAATGGAAGAAGAACCTAACCGGGAAGTGGTTTGGGTAAGTTTTAGGGGCCTAAAATGGAAGAAGAACCTAACCGGGAAGTGGTTTGGGTATGTTTTAGGGGCCTAAAATGGAAGAAGAACCTAACCGCGAAGTGGTTTGGGTAAGTTTTAGGGGCCTAAAATGGAAGAAGAACCTAACTGCAAAGTGGTTTGGGTAAGTTTTAGGGGCCTAAAATGGAAGAAGAACCTAACTGCAAAGTGGTTTGGGTAAGTTTTAGGGTGAGGAAAATGAAGAAGAAACTAACAGGGAAGTGGTTTTGGTAAGTTTTAGGGGCCTAAAATGGAAGAAGAACCTAACCGGGAAGTGGTTTGGGTAAGTTTTAGGGGCCTAAAATGGAAGAAGAACCTAACCGGGAAGTGGTTTGGGTATGTTTTAGGGGCCTAAAATGGAAGAAGAACCTAACTGCAAAGTGGTTTGGGTAAGTTTTAGGGTGAGGAAAATGAAGAAGAAACTAACAGGGAAGTGGTTTTGGTAAGTTTTAGGGGCCTAAAATGGAAGAAGAACCTAACCGGGAAGTGGTTTGGGTAAGTTTTAGGGGCCTAAAATGGAAGAAGAACCTAACCGGGAAGTGGTTTGGGTATGTTTTAGGGGCCTAAAATGGAAGAAGAACCTAACCGCGAAGTGGTTTGGGTAAGTTTTGGGGTCCAAAAGGGAAGATGGAGGATAGGACTAAGTGGTTGGGGTGAGCTTTAAGGGTCCAAAAGGGAAGATGGAGGATAGGGCTAAGTGGTTGTGGTGTGCTTTAAGGGTCCAAAAGGGAAGATGATGGATAGGGTTAAGTGGTTGTGGTGTGCTTTAAGGGTCCAAAAGGGAAGATGGAGGATAGGACTAAGTGGTTTAGCTAAACATTGTAGTAGAATTGAGGGTGTCAAATATGTAGGCGAGCACTTAAATGAGTTAAGTTTGTAGTGCGCAGGCGCAAGATCGTAAGGATTTTTGTCCGGACCATTATTTATTGAAAAAGGAAAACAGACTCTATCTGGAAACGTAAAGGATTCGTGCAAGGAGACGATGGAAAAAGGACAAAATCGAAATCTGACGTTGTAACCCGAGAAAATGAAACAGAAAATTCACGATGGAAAATGACATCCTCGTACTCTGACATACGAACGGACGGAAACTTTACAGAAGGTTTACAACGCATGCATAGAATCGCTCGCTCATACGAGAGCGGGAAAATTTGAAAATAATACGAAATCGGTACTAAAACGAAAGCCTTTTTTTGTCTCTCTGAATCGAGCCTATAGTGCCCACTCAGTTACACAAATTGCCCCAGTTAAGTCCACCCAAGTGTTTTAGAAGCTGTCCTCTTTTTGGGATGCATGTTTTAATGTGGTAAGAGCAGTTCTGGGCCAGGGTGTTCCAGTTTATTACCAAAATAATAAATTCCCAATTCATCCCATCTGCCAGCCAGCCTCCTGGACATCCTACAGCCATGCTATGTGAAACTCCCAATATCTCTGGTAAATTAACTTTACCTGCTGCTCTTGCAACAAGGTGACTGCTGGTTGCTGTGGCATGCCTATAGCTGCATGCGCCCCCCTGTCCAGCTATTCAGATTAGCTGGGCATGGGAGTGCACACGCTCAAGAAGAAAGCTGGGGATGCGGTCAAACAGCTGGCAATCTTGAGATCAGCCAACCTACGATCTCACAATTTCCAGAGGGCATGGCTTCAGCAGTAGAAAATCCCATTTTTATTTGATAAATGACTTACTCATATGGTTGTTTATTTAATTGGTCATGTTATCCACAATGTTGTACTTTTCTGTGAGTACAGTCTTTGTAACAGAAACCGCAGAAACCTGCCATTAAAAACCACTGCAAAGCCCCAAACCATGGTGCTCTTAAATAAAACTTGTATAGATTCTCCACAAAACAGATCACCGTTCTTTTATATGTGTAGGGAACATGCAAGTACCAGGAGTTAAACATAAGGGAAAGGGGAAAAACATTAACCATAAACCATTGCAGAGATCAATTCTTTTTCTATCTCTTGGGGGGGGGGGGGGGGGGATGAAGAAAAATACTAAACCACTAACTCCTAAAGAGGAAGAAACCATGCAGGTTTTATCCGATAGTCTGATGCTGGGAGGGCCCCTGCACCCTCCCCATATCCACTGTACATGCCTAAAAGCACCCCCTAGTGTCCAGGGCCCATATAAACCTGTAGCAGAATTGTATTAATCATTCATTTTTTTTTCAGAAATACATTTTTTATTTCTCTCTAAGTCAAACGCAGGCTCCCAGACCATCATGGTGACTTTCTGCTGCACTTAAAAATGACATTTTATTTGAATACATAAAGAATTATTCCGTATAAAATTAGTGTATTTAAAAAAATGTGTGGAAAGGACCAAGTACAGAGAAAATTACCCTAATGTAATATGTCAAGCTGAAATATATGGACACTCAAAATGCCAAACAAAGCTTTTACTTTTGCAGTAATTTATTCTGGTCACAATGTTCAAAGTTACCTAATGAAGAATTAAAATCACTATTCATATATTTAACTCCTGTTGTTAAAAACATTTATTCTCCATTTTTTCTTATTTACAACCAATCAAGATATACAAGCAAGAACGTTTTTTAGACATAGACATCCTCTGATTTGAGGCATACAGGGCATTCAGCTGCTCCATGTTAATGCAGCTTGGTGCACTCATTTTGATTCTGATACTTTGCAAATATCTTGTTGGTCATGCAACAACAAAAACATCACAGCTCACCTATTGGCCATAATTGGGGCTTCAAATCCCACACAATAATTATATTCTGCCTAAAGAAATACTTGATAATCCCAGTACCCAAGCGATTTTAACCTAATTTTCAGAATGGCCATTTTTAGGGTTAGTGTTGCAGTATCTAAAAAGGCTGATGGAAATCTCCAGTGTGAGTACCAGGCAAAAAGGTCAATAGAGGGCACAGTTTTTCCTGGATAAGCTGGTCTTTTCTTCAGAGGGGCAATTTTGGGATGCTTAAATTGTGACAGCTTAACAAACTAACCTAGCAATTTGTTAAACTGTCACAATTTAGGCGCCACAAATTGGTCCCTCTGAAAAAAATAGTCAACTACGTCCTGGAGCAACTAGATCACCCCGAATCCTAAGCTGGAATTCTCTTTGTAGACAGCTCACCATTTAATACCATCAAGCCGAACCTGTAAGGAAGATAAATCAGCTAGACCCCCCCCCCCCAAATGTATGTGCCTGGACAAACTGTGAGGAGCCAACAGGGGAAATGTGATTCCTTCCTTTCAGCTGTAAGATCAGTTCCAGGGAACCTCAAAAATGTGTACTCTCCCCCTTATAGTTCTCCGTATATATAAATGATTGCTCCCCAAAAATGTTGCAGATGAATCTACAGTTATTGGCCCAATTAAGAACGGGGATTAGGTAGCCTATAAGGGGGAGAGGTGATGTACAGCAAACAACCTGGTGCTACTCTCTTTACAGAGAGAGAGACGTTAAACATCTCACCAAGTCCATCTGCCACTACTGCTTTTTGCATTTATGGTGAGAAAATAAAAAAAAAAGTCAAGGAATCCAACATCATCTCGTATACACTTAAGTAGTAGATAAATGTCTCAGCCATTCTAAGGCGAGCCTAGCAGTGCCTGTTCTTCCTAAGACAGCTGAAGAAGGCGGGCCTGTCTAATAATGTTCTAGTGAAATTCTTCAATGCAAAAATTGGATTGGTCATTTGTTTTTTCTTTAAAGTCCCTGTCCAGACACTAAAATAGGCCATTTTATAGCACCAGATAATATTTGATTGTATGTAAATATCGTATGTCTTCTCAGTGAAAATTATTTCTTTGCTTCAATTTCCTGGGTCATGGCTGAGCTGGGAAAGACATGTCATAGGGCCACTTTGACTTGCTGTGCTCACTCAAGCTGAGGGACAGAGTGGCTGTAGGCCCACTTTTTTGGCGTGGCCCTGGAGGAATGGAATTTTAAAAAATTGGAGCCCTGCCATGGCTTCTACCATGGGCTGCTGGAAATAGAGGAAAGGTAAATGAGCTGCTTTCTAGCAAACTATTGCTTTTGGGTTTAGAGTCCCTTTAACTAATGGTACGGAGGAGGGACTAGCAAATATAATTGTTAATAGGGCCCCCCATTAACAATTAAAATGAATTAATTTAGACAAAAACAATGCTGAGCTGATCTGCTGAGCAAAGAAAATCATCTCTGACACCACTTAGCCAGGCTATATATACTTTAAACTATAGGATGGCCAATTGCTTCTTTGCTTCAGTTATAGCTATTTTATTACTGAATAAAAACAAAAATAGGTAAAATACCCAGAATCCATATTTGCATAAATATAACTTTAAGGGAATGCATTCAAACTGTATGGTTGTGTATGAGAATGTTCTATTATATGTAAAATGGTTCATTTATCAATATGGGAAAATTTCTTGTATATCCTTACCAATGTACGTGGCAAATAAAAGTCATTCTATTTAATTAAAAAGCATGACCAGTCTCCAAAGTATGGGGGGGGGGGGGGGGGCTGGGGTTACAACAAAAATATAACAGTGTTCCTCACCCAGAACCGAGCAAGATTATCCTGGAGGTTTGGGTCTTGGACACATCCATTTTGGCAGGCTGCATAGAGAGTCATGGCCCACTCAGTTTGCGGCCCTGGTCCACCCTTTTACTTGAATCAGCAGATACGAGCACGCAGTGGGGGTGGGGGAGTGGGGGATGTTACTTTGTGCATTCTGTGACAGGCTGCTGCAAGAGTTCTAGTAGCCATGCTAAACCCTAGACATTTATACTGTTGTAACACCCCCGCTCTGCGGGGAGGGGGGACATCGGACACTGGACAATCACTTCAATTAAAACTAAGCTTTTACTTTGGCTTTAAATGTCCTCTATAGAATTAAGTATAAACCATCAAATTAGGATCGGTATGAACCCGAACTTTGTGGTTCGGGTCCGCCCATCTCTACTTGTCATGCATTTTGATGGTAAATCCTCCCTTACCCTTGGGGTGATACACACAGCTCTATCACTCCTGAAATAACAACGAGAAGCCGTCCATGCACGAGTAAAAGGGTGCGGCCAGTATTACATCTCTAGCACACAGTTGAATGGTATAGTGAAGCAGCGTTCAGATGGAAACACCACCCTTTCAACTATCCCACCACACAGGAGGCTACACCCTCCAGGATGGCCAGACAGGATCAAGGCAAGGGGACAGACAAATGTACCGCAAAAGCACACTGCCTCTATACTGAACGGCAAAATAAGTCAAATCAGTCAAAGTCAAATCAACAAACAATGATATGAATAAAAACATGTAAACGCAAGATGCCATATTTATGAAAGTTAATGTGACAAACATAAAAGGGCATTTCCTTCTGGTGGGGTTATGGTCCTATTTAAAATGTATGAATTAAAAACACACTGTGTCAATCCAATATGATTTAATGTAGTCCTTACATAATGCAATCCAACAGATCAAGGATATTTATTGCAACACAGAAAGGTAAGTTAGGAATATATTTTAGCCTCTGTCTCTGGATATATCCAATCACCCTAATTCTGCTGAGCAGATATATGGTAAGGACAAATTCCATTTCATCTCTCTGTCACATGAGAGTCATATAAGAACATGCATTACATTCCATAAAATTGTGCTGCATGTTATATAGCTGTTAGGGATGAGCGAATCGATCCAGACGAACCCGGATTCGATCCGAATTTCATGAAAAATTCGATTTGGATCGAATCCGAATTTCCCCGCGATTCGATCGCTCGAAGTGTCCAGACATCTACCCCGCGCCAGTGCAAGCTGGGGCAGTCACATGCAGCCTATCAGCAGCCAGCAAGCCCGGTGACGTCACAGCGCTATTTAAGGCCGGCGGCCATCTTGCTTTTCCTCATTTCTCTATTGCATTCGTGAGAGACAGAACGCTGCTGTAGGCAGGGAGAGAGACAGTTAGACAGACAGGGACAGACAGGGACAGACAGGAGACAGGCAGGAGACAGACAGAAAGTCAGCGAAAAACAGGGAAAGTTAGGAAAAATCGGAGGCAGTCACAGGGAGATTTTTTTTTTTTTCATCCAGCCTGAGTGTTTGTTACTGGCTGGCTGACTGGCTTTGTTAGCGTTTTCAGGCTGCTTATACTAACTAACTGTGCATATATACTGAACTGATCTTAAGTCTGCTGTGAGGCATCCCATTCTGTGACTACACCAGCCTCTATTTAAGACCATAACCATTTGCACCTATTCTAATTGAAATTAGTCCTGATAAAGACACTTTTGCTGTGCATAGTACTACTGCCTGCCAGGTGCACTCCTGTTGTGGCATCCCATTCTGTGACTACACCAGCCTCTATTTAAGACCATAACCATTTGCACCTATTATAATTGAAATTAGGCCTGATAAAGACACTTTTGCTGTGCATAGTACTACTGCCTGCCAGGTGCACTCCTGTTGTGGCATCCCATTCTGTGACTACACCAGTCTCTATTTAAGACCATAACCATTTGCACCTATTATAATTGAAATTAGGCCTGATAAAGACACTTTTGCTGTGCATGGTACTACTGCCTGCCAGGTGCACTCCTGTTGTGGCATCCCATTCTGTGACTACACCAGCCTCTATTTAAGACCATAACCATTTGCACCTATTATAATTGAAATTAGGCCTGATAAAGACACTTTTGCTGTGCATGGTACTACTGCCTGCCAGGTGCACTCCTGTTGTGGCATCCCATTCTGTGACTACACCAGCCTCTATTTAAGACCATAATCATTTGCACCTATTATAATTGAAATTAGGCCTGATAAAGACACTTTTGCTGTGCATAGTACTACTGCCTGCCAGGTGCACTCCTGTTGTGGCATCCCATTCTGTGACTACACCAGCCTCTATTTAAGACCATAACCATTTGCACCTATTAAAATTGAAATTAGGCCTGATAAAGACACTTTTGCTGTGCATAGTACTACTGCCTGCCAGGTGCACTCCTGTTGTGGCATCCCATTCTGTGACTACACCAGCCTCTATTTAAGACCATAACCATTTGCACCTATTATAATTGAAATTAGGCCTGATAAAGACACTTTTGCTGTGCATAGTACTACTGCCTGCCAGGTGCACTCCTGTTGTGGCATCCCATTCTGTGACTACACCAGCCTCTATTTAAGACCATAACCATTTGCACCTATTATAATTGAAATTTGGCCTGATAAAGACACTTTTGCTGTGCATAGTACTGCTGCCTGCCAGGTGCACTCCTGTTGGTTTATGGGGCATCCCATTCTGTGACTACACCAGCCTCTATTTAAGACCATAACCATTTGCACCTATTATAATTGGAATTAGGCCTGATAAAGACACTTTTGCTGTGCATAGTACTGCTGCCTGCCAGGTGCACTCCTGTTGGTTTATGGGGCATCCCATTCTGTGACTACACCAGCCTCTATTTAAGACCATAACCATTTGCACCTATTATAATTGGAATTAGGCCTGATAAAGACACTTTTGCTGTTCATAGTACTACTGCCTGCCAGGTGCACTCCTGTTGGTTTTTGTGGCATCCCATTCTGTGACTACATCAGCCTCTATTTAAGACCATAACCATTTGCACCTATTATAATTGAAATTAGGCCTGATAAAGACACTTTTGCTGTGCATAGTACTACTGCCTGCCAGGTGCACTCCTGTTGTGGCATCCCATTCTGTGACTACACCAGCCTCTATTTAAGACCATAACCATTTGCACCTATTATAATTGAAATTAGGCCTGATAAAGACACTTTTGCTGTGCATGGTACTACTGCCTGCCAGGTGCACTCCTGTTGTGGCATCCCATTCTGTGACTACACCAGCCTCTATTTAAGACCATAACCATTTGCACCTATTATAATTGAAATTAGGCCTGATAAAGACACTTTTGCTGTGCATAGTACTACTGCCTGCCAGGTGCACTCCTGTTTGGGCATCCCATTCTGTGACTACACCAGCCTCTATTTAAGACCATAACCATTTGCACCTATTATAATTGAAATTAGGCCTGATAAAGACACTTTTGCTGTGCATAGTACTACTGCCTGCCAGGTGCACTCCTGTTGTGGCATCCCATTCTGTGACTACACCAGCCTCTATTTAAGACCATAACCATTTGCACCTATTATAATTGGAATTAGGCCTGATAAAGACACTTTTGCTGTGCATGGTACTACTGCCTGCCAGGTGCACTCCTGTTGTGGCATCCCATTCTGTGACTACACCAGCCTCTATTTAAGACCATAACCATTTGCACCTATTATAATTGAAATTAGGCCTGATAAAGACACTTTTGCTGTGCATAGTACTACTGCCTGCCAGGTGCATTCCTGTTGTGGCATCCCATTCTGTGACTACACCAGCCTCTATTTAAGACCATAACCATTTGCACCTATTATAATTGAAATTAGGCCTGATAAAGACACTTTTGCTGTGCATAGTACTGCTGCCTGCCAGGTGCACTCCTGTTGGTTTTTGGGGCATCCCATTCTGTGACTACACCAGCCTCTATTTAAGACCATAACCATTTGCACTTATTCTAATTGAAATTAGGCCTGATAAAGACACTTTTGCTGTGCATAGTACTGCTGCCTGCCAGGTGCACTCCTGTTGGTTTATGGGGCATCCCATTCTGTGACTACACCAGCCTCTATTTAAGACCATAACCATTTGCACTTATTCTAATTGAAATTAGGCCTGATAAAGACACTTTTGCTGTGCATAGTCTTACTGCTGCCAGGTGCACTGCTTGCTGTTGGGGCATCCCATTCTGTAACATAGCATACCCCTCTTTATTTACACTAAGCAGCTCTCTTATTTACACTAGGCAGGCCTGTTGGAGGTTACTGCTCACTTTTGGTGTGCATTATATTCTGTTTCATATAGACCCACCGCTGCCTGGGGGTTCTTAAAATATCACCTACTACCACGCCAGTTAGACTATGTCGGGCAGACAAGTGCCTGGAAGTGAAAAGAGAAGTGGCAGAGGCCAAGATTCCGCAGGCAGAGCTCGCAGCAGACTGGGGGCCAGTAGCAGCAGGAGTCACGCTGAGAGACCTAATCTGCCAGTATCTGCTAGCGATCGGGTCTCCACCAGTAACGCATCTGCCGTGGTAGATTGGTTGACGCGCTCATCAACAACGACATCACAACTTACGTCTGAGACCCCCAGTCTAGGGTCGGTAGGTTCCTCTGACACAACCCTGAGTTGGCATGCCCCGAGAGCAGTCCCTGTCCTCCCATTGCCTCTGTCCTACGCCGTTCCCTCCCCCAGCGACGTATCCAATGCTTTGGGTTCAGCTCCACTCTTTAGTGAGGAGGACGATCAGATAGAGGACAGTCAGCAGCTACTGCCCAGCCAAGAAATGTAGGTGGCTTCTTTAGCTAGGCAGACAAATAGTGATGTGGACAGTGTCGTGGGTGCTGCGAGCGTTCCAGCTCCTGCGCCAGACACTGTTGACGAATCCACGAACATCAGTGACGTACAGCCACAACTCGGTGATAATGATGATGACGATGAAGCCGATCGCACTTGGGAGCCGGGTGATGAAGGGGCATCATCGTCATCATCAGGAGAAGAGGGGCGCAGGTTGCCCCGGAGTCAGCAGCTGAGGCAGCAAGGTGGTAGCAGTCAGCATGGGGGCACAATTCCAAAGGCTGGAGCCGGCCGGGGCCGGGGTAGAGCACCTGCTGTGCGGCAGTCTACCTTATCGGGAGGTAGTGGAGCAGGGGTTCCTGTAGTTGGCAACAGCAGCATTGAATCAGTGAGGCCAGGGGGTGGGAAAAGTAGCTACTCGGCAGTGTGGCAGTTTCTCCTGAAGCATCCGCAGGAGGGTAACATGGCCACATGCAAGATATGTAGGCAAAAGGTGAAGCGTGGCCAGGGTCCAAATGTTGGCACCACGGCCCTGCGTCAACATATGATGCGTCACCATAAAGCGACCTGGGAGAACCGAGGCTCCCAAGGGGTGGTACAGTCTGCTTCCTCACCAAGTGGCACGCCGCTCCCAATTTCTGCCAGCCAAGGCTCCAGCACCTCAGCCGAAGGCAGCTGTGCGTCATGCCCATCCTCTGTCGCTCCTGCTCCTCCTCCTCCTCCTCCAAGTCATGCATCCCGCCAGCAATCCATCAGCGAAGCCATGTCCAAGAGACAGCAGTATGCGCCCACTCATCCTACGGCGCAGAAGCTGAATGTGTTCCTGTCCAAGTTGCTGGTGCTGCAGTCGCTCCCTTTTCAGGTGGTGGAATCTGCACCTTTCAGAGAACTGATGGCTTGTGCCGAGCCGAGGTGGAGAGTCCCAAGCCGTCATTTCTTTGCCAAGAAGGCAGTACCAGCGCTGCACACTTTTGTTGAACAGAAGGTGGGCCAGTCCTTGAGCCTGTCGGTGTGTAGCAAAGTGCATGGCAGCGCCGACATCTGGAGCTGTAACTACGGTCAGGGACAGTACATGTTGTTTACGGCCCACTGGGTGAATGTGGTCCCTTTGCAGCAGCAGCAGCAACTTGGACAGGTCACGCTGCTTCGGCCTCCGCGCTCCCTGCCCGTTGGGCCTGTGACACCGTGCGACTCGGCCTCCTCATCCTCCGCCATCTCCTCACCCTCCACTGTAGGCTCAAGTCTCAGTGCCCCTCCAGTCTACCATGTGTGCAGGGCACAGAGGTGTCACGCAGTGCTTCACATGGTTTGTCTTGGCGAACGGAGTCACACAGGGGAGGAACTGCTTAAATGTATTCATCAGGAAATCCAAACATGGCTTACTCCAAGAAAACTTAAAATGGGAATCATGGTTACCGACAATGGGAAGAACATTTTGTCTGCGCTGCACCAAGGAAGCCTGACCCATGCCCCCTGCATGGCTCACGTCTTCTATCTGGTTGTCAAGCGGTTTCTGAAGTGTTCCCCCCATCTGCAAGACATCCTAACAACTTCAAGGAAACTTTGCATGCACTTCAGCCACTCATACACCGCCAAACACACCCTTCTTGAGCTACAGCATCAGAATGGTATCCCCCAACATAGTCTGATTTGCGATGTTTCCACCCGTTGGAATTCCACCCTTCACATGTTGGACCGATTATATGAACAGAGAAAAGCCATCACGGATTTCCTGATGATCCAAGCAGATAGGGGGACTCCCCTGTGTAACTTCAATGTCAACCAGTGGCAGCTCATACGTGACACCTGCCGTTTGCTCAGGCCCTTTGAGGAAGCCACTTTATTTGTCAGTCGGCAGGATTACGGGATGAACGACGTTATTCCACTGCTTCATGCACTACAGCACATGTTGGAAACCATGGCTGGTCAGGGCACTGGAGACATGGCGTTTACATCTTACGGCCACATGAACCCCGTTGGAGCTGAACTGGAGGAGGAGGAGGAAGAGGAGGAGGAGGAGTTGCCCAGCGAAACACAGTTTAGGCTTGGCGAAATGGCTGGTTTATCTAGTCAGCAGACAGGAGAGGAGGAGCAGGAGCAGCCAGAGGAGCTAGAGGTTTTTGAGGAAGGCGAGACAGAGGACCCGGGCACACCGTGGCAGTATGCAGTGGAGATGGAGACAGGTAGTCCATCCGAGTCACTTGCGCAAATGGCACGAAGCATGCTCACGTGCTTGCGTAGTGACCCCAGAATTGTTTCCATCTGTCGGCGGGATGACTTCTGGCTGTCCACCTTATTGGACCCTCGCTTCCGGCACAAAATGGGGGCATTTTTTAAACCCACCGAGAGGGAGGACAAACTGAACTACTACAAAGACATTCTACGTAGGCAGTTGGCCGATGCCTATCTGCGCCATGTTCCATACTCTCGCAGGTCTGACTCGAGGGGACCTCTGCGCTCACCTTCCACTGCCATGGCCGCTGGGGGGGTTGGCAGGAGCAGCAGCAGCGGCTCCATCAGCAGCAGCAGCCTCAGTCTTCAGTCGCTAATGAGTAGCTTTCTACACCTGCATAGTTAGTCTACTCATGAGCAGCAGGAAGACCTGGAGCAGGACCTGAACCAGCAGGTCATGTCATACTTTGACATGACCATGCCAACACACCTTGAGGATCCGCTGGACTTCTGGGCAGCCAAACTTGATTTGTGGCCGCAACTAGCAGAGTTTGCCCTGGAAAAGCTGTCCTGCCTGGCAAGTAGCGTGCCATCTGAGCGGGTGTTTAGTGCGGCGGGGGCCATAGTTACGGCGAGGAGAACTCGTCTGTCAACTAAAAATGTGGAGAGACTCACCTTTGTCAAAATGAATCAGGGATGGATCAGCCAGGATTTCCACCCACCAATGCCTGATGCATGCGACTAGATTCAGCATGGTGCCACGTTTTACACTTTCCAAATGGTGCAAAACATATTTATGTCTTTAGGCCAATTTTTGGGCTCCTGCTGATGCCAACTCCAGGGTGTGAATCATCCAATTTTTGGGCTCCTGAAGCCAACTCCAGTGTCTCTTTAAAGTAATGTTTGGGCTCCTGCTGCTGCTGCTGCCAACTCCTGCCAATTCCAGGGTGTGAATCATCCAGTTTTTGGGCTCCTGAAGCCAACCCCAGTGTCTCTTTAAAGTAATATTTGGGCTCCTGCTGCTGCTGCCAACTCCAGGGTGTGAATCATCCAATTTTTGGGCTCCTGAAGTCAACTCCAGTGTCTCTTTAAAGTAATATTTGGGCTCCTGCTGCTGCCAACTCCTGCCAACTCCAGGGTGCGATTCATCCAATTTTTGGGCTCCTGAAGCCAACCTCAGTGTCTCTTTAAAGTAATGTTTGGGCTCCTGCTGCTGCTGCTGCCAACTCCAGGGTGTGATTCATCCAATTTTTGGGCTCCTGCTGCCAACCCCAGTGTCTCTTTAAAGTGATGTTTGGGCTCCCGCTGCTGCTGCTGCTGGCAACTCCAGGGTGTGATTCATCCAATCTTTGGGCTCCTGCTGCCAACCCCAGTGTCTCTTTAAAGTAATGTTTGGGCTCCTCCTGCTGCTGCTGCTGCTGCCAACTCCTGCCAACTCCAGGGTGTGAATCATCCAATTTTTGGGGTCCTGAAGCCAACCCCAGTGTCTCTTTAAAGTAATATTTGGGTCTTTGCTGCTGCTGCTGCCAACTCCTGCCAACTCCAGGGTGTGATTCATCCAATTTTTGGCCTCCTGAAGCCAACCCCAGTGTCTCTTTAAAGTAATATTTGGGCTCCTGCTGCCGCTGCTGACAACTCCTGCGAACTCCAGGGTGTGATTCATCCAATTTTTGGGCTCCTGAAGCCAACCCCAGTGTCTCTTTAAAGTAATATTTGGGCTCCTGCTGCTGCTGCCAACTCCAGGGTGTGATTCATCCAATTTTTGGGCTCCTGAAGCCAACTCCAGTGTATATTTGGGCTCCTGCTGCTGCTGCTGCCAATTCCAGGGTGTGATTCATCCAATTTTTGGGCTCCTGAAGCCAACTCCAGTGTCTCTTTAAAGTAATGTTTGGGCTCCTGCTGCTGCTGCCAACTCCAGGGTGTGATTCATCCAATTTTTGGGCTCCTGCTGCCAACTCCCAGTGTCTCTTTAAAGTAATGTTTGGGCTCCTGCTGCTGCTGCTGCCAACTCCAGGGTGTGATTCATCCAATTTTTGGGCTCCTGCTGCCAACCCCAGTGTCTCTTTAAAGTAATGTTTTGGCTCCCGCTGCTGCTGCTGCTGCCAACTCCAGGGTGTGATTCATCCAATTTTTGGGCTCCTGAAGCCAACCCCAGTGTCTCTTTAAAGTAATATTTGGGCTCCTGCTGCTGCTGCTGCCAACTCCTGCCAACTCCAGGGTGTGATTCATCCAATTTTTGGGCTCCTGAAGCCAACCCCAGTGTCTCTTTAAAGTAATATTTGGGCTCCTGCTGCGACTGCTGCCAACTCCAGAGTGCGAATCATCCAATTTTTGGGCTCCTGAAGCCAACCCCAGTGTCTCTTTAAAGTAATATTTGGGCTCCTGCTGCTGCCAACTCCAGGGTGTGAATCATCCAATTTTTGGGCTCCTGAAGCCAACTCCAGTATCTCTTTAAATTAATATTTGGGCTCCTGCTGCTGCTGCTGCCAACTCCTGCCAACTCCAGGGTGTGATTCATCCAATTTTTGGCCTCCTGAAGCCAACCCAGTGTCTCTTTAAAGTATTATTTGGGCTCCTGCTGCTGCTGCCAACTCCAGGGTGGGAATCATCCAATTTTTGGGCTCCTGAAGCCAGCTCCAGTGTATATTTGGGCTCCTGCTGCTGCTGCTGCCAACTCCAGGGTGTGATTCATCCAATTTTTGGGCTCCTGAAGCCAACTCCAGTGTCTCTTTAAAGTAATGTTTGGGCTCCTGCTGCTGCTTCCAACTCCAGGGTGTGATTCATCCAATTTTTGGGCTCCTGCTGCCAACCCCAGTGTCTCTTTAAAGTAATATTTGGGCTCCTGCTGCTGCTGCTGCCAACTCCTGCCAACTCCAGGGTGTGATTCATCCAATTTTTGGGCTCCTGAAGCCAACCCCAGTGTCTCTTTAAAGTAATATTTGGGCTCCTGCTGCTGCTGCTGCTGCCAACTCCAGGGTGTGATTCATCCAATTTTTGGGCTCCTGAAGCCAACCCCAGTGTCTCTTTAAAGTAATATTTGGGCTCTTGCTGCTGCTGCCAACTCCAGGGTGTGAATCATCCAATTTTTGGGCTCCTGAAGCCAACTCCAGTGTCTCTTTAAAGTAATATTTGGGCTCCTGCTGCTGCTGCTGCCAACTCCTGCCAACTCCAGGGTGTGATTCATCCAATTTTTGGGCTCCTGAAGCCAACCCCAGTGTCTCTTTAAAGTAATATTTGGGCTCCTGCTGCTGCTGCTGCTGCCAACTCCTGCCAACTCCAGGGTGTGATTCATCCAATTTTTGGGCTCCTGAAGCCAACCCCAGTGTCTCTTTAAAGTAATATTTGGGCTCCTGCTGCTGCTGCTGCCAACTCCTGCCAACTCCAGGGTGTGATTCATCCAATTTTTGGCCTCCTGAAGCCAACCCCAGTGTCTCTTTAAAGTAATATTTGGGCTCCTGCTGCTGCTGCTGCCAACTCCAGGGTGTGATTCATCCAATTTTTGGGCTACTGAAGCCAACCCCAGTGTCTCTTTAAAGTAATGTTTGGGCTCCTGCTGCTGCTGCTGCCAACTCCTGCCAACTCCAGGGTGTGATTCATCCAATTTTTGGCTCCTGAAGCCAACCCCAGTGTCTCTTTAAAGTAATATTTGGGCTCCTGCTGCTGCTGCTGCTGCTGCTGCCAACTCCTGCCAACTCCAGGGTGTGAGTCATCCAATTTTGGGCTCCTGAAGCCAACCCCAGGGTCTCTTTAAAGTAATGTTTGGGCTCCTGCTGCTGCTGCTGCCAACTCCAGGGTGTGATTCATCCAATTTTTGGGCTCCTGCTGCTGCCAACTCCAGTGTCTCTTTAAAGCAATGTTTGGGCTCCTGCCCCTCATAGTGATGCCACTTCAACTCTCTGCAATTGTGCTGCTCTGCGATTCTATTAGCGATGCCTCTGATCTGCATGTGATATTTATTCAAAGTATTATTTAACTAACCCAGCACGCATCCTGTGCGTGTTACAGCAAGGCAGAATGGTTTACAACCCTATTGAGGCTCTAGGAGGCTCAGAAATAGCCATTTTCATAGCGATTCGTCGCGAATAAATCGATTTTTGTCGGAAAATTCGGCAAATTAGTCGAATCGAATTTTTCAAAAGTTCGCTCATCTCTAATAGCTGTATTCAAAGATTAGACAGCCCAGTTGTACAGTGTACCCTGTTTCCCCGAAAATAAGACATCCTCCGAAAATAAGGCCTAGTGCCTGCTTTCGGAGGATATCGTTATATAAGTCATCCCCCGAAAATTGTATTGTAACCACTAGGGGGCGTAATGACGGGGCACGTAAGGGGGGAGCTCCAGGGAGGTGGAGGAGACGCACGCTGTGCCATATTTCCGGGGAAAAATTCATCTAAGACAGTGTCTTATTTTTGAGGAAACAGGGTATGTATAGATATATTTGCTAGCTAAGCCTAATGCATCTGCACTGCCATTCAACACCATTTTTCTCTGGAAGAACTGATTTGTTCATACACCAATTTAACCCAGACTTGCAGAAGCTGCCAGACTAACCTGACTGACTTCTATGAAGAGGTCATTAGAAGCCTGGACAGGGAGGCAGCTTTGCATATAGTTTTTCCGGATTGAAATTGAGGTCTGTCGGATTAGAATATATAGTTTGTAACTGGATTGAAAACTGGCTGAAGGATCACATGCAGAGAGTGTGATTAATGTTAACTACTCTGAATGGTTACCAGTTGTGAGCGATGTATCCCAGGGTTCAGTGCTGGGGCGACTATTATTCAACTTGTTTATAAACAACATAGAAGATGAAATTAAAAGAACTGTCTCTATTTTTGCAGATGACACAAAGATATGTAGCACAGTGCAGTCTATGGAAGATGTTCACAAGCTTAAAGCTGACTTGGACACTTGGTGTGTCTGGGAATCCAAGTGGCAAATGATGTTCAATGTGGAGAAATCTAAAGCCATGCACTTGGGGATCTAATATCCTGATGGCCACATATGTCCTTGGGGGAGTAAAACTGGGAGAAACACTTGTTGATAAGTATCTTGGGGTACTGGTAGATCACAGGCTAAATAACAGCATGCAATGCTTCCAAGACCACCAAGATATTATCATGCATTAAAAGAGGCATGGAAAGGGATGTAATTTTGCTTCTTTACAAGGCACTGGTGCGGAATGAAGGATCTTAGTTATGAGGAAAGATTATGAGAATTAAAGGTCTGTTTAGACTTGACAGAAGACTACTAAGGGGGGGGGGCATGATTAACGTATATAAATATATAGATGGACAATACAAAAAATATAGGAAAACACTATTTCGGGAAAAATCCTCTTTAAAGAGGAAAAAGGGAAATTCAATCTCTAGAGACAACAATCATTTTATACCATAAGAACTACAAATCTGTGGAATAGCTTCCCACAGAAGCTTGCTACAGCATCAACCACTGACAGTTTCAAAAAAAGGATAAGATGCTTATTTAGAAGAAAATAACATTAACAGTTACTATTAGCTGTTATCAGTAATAAAAAAAAATCTTTCCCTACCCCAACAGGGGAAGATTGATGGTCATATGTTTTTTCAACCGTATTAACTATGTAACTATGTAACCCAGAATTTGCATCATATCTGAGATGCAGATGTTTTGCAGTGCATTGTAGAAATACCAATGCTGGAGAAGGGTGAATACATAAATAGGCATCTTCTGGTACATAAAGCTTACTAAAGATGTCAATTTTACATGATTATTATTAAATTTAACCTATTGTCCAATTTAGATTATCCCCCTTCCTCCACCCCCAACTTAGCCTGATTTCGTTAGTGAGGAAACCTCATTTGCAAGCATTTTTTGCCTCTACCCCCCTCTAGAAGTGGGCCACCCTAGCTTTGCTCTCTGTCAACAGCTCTAGGACAGACATCATGAATAACATGTTAAGTGGCCCTGCTGCAGCAGTGACTGCGTTCCTTGTGAGTCACTCCTTTAACCTGCATGCAACTAGGATGAGTAGCAAAAACCATGACCATATTTAGAGCCACCAAGCTGTGGGTTGAAACTCAAAGCTGAGCAAGATCTCTGACATCAGTGACTTAAATTCTGCTGTTCTTCAAAAATCAGATTGACACACATTTTTGCCTACAAATGGTCTTTGATTTTTACTGTGTGCTGATGAAACACGCAACTCGGATGAGTAGAAAGAAAACTAACCTATGAAACAAAGTTATGTAAGACCCTCATAGCTAGAGTTGCTGTTAGGATACAGGGTACAATTATGTTCAAGTCTACCAGAATTGTGTTGGTCTGGTTTGATTCAAACACAGTTTGGGTGAATGTCAGTCGCTATGTTTTATAAGTCACCAAGCTGTGGGAAGAAACAAGGTGCTGAACATGATCTCTCACAACAGTGGCTTTAAAATTCGCTGTTCTTCATTACCTACACATGGCCTTTAATTGTACAGCGTACTGTGGCAGTACTGTAGCAAGAACCCAGGCCACGTTTGGAGCTGCTAAGAACAACACGTTGCTGAACATGATCTCTTAACAGTGGCTTGTTAAATTCTGTTGTTCTTCAAAAGCCTGATTGACACGTTTTTTGCCTACAGATGACCTTAAATTTTATAGTGTACTGTTGAATCAGGCAACTAGGAAACGTAGCGAGAGCCTATGCCACATTTGGAGCCACCAAGTTGTGTGGAGAAACAAGGCGCTAAACATGATCTCTCATAACAGTTGTTGTTAAATTCTGCTGTTCTTCAACAGCCAAATTGCCTACAGACGACCATGAATTTTTACATTACACTGTTGAAACATGCAGCTGTAAGACCCCTGAGAATATTTTACATTGGGTAAAGTGAGTTTTACCTATGGAAAAATGTGTAACCGTCATGGCTAGATTTGCTGTTCAGATATAGTGTAAAGTTATGTTCAAGTCAACCAGAATTTTGCTGGTCTGGTCTGATCAAAACACAGCTTGGGTGAAAGTCTGTCACTATATTTTTTAACTTTAATGACATTAATTCATATTTATTAAGAACAAAAGATACAGTAGGCACTGCCAATAAGTGTTATAAACAGCGTGACCATCTGAATAGCTACTTTTGTTCGGTATTTTCAGATAGTAGCAGGCATGGTCATAGCACAACATCCAGCTGGGAGAGTACAGCTCCGGAGTTTCTGGAGGCTGATGTCTTAGCCGAGCTGGCACATCTAAAGGTAAGTAAGGCAATGGGTCCAGATGGAATCCACCCCAGAGTTCTAAGGGAACTTAGGTTTGTGATTGCAGCCCCTCTAACTGATTTACTTAACCATTCCCTTTCAACTGGTGAGGTTCCAGATGATTGGAGAATGGCCAATGTCGTACCAATCCATAAAAAGGGGAGTAGAGAAGAAGCCAGTAATTACAGGCCAGTTAGTTTAACATCTATAGTGGTCAAATTAATGGAAACACTCTTAAAAAAACAGATAATTTCCCATCTAAAAATTAATGACCTATTGGACCCAAAACAGCACGGCTTTACTGAGGGCAGATCATGTCAGACCAATCTTATTGATTTCTTTGACAATGTCACTAAAGTGTTAGATGAAGGTGGTGCTGTGGATATCGCCTATCTGGATTTTAGCAAAGCCTTTGACACTGTACCACATAAGGAGCTCATAGATAAGTTATTGAAGGTAGGACTCAATCCCTGGATAGTTCAGTGGATTTCCAGTTGGCTGAGGGATCGGTATCAGAGCGTTGTTGTAAATGGCGTGCAATCTGAACAAAGGCGAGTTACAAGTGGTGTGCCGCAGGGCTCTGTCCTGGGCCCCATTCTTTTTAATATATTTGTAAGTGACATAGGAGAAGGCTTGGTAGGAAAAGTTTGTCTGTTTGCTGATGATACAAAGGTTAGTAATAGGGTGGATATTCCTGGAGGTGTCTGCAACATGGAAAATGATTTAGCTTTACTGGATAGATGGTCAAAACTGTGGAAACTAGAGTTTAATGTCTCTAAATGTAAAATCATGCACTTGGGTAGAAGGAATCCCTGCTCTGAGTACCGTATGGGCAGTACTGTGTTAGCCAGAACCTCGGAGGAGAGAGATTTAGGGGTACTGATTACTGATAGCTGCAAGATGAGTGGACAGTGTAGCCAGGCAGTGGGAAAAGCAAGCAGGATGCTCGGCTGCATAGCTCGAGGCATCACCAGTAGGAAGAGGGAGGTTGTGATGCCGCTGTATAGAGCCCTGGTGAGGCCACAGCTAGAATACTGTGTGCAGTTCTGGAGACCTTACCTGCAAAAAGACATTATTCAAATAGAACGTGTCCAAAGGCGGGCAACGAAAATGGTGGAAGGACTTAAACTTAAAACTTATCAGGAGAGACTTAAAGAACTTAATTTGTACAGTCTGGAGGAAAGAAGGGAGAGGGGGGACATGATTGAGACCTTTAAATATGTGAAAGGATTGAATAAGGTTCAGGAGGGAAGTGTTTTTAAGAAGAAACTTAATGATAGAACAAGGGGGCACAACCTGAAGCTAGTCGGGGGGAAGAACAGGAGCAATGTTAGAAAATATTATTTTACAGAAAGAGTAGTAGATGCTTGGAACAAACTTCCAGCAGAGGTAGTTGAAACATCAACAGTCACTGAATTTAAACATGCCTGGGATAAGCACACATCTATCCTAAGATAAAGAGTACATACAGTATACACATAAGGGCAGACTAGATGGACCGTATGGTCTCCTTCTGCCGTCAACCTTCTATGTTTCTATGTTTCTATGTAAATGTCAAATATTTAGAACAATATGCCAAGAACAGCCATACATAGTTCATGGCTATCAAAGAACTAGGTGGCATCACTCAATAGTTAAAGTATATAGCTTTAAGGTTTATTAAGACATACAAAGAGACATTACATCATATGATCCTCATATGTCACTTTAGCCTCATGGTTTTTACCATCTTATCGTTTTGCACATGTTATTGCTGTTTATTGTTAATGTTAATTGTTAATGATATTGTTAATTTATTGTATTTATTGCACCTTGCACTTTTTTTATAGGGTAGTTGATGGACAAAAGCTGGTTCCCCATTGCTATCTGGTTTTGAGAGTTTTATGGCAGCACTATAAACCCCTGGTTGTGCATTGCTGTTGGTTGATGTGATGTCTTAATAAACCTTACACCTATCTACTTTTATTATTGAGTGGTGCCACGTAGTTCTTTGGTACTTTGACAGCTATGACCCAGGACTGGCTGTTCTTCGCATATTAATTCTTCTTTAGATTTTGATTAAGCAAGTGGATTATTTTTAAAGAGAAAAGAAACATTAGATATCATCCTTAACTATAGTCAATTTGGACATTTTCAATATTTAAACCGGACTTTCACCATGATTTATTGATAATCCCAAACCCTTAAAAAATGATTCCCCAGCATCTAAGATAAAAAAAAAAAAAAAAAAAAGACATTATTCAAATAGAACGTGTCCAAAGGCGGGCAACGAAAATGGTGGAAGGACTTAAACTTAAAACTTATCAGGAAAGACTTAAAGAACTTAATTTGTACAGTCTGGAGGAAAGAAGGGAGAGGGGGGACATGATTGAGACCTTTAAATATGTGAAGGGATTGAATAAGGTTCAGGAGGGAATTGTTTTTAAGAAGAAACTTACTGATAGAACAAGGGGGCACAACCTGAAGCTAGTCGGGGGGAAGATCAGGAGCAATGTTAGAAAATATTATTTTACAGAAAGAGTAGTAGATGCTTGGAACAAACTTCCAGCACAGGTAGTTGAAAAATCAACAGTCACTGAATTTAAACATGCCTGGGATAAGCACACATCTATCCTAAGATAAAGAGTACATACAGTATACACATAAGGGCAGACTAGATGGACCGTATGGTCTCCTTCTGCCGTCAACCTTCTATGTTTCTATGTTTCTATTAATATACTTTAAGTTTTTAGTCACTTACTTATTATTCTTTCCCCCACTGGGCTGCAACTCTGTTCAGGACTTTAGGATGCGGACGCCGCCATCTTGACTCAGAAGCATCACACTTACTGAGGAGAGGAGAGCGGGATAAAGTGCAGGGGGCGGGTTATAGCTGTGCTTTGCTCAGACAGAGCAGATTTGGGGTCAGGAAAAGGTCAGCAATCCCACAATGCAGAGCAGCACAGTCAGAAGACACTTCCTGTTTGCAGGCTGCCATCTTGGATGTTTAAAGGCTCATAACACGCAGTATATGCAGGTAGGATGATTTTTAATGTGGGCAATCTGTATGTACAGGGTGTGGGAAACATATAAGATAGACAGAGTGGAGGACTGCTTTAACAAAATGTATTATTACATTGTGCACGGCCAGCGCAAGAAGATTTGTTGCAGTGGGTTATTCTAAATGCAAAGTGCTCTTCAATCCCTTTTAAGTAGAGTAGAAATTGTGGTAAACTTGTGTCTCACTATACAACTGTTTGCTCTTCTGGCTGTCAGCTGCTGTCATTTTCATCTGCAAAAAAACAAAGGATACAATACATTCACTACACTATTCACTTTTCAAAATGTTATTCCACCTCCGCCTAGGTATCCCAGAACAATGTTTATTTATGTGCAGTTGCTTTACAAAAGAAGGCAGAATCTTGAATTCTATTTTTTAAATGCATTTCAACATGCAGTTTATTAGTTTGAAGCCCCAAACCAGACCACAAGTTCTGCAGGATTATTGTACTTATCTTTACCAGAGATGTGCATGTTATAAACAAAATAAGTACTGTATCTAAATTAGTCTGGACACTGACAGCTATAGTAATATATTGGTGTCTATTCATATACTTACCCAATTCTACTGTTTGGACCTCCAGGCCATTGTTGTTGGTAGGCACTGGCCCTGACCATAGAACCCCCTCTTCTGACACAACCAGAAAGCTAAGACATGCCACATTGTAAGTATTTTTTTCCTGTGGTCTATACAGTGTGTGATCACGGTTTGCAAAAAATATTTTTTTTACCATGTTTTTGTATTTTCTTTTTCTGTTTTGCCCACCTAAATAGTGTCTCTAGGCGGAGCTTAAAACCTAAATGTTATTTTCTTATCTCCTACTCAGCTGATCCATTCTGTGATGCTGCAGAAATGTGTTGTTATTTCCCAGCCTCTGTCCTATAGCTAAAATGAAGAAAGGACTGAACCCACAACCTCTTGCATCATACCATTCGCTATGTGGGCAAAGGAATAGTTTCCCCTCTTTCTTTTTCTGATTCTTTAAGTTCACTGCCAGCAAAAAAAAATGAATGATGTTGTTATATTTAAAGTGGATTTAAAGTCAACATGTACCTGTTTAAAATTCCTACCTACTTCTCTGCCAGGTTTGGAGGCTTACCTTCCTCTCTTCACTACAGACCCAGGCCCTGTGTGCCGTCCCCTGAGTCATAGAATCACAGCAGCAGCCTGACTACATCTTTAATGGCCTGCCAGCACAAATCATAAGCTTAAACCCATCATAGATCTTAGTAGCATCGTTACCCCACACAAACACAGCTATGACCCTATTCACCCACCCATCCCTGCCCCTACCCACACTGTCCATGCTACTCCTGCTGCTTTTGAGTATTATTACTTAGCTCTTCTCTTGCAGTTACTGCTGCAGCTTCTGTTAATTGTCCCTAAATTACCAAGGACAGGGGTTGCCAACCATGTTTCATCAAGTACCACTTTCTGTTTTCTAATTTTATCAAGTACCGCCTAGGCAGTCTATATGGATTATTAATCACCAAAGACCATGCTTCAAATAATATGTTTTGTTCTAATAGAGCAAATCCGGCTTGGGTAAATTATAGATGGCAACAGATCAACAGATTGGTGGTACCGATCATTGTGCAAACTTGCTGAGTGCCACCTGATAGAATCTTGAGTACCACCAGTGGTGCCCATACCACTGGCTGGGAAACCTGGGTCTAGATGTATTGTGAGGTTGTGTAGCTGCAGGGCTTTGAGCTTTGTGCCCATGCAGATGCTCTTTCTTTGCTGCCCTTTCTGTCCCCTCAGACATCGAGGGGAAGGCACAAAGTAGAGCTGTTCAACAGCTACCTAAGATGAAATTGACACAAAGCTCAGCAGCAAGTGTACTGTTTTGAAATGACCAAATATAAAGTCCTTTTTTATCTTTGCACAATAACCCAGTACTGTACTGTAATTTATGCCGTTATTTATGTCCCCCTTAGGGAATTATTTGAAAGAAAAGTCTACTTTCATGAGCTTACCCCACAGATCTCAGACCAGATGAGCCAATCTTGTCTAAGGCAACCAGCTTACCTAACCCCTTGTTCCTACAGTTGGATATGGCCTCAGTAGGAATGGTTCCTTTTGACTTCAATGGTTGCTTCTGTACAATAGGGTTGATTCAGAGAGACATAAAAAGACTTTTGTTTTTGTGTTGATCTTTTTTTTTTTAAATGTCCCCGCTCGCATATGAGTGTACGAGTGATTCTAAGCATGTATTGCAAGCCTTCAGTAAAGTCTTCGTCCGTTCATATGCCAACAAGAATGTCATTTTCCAGCTTTCGTTTTCCGTTTATGTTACTCATGTTACAATGTAGGCTTTAGTTTTTGCCCTTTTTCCATCTCCATTTCCAAATAATCTTCCAGACGAAACTCCTTACGACCTTACGCCTGCGCACTACAAACTTAACTCATTAATGTGCTCGCCTACATATTTGGTTCACTCACTTTTGCTACAATGCTTCCTTAAATCACTTCGCGGTCAGTATATTCTTGCATTTCCCACCCCTAAAACTAACCTAAATCACTTAGCGGTCAGTATATTCTTGCATTTCCCACCCCTAAAACTTACCAAAATCACTTTGCGGTCTCATTCTTCTTCCATTTCCCACACTAAAACTTACCTAAATTACTTCGCGGTCTCATTCTTCTTCCATTTCCCACCCCTAAAACTTTACCTAAATCACTTCGCGGTCAGTATATTCTTGCATTTCCCACCCATAAACTTACCTAAATCACGTCGCGGTCTCATTCTTCTTCCATTTCACACCCCTAAAACTTACCTAAATCACTTTGTGGTCTCATTTTTCTTCCATTTCCCACCCCTAAAACTTACCTAAATCACTTTGAGGTCAGGTGAATCTTCATATCTGAATTTCGCTTTTTTCATTTGTTTTGTGGTAGCCAACCCTTAATGAATGTATTTAGAAAAGTAAATGACACAGAAACACATTTTTTTTTTTTTACTGGCATTTTTATGTTGCCTTTTTTTTTTAAACTTTTTTTTTTTAAATGGAACAACTGAAAAAAAAAAAAAAAAAAAAAATATATATATATATATATATATATATATATATATATATATATATATATATATATATATTTAAAGTGTAAGTATAAAATGTTGAAATTTGGAAAAATAGACATTAAAATGTTTTAAAATATATACAATGCAATGGCAGGCCCCAGAACATTATTTTTCATCTGTGGTCCCCAACGAGTCGCGCAGCTCCGGCATCTCGCCCACCAACTGAAGGACCCTGGCACTCAGTTGTGCCACTCTGGCATGTGTGGTCCCTGTATAAAAATAGAAAAATAAATTATTTGTCGGCAAACACATGTTTAACAGCTGTGGATGGAATGTTTATTAGGTTGCAAGCTAACTCATGAGGCCATATGTCATTATGCTAAGGAATTAATCAAAGGAAGAGGCCATATGTCATTATGCTAAGGAATTAATCAAAGGAAGAGGCCATATGTCATTATGCTAAGGAATTAATCAAAGGAAGAGGCCATATGTCATTATGCTAAAGAATTAATCAAAGGAAGAGGCCATATGTCATTATGCTAAGGAATTAATCAAAGGAAGAGGCCATATGTCATTATGCTAATGCCATTGAATATGGCTTGAGGTATCTTGGGGATCATGTCAATTCCCACATACTCCAAATAATGACATTACCACTTACTTCGTTGGTGGGCGAGCTCTGCTTCGGGGACCACCCTCCGTTCTGGGACCTGCCACTGCTGGGAAGTTGAGGCTGTAGAGACATGTAAAATAGGGTCAAGTTTAATGTCTGAGTCAACACTAAGCTAATGCAGTCTCTGCTCCAGATCTTTCACCCGCTACATAATCATCTAGAAAAAGAGATTAAGGGAATCAGCTTTGCTTTTAATAGCATGTATGTGTGTGCGGTTACATTAAGAGTCACATACCAGAGGCTAATGGCTCAGTCGTTTGGGATGACTCCCTGCCCACGCCGTGACACCCCTCCTCTGTGGATAGGTCCAGGGGCTGGTCGGAGGCCGCTACAGAGGAGGGGTAGGAACGTGGCCCTGGAGATCCACCACCTTCAATTTCTGCTGCAAATTCATGCAGCACTGGCTGGCCTGTGCCCCTCCAAGTGCATCTGATTCGGTACTCCATTTTAAACACTAGAAAAGAAAAGCATTTATAAATAAAGACCTACCTTCTGTATTAGTTAAATATAGCATGCAATCGTTATGTACTTACTTGGGAAATGGAGCCTGAAAAATCGCCGCACCCGGGGCATGTGGAGTCGCTTCAGGTCCAACCAGTGCTGCATGATCTGCGTATGGGTGAAGGTGGTGTCCGTCTCCTGCTGGATCCGGGAAACGATCTCCAGGGCGACGTTCCTCTTCTCGAATGCGCTGGGCAGGTAGTCGCACTTGCGCTGAAGCATTGTCTAAAAAACACAAAATAAAAATAGCTGTTAGATGAAACTGCATACAAATATCTGTCACAATTAGATCAGTTGACTAAATGACATTCCCAGACACATTTCTAGCCTCAAACTATCCTTATAGAAGCAAGAGACTTGGTTTGCACATGTGCGCACTAACTTCTGTTTGGCACGGAGTTTAAATAACTTTTTAAAGCAACTGTTTCTCCCTGCGCTTCCTTAAGGCCTAGGCATGCATTTAGATGGCAAATCAACATCCTTACAATACACTTACACTTACAAGCATAATCAGCTCTTGTTGTTGGCGGGTGAAGATCGTGGGCGCCATGTTGATTCTTGTCCACAGCAGATAAGTAATGCCCCAGCGGTTTCCGGGTTCCGCGCGGCCGGACGAACGGCCATACACACGCGTACAAGAACGCGTAAGCGTCATACCCAGTCATTAGGATTTAAAGGGTCATGGACACACAGCACATTCTCTTTGAGATTGTCATCATGGCACCAAAAAATGGCCACACCAGCAAAGGAGGCCACCAGCAAAAGGCCAAAGTGGCATGAGGAGACTTGTTCCTCCCGTCCGACCACTCGGTCACACCAAGCTAGTAGCAAGGTGCGGGAAACGCACAGCAAAAGTGGCCACCACAAGGCGACATTGGCCACAAATCCTGGAACATCCAAAACCGCAACCAAAAGCAAGGAAGGGCCCTTAAAGAAGAAGGCACCCACATCCAATCAGCAAGGTACAACAACGTCCAAGGCCACCAAGAAGCAGAGGGCCCGAAGCCCCAGCCCCACAAACACACCCTCTCCTCCTCCCCACACAAGCACATCCCATGATAAACGGCGCTCCAGTGGCAAGGCCAGTAAGAGCAAGCGTGCCCGAAGCCCCAGCCCAGCCAGCACTGCCTCTCCTGCTCCACGTGGCAGAACATCACATGGCCAAAGTAGCACCAGTGGCAAGGCCAGTAAGAGCCAGCATGCCCGAAGCCCAGCCAGCACTGCCTCTCCTGCTCCACGTGCCAGTACATCACATGCCCAAAGTAGCACCACTTCAAAGGCCACAAAGAGGCACAAGGCCCGAAGCCCCACCCCCCTAAGCACACTCTCTCCTCCTCGGCCACATTTGCAACCGGCACAGGTAGCAACCACTGATACATATGCCACATCCACGCCTGGAAGTTCGGTGGCCAACCAGGCAAGGACCCCCAGTCCGATTGCAAGTCCAGTCCAGTCGTTTTCAAGCGTTGTGTCGCCCAATTCATCACCACAGAGCCAGCCCAGAATGTCCCCCGAATTCCCAGCAAACATAGATGAGCCAGAAGAGCAAGCATTGGGCCAAACAATGCGGCGAGGCCAGTTGAGTGGCAGGTTTGGTGAGGCACAAACTCTCGCATTGGCAAGTGGCCTCACACTCCATTATGAGCTATATGGGCGACATTCAAAATCTACAAGCAAAATGAGAAAGACCCAAATTTTGGAGGAGCTCACCAGACAGGTCAATGCAGCGGGGGACGAGATGAAAGATGTGGAGCAGATACAGCGCAAAATATCTGACCTGAAGTATGCAGCACGGAAGAAATAGAATAAATGGCGCAATCACAGGTACATATTTGAGTTTAGCATTTTGCTGCTTGTTGTATTGACCACAATGCCCAAAATTTGTTAACCTCTTTTTTTCAGCTTACAAACTGGCGGAGGCTTCCCCACCAAATTACAGTATACACAAACTGAGGAGATGGTGCTGGCATTAATACACCCCGTCGCATTAGAAGGCCTCTCTGGAAGATGGGACACGGATATCCATACCATTCCTGCAGGTTAGTAATATTTGTTTCCTGCAGGTTAGTAATATTTGTTTGAATGTGAACTATTGTAAACGGGTGAAATGAGGCTCACAGGCAGATATGAACACATGCCCCTAGGGAGTGGCTTTTAGGGGAGGTTACTGTTTTAGCTGGGTGTTATATGTCTGAGGAATGGTCATTTAAAAGGTTTGCAGCCCATACACGACCTTAGACAGTATTTATGGTCACTATTAAACTCTTAAAGTTACCAAAGCACTGCCTGTTATGTGAATATAGTCAATCATAGACAACACTCACTTCTTTGTCTTTATACCACTTGGGTTGTAGCTGTGCTTTGGTCAGACAAACTTGATCTGGGGTCAGGGAAAGGTCTACATAGGAAGAATGCCCAGCAGCATACTCTGAAGCCAAATGCTATTTACAAGCTGACTGTGGGCCCCTAATGCACCATTTTGGATGTGTTAAGCCTCATAACATGCAGTACATGCATGTTTGTAGTATTTCAGGTGACCAATCTGTATTTACAGGTTGAGGCATACATATAAGAGATACTGACATTCATAGTGAAGGTCACCTTGGACCATTGGAGGAGTTGGCATTCCTGCTTGGCCACGTGTTTTTTAAACCATATGTAGTAATCCAGCTCATCAATGGATTTGTGTGTTTACGTGCCTTTTACTTTTAAACCCAGCCCAGCATCCACCTCTGCAAGTGTGGGAGCCTCCTCCAGTTTGAGCACGCCGTCTATATCCCTGCTGCCTAGGACCCAGGAACAGATATATAGGGTAAGTGGACTTTGATGAAACTGCTGATGCATGTGAATGCACATGACTAATTTGCCTAACAAATATATTTAGGGCCCAAACTGAAACATTTTTTTCACATGTCCCAACAGACCCACACACTGATGGATGAAATCCAGGAGATGGAGGAGGAGGAGGATGCCAGCTTGATGGGACCTTCTGAACTGACCCCCCTGGAACCTAATTTGCCACTGTCCCAGCATGCTATTGCACCAAATCCTCTGCAGCAGAGGGAAGCTGGACGCATGCTGCCAGCCAATCATAGACAACACTCACTTCTTTGTCTTTATACCACTTGGGTTGTAGCTGTGCTTTGGTCAGACAAACTTGATCTGGGGTCAGGGAAAGGTCTACATAGGAAGAATGCCCAGCAGCATACTCTGAAGCCAAATGCTATTTGGCCTGGGCAGCAGGCTTTTGGCAGGTGACTCAACGAACAACAGAGCAGATTACTGCACAATTCGAGATTTTCAATAATACATTAACCAACATGCTGAATTTAGGACAAGCAACAGCCAGATGGCTGAACAAATGGCCAACTTAACCACACAGATGGCAGAACAAATGGCCACCTTAAATGCAAACTTCACTGCCATGCTAGATGCATTTTGAACTAGCAACAGACAGATGCTTGACCTGTGGCAGATTCTGAATGACACATATGCCCAGGTGTTGGGCAACCTCCAAGGCCCAACACAACCTTATTATGGGCAACATCACTTTTAAGATCTATTTCACCTGGATCTGCCCGTGGTGGGCAGCAGGCTTTTGGCAGGTGACTCAACGAACAACAGAGCAGATTACTGCACAATTCGAGATTTTCAATAATACATTAACCAACATGCTGAATTTAGGACAAGCAACAGCCAGATGGCTGAACAAATGGCCAACTTAACCACACAGATGGCAGAACAAATGGCCACCTTAAATGCAAACTTCACTGCCATGCTAGATGCATTTTGAACTAGCAACAGACAGATGCTTGACCTGTGGCAGATTCTGAATGACACATATGCCCAGGTGTTGGGCAACCTCCAAGGCCCAACACAACCTTATTATGGGCAACATCACTTTTAAGATCTATTTCACCTGGATCTGCGCACATCTATCCTGTACATCCCCACTTTATTTACCTGTCTGGTGAGCGCTACCAAGATTGCCTTTTTTATGGCTTTGCTGGTTTGATTTTGAATGTCGCCCATGTAGCTCATTAGAGTGCTGACATACCCCACTAGCCAATGCCTGAGATAAAGCCTCACTGAAGCGGCCGCTCAAGCTGCCACGCTGCAGCCTTGGGCCTAATGAAACTGTGGCTGGCTCATCCTGTTTGTTGGGGGACATTCTTGGCTGTGAAACAACTACATTTGCCCATGGCAAAGATTGGACTGGCATTAGGACTGGGGGTTATTGTTTGGGTGGCCCACTAACTTCCAGGCGTGGATGTGGCATAGGTATGGCTGCTTTCCACCTGTGCCTGTGGCAAATGTGGCCAAGCAGGAGAAGGTGTGTATGTAGCCCTATGTATTCCTGGCCAAATATTCCCCTGCAAATGGTTGATCCCTATGTATGTTTATGTTATTTGGCGGTGATACTTCGGCCTGGAGTGCATTACTTTACAACTCCTGGATGTGTCCAATTGCTAGGTGCCATGAGTCTGCACCAATGTATATTTCTGTTTTACTATGTATGTACTTTAAATCTGCGAATGCCCTTCAAATCTAAATTTGCATATTTCCATAAAATATATGGAATGTGACTTTAGCTGTTGTTGACTAAGTTGATGTATTAATGTTTGTGTTATTTTGAGATTACTGAAGGTTTTTAAAAACAAATATGCGAAAATAAACTGCATGAGGCTCAGATCATGTGTCAATTTTTTAGTAATTAATGCATTACTAATTTTTTTAACAAAAAAAAAAAAAGCCTTCACAAAGGCAAATCAAAGTCATAATCACAAATTAACATCAGCAAACAAAGCAAAACCAAATTAGGCAAAATAGCCGGTGATTAAGTTGGCCTGCATGGCTTGGCCAGAGGCACTAGGTTTGCCAATGTAATGGTCATCTGCCTCCTGGCTGGGTGGAGAGGGGGGCAGATCCACATACCGGGGGACACGCTGCATGATGGCAAAGTTATGCAGGACACAACAGGCCAGGATTATGTCGATGACCTTGTTGGGGTCATACTGGAGTGCCCCCCGGTATGGTCCAAACACCAAAAACGGGTTTTTAGCAGGCCAAAGGCCCTCTCGACTACGGCCAGGTCTTTCTGTGTAAGCAATTGTAGGCCTCCTGGGCCTCATTCTGTGGCCGAAGGATGGGCGTCATGAGCCAGGGAAGAAGCGGATAGCCGGAATCCCCTGAAAGAATAATAAAATACTTACATAAATTACACATTCCAAACAACAATATTTTTTTAAGCCGTCATTAACCCTGAATAAGAGCCTATCATATATGTTATCCACACCCAGTACATACAGATTGCTCACATTAAAAAAACATCCTACCAGCATCTACTGCATGTTATAAGCCTTTAAACATCCAAGATGGTGGCTCAGGGAATATCAGGCAGCCTGCAAACAGGAAGTGGCTTCTGACTGTGCTGCTCTGCATTCTGGGATTTCTGACCTTTTCCGGACACCAGCTCTGCTCTGTCTGAGCAAAGCACAGCTATAACCCGCCCCCTGCACTTTATCCCGCTCTCCTCTCCTTAGTAAGTGTGATGCATCTGAGCAAAGATGGCGCCGACCCTATCCTAAAGTCATGAACAGAATTGCAGCCCAGTGGGGGAAAGAATAATAAGTAAGTTCCTAAAAACTAGAAAAATATTAGGTGGAAATTCTGGGGAATCAGTTTTTAAGGGTTTGTGCTTTTCTAAAGATCATGGTTAAGGTCCGATTTAACATGTCATCAAGGGGTAAAAACAGCCATAGGTTCAGACATGGCTCATCAACTATATTCATAGGCATACAGTGAAAAGGGAATGACGTAATTAGAGGAAACTTACCAAGGAGCCATCCACTTGATAATTCTCCAGACTCAAACCGACGGTACAATCCAGATCTTCGCAAGATGTACGCATTATGGGATGAGCCTGGAAACCCGGCGAGCACGCTAAGGAACCGCATGTCCGGGGCCACCACTGCTTGCACATTCAGTGAGTGGCCCATTTTGCGGTTCCTGGAAGGAAAAAGGAAAAAAATAAAAATTTTAGCAATCACAGGGACAATTTACAAGGAGAGATTAATAGATATTTACAGTTTGCCTAAACTATATAACAAAATGACATAAACTTACCTATAGATGTACTCGTCGGCTGCGGGAGGGACCAATCCAACTGGGTGCAATCGATCGCACCCATGACGTTGGGCATGTTGGCGATATTAAAAAACCCCAACTTAAGCGCGTTCCAGGTTACCATGTCGTCTGGAAATGAAATATATTTTGGACTAATGGTAGCCATGCCATCCAAAAACTTGGATAGCGCGCGGCTCAGCGTAGACTGGGACATCCCCACGGAGAGGGCACCCAGCCTCTGGAACGAGCTATTCACCAAAAATTGCAGGCAGCCAAGCATCTTGGTCATACCTGAAATTGCTTGCCTCTTTCTTGTGGTGCGGGCTAACCATGGCCGCAGCTCGCTATACAACTTATGGAGGGACGCGCAGTTAAGTCGGGTCAGCTCGAACAGCTCAACATTATGCATGCGATCGATATGCATGCGTCGCGGGGGCAATCTGGCCTTGGCCCTGCTGACACATGTAATGCCCTGGAGCTGAAGGCGCTCATATTCCTCCACAAAGCCGCAATACATGGTCAAAA
Source organism: Gastrophryne carolinensis (assembly GCA_027917425.1). Lineage (NCBI taxonomy): Eukaryota > Metazoa > Chordata > Amphibia > Anura > Microhylidae > Gastrophryne > Gastrophryne carolinensis. The sequence continues at coordinate 170,178,228 of CM051236.1, forward strand.
GCAAGCAAGCCAAGTGCAAAATGGTCCCATAAGTGGATCGCAAATGAAACCGTTTCATAGGGCTGTGGTTCCTCGGCAATCAGCTCTCTGAATGAGACGCAAGCCCATCCCAATAACGTAAGTTATCTGAACGAACACAAAATATCAGATTTGGATGCGAAAATGATCAAAAGTAACGCAAATGATCAGATTTCGATCCGTCCATCGAAAGCACAAATACGCATTTGCGGGAACGAACATACGCATGGAAAAAGAAATGTAAAAAGCAAAAAAAGACCAAACAGACCCAAAAACATACACAGACACATGCAAAAGTCCAGGCGAATGTGTCTCTGAATCGAGGCTAATGCTACTAAGTCAAGGTGGGCGATAAACAATGTTAGAGTGGGTGGCAGGTAAGTAGGTCACATTGGTCTGGGGTCTGTGGGGTACATCCATGAAAGTTCCAGTGGGTCCCTTTGCATTGTGTAACATGCTACAACATGTCATGTCACCCTTCAGCATTGCTGCCACCTATAGCTTCTTTTCGGCTGCTTATTAACCTTATGTCCTAACTGCTCTGCCTTCTCCACTGTCATAAATCATCCCCTAGTTCTCATCACCATCTCCTTGGCCACTGTTCCTTGTTGACTTCTCCACTGCCAACAGTAACCCTCCGCTAGTGACTAGTCTTGAGGCCAGCCATGAACAAGTCTGCACATGGGTCAATTTAATTTCAACTGTTATAAAGAACTCTTAGATAAACCAGTCATGGGAATAAATTAATTGTGTATCATTTAAATGAAATTAAAAGTTTTAGATGATCAAATAGGAGCTAAAGTTATGCCCATTACAAATATTTACTGCAAGCAGTTTTGTGTTACAAAAATAAGTAACACAAAAAAACAAAGATGGGACAGAAAGAGAGAGATTTTATTGTTAAAGAATAAAAGTTTATTAGATAAAACAAAATAAATGAAAGTGCACACTGTGGAACGGCATCATACAAGTCAACTCTAATAAGATATACTGGCTGCACAACAATAATGCAATACTACAGTTTTTGGTCGAATTTTATGTGAAAAGTATTATTACATGGATATGCTTTGCCAAAAAAACACATAAAAAATCACCTAAACTAAATGATGTATGTTGTATATTGGGCCTGATTTATAAAAGCTGCACAAGTCTAATGTATGCAAGACCAGCCATGTGCGCGACAGACAAAACCTGTAGTATGTAAACTGTTTTACCTTCAGTACACTTGATCACTAAAGAATTGGCTTATTTACTTCACCTCGAACCTGTGCCGGGAAAGGAGTTCTGCAATTGGCCACCGCCATGTTCGCGGCCTCAGCGCCAGCCACCAGAATGCCATGACCCGCCAACATGTGTGCTGCCGGCCAATCGTGGGACTCTTGGAGTCTGAAAAGCGTCATCTATATGTGGCTTCTGTCAAAGGACAGAGGAGGCTCAGAAGTGTCAAAAAGGCTGCAGCAATCAGAGGCAGATGGCAAGACAACTCGCATTAACTCTCAAGTTCACCTGAGGCTTCCCTTACCTATTATTAGTGCAGTGTTTCCTTAATGCATTTGGAATGCATGCCCATGGATGCCGGGGATATACAATGCTCTAACAAAATTCTCAAGAGTAGGGGTTCCCAACCAGTCGTATGATTACCGCTAGTGGCACTCGAGATCCCTTCAGGTGGTACTGGTGGTACTTAGTCAGGTTGCTGGTTGCAGACTGACCTGTACTGACCTGACCTGTACCCCAGCCTGATCTGCTGCTATCTATAGTTTACCCAAGCCAGGTTTTATCCAAAACTACAAAACTTTTCAAAAGTTGATTAAAACAATGTGTGTGCATTTGGTACATTTATATGGTTGTTTATGTAACTTTTATCACTGTTTAAGCTGCTGACATCCAGGTACCTGGTGAAAAAAGGTAGGGAAACCCTGTTCTAGAGCACACTAAAGTTACTGACAGGTGGGTTTTCAGACCTGTTCATTCATCTGTTCTCAAATAATGAAGTACAGTTTTTTAAATTAAACATGTAATACAATTTAAGTCACAATAAAAGGATTTTGTCATTGAACATGAAAGGGATTTTCTAGGCATGAGTTAGTTGCAACTTGGTGCTCTGGAATTCAAGTTTGATCTAAGTTAACATCTGCAAAACAAGTTGCTCCATGGAGCCATACAATTAGAAACAGATCAAGTGCTGCTAAATTCATGTTTTCATGACTTTACTCCATTTACTTTACTTAAGTCCACTTTCCATGGCATTTATGAAAGTGTATTTTTGTGCCAGAAGGAAGTCCTAAAGCTTATCTTATCTTTTAGGGAAGCAGTTTTCACTACCTGCAATAAGAAAATAACATTAACAGTTACTACTAGTGAAGAACAGTCCAGGAGGGCAGGTGCACACTTACCTTGAGTATGTCGGGTGCCAAGGCCGCAGTGGCGCCGCTTTACAACAAGTTAGATAAAGGGCCAGCACACCAATAGTTAAATCAAATAGACTTGTATTAAATGATATCCAGCAAGATGAGGTATATACAGACCATTCAGCTGCATCAAAGTCCATAAGATAAGGTAGGTGATAGCAGAACAATGTCCATAAGCCGACGTTTCGGGGGTGTAAAAAACCCCCTTCCTCAGGGCAGACAAACAACAGTGGCAAGACCGCAGCTTGCCTTTTAAAGGTCAGAGGTGCTGTAATTACCACCTGACGTGATATGACGTCAGAGGGTCAAACTGTAGCACACTAAATGGACAAAAAACACAAATTGTTAATCAAAAGAATGAAAAATACTCACCAAGCCGTCGGAGCGTGCCACTGAGACCGATCACATAGTGACCGGCAACGTTCCTGTCTGCCCAGGAAGGGGAGATGACGCTGGGCTCCAAATCTGCCCAGTAACTGGTGACAGGGCAGCAGGGGCGACCGGATAGGCCGCGCCTGCTATCCGTCATCAAGCTCGCAGGGGCAGACGTCACCCTTGCAAGGCGTCCGCTGGCATGGAAACCATGTCAGCGGCGCCCTCTCCAGTGACCCTGCGCCGTCAGCTCACCTTACCAGCGGTGAGAGCTATAAGCTCCCGGCCTGGTCGTTACAAATAAAGCATTTACGTTGTGGCAATCATATTTTAGGAAGAAGAAGAGAAGGAGTAAAGGAAAGGGGGAGAAAGAACGTGAGAGAAAAAGGAAAAAGGGGGAGCGCGTGAGAGAAAGAAAAAGAGAGAAAGAGAGAAAAGAAACGAAGGGGATGCACGCAGCAGAAATGAGCTGTGAGCAAAAAGGGGGGGGGGAAGGTAGAGAACCAAAGGAAGGGACGCAGAAGAAAAGAGAAAAGGAAGAGCTTGTGACTAGAGGGGAACGGAGACATAAGAAAAGGAGCTGAAGAGATAAATAGGAATGGAAGGGAACGGTCAAAGGTAAAACAATAGAAAGACACAAGGTGTAAACATACCAAGGGAAAACCACAGCTCACTCAACCTTACACATACCCAGAAGCAGTGTTCTGTGTGTACAAAGCTCAATTCTCTCTTCTTGTAGATCTGTAGGGACAACAAAAAATGTTCCCCCCAATGATAAATACAACAGGAGGATAGGAACATGGCAGGTTGCAACAATAGTATGAGTCAAAGGGCTCTCTGATAGGCTTTTGATGGCAACTATGTTATTTCTGGGAGAAACTGAGTGGCATAAAATGGGAGATCAGACAGCTAGAGGATTTATTGGTAGTTAGACTGACAGAAGGAAAGAAACATGGTAGGAACACAACCCCCTCAGTAGCTGGTGACCCAGTGGATTTCTCACTAAGAGGTCTAAGAAGGAGCACAAGGGAAACAATGCTATGATGGGCAGCTCAGGAAGCCTTACTCTAGGATCAGACAATGCACAGGGTAGCTCCTAAATAATCCTGCGCTGTACCCCTCTCTGTCCCCTTGCCACCCTTGCATCTGGCTCACTCACAGGAACACACCCTACCAGCAGGTTAGCAGGCTTCCTGGTCTAGGAGCAGCCTGGCATCTTCTTGACATGGACCTTACTGCCTGCTTGTGAATTCTTCTATGCTGCTTGCCATTGCTAATTGTGGAACAACCTATACTCCAAAAAAGTTGGGCCTATCCCCATCTGTGCTGCACTTTTTGGCGTGTTTCTGTAAGGGTTCTCAGACCTTATCTTCTCTCCCTGAAAAAAAAGACCTTTGGAGGAGTTTCACTGCTTCAAGTAGCTCCAGCCTGCATGCCTCCACAGCAGGGTATAGATCTTGGTTTAAAGATGCCAATAACAACAGATAGCAGGTAGTACTTCCATAAAACTCTTTGCTAACATAAGAAAAAATTAAATAAAATTATAGATCAGCATCTTGAGGACACAATTTTGGCATACAAAAATATGCATTTACAGTTCAAGACTTTGGCTATGATGGTTATTAGTCTACCATTGAAGGTATTATGCAATTCCTTACACCTTTTCTCGATTTTTGAGATTACCTACATGTTTTATTCATTATTTTTTATCTATGAGGCTATTAGCAAATTGTGTGTTTCCACAGAAGCCCATGTTATTGTTTTCTGTTCCTCAGTATCTTCAATAACTGTACCCTATCCAAGATACATTTGATGTTTTCAGCCTCTGTTACCAACTCATTGAGGGTCATGATAATTATTGAGTGAAGCAAGCTGGGTGCACATTTGGGTGTGAATTGTAACCTGCATCTCATTGACCTTTTCAACTTTTACAGCTAAAAAAGTGCAATAAAAATGTTTGTCTTATTTTTCTCACAGAAAAAAATCACCTTTAACTGCAATAGGGTACATAATTCAATGGGGTAAAGGTACTTTTTTGAATATTTAGAATACTCAGCACCTGACTTTCAGCGTCAAACTTTCAAAAAATTAGCCTTACCTCATAGAAAAAAATATGTACCCTACCTGTAAAAATACCACATCACAGGTACAGGGGATTTTTTGTGTTAAAATAGAACAAAAACATGTTATTACATTCATTTTTGTGAGTTAAAGGGACTCTAAATCCAACTGCAAAAATAAGCCAACAAGCAGCTCACCAGATGCCTTTCCACGTGCCTCTCTTCCATTTCCTATAGCGTAGGGTAGCAGCAGGGGCAGGGATCCGAAGTTTGCCCTTATTTCAATTTTTAACTCCAAAAGCACGCAAAAAATAAGTTTTACAGCCACCTTGTCGCTTGTGCTCTCAGTGTGAGCGAGCAATGCAATCCACAGTGGTACCACTGCTGTCTCTGACTACACAGCAAAGTATGGCCAAGACTCAAGTATCTGCACCAGGACATGCCCTTCTCAGCTCAACCACAAACCTAGGAAACTGAAGCAAGTAAATGAGTTTCGTCTAGAATACATGAGTTATTTACATACAATCAGAGATTTTCAGCTGTTTTGAAATGGCTTATTATTTGCTGTATCTCAATGTGGATAAGGTGGGAGAAAGTTAGTGTGTGTCTGGACAGGGACCTTAAAGTTCAAAAGCTCTCCAAGAAATAAGTTTCAAAATCCTGGATTTTTACTGTATGGGGTTTTGGTCCCTCCCCTTGGGGCATCCTGCAAGATTTTATATGTTTTAAATGCATTGTATTATTTAAAACGTATATTTTAACTACAGATTTTTATGTTGTGGTAGTTTCATAAATCAAGCTTAGCCATAAAGGAAGATGCAGCTGGGGGGAGTGACCTCTGGGTTGAGCTATTGGGGAGCTCCTGGTAAGGTAGGAGCTTGTCAAATTCCTGTAATCCACTTTTATCCATGATGCGCTAGGTTATTGTTCTCATAAAACAGAATGTTGTTTTTGAGGAGCCATGCTAAGGGCAGCCATTTACTCGGGCACTTCCTCCAGAAGGGGACAGAGTTTCATAATATTTATTGTGTTTAATTGTAGTGGGTGCAATCTTTATTGTATATCTGTGAACTAAGTACAAACACTCATAAAATACTGTTTAAAAAAACATAAGCAGATGCGTTTAATTGCTTTCTATTTATCAATGTTTTTGTTGTACTTAGTAATCATATAATACAATCAGCCTGATTCAGAGCCTGCCTGTGAATGCCCTGCTGGCATCTAAGGCAACCCATGTAGTCTGCATGCAGTCTGTATGTCCTTGAACATACTTACCTTTGTCCCCCCCTGCGTGCATCCCATGTAGTCTGCATGCTCTTGCACGTACCTTTGTACCTTGGTTGCTATGTTGTCTGCTTCTACCCACTGTTACTCACCTACTACTTCGGCCACCTTCTGTTTTAGTGTCCTGTTTTACACCACTTTATGAAGTAGTATACAAAACACACCCCCAAGCAGCATATAACATTAAAACATCAGGGGAGGTTTCAACCCCACCAGACCGTTCTCCCCCCTTCCGGCTTCACAATTAGGCATTTACTCGCCATTTTCTGGGTTCCCCCTGATTTCAGGCGACTTCCCGATGGACGGCGCCATCTTGCATCACATCAGGCACTGCGCGCAGCCCCTGATCTTGCGCCTGTGCAGAGCCCATGAAGGGGATGCAATGGAGCCGCACTAAATCTTGCAAGACTTTGAGGAGCTGCGAGATCGCCATGGGACATTGGCGAGCATGGCTAAGACTATAAGTAGAGGCTGATGGGGGAGGGGGAATCATCTCCTTTTTATTTTAGGTCCAATGTTTCTCTTGATTTTTTAACATTTAGTTTTTTTACTAACTTGTTTTTTTTTTAATAAAATAACTACATTTTTTTAATTATGTAAACTTTTTGTTGGGACCAACATGGCACCGGCAAAGAGAAAAAAATCTACATTACCACTTGTTTGTTCATATGTGTGATTGTATATGCATGCACATTTTTACATACTTATCCAAACTGGTTGAGGCATACTTCTAGGGGGCCACCCTCCTCTGCGGCGTCATCTCTTCTTCAGGGTCTGTAGAAAAAAAGAACCTGAGTTAGTATTTATGGGCATGTGTTGTTTGTGTAATACTTGGTTATTGTTCTGCTATACTGTCTTGACACCTACCTGAGTCTTGCGACGCTTCCGTATCGGGTGGCCCCATGACTGCATACTCACCCTCTAATGATTCTGTAGGGACAGAGAAGCACAACAAGTTGTGGACGACTCCAAGCCTAACACACCCTCCTCTTCAGCATGCTCCACGGTGGTGGTAGTGCTGAATCCGCGGAGGAAGAGGATGTTGGCAGGGTTCAGGGCTGCCGCTTTACACCCAAACCCTGTCTTATGGGCCCACTGACCCCTCACCTCTGGGTGGGCTTGATCCACAGCAAGAACTCCCCAGCCACAATCAAAATATAATGTTGTAAAACATGTAACTCATAACCTTGATAGCTCCCCTTCTGTGTTTAAATCTACTTATCTGTGAAGTTCTGGCTGTAGAACCTCCCCACCCAGGGCCACTTTCGCTGTTTGAGGTCTAACCAGTGCTGTATTATTTGGGTGAAGGTGTAAGGCAATGTCCCCTCACCACTCACATGGCCTGCCACTTCCTCTGCCAAAATCCTTTTTGCATGTGTGTTGGGCTTGAAGTCATATCTATGCTCCATGAAGTTGTACAAAGAAAAAAAAGATGTGCATTGTTAACTTATGTCCTCTATTTTGGTTCTCTTTAGCTCCACATGCCCCTGCCCCTTTAAATAATTTTCTGGGACAGTGCAAGCCCCCAAGCCTCAGATACGCTAGTGTATGCCAATGCTACCCAAGTTAACTCTACCATCCCACAGCAGTAGCAGATTGAAAGTGCAGATGCACTTAGGCCAAAAGGTGCACATAACTCTCCACTCCACTCCTACTGTTGGATAGGGTTCTCTGACCGCGGCCAGCAGCAAGACGAAGCCAGCTCTCCCATCCCACAATAGTAGCAGATTGCTTAGAAATGTCAAACATAAATCACTTGGGCACCACTGAGTCCCATACAAAAATGCCAAAGTGGTCCATGTGACAGCAAAGTGGGTCTGTAACATTGGAAGGCCAGGCCTTCACCATTACTGTGGCGCCATGTCCCCTGGCTCATATTTTGTGGCCACTGTCACCTGTTGGCCCTTTGGCAGGAGTGTAATGCGGCACACATGTGAAGGCGATATATCATAATTTCCTCCTGGTGCTCACAGGTGAACATGGCAGGTGCCATGTTGGAGCTTAGAATATTGTCTTTATGATGCACCCCTGTGCCGAGGCGCACAAGTACTGACGCTCCCTGGCAGACCTCAGATGATGCCCATGTAGCCTATAGGTTGTTGGCGCCTGTTATGATTTAATAAACCAAATTGTTTCCGCCACAAATTCCTATTCAATTAGGTATAAAAGTGCAGATGAGGCTTAGATTCTCTTGCCACTGCTGATTTAGGAGCTTACTATGCCACACCACAGCCCCCAGAGCTAGGAACACAGGCATGGGCAAGGTATGCATAGCACCCGGTAAGGGTACCACAACCCAATCCCAAGGCCCCACCATTCCTCCCATAGGCAATCCCCTGCTGGCTCCCACACTACCCACTCTGAGTGGGTCATGCATATCAGTGTGAGGCAGCAGCAGTGGGAAACCCACGCTCAGAGCTCCCTGGCCACCCAGCAAAGCCCACCACATTACACCCACAGAGCCCGGGAGCCCTGTGCAGACTTCAGTGTGGTTCCCAGAGAGGAATCTACAGTCCAGCCCCATGCAGAGTCAATGGCAGAGCAAAAGGCACACCAGTGGAGTTGCAGCTGGGCTTGCTGGCTCCCCAGCCAGTAGCCTGCGATCCAGCCCTTCTAGCCCTGGTAGTGCCCACAGTGGCTCACCCTCCACCCAACACACCACCCAGCAGACCCCAGCATTGTGCAACCAAACTGGTCACAAACTCACCAGGGGCAAGCTGAGTGGACGGTTTAATGACGCCCAGCTGAAAGTCCTGATGGATGGTGTTTTAGCAAATTATGACCATGTGACTGGGTCATGGTCCAGCTCTACCTCCAAACCATTCCAGGAGCAGATGTGGACAGATATTGTCCGCAAAGTGCGGGGTCTGAGCCCCAAGATGCTAAGCAGGCCAAAAAGAAATGGGACGATCTAACAATGGTTGTCCGGAGGAAAATCAGCACCAGATGGGCTGAGGGGTAAGTGCTGAGTGAGCAGAGGGATGTTTTGGCATTATACATTCCATCACTCTCCACATTATAATTTTTGATTTTTGTAGGTTGCAGATGGGCTCCAAAACACATGCCAAGGAGTGGGTTGCAGAGGTTCTGCATCCCAACACCTATCAGGGGTTGTTGGGGACCTGCAACACTGATTGCCGGCATGTGCCCACCAGTGGTAAGAGTTGACTGCAATATACAGAGTGGCACAGGGGGTTGGGGGAGGAACCCAAGCAAAATACAGCAACATGACTATCCACGGGCACGTCCAAAGTTGGAGGGCTGGTCTGGGATACACATGGTGGGCCAAGTAACACACAAATGTTGTGGGCAGGTGTTTTGATGTAAGGCATTTAATTCACAGCATTAGTTAGTTTGGGTCCCACATATATGTGGTGCCCAGGGTGTAACCCTGGTGGAGTATTGGAAGTCCATTCAAGTTATGCTTGACCTGTGGTTTTGCAGCAAACAACCAGCCAGTAGCTACCACCGTTCAAGAGGAAACCCCTTGTGCCAACAGCTGCACCTTCTGCCGTGGCTGCCCTGGACCCACTATGAAGGCCATGGCCACACAGAAGGCACCCACCCAGTGAGGGGAGCACAGACAGTGATGTGGTAATTGTGTGTCCGTAATGAACCAAGGGAAAGGTGGAGGAGGGGCCACATAGAGGGACCCAATAATGAATGATTTTCTTTCTCAAACACAGACTGCACCTCTAATGGATGCAATACAGGGGCTTGTGGAAGACAGCTAGGAAAGTGTGGACCACAGCCTGAATATTCTGCTGACGTCTCATCCAGCTGCTACAACACCGGCTGCTGTGACAAACCCCACCTCCCCCAACCTTGACCCATAACAGCAGTTTGGCAAAAGCAGGCACACCACCTCCATCGAGGGGTTGGGAGGAAGCCAGCCCTGCCTGTACCCAGGCACCAATTGCCTTTGTTAAAGTGGTGCCAAATCATGGAGGCAAACTGGCAGGCCAATAGCCACACTTTTAGATGCAACTCCACCCACTATATTAAAGTGCTGCACCATACCACCAGGAAGATCCAGGAGGGCATGGATGCAGTGGGGGAGGAGCAGCGGTGCCACAACAAAATGGTGGAGGCACTGCTGGTGGGGCCAACCAACAAAATGCTAGTATGCACCCACTGTCTGAGGCATGCCAACCAGAGAGTGTAAACCAGGCCACGTGACCTTAATCTTGGCTGATGGACTTTTGGGGGGAAATCTTTGTTTTTTGCCAAGAGGCAAACATTTATTTTGCTGAATTTTGGGCAGTATGTTGCCCATGAGCCACCCATAGAGGGGTGCATTGTAGATATATCCCCTAAATAAAAGACATCAAACATCCACTTGTTTTGGCTGATTTAATTGCACATACCAAAATAGAAAAGGGAGAGTAAAAAAAAACCAAGGCAAAATAGACAGATACATCAACACAAATTAAGAAAAAGGACCATGATGATTTGAACAACCTTGTCAGGCTTGTATCAGAAGGCGCCCCCTGTGTGGTCCAGACACCAAAACCACATCTTCAATTGGCCAAAGGCGCTCTCCACAACTGCCATAGGGGAGACCGGGCCTCATTATAGAGCTCCTGGCCATCTGTCTGGGGCCTTCAAAAGGGTGTCAGGAGCCATTGAAGCAGGGGATAACCCGAATCACCTAAAAGGACATAAACAAAACAAAATTAACACCAATTAATGACCAAAACACACAAACAGCATAAAACAAATCCAAAATGAAACCAGTGGGAAACACATTTTGTATGAGGCAACAATTTAGTGTTGCCTAAGGCTAACCACTGAGCAATCAAGCAAGACAGAAGGCAGTATGCATGGCCAAGGGGTTTTATTAGCTACAGGGAGCAGGGTAAACTTAACTAGCCACATGAGCACAGTAGTAGTGATTTAGGGCATGGATAAAACTACAAACATCCACAACAAAGTATCAACACAACAAAAAAGGGCAGATACCTTTACAGTGGATAAAACAGTGGAAATGCAATGCTAATAATTGACATGCAGAGCCAACAGGGAGCAGGGCAACACGGACCACGTGTGTGCAGTCAATGGTGCTCATGATATTTGGCAATGTTTTAAAAACCCAACCTCACCGTGTTTCAGGAATCATCAAGGGACTCCATCATTAATGCATATGGCAGTTCCCACTTGCAAAAAGAGGACCTAATTTTGAACCAGAAATGTATAATTTCTATAGGGCTGAAAAGCGACAAATCAGGGCTGAGAATCAAGTGCAGGGTAAACCCGTATAAATACATTTGCACAAACAAAAAATCATCAACCTGAATAATATGGCAAATACTTGGATCGACATACGCATATAAAGTCCTGCAAAACAGCCAATTCAGACAAAAAAATGGCACAGAATCACAGAAAATAGGACTTTAATGTCATTCCCGCATGTGGAAATGCGTGCGAGAGAGGCTTTGAATCAGGTGGATTGTCTCTGAGCTGTTTTCTTTATTCAGTCCTAGAATTATATCTGTCGTTTCCACAAGACACTTTACAGCCACTGCCCTTTTGTTTGCTTAGGTAATCAAACATGATCCTGATGAAAATACCTCATAGTAATTGCATCTAATTTAAAAGTACTTTTTCATCAGCTTCTGTCTTTGATTTGATTCAAGATTTTTTCTCATTAGGATTCACCAAACATATACACATGAATAAAACCAGCAAAATAATGAAGCCACACTAGAGATTAATCTGCCTTCTTGAAAGAAACTGTAATAGGCACACTATTAACAGGCCATTCATTCTTTCAAAAGTAATGTTAATTCTGCTGGTTTTCTACACAGAAAAAGAAAATGTGTGCACAAGTTCAATTTATTGTAAACATTTAGAAGTTTTAAATACATCAGCCTGGCAAAGATTAAAAGGCAGCCTAACCCTTGGTGATTACTTTTCTGAAAATAAAACAAGTCGCATACATCTCTCTATTTAAGCACATATTCTCTGACACATACTGGGCTCAAAGTTACCAACAAGTCATTTAACTCCAGTTTGTTCTCTTTCAATTGTACTTTTTCCCAAAATCAATTGCAGTGAATTGATTGGTTATTTGGAGTAAAGTTTGATTAGAGTTAAAGAAAAGATTATTTTTATTCTTGCTCAAATGTACATGATTTGCCGATACAGTATGGAATGTTAAAACATGAGTTATAACACATTGGAGCATATCATTAAAATGGCAAACAAAGGAAACTGCACCAAAAGTTAATAGCAGTCTTTTTCAGAAATGTAGCATATAAATCCCTTAAATCCTATAGAAAATAAAGTGTCTTCTGTAGGACACATAATACCCTCAAAATATTTTAGTTTTTAAACATCATATAAATAAAATCTTATAAAAATTTCACTTATCAGAATGTGAATGTATGTATGAATGTATGAATATATTACCTCGATTACTCTACCCCATCCAGGGGTTGCCCATTCCCCTACCTTCCTCCTTTCTGAACGATATTCGCTCGGAATTTATAAAATTTGTGTGGGGGGGCAAGAGTCCAAGAATCGTGCACCGCACGCTCACCTTGCCGAAGGTGAGGGGGGGAGTGGGACTCCCCGACATCAAAATGTATTATGCGGCTGCCCACAGAGTAGTGGACAAGTTGCTCATGGACCCAGGTGAGGATATTGTGCTCAACTATGTTGCGGCATGGGAGGCTTATCTTAAGGTTACCCTTCCACCAACCCAAGTAAGGAAGATACTCGAGCTGTCACAACATTCGTCAATCAGCAATTTATACCAAGAGACAGGTTACAAAAGTCGGTGGTACCGGGTACCCCAGGCATTGCATCGCCTCTACCCATCAGTGTTCCCCCTCTGCTGGAGATGTGTGAGGAGCCAAGGCTCCCTCCTACATATCTTCTGGGAGTGCGAGAAGATAAAGCACTTCTGGGAAGACATTGCAAAATGGATTGGTAAAATAACGGGAGAACCCATCCTTCTCTCGCCGGAGACCCTCCTTCTACATTCGGTAAGCGGATCAATCGGGAAATACAGGAAATCCCTCCTCATCCACTTGGTGAATGCGGTTAGGGCATGCATACCAGCCTGATGGAAGTCCCCCTCTCAGCCCTCCATTGGTGATTGGATACGGAGGGTGGAGGACATCAGGCGAATGGAGGACCTGACAGCCACCCTCAGGCTCGCGGAGGAGAAACATTGGCGCCTCTGGCTGCAGTGGAATATGTTCATAGAATCTGATGACTGCAAGAGGTTACTTAATTGAAGCCTGAGCTATCCGGGTGGACATTGAGGCGACATCGGGAGGCGTCCGGCGGGGACCGTACGATCCGGGACAACGGCTGCCACTTATTGGTGACCCTTGTGGGGGCGCTGATGGAGCACCCTTGATGGCGGTGGGCTGGGGGGGGTGGGGGGGCCCATCCTACCTCATCCCATCCTATCCTATCTCATCCCATCCCTGTCTATTCCCTCCTTTGTCATCTCTTCCTTTATGTTGTACCCAGGCTCTCTCTCCTCCTTTCTGGGCTGGGGGCACCAGTGGCCTAGTCTTCACTTTCTCCCTTGGTTCCCAACCCTTCACCTTTTCCCTGTTAATTAATAGAAAAGTTGATGGACAGTGATGCCGAGGCAGACCTGGTGGAAGGGCCTAGAGAGCGGAGTCTCCCAGATGTACATGTGGGAATGGGAATGTTGTAATGCCACTCTGGGGGTTTACATCTGTACAGCTCTTGAAAAATGTATTGCTGATGACTGCAATGTATTGCTGATGACTGCACCTGTTGTGCCTTGATGTCCTGTTCTTCTTAATAAAAATGTTATTATTAAAAAAAAAAAACATCAGAAAAAAAAAAAACAACAGGAACTAGTATTATGGTAAATGGCAGCTGTATGCTAATTAATTCAGTTGCAACCAAACTGTCACATAAGAGCTGTGTGTATTCTAACTGACTGCATCCTCACTGGGGGTGGGGCTGCTCAGCCAGGGAGCAATATGACCGACCGCATCCAGTTTGTGTTGTTATGTATATTGGGCAAAGGCTGAGATAAAAAAAGAAACAGGCTGTTCTGGGGCACTGGGCTGGGTATAGTTTACTACATATACTTCCCTCTGAGTATAGGTGCACTTTAACTTTTATAATTTTACCCAACTGAGTAGCACTGAAAATAAAATAACAATAAGAGAATTGACTTTCATTTTCTCTACATTGTAGATTCATAAATGAAAACTATAAAAGTACACATATGGAAATAAGGCCCTTATTTATGAAGGAATAGAGACAGGTAGCGACGGGTGAGCGACCGGTAATGACGGGCACCGCCACGAGAACGCCGGCTCCCCACCACAATCACACATTTATCAAGCTGATCCTGCTTAGCGACTGAGATAGCGCCAGATAGCCACTCATTCATCATTATTCCAGCCTCAGCCCACAGCGCCAGCGTCCGACCTTGAACAGCGACAGGTATGACCTCTCGCTACCTGGCGCTCTCCAATGCATTTCAATGGAACAATCTTTAAATATTCATAATTAATTGTGAAAAATTCTGTGACCACTTCTGCCATGTTAGATAATTTTTTTAAGGTAAAAAAAAAAAAAAAAAATTGTGCAGAATTGATATTACAGGTCTGATATTATTGTTAGGGATGAGCGAATCGATCCGGATGAACCCGGATTCGATCCGAATTTCATGAAAAATTCGATTCGGATCGAATCCGAATTTCCCCGTGCTTCGATCGCTCGAAGTTTTCCTTTAACATCCATTCATTTAAATTACAGGCATTCTAAGATGGCGGACGGGACATGTCCAGACATCTACCCCGCACCAGTGCAAGCTGGGGCAGTCACATGCAGCCTATCAGCAGCCAGCAAGCCCGGTGACGTCACAGCGCTATTTAAGGCGGCGAACATCTTGCTTTTCCTCATTTCTCTATTGCATTCGTGAGAGACAGGACGCTGCTGTAGTGAGGAAGAGACAGAGAGCCAGGGACAGACAGGGACAGGCAGGAGACAGGCAGGAGACAGGCAGGAGACAGGCAGAAAGTCAGCGAGAAGCAGGGAAAGTTAGGAAAAATCGTAGGCAGTCACAGGGAGATTTTTTTTTTTTTTCATCCAGCCTGAGTGTTACTGGCTGGCTGACTGGCTTTGTTAGCGTTTTCAGGCTGCTTATACACTTACTGTGCATATATACTGAACTGATCTCAAGTCTGCTGTGAGGCATCCCATTCTGTGACTACACCAGCCTCTATTTACTATAACCCTTTGCACTTATTCTAAAAGTAATTTGGCCTGATAAAGACACTTTTGCTGTGCATAGTAGTACTGCTCCCAGGTGCTCTCTGGTTGGGGCATCCCATTCTGTGACTACACCAGCCTCTATTTACTATAACCCTTTGCACTTATTCTAAAAGTAATTTGGCCTGATAAAGACACTTTTGCTGTGCATAGTAGTACTGCTGCCAGGTGCTCTCTGGTTGGGTCATCCCATTCTGTGACTACACCAGCCTCTATTTACTATAACCCTTTGCACTTATTCAAAAAGTAATTTGGCCTGATAAAGACACTTTTGCTGTGCATAGTAGTACTGCTCCCAGGTGCTCTCTGGTTGGGGCATCCCATTCTGTGACTACAACAGCCTCTATTTACTATAACCCTTTGCACTTATTCTAAAAGTAATTTGGCCTGATAAAGACACTTTTGCTGTGCATAGTAGTACTGCTGCCAGGTGCTCTCTGGTTGGGGCATCCCATTCTGTGACTACACCAGCCTCTATTTACTATAACCCTTTGCACTTATTCTAAAAGTAATTTGGCCTGATAAAGACACTTTTGCTGTGCATAGTAGTACTGCTGCCAGGTTCTCTCTGGTTGGGGCATCCCATTCTGTGACTACACCAGCCTCTATTTACTATAACCCTTTGCACTTATTCTAAAAGTAATTTGGCCTGATAAAGACACTTTTGCTGTGCATAGTAGTACTGCTGCCAGGTCCTCTCTTGTTGGGGCATCCCATTCTGTGACTACACCAGCCTCTATTTACTATAACCCTTTGCACTTATTCAAAAAGTAATTTGGCCTGATAAAGACACTTTTGCTGTGCATAGTAGTACTGCTGCCAGGTGCTCTCTGGTTGGGGCATCCCATTCTGTGACTACACCAGCCTCTATTTACTATAACCCTTTGCACTTATTCAAAAAGTAATTTGGCCTGATAAAGACACTTTTGCTGTGCATAGTAGTACTGCTCCCAGGTGCTCTCTGGTTGGGGCATCCCATTCTGTGACTACAACAGCCTCTATTTACTATAACTCTTTGCACTTATTCTAAAAGTAATTTGGCCTGATAAAGACACTTTTGCTGTGCATAGTAGTACTGCTGCCAGGTGCTCTCTGGTTGGGGCATCCCATTCTGTGACTACACCAGCCTCTATTTACTATAACCCTTTGCACTTATTCAAAAAGTAATTTGGCCTGATAAAGACACTTTTGCTGTGCATAGTAGTACTGCTCCCAGGTGCTCTCTGGTTGGGGCATCCCATTCTGTGACTACAACAGCCTCTATTTACTATAACCCTTTGCACTTATTCTAAAAGTAATTTGGCCTGATAAAGACACTTTTGCTGTGCATAGTAGTACTGCTGCCAGGTGCTCTCTGGTTGGGGCATCCCATTCTGTGACTACACCAGCCTCTATTTACTATAACCCTTTGCACTTATTCTAAAAGTAATTTGGCCTGATAAAGACACTTTTGCTGTGCATAGTAGTACTGCTCCCAGGTGCTCTCTGGTTGGGGCATCCCATTCTGTGACTACAACAGCCTCTATTTACTCTAACCCTTTGCACTTATTCTAAAAGTAATTTGGCCTGATAAAGACACTTTTGCTGTGCATAGTAGTACTGCTGCCAGGTGCTCTCTGGTTGGGGCATCCCATTCTGTGACTACACCAGCCTCAATTTACTATAACCCTTTGCACTTATTCTAAAAGTAATTTGGCCTGATAAAGACACATTTGCTGTGCATAGTAGTACTGCTGCAAGGTGCTCTCTGGTTGGGAAATCCCATTCTGTGACTACACCAGCCTCTATTTACTATAACCCTTTGCACTTATTCTAAAAGTAATTTGGCCTGATAAAGACACTTTTGCTGTGCATAGTAGTACTGCTGCCAGGTGCTCTCTGGTTGGGGCATCCCATTCTGTGACTACACCAGCCTCTATTTACTATAACCCTTTGCACTTATTCTAAAAGTAATTTGGCCTGATAAAGACACTTTTGCTGTGCATAGTAGTACTGCTGCCAGGTGCTCTCTGGTTGGGGCATCCCATTCTGTGACTACACCAGCCTCTATTTACTATAACCCTTTGCACTTATTCCAAAAGTAATTTGGCCTGATAAAGACACTTTTGCTGTGCATAGTAGTACTGCTGCCAGGTGCTCTCTGGTTGGGGCATCCCATTCTGTGACTACACCAGCCTCTATTTACTATAACCCTTTGCACTTATTCAAAAAGTAATTTGGCCTGATAAAGACACTTTTGCTGTGCATAGTAGTACTGCTGCCAGGTGCTCTCTGGTTGGGGCATCCCATTCTGTGACTACACCAGCCTCTATTTACTATAACCCTTTGCACTTATTCTAAAAGTAATTTGGCTTGATAAAGACACTTTTGCTGTGCATAGTAGTACTGCTCCCAGATGCACTCTGGTTGGGGCATCCCATTCTGTGACTACACCAGCCTCTATTTACTATAACCCTTTGCACTTATTCTAAAAGTAATTTGGCCTGATAAAGACACTTTTGCTGTGCATAGTAGTACTGCTGCCAGGTGCTCTCTGGTTGGGGCATCCCATTCTGTGACTACACCAGCCTCTATTTACTATAACCCTTTGCACTTATTCTAAAAGTAATTTGGCCTGATAAAGACACTTTTGCTGTGCATAGTAGTACTGCTGCCAGGTGCTCTCTGGTTGGGGCATCCCATTCTGTGACTACACCAGCCTCTATTTACTATAACCCTTTGCACTTATTCTAAAAGTAATTTGGCCTGATAAAGACACTTTTGCTGTGCATAGTAGTACTGCTGCCAGGTGCTCTCTGTTTGGGGCATCCCATTCTGTGACTACACCAGCCTCTATTTACTATAATAACCCTTTGCACTTATTCTAAAAGTAATTTGGCCTGATAAAGACACTTTTGCGTTGCATAGTACTACTGCTCCCAGGTGCACTGCTGTTGTGGCATCCCATTCTGTGACTACACCAGCCTCTATTTACTATAACCCTTTGCACTTATTCTAAAAGTAATTTGGCCTGATAAAGACACTTTTGCTGTGCATAGTAGTACTGCTGCCAGGTGCTCTCTGGTTGGGGCATCCCATTCTGTGACTACACCAGCCTCTATTTACTATAACCCTTTGCACTTATTCTAAAAGTAATTTGGCCTGATAAAGACACTTTTGCTGAGCATAGTAGTACTGCTGCGAGGTGCTCTCTGGTTGGGGCATCCCATTCTGTGACTACACCAGCCTCTATTTACTATAACCCTTTGCACTTATTCTAAAATTAATTTGGCCTGATAAAGACACTTTTGCTTTGCATAGTACTACTGCTCCCAGGTGCACTGCTGTTGTGGCATCCCATTCTGTGACTACACCAGCCTCTATTTACTATAACCCTTTGCACTTATTCTAAAAGTAATTTGGCCTGATAAAGACACTTTTGCTGTACATAGTAGTACTGCTGCCAGGTGCTCTCTGGTTGGGGCATCCCATTCTGTGACTACAACAGCCTCTATTTACTATAACCCTTTGCACTTATTCTAAAAGTAATTTGGCCTGATAAAGACACTTTTGCTGTGCATAGTAGTACTGCTGCCAGGTGCTCTCTGGTTGGGGCATCCCATTCTGTGACTACACCAGCCTCTATTTACTATAACCCTTTGCACTTATTCTAAAAGTAATTTGGCCTGATAAAGACACTTTTGCTGTGCATAGTAGTACTGCTGCCAGGTTCTCTCTGGTTGGGGCATCCCATTCTGTGACTACACCAGCCTCTATTTACTATAACCCTTTGTACTTATTCTAAAAGTAATTTGGCCTGATAAAGACACTTTTGCTGTGCATAGTAGTACTGCTGCCAGGTGCTCTCTGGTTGGGGCATCCCATTCTGTGACTACACCAGCCTCTATTTACTATAACCCTTTGCACTTATTCCAAAAGTAATTTGGCCTGATAAAGACACTTTTGCTGTGCATAGTAGTACTGCTGCCAGGTGCTCTCTGGTTGGGGCATCCCATTCTGTGACTACACCAGCCTCTATTTACTATAACCCTTTGCACTTATTCTAAAAGTAATTTGGCCTGATAAAGACACTTTTGCTGTGCATAGTAGTACTGCTGCCAGGTGCTCTCTGGTTGGGGCATCCCATTCTGTGACTACACCAGCCTCTATTTACTATAACCCTTTGCACTTATTCTAAAAGTAATTTGGCTTGATAAAGACACTTTTGCTGTGCATAGTAGTACTGCTCCCAGATGCACTCTGGTTGGGGCATCCCATTCTGTGACTACACCAGCCTCTATTTACTATAACCCTTTGCACTTATTCTAAAAGTAATTTGGCCTGATAAAGACACTTTTGCTGTGCATAGTAGTACTGCTGCCAGGTGCTCTCTGGTTGGGGCATCCCATTCTGTGACTACACCAGCCTCTATTTACTATAACCCTTTGCACTTATTCTAAAAGTAATTTGGCCTGATAAAGACACTTTTGCTGTGCATAGTAGTACTGCTGCCAGGTGCTCTCTGGTTGGGGCATCCCATTCTGTGACTACACCAGCCTCTATTTACTATAACCCTTTGCACTTATTCTAAAAGTAATTTGGCCTGATAAAGACACTTTTGCTGTGCATAGTAGTACTGCTGCCAGGTGCTCTCTGTTTGGGGCATCCCATTCTGTGACTACACCAGCCTCTATTTACTATAATAACCCTTTGCACTTATTCTAAAAGTAATTTGGCCTGATAAAGACACTTTTGCGTTGCATAGTACTACTGCTCCCAGGTGCACTGCTGTTGTGGCATCCCATTCTGTGACTACACCAGCCTCTATTTACTATAACCCTTTGCACTTATTCTAAAAGTAATTTGGCCTGATAAAGACACTTTTGCTGTGCATAGTAGTACTGCTGCCAGGTGCTCTCTGGTTGGGGCATCCCATTCTGTGACTACACCAGCCTCTATTTACTATAACCCTTTGCACTTATTCTAAAAGTAATTTGGCCTGATAAAGACACTTTTGCTGAGCATAGTAGTACTGCTGCGAGGTGCTCTCTGGTTGGGGCATCCCATTCTGTGACTACACCAGCCTCTATTTACTATAACCCTTTGCACTTATTCTAAAATTAATTTGGCCTGATAAAGACACTTTTGCTTTGCATAGTACTACTGCTCCCAGGTGCACTGCTGTTGTGGCATCCCATTCTGTGACTACACCAGCCTCTATTTACTATAACCCTTTGCACTTATTCTAAAAGTAATTTGGCCTGATAAAGACACTTTTGCTGTACATAGTAGTACTGCTGCCAGGTGCTCTCTGGTTGGGGCATCCCATTCTGTGACTACAACAGCCTCTATTTACTATAACCCTTTGCACTTATTCTAAAAGTAATTTGGCCTGATAAAGACACTTTTGCTGTGCATAGTAGTACTGCTGCCAGGTGCTCTCTGGTTGGGGCATCCCATTCTGTGACTACAACAGCCTCTATTTACTATAACCATTTGCACTTATTCTAAAAGTAATTTGGCCTGATAAAGACACTTTTGCTGTGCATAGTAGTACTGCTGCCAGGTTCTCTCTGGTTGGGGCATCCCATTCTGTGACTACACCAGCCTCTATTTACTATAACCCTTTGTACTTATTCTAAAAGTAATTTGGCCTGATAAAGACACTTTTGCTGTGCATAGTAGTACTGCTGCCAGGTGCTCTCTGGTTGGGGCATCCCATTCTGTGACTACACCAGCCTCTATTTACTATAACCCTTTGCACTTATTCAAAAAGTAATTTGGCCTGATAAAGACACTTTTGCTTTGCATAGTACTACTGCTCCCAGGTGCACTGCGGTTGGGGCATCCCATTCTGTGACTACACCAGCCTCTATTTACTATAACCCTTTGCACTTATTCTAAAATTAATTTGGCCTGATAAAGACACTTTTGCTGTGCATAGTACTACTGCTCCCAGGTGCTCTGCTGTTGGGGCATCCCATTCTGTAACATACCATACCCCTCTTTATTTACACTAAGCAGCTCTCTTATTTACACTAAGCAGGCCTGTTGGAGGCTGAGTGTTACTGCTCACTTTTGGTGTGCATTATATTCTGTTTCATATAGACCCACCGCTGCCTGGGGGTTCTTAAAATATCACCTACTACCACGCCAGTTAGACTATGTCGGGCAGACAAGTGCCTGGAAGTGAAAAGAGGAGTGGCAGAGGCCAAGATTCCGCAGGCAGAGGTCGCAGCAGACTGGGGGCCAGTAGCAGCAGGAGTCACGCTGAGAGACCTAATCTGCCAGTATCTGCTAGCGCTCGGGTCTCCACCAGTAACGCATCTGCTGTATTAGATTGGTTAACGCGCTCATCAACAACATCATCACAACTTACGTCTGAGACCCCCAGTCTAGGGTCGGTAGGTTCCTCTGACACAACCCTGAGTTGGCATGCCCCGAGAGCAGTCCCTGTCCTCCCATTGCCTCTGTCCTACGCCGTTCCCTCCCCCAGCGACGTATCCTATGCTTTGGGTTCAGCTCCACTCTTTAGTGAGGAGGACGATCAACAGTCAGCAGCTACTGCCCAGCCAAGAAATGGAGGTGGCTTCTTTAGCTAGGCAGACAAATAGTGATGTGGACAGTGTTGTGGGTGCTGCGAGCATTCCAGCTCCTGCGCCAGACACTGTTGACGAATCCACGAACATCAGTGACGTACAGCCACAACTCAGTGATAATGATGATGACGATGAAGCCGATCGCACTTGGGAGCCGGGTGATGAAGGGGCTTCATCGTCATCATCAGGAGAAGAGGGGCGCAGGTTGCTCCAGAGTCAGCAGCTGAGGCAGCAAGGTGGTAGCAGTCAGCATGGGGGCACAATTCCAAAGGCTGGAGCCGGCCGGGGCCGGGGTAGAGCACCTGCTGTGCGGCAGTCTACCTTATCAGGAGGTAGTGGAGCAGGGGTTCCTGTAGTTGGCAACAGCAGCAGTGAATCAGTGAGGCCAGGGGGTGGGAAAAGTAGATTCTCGGCAGTGTGGCAGTTTTTCCTGAAGCATCCGCAGGAGGGTAACATGGCCACATGCAAGATATGTAGGCAGAAGGTGAAGCGTGGCCAGGGTCCAAATGTTGGCACCACGGCCCTGCGTCAACATATGCAGCGTCACCATAAAGCGGCCTGGGAGAACCGAGGCTCCCAAGGGGTGGTCCAGTCCGCTTCCTCACCAAGTGGCACGCCGCTCCCAATTTCTGCCAGCCAAGGCTCCAGCACCTCAGCCGAAGGCAGCTGTACGTCATACCCATCCTCTGTCGCTCCTGCTCCTCCTCCTCCTCCTCCTCCAAGTCATGCATCCCGCCAGCAATCCATCAGCGAAGTCATGTCCAAGAGACAGCAGTATGCGCCCACTCATCCTACGGCGCAGAAGCTGAATGTGCTCCTGTCCAAGTTGCTGGTGCTGCAGTCGCTCCCTTTTCAGGTGGTGGGCTCTGCACCTTTCAGAGAACTGATGGCTTGTGCCGAGCCGAGGTGGAGAGTCCCAAGCCGTCATTTCTTTGCCAAGAAGGCAGTACCAGCGCTGCACACTTTTGTTGAACAGAAGGTGGGTCAGTCCTTGAGCCTGTCGGTGTGTAGCAAAGTGCATGGCAGCGCCGACGTCTGGAGCTGTAACTACGGTCAGGGACAGTACATGTCGTTTACGGCCCACTAGGTGAATGTGGTCCCTTTGCAGCAGCAGCAACTTGGACAGGTCACGCCGCTTCGGCCTCCGCGCTCCCTGGCCGTTGTGCCTGTGACACCGTGCGACTCGGCCTCCTCATCCTCCGCCATCTCCTCACCCTCCACTGTAGGCCCAAGTCTCAGTGCCCCTCCAGTCTACCATGTGTGCAGGGCACGGAGGTGTCACGCTGTGCTTTACATGGTTTGTCTTGGCGAACGGAGTCACACAGGGGAGGAACTGGTTAAATTTATTCATCAGGAAATCCAAACATGGCTTACTCCAAGAAAACTTAAAATGGGAATAATGGTTACCGACAATGGGAAGAACATTTTGTCTGTGCTGCGCCAAGGAAGCCTGACCCATGCCCCCTGCATGGCTCACGTCTTCAATCTGGTTGTCAAGCGGTTTCTGAAGTGTTCCCCCCATCTGCAAGACATCCTAACAACTTCAAGGAAACTTTGCATGCACTTCAGCCACTCATACACCGCCAAACACACCCTTCTTGAGCTACAGCGTCAGAACGGTATCCCCCAACATAGTCTGATTTGCGATGTTTCCACCCGTTGGAATTCCACCCTTCATATATGAACAGAGAAAAGCCATCACGGATTTCCTGATGATCCAAGCAGATAGGGGGACTCCCCTGTGTAACTTCAATGTCAACCAGTGGCAGCTCATACGTAACACCTGCCGTTTGCTCAGGCCCTTTGAGGAAGCCACTTTATTTGTCAGTCGGCAGGATTACAGGATGAACGACGTGATTCCACTGCTTCATGTACTACAGCACATGTTGGAAAGCATGGCTGGTCAGGGCACTGGAGACATGGCGTTTACATCTTACGGCCCCATGAACCCCGTTGGAGCTGAACTGGAGGAGGAGGAGTTGCCCAGCGAAACACAGTTTAGGCTTGGCGAAATGGCTGGTTTATCTAGTCAGCGGACAGGAGAGGAGGAGCAGGAGCAGCCAGAGGAGCTAGAGGTTTTTGAGGAAGGCGAGACAGAGGACCCGGGCACACTGTGGCAGTATGCAGTGGAGATGGAGACAGGTAGTCCATCCAGGTCACTGGCGCAAATGGCACGAAGCATGCTCACGTGCTTGCGTAGTGACCCCAGAATTGTTTCCATCTGTCGGCGGGATGACTTCTGGCTGTCCACCTTATTGGACCCTCGCTTCCGGCACAACATGGGGGCATTTTTTAAATCTACCGAGAGGGAGGACAAACTGAACTACTACAAAGACATTCTACGTAGGCAGTTGGCCGATGCCTATCTGCGCCATGGTCCATACTCTCGCAGGTCTGACTCGAGGGGACCTCTGCGCTCACCTTCCACTGCCATGGCTGCTGGGGGGGTTGGCAGGAGCAGCAGCAGCAGCTCCATCAGCAGCAGCCTCAGTCTTCAGTCGCTAATGAGTAGCTTTCTACACCCGCATAGTGAGGCTACTCATGAGCAGCAGGAAGACCTGGAGCAGGACCTGAACCAGCAGGTCATGTCATACTTTGACATGACCATGCCAACACACCTTGAGGATCTGCTGGACTTCTGGGCAGCCAAACTTAATTTGTGGCCGCAACTAGATGAGTTTGCCCTGGAAAAGCTGTCCTGCCTGGCAAGTAGCGTGCCATCTGAGCGGGTGTTTAGTGCGGCGGAGGCCATAGTTACGGCGAGGAGAACTCGTCTGTCAACTAAAAATGTGGAGAGACTCACCTTTGTCAAAATGAATCAGGGATGGATCAGCCAGGATTTCCACCCACCAATGGCTGATGCATGCGACTAGATTCAGCATGGTGCCACGTTTTACACTTTCTAAATGGTGCAAAACATATTTATGTCTTTAGGCCAATTTTTGGGCTCCTGCTGATGCCAACTCCAGGGTGTGATTCATCCAATTTTTGGGCTCCTGAAGCCAACCCCAGTGTCTCTTTAAAGTAATGTTTGGGCTCCTGCTGCTGCTGCTGCTGCCAACTCCATGGTGTGATTCATCCAATTTTTGGGCTCCTGAAGCCAACCCCAGTGTCTCTTTAAAGTAATGTTTGGGCTCCTGCTGCTGCTGCTGCCAACTCCAGGGTGTGAATCATCCAATTTTTGGGCTCCTGAAGCCAACTCCAGTGTCTCTTTAAAGTAATATTTGGGCTCCTGCTGCTGCTGCTGCCAACTCCAGGGTGTGATTCATCCAATTTTGGGCTCCTGAAGCCAACCCCAGTGTCTCATTAAAGTAATATTTGGGCTCCTGCTGCTGCCAACTCCAGGGTGTGATTCATCCAATTTTGGGGCTCCTGAAGCCAACCCCAGTGTCTCTTTAAAGTAATGTTTTGGCTCCTGCTGCTGCTGCTGCCAACTCCAGGGTGTGAATCATCCAATTTTTGGGCTCCTGAAGCCAACCCCAGTGTCTCTTTAAAGTAATGTTTGGGCTCCTGCTGCTGCTGCCAACTCCAGGGTGTGATTCATCCAATTTTTGGGCTCCTGACGCCAACCCCAGTGTCTCTTTAAAGTAATGTTTGGGCTCCTGCTGCTGCTGCCTACTCCAGGGTGTGAATCATCCAATTTTCGGGCTCCTGAAGCCAACCCCAGTGTCTCTTTAAAGTAATGTTTGGGGTCCTGCTGCTGCTGCTGCTGCTGCCAACTCCAGGGTGTGAATCATCCAATTTTTGGGCTCCTGAAGCCAACCCCAGTGTCTCTTTAAAGTAATGTTTGGGCTCCTGCTGCTGTTGCTGCCAACTCCAGGGTGTGATTCATCCAATTTTTGGGCTCCTGAAGCCAACCCCAGTGTCTCTTTAAAGTAATATTTGGGCTCCTGTTGCTGCTGCTGCCAACTCCAGGGTGTGATTCATCCAATTTTTGGGCTCCTGAAGCCAGCTCCAGTGTCTCTTTAAAGTAATGTTTGGGCTCCTGCTGCTGCTGCTGCCCACTCCAGGGTGTGATTCATCCAATTTTTGGGCTCCTGAAGCCAACCCCAGTGTCTCTTTAAAGTAATGTTTGGGCTCCTGCTGCTGCTGCTGCTGCTGCTGCTGCCAACTCCAGGGTGTGAATCATCCAATTTTTGGGCTCCTGAAGCCAACCCCAGTGTCTCTTTAAAGTAATGTTTGGGCTCCTGCTGCTGCTGCTGCCAACTCCAGGGTGTGATTCATCCAATTTTTGGGCTCCTGAAGCCAACCCCAGTGTCTCTTTAAAGTAATGTTTGGGCTCCTGCTGCTGCTGCTGCCAACTCCAGGGTGTGATTCATCCAATTTTTGGGCTCCTGAAGCCAACCCCAGTGTCTCTTTAAAGTAATGTTTGGGCTCCTGCTGCTGCTGCTGCTGCTGCTGCCAACTCCATGGTGTGAATCATCCAATTTTTGGGCTCCTGAAGCCAACCCCAGTGTCTCTTTAAAGTAATGTTTGGGCTCCTGCTGCTGCCAACTCCAGGGTGTGATTCATCCAATTTTTGGGCTCCTGAAGCCAACCCCAGTGTCTCTTTAAAGTAATATTTGGGCTCCTGCTGCTGCTGCTGCCAACTCCAGGGTGTGATTCATCCAATTTTTGGGCTCCTGAAGCCAACCCCAGTGTCTTTTTAAAGTAATGTTTGGGCTCCTGCTGCTGCTGCCAACTCCAGGGTGTGAATCATCCAATTTTTGGGCTCCTGAAGCCAACTCCAGTGTCTCTTTAAAGTAATGTTTGGGCTCCTGCTGCTGCTGCTGCCAACTCCAGGGTGTGATTCATCCAATTTTTGGGCTCCTGAAGCCAACCCCAGTGTCTCTTTAAAGTAATGTTTGGGCTCCTGCTGCTGCTGCCAACTCCAGGGTGTGATTCATCCAATTTTTGGGCTCCTGAAGCCAACTCCAGTGTCTCTTTAAAGTAATATTTGGGCTCCTGCTGCTGCTGCTGCCAACTCCAGGGTGTGATTCATCCAATTTTTGGGCTCCTGAAGCCAACCCCAGTGTCTCTTTAAAGTAATATTTGGGCTCCTGCTGTTGCCAACTCCAGGGTGTGATTCATCCAATTTTTGGGCTCCTGAAGCCAACCCCAGTGTCTTTTTAAAGTAATGTTTGGGCTCCTGCTGCTGCTGCTGCTGCCAACTCCAGGGTGTGAATCATCCAATTTTTGGGCTCCTGAAGCCAACTCCAGTGTCTCTTTAAAGTAATGTTTGGGCTCCTGCTGCTGCTGCTGCCAACTCCAGGGTGTTATTCATCCAATTTTTGGGCTCCTGAAGCCAACCCCAGTGTCTCTTTAAAGTAATGTTTGGGCTCCTGCTGCTGCTGCCAACTCCAGGGTGTGATTCATCCAATTTTTGGGCTCCTGAAGCCAACTCCAGTGTCTCTTTAAAGTAATATTTGGGCTCCTGCTGCTGCTGCTGCCAACTCCAGGGTGTGATTCATCCAATTTTTGGGCTCCTGAAGCCAACCCCAGTGTCTCTTTAAAGTAATATTTGGGCTCCTGCTGCTGCCAACTCCAGGGTGTGATTCATCCAATTTTTGGGCTCCTGAAGCCAACTCCAGTGTTTCTTTAAAGTAATATTTGGGCTCCTGCTGCTGCTGCTGCCAACTCCAGGGTGTGATTCATCCAATTTTTGGGCTCCTGAAGCCAACCCCAGTGTCTCTTTAAAGTAATATTTGGGCTCCTGCTGCTGCCAACTCCAGGGTGTGATTCATCCAATTTTTGGGCTCCTGAAGCCAACCCCAGTGTCTCTTTAAAGTAATGTTTGGGCTCCTGCTCCTGCTGCTGCCAACTCCAGGGTGTTAATCATCCAATTTTTGGGCTCCTGAAGCCAACCCCAGTGTCTCTTTAAAGTAATGTTTGGGCTCCTGCTGCTGCCAACTCCAGGGTGTGATTCATCCAATTTTTGGGCTCCTGAAGCCAACCCCAGTGTCTCTTTAAAGTAATATTTGGGCTCCTGCTGCTGCTGCCAACTCCGGGGTGTGATTCATCCCATTTTTGGGCTCCTGAAGCCAACCCCAGTGTCTGTTTAAAGTAATGTTTGGGCTCCTGCTGCCAACTCCAGGGTGTGATTCATCCAATTTTTGGGCTCCTGAAGCCAACCCCAGTGTCTCTTTAAAGTAATGTTTGGGCTCCTGCTGCTGCTGCTGATGCCAACTCCAGGGTGTGAATCATCCAATTTTTGGGCTCCTGAAGCCAACCCCAGTGTCTCTTTAAAGTAATGTTTGGGCTCCTGCTGCTGCTGCTGCTGCCAACTCCAGGGTGTGATTCATCCAATTTTTGGGCTCCTGAAGCCAACCCCAGTGTCTCTTTAAAGTAATGTTTGGGCTCCTGCTGCTGCTGCCAACTCCAGGGTGTGATTCATCCAATTTTGCGCTCCTGCTGCCAAATCCAGTGTCTCTTTAAAGTAATATTTGGGCTCCTGCTGCTGCTGCTTGCAACTGCAGGGTGTGATTCATCCAATCTTTGGACTCCTGCAGCCAACTCCAGTGTGTCTTTCAAGCTATGTTTGGGCTCCTGCTGCTGCTGCTGCTGCTTGAAACTCCAGGGTGTGTCAGTCAATTTTTGGGCTCCTGCTGCTGCCAACTCCATTGTCTCTTTCAGCCAATGTTTGGGCTCCTGCTGCTGCTTGCAACTCCAGGGTGTAATTCATCCAATTTTTGGGCTCCTGCTGCTGCCAACTCCAGTGTCTCTTTAAAGCAATGTTTGGGCTCCTGCCCCTCATAGTGATGCCACTTCAACTCTCTGCAATTGTGCCGCTCTGCGATTCTATTAGCGATGCCTCTGATCTGCAGGTGATATTTATTCAAAGTATTATTTAACTAACCCAGCACGCATCCTGTGCGTGTTACAGCAAGGCAGAATGGTTTACAACCCTATTGAGGCTCTAGGAGGCTCAGAAATAGCCGTTTTTAATAGCGATTCGTCGCGAATAAATTCAGGTCGAAACGATTTTTGTCGGAAAATTCGGCGAATCAGTCGAATCGAATTTTTCAAAAGTTCGCTCATCTCTAATTATTGTATTCATAGTACTAAATTCTTTAAAAATTTTTTTTTTTTTGGTTTCCAAAAATATGGTGGTTTGGGGGTTAAAAAACTACTTTTAACACATCGCCGCCAGCGCTCTGGGGTTTAAACATGCATTTCACAGCGCAAGAATTTTTTGAGCGCGAGTTTTTGATGAATATGGTGGGAGCCGGTCGCTCTGACCAGTCGCTATCATGCGCACCCATACATCGCGGAACCTGTCAAATAGCGACTCGTCACCCTGTATTCAACATTACTGCACACCGACTCAGTCGCTATCAACAACCGAACAATGGCCAAGCACAGCGACTACTAGCGGGCGCTGTGAAAATACTGCTACAGTCGCTCAACTGTCGCTACCTGCTGCTATTAATGAATCGG
Source organism: Gastrophryne carolinensis (assembly GCA_027917425.1). NCBI lineage: Eukaryota > Metazoa > Chordata > Amphibia > Anura > Microhylidae > Gastrophryne > Gastrophryne carolinensis. Next base: position 170,207,643 of record CM051236.1, read on the forward strand.
CCTCTAAGTTTTAATCAAACCAAAACGCATTCCATTTTTTAGAATAAAAAGTAGCTGCTTTGTACACTCTGATCTCTTGGCTTTATCCTGAGGATAATAAAGTGGAAAAACTCACTCTCAAGCTATTGTATGAAATATCCAATTGGGTGCCAACCTGGCTTGTCCACCTCCATATACTTATAGTCAAGAGAAAGGAGCAATAGTCTCCCATAAAACATCCATTTATTACCTTCAATTAAAAACAGCACAAAGTGGCATTACAGGGATAAAATAAAAACGCGTTTTGGGCGTGTCCGTGACCTTTTTCAAGTATTGCACAATAGGCTCGATGCAGAGGCACATTCGTCTGGACTTCCGTAGCTGTGTGTGAAAGTTTTTATGTGTGTTTGTCATTTTTGGGGTTTTTTCGTCCATTTTTCATTTGTACAAATGTTCGGGAAAATGCGTATATGCGCTTTCGATGAACGAAAGCAAATCGGATCATTTGCGTTAGTTCGGATCATTTTCCCAACAAAATCTGATATTTTTCGTTCGTTCAGATAACTTACGTTGTTGGGATGGGCTTGCATCTGATTCAGAGAGCTGATTGCCGAGGGACCACCACCCTATTAAACAGTTTCATTTGCGATACACTTACGGGACCTTTGAGGCCTCGGATTGCTATTGTTGAACATGTTTTGCGGCTATGTGGAGGAGTCTGCGCGCCTTTAGCACCAAGGCATTGCATGTATCAGCATGGCCGAGGCCATAAATTGTATAGCAATGCGTACCTGAATCAATACATTTCATGTATGCCTTATAGAAGCATTTTAATAATGACCTTAATTAGTCCTTAGCATGTAAACCTTTATTTTCCCACACATCCATATAATTGCTATATTTTTTTAGACTTATGTCCTTTGTGAATTATATTTGAATTGTTGAACTTGAATCTTAATTTGTTGTAGGAGTTATTGTTTTAGTTGGTTACCTTTGCTTTGTGTAATTATTTTATATTTGGTTGCAGGAACCGCAAGATGTGCCACTCGCACAACATACAAGCAGTGTTTGCAGTGCATCCAGGGTCATCCCATGATGCTTATATATTGCAGTTTGAGTCAGGAAAATTATCTGGTGGATGGCTCCTGGGTAAGTTTGCTCACATTCCATCAATCCATTTTCACTGTATGGCAATGAATATAGTTGATGACTTATGTCTTAACCTATGGCTGTTTTTAGCCCTTGATGACATGTTAAACAAAATTGTAGCTTAGAATGTGTATTTTATGTTAGTATTTTAAAATTCTTTCAGGGGATTCTGGATATCCACTCCTGTCCTTGCTCCTGATGCCCGTTCTTTGCCTGCAGAATGCGGGCCAGAAGTTCTCTAATCGGGCCGTATGCAAAACCCGGGCTGTGGTGGCGAGGGCCTTCAGGCTTTTGAAGTCCAGATTTAGGTGTTTGGACCATACGGGGGGGCACTGCAGTATGGCCCCAACAAGGTTATACCAATAATTTAATTTACATTTTTTAACAGGGACCACACATGCCAGAGTGGCACAACTGAGTGTCAGGGTCCTTCAGTTGGTGGGCGAGATGCAGGACTTGCGCGACTCGGGGACCACAGATGAAGAATAATGTTCTGTGGCCTGCCATTGCTATGTATTTCGTTTTTTTATAGTTGTAAAAATTTTCAATTTTCAAAATATTTTAATATTTTATATTTTATGATGAAAAAAAAAATAAAAAAAAGTTTCAGTGTCATTTCATTTACAAAATACATTAACACAAAACTAATGAGCCCAGAAATATTTAAAGATGAATATTCACATGACCGAGAAGTGATTTGGGTAAGTTTTAGGGGGCTAAAATGGAAGAAGAACCTAACCGCGAAGTGGTTTAGGTGAGCTTTAAGGGTCCAAAAGGGAAGATGGAGGATAGCGCTAAATGGTTGGGATGAGCTTTAAGGGTCCAAAAGGGAAGAGGGAGGATAGCGCTAAGTGATTTAGCTAAACATTGTAGTAGAATTGAGGGTGGCAAATATGTGGGCGAGCACGTTAATGAGTTAAGTTTGTAGTGCGCAGGCAGATCGTAAGGTTTTTCGTCTGGACGATTATTTATTGAAAAGGGGAAACAGAATCTATCGGGTAACGTAAAGGATTAGTGGGAGGAGACGATGGGAAAAGGGCAAAAACGAAAGCCTACGTTGTAACATGAGAAAATGAAACGTAAAAGTCACGCTGGAAAATGACATCCTTGTATTCGTTCTCTGCCGTACGAACAGACGGAAACTTTACAGGATTGCAATGCATGCATAGAATCGCTCGCACACTCATACTAGAGCTGGAAATTAAAAAAAAAAAAAAAAAACAGATCGGCACAAAAACAAAAGTCTTTTTTTGTCTCTCTGAATCGAGCCTAATGTCCTAATCAAACAATTTCAATGTTTTTAATTACAAATTAATGCAATCATATGTGTTTAACAAAAATAATTAACCCTCATCCTCACGAGGCGTCCCATGCTCCCCCTGCTGGAATGAAAAGCACTGATACGGTGCCTGTAAATGTCCGACCAGTGGGGGGTGGAGCTAAACACCTTGCAAGAGACACAGCCGCCGATAGGCCAAGCTCCCTAGCATAAAACTGACAGGTGCATGTGAATAAAATGTCCGTGCTCGTCCTGGCTAGGAGGGGCAGCACCTCAGTCAAGGCAACAGGTTAATACAGAATTATCAACTAGATGGAAATTGTGAAACTACTCATAAGTAAAAACTATAAATATATGAATACATATACATAATCTCAGATCAGATATCACCAAATGCTAATATATATAACAAATATAAATAAATACATTCAGTATGAGTAAAAATGACATCAAGTTAATTTTAGAAATATGTTATCAAATGGGGGAGGGGAGTAAGGGATGGAGAAACTATTATAAAAGGAGACCATTATAGGGTAACAAAATAACTAAAGAATAACGATAATGTTCAATAAAAAGGGAAATATATCATCTAGAATTAAGTCACTGAGGGATCATAGTTTTATTTTAACGAGCCATTTGGCCTCAGCCTTAAATAAAAGATTTTATAAATCCCCCCCCCCCCTTGGTCCTAGTTTAATTCTCTGCACTGCCTTCACTGTACCCCCTACCTTTCTTTCATGTCTTTCTAAAAGGTGCCATGCACCTTTTGAAGTCTGGACGCTTCACCCGATTTAACCCCATATAGGTGTTCCACAAGCATCTTTTTAGAGGGGGCGATTAGTACAGTAAAGTACAGTTTATCCTGAGGACAGATGGGGGCCGGTTTTCAAGGTATGCCTTGTCAAGGGTTAATTAGTAGAATATCTTGCATTTACAATATGTGTTGCGACCATCAGTTGTGCAGTGCAGGTGTAGGATTGTACACTTTTCAAAGATGTGTGCATACAGAGGAACTTTCCCAGCTTTCGACTATGAGGGTAATTTATTGCTAGCGCCATTTTTTCTGCTAAGGAGAGGCACTGACAACCACGGTGGAATGCTGCAGCAAGGCCAAAGGTGCTATTGCCAGTTAACGTTTCTTGCTAAGTGGCGCTGCGTTTTTCTGTCCAACTTTTTTCTGTCCAATTCTGGTGGCTCATGATGCGGACTCCCTGTGTTAAATCCCATCTCTGCCATTCAATGCTGCAGGTTGCTTATAGCCATTTCACAGCAGTGTTCTCTACTACTACAACAACCAATACAAATCACACATATTGTTTAAGTATATTATTTTATTAACCATGTTTTGAAACATAAAAAATATCACATATCAACAAATTAATCACAATAATAAAAATAAATGTGCTTTATTCAATTTGTGGTGGCTAGAAGTCAAGGGAAATGTTATTTTTATCAATCACTTTCACTTTTGTTCATTTAACCTGTCTATGGCTTCACTAACTCTTTATGGGATCTCTAGCTATAGCTGTTATAGCTGTTTAGGTATGCTTTAGCTGTGTGCACATATATTCTTGCTGTAGCTACTTCAAGGCCACTTTGTGTCACTTACCTGAAAAATTTTAATTTGTGCCTACCAGGCAAAGCCAGTCTGTGTGTCTTCTGCACTGTCTGGGTGCATGTTTGGGACTTCAGGAACCAGAATCATTTCCTCGGGCTCTAGGAATAATGCTTTCAGCAGGCCTACTCTTTCAAAAATGCATCTAGTCTTGCCGTGAGCGGCATTGTGTCACACTTTTGCTGCGGGTTGTGTGTCCCATACGGGGGCCATGAGCCATGTCTTCTGCTCATATCCCTTATAAGCTAAATACAGAAACATGGGTTAATGTTGGTTGCTACACAAATGCACACCCCTACCTAGGTTAATGAATTTTGTGTTCACCTTCCCCTCCGCCCTAGTTCTGCAGCTAAACTGTTTTCATATCTAACAATGTGGACACGCACTTACCTAGTAGCCATCCCGATGGCATTTCATTGTTCTGAGATTTTCTGCACAGGGCAGATGCAGCAAGTCATGGCAGGATCCCAGGAAGCCAGACCTCACAGCATGCAGTCGCATCTGATGATCACACACCACCATCAAATTAATAGGATGGAAGCCAACCGGGTGTTAAAGTGGACCAAAACCTAGGATTTTGATTTTCCTGGATTGGTGCCCCACGGATTGGTGCCCCCGCTGTGCGAAACCCCCCAGGTCGCCAAAACAAACTCACCTCTTCCCGGGTTCTACGGCACATGTGTGCCCACTCGTTCAATCAGCGCGCTCGGATCTGCTCACATCAGCTCGTCCAAGCCTTCGTCTAAGACAAGCGGATCCAAGCGCACTGTGGCCGCATCCCCCTCTTCCCTCCTTCAGGGCTCGCACCCTACTAGAAGGATAGCGGGGACGCGGACGCAGCTCACACAGGTGCCATTGGACCGGAATAGAAGGGGAGTTTATGGGCGACCTGGGGGGTTCACACAGCGAGAGGGAATCAATCATCCCGAGAATCTTATAGATCTCAATGGGATTTGGTCCATTTTAACACTGTCAGCCCACAGTCGCACCACTAGTGCTTCCTCCTCTCCTTCCTCTCCTTCTCCTCGTCAGCAGCGGCCACACATCATCCATACACCAAAAATAAGTCCAAAATCCTCTACAATGCACTGCATTGCCACTGCTAACACAAATGCACACATTAAAGATGTACAACCTAACACACAAACTCAGACACACACAAGTCCCAAACAATTGCAGCTCACCACTAAACCAGAAGCATTGTTGAAAATTCCCCACAGCATGAGGCAAGCACATTTCTAAGTTTAGGCCTGTAACACAGCGTAAGTAACACAGCGTAAGTAGCACTGCGTAAGTAACACAGCATTGCTCACGCTTTTTACTCAGTAGCAAGGTGAAAAATTGTGGATTCCCTCACATAAAGCAGAACAAAACCCAGAGCGCCCACTGGTCTTCCAACTGGAAATCCCAGATCAGGATGCCCCACTGTGTGAAACCCTATTTACTCAGTAGCAACATGAAAAATGGCAGACTCCCTCCCTTAAAGCAGAACAAAGCCCCGATCTGGGATGCCCAGGTGAAAGACCAGTGGCTGCTCTGGGCTCATTTCCACTTTAAGGGGGAGTCCACCATTTGTCAAGTTGCTACTAAGTAACAAGCGTTTCACACAGTGGGGCATCCTGATCTGGGATACCCAGGGGGAAGACCAGTGGCCACTCTGGGTTTTGTTCTGCTTTCAGAGAAGGAGTCCACCTTTTTTCATGTTGCTACTGACTAAAAAGGGTTTCAAAAAGTGGAGCATCCCGATATGGGATGCCCGGTGGGGGGGGAGCCAGTTGCCCGCCTTGGATAAAAGGCTGTGTGAAACCCTTTCCACCTTGCAGCATGGCCCCCCCCCCCTCCCAAAGGCATTGGTCTGGCAAGAAATGGACTACGAGAGCCAGTGCACCATCAGGTGCTGCATACCGCATGTAACACATTTGTTGTGGACTACAAGTGCCAGCAGCCTGCGACGTGAGGCACAGACAAGTGGCTGGAGTACCTCGATCTCCAGCGTCAGCTCCGCAGTGACTGACACATGCACCACAGTACAGGCCAAGAGCGGGAAGAGAAACTCCGCCCACAGCCTGCCGTGGGGGGCTGTCCAATAGGACGGCAGGCTCTAATCCACACATGCCCCCGCTACATTAGACTCACTACAGAGGGGCAAAACTGCTGTTCAAACCCGGCACTATATTTTCTGGCAAGACTGCGTTGACAGTGGGCGGGACTGAGCGGTGGGGGCATCAGCAGCATGCGGCCGCGCACCTTACAGGGAACGCTAGTCGAGGGCCGGTCAGAGCCAATCAAAGGACCGTATGTGGCCCTAAGGCCTTACAATGCCCAGGTCTGGCCTAGGTAATACTCTTGGTCATGCTCTGGTTAGAGGCAGTGGTGGCAGTGGTATCAGAATTATACGCAACAACAACAGGGCTTTAGTTAGCTCAGTGGCTGCTGCCAAGGTGTCCACAAATGCTCCTAGTGCAGTTGGTCAGGATGCTCAATACCCCACTGTTGTTGAGCATGAGCCACATCTGTCTGACACCCCTGAAGTTCCGACCGGTTTATTGGAGGGGTGCAGAAACAGTGTGCCAAGCGGGAGCTGATAACATGAAGCCGGTTGAGCTCAACCTTGCTAAATGGTCACTCTTGTCACAAAGTCGTGGCCTCCACAAGACTGAGAGTATCAAAATCTGGACTGAAATAGCTGAGACCCTCAATAGTACACACATGCAGATCAGCGCACCACTGCGCACCACTGCAGCAACTAAAAAAAAATGTAGCATGCTGCGCAGAGCCCTCACCAAAAAAATGTCAGATCTGCTAATTGAGCATGGTGAGCACGAAGGACCCATTAATAGCTACCATAAATATGAGGCCATGTTGAAGCACAAGATACCTTTATGTCAACTGCAAGCTGTGGCTGTACGGGATGACACTACAGCCTTGGTGGAAAGTAATTGTAGTATTTTGTATGGCAAAATATTAAAAATGTCAATTTCCAAGGAAGTCCATTGTTTCAAGGCCTTACACAAACCACATGTGTAAGGGGGACATCCGATGATTCAGATGTCCTAGCAATTGAGATGGGCCTTGATATGTTATTTGCTGATTACCTATATCACATTCAATGCCCTTTGTGGCTACTCATGTGGAAAACCTTAATGTATCACAAACAACAACTATTCACACATGCCATCAATAACACACTTCAATGAAGTCTAGGCCTGGTCACAGATAGAAAAGTGTGGTTCTCCTTACATGCAGGACAAAACCCAACAACAAACAGCAAACTATATGTGTGTGGAGATGATGTGTTTACACAAGGCTAAATAAGAAATATTACATTTGGGTCGCTGTCCTAATTTACAGCATCCATTGGTGGTGGCTGCAGAACCAGGCCACTGAGTAGTGTGCAACTATATGAGCTGGGTAAACAAATGCTGGATGCATACAATAGGCAACAACGTCACTGGCAACTGGCCCAAAGAGTGGAAGGCATTGAATGTCAACTCCATCAATACTTAACCAGTAGGTGCAGCAGCAAAACATATTTTTCAAGAAACTATTTGGATCGGGGGCCGGACCAGGCCACAACCCTCTAGCGCACAATGGCCAAACATTACCACTTGTTCCTCCAGGCTGACAAACCTTGGATGTGTCAATACATGATGGTCAAACTATGGGCATGATGGTGCATAGTAGTGTTGTAAGTTGAACAATTTCATCTTTGTGAGTTTTACCAATACATTTTAGTTTTTCAGAAGCAATACAATGTAAGTTGGTTATGATAAATTAGAATGTGAAAACATGTAAATTGTTGGACAAAACACTCACACAAGACCGTAAAGTTCACTAAAATCAGAACAAAAAAAAGGTCAACATGGGCGCGTTTTACATTGAAGGGCTGCACACCAGCTACATTATTATTTGCCCCCACCCAGCATCTTCTCACGCAGGTCCAGCGGCATAGCTCGTGACTCGAGCACATATTGCCAGAGTATGTGATGCTCCCGTATGCAAACTGTAGGGTAATAAAGAAAAATTACATAATTTTAACAAAAACACTAACAAAGATCCACATTAAAATAGCCGTTAACTCAAAAATTTTACCGACAAAATGTCCCTAACAACAAATAGTGTATTGAGCTAACATTTGGTAAACATGGCCAAGTGTCCAACAAGAAACAGATTATAAAACCAACATGATAGACAAATTTCCTCTAGGTGACAAATACAACAAGCGTATTTTTGGCACGGTCCACACACAATGGTGCACAGGAAAAATATGAAGCCAAGGCAATGCTAGTTTATTTGGGCAGTGTTGTGTGGACTTTCACATGCATACTGCTTTAAATACAACATTGGTCAAGATATTAAGCTAGACACAGAATTTGAGGTACTAAGCAAACTACTTGTACATCACCCTAAATGCATGACCTCCCTGGATCAAATTCTTTAACCACTTAAAAACTTTTGGCTTTTGACATCAATAATTATTTGTGGGTGGGTTTTAAATTGCTAAGTTCACTTACTGGAGGCATAGGCATCATAGACCCTGTAGACCAGTGGTTCTCAACCTTTCTAATTCCGTGCCCCCACAATACAGTTCCTCATGTTCCGGTGACCCCAAACCAAAAAATAATTTTGGTGGCTACTTCAAAACTGTAATTTTGCCACAGTTATGGTTCGGAAAGTAAATACCTGATATGCATTATGTATTCTCATTGCTTCAAATCAAACATAATTTAAACATATTGATTAATCACAAAAACAATATTTAATTATATGTTGAGAAATATTTATTACTAATTCCAATAAATAACATTTCACCATGGCATAGCATGTGTCGGAAACTGTCATCTCTCCGCCTCTTATTGAAATTAATAGGAGGCTACGGCGGATTTTGTGGTAACTCGAGATTCTCGGGAGCTCTCTTCCACAAAATCCGCCGCACTCACAATCAAATCAATAGGAGGCGGATTACACGTAATGCGCTGCTATGGACTGTGGAGCATTCCCCCCCCCCGCTTCTCCTGCTCCTTAGGCCCCGGATGGATGATGCAATCACGTCTGCGCATGTGCACAGTCATTCAGTTTGGAACGCGCATCCATAACGGCGTGCGTTCCAGCTGAATTGCGCTGCTGCAGCCGGTAGCACGACTTCTCAGCGGCTAAAGCAATCGGAAATATGTCTTTTCCGATGGCTTTAGGCGACCCCTGTGTTTTGGTCGTTCGACCCCCGCCGGGGTCTTGACCCACAGGTTGAGAACCGCTTCTATAGACCAATGCCAGGTCCCGGCATTTTTGGCAGACTGACTTTGGCTGGAGCTTGATGTTAAAGCACCGGGACATGGTATCCCTTATCTCCTCCACAATTATCCCCTTCAGGGCAGAGGGTCAGACGTAATCTCAGTCCCACTGGCACATGTCCTACATGAAAAATACAAAGACAGAAAAAGACATACATAACATTAACCACCAATATGTTATTATTTAAAAACAATGCATTTCTACACACTAAGTGATGAGAATGGTCCTATCAAAGACACCTATCAAAATAGAACGAATACATGTTTAATAGCTAAGCGCAATGCTAAGATCTGTTTTTTTTTTTTTTTTATATATATATAAAAAAAACCCTATTAATCAAAAAAGTCACCACAAGAGACCTGATTCTGGAAGAAAGTTGAAGGAACAAAATGGCCAAAAATGCACATACCAAGATTACATGTGAAAAAAGCAATGACCAAAAGGCATAAGGGTGGAACAGAAAATAGAGGAAAATGAAACACACCCCTATAAAAATAACAGGTGAAGCAAACACACAAAATTCACTTACTTAAATCTGGCCATTGGCCCAAGGGTCCACATGCTGGCGGGACTTCTTTCTGGGGGGCCTGTGACCTGCTGGAAATGCTGCTGGGGCTGGGGGTTTGTCTGCATCTTGGGTGGCCATCTTTTCACCACAGAGGCAAACTCAGAAGTGCACAAAGTGAAAGCTGAACAGAGCGGAGCATCTATGACAGCGTTCTTACCAATGAAAGCGCTGCTATTTGCCTGTATTTATAAGAAAGATAGGTTGCGCCAGGTGTGAACGCTAGAAAGCGTACACAACGTTTAACATAGAAAGAACGCTGCACAGGATGAGACGTAGCATCATTTCTGAATGCCTAATAGCTGGCACTGAACCCTAGATTTATGACCACAGAACACAGCGCTAGCATGGGCACTGTAGAATTGGGTGCTAAGACCTGATGCAGCATTTAAAAATACTACATAACAGCCAGAGGACACTCAAACACAGTGAAAAAACATGGACTGACATCAGGAACATGCAAAGCCCCTGTCACTAGAAGGGCAGCCACAAATATGCATGTTTAATAAAAATAATTATATATATATATAGGGGGTCATTTATGAACTTTCTCCAGGCATTCGCTAGTTTACGTCATTTACTTTGCAAAAATGGCCTATTCACCAGGCCAAGGCTATGTTTGTCGTATTTACGTCCGTTCGCCTTCACCGGATGAACCGCTTTTTGGTGCGCCAGCTTTTAGTGGTGAACCCCATAGGAATCAATGTTATTTTTGGCGAGTATGGCTGTTTATGTGATTTTTACATCTTTCACTAATACATCGAGTGTGAAGGTCAGAAAGATAACTAGTATTGAAGTGATTCACGTGATTTTTTTTTTTTTTTTTAAACTTTTTTAAAAACATTTTTGGAGGCTTCAAAACCACATACATTCAACACAATACAACACAAAGTCCATGCTGCCGTAAGCTGTTAAGTGGGTTTTCAGCAAGATAACTGGTTTTGGAACAGCACCCTGTTCACTAGTAAATACCACAGAAAGTGTATTGGAGAATGCCATTAAGCGTCTGATAGGACGTGGCACTGCAGGACAGACAGACTTTGTTTGATCCTTGTTGGTACCTTGCCTTGCCTGCAGCACCCCCACCCCCCACCTGGGGCTCCACCATGTTTCCTAGTCCCAGGCTGCAGAGGAGATATTCCACTGGTGTCACTGAAAGCCTTGAATTTCAGTGGATACTGCTCCACCTGTGTCAAGCCTGACAGTTAAACCATAGTCATATACTGTTCTAATTCACATCATAGAACCACAACCATGGAGGAGCCACTCAACTAAGTAACGAGAAACAAAAAGTTATTAAAACATGTAGGTCAGTAAATCTGTAAAAGGTCAAGCACTTTGAAGGCAGTCATAAAAACATTATTCTCTATGAGCTAGGAAAAGAAGACCAAGAATTACCTCTGCTACACAATATAAATTCAGGTTAAAAAAGACAAACTAGCGAAACTGCCCACAAGGGAAAGACACCAAGTTGCCATGCAATGCAACAATTATGTACATGTTTTTATGTATATCTCTGGAAAGAGAATTTTAATTGATTAAATGCATTTGTATTTTTTTACAGAAATGGATTATTAATTTATTAAGCGAGGTCCCCCTAATAGGTATGCACAACCCTAATAAACACTAACAAACAGGTGCTAACTATAGGGACCACTCCGCATATACCCTTTGTACCTGGTGGGACTCCAGGGCTAGCCCACCTATAGGTCCACAAACACTAGTTGCACACTCCTATACTCATTAATACAATTTATTAGAAAATAGAGTACATACACATAATACTACATACAAACAATACTACATACAGACAGTTAAAAAACATATAATAAAAACCCAAAAAGTGGGGAGGAGCTTGGGGCTGTAAATATAGCCAGTAGATTATTCAATAAAATATACATCCAAATACTAATACAATTCATACATCGTAATGTGCAATGGCGCTTATGAGAAGTGCAAAGTTCATAAAGTGCCTGGTGCCTACTATATAAGAGTGTCCTATCCAAAAGTGAAAAAAATACACTGCTAAGAAGAAGAAGAATCGTGCATATCATGCAAACCAATAACTCTGAAATAAAGTGCAAAGTGCAAAACAAAAGATGTGCATCTGCCCTAGTACTAGCCTATACAGTGCCCCTATAAAGTCCAATAAGCGCCATCCACAAACAATGTATAACACATTACTACAATTAATCCGTATAAGATCTATTTGCTCAGATAACAGGCCAAGCCCACTGTCCTCCCCACCCACCTCACCGGCGTGCCGCGTGGTCCTCCACCACCTCGCTAGGTGGGTGGGGAGGACAGTGGGCTTGGCCTGTTATCTGAGCAAATAGATCTTATACGGATTAATTGTAGTAATGTGTTATACATTGTTTGTGGATGCGCTTATTGGACTTTATAGGGGCACTGTATAGGCTAGTGCTAGGGCAGATGCACATCTTTTGTTTTGCACGTTGCACTTTATTTCAGAGTTATTGGTTTGCATGATATGCACGATTCTTAACTTTGTTGATAACTGCAAGTTCTTAGCAGTGTATTTTTTCACTTTTGGATAGGACACTCTTATATAGTAGGCACCAGGCACTTTATGCACTTTGCACTTCTCATAAGCGCCATTGCACATTACGATGTATGAATTGTATTAGTATTTGGATGTATATTTTATTGAATAATCTACTGGCTATATTTACAGCCCCAAGCTCCTCCCCACTTTTTGGGTTTTTATTATATGTTTTTTAACTGTCTGTATGTAGTATTGTTTGTATGTAGTATTATGTGTATGTACTCTATTTTCTAATAAATTGCATTAATGAGTATAGGAGTGTGCAACTAGTGTTTGTGGACCTATAGGTGGGCTAGCCCTGGAGTCCCACCAGGTACAAAAGGTTATTAAGCCAGGTCAATAACTTTGAGCTCTTTAAAGCTAACTCTGTCAGGGGTTGGTCCAAACCTTACATTCCATATTTACAATTTGAATTGAGAGTCTAAGATTTTGACCAGCCTATCCTATAGGCTCGTTCCTGCCAGTATATCTTTCGTGATCTTAGGACATCCATCTAAAAATGCCACTGACTTTGGAAAAAAATAACTATTTACAAATAGAATTTGGAAATCATCTGCGCTCTTTCAACACTGCAAATTAAAATATCACATACTGTGCTACATTTACTAAAAACTATGTACTCTAGTGCCATAACTAAAAGAAAACATCAAACCCACAGCCTAATGAGGTATTAAACAAATTATAGATTGCAGAGTCATTTTTAATTGGCAGAAAAGCAATCAGTGTGGTATATTAGAGGATGGTGTGAGCTGCTGAAGAGGAGGTCATTCATTAATCAACATGATATTTATAAGTCATTTGTCATCACAAAGCAGTATATATACATATATATATATATATATATATATATATATATTTATAGAATGCCAATATACCAAGTATTGACATTTCCGAGAGTAAAACATTTACCAATCAGTAATAAACAAGTCTACATTTCAGATTACACATAATTGTGATGCATTTATAGTGACCTTTTAGCAAGGGCACCAACCTACCATCTGTTCAAATATTACACCATAATCGCACAGTGTTTGGTATGTTCAAATACTGAACACATTGTTAACATTACCATATGTCAATCCTCATCTATTGTGATAAATGCTAGCCATACAAAGCAGAGGCTGTGGGGTCCTGGGTCAGTAAAATTGTAAAAATGTCACTAGCGTGGTCTTTTGGAGACTTTCCCTAAATAATTCAGATCTGGGTTGGCAGACACAAACAAAGCTCCCCCTGCTTACCTACAGCAAAACCCACAGCAACAACATGTGCTGTGTACAGGACCAGAATGATTTGGCTGAGCTTCATCTATGGCTGTACACCTCCTGACAGCCAGAACCTAAAGGTGTGGCATTAAGATACCAGGCTGTGGAAGAGCAATCACTGCTGCAGAATAGGGTGAAGATAAGCAGGGGAGTCTTGTGTCTCTCTAGCTTATATGAGGTCTTTAGGAAAAGTCCATGAAAGTGAGAGAAGTGATGTTCATTATACCTTTACTTTACACATTTAGACAGCTGAGTCCAATCCTCTCCAGGCACCTTATCTCTGACAGACATCTTATGAAGCATGAGACCAACCCACTCTAGTAACACTGGGTTATATAATGAAATAAAAGTCCTATTTGGCAAATCCAGGTAGTTTACTCCTTTATGGCATCATCTATGACAGTGACAACTACATACAGTATGTCAGAAAAAATTAAACAAATTTAATAAAAATTTTGAGGAAAAGGACTGGTCAAAAACTCCATCTGTGGGTCAATGGTAGAAACAAATGTAAAGGTCATAATAGGATTGGCTTTGGTACCTAACAGAATTTTTTAGTCCCTCACTCTTCCTGGGCAGGTCATCCCCCGCCTTTTTTATGCATATCTGGTCATAGTGTTACCTGGTGGAAAGATATTGGGATACGATTAGAGATGAGCAATTTTGCCATTTAATGAACTCACTTAAAAACAATAAAAAAATAAACCTACCTCAGTCCCTGTTCCAGCGCCGGAAATTGTCCTCTTCCTCGACCGCAGTTACACAGGAGAGAGGACCACATCCCTCCTGGCATCTTGCTCCTCACCACAGAGAGGGGCTATTTGAGCTGATGGGGAGTGAGATGTCAAAAGACAAAGAGAATGGTGAAAGCCAGGAGCATTGAAGCCCTGACTCATGCCTGGCTTCTGCCGATCTCTCTGTCAGAAGCAGCTGTGAACACTGAGGGACACAGGGATCAATGATGAATTGGTAAGTATGGGGGTAAATAATAAAATATTTTTTATTTGTATGTGTGTTTTGACATTTAACTCTTTGTGAACTGGTAAGGGGTTCTTGACACCCCTATACCAGTTCATGGAGCAGGAGGGGCTGGCAAATCACTAGCAGTAACCCCCGCTCCATTACCTACATCCCCAAAGGGGGGGGAGTGCAGAAGAGCCTGCGGCCTGTGAGGGCTATGGAGGCTAGTAGCCTTCAGAGCTGAGGTCCGTCTGCTCAGCCTCCATGTCTTGGTACGCCAGCACCCATAGCTTCCCCCTGTGCTGTTTTTACTTGGTTAGCGGGATTAACACTTCAAAAAAAATGCGTGGGGTCTACCCTATCCGAGTAAAACCAGCCCACACACCAGCTATGGTAGATCAGGATGTGGAGGCTGAGTGGTCGGCCCCTGAACCTGAAGACTAACAGCCTGCATAGCCCTCATGGGCTGCAGGCTCTTCTGAATGCACTTGGGCTTTGGAGATGCAGTTAATGGGACGGAGGCTTACGGCAAGAAACCAGCTTAACACACAGATCCACACAAATAAAATATTATTTTATCATTTTTCCCCCTCCTCCTCCGATCCATCACTGATCCCTGTGCCCCGTACTGTCCATTACTGCTTCAGACAGCTGGAGAGATTGGTGAAAGCTAGGCATGGGGCACATGACTAAGGGGGCGTGTTAGCCCCCAAAACGCGTGGTGCGGATTGTTCCCATTTTGTTATGCCGTGGCATGCTTTTAACTTATTTGAGTAAAAGTAAAGTTGTATTTATTAGGGATTTGCCTGCCGTGAGCTGGAATTTCTCATTCTATCCATTGGCTACCAGGGCTATGCACCGGCAACAACCTGCCTAAAAATACATGGGTGAGCTGTCAACCTTTCCTTTTAATACCTAAAGATTCAGTGGCCAAATTTCAGATGTTGTTTATCCCCTTTCTCTTTCTTTCCATTACCACCACCCTTTTCTTCTTTTTTGTTGTATGTCATTTGAATTATTTTTGATAGTTTAGCTTTATTTATTATTTTGATGTTTTCAAGTCATTTTTGTTTCTTTGTTTAATAAAAAATTCTCATTGCCTTAACCCTTTAAACGCCAGCCACGTAAAATTTACGTAGCTGCCTCCCCTGCAGTTAACCGCCAGCCACGTAAATTTTACGTGCCTGACTTTCCCCACTAATAGCAGAAAAAGTAAAAAAAAAGTAATTTACCTGACCCCTCATTCGATCCGGCCGGGTCTCCTCTTCAGCCAGAGGGGCTCCGATCACCCATTGGGGCTCCTCCGGCTGCAGGGGAGTGCCCAAAATAGGGTGCCCCCCCGTTTCAGCAGCTGCCGGGATTGCCTGTAAAAAAAAAATGACATTTACTTACCTTCGTGCCCGCCGGCTCTCCTCTTCCCGGGGGGGGGGGGGCTCCGATCACCCCCCCGCTCCTGACAGCCCTCCTCCCTCCGTAGGTTCTGATGGTGGCCGCCATCTTCATTTCTAGCCCTTCGGGGGCGTGGCCGATGATGTCACCGCCGGGTGTCGTCGGGGCACCCGGCGGTTCAGCTGTCAGATGCCGGTGAAGGCTGGGCAGAGGAGGAGGGAGGTAGGTGATCCTCCAATCGTCTGCCTCCCCCTCCTCTGTTCAGCCTTCACCAACATCAGACCGCCGCGGGACACAGGAGATGCAGATCGGAGGTGAGTAAAGAAAAAAAGAAAAAAAAAATTTTTTTTTTTAATAAAGTTATTTTCAAAGTGTGTCTGTCTGTTTGTTTTTACTGTTAACCCTGCGCCCTGTTCTACAAGCCCCCATAGCTGGTCACAGGCTGGTTATGCTGGGTAGGGGGGACCTCACGCCATTTTTTTTTTTAAGGGTTTTAACCCTTAAAATTCCAACAAAGAAATGGGGTCCTATGTCATTTTTTTTAATGAACCCTATGTTACCTGTAACCCAGTAGGTATAAAAGGCTTCCAGCAGCAGCAGGAGAGCAGAAGCCTAAGTGATTAGAGTGGGACACAGGGATGGATGGGAGGTAAGTATTAAAAAAGATAATAAAAAAAAAATATATTTTTTAATAAAGTTATTTTTAAAGTGTGTCTCTGTGTGTTTTTTTTTTTTATTTTTAACCATTTGTGAACTGGTAAGGGATCTATGAGACCCCTATACCAGTTCACAAGGCTCTGGGTCTGGCAAGTCACCTGCGGCTAGTGGGTGACTGGCCATTAACCCTGAGACCCCCCATTACCTGCCTCCCCAAAAACCCTTAAAATTCCCCCCAGAAATGGTGCCCCCCCCCGTGAAGGGGGACCCCACACCATTTTTTTTTATTTAACCCTATATTATGTGGATAGTAGTTGTATTTTATTTGTAAATGTTATAAAGTGCTCTTTTCAGTTTAGGGGATCACCTGGACGGGAACGGGGGGCTACCGATACATATGTGGTATCATTGTAATCGGGAGAAATGGGGCTTTCACATGCAATATGGTTTTCTTTAATAAAATAAATGTTTTTGTTAAAATAAAGGAGACAATTAAAAGGGTGACAAAATCTCAAGTAGGCTGGCAGTTAAGAGGTTACAGGTACCTATGCATGTTGGGTATTGTTCTGCTCGGGGGACCTTGCGCTTTCAGTTTTAGCTTGTTTTTTCTTATTTGCATATTGATATTTTAAGAAAATGTGTTTTTTTATTCTGCTTTTAATACATTTTTTTGTGAAACCCTGTGCAACCTAAGAATTCTTCGAGATATTACTTCCAGAAAGATGAGCCCACTACAACAAGCTGGGTACGCTTAGAAAGCTTAACATGTGTACTTTCAGGGAATATATGGTTTATCAGGGATATTCCAAATGTAAAGGGTTGTTTTGGTAGAAAAAGCACAAGGTGCGCACTTTGTCTGCAGAGCTGAAATTTTGAAGTAAAATTACCGTTATGCGCATGCTTTACTTTGGTGTGTTTGGCAACTCTTTCCTTGACAGAACCTATGCATGTTGGGTATTGTTCTGTTTGGGGGATGTTGCTTTTTCAAATTTTCAGTTTTTTTCTTGTTTGCATATAGTTTTTTTAATGAAAATGTGGTTTTGATTCTGCTTTTTTATTCATTTTTAGGGGAACCCTGTGCAACCAAAGAATATATTGAGGGATTACTTCCAGAAAACTGCACCCATGTCAACAAACCTGGTACGCCTAGAAAGCCTGAGGTGTATACTTCTAGGCAATATATAGTTTGTCTGGGGTATTTCAAATGTAAAGAGTTGTTTTTCTTGAAAAACTGCAAGGTGAGCATATTGCATAGCATAGTTGTATTTTATCTGAAAATCTCCTAAAGCGTTGTTTCAGTTTGGGGGAGTCTCCTGGGCAGGAAAGGGCATCTACCGATACATATGTGGTACCGCTGTAACCGGGAGAAATTGGGGGTTTCACACGCAATAAGATTTTATTGACAAACTTAATTTTTTTATTACAAAAGAACACTACAATTTGAAAAAAAAGTTTCTTTTTATTTTTTTGCACAATTTTAACCCAGAAATATTAAGAATACACTTAGAAAATGACAAACAAGACATTTCATGTTAAAGCCCAGGCTCTGCTGAAAAAAACAATATATCACTTTCCTGGGAAATCCCTGAAAATCCCTTGAAAAATCACAGTTGAACATGGGGAGCGCAAAATAGTGCAAAATAGTCTGGCAACAAAGAGTGACAACATCTCAAGGTACCAAAAATACTAGGCCCTAGAATAGCCCAAAGAGTCCCTATACAGTTATACTGCACACCAAGAATATATAAAAATATAAATGTAGAAATTTATTAATTCATCCTTAGAACAACAAAAGACATCACAAGACTCAATTAACAAACATATACACAAATATTGAGGAAAGGGGTTTGTCCTATTATGAGCTATTAATAATCATTGATACACACTATCAAATGCTCAATGCATGATTATTGATAATAAAAAACATGTCTAATTCATATTAAATAATTTCTTTGGCTAAATATGCAGGCGTGTTGAAATGAAGAAGTGATGCATGCGTAAAAGTGAAAAATAGAAAGGAGAGTTCAAAGTAAAAAAGTGTGCAAAGTGCCTACGTGACTAAAGTGTGAAGTGAAAAGTAATTTAGTGCTGTGGTATAGCATCCACAAAAGGCAAGTGCATGAGGAGCTCAGCCTAATATTGTGCAAGTAGTGCACACGCCAGCATAATAGCCAATCATTCAAAATCACAAGGTTAATGTAAAATTCTTAACATCACCAAATCCAGAAGCTCAGGACCCCAAAACCGCAACTAGCCACCGACGCGTTGCGTGGCCTTCTGCCACTTCGCCAGGGTGAGTAAGTTGCCAGCCACCCGTCCTCCTCCTTTTAAGCTAACCTGAGACCACGTGTTGTATAGGTGCGAGGCTTCCGCCACACCCCCGCCCCCATCACATGCCCAAGGCCTGCATGCGTCGGCGGGGCGTCGCAAGGCATCCACGTCACCCATTACCGCCAATGTACGCAAGCGTGAGCCAGCGTCCATTAGCAGGATGACGCAGAAAGAACCGCGCCACCGGTTGAGCTCCTCATGCACTTGCCTTTTGTGGATGCTATACCACAGCACTAAATTACTTTTCACTTCACACTTTAGTCACGTAGGCACTTTGCACACTTTTTTACTTTGAACTCTCCTTTCTATTTTTCACTTTTACGCATGCATCACTTCTTCATTTCAACACGCCTGCATATTTAGCCAAAGAAATTATTTAATATGAATTAGACATGTTTTTTATTATCAATAATCATGCATTGAGCATTTGATAGTGTGTATCAATGATTATTAATAGCTCATAATAGGACAAACCCCTTTCCTCAATATTTGTGTATATGTTTGTTAATTGAGTCTTGTGATGTCTTTTGTTGTTCTAAGGATGAATTAATAAATTTCTACATTTATATTTTTATATATTCTTGGTGTGCAGTATAACTGTATAGGGACTCTTTGGGCTATTCTAGGGCCTAGTATTTTTGGTAAGTTTTGGGTTTTTGTCCCTACTTTACTAGCACCCAGCAATAATTAATAACATACTCTAGCTGTGCAGACCCACACCAACCCCCCCCCCCCCCCCCCCGTTCTTTATATTTAACATCTCAAGGTAGGCTGGCGGTTAAAGGGTTAATGTGTTCAGTACAATCTACAATGTATCTGCGCCCAGAAATCCTATATGTGATGTATTTAGTTTGTCAATTTTGTTTAAAGAAGAAGAAAACCCACCTGTGGCTCCCCTCTAAAAGAGTCTAAAAGATTCCAGCCACTGGCTTTCCTCAAGGCATCCCGAATTCCGGTAATCACTTACCTTTCCCCGGTCCAACGGTGCATGTGTGGGCTCTCGTTCAAGCCATTTGCCATGACTATAGCGTTGATTCATGGCCGGTGAGCAAAAACTTTCACGCAGAGCACAAATGATTCCACATGCCTAGGCATGATTCATGGCTGCATGTGCACATGCGAATTGCACCAACGGGAGAAGCGCTAATTGCTTCCTTTTGCACCAATTTGTGCCTTTTGCAAGGAAAATTTACTGTTTTGGAGCGCAAATGGCCCTGCCCCATCCGCATTCTGATTCCAGTTAAACCTTAACATTTTTTTCCCAATTTTTTGTACCAGAAGTTCTCTTTAACTCCCCTCCCCTGTTTGCATATCAATGCTTAATAATTTAAGTATAATTTTTTGGGTTTTTGATTTTGATAAACGTTGGGGCCCAATATCCACATTTATGTTGCTTGGACCTTCATTTTTGTGTGATTTTGACAACTTTTTATTATTTTATTTTCGAACAAAAGCCCCAAAAAAGGGTTCAATCCCTAAAAAGTACTTGCAGCAATTGACACTTTCATTGTTCAAAAACATGCTGGACGCTGCCAGAATGAAATAAGCCTGTTACTCATTGGAATTAGCAGTTTCCTCCACCTATTTGCTGGAGGGAAATCACTCTTCAAATTTCCACATTTGTGCATGTCTTTCTTCTAAATATACCATAAATCAGGCACCAGAGACAGTTTGGTGAGAAAAATAGTGCTAGCGGAAAATTTCAGCCACAGATTGGCGAAAAAAACAAATGCCTATTTTGCCAACCATGAATCAGGCAGAAGCCCAAGCGCGACTTGGCGCTCCAAAAGACATGCACAAATTTGTTTGTACGCAACTAGGGATGAGCGAATCGATCCGGACGAACCCGGATTCATTCCGAATTTCATTAAAAATTCGATTCTGAACGAATCCGAATTTCCCGGCGATTCGATCGATCAAAGTTTTCCTTTAAACTCAATGACAGGCATTCTAAGATGGTGGACGGACATGTTCAGACATGTCCCCAGGGGCAAGTGACGATGGGACAGTCACATGCAGCCTATCAGCAGCCAGGAAGCCCGGTGACGTCACCTTGCTATATAAAGCGGCGGCCATTTTCCTTTTGCGCAGTTGAGACTTGCATTGCAGACAGAACGGAGCTAGCTGCAGACACGGACAGACAGTCATAGTTAGGTGAGAGTTAGCAATAGCTAGAGACAGTTACAGATAGGTAAAGAGAGAGACAGATAGTTAGGGAGATTTAGAGTGGTAGACAGAGCTAGGGAAAGATAGGTTTAAAACCGGAACAATCCAGCAGCATACAAGTCACATTGACAGGGTGCCTAGTGCTGCCTATGATTCATATTTCATAATTACTGGGTTACTGTTAATATATTTGGTTTGGTTTAAATACAGCTGCACAGTGTGCATGCAATGCACATGCTATTTGACCCTTTCTGCTATTTAGCCCTGAACGCAATTTTAACCCTATCTGTTAAACAACACACTGGCATCCCAAGGCACATGCTATTTTAACATTATTTGTTAAACAAAAGCATTTCTCATGCTTGGATTAGTGTTAATAGTTTCTGTTCAGCTTAAAATACATTACGCCACACTGGCATCCCAAGGCACATGCTATTTAACCCTATCTGTTAAACAAAAGCATTTCTCATAATTGGATTAGTGTTAATAGTTTCTGTTCAGCTTAAAATACATTACGCCACACTGGCATCCCAAGGCACATGCTATTTAACCCTATCTGTTCAACAAAAGCATTTCTCATACTTGGATTAGTGTTAATAGTTTCTGTTCAGCTTAAAATACATTACGCCACACTGGCATCCCAAGGCACATGCTATTTAACCCTATCTGTTAAACAAAAGCATTTCTCATAATTGGATTAGTGTTAATAGTTTCTGTTCAGCTTAAAATACATCAGTCCACACTGGCATCCCAAGGCACATGCTATTTAACCCTATCTGTTAAACAAAAGCATTTCTCATAATTGGATTAGTGTTAATAGTTTCTGTTCATCTTAAAATACATTACGCCACAATGGCATCCCAAGGCACATGCTATTTAACCCTATCTGTTCAATAAAATCATTTCTCATTATTGGATTAGTGTTAAAAGTTTCTGTTCAGCTTAAAATACATTACGCCACACTGGCATCCCAAGGCACATGCTATTTAACCCTATCTGTTCAACAAAAGCATTTCTCATTATTGGATTAGTGTTAAAAGTTTCTGTTCAGCTTAAAATACATTACGCTACACTGGCATCCCAAGGCACATGCTATTTTAACCTTATTTGTTAAACAAAAGCATTTCTCATGCTTGGATTAGTGTTAATAGTTTCTGTTCAGCTTAAAATACATTACACCACACTGGCATCCCAAGGCACATGCTATTTAAACCTATCTGTTAAACAAAAGCATTTCTCATACTTGGATTAGTGTTAATAGTTTCTGTTCAGCTTAAAATACATTAAGCCACACTGGCATCCCAAGGCACATGCTATTTTAACCCTATCTGTTATACAACATACGCGTTGATCAGCATCAGCTTCATGAAGCTACTTTAGTTTGCATTTGTTTTTGACTGCTTTCAATAAACCAGGCCGCAGGGCACCCCAAAGCTGCTCCATGCACCCTATCTCTTATACAACATAAGCGTTGTTCAGCATCAGCTTCATTAAGCTACTTCAGTTTGCACTTCCTTTTTGACTGCTTTCAATAAACCAGGCCACAGGGCACCCCAAAGCTGCACCTTGCACCCTATCTGTTTATACTAAATAAGCAAATACATAAAAATGTCAGGCAGACAAGTGCCAGGATGTTCAAAGAGGAGTGGCAGAGGCCAAGATTCAGCAGGCAGAGGTCGAAGCAGACTAGGGGCGAATGCCAGCAGGAGTCACGTTGAGAGACCTGATCTGCCAGTATCTGCGGTCGTGTCTCCATCAGTAACGCATCTGCTGTGGTAGATTGGTTAAAGCGCTCATCAACATCATCACAAGTTACGTCTGAGACCCCCAGTCTAGGGTCGGTAGGTTCCTCTGACACAATCCTGAGTTGGCATGCCCTGAGAGCAGTCCCTGTCCTCCCATTGCCTCTGTCCTATGCCGTTCCCTCCCCCAGTAACGTATCCTATGCTTTGGGTTCAGCTCCACTCTTTAGTGAGGAGGACGATCAGATAGAGGACAGTCAGCAGCTACTGCCCAGCCATGAAATGGAGGTGGCTTCTTTAGCTCGGCAGACAAATAGTGATGTGGACAGTGTTGAGGAAACCGAGAACATCAGTGACGTACAGCCACAACTCGGTGATGATGATGATGAAGCCGATCGCACTTGGGAGCCGGGTGATGAAGGGGCTTCATCGTCATCATCAGGAGAAGAGGGGCGCAGGTTGCCCCAGAGTCAGCAGCTCAGGCAGCAAGGTGTTAGCAGCATGGTTGGCAGTCAGCATGGGGGCACAATTGTAAAGCCTGGAGCCAAACGGGGCCGGGCCTGGTAGTGGAGCAGGGGTTCCTGGAGTTGGTGACAATAGCAGCGAATCAGTGAGGCCTGATGGTGGGAAAAGTAGCTACTCGGCAGTGTGGCAGTTTTTCCTGAAGCATCCGCAGGAGGGTAACATGGCCACATGCAAGATATGTAGGCAGAAGGTGAAGCATAGCCAGGGCCCAAATGTTGGCACCACGGCCCTGCGTCAACATATGATGCATCACCATAAAGCGACCTGGGAGAACCGAGGCTCCCAAGGCGTGGTCCAGTCTGCTTCCTCACCAAGTGGCACGCCGCTCCCAATTTCTGCCAGCCAAGGCTCCAGCACCTCAGCCGAAGGCAGCTGTGCGTCATACCCATCCTCTGTCGCTCCTACTCCTCCTCCTCCTCCAAGTCATGCATCCCGCCAGCAATCCATCAGCAAAGCCATGTCCAAGAGACAGCAGTATGCGCCCACTCATCCTACGGCGCAGAAGCTGAATGTGCTCCTGTCCAAGTTGCTGGTGCTGCAGTCGCTCCCTTTTCAGGTGGTGGACTCTGCACCTTTCAGAGAACTGATGGCTTGTGCCGAGCCGAGGTGGAGAGTCCCTAGCCTTCATTTATTTGCCAAGAAGGCAGTACCAGCGCTGCACACTTTTGTTGAACAGAAGGTGGGCCAGTCCTTGAGCCTGTCGGTGTGTAGCAAAGTGCATGGCAGCGCTGACGTCTGGAGCTGTAACTACGGTCAGGTACAGTACATGTCATTTACGGCCCACTGGGTGAATGTGGTCCCTTTGCAGCAGCAGCAGCAACTTGGACAGGTCACGCCGTTTCGGCCTCCGCGCTCCCTGCCCGTTGGTCCTGTGACACTGTGCGACTCGGCCTCCTCATCCTCCGCCATCTCCTCACCCTCCACTGTAGGCTCAAGTCTCAGTGCCCCTCCAGTCTACCATGTGTGCAGGGCACGGAGGTGTCACGCTGTGCTTCACATGGTTTGTCTTGGCGAACGGAGTCACACAGGGGAGGAACTGCTTAAATTTATTCATCAGGAAATCCAAACATGGCTTACTCCAAGAAAACTTAAAATGGGAATCATGGTTACCGACAATGGGAAGAACATTTTGTCTGCGCTGCACCAAGGAAGCCTGACCCATGCCCCCTGCATGGCTCACGTCTTCAATCTGGTTGTCAAGTGGTTTCTGAAGTGTTCCCCCCATATGCAAGACATCCTAACAACTTCAAGGAAACTTTGCATGCACTTCAGCCACTCATACACCGCCAAACACACCCTTCTTGAGCTACAGCGTCAGAACGGTATCCCCCAACATAGTCTGATTTGCGATGTTTCCACCCATTGGAATTCTACCCTTCACATGTTGGACCGATTATATGAACAGAGAAAAGCCATCACGGATTTCCTGATGATCCAAGCGGATAGGGGGACTCCCCTGTGTAACTTCAATGTCAACCAGTGGCAGCTCATACGTGACACCTGCCGTTTGCTCAGGCCCTTTGAGGAAGCCACTTTATTTGTCAGTCGGCAGGATTACGGGATGAACTACGTAATTCCACTGCTTCATGTACTAGAGCACATGTTGGAAACCATGGCTGGTCAGGGCACTGGAGACATGGCGTCTACATCTTACGGCCACATGAACCCCGTTGGAGCTGAACTGGAGGAGGAGGAGGAAGAGGAGGAGGAGGGGCACAGTGAAGCACAGTTTAGGCTTGGCGAAATGGCTGGTTTATCTAGTAAGCGGACAGGAGAGGAGGAGCAGGAGCAGCCAGAGGAGCTAGAGGGTTTTGAGGAAGGCGAGACAGAGGGCCCGGACACACCGTGGCAGTATGCAGTGGAAATGGAGACAGGTAGTCCATCCGAGTCACTTGCGCAAATGGCAGGAAGCATGCTCACGTGCTTGCGTAGTGACCCCAGAATTGTTTCCATTTGTCGGCGGGATGACTTCTGGCTGTCCACCTTATTGGACCCTCGCTTCCGGCACAAAATGGGGGCATTTTTTAAACCCACCGAGAGGGAGGACAAACTGAACTATTAAAAAGACATTCTACGTAGGCAGTTGGCCGATGCCTATCTGCGCCATGGTCCATACTCTCGCAGGTCTGACTCGAGGGGACCTCTGCGCTCACCTTCCACTGCCATGGCTGCTGGGGGGGGTTGGCAGGAGCAGCAGCAGCAGCTCCATCAGCAGCAGCCTCAGTCTTCAGTCGCTAATGAGTAGCTTTCTACACCCGCATAGTGAGGCTACTCATGAGCAGCAGGAAGACCTGGAGCAGGACCTCAACCAGCAGGTCATGTCATACCTTGACATGACCATGCCAACACACCTTGAGGATCCGCTGGACTTCTGGGCAGCCAAACTTGAATTGTGGCCGCAACTAGCAGAGTTTGCCCTGGAAAAGCTGTCCTGCCCGGCAAGTAGCATGCCATCTGAGCGGGTGTTTAGTGTGGCGGGGGCCATAGTTACGGCGAGGAGGACTCATCTGTCAACTAAAAATGTGGAGAGACTCACCTTTGTCAAAATGAATCAGGGATGGATCAGCCAGGATTTCCACGCACCAATGCCTGATGCATGCGACTAGATTCAGCATGGTGCCACGTTTTACACTTTCCAAATGGTGCAAAACATATTTATGTCTTTAGGCCAATTTTTGGGCCCCTGCTGATGCCAACTTCAGGGTGTGCCTTCCAACCAATTTTTGGCCTCCTGCTGATGCCAACTTTAGGGTGTGCCTTTCAGCCAATTATTGGCCTCCTGCTGCTGCTGCTTGCAACTCCAGGGTGTGATTCATCCAATTTTTGGGCTCCTGAAGCCAATTCCAGTGTGTCTTTCAAGCTAGGTTTGGGCTGCTGCTGCTGCTTGCAACTCCAGGGTGTGATTCATCCAATTTTTGGGCTCCTGAAGCCAACTCCATTGTGTCTTTCAAGCTATGTTTGGGCTCCTGCTGCTTGCAACTCCAGGGTGTGATTCATCCAATTTTTGGGCACCTGCTGCCAATTCCAGTGTCTCTTTCAGCCAATGTTTGGGCTCCTGCTGCTGCTGCTTGCAACTCCAGGGTGTGATTCATCCAATTTTTGGGCTCCAGCTGCTAACTCCAGTGTCTCTTTCAGCCAATTTTTGGCCTCCTGCTGCTGCTGCTGCCAACTCCAGGGTGTCTTTCAAGCAATGTTTGGGCTCCTGCTTATGCTGCTGCCAACTCCAGGGTGTGCCTTCCAGCTAATGTATGTGCTCCTGCTGCTGCCAACTTCAGGGTGCCTTCCAGCCAATTTCTAGGTTCCTGCTGCTGCTGCCAACTCCAGGGTGTGTCAGTCAATTTTTGGGCTCCTGCTGCTGCCAACTCCAGTGTCTCTTTAAAACAATGTTTGGGCTCCTGCTGCTGCTGCTTGCAACTCCAGGGTGTGATTCAGCCAATTTTTGGGCTCCTGCTGCCAACTCCAGTGTCTCTTTCAGCCAATGTTGGGCTCCTGCTGCTGCTTGCAACTCCCGGGTGTGATTCATCCAATTTTTGGGCTCCTGCTGCCAACTCCAGTGTCTCTTTAAAGCAATGTTTGGGCTCCTGCTGCTTGCAATTCCAGGTTGTGATTCATCCAATTTTTGGGCTCTTGCTGCCAAATCCAGTTTCTCTTTCAGCCAATGTTTGGGCTCCTGCTGCTGCTGCTTGCAACTCCAGGGTGTGATTCATCCAATTTTTGGGCTCCTGAAGCCAACTCAGTGTCTCTTTCAGCCAATGTTGGGCTCCTGCTGCTGCTGTTTGCAACCCCAGGGTGTGATTCATCCAATTTTTGGGCTCCTGAAGCCAACTCCAGTGTGTCTTTCAAGCTATGTTTGGGCTCCTGCTGCTTGCAACTACAGGGTGTGATTCATCCAATTTTTGGGCTCCTGAAGCCAACTCCAGTGTCTCTTTCAGCCAATGTTTGGGCTCCTGCTGCTGCTGCTGCTTGCAACTCCAGGGTGTGATTCATCCAATTTTTGGGCTCCTGAAGCCAACTCCAGTGTCTCTTTCAGCCAATGTTGGGCTCCTGCTGCTGCTGCTTGCAACTCCAGGGTGTGATTCATCCAATTTTTGGGCTCCTGCTGCCAACTCCTGTGTCTCTTTCAGCCAATGTTTGGGCTCCTGCTGCTGCTGCTTCCGGCTCCAGGGTGTGATTCATCCAATTTTTGGGCTCCTGCTGCCAACTCCAGTGTCTCTTTCAGCCAATGTTTGGGCTCCTGCTGCTGCTGCTTGCAACTCCAGGGTGTGATTCATCCAATTTTTGGGCTCCTGAAGCAAACTCCAGTGTGTCTTTCAAGCTATGTTTGGGCTGCTGCTGCTGCTTGCAACTCCAGGGTGTGATTCATCCAATTTTTGGCCTCCTGCTGCCAACTCCAGTGTGTCTTTAAAGCTATGTTGGGCTCCTGCTGCTTGCAACTCCAGGGTGTGATTCATCCAATTTTTGGGCTCCTGCTGCCAACTCCAGTGTCTCTCTCAGCCAATTTTTGGCCTCCTGCTGCTGCTGCCAACTCCAGGGTGTCTTTCAAGCAATGTTTGGGCTCCTGCTTATGCTGCTGCCAACTCCAGGGTGTGCCTTCCAGCTAATGTATGTGCTCCTGCTGCTGCCAACTTCAGGGTGCCTTCCAGCCAATTTCTAGGTTCCTGCTGCTGCTGCTGCCAACTCCAAGGTGTGTAGTCAATTTTTGGGCTCCTGCTGCTGCCAACTCCAGTGTCTCTTTAAAGCAATGTTTGGGCTGCTGCTGCTTCCAACTCCAGGGTGTGATTCATCCAATTTTTGGGCTCCTGCTGCCAACTCCAGTGTCTCTTTCAGCCAATGTTTGGGCTCCTGCTGCTGCTGCTTGCAACTCCAGGGTGTGATTCATCCAATTTTTGGGCTCCTGAAGCCAACTCCAGTGTCTCTTTCAAGCTAGGCTTGGGCTGCTGCTGCTGCTTGCAACTCCAGGGTGTGATTCATCCAATTCTTGAGCTCCTGAAGCCAACTCCAGTGTCTCTTTCAGCCAATGTTGGGCTCTTGCTGCTGCTGCTTGCAACTCCAGGGTGTGATTCATCCAATTTTTGGGCTCCTGCTGCCAACTCCAGTGTCTCTTTCAAGCTATGTTTGGGCTGCTGCTGCTTCTTGTAACTCCAGGGTGTGATTCATCCAATTTTTGGGCTCCTGCTGCCAACTCCAGTGTCTCTTTCAGCCAATGTTTGGGCTCCTGCTGCTGCTGCTTGCAACTCCAGGGTGTGATTCATCCAATCTTTGGGCTCCTGAAGCCAACTCCAGTGTCTCTTTCAAGCTAGGTTTGGGCTGCTGCTGCTGCTTGCAACTCCAGGGTGTTATTCATCCAATTTTTGAGCTCCTGCTGCCAACTCCAGTTTCTCTTTCAGCCAATGTTTTGGCTCCTGCTCCTGCTGCAGCTTGCAACTCCAGGGTGTGATTCAGCCAATTTTTGGGCTCCTGCTGCCAACTCCAGTGTCTCTTTCAAGCTATGTTTGGGCTCCTGCTGCTGCTTGCAACTCCAGGGTGTCATTCAGCCAATTTTTGGGCTCCTGCTGCTCCTGCTGCCAACTCCAATGTCTCTTTGAGCCAAATCCAATGTTTGGGCTCCTGCCGCTGCCAGCTCCAGGGTGTGTTTTTCAGGCAATATAGGGGCCCCTCATAGTGATGCCACCTCAACTCTCTGTAATTGTGCCGCTCTGCGATTCTAATAGCGATGCCTTTGATCTGCATGTCCTAATTATTTACAGTATTATTTCACTAACCCAGCACGCATCCTATGCGTGTTACAGCAAGGCAGAATGGTTTACAACCCTATTGAGGCTCTAGGAAGCTCAGAAATAGCCATTTTTAATAGCAATTCATCGCGAATAAATTCGGGTCCATGCGATTTTTGTCGGAAAATTCGGCGAATCAGTCGAATCAAATTTTTCAAAAGTTCGCTCATCTCTATATGTAACCATTAATCAACCCTTATATCATTAGGCATATGGCTCTCATTTTTTTCAATTTGGAGTGCAAGCGGCTGCAACCCCTGCATCCTTGGGCTGTGTGCAGGCTCCCACCCCAGCCATTCAGATAAACTGGGAGCGTTCGTGCTATCAGGTGCGCTCTCCTCATTGAAGTCATTAAATCAATGAGAGCTGTGTTGGGCAGAGAAACTGGTGGCTTTTCATATGGCTGGCTGTGTGCACTTGTGGCATCACTGTGTGTGACGGAGGCTTCCCCGTCAGCTTACTTAAGGCTATAAAGAGCTCCGCCCTGTGGCAGGGATCGCTAGAGAATCTGTGTCCTTCATCTGGCAGAAGAGTGGCATTGAACCCCCACATCAGATGATGGACATTGTCCAGTGCTGGATAGCGATACAGCAGGTGAGTTTTTTTCAGGGAAAAATTTGAACGCATGAAACCCAAGAAGTTCAGATTCATGCCAAATCAATTTTTTCATGAATTTCGAAGTGAATTCCAATTCATTAAATTTATTTTTGCATTAAGATGTTGTCCCTACCATGCTGCATGCATTTTGGATTGTAAGAGTTTTTTTTGTAATCTTTGCAGTCAAGTTCAGTTGTATGCAAAGTCAATGCAATGTTAACAGCTGTATTCACAGGGGTACTACAAATTAATGTAGAATTGTAGTCAAAACCTTCTGTATAATCGTTGTTAGGAGACAGCTCAGGATTTTGTTTCTGTCTGTGTCTAATAATTGCTTTACCAACACTTGTGTCACTAATAAACAGGCAATCTGCTGTCAGTAGAGCAATGAGTGTTACAAAGAAAGAAACTGAGACAGGCTTCTGCAGTGAAATGGGAAATAATTATCTCTGGCCTTTTCGCTTAGGGATTGTTCAGCCAAAAATACTATACTCACGTTAACTCAGCTACACTCACATTAATGAGTGGCGTTATTCCAGTCATGTCCTGTAAAAGCATAATTGTTCAGTACAAAACTTGTCACCCCCTCCTTTATTAAAGTGATACTGCAGGCCAAGGTAATAGTTTGACCATTGCGTTGGGCAACATTTGGCACTTTACTAAACTGTTTCCATTTTTAAATTAAGGAAGAAATGGCCAAGATGTTGGGGTTTACAGGTTCAGCCTATGCCATTGCCCCTTACATAGCGTTCATCCAATCAGTTCAGCAGAGCAGGACAGGATTGCTTTGGGAGTGCGCACATGCATTTTAGGGAGTGCCCGTATGGACTTTGGAAGTGCACACATGTATGTTGGGGAGGACACATGCATTTTAGGAGTGCACACATGGACATTTGGGAGTACACGCATGCAGTTTGTAGGTGCGCACATGTACTTTTGGATTGCGCTCATGCACTTTGGGAGTGCGCACATGCATTTGGGGAGTGCGCACATGCACTTTGGAAATGTGTGCATGGGCTCTTGGGAGTGTGCGTATGCAATTTGGGAGTGTGTCTGGGAGTGCTGGTCTATGCTCCAGTCTCGCCTAGCAACAGGTAGAGGGGGAGAAGCAAGAGTGTCTTATGCAAGTTCTCTGCGTCTTACAGACCCCAACCATTATGCTAATTATTATGCAGCATCACAGATCCAAGGGACTTACCCAATTTTTTCAGAAGAGAAATCATCAGGTGAAACTGTAAACCTTGACATTTCAACCATTTCTTCTTCAATTTAAATAACAGAAAACCATTTAGGACAGTGTCAAATGTAGCCCGATGCAATAGGCTAACAATTGCCTTTGCTTGGTGTAGCACTATAAAAGATACAACCACATTTTCCATTTATCATATATATGTATTTTTAGACCATTATTAAAGATAGAACTGCTTTAAGTTCTTATTTAAACTCACCATCCCATGCTGCTCAAGAGGTACCAAATGATTGTGATGTGTGATTAAAAATCTGTCTTTTAAAATGACTGCAAGAATGGATTTGAAAAAATTGTATTCTTTTAGGGGCACAGGCTACAATTAGAAGTATGGTATCCAATATAATCATTGGCGCCAGCTTGGAGGGTGGTGAGGACCAGGAAAGAATTGGCAGCAATGGTGGACTAGTCAGAGGCACTGAAAAAAGAAGCCAAGGACCAGAGAACAAATGAAATAAATAGTGGACACTGAGCTGGAGGGTGACATAATGTGTTGCCTAAGTGGCGACAAAGGGGGTTATTTAAGAAAGGCTAGTGCCAGGTAGTGCCTCGGCAGGGTCTGGTTAAAGTCGGGCGCTGTACGCAAAACCACATTCTGTTGAAGATCTGTTAAGGCTGATTATTGTAAATTGCCCTATTATTTTATAGCATACATCCAAATTAGAATGCCCCAGGCCTAGTATAAAGCCCCCAGTGCAAAAAATGTAGTCCTGCAATGTGCAAACTAATTACTAATATAAACAAGCAATAGGGAGCCTTATTTGGGAAAGGTCAGGGTCACACAGCGCCACTTTTTTGCGTCAGCAGCACTCAGTGTGGCATTCAAGAAAGATAGAAGCAGCAGTGCGATTTGGTCGCCGACAAGCTAGGTGAAACCTGTAGCTCAGGATCCCATAGAGCACAATGAGCACAACTGGATTGCTTTTTTTAATGAATATAATTAATATTAAACACATTTTTGTACAGAACGTGTATTGGGACTTCTCATTAATTGAAACACAGGACCTAGAGAGATGGGCGAAAATGTATTTTTTGGGTGTAAAATTGATTTTAATAGACTTTATTTCTTAACAATGTGTAATTTGGACACAACTAAAAAGCCGCCTAAATACACTGTAAAGTCATTTGCCCTCAGGAGTGATTTCTTGTAACTCTAATGAAAAAACGCTGACCAGTA
Organism: Gastrophryne carolinensis; assembly: GCA_027917425.1. Taxonomy (NCBI): domain Eukaryota; kingdom Metazoa; phylum Chordata; class Amphibia; order Anura; family Microhylidae; genus Gastrophryne; species Gastrophryne carolinensis. The sequence continues at coordinate 170,239,914 of CM051236.1, forward strand.
ACAAAAATTCCAAGGAGGAAAAAAATCATAAATATGCTGGGGAGCCCTGGAAAACACGCCAGTACAAAGTGATACTCACTAGGATGATCGGCCTAGGTGCAACAATCAAAGCTAATTAGGCTAGATTCAGGGGCACATTCGGCAGCACTTTCGTTGCTGTCTGTGAAAGTTTTTGTGTGTGTTTGTCATTTTTGGGGTGTTTTTCATTCATTTGTTATTCGTACAAACGTTTGGACAAATGCGTATATGCGCTTTCGATGAACGAAAGCAAATCGGATCATTTGCGTTAGTTCGGATCATTTTCCCATCCAAATCTGATATTTTTCATTCGTTCAGATAACTTACGTTATTGCAATGGGCTTGCGTCTCATTCAGAGAGCTGATTGCCGACGGACCACCACCCTATAAACCCGTTTCCTTTGCGATCCCCTTACGGGACCATTTTGACCTCGAGACTAGCAGCTATGGATGACTCTAGTGTATTTGAGGAGCATGAGGATCTGCAGCTCATGGGCATTTAAATTGTCCGGAGGGTTGAGACCAAATTGCACCGGCGGCGACGCATGCACATCGATGGCATGCATGACGTTGAGCTGTTCTAGTTCACCAGACTTAATCGTGCTTCCCTTCATAAATTGCATAGTGAGCTTCGGACATGGTTAGCCCGCACCACAAGGAAGGGGCAAGCAATTTCAGGTATGACCAAGATGCTTGGCTGCCTGCAATTTTTGGTGAACGGCTCGTTCCAGAGGCTGGGTGCTCTCTCCGTGGGGATCTCCCAGCCTACGCTGAGCCGCGCGCTACCCACGTTTTTGGAAGGCATGGCTACCATTACTCAGAAATATATTTGTTTTCCTGAGGACATGGTAGCCAGGAACGCGATTAAGCTTGCATTTTATAACATCGCCGACATGCCCAACGTCATGGGTGCCATTGACTGCACCCACGTTGCCCTGGTGCTTCCGGTAGCCAACGAGTATATCTACAGGCAAGTACAATCTGTCATTTTTACAATTACTTGACCTTAATGTTTTCCAAATTTTTGAGAAGGCCAACTTGTAAAATGTCCCTCCTTGTACTAATTCCCTCCTTGTACTAATCCCCTCCTTGTACTAATTCCCTCCTTGTAATAATTCTATCCTTGTAAAAAGTCCCTCCTTGTACTAATTCCCTCCTTGTACTAATTCCCTCCTTGTAAAAAGTCCCTCCTTGTAATAATTCCCTCCTTGTAAAAAGTCCCTCCTTGTAATAATTCCCTCCTTGTAAAAAGTCCCTCCTTGTAATAATTCCCTCCTTGTAAAAAGTCCCTCCTTGTGTTCAAAAGGGAAACATTTTTATGTGTACCTGAATCAGACACTTCAAAGTTAGTCTTTGCTTTTTCAAACATACATATCCTTTTTTTTATGTACCAAATACTAATGTACTTGGTTAGTGTTATTTGTATTGGTCCACAGGTTTTTAATAGGGTGTGATTAGTTAGTGTTTCACTAGTTTTCCTTGCTTTGATAATGTTTTGTTTTTTATTTTTTCCCAGGAACAGCAAAATGGGCCACTCACTGAATGTCCAAGCAGTTGTGGCCTCGGACATGCGGTTCCTTAGTCTGCTCGCCGGGTTCCCAGGCTCATCCCATGATGCCTACATTCTTAGAAGATCTGGATTGTACGGTCGGTTTGAGTCTGGGGAATTTTCCGGTGGATGGCTCCTTGGTAAGTTGACGCCAATAGCGTCCTTTTTTTTTATATGTATGGCTATGAATTTAGTTTGTGTCCCATGTATATAACTATGCCTATTTGAACACCTTGTTTACATGTGAAACACGACCTTAACTATTACATTTTTCAAACAACAAAGCTTTGCCAAATGTTTGTTCTGCATTTGGCAATTTTAAACTTTGAATTTATAGTAAATTAATCATTACTCTTCCCCACACTCGGCTGAAATTGTGTTCTTGGGATAAAGTGCAGGGGCCGTGTTTGAGCTGTTTTTGCCTCAGAAAAAGCAGCTACGGGGTCCTGAAAATTCTACACATCCAAGAATGCTGAACAGCACAGTCCTAAACCAATACCTGTTAGCAGTCTGGCTGATCGTCCCTCATCAGGCATCTTTGATGTTTAAATTGTTCCCACATCTATTAGATGTTTATAGGCTTTTTTTTTTGCCTGTGCAATATGTATGCTCATGCTGTTTAGCAAATGTGACCTAGGCTCTTAGTCATGTTGTGGGGCCATTTTTGGGATTTAATTTAGGGAGTAAGGTGTAATTTATGTGTTTTGCTTACAATTTTTGCAGGTGATTTCGGCTATCCACTCCTTCCATGGCTGCTGACGCCCGTCCTTTGGCCCCAGAATGCCGCCCAGGATGCATATAATAGGGTGCACAGGAAGACCAGGGCCGTGGTGGAGAGGGCGTTTGGCCTATTAAAGACCCGCTTCAGATGCTTGGACCATACCGGGGGAGCCCTTCAGTAAGACCCCAAAAAGGTCATAGATATTATCATGGTGTGTGCAGTGTTCCATAATTTGGCAATATTGCAGCGTGTCCCCCGGTATGTGGATTCGCCCCCCTCTACACCCACCGATGACCCGGAGGAGGACTACCGTGGGCCCCCTAGTGCGTCTGGCCAAGCCGTGCGGTCAAATTTGTTATCCACACATTTTGCCTAATTTGTTGTCCCTTTGTTTGTGTTGTAACTTTGTTAATTGTGTTTTTTTGCCCTTTGTGTTTGTATGTTTGTTTCTTACTTTTACAAACAGTAATGAATTAATTACAAACAACCTCACACCTGATTTGAGACTCATGGTTTTTTGGGTTCCCAATTTGTTACTGCAAACTTTAACTCATCTATAGTCCCCAAAAACATAAATGCATTAACTTAGTCAAAGACAGGTTAAGTAAAAATGTATGGGGTTTATTTGAAAAGCAAACATTGGAGTTGGTCACTCCCATAATAATTTTTGGCAAATCATGCCACATAGCAATTGGCCACAGTCAAAATAAGGCACTCCTGGCAAAAGTTTAATACAAATTTACAATACAAAAACATATGTGACAAGCATTGCCATGTCCAGATTTTTATGAAAACAAATAGGGCCACAGACACACCCTCTCCTGCTTGGCCACATTTGCCACAGGCACAGGTGTAAAGCAGCCAAACCTATGCCACATCCACACCTGTTACTCAGTGGGCCACCCAAACAAGAACCCCCAGTCCCAATCCAAGTCCAGTTCAGTCTCAGCCAGAGGTCAAGGTAGTAGTTTGCCAGCCCAGAATGTCCCCCAATCATGCCTACAAACAGGAGGAGCCAGAACCAATGAAATTCGCCACAAGCCTGCAGCGCAACAGCTTGAGTGGCAGGTTCATTGAGGCTTCACCTCCGGCATTGGCTAGTGGGCTACCTCAGCACTCTAAAGAGCTATATGGGCGCAAATCCAAAGCATACAAGCAAAGCCATACCAAAAGGGTATATTGGTAGGGCTCACCAGACAGGTCAATACAGTGGGGATGTAGAGCAAAGATGTGGAGCAGATACAGGCCAAATAGGCCTTAAAATGGGGGATGCCCATAAAACCCAGGTTGGGGCCCTTGGAGGTGGGCCCTCACCTGGGCATGTGTGGCATTCAGAATCTGCAACTGTTCCAACATGATTCTATTGGCAGTTCGAAATTCAGCCATCATGGCACTGAGATTGTTCGTTAAGGTGGCCATGTGGCTGTTGCTATTTCGAACTTCCTCAAGCATGGCACTGTAATAATTGGATAAGGTGGCCATGTGGCTGTTGTTGGACCTAAATTCAGTCAGCATGGAGTTTAAGGTGTTATTTTATGTCTCTAATTGCCCATGAAGATGCTCGTGGTTTTGTTGATTTTGGAGGCGAAATAGCCGCCTCTCACGGTGCCATGCTGACTCCATCATCTGCGCGCCCCTCCCCTGGGAAACTGGGCAACATAGTCGACTACGCCTCCCAATTTCCCGGGTTGTGGCATGCAGATGATGTGCCTCTAGGTCCACCAACAGCCACAGGTCTGCTTGGCAAATCCTCAGCAGCAGAGCTAACACTGGGGACTGTCGGCTCAGTCGTTGCATGCTGCCCATGATGGGCTGGCAGCATGCAGCCAGCTTCACTCTGCTGCTGAGGATTTGGTGTAGAAACATGTTGGGACAGTTGCAGATTCTGTCCCGGGGGAGCTGTTCAGAAGGTCCAATGAAGGGTCCATCCTCCTCCAGCTGCTGGATTTCCTCCATCAGTGTGTGGGTCTGTTGGGATATGTCAATAAAAAAGCTTCAGTTTGGAGAATAAATATGTAATTCCGCAAAAAGAAACATGGCAAGTCACATGCATAAGCAACATCAGAAAAAGACACCGTATATATTGGATCCTGGGTCCGAGGCAGCACGGAAGTTGGCAGCATGGTAAAACTGGCTGAGGATTCCCCACTTGCTGAGGGATGATGCTGGGCTGCATTGTGGAAAAGAAGGCATGTTAACACACAACTAGGCATTGCTGATGTGTAATAACACATATGGTTCACTAAAACACAGGGCCACGCATGAATGGCAACTCCCCCAACGGACCAAGTTGACCTCGACTATGAATGCCATTATCTGTTAGATGTATTAGTCAACAAGTACATACACATTGGTCTCCTTAACCAAAATAAACATGCATGTACTGGCTGTTCTGAGGCTTCACACATCCCTAAAATCCCATTATGGGACCACACTCAGCTTGCAAATAGCATTTGCCATCAGATTATGCTGGTTGCCATTCTTTCTAGGTCAAACTTTCAAGCACCCCAGATCAAGTATTTCTGAGCAAAGCACAGCTCAAACCCAAGTGGCCTACAGATAAAGATGGAAGTGTTGGATGTGATTGACTCTAAATACATAACAGGCAGTCCTTTGCTAATCTCAATAGTGTTCCTCAAGACTCTCCAAACTCATGTATGTGCAAGGAAATTAGCAAATGATGAGTCCACACACATAACACACCCTGTTTAAATTGTTACCTCCACTACAAGGCACACCCTAGGGGCATGTGTTACTATATGGCTTGGAGCATCATTTTACACGTAGCTCACATTTCACATACATACTAACATTACTAACCGGCAGGAATAGTCAGAATGTCCTTGTCCTGTCGTGCCGAGTGTCCCTCTAAGGCCACAGGATGTAGCAGGCCCAGCACCATCTCCTCAGCTTGGGTAAATTGCAGTTTAGTGAGGAATCCTCCGCCAGTTTGTAAGCTGAAAAAGATAGTTGGACACATTTAGCTAAATGGTGCCAATACAAGACGAAGACAAATCCACAAAGTATATATATACCTGTAATGGCGCCGTTTATTTTCTTTCTTCCGTGCTGCATACTTGAGGTCCGATATTTTCCTTTGAATCTGCTCCACATCTTTGAGCTCTTCCCCCACTGCATTGACCTGTCTGGTGATTTCCTCCAAAATTTCGGCTTTGCGCTGCTTTCTTGTAGCTTTGGATCTGCGCCCATATAGCTCATCATAATACAAGGTGAGCCCACTAGCCAGAGTTTGGGCCTCACCAAACCTGCCACTCAAATGGCCTCTGCGCAATGTGCGCCCTGTTGGTTGTGGTTCTGGCTCCTCAGTGTTTGGCGGAAAATCAGGGGACATTCTGGGCTGGCTGTGTGGGTGTGAAATTACAGACTGCTGGCTGGCTGCAGATTGAACCGGACTTGGAAAGGGACTGTGTGAGCGTGGATGGGTGGCCACTGAAGTCGCAGGTGTAGATGTGGCATATTCAGAGTGCCTTGACACCTGTGCCGGTGGATAATGTGGCCGAGGAGGAGAGGGTGTTGTTGAGGAAGTTGTGCTTGGGGCCCTGTGCCTCTGTGGGCCCTTAGAAGACCCATGACCCATGCCCCTTGGAGGTAGTCGGCCGGCCCAGGGGTGAGCCAGAGCTTTGGCTTCTGGGCCGGTGCCTTGCCCTCTTGGTCGAGGATTTGGAGACCCGTGCGGGTGGGGATGGTGACCTAGGGCTTCTTGGGCGGTGCCTTACCCTCTTGCCATGAGCCATATGCGGGTGGTGGGGATGCCGAACTCGGGCTGCTTGGGCTTCTGGGCCTTGTTTGCCGGTGATTGGTAGACACGTGGGTGGGGTGATGGTGACCTGGGGGGCCTGGGGCTTCGCACCCTCTTGGTCCCTTTTTTTTCGCCCTTGGTTGGGGCCTTGCTTGCTTGTGGCTTCCTCTTGGCTGCTGGATCCTTTTTGAGCCTGGATTTTGGAGGAGGCTTCGGCTGTGCACTGCGGGTTTGCTGCAGCTTGCTTTTGGACATCTTAGAGCGAGTTGTGGGCCCTGCACATTGCTCCTGATGCTTGGATGGCAGTTTGCTGCTGCTGGTGTCCTTTGATGCTTTTGGCAATTGCTTTTTTGGTGCCATAATGTTCAGACTCTGTAAGAGAATGAGCTGTGTGTCCAGGACCCTTTAAATAAGATTGGCGGGGTCTGACGCTTACGCATACGCATGCGTACGGACGTGCGTACAGACCTTGGTCCGGCCGTGCGGAACCCGAAATCCGCAGGGGCATTACTTATCTGCTGCTGACAAGCGGCAAGATGGCACCCACAATCGTCACCCTCCAACAAGAAGAGATAATCACGCTTGTAAGTGTCTTTTAAGAAATTTGATTTGCCATCTAAATGCATGCCTAGCCCTTAAGGATGCGCCGGCAGAAACGGTTGGTTTACAAAGTGTCTAAAACTCAGTGCAAAACCGACGTGAGGGCCTACACGTGCGAACCAACACTGAGGCCAGCTACAAGGATTGGATTAGGCTAGAAATGTCTGTTAATGTCATTTAGTCAAATGATCAATTGTTGACAGATATTTGTATGCAGTTTGAACTAAATCCTATGTTTATTTTGTGTTTTGTAGACCATGCTGGAGTGCAGGACCGACTACCTGCCCAACTCTTTTGAGAAGCGCACCGTCGCCCTGGGGATAGTTTCCAGAATACACCATCAAACGGACACCACCTTCACCCACACTCAGATCATGCAGGATTGGTCGGACCTGAAATGGCTGCACATGCCCCGGGTGCGGCGGTTTTTCGGACTCCATTTCCCTAGTAAGTACATAGCGATTGCATGCCAGATTTAACTCATGCAGAAGGTAGGCATTTATTTATAATTGCTTTTATTTTCTAGTGTTGTAAATGGAGTACCGAATCCGCCGCACCCGGAGGCGCACAGGCCGACCAGTGCTGCATGAATCTGCAGCTGGAAGTGAAGGTGGTGGATCTCCAGGGCGACGGTCCTACCCCTCCTCTTTTGGGTCCTCCGACCAGCCCCTGGACCTTTCCACACGGCGTGGGCAGGCAGTCGTACCCAGCGACGCAGGCAGGAGCCTCTGGTATGTGACTCTTCATGTAACCGCACACACATATACATGCTAGTTACTACAAACCTTAATTTGTTTTTCTAGATGCTTCTGGAGTGGGTGAAGATGTGGAGGATGCAGCAGATCTCGGCCAGGAGGCACAGGGAGAAGGTAAGTGATGTGACACACACATTAAAATTGACATTTGATTACTGTTGACTTGGAGCCTTATTTATGAAGCGTCAGCGACACACAGCGCCACTATTTGTGCCTCAGCAGTACTCAGCGTCCGATTTCAAAAAAACAAAAACCTACAGTGCCAATGCAGCAGCCAGCTAGTGTCTTATTTAACACTAGCGCCAAAATGGTCAGGGCTCCGGACACTCTGATTGAAGCAGTGCCAGTTGAAACCTGGAGCTGTAGGTCAAGATCCCATAGAGCATAATGGGCAGAACTGGATTGAAATGTTTTATGTTTAATAGTAATATTACACACATTTATTAATACAGAACTTGCAATGTGACTTGTCAATAATGGAAACACAGGACCTAGATGTCGGCAACCTTACCTTTTTTTTCATAGAAAAATCTTTTTTTGTGTGGCTTCTTTTTGTTACAAATGTATAATTTGGACAACAACTAAAACGCAGCCTAAATGCAAAGGTTTACTCCTTTAGTCCCCAGCAGTGATTTCTTGTAACTGTAATGATGACACACTGACCAGCACTGGAAAAATACAGCACCAATCTTTTCAGGTAGGAAACTTTTTATAAATGCGCCATGCTACGGCGAAAAGACGGTGGTACAAATTGGCGTTTACTGGCATAGAGATAATGGGCAGTCGGGTCTAACAGGTACTGACATTGACTGGCCCATACCTAGTGCAACAATTTAAGCAAGTTAGTTTGGTGCTGCAACTTCTAGCGCCATTGTAGTGCACAGTGAAGCACCAGAAAAGACAAAACTGCTGGTGCTCCAAAACTGGCGCTGTAGCCACCAGAAAGATGCTAAATGACGCACATCATAAATAAGGCCCAAATTCCCTGAAGCAGTGAATTAACTTTGGGGAGTTACACTCTCCCCTATTTCTGTTGCTTGCCTGCTGTTAAAGGAAACTCGTACCTTTACATACAGATCATTTGAACATAGACTCTTCTTTTACTTTTACAATGGGTTTTCTCCTATCCTCTTTCACTGCAAAAGAACATTAATTTTCTAGAATGGAGCATCTTCCACTATCTAATGTTAGATTACTGGTTTTAAAAGTTTAAATTTGAAGTGAATTCGATTCTGGTAAAAATTCAGTTGGCAAAGTTCTAGTAAAATTTAGCTTTAACCTGATTCTGAGCAGCAGCACTAAGCAACAATGACAGATAAATAAATGACCTGATATGTACTGTGTGTTTACTCTCCATTAATTCTGTGTAAACGAATGGGAAAATAAGATTTGGCTTTTATATGTATTATCCCTTTTTTCGTAATCGCTAATGCTTTTGATGAGTTGCTGCCCATAAAATGAGTGACATCATGTGCAGCATTGGCATCTGCAGATACTTTCAACTCATGCTATTGTTTTTTTTTAATGACATACACTGCTTTAAAAAGAATTGCAACTCAAGGGAAATAGGACATTAAACGTAAACTGGTGAGCATTTACCTCATGCTGAAAATGTTTTTTGAATAGAGACAGGTTTGAAAAGTTCGGCTGGACATGAACCTGGGGGGGGGGGGGGGGGGACACCTGGACGATTGCCCCACACAAACTGCACTAGGGAAAGTACTCAAAATAATAACAGAAAAATAAAAAAGTAAAGAAATACATAGATACATAAATACATTCATCAATCAATATATGCATAAATTAGTAAATGAATCAATATATAAATAGATAAATATTAACATCAAAAATACATATATACATAAATAAATACATAAATAAATAAAAATATTTTTTTACAGGTGTTCTGGGGGAAGGAGGATGTGGCGGTGTAAGCGAAAAAGATGGAGTAGGTGGATGTGGCAGAGGAAGAGGAGGAAGAGGTAGCAAACACTTTATGCACTCACTCAGGTGCTGGCACAGCTAAGTCCCATGGGATCGATGCCTGGTTCATCCTAAGTAATCAAGGCATGTCCATGTTGACTGTGGAGAGGCAGATCCTCCTGACAGTGATTACACCCCCTACGGTGATAGGTGCTAGGACACTTGCCACAGGGCAGGCCAGCACCTCCAAGGCATAGAGGGCAAGCTCTGGCTACGTGTCCAATTTAGTGACTTTGAACTGCGAGGACCCACGCGTGAACAGGTAGTCATCCACCATGTGAGTCAAAGTCTGTCTCCTTGAACTACTGGTCATATCCGATGGTGGTAGATGTAGTGGACAATGCAATAAGTTTTTTCACGTTGTGCCCATGCTCACCCTCCCATGTGAGGTGGTGCCAGTGCCCCTGCTGCATTGGCGACTTGCTGCTCCTCCTCCACTGAGCCCTTAAAATCAGCTGGGTGCTACAAGGCTGCTACAAGGTTCCGCCCATTGTCGCACACCACCTTGCCAGGCTTCAGGTGCAAAGGCAGCAGCCACTCATCTGTCTGCTCCTGGATTCAAGTCCACAGCTCCTGGGCTGTGTGGGGTATTTCACCCAGGCAGATGAGTTTTAGCACCACATGCTGCCATTTCCCCATGGCAGTGCTCAAATTGGTGGTGCAGGGCTGTGCTGGCCGCTCGAGGAGGAAGCAGAAGTGGAAGCAGAGTAGGAGGAGGAGGCAACAGAAGGCACCGACTGATTTCCAGTAATCCTGAGTAGTGGAAGGATATGCGCCAAAATGCTTCCTGCCTCAGTCCCAGTCATCACTACATTGAGATGTAACATCCCTGCCCATGCTTCCTTGTCCACATGTCAGTGGCATTGCCCAGTGCACATCTTATTTTTTCAAAACCTGTTAGTGCAGGGCAGGAATGGCCTGGCAAGAAAAATAGAAGTGGCTGGGAACAGTGTATTGTGGAACAGCTGCCGCCATCAGATCTTTAAACTGCCCATCTCCACCAGGCGGAATTGGATCATTTCTAAGGCCAACAATTTGAAAATACACTCATTCAGGGCCAGTGCTTGAGTGTGAGATGGGCCCAACTTCTTTTTTCTCTACAAAGTTTGTGGGATGGAAAGCTGAATGCTTCCCTGGAATGGTGTGGACTGGCTTGGTGGTGGTGCTGTTGGTGCTGCTGGTGCTGGAGGTGAGGGGTGCTGAAGGTGGTGGTGGTTCCACATCCTACCTGAAGCAAGTAGAGAGCCTCGGGTGTTTACATGTCTTTTAGGTGTTTCTGCCACTGCAGCCCATGTTTGTATTGCAGGTGCATGATTATGAATGTGGTGCCAAGATTATTAGGAATTTTCCCTCGTTTCAGGCACTGGTGGCACAGCTTGCAAATGACCTGTGTACTGTACGCTGTGGACCACTTGAAAAAATGCCACGCTGGTGAGAGCCTTTGAGTTTGCCTTGGCGCGCTCAGTTCCTGGGTGTGGTGGGCAGTGGCAGCAATAGGTTGACCGTTGACCACTGCCACCCTTTTCCCTCTTCTTCTGGCTGCCTGGGCATGTGTGACCACCACTCCCTCTTCTTATGAAATTTGATTGCCTTCAGTCCTCATTGGGTCTTGGACTCATCACCCCTGGCATCCTCTTCCACCCACTCCTCCCTGCTAGCCTCCCTTTCAGCCTCAACATTGCAGAAGCTGCAGCAGTCGGCACTAGGGTTTCATCATCATCGATGGTGTCCTGTGATGGTCTGCTGGCCATGTCCTCATCCCATAACATTAGTTGATGGACATCTGGGAACCCTAGGTCTGCAACTGGGGCAGGTGGATGGCCCACAGTATGCCAGCTGGGAGTGTCATCATAGAGCATTATTGACTCCATGACTTGTGGCTGGGACAGCCTTGCTGATTATAAGGGGTGAGGTAGAGGGTTCAGCAGAAGTGGAGTGGGGAGAACACAATTCCATGCAACTGGTATCACTGTATGACATATAATCTATGACTGCCTCAACTGGTCTCATCACTCTGCCAGTAGTATTGGGGCATACAAAAATGCACTTCAAGCCCGGGCACCTACTTGCACCAGAGGAAGGTGTAGCAGACAAGGATGAAACATGTCCTTTCCCTGTAGCACCAGCTTCATTACCAGCAGCAGCACCACAGCTATGTCCCTGTCCCTTATTTTCTGCTTTTTGCATTGTTAGACACCTGTAGTTATAGCGGGACAAAATGGACAAATAAAAAAAATTCAAACCCCCAACATATCTAAAAAAAGCACCTAAAGCTTACCTAAATCACTTTGCGGTCTCATTCTTCTTCCATTTCCCGCACCTAAAGCTTACCTAAATCACTTTGCGGTCTTTTTTTTGTGTTTTTTGTGTTTCGCATTCGTTTTGTAGTAACCAACCTTTAATGAATGTATGTAGAAAAGGAAATGACACAGAAACAAGTTTTTGTTTTTTTTGGGTTTTACTAATAAGTGGCATTTTTCGAGTGCCTTTTTTTTTTGTTAAAAATTCTTGGAACAATTTACAACATTTTTATTACTTTTTTATAAAAAAATTTGTTAAAATGCAAATTTGAAAAATATTTAAAAAGTATTTAAAAAATTAACAAATATAAAACTATATACACAGCAATAGCAGGCCCCAGAAAATTAATCTTCATCTGTGGTCTCCAACGAGTTGTGCCAATCAGGCACGTGCGGTGCCTGTAAAAAAAAAGTAAAATAAATTATTTGTCGGCAAATACATGTTTAACAGCTGTGGATGGAATGTTTATTAGGTTGCAAGCTAACTCATAAGGCCATATGTCATTATGCTATGGAAATAATAAAAGGAAGAGGCCATATGTCATTATGCTAAGGAATTAATAAAAGGAAGAGGCAATATGTCATTATGTTAAGAAATTAATAAAAGGAAGAGGCCATATGTCATTATGCTAAGGAATTATTAAAAGGAAGAGGCCATATGTCATTATGCTAAGGAATTAATAAAAATGAAGAGGCCATATGTCATTATGCTAAGGAATTAATAAAAGGAAGAGGCCATATGTCACTATGCTAAGGAATTAATAAAAGGAATAGGTCATATGTCATTATGCTAATGGCATGGTCAATGCATTTAGGTAGATTGGGGATGATGTCCTTTCCCACATACTCCAAATATTTACATTACAACTTACTTCATTGGTGGGCGACCTCTGCTTCAGGGACCACCCTCCGCTCTGGGACCTGCCACTGCTGGGAAGTTGAGGCTGTAGAGACATGTAAAATAGGGTCACTTCTAATGTCTGAGTCAACAGTAAGCAAATGACACAGAATGTGTGTGTGACATCACCCACCTTCCCCATGTGCCTCCTGGGCCTGATCTGCTGCAGACTCTTCCACAGATCCTTCACCCGCTACATTATCATCTAGAAAAAGAGATTAAGGGAATCAGCTTTGCTTTTAATAGCATGTATGTGTGTGCGGTTACATTAAGGGTCACATACCAGAGGCTAACAGCTCCGTCGCTTGGCCCAACTCCCTGCCCACGCCGTGACGCCCCTCCTCTGTAGAAAGGTCCAGGGGCTGGTCTGAGGCCGAGATCCACCACCTTCACTTCCTGCTGCAGATTCATGCAGCACTGGCCGGCCTGTGTGCCTCCGGGTGCATCTGATTCGGTACTCCATTTCCAGCACTAGAAAAGAAAAGAAAAGCATTTATAAAAAAGGCCTACCTTCTGTATCAGTTACATCTAGCATGCAATATCTATGTACTTACTTGGGAAATGGAGACCAACAAATCGCACCGCACCCGGGGCATGTGTAGTCTTTTCAGGTCCGACCAGTGCTGCATGATCTGTGTATGGGTGAAGGTGGTGTCCGTCGCATGTTGGATCCGGGCAACGATCTCCAGGGATATGTTCCTCTTCTCAAACGCGTTGGGCAGGTAGTCATACCTGCGCTGGAGCATGGTCTAAAAAACACACAAAAAAAGAGTTGTTAGATCCAACTGCATACAAATATCTGTCACAATTAGATCAGTTGACTAAATGACATTCCCAAACACATTTCTAGCCTCAAACTATCCTTCTAGATGCAAGTGACTTGGTTCGCACATGTGCACACTAACTTCTGTTTGGCACAGAGTTTAACTAAGTTTGGAAAACAACTGTTTCTTCCTGTGCTTCCTTAAGGCCTAGACCTGCATTTAGATGGCAAATCAATGCCCTTACAATACACTTACGAGCATAATCAGCTCTTGTTGTTGGAGGGTGAAGATCGTGGGCGCCATCTTGTTTCTTGTCCGCAGCAGATAAGTAATGCCCCAGCGGTTTGCCGGGTGCTGCACGGCCCGACAAACGGCCGTACGCACACGTACACGAACGTGTAAGCGTCATATCCAGTCATTAGTATTTAAAGGGTCATGTTCACACAGCTCATTCTCTTTGAGATTGTCAGCATGGCACCAAAAATACAGAGCGCTTAGGCAACACCAGGAAAGAAGGCCAACAGCAAAAGGGCCCAGCGGCATGAGGAGACTTCTTCCTCCCGTCCGACCACTCGTTCGCACCAAGCGGCTAGCAAGGTGTGGGATACGCGCAGCCAAAGTGGCCAACACAAGGCGACATTGGCCACAAAGCCCGGAGCATCAAAACCAACAACCAAAAGCAAGGAAGGAGCATCAAAGAAGAAGGCACCCACATCCAAGGAGCCAGGTACGAGGACGTCCAAGGCCACAAAGAAGCAGAGGGGGAGAACCCCGAACCCAACAAGAATACCCTCTCCCCCTCCCCGACGTACCACATCCCATCATAAACGGAGCACCAGTTCCAAGGCCACAAAGAGCCAGCGGGCCTGAGGCCCCAGCCCAACAAGCACAGCCTCTCCTGCTCCCCGGGCAAGCACATCAAATGCCAAAAGGAGCACCAGTGCCAAGCCCACTAAGAGCCAGTGTGCCCAAAGCCCCAGCCCAACAAGCACAGCCTCTCCTGCTCCCCATGCATGCACATCACATGAGAAACGGAGCACCACTTCAAAGGGCCCAAAGAGGCAGAGGGCCCGAAGCCCCACCCCCCCAAGCACACCCTCTCCTCCTTGCCCACATTTGCCACTGGAACAGGTGGAAACCACCGATACATATGTCACATCCACGCCTGGAAGTTCGGTGGCCACCCAGGCAAGGACCCCCAGTCCTATTGAGAGTCTAGTCCAGTCGTTTTCAAGCCACGTGTCAGCCATTTCATCACCACAGAGCCAGCCCAGAATGTCCCCCGAATTGCCACCAAACACAGATGAGCCAGGAGACCGAGCATTAGGCCGAACATTGCGGCGAAGCCAGTTGAGTGGCCGGTTTGGGAAGGGGCAAACTCTAGCATTGGAAAGTGGCCTCACACTTCATTATGATGAGCTATATGGGCGACATTCAAAAGCAACCAGCAAAATGAGAAAGACTCAAATCTTGGAGGAGCTCACAAGACAGGTCAATGCAGTGGGGAACGAGAGGAAAAATGTGGAGCAGATAAATATCTGACCTGAAGTATGCAGCACGGAAGAAACAGAATAAAAGGCGCAATCACAGGTACTTATTTGAGTTGTGCATTTTGCTGCTTGTTGTATTGGCCACAATGACCAAACTTTGTTAACCACTATTTTTTAGCTTACAAACTGGCGGAGTCTTCCCCACCAAATTACAATATACCTGAGCTGAGGAGATGGTCCTGGCATTAATACACCCCATTGCATTAGAGGGCCTTTCTGGCAGACATGACACGGACATCCATAACATTCCTGCAGGTTAGTAATGTTTGTTTGAATGTGAACTATTGGAAATGTGTGAAATGAGGCTCACAGGCACATATGAACACATGCCCTTAGGGAGTGGCTTTGAGGGGAGGTTACTGTTTTAGGTGGGTGTTTAATTTCTGCGTAATGGCCTTCATGATGGGCAGTCTCCCAGGGTGCAGTAGTTAATGGTCCTTAAAAAGATTTGCAGGCCAAACACGAGCTTTGACAGTATTTATGCTCACTCTTAAACTCTTTATCTTACCAAAGCACTGCATGTGATGTGAATATAGTCAATAATAGACAACACTTAATATATGACGGAAATACTCTCATCAAAACACCGCGCTCAAAGTATTACAGTGATCAATGATTAACACAAAATCTCGCTGGAGTATAGCAGACCGTGTTGGATCAGTCCGCATACATATACACACTTTTTCTGTCTTTATTGGTGCTCTATGACACCAAGAACTCCGCGGAAAAAAATATATATATATCTTTCTTCAATGTGCAAAAAACACCAATTAAAACTTATTCTTGAAAAAAGGTCCACCTCTTATGTGAAAACTCCAATAGAACATGAATTTGTGTGATTTCCCACCACCACAATCGATGTAACGTACCAGATGCACAATAGGATATTAGCAATATCGATTTGGGTCCTCTTTAGGATGTTAATTTTTATATATATTCTCTCCTTTCAATATTGATCAAATTTCCAAATCCTCCTTTCTCCTTGATGACACTCCTTAACAATCCTCCACTCCAAGATTATGACATAAAAGTAAACAGACAAAGGCACATAGCGTAATACCCTTAAATATTCAGAGCGCCTGCCCGCATTTATTTACGCTTACCAGCAATCATTTAAGAACAAGCATTTATGTTTAAAACATCCAGGCTTTAAAACGAATAAAACAAAGGAGGGCGCGCTGTAAGGAACTTTTGTGCTCACATACAAGCTGCTTCCAGGCAGTGCAGCAATGTGTTTCTACTCCGTCTCCCCGGCCGCCGGACACAGGAGCGCTCGCTGCCTTCCTCCTCTCCTCCACACGTGAAGACGCCTCACAATCCTAACCCCGCCCAACGCGTTTCGTCGTCAGCTGACAACTTATTCATGAGCTACGGGTATTGTGGAGCGTCTCTCTTTTCACTTCGGCTGTGAGCATGTGATCTGTCTGGGTTAACTGTTAGATTACCGCCCAGAACTTGTCTTTGCTATTGAAATCAAGCAGTTTGACTAATTCAATGCTGAATTGTCTCTATTAGTTTTGATATTATTAAAATGCCACTATCAACAAATTAAATAATAGTGTGCTACATTTAATACTAAGTTTATTACTACTTTAATTTAATTAAATTTTAAAATTAACTGGTTAGCTGTATTTTGAGCACACAAAATCCCCACAACCTAACCGCACATAATTAAACACTAGAAAAATCTACATTCTTGCTTTACCAAAATTAATAAGTTTCTTCAACTTTATACATAATTAACAAAAATATATAAAAAAAATATAAAAAGCAGGCATATATAATTGGTCCAAGCCCAATATAAAACATCTTAAAGTGGACCTAAATTTATATATAATATAAAATTACATTTTATCACTATTCCTATAAGACTACACGAGTGGAATGAACCCATAGATCATACAATTAGAATATGATCTGTAAACTGAAAATGGACTAAAAATCTCATTTATTAATTCAAACAATTTCAATATTTTATCCATAATGTATTAAATTATTTTTGATATATATTGAATTTGAAGTATATTTTTTTACTATCAATTTAGATGTCAGACTGGCATATAATTACCACAAAGGCACTGAGAAGGGAACTCCAAGTAACACCCCCCTAATGGTCTCCTATAAAACAGTTCAGATCAAACTCTATATTGAGGCCTCCTGGGGCCAAGGATTTCATATTAAATATCCACTTAGATTCCAACCGGGATAATTTCCTAACCATATTTCCACCTTTTAATGTTTTTAGAGGACAATCAATAATGCAATACCTCATATCTCTTGGATCAGAGTTATGTGATTCTTTGAAATGAGAAGATACACTATGAGAAAGGAGGCCTTTTTTAATGTTATAAATATGTTCCCTCAATCTAATCTTAAATGGTCTCGTTGTCCTTCCTACATACTGTTTACCACAGCTACATTCCAACAGGTAGACAACATTGGCACTATTACATGTAAAACATTTTTTTATCTTAAAAATTTCTCCGGTAGAGCTGGATTTAAAATCTTTTATGCCCCTAGATGTTGGAATTGCATTTACTTTACACCCCATACACTTGCCACATCTATAAAATCCCTTATGGCTATTTAAAAAGGTACTTTTTTCAAGAGGTGGCTCAATGTAGCTTGTGACCAATTCTGTAGTGATGGTGGGGGGTCTCCGAAAAATAACTTTTGGTTTATTTGGTACTCGTTGGCCTATCAGCTCGTCACCTTTAAGCAGATGCCAATGTTTATCCAGTACCTTTTTAATACTCATATAGTTATGCCCGAATTGTGTGATCAGTGCATATTCACTAGGATTATTTTCACTATCCTTAATTTTCTTTTGGGATGTCTCAAGCATCCTTGTCCTCTCAATATTTCCAACCTGATCTATATCATTTTGTATCATTGTTGGATTGTATCCCTTACTGATAAATCTATCACCTAGTATTTTTGCCTGTTTATAATAATCCTCCTCCTTCTTACAATTTCTCTTTATACGATGGAATTGGCCTTTTGGAATATTGCCCAGCCAATCTGGGTGATGACAGCTCGAGCGTGGTACATAGGAATTTCTATCCGTTTCCTTGAAAAAAGATCTTGTATTCAAAGCAGTACCTTCTTTCTCAATTTCAAGGTCAAGGAAGTGTATTTTCTCCCTGCTAGCTTCCCTGGTAAAGGAGAGTCCCCAATCATTTATATTTAGTACAGTAAAAAATTCCTCAAAGGACTGTTCATCTCCCTCCCATAGGACCAAACAGTCATCTATATATCTTTTCCACAAAATTAACTCCTTTCTCGCTGTTCCATAGATGAACTCGTTTTCCCATAATCCCATGAAAATATTGGCTAGGCTTGGGGCAAATTTTGCCCCCATGGCCACGCCTCTTGTTTGTAAATAGTAGGAATCATTAAACCAAAAATAGTTATGTGAAAGGGCAAATTGAAAACAATCCATAAGAAATTCAATTTGGAATAGTAACAGCTCCGTATTATGAATAAGATAGTACCTTAATGCCTCCAACCCTTTTTCGTGGGGAATGTTGGTGTATAGGGATACAACATCAATAGTTATCAAAAGGGTATTTTCACTCACCATTGTATCCTCTAGTAAGCCTAAAACTTGTTTGCTGTCTTTTAAATATGATGGAAGACTGGTCACTATTGGCTGGAGGAACCAGTCTAAATACTTTCCCAAATTACTGGTTATAGAACCTATTCCACTAATTATAGGACGATATGGTGGATTATTTTGATCTTTGTGCACTTTAGGCAAACCATATATCGTAGGAATACGTGGACATCTTATATTACAAAACTCCATTTCTTTTTTAGAAAGAATGTTTAACTTTTGTCCTATCTCCATCAATGAATTTAGTTCTTCTTGATATTCTTTAGTAGGATCCCTACCTAATTTTTGATATGTATCTTGATCATTTAGTAACAAATTCATTTGAATCACATATGTTTCAACATCCTGAACCACTATCCCCCCTCCCTTGTCAGCTTGTTTCACTAGCCTTGTGCTATCTTTCTTCAGGGATTTTATTCCTCTTTTTATCCTTCTATTAATATACATTTTCCCTCTATTCTTTTTCTTTTTCTTTTTCATCTCAAACTCCAAATCACGGGTTACTAGTTTTTTAAAAACTTCAAAGTGATGTCCTCCCGGTTGGAGGGGATTGAAAGTGGACGGATATTTACAATTTGTATGTACCACCTTCAATCTGTCATTGTTTTCTTCTTCTAACCTCTCAGGGAATTTATTTGCCTCAAAAAAACGTTTTAGATTTAATTTTCTAAAAAACAGCTGACAATCAATATATAGATTGAATGGGTCTATGTCTACATCTGGGGCGTATTTTAAACCCTTTTCCAATGCAAAGAGTTCATCTGCATTCAATTCTTTTTTACTTAAGTTGTATATTCCTGCTCCCTCTCTTTCTGTCCTTTTTTGTATCTTTTTATGTTTCCTTCCTCCTCTTCCTCCTCTATTTCTTTTCTCTTTCTGTAACTCCCATTGTTGGCTGGTGTTCCTAAATTCCTCCTCCATTCCATCTCCCTCTGGGAGTCCCCCTACTGCATCCCCCTTTAATAGGAAAAAAGCAGAACCTGTAGTTAGGAGAAAACAATGGAGAGAAGAACATACTGTATCTAATAGGAATATTAGAAATAGTAGGCCTGAAAATGGGTATTTAAGACAAAATAAATTCTACCCATTGAGAAATTTTGAAGAAGATATGGAATATAAAAGAAGAGAAAGTATTAGAGAACTATATTCTCCTTTTACAAAAAGGGAAGGACTCCAGAGAAAAAGGGAATTCCCCCCTCCCCAGAGGGAGATGGAATGGAGGAGGAATTTAGGAACACCAGCCAACAATGGGAGTTACAGAAAGAGAAAAGAAATAGAGGAGGAAGAGGAGGAAGGAAACATAAAAAGATACAAAAAAGGACAGAAAGAGAGGGAGCAGGAATATACAACTTAAGTAAAAAAGAATTGAATGCAGATGAACTCTTTGCATTGGAAAAGGGTTTAAAATACGCCCCAGATGTAGACATAGACCCATTCAATCTATATATTGATTGTCAGCTGTTTTTTAGAAAATTAAATCTAAAACGTTTTTTTGAGGCAAATAAATTCCCTGAGAGGTTAGAAGAAGAAAACAATGACAGATTGAAGGTGGTACATACAAATTGTAAATATCCGTCCACTTTCAATCCCCTCCAACCGGGAGGACATCACTTTGAAGTTTTTAAAAAACTAGTAACCCGTGATTTGGAGTTTGAGATGAAAAAGAAAAAGAAAAAGAATAGAGGGAAAATGTATATTAATAGAAGGATAAAAAGAGGAATAAAATCCCTGAAGAAAGATAGCACAAGGCTAGTGAAACAAGCTGACAAGGGAGGGGGGATAGTGGTTCAGGATGTTGAAACATATGTGATTCAAATGAATTTGTTACTAAATGATCAAGATACATATCAAAAATTAGGTAGGGATCCTACTAAAGAATATCAAGAAGAACTAAATTCATTGATGGAGATAGGACAAAAGTTAAACATTCTTTCTAAAAAAGAAATGGAGTTTTGTAATATAAGATGTCCACGTATTCCTACGATATATGGTTTGCCTAAAGTGCACAAAGATCAAAATAATCCACCATATCGTCCTATAATTAGTGGAATAGGTTCTATAACCAGTAATTTGGGAAAGTATTTAGACTGGTTCCTCCAGCCAATAGTGACCAGTCTTCCATCATATTTAAAAGACAGCAAACAAGTTTTAGGCTTACTAGAGGATACAATGGTGAGTGAAAATACCCTTTTGATAACTATTGATGTTGTATCCCTATACACCAACATTCCCCACGAAAAAGGGTTGGAGGCATTAAGGTACTATCTTATTCATAATACGGAGCTGTTACTATTCCAAATTGAATTTCTTATGGATTGTTTTCAATTTGCCCTTTCACATAACTATTTTTGGTTTAATGATTCCTACTATTTACAAACAAGAGGCGTGGCCATGGGGGCAAAATTTGCCCCAAGCCTAGCCAATATTTTCATGGGATTATGGGAAAACGAGTTCATCTATGGAACAGCGAGAAAGGAGTTAATTTTGTGGAAAAGATATATAGATGACTGTTTGGTCCTATGGGAGGGAGATGAACAGTCCTTTGAGGAATTTTTTACTGTACTAAATATAAATGATTGGGGACTCTCCTTTACCAGGGAAGCTAGCAGGGAGAAAATACACTTCCTTGACCTTGAAATTGAGAAAGAAGGTACTGCTTTGAATACAAGATCTTTTTTCAAGGAAACGGATAGAAATTCCTATGTACCACGCTCGAGCTGTCATCACCCAGATTGGCTGGGCAATATTCCAAAAGGCCAATTCCATCGTATAAAGAGAAATTGTAAGAAGGAGGAGGATTATTATAAACAGGCAAAAATACTAGGTGATAGATTTATCAGTAAGGGATACAATCCAACAATGATACAAAATGATATAGATCAGGTTGGAAATATTGAGAGGACAAGGATGCTTGAGACATCCCAAAAGAAAATTAAGGATAGTGAAAATAATCCTAGTGAATATGCACTGATCACACAATTCGGGCATAACTATATGAGTATTAAAAAGGTACTGGATAAACATTGGCATCTGCTTAAAGGTGACGAGCTGATAGGCCAACGAGTACCAAATAAACCAAAAGTTATTTTTCGGAGACCCCCCACCATCACTACAGAATTGGTCACAAGCTACATTGAGCCACCTCTTGAAAAAAGTACCTTTTTAAATAGCCATAATGGATTTTATAGATGTGGCAAGTGTATGGGGTGTAAAGTAAATGCAATTCCAACATCTAGGGGCATAAAAGATTTTAAATCCAGCTCTACCGGAGAAATTTTTAAGATAAAAAAATGTTTTACATGTAATAGTGCCAATGTTGTCTACCTGTTGGAATGTAGCTGTGGTAAACAGTATGTAGGAAGGACAACGAGACCATTTAAGATTAGATTGAGGGAACATATTTATAACATTAAAAAAGGCCTCCTTTCTCATAGTGTATCTTCTCATTTCAAAGAATCACATAACTCTGATCCAAGAGATATGAGGTATTGCCTTATTGATTGTCCTCTAAAAACATTAAAAGGTGGAAATATGGTTAGGAAATTATCCCGGTTGGAATCTAAGTGGATATTTAATATGAAATCCTTGGCCCCAGGAGGCCTCAATATAGAGTTTGATCTGAACTGTTTTATAGGAGACCATTAGGGGGGTGTTACTTGGAGTTCCCTTCTCAGTGCCTTTGTGGTAATTATATGCCAGTCTGACATCTAAATTGATAGTAAAAAAATATACTTCAAATTCAATATATATCAAAAATAATT
The DNA here is from genome assembly GCA_027917425.1 of Gastrophryne carolinensis. NCBI lineage: Eukaryota > Metazoa > Chordata > Amphibia > Anura > Microhylidae > Gastrophryne > Gastrophryne carolinensis. Next base: position 170,262,189 of record CM051236.1, read on the forward strand.
TAATACATTATGGATAAAATATTGAAATTGTTTGAATTAATAAATGAGATTTTTAGTCCATTTTCAGTTTACAGATCATATTCTAATTGTATGATCTACGGGTTCATTCCACTCGTGTAGTCTTATAGGAATAGTGATAAAATGTAATTTTATATTATATATAAATTTAGGTCCACTTTAAGATGTTTTATATTGGGCTTGGACCAATTATATATGCCTGCTTTTTATATTTTTTTTATATATTTTTGTTAATTATGTATAAAGTTGAAGAAACTTATTAATTTTGGTAAAGCAAGAATGTAGATTTTTCTAGGCAAAATATGTCAAGTGTTTAATTATGTGCGGTTAGGTTGTGGGGATTTTTTGTGCTCAAAATACAGCTAACCAGTTAATTTTAAAATTTAATTAAATTAAAGTAGTAATAAACTTAGTATTAAATGTAGCACACTATTATTTAATTTGTTGATAGTGGCATTTTAATAATATCAAAACTAATAGAGACAATTCAGCATTGAATTAGTCAAACTGCTTGATTTCAATAGCAAAGACAAGTTCTGGGCGGTAATCTAACAGTTAACCCAGACAGATCACATGCTCACAGCCGAAGTGAAAAGAGAGACGCTCCACAATACCCGTAGCTCATGAATAAGTTGTCAGCTGACGACGAAACGCGTTGGGCGGGGTTAGGATTGTGAGGCGTCTTCACGTGTGGAGGAGAGGAGGAAGGCAGCGAGCGCTCCTGTGTCCGGCGGCCGGGGAGACGGAGTAGAAACACATTGCTGCACTGCCTGGAAGCAGCTTGTATGTGAGCACAAAAGTTCCTTACAGCGCGCCCTCCTTTGTTTTATTCGTTTTAAAGCCTGGATGTTTTAAACATAAATGCTTGTTCTTAAATGATTGCTGGTAAGCGTAAATAAATGCGGGCAGGCGCTCTGAATATTTAAGGGTATTACGCTATGTGCCTTTGTCTGTTTACTTTTATGTCATAATCTTGGAGTGGAGGATTGTTAAGGAGTGTCATCAAGGAGAAAGGAGGATTTGGAAATTTGATCAATATTGAAAGGAGAGAATATATATAAAAATTAACATCCTAAAGAGGACCCAAATCGATATTGCTAATATCCTATTGTGCATCTGGTACGTTACATCGATTGTGGTGGTGGGAAATCACACAAATTCATGTTCTATTGGAGTTTTCACATAAGAGGTGGACCTTTTTTCAAGAATAAGTTTTAATTGGTGTTTTTTGCACATTGAAGAAAGATATATATATATTTTTTTCCGCGGAGTTCTTGGTGTCATAGAGCACCAATAAAGACAGAAAAAATAATAGACAACACTTACTTCCTTGTCTTTCTACCACTTGGGTTGTAGCTGTGCTTTGGTCAGACAAACTTGAGCTGGGGTCAGGGAAAGGGTCTACATAGTAAGAATGCACAGCAGGATATTCTGAAGCCAAATGCTATTTGCATGCTGAGTGTGGGCCTCTAATGCGCCATTTGGGATCTGTAAAGCCTCCTAACATGTAGTACATGCATGTTTGTAGTATTTAAGGTGACCAATCTGTATGTACAGTGTGAGGCATACATATAAGATCCTGACATTCCATGTGAAGGTCAACTTGGACCCTTGAGAGAGTTGGCATTCCTGCTTCTCCACATGTTTTCTAAAGCATATGTACTAATCCAGCTCATCAATAGATGTTTGTGTGTTTACGTGCCTTTTACTTTTAAACCCAGCCCAGCATCCAGCCTCTGGAAGTGTTGAAGCCTCCTCCAGTTTGAGAACGCCATCTACTTCCCTGCTGCCTAGGATCCAGGAACATATATATAGGGTAAGCGGACTTTGATGAAACTGATGTCAGATGTCTGCCAGATGTGTAAACAAATGGTCAACTTAAGCAGCCAGATGTGTGAACAAATGGCCAACTTAAGCAGCCAGATGTCTGGACAAATGGCCAACTTAACCACACAGATGGCAGGACAAATGGCCACGTTAAATACTAATTTTGCTGCCCTGCTAGAGGAATTTAGAACAAGCAATAGACAGATGCTGGAGCAGTGGCAGATTATGAATGCCACACATTGCCAGGTCCACCTCCAAGGCCCACCACAAGCTTATTATGGTCAACCTCCATATTAAGACCTATTTGACCTGTATCTCCACATCTTTCCTCTACATCCCCACTCTATTTACCTGTCTGGTGAGCGCTACCAAGATTGCCTTTTATATGGCTTTGCTGGTTTGCTTTTAAATCCGCCCATATAGCTCATCAGAGTGCTGACATACCCCACTAGCCAATGGCTGAGCTTAAGCCTCACTGAAGCAGCTGCTCAAGCTCCCACGCTGCAGGCTTGGGCCTAATCAAATGGTGGCTGGCTCATCCTGTTTGTTGGCAATATTGGGGGACATTCTTGGCTGGGAAACAACTACATTTGCCCATGGCAAAGAATGGACTGGACTGGCATTAGGACTGGGGGTCATTGGCTGGGGGACCACCGAACTTACAGGCGTGGATGTGGCATAGGTATGGCTGCTTTCCACCTGTGCCGGTGGCAAATGTGGCCGAGCAGGAGAGGGTGTGTATGTGGGTCTATGTATTCCTGCACCACTATTCCCCAGGAAATTCTTGGTCCCTATGGATCTGGATGTTGGTGGGCGGGGAAATTCGACCTGGAGTCAGTTACTTTAAAACTCCTGGATGTGGGCAATTGCTAGATGCCATGAGTCTGCCCAAATTTATAGTTATGTTCTACAATGTATGTACATTTTGAGTCTGCGAGTGCCCTTCAACTACAAATTGACATATTTGGCGAAAATAGATTGAATGGGACTTTACCTGTTGATGCATTAATGTTTGGGCTATTTTGATATTAATGAAGGTTTTTAAGAACAAACATGGGAAAATAAACTGCATGAGGCTCAAATCAGGTGTAAATTTTTTAGTAATTAAGTCAATACTGTTTTTTTAAAAAAAGAAAAAGGCCTTCACAAAGGCAAATCATAGTGAAAATAACAAAATAACATAAACAAACAAACAAAACAAGTTTTAAGCATAATAGCTGGAAATTAAATTTGCCCGCACTGCTTGGCCAGAGGCACTAGGTGTGCCAGTGTAATGCTCATCTGGCTCCTGGCTGGTGGAGAGGGGGGCAGATCCACATACCGGGGGACATGCTGCATGATCGCAAAATTATGCAGCACGCAGCATGAAATGATGATGTTTATGACCTTGTTGGGGTCATATTGGAGTGCCCCCCCCCCCCGGTATGGTCCAAACAGCGGAATTGGGTTTTCAGGAAGCCAAAGGCCCTCTCTACTACGGCCCAGGTCTTCCTGTGTGCCCGATTGTAGGCCTCCTGTGCCTCATTCTGTGGCCGAAGTATGGGCGTCAGGAGCCAGGGAAGAAGCGGATATCCTGAATCCCCTGAAAGAATAAGAAAATACTTACATAAATTACACATTCGAAACAACAATATTGTTTAAAGCGGTCGTTCACTTTGAATAAGAATCTTATATGTTTCCCACACCCTCTACATACAGATTGCACACATTAAAAATCATCCTACCTGCATCTACTGCATGTTATGAGCCCTTAAACATCCAAGAAGTGCCTTCTGACTGTGCTGCTCTGCATTCTGGGATTGCTGACCTTTTCCGGATCCCAGCTCTGCTCTGTGTGAGCAAAGCACAGCTATAACCCGCCCCCTGCACTTTATCCCACTCTCCTCTCCTCAGTAAGTGTGATGCATCTGAACAAAGATGGCAGCGCCCGTATCCTAAAGTCCTGAACAGAGTTGCAGCCCAGTGGGGGAAAGAATAATAAGAATAATAAGTAAGTGTCAGGTCCCGTGGGACGTCTTCCTTCCAATAAGTCAGCAACCCCCAATCTCCACTGCTTTCTTCGCCTATAGCCAAGCCCCCGTTTGCCGGGACGCAGGATACGCCTCACCGGACACGGTTGCCCCCAGGACTTGTTAGCACAAAGGATGCTGACTTATGCAGGGGAAGGTGGACGAACCAGGAACAAGACTGGTAAGACAAACGGGCAGAGGTCATACACGGGTGATCAGTCCAAGGAAGCACGGTACAAAAGGATTGAGACGGAAGAATGGTCAGGGCTAGCCAAAGGTCACACCAGGAGGTCAGAGATACGCGGTACAGAGGAGCAGGCAGGAATCGTGGTCAAAAACAGGCAAGGTCGGTCCAGGCGGCAATCAGGAATGGTCATACACGGCAGAATCGTAAGGAAAATAGCAATCACAATCACACCCAGCAGCACGCTATCACGGGCAAGGAACAAGTGCAGAGTGAGCAGCTTTATAGGAGTGATGGGACAGGAAAGGGGATTTGATTGGTGCAACATAGGAACCTGAGGCTGATTGCCCCATTCAAACTGCCAAGTACTGAGCTCATTGGCCCAATCCAATTACCTCCGGCGGGCACCCTGTGTGCAGCGCCGCCGGAGGGCATAAACACCAGTGAGTGACGCGCGCGCGTGTATGGAACTGCGCGCCGGGAGCGCGCCGAGACGGCCGTGGCGCGGCCGCTTCCGAGGCCGTCGGAGAGGAGACCGCCCGAGCAGCCGCTCGCGACGGAAAGAGCCGAGCGGCCGCTCGGGGCGGAAACAGCCGAGCGGCGGCCGGGGAGAGGAGACGCCGAGCTGCCGCCTGGCAGAGACGCCGCCCAGCCCGCACGCTGGCCGAGCGGGAGCCGCCGACGTGGGACCGAAGGACAGGTGAGTGTCTCTGGGTTTGTACAGGGCTCGTGACAGTAAGTGACTAAAAACTTGAAATATATTAGGTGGAAATGCTGGGGAATCGGTGTTTAAGGGTTTGGGCTTTTCTAAAAATCAAGGTGAAGGTCTGGTTTAACATGTCATCAAGAGGAAAAAACAGCCATAGGTTAAGACATGGGTCATCAACTAGATTCATAGGCAAACAGTGAAAAGGGAATGAGGAAACTTAACAAGGAGCCATCCACCTGATAATTCTCTTGCCTGTACATTCAGTGAGTGGCCCATTTTGCGGTTCCTGGAAAAAAAACAAATTTTAGCAATCCAAGGTAAATTACTCAAACACCAACTCCTAACACCCTCAAAAAACATGTAGTACTATGCAAATAACAGTAACTAAGTACATAAGTAGTTTTAATAACAAAGATTATATGTATGTGGTAGAAATGGTCGGAGCGGGCAGGCCGGCTACGCTGTCAGCGCAGCCGGCCTGCCCGCTCCCACCATGCAGGCATTTTTTTAAAAAGCAAACACTTACCTGCATGGTCGGAGCATGGAGGCTTCCGCTGCCCGCTGACAGCGTAGCCAGCCTGCCCGCTCCCACCATGCCGGCATTTTTGCTTAAAAAAAAAATGGCGGCATGGTGGGAGTGGGCAGGCCGGCTGCGCTGTCAGCGGGCCGGCAGCGGCCCGCTGACAGCGTAGCCGGCCTGCCCGCTGACAGCGTAGCCGGCCTGCCCGCTGCCACCATTTTTGCCGACATTGTGGGAGCGGGCGGGACGGCAGCGGCCCGCTGACAGGCGTAGCCGGCCTGCCCGCTCCCACCATGCCGGCATTTTTTTTTCAGATGAGCGATTCGTGAAAGTTCGATTCGGGCGAACCCGAATTTCTTGGGGAAATTCGGCGAATCGCCCGAATCGAACTTTCAAGAAGTTCGCTCATCTCTATATACATTGTAAATTGGTTCACAGGGACACTTGAGAAGGAGGGATTAAGGTATACATTGTAAACTGGTTCACAGGGACACTTTACAAGGAGGGATTAAGGTGTACATTGTAAACTGGTTCACAGGGACACTTTACAAGGAGCGATTAAGGTATACATTGTAAACTGGTTCACAGGGTCACTTTAAAATGAGGAATTAATAGAAAGTTACAATACAGTTTGCCTAAACTATATAACAAAATGACCTAATTAACTTACCTATAGATGTACTCGTCGGCTGCGGGAGGGGCCAATGCAACGTGGGTGCAATCGATTGCACCCATGACGTTGGGCATGTCGGCGATATTAAAAAAACCCAACTTAAGCGCGTTCCAGGCTAGTCGTCCGGAAATTAAATATATTTTGGACTAATGGTAGCTATACCATCCAAAAACTTGTATAGCGTGTGGCTCAGCGTAGGCTGGGACATCCCCACGGAGAGGGCACCCAGCCTCTGGAACGAGCTGTTCGCCAAAAATTGCAGGCAGCCAAGCATCTTGGTCATACCTGAAATTGCTTGCCCCTTCCTTGTGGTGTGGGCTAACCATGGCCGCAGCTCACTATACAACTTATGGAGGGAAGCGTGGTTAAGTCGGGTCAGCTCGAACAACTCAACATCATGAATGCGATCGGTATGCATGCGTCGCCGGTGCAATCTGGCCTCGGCCCTGCTGACACATGCAATGCCCTGGAGCTGAAGGCGCTCATATTCCTCCACAAAGCCGCAATACATGGTCAAGCAAGCCGAGTGCAAAATGGTCCCGTAAGTGGATCGCAAATGAAATGAAACGTTTTATAGGGCGGTGGTCCCTCGGCACTCAGGTCTCTGAATCAGACGCAAGCCCATCCCAATAACGTAAGTTATCTGAACGAACGCAAAATATCAGATTTAGATGCGAAAATGATCAGAACTAACGCAAATGATCCGATTTAGATCCGTCCATCGAAAGGGCATATAGGCATTAGCGCGAACGAACATACGCATGGAAAAACAAACATAAAAACCAGAAAAAAAGGCCAAACAGACACAAAAACATACACAGACACATACGAAAGTCCGGACATATCTGTCTCTGAATGGAGCCTAAGGAACTAATTTAGGCTTCCCCACTGCAAACAATACACAAAACAAAACATGGATGCCATCCAAGAAAGATTAAAAAATGTAAATGTGAATAAGGCTCCATTGATATAGTACCAAGGGATTGACTCAAGGCAAATGTGGTGACCATTTTTAAAAAGGGTTCTAGGTCTTTACCAAGTAATTACAGACCTGTTAGCTTAACATTCACTGTGGGAAAATTGTTTGAGGGACTCCTAAGAGACTACATACAGGAATATGTAACTATGTATAATATTCTAAGTGAAATCCAGCATGGTTTTATTAAGGGCAGAAGCTGCCAGACTAACCTGATTGGCTTCTATGAGGAGGTAAGTAGAAGTCTGGTAGAAGCGTGGTCAGTGGAGTGGCTGAAGATATAGTTTTTCTGGATTTTGCAAAGGCATTTGTCACTGTCCCTCATAGACCTATTTTGGGAAAATTATCTTCAGGGTTAGAAAATACAGTTTGTGAGTGGATTGAAAACTGGCTGAAGGATCATGTGCAGAGAGTTGTGGGTACCTACTCTGAATGGTCCCTTGTTGTAAGCAGTGTACCCTAAGGTTCAGTGCTGGGCCCTCTACTATTCAATTAGTTTTTAAATGATAAAGAAGATGACATTAAGATCAGTGTCTGTGTATTTTTTGGATGACACCAAGATATGTAATACAGTGCAGTCTATTGAAGTCTATTGAAGATGTTCACAAGTTTTAGACTGACTTGGACACTTTGAGTGTCGTGGCATCCACTTACAAATGTTCAATGTGGATAATTGTAAAGTAATGCACTTGGGGTCTAACAACCTGAAGGCCACATATGTCCTTGGGGGAGTAAAACTGGTGAATCATTAGCTGAGAAGGATCTGGGGGTTCTGGTAGACCACTGGCTAAATAACAGTATGCAATGACAAGCAGCTGTCCTTCCAGCTTGCAGGCATCAGTCATTGTGGCCCAGCCAAGCCTACTTACTTCGCAGATTGTTTTGGGGGGGCGGGGGGCAGCTTGGTTTGGAAATGGTGGTAACACACTGCCTGATCAGCAAGCCTGACTGCTTTCCACGTGATAACAAATATGAATTACAAAAATAAATTACAAACCGGAAGATAAAATGAAATTCATCACTGTAAGAGAAGTCGGTGTTTGTTTCCCTGCACATGTAAGTGTTTGATACTTCCTTACACAATTACCAGCAGACCTCCCATAGATGTACAACAGATAAACTAGATAACATCTTGTTACAGAGTATCACAAAAACACATAGAGGCCGATTCATTAATAGCGGCAGGTAGCGACAGTTGAACGACTGTAGCAGTATTTTCACAGCGCCCGCTAGTAGTCGCTGTGCTTGGCCATTGTTCGGTTGTTGATAGCGACTGAGTCGGTGTGCAGTAATGTTGAATACGGGGTGACGAGTCGCTATTTGACAGGTTCCGCGCTGTATGGGTGTGCATGATAGCGACTGGTCAGAGCGACCGGCTCCCACCACATTCATCAAAAAATCTCGCTGTGAAATGCATGTTTAAACCCCAGAGCGCTGGCGGCAATGTGTTAAAAGTAGTTTTTTAACCCCCAAACCACCATATTTTTGGAAACCAAAAAAAAAAAAAATTTTGAAAGAATTTAGTAATATGAATACAATAATATCAGACCTGTAATATCAATTCTGCACAAATTATATATATATTTTTTTTACCTTAAAAAGATTAACTAACATGGCAGAAGTGGTCACAGAATTTTTCACATTTAAAAAAAAAAAAAAAAACATTAATAACAATTAATTATGTATATTTAAAGATTGCTCCATTGAAATGCAATGGAGAGCGCCAGGTAGCGAGAGGTCATACCTGTCGCTGTTCAAGGTCGGACGCTGGCGCTGTGAGCTGAGGCTGGAATAATGATGAATGAGTGGCTATATGGCGCTATCTCAGTCGCTAAGCTGGATTGGCTTGATAAATGTGTGATTGTGGTGGGGAGTCGGCGTTCTCGTGGCGGTGCCCGTCATTACTGGTCGCTCACCAGTCGCCACTTGTCGCTATTCCTTCATAAATAAGGGCCTTAGTTGGTCATCTCATGACTGATCACAAAAAAACTAGCCAAGAGAAAATCTAAAGAGGGACAGACAGGCTTTTAATTTGCACCTGCTATACAGCACATACAGCACAAAGCTGTTACTTCTTACAGAGTTACAGAAGTAGTAGCAGTTTCTAAAGCACTGAGCTCAGCTTTAACAGTTTACTCTGCACCGTTAAAGAATACCACATATGTACTTTTACATATATATATTCCTCTATATCACTAAATTTCTTAGCAATCTGCATTTTTCTGGTCACATAACATTTTCTGCAATTCTTCATTATAAGCCTTCTTTTTTAGCCAGGTATTAGCTACCTATTGTATAAATATGATGTACAGTGTATTAACATTCTTTCAAATAAGGCTGCTAAAAACCTGCCTAACTGGCATTGGGTCGCTGCACCACCTCCTGCCACAACATCAAATTTCTCAAGATCCAATGGCATTGCTGTTTTGTTAACATAGCTGAAGGTGGTGCCCAGTGACTATTTTTTTCTCATGAACGGGTGTAGCCTACACTACCAATCCAACAAACTGTATGGCCAAGGCAGGGTGTTGTCAGAGGAGATTCAAATTGGACCCAGTGGTGCTGTATGGAGGCTGACTGGGCAGCATGAAATGTCCTTTACTTCACGATGCATCAGTGTGGGTATGGTGCTCTTTTGGTGATGCACAGTGTTAGATTTTCCCCCAACATGCCTTTTTGCATTATGGCCAAAAAGTTCAACTTGTTTTTATCAGATCATAACACATTTTCCCACGTGCTTTTGGCACAGATAATCTAGGTTTGGGCAAAACATACCTGGGGGGCTTGGTTTTTTTTTTTCTTTCAAGAAAAGGCTTCCATCTTGTCACTCTACCCCACAGCCCAGATATATAAAAATATAGGAGATTGTTGTCCCATGCAGTACACAACCAGTATTGCTAGAAATTGTTGACTCAATTTTCATCATGTTTTTAATTTCAGAAACTTATGAGGACATTCAGTTCATGGTAATGCTGCTGTGGGTAAATGATAATAAAGAGAAGCACATCAGAAATTGCTTTGCAAAGGAAAAATTACAATATTTGTCACATATAGTAAAAACGTGTATATATACAATATATTTTAATACAGTACATCTAAATATATGTACATATAAATGTGCCACTGGTGTATAGCATACAGAAAAAAGGATACGGTATTCAATGGCAGTGTTGCACGTGCAATTGCACTGGGTTTTAGCAAATAAATAATAGACCAGATATCTGTACAGCGTTAAAGAATATGAGCATCCACAGCAATCAAATGAAATGGTAAGTAACTGGGTCAGTCACAATTAATTTATCATGTCCCGGATCCTTATGTAGCCCTTAGCTGGCTGCATCTGATTCACAAACCGAATCATGATGGCACATCATTTTAAAAACGTGAATCTTTTACACAACAATATACTGGAAGAATAAGCAGCATTAGTAAGTATAGAGAAGAGAATCAGCAGAATGATTGCATAATGAGAAAAGAAGCGACTGTTTTTAAATGTTACCAACGTTTCACAGCAGCAAGCCGTTTCATCGGGGTAGCAATACCTTCTGCACCGAGCGCACTGCCCCTTAGGACAACAAGTTCCCCATCTGGTCAGCTAGTGAGTGATGAATAGCGGAGGCGCACCTCCTTCATACTCCAGCCATGTCACTTCCCGTATCCCGACCTGCAGGCTGGTTGGCAGAAATGACGCACCACCAACCACACTCGCTAATGCTCAGGCGTACACGGCATCTGGGTCCTGGACTTCCTCAAAATGGCTGTGGAACTGTGCATAAATGAGGACATACTAAATTGAACACAAAGACAGTACATGAATTGATTGAGGATTTCTGGGAAATGTGATTCCTATTGAGGGGTAGACTTGGATCTCAGAAGAGACTTGGACAAGGAACACTGCCTATAAACAAATCTTTAAAACAGTATTAAATTCAAAGATGGTTGCAGAGGTCACCATAGTATTAGGAGTGTCCTATTACATATAAAAGAATGAATGAAAGAATGAATGAAGTAATAGCCCATCCAAAACCCATGTGACTTACTATTGAAAAAAAATACTGAGATGATGGAATATGGTTTAAAAAACAAATCAGAGGCAATTTGGGGTTTATCCACAGAAAAATACATTTTTGAAGATAAACATCATTAGATTTCGTGCTGATATCTTATGGGCTCATCAAGAGTACCCAAGGACCTATTGTCCATATAGTGTATAGATAGGGGTACTATTGGTTACTAATTAAGCTCCTTTGAAAGGAGGGGATAGCTAATGGCTCCATGGGGGGGGGGGGTCACATGGTGTTTTATGCACACGGTACGGGCCCAAACCTACTGGGGAGGATCTAACTTATAATTCATAGAATAACTGTATTTATATACCTACTCATTATGTAGGGGAGTGTAGCTCCTAGATTCAGCCATGCAAACAGCCATGAAAAGATAGCCTGAAATTATATATAGTGTTATAGTAGATACAGACCATTTAGTATCACACTGTGAATTTTTATCAGTCCTTGAATACCTATACTATCCAGATGAACAGTGTAGAATGACAGTGTACATAATAAATTATGTATAATCCAGCTCTTCATTCAAAGAAGGGACAAGCATTTTTGCTACAAGAAGCCCACACATTATAGAGAAATATATGGCTCAGAAAAAAATAGGGCAGCATCTCTGTCAGGGATAAATACACACACACAAACACACACTGAATAAACAACTGTTGTAAGGGAGGAATGCTGTGTGTGTGAAGCTATGTTACTCTATGGGCCTTATTTATCAAGGGATAGCGCCAGGTAGTGTCTCACTAGCGCCAGGTATCGCCAGCTATCGGCGGCTACCGACTCCAGAACGCCAGGCTGCGAACACAATCACGCATTTATCACGCTAAATGAGGCTAGCGCCGGTGAAAGCGTCAGCTAGCGCGGGATTCATCATGTAGCCGACTGCAACAAACAGCGCCGCTGCTAATCCCAGCCCAGCGCCAGGTCAGACCTTTCGCTACCTGGCGCTCTCCCATACATTTCAATGGCAGACACTGCAATGTTTTTTTTAAGTGGTTTTTGTGTTCTTGTCTTTTGCCAAAAATTAAACACATGTTGTTTAGGATATGTTTGATTAATCTGTCTTGTTTTTAATGATTTTTTGGTGAAAGATGTAATTTGTACACTGGAATGTTGTGAGTGAAATATAAAATGCATCTCCTCCCACAAAACACATTAGCCTCAAATTAGCTTGCTTTCACAACACACATGGCTTGTAAAGCTACTTTTTAGTCAGTCATGGTTGGCGCTCACATTCGCTCATTGAAATTGTCAGCGCCCAAGCTATTCGGCAGCCCTGTCCTTGTTGAATCTGTGGTGGTCAGTGTTTGTGCAGTCGCTGTTGTGATTCGCTATGTGCCGGCGCTAGCGTCGCTGTGCTGCGCTGTGCTGTTCATACATGTGCCTTTCTGCATTTTTCCCTGAATTCACTTGCAGCGACCCCAGTCGTTCTTAATGAATACACTGTAGTTCTGAGCGTGCATATGTCCACATTCTGCAGGATTTTTTCAGGCGTAAAAGCTCATAACAACCCGTTATGCATTCTCCTGTGTGCCACATTATCATGTTGTTGGATAGTTATATTGTGTTATTATTTTATTAAAGAATCAGATTGTTATTTGTAAGCAACCAGCTCTGTTTTTGCTCTGACCTATGCATTACAGGATATTGAACACCCAGCTAAATCAAGCTAATAATTAATGGCGTCTTGGCCAATAGCTTGTTGTAATGCATAAATCTCCTATTACCGCCACTTAGCTTGCACGTAGCGGACATTAGCTGGTTCCTAGTGCGCGGAGCGTGTTTTTTTTCGCTTTCGTCATATCCACTTCCGGTTTGCTCCTTTGCGTTTCCCAGCTAAATCAAGCTAATAATTAATGGCGTCTTGGCCAATAGCTTGTTGTAATGCGTAAATCTCCTATTTCCGCCACTTAGCTTGCACATAGCGGATATTAGCTTCTTCCTAGTGCGCGGAGCATTTTTTTTTTTTGTGTCGCTTTCGTCATATCCACTTCCGGTTTCCTCCTTTGCATTTCCACCATGCTGCCCAGGAGACATGTGCTGCGCCTCCCCAGCTCCTCCTCTGACTCTGGCCCCCCCACCCCTCCACCACCTCCCCCACCTACCTCACCTCCCCCACCTAACCCCCCTCCACCCCCTCCCCCCCCTGGGCCAGCCAAGCTAAAGTGGAAAAGGGTGGATAGCCGCATAAATGGCCAGGTGGTGAAAGTGAGTATGTTTTCCTTGAATTATATGTTTAATCTGTTCTCAGTATAAATGTTTAGTCCATTGGTCTGTTGTCATGTATTGATAACTTTTTTTTTGTCATTTCTCATAGGATTTCTGCATCCACCAATATGACTATGCCCGTGAGGGCAAGAAGCGCATTGCCCTGGAGGTGAAGGCCACAGTGTCCCGGCGCTTCCACACCAGCCTCAGTGTGAGATCGATTATGCAGAAGTGGTCGGACTTTAAGCGCCGGGAGCCTGAAGGCGTGTACCGCCTATATGATGCGTACGCTTCAGGTAAGTGGAAGTTTATGCTATGTTTATACTTTTTGGGAAATAATATTCTAAGCTGTGTCCATTTTGGGTAGTAATTGTAATTTTTTTTATTCACCCCCTCAACACAGATAAGCGTCCTCCCCTGGGGAAACGTGGGAAGGGATTCCTCCCCCGAACGAGACAGACGGACTCGGGGGAGTCATCGGGGGAGGGTCCCTCTCGAGTTTCATATTTAGAGGACCCAGGGGAGGAAGGGGATGACGCCCCAGAGGAGTGTGCTGCTGGGGGGCTGGCATGATCGAGCCTCAGCTCCTCACACTCTGACTCTGAGGAGTCTCAGCAGCCAAGGGGCCACTCTCAACTGGGGAGTCCAAGTGGGGTGGAAGCTGTGGACTCTCCCACACTCCCTGAAGGAGCAGGGAGTGAGAGAGAGGAGGGTGGCCCTTTGGGTGGGGGATCTTTGGATCAGAGTGTGAGGAGCCGAGGCTCCACGCCTCCTCCTCAGAGCCCTCCCTGGGCTTCAAGTGGCAGCTCATCCCCTGGTGAGTGCAGATTTAGTCAGTGTTAGTCTGTGACAGGTTACATATGGCCATTTGTACTTAGCCCTTGCCATTCCTCTCTAATTTGCAGCGCATCATATAGGCGGCACCTCCAGGAACTTTTGGCAACGCCTTCTCCACGGGCATAGTCATGGTAAGTGTTTGTTGTTATCCCTCACATTCCATATGTTATGACATTCCTTAAAGTGGACCAACACCCATTGTTGATTGGGCTTGGAATCTATAAGCTTCCCTGCCCAATCACCTCCCTCACCGCGGGCCCCCCCAAAAGCCCACAAACTCCTTACCTCATTGGGGTGGCAGAAGCCACCCCCGCAGCCTCCTGCGTGCCCCTCTAGATGTGTGTGCGCCCGCGCTCTCCGTTCGAGAATGGCCTGCGCGGGCGCACGCACTGGAGGAGTGACGCGCGGAAGGCGGCGGCGGGCGGGCTCTCTCTTCGATTGGTGTGCCCTGCCAAAGTGGACCAAAACACAGGATAGTATAAATCCTGGGTCTTGGTCCACTTTTAACATACACATGTTTCATGGTCCATAGTACAAGCTGGTTCTCTAATGTACATTAACATCACAATCTACAGTGCAATCCAACTGGCAACCACCCCTATGTTTCAGCCCACACCATGATGGGGGCTAGCAAATGTGTTATTTTTGTAAGTTGTTCCGGCTAACACATGTTGCACACTAGTGAGATTCTACAATCAACTGCAAATTAGGCCTTACCATTGCACTGTCAAGGTTATTGGCACATTATCTTTATGTGTCCATGTTGCAACCATAAATAATTTACATGAACTCATGGACCAGGAAATATGCTAATGTCGGACAACATGTGTGTAACCATGCAAGCATTTGTTTTGGCAGACTCCATAACCAGATGGCTGTCAAATAGTCATGTGTCATTGGCCCACTAATTTTGGTTTTCTCTTTTGCTTTCTCCTGACAGATGTTGCCACGCAGACGGAGCCGGTGACCATCCTCCCCACCCCAGCTCCTGGGACGGCCAGCAGCATGGGCCCCAGCCACAGCTGCGATGGTGAGTACATCCCACTTCATATGCCTAAAGACTTGTGACCCCTATGTCTTATAGTAAATTCTGGAGACATTTACAATGTACCTATGTGTTTTCTAAACACACATCTAGGTTACATGTGTTTGTTCAACAATCCTAAATGCATGTCTGCATGCTTGATTGTTGGCTCCCATTCTTGTTTTTGCCACATAGTGTAAAATTGTTGTTTCTTGCAAACAAAATTGGCCTGCTAAGGTGGTGACCTCTAATATTCTTGGCCCAACCAGTTTAATCGTTAGGACTTAGGCCCTGATGTTTGGCTGTAACTAAACAAATAAATGTCCACACTGGGACTTAGATCTTATTTTATTCCCAAGAGTTAAGAGTAAATGTATGCTTGGGATGTTGTGGCCACATTTAAGGCAGCCACTAGTACTCATATAATGGTAACACCTAAGGGCACAGTGGCCAACAATGTGAATGTGAGCGTCAGCTAATTTTAGCCAATTACATTACATTGCTACATCTGTGTCTGTTGAGGTCACATTCTATCTTTTGAATATGGTTTTTTTCTACTCTCTACAGCTTGTGAAAACCAGCATCGCAGACTGTGGCAGTCGATCCGGCGTCTTCGCCTTATGCTGCTGGCCTTGAAGAGGCGTCGTTAGGGTGGGGGGGTATGTTTTGAGCCGCTGTGCGGCCGAATGTTGGGCCTGTTGCCCGCCTTGCGGAATAAATATTTTGTATTTTTTAATTACAGTGTGTTGTGCCTTGGCAAGCATAGTTTAAGTGTCTACCAACCCATTATTTGTAAAATGTTGGTGTACCTTTGTAGCCATTTAATGTGTAAACCATAGTAAGATATGGTCACCAATGTGTGTCATACATTTCTGGCTACATGTACATATCTAGATCTAGAGACTCATCCCTGACTGTGTTCTTAGCTATGTATTTGAAAAACACAATTTAGAGGTGTGGGTACTCAAATGTATTAGAAACAAATGAAACACAACAAAAATAAATTCAATATTCTTGGCTTGGGGGCCTGGGAGGTTGCGAGTCATTGCTAAGGGTGGTGTTGGGGGCCAACAGTGCAGTAAAAAAAATAGACTGCTGTTGTATCAGCTGATGCATCAACAACTAACTGTTCCTGGCGCTGTAAAGATTGCTCCATCAGATGTGAAAGGCGATCCAGTTCCCAGTTGGTTTGAAGTTGGTGTCCTTCTCTCACATCCTGGAGCTGGCGCTGCAGGTCCTCAATTTGTTGCCGACACACCAGCAGCTGATTTTCCAACGCCGCAATGCGCTCATTAGTTCCATCACGCGGCTGTTGCCGACTGTAGTCCTCCAGCATCCAGACCCCTAGCTCATAAAAATCGGCACTGGTCGGTGCCACACCTCCTCTTGTTGTGTGTTCCGGCTAAAAAACAAAAAGAAAAGATTGTAGTGAAGGTGAAACAATGCAGGTATGCCCCTACCAATCATTTACCCAAAGTGTAACAATCAAACTTACCCTTGATTGAGCCTCTGTAGCTTGGCCACATGGCACTTGTGAAGAGGTCCCAGCTTGGGGTTCAGGTCTGGCCTCCTGCCAAAACACCAAAGAAATAACATGTTACATGTTGGTTCATGGACTACCCACAAACATGTCAATGTGGTTATTGTTCCCCAAAATCAGCCATGTTACCTCAGTGCCGTCCGGCCGAAGGATTTCCGGGGTCTGGCTGCCAGAAAGGGGCAAATCCACATCTGAGAGATGGGGCAAGTTGGCATATGCTAAACAGGAAAGTCATGTTAGTAGGTCAGTGGACCAAACTCAAATGTAATATGGATAGACTATCGAGGCCATACCTCAACAAAGTTGCAGATTACACACTAGCCAAAAGGGATCTTGTAAACTCAGATTGCTAACATGTATGTAAGAGGAAGATGAGCCAATAATTGGGCCAAACAATAACAGACACTTTGCTCAAATTACACATACCCGCAATCTCCCAGATGTCCGGAGTTTGGCCCTCACTCGAGCTTTGCCCTTGAAAAAACGCGTTTAAACACAAGTTGGCCTACTAAATTACCAAAAAAGGTTTGCAAAAATCCTTACAAGATAATCAAGCAAAACCAACTTACCCTCATCTCTAGCAGCCTCAACGTGAAGGGCCCTTTCCGACAGCCACTTCCGATATTCCGGCCAACTAAATAACAAAATGAATGTCTCTAAATATTCCTAACACTACTCTGGTGAATGTTTGTCTTTTAATATACACAAAAAATGCATTGCAATCACTCTAAACAGTTTACTAATGAGCCTGGGGATGGCAAATCCACTAAAAAAAACAATCTTCAAGTTGACCTAGCAAACATGTAGATTATTAGATTAACCAAATAGAACCAGTGTAACATAAGCAGCATAAAGGATACATTGTTTTGGGCAATACACACCAACAGGGTCCTGTTGACCTGCAACATCGGAAGTGGGGTCCAAAGATGAAGCAGTCACTTGGCCTACAAAGAAAAAAGAGGAATGAAAGACATGCACTTGTGTTCAAGTGGCTAAAGCAAGGTTGACACATGCACTTACCGGCATCCAAAGAGTAGCTTGGCTCCTGAGGAGATGCTGGTGCCAATGGCGGTGAAGCTAGGCAAATTCAAAGAATAAATTTAGCCATTGGTAATGTGCGGGACCCAAAAAAGAAAAAAGGTGTGTGTGAGCAGCTCAAGCAATACTTCCACATGTATATGCAGATATATGGCCACACATCTCTGGCTTCCCACATAGCTACACATGTTAGGGCCTTGTTAGTTAGTTGCTGAGAGGGTTAAAGTGGGCGTGAAATTAGTCCGCAGGCCCATATTAGTAATCCTCAACAGTGGTACAAGCTATTGTTTGAGGTGCTCCCACACCCATTTTGTACAAAAACAACCCAGCCCATAAATTAGTGACAAATACCTTCAATGGCAGACTGGGTTAGGCTTGAGGTTGGTTGAAGGGCAGGAGTTGTGGTGTCCTCAGCCAAATTCTGGACAGCACCATGTGCACCAATGCAGAAAGCAACAGACAAGAAAGGAAAACATTTATGAGGTATAATGTACTACTTCACAGGTCCTACTGTTAGTTGGCCAGAAAGAGACAAAGCAAATCACATACATTAACATTACCAGCAAAAAATATGCAGAAAATATGTACCTTCAGTCCAACCTGTGGTGTCATCCCCAGCATCAACACCCTGCAGCCGAATCAGCGGAATTTTGGGCTTCAGCATCTCCTCATGGCCTGTAGGTACTCTTTGGACCCTGGATGGTCCCACTCTCAACATCAAGATCATGCTTCATCTTTTGCATAAGGGCCCTTCTCAAAGTGTAGAAGCGTTTATTGCAGGATGGGCCACTACGTGGGTATTGAGCACTGCTAGTAAGCTCTTCCCCAATGGCATCCCACAATTTGCTCCTTTCTTGCTTGCCTATAGACTGGCTTTGGGAGCCAAATATTAGCTCCCATTTGGCCAGGATAAGGCGCACAAGAGTATTAAATTCTGGCTCCCTCTTGGCAAATGGGCGACTGGCCTTGGGTGCAGGCTCACCTTGGGCCTGGGCCCTTTTCCTTAAGGGAGGTCTGCGCACAGCACCCAACACACTCCTACTTGGGCCAGCTGTGGCCGGCAGATGTCCAGAATTTGGCTCCATCCTGTAGCTGCACACACACCACTAGACAACACACAAGCACGCATACAGACTACAGAATGGCATCGCCCTCTTTTTGGGTTGGCCAGTTTTTATGTGCTCTACCAACCAATCACAAACAGGTCCACTTAATTGCTGCACACATACTGGCCAGGTGCTTGTAGCCACAGCTCCACTGCACTGATTGAACCATGTTTGGTAGGCAATTAACTAATTACAGAGCTCATTAACCAAACAACACACAACCAAAGACAGCAATGTACTCATGTATATGAAACACTTGTGACATGTGGCTCTACAAACGGCTATTTAAATAAAGAGCAGCTTACCTTTCATTGGTCCAGCACAGAATTTTCAGCCATGTCCGTTAATGCACGCAAGTTTCGGCTCACGTACGCTAGTAGCGCTAATAGCGTGCGCATGCGCAATCCGTTTCACGCACACCTGGGTCAGCTAATTGCAGACAGGAAATAGCAGAGCAACGCAAAAGGCGGCAAAGCGGACCTGTTCTTTTTTCAAAGTGAAGTATAAATGGCTGGATTTGCCAACCTTCTGGTATTGTTACACTGTGGCAAAGGCTGTGGTGTGGTGGTGTGGTGGTTTTGTCCCTTAGCTCATTTTAGTGTCTGGCTGGGTTGGGTCCTCACTCTCTGTGGCTTGTTGGGTGATTTCTGACATCAGTGCTGTTTCTTTAGGAGATTGATTTTGTTGGCATATGCAAATATTGTGGAGCATACAGCAAGTGAGGCTTGATTTTGGGGCCTTTTGTGGGCTGTGCAGCAACTCCCCTCTTGGTTGTACCTAACTTAGAAAGCAAACTTTCAGCAGTCTGGTGGGTCAGACCACTATACTTCTGGTTTTGTGGTGAGCTGCATTGTAGTGAGTGTGTGAGGAGTGTGCTTGCTTGTGTGTGTGGTGTGTTTGTGGATTTTGTATTTGTTTTGCTTCTTTGGTATATCTGTTGAGTGTGAGATGGATAAGAGGGTGATGTATGGGTTATGGGTGCAGGGATGTGTGAGAATGCTGGAAGAGCAGGAGGCCAGGGAGGATGGTGCTGTGAGGCTTAGGGCACCCCGATCCTTTGGAATCCGCCTTTCAGTGTGGGATTTAAGTGACGAGCAGATCAGGAGCCGCTTCCATCTGAATCATGCAGCACTACAGTCCCTATATGATCAGATTAAGAACAAAATCGATCCATCCACCAAACGCACCAGATCCATTCCAGGCATAGTACGCCTATGTGCCAGTCTTAAGGTTTTGGCACGAGGGACCTTCCAGGCAACCTCTGCCCTCCTCAGCGGGATCAGCCAGGCTACAATGAGCCGCATATTTTTTCCAGATAGTACTGGCTATTTGTGACCTGATCCCTATTTACATCCAATTTCCTGAGGATGAGGTTGCCAAAATAAAACATGCTTTCTATCGCATGGGAGGGATCCCGAATGTGCTAGGGTGCGTGGATGGTACACATATCCCTTTCCACCCTCCCCGTGCACAGGAGCTGCATTATCGGAACCGAAAGCAGTTCCACTCCATCAATGTCATGGTTGTGTGTGACCATGACATGAAGCTGCGGGCCGTGAGATCTGGTTTCCCCGGCTCATGCCACGACTCTTACGTGCTGCAGCGGTCAGTCCTGTGCAGGAAGTTTGAGAGCAACGAAATGCCAGCTGGCTGGCTACTGGGTACATAAGTAACCATGTCAAAGTATTTTGCCTAAAATATGTGGCCTAGTAAGCTATATATTTAAAAATGAAACCAAAATCATGTACTAGTACTAAATGCTGTCTCTCTCATTTTGTTTTTTCCACAGCGGACAAGGGGTACGGGCAGAGAACGTGGGTGATGACTCCGGTCAGAAACCCACAGACCTCTGCCCAAGAACGCTACAATGCAGCACATCGCAAAAAACCAGAAGCATTGTGGAATGAACCATTGGACTGCTGAAAGCGTGCTTTCTGTGTTTGGCACGCCCAGGAGGAGAGATGTTGCACAGTCCACAAAAGGTCTCCAAGATTATCCTCGCATGCTGTGTGCTCCACAATCTTTGTATATGCCACAGAATCCAACCCCCTGAAGAAACAGCACTGGTGCCCGAAATCCCCAACTTGCCCGCAGAAACGAGTGAGGACACCCAGACTGGCTTTGAGCTAAGGGAAAGCATGATCACTTCGTTTTTTGCGGTAAGCTAACTACCCTTCACTCTAATCCAAGTACTGCACTACAGGGGAAAAATTTGTTGGCTACAATCATAATTTGTCACAAACTACTATAAGGGGTGTGTAAGATGAGCCAAACCACTCTAAGGGCTGTGTAAGATGGGCCAAACCACTCTAAGGGCTGTGTAAGATGAGCCAAACCACTATAAGGGCTGTGTAAGATGACCCAAACCACTCTAAGGGCTGTGTAAAATGACCCAAACCACTCTAAGGGCTGTGTAAGATGAGCCAAACCACTATAAGGGCTGTGTAAGATGACCCAAACCACTATAAGGGGTGTGTAAGATGAGCCAAACCACTCTAAGGGGGGAGGGAGTTGACCAACATAACAATTAGGGGTGTTGTGCAAGTTGGCAAAAACAGTTCCAAAGAAAATTAAAAAAATGTCAAATGCGAAATCTAAAATTTAATTCTAAATACTAATTCCAATTTTTCTTCTTTTTTAGACACCAAGATAAAAAACCACTGGACTGGTCACTTTCACCCAAAAAAATTTAAAAATAAAACAAAATTCACCAAAGAAACATGTTGCAATGTGTTTACTACTGAAGGTACTAACATTGATTTCAAGCCAACAGCAAACCAAGGCACAGGCTCTGTGTTGAATAGCGTGTGTCAAAATGACAGCGCCTACAAAGCTGATCTGAAACATCATATTCACCAATGTAGGCATTGTTCACAACAACGCCAGGTAGCGACTGAGGAGGCCTGCTATAGCGAATCGCAGCCGCCCGCGGCGTACGCAAGCGGCGCTCATAGCGCCATACTTCAGTCGCTCATCTGTCGCTACCTGGCGCTATTACTGAATCGGCCTCCCCGTATCTCTATGGGTTGGCAACCGCAGAGCATTTACAAAGTTACTACATTTGCTCCTTTTCTGATGGTCCTCTTTAAACCCCCCTCCTTCACAGCCTTTTGAATGTTGCGTTATCTAAAACGCTGACATCCGGTAGTTTTCCTGTCCTGATTCCACCCCCCTCCCCTCCTCTCCCAGAGAGACGGCTACAGGCTTAGCCGGCTTACCTTTGGCTGTCTTGCGTTCAAAAGTCCTGCGCTGTTTCTCATGTACCAAGTTGAGTGTCATTGTAGCCTATGCAATGACACTGCGCATGCGCAATATCTGAGGGGCAGCGCGGTGCAGGCTGGATTCAAAAGTGGCGCTGCCTGATGGAGGACGATGGGGAGCAGAGGGGTGCCGAGCGCCAATGCTCCTGCAGAGATAAGTTTAAAGAGTTTTCTGAGCAATGATGAGTCATTACAATTTGTGAATTCTGGCTAGTGAGAAGAGATTTAAGTTTGAGCAACTTTTGCACATTGCCCCCCACGTAACGGTGGTTCATGGTCTTTAGACATTAATCTTAAAATGGCTCAAAACCCATGCCCAAATGGCCATGAAATCTTTAAGATTCCAGGGCCGCTGAATTCACTCTACACAGGGCATTGGGATGCCCTGTTGTGTGAATCCCCCCAAGTTACCCATAAACTCACTTTCTTATTCACCTCACCGGTCCAACGACGCATGCACGAGCTGTGGCGGCATCCCCACTATCCCATTAGCAGGGAGCGTGCCCCCCTGTTAGGGGGTAGAAGGGTATGTGGCTGCCAGCATGCTGGTTGGACAACAGGACTGTTCATGTACCATAGGACCTGAGAAGGGTGAGTTCGGGCGACCTGAGGGGTTACACACAGTAGGGGCATCCCCGATCGGGGTGCCTCAGGGTCAAGGACCAAAACCCAGGTAGTCAAAATCCTGGGTTTTGGTCCACTTTAATTGTCCCTGTCCATTTTGAGTCAATACTTAACCACTTATTGAAAACCATTTTCAACATGTTCAATGGTATATCTAATGCCTTAGGATTTTGTTGTACTGTTCTCCTGACTAATCCATTTGATTATGATGTATGCTGTTTATAAACCATAGCCTTTGCTGTAAAATGCAACTAAGAAAGGAATTTCTACTGGAACAGAATCACATTAAAGTGGTCCTTCAATCTGAATAAGAGTCTATCTTATATGTTTCCCACACCCCGTACATACAGATTGCTCACATTAAAGATCATACTGCCTGCATATACTGCATGTTATGAGCCTTTAAACATCCAAGATGGCGGTTCGTGCTACCTCAGGCAGCCTGCATACAGGAAGTGCCTTCTGACTGTGCTGCTCTGCATTCTGGGATTGCTAATCTTTTCCTGACCCCAGCTCTGCTCTGTCTGAGCAAAGCACAGCTATAACCCGTCCCCCCTGTACTTTATCCCACTCTCCTCTCCTCAGTAAGTGTGATGCTTCTGAGTCAAGATGGCGGCGCCCATATCCTGAAGTTCTGAACAGAGTTGCAGCCCAGTGGGGGAAAGAATAATAAGTAAGTGACTAAAAACGTAAAATATATTAACTTTAGATGCTGGGGAATTGTTTTTTAAGGGTTTGGGCTTTTCACTAAATCATGGTGAAGGTCCGGTTTAAATTATGTCAGTTGTGTACTAACTACTATTTAACATGCAGTTTAAATGCAATTGGCTAATTAGGAACAGAAACACATCTCCAATTATATGAGGGGGGTTGTGCCTATGCTAACACTTTATATTTAGATATATTTATTTTTCCTGTCTAAATGATTTGTTTGTTTTCAATGTATTTGTACATATTATGGGTCACAATGAAAGTGGAAAATGTTCAGAAATTATTCTCCTTGATCTGACACTTACACTTAACAAAAACCTGGCCTTTTAGAGGTGCCGAAACAATTTATTTCCACTGTAATTCAGTAAAGGGTTAAAAGAAAGTGTGATTTATGTGCTAACACTGTCCACGATTCCTTGCTTCTACAGCACTTACAATGTGGTTAGTGGAGATGGAATAATGGGGCATAGCCATTGTGGACATTACAGTAATGACATTTGGGACAGCGATAACCTAACATTTTCATTATTTTACTCTCTGGCTTTCTTAAAAAATAGACAAGTAATGCCATGCTTTATTGATTATTATGCAAATACGAAGAAGTCATGATACATTTTAACAAATCTTTCAATATAAAAATAGTTTTTAAATTATTGCATTTCAAACTTAGTTGGCAAACTTATATCCCTGCAAATATGACTTATATGCCATAAGTGTTGTGCTTGAAAGAACACAAGATAACTGCTGAAATGTCAGCATTTTATGTCCTCAGTAAATGTCAGGACAAAGAACATTTTTTCAAGATATTTAAAGGAAGATGATATTGACTTTAAATACTCAGCTCAAACCAAATTTGTAATGATATAAAGATGACCACTGACATTATTCTTGTTGACTAATGTATTTAATTTCACTTATACCTGACAAGGGTGGTCAAGTTCAATCACTGTGAGTCACTAATTAGTCATTAAATCTCATATTTATGGTTCTGAATGAATTAATGGCATTAAAAAACCAAGGCCAATGAAGGGCTCTCAAGGACTAAGCAAGTAGAATATGGTCACTGTTATAAGGTGCAAAATACACAGTTAAAGCACGCTAACCCTTCCAAAAGCATGAAAATGTGTGGAATATTATAAATAGTATCAGCATTCAGTACAGCACTTGTGTGAAAGTTTTCTCTATCAGTTCAGTCAAATATATGTTTATCTGTGCATAATATTCCATTCATTCCTGTTCCTTTTTTGCTTTTTTATATTTTTATGCAATAACACACAAGACAATCACATCATACAAGGTAGGGTCTTCCAACAATCACCGGACACCAGAACTGGTTCATTCATTCTTCTGTAATTTTTTTGCAATCATCCCACTTCAGAGACAGAATCTGTAGCTTGAGTCCAGATGCCCAAGACAGGCTAGGAAGGGCCAGAGAGTTCCATTTTATCAGGAGACATTTCCAAGTTACAGAACAGTAATGTCTCTCATCCATAAGGGAAGAGAGTCATTACTGTTCTGTAATTCTCTTCTTTTATGGTCTTGGAAACATGCATTGCAGACTAGATTTCCAGGCTGTATGATTTGCACCAATATTATGCCTTCTTTTGACTAGTAAAATATAATTGTAAACAAAAACTCCTGCCCTTTCTTCATAAAAAATAACCTTTTATTCTAAGTTACACGATAGCACATCATTCTATTGACTCACCCTCTGTTGCTTCTCATAGTCAAAATTAGAATAATTAGGTTTGAATGTCTTCATCTGTATTAAAGTAGCTATTATCAAGGGTAGTGAAGATAAAGGCCTGATTTAACAGGATTGCAAGCTTGATTGCCAAGCTCTTTAATTTGAGTGATGCTGCAGGGATACCTTACTGAATGATTATGTGCTTGAGATATAAATGCACTTTGTAGCTTGAATATATAATAAGGCAAATTCAGTTCAAACCAATGATTAAATACTACCTTGTGTACATCCTTTTTTTTCATGGGAGCAGGCAGTTTAGATTTCAGTATGGTACAGATTATTTTACTCCATTTTGGTAATTAATATTAGACTATTGATTCTAACTAGGGATGAGCGAATCGATCCGGACGAACCCGGATTCGTCCTGAATTTCATGAAAAATTCGATTCTGAACGAATCCGAATTTCCCCGCGATTCGATCGATCGAAGTTTTCCTTTAAACTCCATTTATTTCAATTACAGGCATTCTAAAATGGTGGAAGCACATGTCCGGACATATCCCCTGGGGCAAGGTATCATGGGTAAGTCACATGCAGCCTATCAGCAGGCAGGAAGCCCGGTGACGTCACCGTGCTATATAAAGCGGCGGCCATCTTCCTTGTGCGCATTTCAGCGTTCTATTGCGGCCAGAGCACAGCTCATTACAGACAGGGACAGAGAGTTAGAGATAGGTAGGGAGAGTCAGAGAGGCAGACAGAGAGGTAGACAGAGCCAGGAAAAGATAGGGAAAGATAGGGAAAAACCGGAACCATCCAGCCAGGGACAGCTTAGAAGTGACAGTGAATTTTTTTTTTTTTTCACTAGCCAGATCAGTTTTCAATTCAATTTCAGTTCTTTATGCTGTAAATCTGCCTTGCCACTGTGCATGCCATCTATGCAGTGGCTTATTTAACCCTATCTGTTACACACAAGCATTTATCATAATATAACTGGATTAGTTTTAATATTTTTTGGTCTGCCTTTAACCAAAAAAACACCAGCCCACCTGGGTATCCCAAACCTGCACTTAGCAGCCTATCTGTTATACTAAATACGCTTGTTGATCCTCCTCAGCTTAATCAAAGTATTGCATTTTGAATTGGTTTTTGGTCTGCCTTTAACAAAAAAAACACCAGGCCGCAGGGTATCCCAAACCTGCACTTAGCAGCCTAACTGTTATACTAAATACGCTTGTTCATCCTTCCTCAGCTTAATCAAAGTATTGCATTTTGAATTGGTTTTTGGTCTGCCCTTAACAAAAAAAAAACAGGCCGCAGGGCATACCAAATCTGCACTTAGCAGCCTATCTGTTATACTAAATACCCTTGTTTATCCTCCCTCAGCTTAATCAAAGTATTGAATTTTGAATTGTTTTTTTGGTCTGCCTTTAACAAAAAAAAAAAAAAAACCAGGCCGCAGGGCATACCAAACCAGCACTTAGCAGCCTATCTGTTATACTAAATAAGCTTGTTCATCCTCCCTCCACTTAATCAAAGTATTGTATTTTGAATTGTTTTTTGGTCTGCCTTTAACAAAAAAAAAAACAGGCCACAGGGCATACCAAACCAGCACTTAGCAGCCTATCTGTTATACTAAATACGCTTGTTCATCCTTCCTCCGCTTAATCAAAGTATTGCATTTTGAATTGGTTTTTGGTCTGCCTTTAACAAAAAAAACACCAGGCCGCAGGGCATCCCAAACCTGCACTTAGCAGCCTATCTGTTATACTAAATACGCTTGTTCATCCTTCCTCAGCTTAATCAAAGTATTGCATTTCGAATTGGTTTTTGTCCTGCTGCCAAAACACTAGGCCGCAGGGCATCCCAAACCTGCACTTAGCAGCCTATCTGTTATACTAAATACGCTTGTTCATCCTTCCTCAGCTTAATCAAAGTATTGTATTTTGAATTGGTTTTTGGTCTGCCTTTAACAAAAAAAAAAACCAAGCCGCAGGGCATACCAAACCTGCACTTAGCAGCCTATCTGTTATACTAAATGCGCTTGTTCATCCTTCCTCAGCTTAATCAAAGTATTGCATTTTTAATTTGGTTTTTGGTCTGCCTTTAACAAAGAAAAAACCAGGCCGCAGGGCATCCCAAACCTGTACTTAGCAGCCTTATCTGTTATACTAAATACGCTTGTTCATCCTTCCTCAGCTTAATCAAAGTATTGCATTTTGAATTGGTTTTTGGTCTGCTTTTAACAAAAAAAAACACCAAGTTGCAGAGCATCCCAAACCTGCACTTAGTAGCCTATCTGTTATACTAAATACACTTGTTCATCCTTCCTCAGCTTAATCAACGTATTGTATTTTGAATTGGTTTTTGGTCTGCCTTTAACAAAAAAAAAAAAAAACAGGCCGCAGGGCATACCAAACCTGCACTTCGCAGCATATCTGTTATACTAAATACGCTTGTTCATCCTTCCTCTGCTTAATCAAAGTATTGCATTTTGAATTGGTTTTTGATCTGCCTTTAACAAAAAAAACACCAGGCCGCAGGGCATCCCAAACCTGCACTTAGCAGCCTATCTGTTATACTAAATACGCTTGTTCATCCTTCCTCAGCTTAATCAAAGTATTGCATTTCGAATTGGTTTTTGTCCTGCTGCCAAAACACTAGGCCGCAGGGCATCCCAAACCTGCACTTAGCAGCCTATCTGTTATACTAAATACGCTTGTTCATCCTTCCTCAGCTTAATCAAAGTATTGTATTTTGAATTGGTTTTTGGTCTGCCTTTAACAAAAAAAAAACAAGCCGCAGGGCATACCAAACCTGCACTTAGCAGCCTATCTGTTATACTAAATACGCTTGTTCATCCTTCCTCAGCTTAATCAAAGTATTGCATTTCGAATTGTTTTTTGTCCTGCTGCCAAAACACTAGGCCGCAGGGCATCCCAAACCTGCACTTAGCAGCCTATCTGTTGTACTAAATGCGCTTGTTCATCCTTCCTCAGCTTAATCAAAGTATTGCATTTTTAATTTGTTTTTTGGTCTGCCTTTAACAAAAAAAAACCAGGCCGCAGGGCATCCCAAACCTGTACTTAGCAGCCTTATCTGTTATACTAAATACGCTTGTTCATCCTTCCTCAGCTTAATCAAAGTATTGCATTTTTAATTTGGTTTTTGGTCTGCCTTTAACAAAAAAAAACCAGGCCGCAGGGCATCCCAAACCTGTACTTAGCAGCCTTATCTGTTATACTAAATACGCTTGTTCATCCTTCCTCAGCTTAATCAAAGTATAGCATTTTGAATTGGTTTTTGGTCTGCTTTTAACAAAAAAAAACACCAAGTTGCAGAGCATCCCAAACCTGCACTTAGTAGCCTATCTGTTATACTAAATACACTTGTTCATCCTTCCTCAGCTTAATCAACGTATTGTATTTTGAATTGGTTTTTGGTCTGCCTTTAACAAAAAAAAAAAAAAACAGGCCGCAGGGCATACCAAACCTGCACTTTGCAGCATATCTGTTATACTAAATACGCTTGTTCATCCTTCCTCTGCTTAATCAAAGTATTGCATTTTGAATTGGTTTTTGATCTGCCTTTAACAAAAAAAACACCAGGCCGCAGGGCATCCCAAACCTGCACTTAGCAGCCTATCTGTTATACTAAATGCGCTTGTTCATCCTTTCTCAGCTTAATCAAAGTATTGCATTTCGAATTGGTTTTTGTCCTGCTGCCAAAACACTAGGCCGCAGGGCATCCCAAACCTGCACTTAGCAGCCTATCTGTTATACTAAATACGCTTGTTCATCCTTCCTCAGCTTAATCAAAGTATTGTATTTTGAATTGGTTTTTGGTCTGCCTTTAACAAAAAAAAAACAAGCCGCAGGGCATACCAAACCTGCACTTAGCAGCCTATCTGTTACACTAAATGCGCTTGTTCATCCTTCCTCAGCTTAATCAAAGTATTGCATTTTTAATTTGGTTTTTGGTCTGCCTTTAACAAAAAAAAACCAGGCCGCAGGGCATCCCAAACCTGTACTTAGCAGCCTTATCTGTTATACTAAATACGCTTGTTCATCCTTCCTCAGCTTAATCAAAGTATTGCATTTTGAATTGGTTTTTGGTCTGCTTTTAACAAAAAAAAACAAAAAGTTGCAGAGCATCCCAAACCTGCACTTAGTAGCCTATCTGTTATACTAAATACACTTGTTCATCCTTCCTCAGCTTAATCAACGTATTGTATTTTGAATTGGTTTTTGGTCTGCCTTTAACAAAAAAAAAAAAAACAGGCCGCAGGGCATACCAAACCTGCACTTCGCAGCATATCTGTTATACTAAATACGCTTGCTCATCCTTAATCAGCTTAATCAAAGTATTGCATTTTGAATTGGTCTTTGGTCTGCCTTTAACAAAAAAAACATCAGGCCGCAGGGCATCCCAAACCTGCACTTAGCAGCCTATCTGTTATACTAAATACGCTTGTTCATCCTTAATCAGCTTAATCAAAGTATTGCATTTTGAATTGGTTTTTGGTCTGCCTTAACAAAAAAAACACCAGGCCGCAGGGCATCCCAAACCTGCACTTAGCAGCCTATCTGTTATACTAAATAGGCTTGTTCATCCTTCCTCAGCTTAAACAAAGTATCGCATTTTGAACTGGTTTTTGTCCTGCTGCCAAAACACTAGGCCGCAGGGCATCCCAAACCTGCACTTAGTAGCCAATCTGTTATACTAAATACGCTTGTTGATCCTTCCTCAGCTTAATCAAAGTATTGCATTTTGAATTGGTTTTTGGTCTGCCTATAAGAAAAAAAAACACCAGGCCGCAGGGCATCCCAAACCTGCACTTAGCAGCCTGTTATATTAAATACGCTTGTTCATCCTTCCTCGGCTTAATCAAAGTATTGCATTTTGAATTGGTTTTTGGTCTGCCTTTAACAAAAAAAAACACCAGCCTACCTGCGTATCCCAAACCTGCACTTAGCAGCCTATCTGTTATACTAAATACGCTTGTTGATCCTTCCTCAGCTTAATCAAAGTATTGCATTTTGAATTGGTTTTTGGTCTGCCTTTAACAAAAAAAACACCAGCCCACCTGCGTATCCCAAACCTGCACTTAGCAGCCTATCTGTTATACTAAATACGCTTGTTGATCCTTCCTCAGCTTAATCAAAGTATTGCATTTTGAATTGGTTTTTGGTCTGCCTTTAACAAAAAAAAACACCAGGCCGCAGGGCATCCCAAACCTGCACTTAGCAGCCTGTTATACTAAATTCGCTTGTTCATCCTTCCTCAGCTTAATCAAAGTATTGCATTTTGAATTGGTTTTTGGTCTGCCTTTAAGAAAAAAAACACCAGGCCGCAGGGCATCCCAAACCTGCATTTAGCCGCCTATCTGTTATACTAAATACGCTTGTTCATCCTTCCTCAGCTTAATCAAAGTATTGCATTTTGAATGGGTTTTTGGTCTGCCTTTAACAAAAAAAAACACCAGGCCGCAGGGCATCCCAAACCTGCACTTAGCAGCATATCTGTTATACTAACTTCGCTTGTTTATCCTTCCTCAGCGTAATCAAAGTATTGCATTTTGAATTGGTTTTTGGTCTGCCTTTAAGAAAAAAAACACCAGGCCGCAGGCAGGGCATCCCAAACCTGCACTTAGCCGCCTATCTGTTATACTAAATACGCTTGTTCATCCTTCCTCAGCTTAATCAAAGTATTGCATTTTTAATTTGGTTTTTGGTCTGCCTTTAACAAAAAAAAAACCAGGCCGCAGGGCATCCCAAACCTGTACTTAGCAGCCTTATCTGTTATACTAAATACGCTTGTTCATCCTTCCTCAGCTTAATCAAAGTATTGCATTTTGAATTGGTTTTTGGTCTGCTTTTAACAAAAAAAAACACCAAGTTGCAGAGCATCCCAAACCTGCACTTAGTAGCCTATCTGTTATACTAAATACACTTGTTCATCCTTCCTCAGCTTAATCAACGTATTGTATTTTGAATTGGTTTTTGGTCTGCCTTTAACAAAAAAAAAAAAAACAGGCCGCAGGGCATACCAAACCTGCACTTCGCAGCATATCTGTTATACTAAATACGCTTGCTCATCCTTAATCAGCTTAATCAAAGTATTGCATTTTGAATTGGTCTTTGGTCTGCCTTTAACAAAAAAAACATCAGGCCGCAGGGCATCCCAAACCTGCACTTAGCAGCCTATCTGTTATACTAAATACGCTTGTTCATCCTTCCTCAGCTTAATCAAAGTATTGCATTTTGAATTGGTTTTTGGTCTGCCTTAACAAAATAAACACCAGGCCGCAGGGCATCCCAAACCTGCACTTAGCAGCCTATCTGTTATACTAAATAGGCTTGTTCATCCTTCCTCAGCTTAATCAAAGTATCGCATTTTGAACTGGTTTTTGTCCTGCTGCCAAAACACTAGGCCGCAGGGCATCCCAAACCTGCACTTAGTAGCCAATCTGTTATACTAAATACGCTTGTTGATCCTTCCTCAGCTTAATCAAAGTATTGCATTTTGAATTGGTTTTTGGTCTGCCTATAAGAAAAAAAAACACCAGGCCGCAGGGCATCCCAAACCTGCACTTAGCAGCCTGTTATACTAAATACGCTTGTTCATCCTTCCTCGGCTTAATCAAAGTATTGCATTTTGAATTGGTTTTTGGTCTGCCTTTAACAAAAAAAACACCAGCCCACCTGCGTATCCCAAACCTGCACTTAGCAGCCTATCTGTTATACTAAATACGCTTGTTGATCCTTCCTCAGCTTAATCAAAGTATTGCATTTTGAATTGGTTTTTGGTCTGCCTTTAACAAAAAAAACACCAGCCCACCTGCGTATCCCAAACCTGCACTTAGCAGCCTATCTGTTATACTAAATACGCTTGTTGATCCTTCCTCAGCTTAATCAAAGTATTGCATTTTGAATTGGTTTTTGGTCTGCCTTTAACAAAAAAAAACACCAGGCCGCAGGGCATCCCAAACCTGCACTTAGCAGCATATCTGTTATACTAAATTCGCTTGTTTATCCTTCCTCAGCGTAATCAAAGTATTGCATTTTGAATTGGTTTTTGGTCTGCCTTTAAGAAAAAAAACACCAGGCCGCAGGGCATCCCAAACCTGCACTTAGCCGCCTATCTGTTATACTAAATACGCTTGTTCATCCTTCCTCAGCTTAATCAAAGTATTGCATTTTGAATTGGTTTTTGGTCTGCCTTTAAAAAACAAAACACCAGCCCACCTGGGTATCCCAAACCTGCACTTAGCAGCCTATCTGTTATACTAAATACGCTTGTTCATCCTTCCTCAGCTTAATCAAAGTATTTCATTTTGAATTGGTTTTTGGTCTGCTTGTAAAAAAAACACCAGCCCACCTGGGTATCCCAAACCAGCACATAGCAGCCTATCTGTTATACTAAATATGATTGTTGATCCTCCTCAGCTTAATCAAAGTATTGCATTTTGAATTGGTTTTTGGTCTGCCTTTACAAAAAAAACACCAGCCCACCTGGGTATCCCAAACCAGCACTTAGCAGCCTATCTGTTATACTAAATATGATTGTTGATCCTCCTCAGCTTAATCAAAGTATTGCATTTTGAATTGGTTTTTGGTCTGCCTTTAACAAAAAAAACACCAGCCCACCTGGGTATCCCAAACCTGCATTAGGCAGCCTATCTGTTATACTAAATACGCTTGTTCATCTTTCCTCAGCTAAATCAAAGTATTGTATTTTTAATTTGGTTTTTGGTCTGCCTTTAACAAAAAAAACACGAGCCCACCTGGGTATCCCAAACCTGTATTAGGCAGCCTATCTGTTATACTAAATATGCTTGTTGATCCCCCTCAGCTTAATCAAAGTATTGCATTTTGAATTGGTTTTTTGTCTGCCTTTAACAAAAAAAACACCAGCCCACCTGGGTATCCCAAACCTGCATTAGGCAGCCTATCTGTTATACTAAATACGCTTGTTCATCCTTCCTCAGCTTAATCAAAGTATTGCATTTTGAATTGGTTTTTGGTCTGCCTTTAACCAAAAAAACACCAGCCCACCTGGGTATCCCAAACCTGCACTTAGCAGCCTATTTGTTATACTAAATATGCTTGTTGATCCTCCTCAGCTTAATCAAAGCATTGCATTTTGAATTGGTTTTTGGTCTGCCTTTAACCAAAACAACACCAGCCCACCTGGATATCCCAAACCTGCATTAGGCAGCCTATCTTTTATATTAAATACGCTTGTTCATTCTTCCTCAGCTTAATCAAAGTATTGCATTTTGAATTGGTTTTTGGTCTGCCTTTAACAAAAAAAAAACACCAGGCCGCAGGGCATCCCAAACCTGCACTTAGCAGCCTATCTATTATACTAAATACGCTTGTTCATCCTTCCTCAGCTTAATCAAAATATTGCATTTTTAATTGTTTTTTGTCCTGCTGCCAAAACACTAGGCCGCAGGGCAACCCAAACCTGCACTTAGCAGCCTATCTGTTATACTAAATACGCTTTTTCATCCTTCCTCAGCTTAATCAAAGTATTGCATTTTGAATTGGTTCTTGGTCTGTCTTTAACAAAAAAAAACACCAGCCCACATGGGTATCCCAAACCTGCACTTAGCAGCCTATCAGTTATACTAAAAACGCTTGTTCATACTTCCTCAGCTTAATTAAAGTATTGACTTTTGATTTGGTTTTTGGTCTGCCTTTAACAACAACACCAGGCCGCAGGGCATCCCAAACCTGCACTTAGAAGCCTATCTGTTATACTAAATACACTTGTTTATCCTCCTCAGTTTAATCAAAGTATTGCATTTTGAATTGGTTTTTGGTCTGCCTTTAACAAAAAAAAACAGGCTGCAGGGCATCCAAAACCTGCACTTAGCAGCCTATCTGTTATACTAAATACGCTTGTTCATCCTTCCTCAGCTTAATCAACGTATTGTATTTTGAATTGGCTTTTGGTCTGCCTTTAACAAAAAAAACACCAGCCCACCTGGGTATCCCAAACCTGCATTAGGCAGCCTATCTGTTATACTAAATACGCTTGTTCATCCTTCCTCAGCTTAATCAAAGTATTGCATTTTGAATTGGTTTTTGGTCTGCCTTTAACCAAAAAAACACCAGCCCACCTGGGTATCTCAAACCTGCACTTAGCAGCCTATTTGTTATACTAAATACGCTTGTTGATCCTCCTCAGCTTAATCAAAGCATTGCATTTTGAATGGGTTTTTGGTCTGCCTTTAACCAAAACAACACCAGCCCACCTGGATATCCCAAACCTGCATTAGGCAGCCTATCTTTTATATTAAATACGCTTGTTCATTCATCCTCAGCTTAATCAAAGTATTGCATTTTGAATTGGTTTTTGGTCTGCCTTTAACAAAAAAAACAACAGGCCGCAGGACATCCCAAACCTGCACTTAGCAGCCTATCTATTATACTAAATACGCTTGTTCATCCTTCCTCAGCTTAATCAAAATATTGCATTTTTAATTGTTTTTTGTCCTGCTGCCAAAACACTAGGCCGCAGGGCAACCCAAACCTGCACTTAGCAGCCTATCTGTTATACTAAATACGCTTTTTCATCCTTCCTCAGCTTAATCAAACTATTGTATTTTGAATTGGTCTTTGGTCTGCCTTTAACAAAAAAAACAGGCAGCAGGGCATCCCAAACCTGCACTTAGCAGCCTATCTGTTATACTAAATACACTTGTTCATCCTTCCTCAGCTTAATCAACGTATTGTATTTTGAATTGGTTTTTGGTCTGCCTTTAACAAAAAAAAAAAAAACAGGCCGCAGGGCATACCAAACCTGCACTTCGCAGCATATCTGTTATACTAAATACGCTTGCTCATCCTTAATCAGCTTAATCAAAGTATTGCATTTTGAATTGGTCTTTGGTCTGCCTTTAACAAAAAAAACATCAGGCCGCAGGGCATCCCAAACCTGCACTTAGCAGCCTATCTGTTATACTAAATACGCTTGTTCATCCTTAATCAGCTTAATCAAAGTATTGCATTTTGAATTGGTTTTTGGTCTGCCTTAACAAAAAAAACACCAGGCCGCAGGGCATCCCAAACCTGCACTTAGCAGCCTATCTGTTATACTAAATAGGCTTGTTCATCCTTCCTCAGCTTAAACAAAGTATCGCATTTTGAACTGGTTTTTGTCCTGCTGCCAAAACACTAGGCCGCAGGGCATCCCAAACCTGCACTTAGTAGCCAATCTGTTATACTAAATACGCTTGTTGATCCTTCCTCAGCTTAATCAAAGTATTGCATTTTGAATTGGTTTTTGGTCTGCCTATAAGAAAAAAAAACACCAGGCCGCAGGGCATCCCAAACCTGCACTTAGCAGCCTGTTATACTAAATACGCTTGTTCATCCTTCCTCGGCTTAATCAAAGTATTGCATTTTGAATTGGTTTTTGGTCTGCCTTTAACAAAAAAAAACACCAGCCTACCTGCGTATCCCAAACCTGCACTTAGCAGCCTATCTGTTATACTAAATACGCTTGTTGATCCTTCCTCAGCTTAATCAAAGTATTGCATTTTGAATTGGTTTTTAGTCTGCCTTTAACAAAAAAAACACCAGCCCACCTGCGTATCCCAAACCTGCACTTAGCAGCCTATCTGTTATACTAAATACGCTTGTTGATCCTTCCTCAGCTTAATCAAAGTATTGCATTTTGAATTGGTTTTTGGTCTGCCTTTAACAAAAAAAAACACCAGGCCGCAGGGCATCCCAAACCTGCACTTAGCAGCCTGTTATACTAAATTCGCTTGTTCATCCTTCCTCAGCTTAATCAAAGTATTGCATTTTGAATTGGTTTTTGGTCTGCCTTTAAGAAAAAAAACACCAGGCCGCAGGGCATCCCAAACCTGCATTTAGCCGCCTATCTGTTATACTAAATACGCTTGTTCATCCTTCCTCAGCTTAATCAAAGTATTGCATTTTGAATGGGTTTTTGGTCTGCCTTTAACAAAAAAAAACACCAGGCCGCAGGGCATCCCAAACCTGCACTTAGCAGCATATCTGTTATACTAACTTCGCTTGTTTATCCTTCCTCAGCGTAATCAAAGTATTGCATTTTGAATTGGTTTTTGGTCTGCCTTTAAGAAAAAAAACACCAGGCCGCAGGCAGGGCATCCCAAACCTGCACTTAGCCGCCTATCTGTTATACTAAATACGCTTGTTCATCCTTCCTCAGCTTAATCAAAGTATTGCATTTTTAATTTGGTTTTTGGTCTGCCTTTAACAAAAAAAAACCAGGC
Source organism: Gastrophryne carolinensis (assembly GCA_027917425.1). Taxonomy (NCBI): domain Eukaryota; kingdom Metazoa; phylum Chordata; class Amphibia; order Anura; family Microhylidae; genus Gastrophryne; species Gastrophryne carolinensis. The sequence goes on from CM051236.1 coordinate 170,298,475, forward strand.
CGCAGGGCATCCCAAACCTGTACTTAGCAGCCTTATCTGTTATACTAAATACGCTTGTTCATCCTTCCTCAGCTTAATCAAAGTATTGCATTTTGAATTGGTTTTTGGTCTGCTTTTAACAAAAAAAAACACCAAGTTGCAGAGCATCCCAAACCTGCACTTAGTAGCCTATCTGTTATACTAAATACACTTGTTCATCCTTCCTCAGCTTAATCAACGTATTGTATTTTGAATTGGTTTTTGGTCTGCCTTTAACAAAAAAAAAAAAAACAGGCCGCAGGGCATACCAAACCTGCACTTCGCAGCATATCTGTTATACTAAATACGCTTGCTCATCCTTAATCAGCTTAATCAAAGTATTGCATTTTGAATTGGTCTTTGGTCTGCCTTTAACAAAAAAAACATCAGGCCGCAGGGCATCCCAAACCTGCACTTAGCAGCCTATCTGTTATACTAAATACGCTTGTTCATCCTTAATCAGCTTAATCAAAGTATTGCATTTTGAATTGGTTTTTGGTCTGCCTTAACAAAATAAACACCAGGCCGCAGGGCATCCCAAACCTGCACTTAGCAGCCTATCTGTTATACTAAATAGGCTTGTTCATCCTTCCTCAGCTTAATCAAAGTATCGCATTTTGAACTGGTTTTTGTCCTGCTGCCAAAACACTAGGCCGCAGGGCATCCCAAACCTGCACTTAGTAGCCAATCTGTTATACTAAATACGCTTGTTGATCCTTCCTCAGCTTAATCAAAGTATTGCATTTTGAATTGGTTTTTGGTCTGCCTATAAGAAAAAAAAACACCAGGCCGCAGGGCATCCCAAACCTGCACTTAGCAGCCTGTTATACTAAATACGCTTGTTCATCCTTCCTCGGCTTAATCAAAGTATTGCATTTTGAATTGGTTTTTGGTCTGCCTTTAACAAAAAAAACACCAGCCCACCTGCGTATCCCAAACCTGCACTTAGCAGCCTATCTGTTATACTAAATACGCTTGTTGATCCTTCCTCAGCTTAATCAAAGTATTGCATTTTGAATTGGTTTTTGGTCTGCCTTTAACAAAAAAAACACCAGCCCACCTGCGTATCCCAAACCTGCACTTAGCAGCCTATCTGTTATACTAAATACGCTTGTTGATCCTTCCTCAGCTTAATCAAAGTATTGCATTTTGAATTGGTTTTTGGTCTGCCTTTAACAAAAAAAAACACCAGGCCGCAGGGCATCCCAAACCTGCACTTAGCAGCATATCTGTTATACTAAATTCGCTTGTTTATCCTTCCTCAGCGTAATCAAAGTATTGCATTTTGAATTGGTTTTTGGTCTGCCTTTAAGAAAAAAAACACCAGGCCGCAGGGCATCCCAAACCTGCACTTAGCCGCCTATCTGTTATACTAAATACGCTTGTTCATCCTTCCTCAGCTTAATCAAAGTATTGCATTTTGAATTGGTTTTTGGTCTGCCTTTAAAAAACAAAACACCAGCCCACCTGGGTATCCCAAACCTGCACTTAGCAGCCTATCTGTTATACTAAATACGCTTGTTCATCCTTCCTCAGCTTAATCAAAGTATTTCATTTTGAATTGGTTTTTGGTCTGCTTGTAAAAAAAACACCAGCCCACCTGGGTATCCCAAACCAGCACATAGCAGCCTATCTGTTATACTAAATATGATTGTTGATCCTCCTCAGCTTAATCAAAGTATTGCATTTTGAATTGGTTTTTGGTCTGCCTTTACAAAAAAAACACCAGCCCACCTGGGTATCCCAAACCAGCACTTAGCAGCCTATCTGTTATACTAAATATGATTGTTGATCCTCCTCAGCTTAATCAAAGTATTGCATTTTGAATTGGTTTTTGGTCTGCCTTTAACAAAAAAAACACCAGCCCACCTGGGTATCCCAAACCTGCATTAGGCAGCCTATCTGTTATACTAAATACGCTTGTTCATCTTTCCTCAGCTAAATCAAAGTATTGTATTTTTAATTTGGTTTTTGGTCTGCCTTTAACAAAAAAAACACGAGCCCACCTGGGTATCCCAAACCTGTATTAGGCAGCCTATCTGTTATACTAAATATGCTTGTTGATCCCCCTCAGCTTAATCAAAGTATTGCATTTTGAATTGGTTTTTTGTCTGCCTTTAACAAAAAAAACACCAGCCCACCTGGGTATCCCAAACCTGCATTAGGCAGCCTATCTGTTATACTAAATACGCTTGTTCATCCTTCCTCAGCTTAATCAAAGTATTGCATTTTGAATTGGTTTTTGGTCTGCCTTTAACCAAAAAAACACCAGCCCACCTGGGTATCCCAAACCTGCACTTAGCAGCCTATTTGTTATACTAAATATGCTTGTTGATCCTCCTCAGCTTAATCAAAGCATTGCATTTTGAATTGGTTTTTGGTCTGCCTTTAACCAAAACAACACCAGCCCACCTGGATATCCCAAACCTGCATTAGGCAGCCTATCTTTTATATTAAATACGCTTGTTCATTCTTTCTCAGCTTAATCAAAGTATTGCATTTTGAATTGGTTTTTGGTCTGCCTTTAACAAAAAAAAAACACCAGGCCGCAGGGCATCCCAAACCTGCACTTAGCAGCCTATCTATTATACTAAATACGCTTGTTCATCCTTCCTCAGCTTAATCAAAATATTGCATTTTTAATTGTTTTTTGTCCTGCTGCCAAAACACTAGGCCGCAGGGCAACCCAAACCTGCACTTAGCAGCCTATCTGTTATACTAAATACGCTTTTTCATCCTTCCTCAGCTTAATCAAAGTATTGCATTTTGAATTGGTTCTTGGTCTGTCTTTAACAAAAAAAAACACCAGCCCACATGGGTATCCCAAACCTGCACTTAGCAGCCTATCAGTTATACTAAAAACGCTTGTTCATACTTCCTCAGCTTAATTAAAGTATTGACTTTTGATTTGGTTTTTGGTCTGCCTTTAACAACAACACCAGGCCGCAGGGCATCCCAAACCTGCACTTAGAAGCCTATCTGTTATACTAAATACACTTGTTTATCCTCCTCAGTTTAATCAAAGTATTGCATTTTGAATTGGTTTTTGGTCTGCCTTTAACAAAAAAAAACAGGCTGCAGGGCATCCAAAACCTGCACTTAGCAGCCTATCTGTTATACTAAATACGCTTGTTCATCCTTCCTCAGCTTAATCAACGTATTGTATTTTGAATTGGCTTTTGGTCTGCCTTTAACAAAAAAAACACCAGCCCACCTGGGTATCCCAAACCTGCATTAGGCAGCCTATCTGTTATACTAAATACGCTTGTTCATCCTTCCTCAGCTTAATCAAAGTATTGCATTTTGAATTGGTTTTTGGTCTGCCTTTAACCAAAAAAACACCAGCCCACCTGGGTATCTCAAACCTGCACTTAGCAGCCTATTTGTTATACTAAATACGCTTGTTGATCCTCCTCAGCTTAATCAAAGCATTGCATTTTGAATGGGTTTTTGGTCTGCCTTTAACCAAAACAACACCAGCCCACCTGGATATCCCAAACCTGCATTAGGCAGCCTATCTTTTATATTAAATACGCTTGTTCATTCATCCTCAGCTTAATCAAAGTATTGCATTTTGAATTGGTTTTTGGTCTGCCTTTAACAAAAAAAACAACAGGCCGCAGGACATCCCAAACCTGCACTTAGCAGCCTATCTATTATACTAAATACGCTTGTTCATCCTTCCTCAGCTTAATCAAAATATTGCATTTTTAATTGTTTTTTGTCCTGCTGCCAAAACACTAGGCCGCAGGGCAACCCAAACCTGCACTTAGCAGCCTATCTGTTATACTAAATACGCTTTTTCATCCTTCCTCAGCTTAATCAAACTATTGTATTTTGAATTGGTCTTTGGTCTGCCTTTAACAAAAAAAACAGGCAGCAGGGCATCCCAAACCTGCACTTAGCAGCCTATCTGTTATACTAAATACGCTTGTTGATCCTCCTCAGCTGAATCAAAGTATTGCAAAAAAAAGCCAATTCAAAATACAATACGTTGATTAAGCTCAGGAAGGATGAACAAGCGTATTTAGTATAACAGATAGGCTGCTAAGTGCAGGTTTTGGATGCCCTGCAGCCTGTTTTTTTTTGTTAAAGGCAGACCAAAAACCAATTCATTCAAAATGCAATACTTTGATTAAACTGAGGAGGATAAACAAGCGTATTTAGTATAACAGATAGGCTTCTAAGTGCAGGTTTGGGATGCCCTGCGGCCTGGTGTTTTTTTTGTTAAAGGCAGACCAAAATGATACCCAGTTGGATACCCACCTGGGTATCCCAAACCTGCACTTAGCAGCCTATCTGTTATACTAAATACCCTTGTTGATCCTCCTCAGCTTAATCAAAGTATTGCATTTTGAATTGGTTCTTGGTCTGTCTTTAACAAAAAAAACACCAGCCCACCTGGGTATCCCAAACCTGCACTTAGCAGCCTATCAGTTATACTAAAAACGCTTGTTCATACTTCCTCAGCTTAATCAAAGTATTGACTTTTGATTTGGTTTTTGGTTGTATTTTGAATTGGTTTTTGGTCTGCCTTTAACAAAAAAACACCAGCCCACCTGGGTATCCCAAAACTGTATTAGGCAGCCCATCTGTTATACTAAATACGCTTGTTGATCCTCCTCAGCTTAATCAAAGTATTGCATTTTGAATTGGTTTTTGGTCTGCCTTTAACAAAAAAACACCAGCCCACCTGGGTATCCCAAACCTGCATTAGGCAGCCTATCTGTTATACTAAATACGCTTGTTCATCCTTCCTCAGCTTAATCAAAGTATTTCATTTTGAATTGTTTTTTGGTCTGCTTGTAAAAAAAACACCAGCCCACCTGGGTATCCCAAACCAGCACTTAGCAGCCTATCTGTTATACTAAATATGATTGTTGATCCTCCTCAGCTTAATCAAAGTATTGCATTTTGAATTGGTTTTTGGTCTGCCTTTAACAAAAAAAACACCAGCCCACCTGGGTATCCCAAACCAGCACTTAGCAGCCTATCTGTTATACTAAATATGATTGTTGATCCTCCTCAGCTTAATCAAAGTATTGCATTTTGAATTGGTTTTTGGTCTGCCTTTAACAAAAAAAACACCAGCCCACCTGGGTATCCCAAACCTGCATTAGGCAGCCTATCTGTTATACTAAATACGCTTGTTCATCTTTCCTCAGCTAAATCAAAGTATTGTATTTTTAATTTGGTTTTTAGTCTGCCTTTAACAAAAAAAACACGAGCCCACCTGGGTATCCCAAACCTGTATTAGGCAGCTTATCTGTTATACTAAATATGCTTGTTGATCCCCCTCAGCTTAATCAAAGTATTGCATTTTGAATTGGTTTTTGGTCTGCCTTTAACCAAAAAAACACCAGCCCACCTGGGTATCCCAAACCTGCACTTAGCAGCCTATTTGTTATACTAAATATGCTTGTTGATCCTCCTCAGCTTAATCAAAGCATTGCATTTTGAATTGGTTTTTGGTCTGCCTTTAACCAAAACAACACCAGCCCACCTGGATATCCCAAACCTGCATTAGGCAGCCTATCTTTATATTAAATACGCTTGTACATTCTTCCTCAGCTTAATCAAAGTATTGCATTTTGAATTGGTTTTTGGTCTGCCTTTAACAAAAAAAAAAACACCAGGCCGCAGGGCATCCCAAACCTGCACTTAGCAGCCTATCTATTATACTAAATACGCTTGTTCATCCTTCCTCAGCTTAATCAAAATATTGCATTTTTAATTGTTTTTTGTCCTGCTGCCAAAACACTAGGCCGCAGGGCAACCCAAACCTGCACTTAGCAGCCTATCTGTTATACTAAATACGCTTTTTCATCCTTCCTCAGCTTAATCAAAGTATTGCATTTTGAATTGGTTTTTGGTCTGCCTTTAACCAAAAAAACACCAGCCCACCTGGGTATCCCAAACCTGCACTTAGCAGCCTATCTGTTATACTAAATACGCTTGTTGATCCTCCTCAGCTTAATCAAAGTATTGCATTTTGAATTGGTTCTTGGTCTGTCTTTAACAAAAAAAACACCAGCACACATGGGTATCCCAAACCTGCACTTAGCAGCCTATCAGTTATACTAAAAACGCTTGTTCATACTTCCTCAGCTTAATTAAAGTATTGACTTTTGATTTGGTTTTTGGTCTGCCTTTAACAAAAACAACACCAGGCCGCAGGGCATCCCAAATCTGCACTTAGAAGCCTATCTGTTATACTAAATACGCTTGTTTATCCTCCTCAGTTTAATCAAAGTATTGCATTTTGAATTGGTTTTTGGTCTGCCTTTAACAAAAAAAAACAGGCTGCAGGGCATCCAAAACCTGCACTTAGCAGCCTATCTGTTATACTAAATACGCTTGTTCATCCTTCCTCAGCTTAATCAACGTATTGTATTTTGAATTGGCTTTTGGTCTGCCTTTAACAAAAAAAACACCAGCCCACCTGGGTATCCCAAACCTGCATTAGGCAGCCTATCTGTTATACTAAATACGCTTGTTCATCCTTCCTCAGCTTAATCAAAGTATTGCATTTTGAATTGGTTTTTGGTCTGCCTTTAACCAAAAAAACACCAGCCCACCTGGGTATCCCAAACCTGCACTTAGCAGCCTATTTGTTATACTAAATACGCTTGTTGATCCTCCTCAGCTTAATCAAAGCATTGCATTTTGAATGGGTTTTTGGTCTGCCTTTAACAAAAAAAACACCAGCCCACCTGGGTATCCCAAACCAGCACTTAGCAGCCTATCTGTTATACTAAATATGATTGTTGATCCTCCTCAGCTTAATCAAAGTATTGCATTTTGAATTGGTTTTTGGTCTGCCTTTAACAAAAAAAACACCAGCCCACCTGGGTATCCCAAACCTGCATTAGGCAGCCTATCTGTTATACTAAATACGCTTGTTCATCTTTCCTCAGCTAAATCAAAGTATTGTATTTTTAATTTGGTTTTTGGTCTGCCTTTAACAAAAAAAACACGAGCCCACCTGGGTATCCCAAACCTGTATTAGGCAGCCTATCTGTTATACTAAATATGCTTGTTGATCCCCCTCAGCTTAATCAAAGTATTGCATTTTGAATTGGTTTTTTGTCTGCCTTTAACAAAAAAAACACCAGCCCACCTGGGTATCCCAAACCTGCATTAGGCAGCCTATCTGTTATACTAAATACGCTTGTTCATCCTTCCTCAGCTTAATCAAAGTATTGCATTTTGAATTGGTTTTTGGTCTGCCTTTAACCAAAAAAACACCAGCCCACCTGGGTATCCCAAACCTGCACTTAGCAGCCTATTTGTTATACTAAATATGCTTGTTGATCCTCCTCAGCTTAATCAAAGCATTGCATTTTGAATTGGTTTTTGGTCTGCCTTTAACCAAAACAACACCAGCCCACCTGGATATCCCAAACCTGCATTAGGCAGCCTATCTTTTATATTAAATACGCTTGTTCATTCTTCCTCAGCTTAATCAAAGTATTGCATTTTGAATTGGTTTTTGGTCTGCCTTTAACAAAAAAAACAACAGGCCGCAGGACATCCCAAACCTGCACTTAGCAGCCTATCTATTATACTAAATATGCTTGTTCATCCTTCCTCAGCTTAATCAAAATATTGCATTTTTAATTGTTTTTTGTCCTGCTGCCAAAACACTAGGCCGCAGGGCAACCCAAACCTGCACTTAGCAGCCTATCTGTTATACTAAATACGCTTTTTCATCCTTCCTCAGCTTAATCAAACTATTGTATTTTGAATTGGTCTTTGGTCTGCCTTTAACAAAAAAAACAGGCAGCAGGGCATCCCAAACCTGCACTTAGCAGCCTATCTGTTATACTAAATACGCTTGTTGATCCTCCTCAGCTGAATCAAAGTATTGCAAAAAAAAGCCAATTCAAAATACAATACGTTGATTAAGCTCAGGAAGGATGAACAAGCGTATTTAGTATAACAGGCTGCTAAGTGCAGGTTTTGGATGCCCTGCAGCCTGTTTTTTTTTGTTAAAGGCAGACCAAAAACCAATTCATTCAAAATGCAATACTTTGATTAAACTGAGGAGGATAAACAAGCGTATTTAGTATAACAGATAGGCTTCTAAGTGCAGGTTTGGGATGCCCTGCGGCCTGGTGTTTTTTTTGTTAAAGGCAGACCAAAATGATACCCAGTTGGATACCCACCTGGGTATCCCAAACCTGCACTTAGCAGCCTATCTGTTATACTAAATACCCTTGTTGATCCTCCTCAGCTTAATCAAAGTATTGCATTTTGAATTGGTTCTTGGTCTGTCTTTAACAAAAAAAACCCCAGCCCACCTGGGTATCCCAAACCTGCACTTAGCAGCCTATCAGTTATACTAAAAACGCTTGTTCATACTTCCTCAGCTTAATCAAAGTATTGACTTTTGATTTGGTTTTTGGTTGTATTTTGAATTGGTTTTTGGTCTGCCTTTAACAAAAAAAACACCAGCCCACCTGGGTATCCCAAAACTGTATTAGGCAGCCCATCTGTTATACTAAATACGCTTGTTGATCCTCCTCAGCTTAATCAAAGTATTGCATTTTGAATTGGTTTTTGGTCTGCCTTTACAAAAAAAACACCAGCCCACCTGGGTATCCCAAACCAGCACTTAGCAGCCTATCTGTTATACTAAATATGATTGTTGATCCTCCTCAGCTTAATCAAAGTATTGCATTTTGAATTGGTTTTTGGTCTGCCTTTAACAAAAAAAACACCAGCCCACCTGGGTATCCCAAACCTGCATTAGGCAGCCTATCTGTTATACTAAATACGCTTGTTCATCTTTCCTCAGCTAAATCAAAGTATTGTATTTTTAATTTGGTTTTTGGTCTGCCTTTAACAAAAAAAACACGAGCCCACCTGGGTATCCCAAACCTGTATTAGGCAGCCTATCTGTTATACTAAATATGCTTGTTGATCCCCCTCAGCTTAATCAAAGTATTGCATTTTGAATTGGTTTTTTGTCTGCCTTTAACAAAAAAAACACCAGCCCACCTGGGTATCCCAAACCTGCATTAGGCAGCCTATCTGTTATACTAAATACGCTTGTTCATCCTTCCTCAGCTTAATCAAAGTATTGCATTTTGAATTGGTTTTTGGTCTGCCTTTAACCAAAAAAACACCAGCCCACCTGGGTATCCCAAACCTGCACTTAGCAGCCTATTTGTTATACTAAATATGCTTGTTGATCCTCCTCAGCTTAATCAAAGCATTGCATTTTGAATTGGTTTTTGGTCTGCCTTTAACAAAAAAAAAACACCAGGCCGCAGGGCATCCCAAACCTGCACTTAGCAGCCTATCTATTATACTAAATACGCTTGTTCATCCTTCCTCAGCTTAATCAAAATATTGCATTTTTAATTGTTTTTTGTCCTGCTGCCAAAACACTAGGCCGCAGGGCAACCCAAACCTGCACTTAGCAGCCTATCTGTTATACTAAATACGCTTTTTCATCCTTCCTCAGCTTAATCAAAGGATTGCATTTTGAATTGGTTCTTGGTCTGTCTTTAACAAAAAAAAACACCAGCCCACATGGGTATCCCAAACCTGCACTTAGCAGCCTATCAGTTATACTAAAAACGCTTGTTCATACTTCCTCAGCTTAATTAAAGTATTGACTTTTGATTTGGTTTTTGGTCTGCCTTTAACAACAACACCAGGCCGCAGGGCATCCCAAACCTGCACTTAGAAGCCTATCTGTTATACTAAATACACTTGTTTATCCTCCTCAGTTTAATCAAAGTATTGCATTTTGAATTGGTTTTTGGTCTGCCTTTAACAAAAAAAAACAGGCTGCAGGGCATCCAAAACCTGCACTTAGCAGCCTATCTGTTATACTAAATACGCTTGTTCATCCTTCCTCAGCTTAATCAACGTATTGTATTTTGAATTGGCTTTTGGTCTGCCTTTAACAAAAAAAACACCAGCCCACCTGGGTATCCCAAACCTGCATTAGGCAGCCTATCTGTTATACTAAATACGCTTGTTCATCCTTCCTCAGCTTAATCAAAGTATTGCATTTTGAATTGGTTTTTGGTCTGCCTTTAACCAAAAAAACACCAGCCCACCTGGGTATCTCAAACCTGCACTTAGCAGCCTATTTGTTATACTAAATACGCTTGTTGATCCTCCTCAGCTTAATCAAAGCATTGCATTTTGAATGGGTTTTTGGTCTGCCTTTAACCAAAACAACACCAGCCCACCTGGATATCCCAAACCTGCATTAGGCAGCCTATCTTTATATTAAATACGCTTGTACATTCTTCCTCAGCTTAATCAAAGTATTGCATTTTGAATTGGTTTTTGGTCTGCCTTTAACAAAAAAAAAAACACCAGGCCGCAGGGCATCCCAAACCTGCACTTAGCAGCCTATCTATTATACTAAATACGCTTGTTCATCCTTCCTCAGCTTAATCAAAATATTGCATTTTTAATTGTTTTTTGTCCTGCTGCCAAAACACTAGGCCGCAGGGCAACCCAAACCTGCACTTAGCAGCCTATCTGTTATACTAAATACGCTTTTTCATCCTTCCTCAGCTTAATCAAAGTATTGCATTTTGAATTGGTTTTTGGTCTGCCTTTAACCAAAAAAACACCAGCCCACCTGGGTATCCCAAACCTGCACTTAGCAGCCTATCTGTTATACTAAATACGCTTGTTGATCCTCCTCAGCTTAATCAAAGTATTGCATTTTGAATTGGTTCTTGGTCTGTCTTTAACAAAAAAAACACCAGCACACATGGGTATCCCAAACCTGCACTTAGCAGCCTATCAGTTATACTAAAAACGCTTGTTCATACTTCCTCAGCTTAATTAAAGTATTGACTTTTGATTTGGTTTTTGGTCTGCCTTTAACAAAAACAACACCAGGCCGCAGGGCATCCCAAATCTGCACTTAGAAGCCTATCTGTTATACTAAATACGCTTGTTTATCCTCCTCAGTTTAATCAAAGTATTGCATTTTGAATTGGTTTTTGGTCTGCCTTTAACAAAAAAAAACAGGCTGCAGGGCATCCAAAACCTGCACTTAGCAGCCTATCTGTTATACTAAATACGCTTGTTCATCCTTCCTCAGCTTAATCAACGTATTGTATTTTGAATTGGCTTTTGGTCTGCCTTTAACAAAAAAAACACCAGCCCACCTGGGTATCCCAAACCTGCATTAGGCAGCCTATCTGTTATACTAAATACGCTTGTTCATCCTTCCTCAGCTTAATCAAAGTATTGCATTTTGAATTGGTTTTTGGTCTGCCTTTAACCAAAAAAACACCAGCCCACCTGGGTATCCCAAACCTGCACTTAGCAGCCTATTTGTTATACTAAATACGCTTGTTGATCCTCCTCAGCTTAATCAAAGCATTGCATTTTGAATGGGTTTTTGGTCTGCCTTTAACAAAAAAAACACCAGCCCACCTGGGTATCCCAAACCAGCACTTAGCAGCCTATCTGTTATACTAAATATGATTGTTGATCCTCCTCAGCTTAATCAAAGTATTGCATTTTGAATTGGTTTTTGGTCTGCCTTTAACAAAAAAAACACCAGCCCACCTGGGTATCCCAAACCTGCATTAGGCAGCCTATCTGTTATACTAAATACGCTTGTTCATCTTTCCTCAGCTAAATCAAAGTATTGTATTTTTAATTTGGTTTTTGGTCTGCCTTTAACAAAAAAAACACGAGCCCACCTGGGTATCCCAAACCTGTATTAGGCAGCCTATCTGTTATACTAAATATGCTTGTTGATCCCCCTCAGCTTAATCAAAGTATTGCATTTTGAATTGGTTTTTTGTCTGCCTTTAACAAAAAAAACACCAGCCCACCTGGGTATCCCAAACCTGCATTAGGCAGCCTATCTGTTATACTAAATACGCTTGTTCATCCTTCCTCAGCTTAATCAAAGTATTGCATTTTGAATTGGTTTTTGGTCTGCCTTTAACCAAAAAAACACCAGCCCACCTGGGTATCCCAAACCTGCACTTAGCAGCCTATTTGTTATACTAAATATGCTTGTTGATCCTCCTCAGCTTAATCAAAGCATTGCATTTTGAATTGGTTTTTGGTCTGCCTTTAACCAAAACAACACCAGCCCACCTGGATATCCCAAACCTGCATTAGGCAGCCTATCTTTTATATTAAATACGCTTGTTCATTCTTCCTCAGCTTAATCAAAGTATTGCATTTTGAATTGGTTTTTGGTCTGCCTTTAACAAAAAAAACAACAGGCCGCAGGACATCCCAAACCTGCACTTAGCAGCCTATCTATTATACTAAATACGCTTGTTCATCCTTCCTCAGCTTAATCAAAATATTGCATTTTTAATTGTTTTTTGTCCTGCTGCCAAAACACTAGGCCGCAGGGCAACCCAAACCTGCACTTAGCAGCCTATCTGTTATACTAAATACGCTTTTTCATCCTTCCTCAGCTTAATCAAACTATTGTATTTTGAATTGGTCTTTGGTCTGCCTTTAACAAAAAAAACAGGCAGCAGGGCATCCCAAACCTGCACTTAGCAGCCTATCTGTTATACTAAATACGCTTGTTGATCCTCCTCAGCTGAATCAAAGTATTGCAAAAAAAGCCAATTCAAAATACAATACGTTGATTAAGCTCAGGAAGGATGAACAAGCGTATTTAGTATAACAGATAGGCTGCTAAGTGCAGGTTTTGGATGCCCTGCAGCCTGTTTTTTTTTGTTAAAGGCAGACCAAAAACCAATTCATTCAAAATGCAATATTTTGATTAAACTGAGGAGGATAAACAAGCGTATTTAGTATAACAGATAGGCTTCTAAGTGCAGGTTTGGGATGCCCTGCGGCCTGGTGTTTTTTTTGTTAAAGGCAGACCAAAATGATACCCAGTTGGATACCCACCTGGGTATCCCAAACCTGCACTTAGCAGCCTATCTGTTATACTAAATACCCTTGTTGATCCTCCTCAGCTTAATCAAAGTATTGCATTTTGAATTGGTTCTTGGTCTGTCTTTAACAAAAAAAACACCAGCCCACCTGGGTATCCCAAACCTGCACTTAGCAGCCTATCAGTTATACTAAAAACGCTTGTTCATACTTCCTCAGCTTAATCAAAGTATTGACTTTTGATTTGGTTTTTGGTTGTATTTTGAATTGGTTTTTGGTCTGCCTTTAACAAAAAAAACACCAGCCCACCTGGGTATCCCAAAACTGTATTAGGCAGCCCATCTGTTATACTAAATACGCTTGTTGATCCTCCTCAGCTTAATCAAAGTATTGCATTTTGAATTGGTTTTTGGTCTGCCTTTAACAAAAAAACACCAGCCCACCTGGGTATCCCAAACCTGCATTAGGCAGCCTATCTGTTATACTAAATACGCTTGTTCATCCTTCCTCAGCTTAATCAAAGTATTTCATTTTGAATTGGTTTTTGGTCTGCTTGTAAAAAAAACACCAGCCCACCTGGGTATCCCAAACCAGCACTTAGCAGCCTATCTGTTATACTAAATATGATTGTTGATCCTCCTCAGCTTAATCAAAGTATTGCATTTTGAATTGGTTTTTGGTCTGCCTTTAACAAAAAAACACCAGCCCACCTGGGTATCCCAAACCAGCACTTAGCAGCCTATCTGTTATACTAAATATGATTGTTGATCCTCCTCAGCTTAATCAAAGTATTGCATTTTGAATTGGTTTTTGGTCTGCCTTTAACAAAAAAAACACCAGCCCACCTGGGTATCCCAAACCTGCATTAGGCAGCCTATCTGTTATACTAAATACGCTTGTTCATCTTTCCTCAGCTAAATCAAAGTATTGTATTTTTAATTTGGTTTTTAGTCTGCCTTTAACAAAAAAAACACGAGCCCACCTGGGTATCCCAAACCTGTATTAGGCAGCTTATCTGTTATACTAAATATGCTTGTTGATCCCCCTCAGCTTAATCAAAGTATTGCATTTTGAATTGGTTTTTGGTCTGCCTTTAACCAAAAAAACACCAGCCCACCTGGGTATCCCAAACCTGCACTTAGCAGCCTATTTGTTATACTAAATATGCTTGTTGATCCTCCTCAGCTTAATCAAAGCATTGCATTTTGAATTGGTTTTTGGTCTGCCTTTAACCAAAACAACACCAGCCCACCTGGATATCCCAAACCTGCATTAGGCAGCCTATCTTTATATTAAATACGCTTGTACATTCTTCCTCAGCTTAATCAAAGTATTGCATTTTGAATTGGTTTTTGGTCTGCCTTTAACAAAAAAAAAAACACCAGGCCGCAGGGCATCCCAAACCTGCACTTAGCAGCCTATCTATTATACTAAATACGCTTGTTCATCCTTCCTCAGCTTAATCAAAATATTGCATTTTTAATTGTTTTTTGTCCTGCTGCCAAAACACTAGGCCGCAGGGCAACCCAAACCTGCACTTAGCAGCCTATCTGTTATACTAAATACGCTTTTTCATCCTTCCTCAGCTTAATCAAAGTATTGCATTTTGAATTGGTTTTTGGTCTGCCTTTAACCAAAAAAACACCAGCCCACCTGGGTATCCCAAACCTGCACTTAGCAGCCTATCTGTTATACTAAATACGCTTGTTGATCCTCCTCAGCTTAATCAAAGTATTGCATTTTGAATTGGTTCTTGGTCTGTCTTTAACAAAAAAAACACCAGCACACATGGGTATCCCAAACCTGCACTTAGCAGCCTATCAGTTATACTAAAAACGCTTGTTCATACTTCCTCAGCTTAATTAAAGTATTGACTTTTGATTTGGTTTTTGGTCTGCCTTTAACAAAAACAACACCAGGCCGCAGGGCATCCCAAATCTGCACTTAGAAGCCTATCTGTTATACTAAATACGCTTGTTTATCCTCCTCAGTTTAATCAAAGTATTGCATTTTGAATTGGTTTTTGGTCTGCCTTTAACAAAAAAAAACAGGCTGCAGGGCATCCAAAACCTGCACTTAGCAGCCTATCTGTTATACTAAATACGCTTGTTCATCCTTCCTCAGCTTAATCAACGTATTGTATTTTGAATTGGCTTTTGGTCTGCCTTTAACAAAAAAAACACCAGCCCACCTGGGTATCCCAAACCTGCATTAGGCAGCCTATCTGTTATACTAAATACGCTTGTTCATCCTTCCTCAGCTTAATCAAAGTATTGCATTTTGAATTGGTTTTTGGTCTGCCTTTAACCAAAAAAACACCAGCCCACCTGGGTATCCCAAACCTGCACTTAGCAGCCTATTTGTTATACTAAATACGCTTGTTGATCCTCCTCAGCTTAATCAAAGCATTGCATTTTGAATGGGTGTTTGGTCTGCCTTTAACAAAAAAAACACCAGCCCACCTGGGTATCCCAAACCAGCACTTAGCAGCCTATCTGTTATACTAAATATGATTGTTGATCCTCCTCAGCTTAATCAAAGTATTGCATTTTGAATTGGTTTTTGGTCTGCCTTTAACAAAAAAAACACCAGCCCACCTGGGTATCCCAAACCTGCATTAGGCAGCCTATCTGTTATACTAAATACGCTTGTTCATCTTTCCTCAGCTAAATCAAAGTATTGTATTTTTAATTTGGTTTTTGGTCTGCCTTTAACAAAAAAAACACGAGCCCACCTGGGTATCCCAAACCTGTATTAGGCAGCCTATCTGTTATACTAAATATGCTTGTTGATCCCCCTCAGCTTAATCAAAGTATTGCATTTTGAATTGGTTTTTTGTCTGCCTTTAACAAAAAAAACACCAGCCCACCTGGGTATCCCAAACCTGCATTAGGCAGCCTATCTGTTATACTAAATAGGCTTGTTCATCCTTCCTCAGCTTAATCAAAGTATTGCATTTTGAATTGGTTTTTGGTCTGCCTTTAACCAAAAAAACACCAGCCCACCTGGGTATCCCAAACCTGCACTTAGCAGCCTATTTGTTATACTAAATATGCTTGTTGATCCTCCTCAGCTTAATCAAAGCATTGCATTTTGAATTGGTTTTTGGTCTGCCTTTAACCAAAACAACACCAGCCCACCTGGATATCCCAAACCTGCATTAGGCAGCCTATCTTTTATATTAAATACGCTTGTTCATTCTTCCTCAGCTTAATCAAAGTATTGCATTTTGAATTGGTTTTTGGTCTGCCTTTAACAAAAAAAACAACAGGCCGCAGGACATCCCAAACCTGCACTTAGCAGCCTATCTATTATACTAAATATGCTTGTTCATCCTTCCTCAGCTTAATCAAAATATTGCATTTTTAATTGTTTTTTGTCCTGCTGCCAAAACACTAGGCCGCAGGGCAACCCAAACCTGCACTTAGCAGCCTATCTGTTATACTAAATACGCTTTTTCATCCTTCCTCAGCTTAATCAAACTATTGTATTTTGAATTGGTCTTTGGTCTGCCTTTAACAAAAAAAACAGGCAGCAGGGCATCCCAAACCTGCACTTAGCAGCCTATCTGTTATACTAAATACGCTTGTTGATCCTCCTCAGCTGAATCAAAGTATTGCAAAAAAAAGCCAATTCAAAATACAATACGTTGATTAAGCTCAGGAAGGATGAACAAGCGTATTTAGTATAACAGGCTGCTAAGTGCAGGTTTTGGATGCCCTGCAGCCTGTTTTTTTTTGTTAAAGGCAGACCAAAAACCAATTCATTCAAAATGCAATACTTTGATTAAACTGAGGAGGATAAACAAGCGTATTTAGTATAACAGATAGGCTTCTAAGTGCAGGTTTGGGATGCCCTGCGGCCTGGTGTTTTTTTTGTTAAAGGCAGACCAAAATGATACCCAGTTGGATACCCACCTGGGTATCCCAAACCTGCACTTAGCAGCCTATCTGTTATACTAAATACCCTTGTTGATCCTCCTCAGCTTAATCAAAGTATTGCATTTTGAATTGGTTCTTGGTCTGTCTTTAACAAAAAAAACCCCAGCCCACCTGGGTATCCCAAACCTGCACTTAGCAGCCTATCAGTTATACTAAAAACGCTTGTTCATACTTCCTCAGCTTAATCAAAGTATTGACTTTTGATTTGGTTTTTGGTTGTATTTTGAATTGGTTTTTGGTCTGCCTTTAACAAAAAAAACACCAGCCCACCTGGGTATCCCAAAACTGTATTAGGCAGCCCATCTGTTATACTAAATACGCTTGTTGATCCTCCTCAGCTTAATCAAAGTATTGCATTTTGAATTGGTTTTTGGTCTGCCTTTACAAAAAAAACACCAGCCCACCTGGGTATCCCAAACCAGCACTTAGCAGCCTATCTGTTATACTAAATATGATTGTTGATCCTCCTCAGCTTAATCAAAGTATTGCATTTTGAATTGGTTTTTGGTCTGCCTTTAACAAAAAAAACACCAGCCCACCTGGGTATCCCAAACCTGCATTAGGCAGCCTATCTGTTATACTAAATACGCTTGTTCATCTTTCCTCAGCTAAATCAAAGTATTGTATTTTTAATTTGGTTTTTGGTCTGCCTTTAACAAAAAAAACACGAGCCCACCTGGGTATCCCAAACCTGTATTAGGCAGCCTATCTGTTATACTAAATATGCTTGTTGATCCCCCTCAGCTTAATCAAAGTATTGCATTTTGAATTGGTTTTTTGTCTGCCTTTAACAAAAAAAACACCAGCCCACCTGGGTATCCCAAACCTGCATTAGGCAGCCTATCTGTTATACTAAATACGCTTGTTCATCCTTCCTCAGCTTAATCAAAGTATTGCATTTTGAATTGGTTTTTGGTCTGCCTTTAACCAAAAAAACACCAGCCCACCTGGGTATCCCAAACCTGCACTTAGCAGCCTATTTGTTATACTAAATATGCTTGTTGATCCTCCTCAGCTTAATCAAAGCATTGCATTTTGAATTGGTTTTTGGTCTGCCTTTAACCAAAACAACACCAGCCCACCTGGATATCCCAAACCTGCATTAGGCAGCCTATCTTTTATATTAAATACGCTTGTTCATTCTTCCTCAGCTTAATCAAAGTATTGCATTTTGAATTGGTTTTTGGTCTGCCTTTAACAAAAAAAAAACACCAGGCCGCAGGGCATCCCAAACCTGCACTTAGCAGCCTATCTATTATACTAAATACGCTTGTTCATCCTTCCTCAGCTTAATCAAAATATTGCATTTTTAATTGTTTTTTGTCCTGCTGCCAAAACACTAGGCCGCAGGGCAACCCAAACCTGCACTTAGCAGCCTATCTGTTATACTAAATACGCTTTTTCATCCTTCCTCAGCTTAATCAAAGGATTGCATTTTGAATTGGTTCTTGGTCTGTCTTTAACAAAAAAAAACACCAGCCCACATGGGTATCCCAAACCTGCACTTAGCAGCCTATCAGTTATACTAAAAACGCTTGTTCATACTTCCTCAGCTTAATTAAAGTATTGACTTTTGATTTGGTTTTTGGTCTGCCTTTAACAACAACACCAGGCCGCAGGGCATCCCAAACCTGCACTTAGAAGCCTATCTGTTATACTAAATACACTTGTTTATCCTCCTCAGTTTAATCAAAGTATTGCATTTTGAATTGGTTTTTGGTCTGCCTTTAACAAAAAAAAACAGGCTGCAGGGCATCCAAAACCTGCACTTAGCAGCCTATCTGTTATACTAAATACGCTTGTTCATCCTTCCTCAGCTTAATCAACGTATTGTATTTTGAATTGGCTTTTGGTCTGCCTTTAACAAAAAAAACACCAGCCCACCTGGGTATCCCAAACCTGCATTAGGCAGCCTATCTGTTATACTAAATACGCTTGTTCATCCTTCCTCAGCTTAATCAAAGTATTGCATTTTGAATTGGTTTTTGGTCTGCCTTTAACCAAAAAAACACCAGCCCACCTGGGTATCTCAAACCTGCACTTAGCAGCCTATTTGTTATACTAAATACGCTTGTTGATCCTCCTCAGCTTAATCAAAGCATTGCATTTTGAATGGGTTTTTGGTCTGCCTTTAACCAAAACAACACCAGCCCACCTGGATATCCCAAACCTGCATTAGGCAGCCTATCTTTATATTAAATACGCTTGTACATTCTTCCTCAGCTTAATCAAAGTATTGCATTTTGAATTGGTTTTTGGTCTGCCTTTAACAAAAAAAAAAACACCAGGCCGCAGGGCATCCCAAACCTGCACTTAGCAGCCTATCTATTATACTAAATACGCTTGTTCATCCTTCCTCAGCTTAATCAAAATATTGCATTTTTAATTGTTTTTTGTCCTGCTGCCAAAACACTAGGCCGCAGGGCAACCCAAACCTGCACTTAGCAGCCTATCTGTTATACTAAATACGCTTTTTCATCCTTCCTCAGCTTAATCAAAGTATTGCATTTTGAATTGGTTTTTGGTCTGCCTTTAACCAAAAAAACACCAGCCCACCTGGGTATCCCAAACCTGCACTTAGCAGCCTATCTGTTATACTAAATACGCTTGTTGATCCTCCTCAGCTTAATCAAAGTATTGCATTTTGAATTGGTTCTTGGTCTGTCTTTAACAAAAAAAACACCAGCACACATGGGTATCCCAAACCTGCACTTAGCAGCCTATCAGTTATACTAAAAACGCTTGTTCATACTTCCTCAGCTTAATTAAAGTATTGACTTTTGATTTGGTTTTTGGTCTGCCTTTAACAAAAACAACACCAGGCCGCAGGGCATCCCAAATCTGCACTTAGAAGCCTATCTGTTATACTAAATACGCTTGTTTATCCTCCTCAGTTTAATCAAAGTATTGCATTTTGAATTGGTTTTTGGTCTGCCTTTAACAAAAAAAAACAGGCTGCAGGGCATCCAAAACCTGCACTTAGCAGCCTATCTGTTATACTAAATACGCTTGTTCATCCTTCCTCAGCTTAATCAACGTATTGTATTTTGAATTGGCTTTTGGTCTGCCTTTAACAAAAAAAACACCAGCCCACCTGGGTATCCCAAACCTGCATTAGGCAGCCTATCTGTTATACTAAATACGCTTGTTCATCCTTTCTCAGCTTAATCAAAGTATTGCATTTTGAATTGGTTTTTGGTCTGCCTTTAACCAAAAAAACACCAGCCCACCTGGGTATCCCAAACCTGCACTTAGCAGCCTATTTGTTATACTAAATACGCTTGTTGATCCTCCTCAGCTTAATCAAAGCATTGCATTTTGAATGGGTTTTTGGTCTGCCTTTAACAAAAAAAACACCAGCCCACCTGGGTATCCCAAACCAGCACTTAGCAGCCTATCTGTTATACTAAATATGATTGTTGATCCTCCTCAGCTTAATCAAAGTATTGCATTTTGAATTGGTTTTTGGTCTGCCTTTAACAAAAAAAACACCAGCCCACCTGGGTATCCCAAACCTGCATTAGGCAGCCTATCTGTTATACTAAATACGCTTGTTCATCTTTCCTCAGCTAAATCAAAGTATTGTATTTTTAATTTGGTTTTTGGTCTGCCTTTAACAAAAAAAACACGAGCCCACCTGGGTATCCCAAACCTGTATTAGGCAGCCTATCTGTTATACTAAATATGCTTGTTGATCCCCCTCAGCTTAATCAAAGTATTGCATTTTGAATTGTTTTTTTGTCTGCCTTTAACAAAAAAAACACCAGCCCACCTGGGTATCCCAAACCTGCATTAGGCAGCCTATCTGTTATACTAAATACGCTTGTTCATCCTTCCTCAGCTTAATCAAAGTATTGCATTTTGAATTGGTTTTTGGTCTGCCTTTAACCAAAAAAACACCAGCCCACCTGGGTATCCCAAACCTGCACTTAGCAGCCTATTTGTTATACTAAATATGCTTGTTGATCCTCCTCAGCTTAATCAAAGCATTGCATTTTGAATTGGTTTTTGGTCTGCCTTTAACCAAAACAACACCAGCCCACCTGGATATCCCAAACCTGCATTAGGCAGCCTATCTTTTATATTAAATACGCTTGTTCATTCTTCCTCAGCTTAATCAAAGTATTGCATTTTGAATTGGTTTTTGGTCTGCCTTTAACAAAAAAAACAACAGGCCGCAGGACATCCCAAACCTGCACTTAGCAGCCTATCTATTATACTAAATACGCTTGTTCATCCTTCCTCAGCTTAATCAAAATATTGCATTTTTAATTGTTTTTTGTCCTGCTGCCAAAACACTAGGCCGCAGGGCAACCCAAACCTGCACTTAGCAGCCTATCTGTTATACTAAATACGCTTTTTCATCCTTCCTCAGCTTAATCAAACTATTGTATTTTGAATTGGTCTTTGGTCTGCCTTTAACAAAAAAAACAGGCAGCAGGGCATCCCAAACCTGCACTTAGCAGCCTATCTGTTATACTAAATACGCTTGTTGATCCTCCTCAGCTGAATCAAAGTATTGCAAAAAAAGCCAATTCAAAATACAATACGTTGATTAAGCTCAGGAAGGATGAACAAGCGTATTTAGTATAACAGATAGGCTGCTAAGTGCAGGTTTTGGATGCCCTGCAGCCTGTTTTTTTTTGTTAAAGGCAGACCAAAAACCAATTCATTCAAAATGCAATATTTTGATTAAACTGAGGAGGATAAACAAGCGTATTTAGTATAACAGATAGGCTTCTAAGTGCAGGTTTGGGATGCCCTGCGGCCTGGTGTTTTTTTTGTTAAAGGCAGACCAAAATGATACCCAGTTGGATACCCACCTGGGTATCCCAAACCTGCACTTAGCAGCCTATCTGTTATACTAAATACCCTTGTTGATCCTCCTCAGCTTAATCAAAGTATTGCATTTTGAATTGGTTCTTGGTCTGTCTTTAACAAAAAAAACACCAGCCCACCTGGGTATCCCAAACCTGCACTTAGCAGCCTATCAGTTATACTAAAAACGCTTGTTCATACTTCCTCAGCTTAATCAAAGTATTGACTTTTGATTTGGTTTTTGGTTGTATTTTGAATTGGTTTTTGGTCTGCCTTTAACAAAAAAAACACCAGCCCACCTGGGTATCCCAAAACTGTATTAGGCAGCCCATCTGTTATACTAAATACGCTTGTTGATCCTCCTCAGCTTAATCAAAGTATTGCATTTTGAATTGGTTTTTGGTCTGCCTTTAACAAAAAAACACCAGCCCACCTGGGTATCCCAAACCTGCATTAGGCAGCCTATCTGTTATACTAAATACGCTTGTTCATCCTTCCTCAGCTTAATCAAAGTATTTCATTTTGAATTGGTTTTTGGTCTGCTTGTAAAAAAAACACCAGCCCACCTGGGTATCCCAAACCAGCACTTAGCAGCCTATCTGTTATACTAAATATGATTGTTGATCCTCCTCAGCTTAATCAAAGTATTGCATTTTGAATTGGTTTTTGGTCTGCCTTTAACAAAAAAAACACCAGCCCACCTGGGTATCCCAAACCAGCACTTAGCAGCCTATCTGTTATACTAAATATGATTGTTGATCCTCCTCAGCTTAATCAAAGTATTGCATTTTGAATTGGTTTTTGGTCTGCCTTTAACAAAAAAAACACCAGCCCACCTGGGTATCCCAAACCTGCATTAGGCAGCCTATCTGTTATACTAAATACGCTTGTTCATCTTTCCTCAGCTAAATCAAAGTATTGTATTTTTAATTTGGTTTTTAGTCTGCCTTTAACAAAAAAAACACGAGCCCACCTGGGTATCCCAAACCTGTATTAGGCAGCTTATCTGTTATACTAAATATGCTTGTTGATCCCCCTCAGCTTAATCAAAGTATTGCATTTTGAATTGGTTTTTGGTCTGCCTTTAACCAAAAAAACACCAGCCCACCTGGGTATCTCAAACCTGCACTTAGCAGCCTATTTGTTATACTAAATACGCTTGTTGATCCTCCTCAGCTTAATCAAAGCATTGCATTTTGAATGGGTTTTTGGTCTGCCTTTAACCAAAACAACACCAGCCCACCTGGATATCCCAAACCTGCATTAGGCAGCCTATCTTTATATTAAATACGCTTGTACATTCTTCCTCAGCTTAATCAAAGTATTGCATTTTGAATTGGTTTTTGGTCTGCCTTTAACAAAAAAAAAAACACCAGGCCGCAGGGCATCCCAAACCTGCACTTAGCAGCCTATCTATTATACTAAATACGCTTGTTCATCCTTCCTCAGCTTAATCAAAATATTGCATTTTTAATTGTTTTTTGTCCTGCTGCCAAAACACTAGGCCGCAGGGCAACCCAAACCTGCACTTAGCAGCCTATCTGTTATACTAAATACGCTTTTTCATCCTTCCTCAGCTTAATCAAAGTATTGCATTTTGAATTGGTTTTTGGTCTGCCTTTAACCAAAAAAACACCAGCCCACCTGGGTATCCCAAACCTGCACTTAGCAGCCTATCTGTTATACTAAATACGCTTGTTGATCCTCCTCAGCTTAATCAAAGTATTGCATTTTGAATTGGTTCTTGGTCTGTCTTTAACAAAAAAAACACCAGCACACATGGGTATCCCAAACCTGCACTTAGCAGCCTATCAGTTATACTAAAAACGCTTGTTCATACTTCCTCAGCTTAATTAAAGTATTGACTTTTGATTTGGTTTTTGGTCTGCCTTTAACAAAAACAACACCAGGCCGCAGGGCATCCCAAATCTGCACTTAGAAGCCTATCTGTTATACTAAATACGCTTGTTTATCCTCCTCAGTTTAATCAAAGTATTGCATTTTGAATTGGTTTTTGGTCTGCCTTTAACAAAAAAAAACAGGCTGCAGGGCATCCAAAACCTGCACTTAGCAGCCTATCTGTTATACTAAATACGCTTGTTCATCCTTCCTCAGCTTAATCAACGTATTGTATTTTGAATTGGCTTTTGGTCTGCCTTTAACAAAAAAAACACCAGCCCACCTGGGTATCCCAAACCTGCATTAGGCAGCCTATCTGTTATACTAAAACGCTTGTTCATCCTTCCTCAGCTTAATCAAAGTATTGCATTTTGAATTGGTTTTTGGTCTGCCTTTAACCAAAAAAACACCAGCCCACCTGGGTATCCCAAACCTGCACTTAGCAGCCTATTTGTTATACTAAATACGCTTGTTGATCCTCCTCAGCTTAATCAAAGCATTGCATTTTGAATGGGTGTTTGGTCTGCCTTTAACAAAAAAAACACCAGCCCACCTGGGTATCCCAAACCAGCACTTAGCAGCCTATCTGTTATACTAAATATGATTGTTGATCCTCCTCAGCTTAATCAAAGTATTGCATTTTGAATTGGTTTTTGGTCTGCCTTTAACAAAAAAAACACCAGCCCACCTGGGTATCCCAAACCTGCATTAGGCAGCCTATCTGTTATACTAAATACGCTTGTTCATCTTTCCTCAGCTAAATCAAAGTATTGTATTTTTAATTTGGTTTTTGGTCTGCCTTTAACAAAAAAAACACGAGCCCACCTGGGTATCCCAAACCTGTATTAGGCAGCCTATCTGTTATACTAAATATGCTTGTTGATCCCCCTCAGCTTAATCAAAGTATTGCATTTTGAATTGGTTTTTTGTCTGCCTTTAACAAAAAAAACACCAGCCCACCTGGGTATCCCAAACCTGCATTAGGCAGCCTATCTGTTATACTAAATAGGCTTGTTCATCCTTCCTCAGCTTAATCAAAGTATTGCATTTTGAATTGGTTTTTGGTCTGCCTTTAACCAAAAAAACACCAGCCCACCTGGGTATCCCAAACCTGCACTTAGCAGCCTATTTGTTATACTAAATATGCTTGTTGATCCTCCTCAGCTTAATCAAAGCATTGCATTTTGAATTGGTTTTTGGTCTGCCTTTAACCAAAACAACACCAGCCCACCTGGATATCCCAAACCTGCATTAGGCAGCCTATCTTTTATATTAAATACGCTTGTTCATTCTTCCTCAGCTTAATCAAAGTATTGCATTTTGAATTGGTTTTTGGTCTGCCTTTAACAAAAAAAACAACAGGCCGCAGGACATCCCAAACCTGCACTTAGCAGCCTATCTATTATACTAAATACGCTTGTTCATCCTTCCTCAGCTTAATCAAAATATTGCATTTTTAATTGTTTTTTGTCCTGCTGCCAAAACACTAGGCCGCAGGGCAACCCAAACCTGCACTTAGCAGCCTATCTGTTATACTAAATACGCTTTTTCATCCTTCCTCAGCTTAATCAAACTATTGTATTTTGAATTGGTCTTTGGTCTGCCTTTAACAAAAAAAACAGGCAGCAGGGCATCCCAAACCTGCACTTAGCAGCCTATCTGTTATACTAAATACGCTTGTTGATCCTCCTCAGCTGAATCAAAGTATTGCAAAAAAAAGCCAATTCAAAATACAATACGTTGATTAAGCTCAGGAAGGATGAACAAGCGTATTTAGTATAACAGATAGGCTGCTATGTGCAGGTTTTGGATGCCCTGCAGCCTGTTTTTTTTTGTTAAAGGCAGACCAAAAACCAATTCATTCAAAATGCAATACTTTGATTAAACTGAGGAGGATAAACAAGCGTATTTAGTATAACAGATAGGCTTCTAAGTGCAGGTTTGGGATGCCCTGCGGCCTGGTGTTTTTTTTGTTAAAGGCAGACCAAAATGATACCCAGTTGGATACCCACCTGGGTATCCCAAACCTGCACTTAGCAGCCTATCTGTTATACTAAATAACCTTGTTGATCCTCCTCAGCTTAATCAAAGTATTGCATTTTGAATTGGTTCTTGGTCTGTCTTTAACAAAAAAAACACCAGCCCACCTGGGTATCCCAAACCTGCACTTAGCAGCCTATCAGTTATACTAAAAACGCTTGTTCATACTTCCTCAGCTTAATCAAAGTATTGACTTTTGATTTGGTTTTTGGTTGTATTTTGAATTGGTTTTTGGTCTGCCTTTAACAAAAAAAACACCAGCCCACCTGGGTATCCCAAAACTGTATTAGGCAGCCCATCTGTTATACTAAATACGCTTGTTGATCCTCCTCAGCTTAATCAAAGTATTGCATTTTGAATTGGTTTTTGGTCTGCCTTTACAAAAAAAACACCAGCCCACCTGGGTATCCCAAACCAGCATTAGGCAGCCTATCTGTTATACTAAATACGCTTGTTCATCTTTCCTCAGCTAAATCAAAGTATTGTATTTTTAATTTGGTTTTTGGTCTGCCTTTAACAAAAAAAACACGAGCCCACCTGGGTATCCCAAACCTGTATTAGGCAGCCTATCTGTTATACTAAATATGCTTGTTGATCCCCCTCAGCTTAATCAAAGTATTGCATTTTGAATTGGTTTTTTGTCTGCCTTTAACAAAAAAAACACCAGCCCACCTGGGTATCCCAAACCTGCATTAGGCAGCCTATCTGTTATACTAAATACGCTTGTTCATCCTTCCTCAGCTTAATCAAAGTATTGCATTTTGAATTGGTTTTTGGTCTGCCTTTAACCAAAAAAACACCAGCCCACCTGGGTATCCCAAACCTGCACTTAGCAGCCTATTTGTTATACTAAATATGCTTGTTGATCCTCCTCAGCTTAATCAAAGCATTGCATTTTGAATTGGTTTTTGGTCTGCCTTTAACCAAAACAACACCAGCCCACCTGGATATCCCAAACCTGCATTAGGCAGCCTATCTTTTATATTAAATACGCTTGTTCATTCTTCCTCAGCTTAATCAAAGTATTGCATTTTGAATTGGTTTTTGGTCTGCCTTTAACAAAAAAAAAAACACCAGGCCGCAGGGCATCCCAAACCTGCACTTAGCAGCCTATCTATTATACTAAATACGCTTGTTCATCCTTCCTCAGCTTAATCAAAATATTGCATTTTTAATTGTTTTTTGTCCTGCTGCCAAAACACTAGGCCGCAGGGCAACCCAAACCTGCACTTAGCAGCCTATCTGTTATACTAAATACGCTTTTTCATCCTTCCTCAGCTTAATCAAAGTATTGCATTTTGAATTGGTTCTTGGTCTGTCTTTAACAAAAAAAAACACCAGCCCACATGGGTATCCCAAACCTGCACTTAGCAGCCTATCAGTTATACTAAAAACGCTTGTTCATACTTCCTCAGCTTAATTAAAGTATTGACTTTTGATTTGGTTTTTGGTCTGCCTTTAACAACAACACCAGGCCGCAGGGCATCCCAAACCTGCACTTAGAAGCCTATCTGTTATACTAAATACACTTGTTTATCCTCCTCAGTTTAATCAAAGTATTGCATTTTGAATTGGTTTTTGGTCTGCCTTTAACAAAAAAAAACAGGCTGCAGGGCATCCAAAACCTGCACTTAGCAGCCTATCTGTTATACTAAATACGCTTGTTCATCCTTCCTCAGCTTAATCAACGTATTGTATTTTGAATTGGCTTTTGGTCTGCCTTTAACAAAAAAAACACCAGCCCACCTGGGTATCCCAAACCTGCATTAGGCAGCCTATCTGTTATACTAAATACGCTTGTTCATCCTTCCTCAGCTTAATCAAAGTATTGCATTTTGAATTGGTTTTTGGTCTGCCTTTAACCAAAAAAACACCAGCCCACCTGGGTATCTCAAACCTGCACTTAGCAGCCTATTTGTTATACTAAATACGCTTGTTGATCCTCCTCAGCTTAATCAAAGCATTGCATTTTGAATGGGTTTTTGGTCTGCCTTTAACCAAAACAACACCAGCCCACCTGGATATCCCAAACCTGCATTAGGCAGCCTATCTTTTATATTAAATACGCTTGTTCATTCATCCTCAGCTTAATCAAAGTATTGCATTTTGAATTGGTTTTTGGTCTGCCTTTAACAAAAAAAACAACAGGCCGCAGGACATCCCAAACCTGCACTTAGCAGCCTATCTATTATACTAAATACGCTTGTTCATCCTTCCTCAGCTTAATCAAAATATTGCATTTTTAATTGTTTTTTGTCCTGCTGCCAAAACACTAGGCCGCAGGGCAACCCAAACCTGCACTTAGCAGCCTATCTGTTATACTAAATACGCTTTTTCATCCTTCCTCAGCTTAATCAAACTATTGTATTTTGAATTGGTCTTTGGTCTGCCTTTAACAAAAAAAACAGGCAGCAGGGCATCCCAAACCTGCACTTAGCAGCCTATCTGTTATACTAAATACGCTTGTTGATCCTCCTCAGCTGAATCAAAGTATTGCAAAAAAAAGCCAATTCAAAATACAATACGTTGATTAAGCTCAGGAAGGATGAACAAGCGTATTTAGTATAACAGATAGGCTGCTAAGTGCAGGTTTTGGATGCCCTGCAGCCTGTTTTTTTTTGTTAAAGGCAGACCAAAAACCAATTCAAAATGCAATACTTTGATTAAACTGAGGAGGATAAACAAGCGTATTTAGTATAACAGATAGGCTTCTAAGTGCAGGTTTGGGATGCCCTGCGGCCTGGTGTTTTTTTTGTTAAAGGCAGACCAAAATGATACCCAGTTGGATACCCACCTGGGTATCCCAAACCTGCACTTAGCAGCCTATCTGTTATACTAAATACCCTTGTTGATCCTCCTCAGCTTAATCAAAGTATTGCATTTTGAATTGGTTCTTGGTCTGTCTTTAACAAAAAAAACACCAGCCCACCTGGGTATCCCAAACCTGCACTTAGCAGCCTATCAGTTATACTAAAAACACTTGTTCATACTTCCTCAGCTTAATCAAAGTATTGACTTTTGATTTGGTTTTTGGTTGTATTTTGAATTGGTTTTTGGTCTGCCTTTAACAAAAAAAACACCAGCCCACCTGGGTATCCCAAAACTGTATTAGGCAGCCCATCTGTTATACTAAATACGCTTGTTGATCCTCCTCAGCTTAATCAAAGTATTGCATTTTGAATTGGTTTTTGGTCTGCCTTTAACAAAAAAACACCAGCCCACCTGGGTATCCCAAACCTGCATTAGGCAGCCTATCTGTTATACTAAATACGCTTGTTCATCCTTCCTCAGCTTAATCAAAGTATTTCATTTTGAATTGGTTTTTGGTCTGCCTTTAACAAAAAAAACACCAGCCCACCTGGGTATCCCAAACCAGCACTTAGCAGCCTATCTGTTATACTAAATATGATTGTTGATCCTCCTCAGCTTAATCAAAGTATTGCATTTTGAATTGGTTTTTGGTCTGCCTTTAACAAAAAAAACACCAGCCCACCTGGGTATCCCAAACCTGCATTAGGCAGCCTATCTGTTATACTAAATACGCTTGTTCATCTTTCCTCAGCTAAATCAAAGTATTGTATTTTTAATTTGGTTTTTAGTCTGCCTTTAACAAAAAAAAACGAGCCCACCTGGGTATCCCAAACCTGTATTAGGCAGCTTATCTGTTATACTAAATATGCTTGTTGATCCCCCTCAGCTTAATCAAAGTATTGCATTTTGAATTGGTTTTTGGTCTGCCTTTAACCAAAAAAACACCAGCCCACCTGGGTATCCCAAACCTGCACTTAGCAGCCTATTTGTTATACTAAATATGCTTGTTGATCCTCCTCAGCTTAATCAAAGCATTGCATTTTGAATTGGTTTTTGGTCTGCCTTTAACCAAAACAACACCAGCCCACCTGGATATCCCAAACCTGCATTAGGCAGCCTATCTTTATATTAAATACGCTTGTTCATTCTTCCTCAGCTTAATCAAAGTATTGCATTTTGAATTGGTTTTTGGTCTGCCTTTAACAAAAAAAAAAAACACCAGGCCGCAGGGCATCCCAAACCTGCACTTAGCAGCCTATCTATTATACTAAATACGCTTGTTCATCCTTCCTCAGCTTAATCAAAATATTGCATTTTTAATTGTTTTTTGTCCTGCTGCCAAAACACTAGGCCGCAGGGCAACCCAAACCTGCACTTAGCAGCCTATCTGTTATACTAAATACGCTTTTTCATCCTTCCTCAGCTTAATCAAAGTATTGCATTTTGAATTGGTTTTTGGTCTGCCTTTAACCAAAAAAACACCAGCCCACCTGGGTATCCCAAACCTGCACTTAGCAGCCTATCTGTTATACTAAATACGCTTGTTGATCCTCCTCAGCTTAATCAAAGTATTGCATTTTGAATTGGTTCTTGGTCTGTCTTTAACAAAAAAAACACCAGCACACATGGGTATCCCAAACCTGCACTTAGCAGCCTATCAGTTATACTAAAAACGCTTGTTCATACTTCCTCAGCTTAATTAAAGTATTGACTTTTGATTTGGGTTTTGGTCTGCCTTTAACAAAAAAAACAACAGGCCGCAGGACATCCCAAACCTGCACTTAGCAGCCTATCTATTATACTAAATACGCTTGTTCATCCTTCCTCAGCTTAATCAAAATATTGCATTTTTAATTGTTTTTTGTCCTGCTGCCAAAACACTAGGCCGCAGGGCAACCCAAACCTGCACTTAGCAGCCTATCTGTTATACTAAATACGCTTTTTCATCCTTCCTCAGCTTAATCAAACTATTGTATTTTGAATTGGTCTTTGGTCTGCCTTTAACAAAAAAAACAGGCAGCAGGGCATCCCAAACCTGCACTTAGCAGCCTATCTGTTATACTAAATACGCTTGTTGATCCTCCTCAGCTGAATCAAAGTATTGCAAAAAAAGCCAATTCAAAATACAATACGTTGATTAAGCTCAGGAAGGATGAACAAGCGTATTTAGTATAACAGATAGGCTGCTAAGTGCAGGTTTTGGATACCCTGCAGGCTGTTTTTTTTTGTTAAAGGCAGACCAAAAACCAATTCAAAATGCAATACTTTGATTAAACTGAGGAGGATAAACAAGCGTATTTAGTATAACAGATAGGCTTCTAAGTGCAGGTTTGGGATGCCCTGCGGCCTGGTGTTTTTTTTGTTAAAGGCAGACCAAAATGATACCCAGTTGGATACCCACTTGGGTATCCCAAACCTGCACTTAGCAGCCTATCTGTTATACTAAATACCCTTGTTGATCCTCCTCAGCTTAATCAAAGTATTGCATTTTGAATTGGTTCTTGGTCTGTCTTTAACAAAAAAAACACCAGCCCACCTGGGTATCCCAAACCTGCACTTAGCAGCCTATCAGTTATACTAAAAACGCTTGTTCATACTTCCTCAGCTTAATCAAAGTATTGACTTTTGATTTGGTTTTTGGTTGTATTTTGAATTGGTTTTTGGTCTGCCTTTAACAAAAAAAACACCAGCCCACCTGGGTATCCCAAAACTGTATTAGGCAGCCCATCTGTTATACTAAATACGCTTGTTGATCCTCCTCAGCTTAATCAAAGTATTGCATTTTGAATTGGTTTTTGGTCTGCCTTTAACAAAAAAACACCAGCCCACCTGGGTATCCCAAACCTGCATTAGGCAGCCTATCTGTTATACTAAATACGCTTGTTCATCCTTCCTCAGCTTAATCAAAGTATTTCATTTTGAATTGGTTTTTGGTCTGCTTGTAAAAAAAACACCAGCCCACCTGGGTATCCCAAACCAGCACTTAGCAGCCTATCTGTTATACTAAATATGATTGTTGATCCTCCTCAGCTTAATCAAAGTATTGCATTTTGAATTGGTTTTTGGTCTGCCTTTAACAAAAAAAACACCAGCCCACCTGGGTATCCCAAACCAGCACTTAGCAGCCTATCTGTTATACTAAATATGATTGTTGATCCTCCTCAGCTTAATCAAAGTATTGCATTTTGAATTGGTTTTTGGTCTGCCTTTAACAAAAAAAACACCAGCCCACCTGGGTATCCCAAACCTGCATTAGGCAGCCTATCTGTTATACTAAATACGCTTGTTCATCTTTCCTCAGCTAAATCAAAGTATTGTATTTTTAATTTGGTTTTTAGTCTGCCTTTAACAAAAAAAACACGAGCCCACCTGGGTATCCCAAACCTGTATTAGGCAGCTTATCTGTTATACTAAATATGCTTGTTGATCCCCCTCAGCTTAATCAAAGTATTGCATTTTGAATTGGTTTTTGGTCTGCCTTTAACCAAAAAAACACCAGCCCACCTGGGTATCCCAAACCTGCACTTAGCAGCCTATTTGTTATACTAAATATGCTTGTTGATCCTCCTCAGCTTAATCAAAGCATTGCATTTTGAATTGGTTTTTGGTCTGCCTTTAACCAAAACAACACCAGCCCACCTGGATATCCCAAACCTGCATTAGGCAGCCTATCTTTATATTAAATACGCTTGTTCATTCTTCCTCAGCTTAATCAAAGTATTGCATTTTGAATTGGTTTTTGGTCTGCCTTTAACAAAAAAAAAAAACACCAGGCCGCAGGGCATCCCAAACCTGCACTTAGCAGCCTATCTATTATACTAAATACGCTTGTTCATCCTTCCTCAGCTTAATCAAAATATTGCATTTTTAATTGTTTTTTGTCCTGCTGCCAAAACACTAGGCCGCAGGGCAACCCAAACCTGCACTTAGCAGCCTATCTGTTATACTAAATACGCTTTTTCATCCTTCCTCAGCTTAATCAAAGTATTGCATTTTGAATTGGTTTTTGGTCTGCCTTTAACCAAAAAAACACCAGCCCACCTGGGTATCCCAAACCTGCACTTAGCAGCCTATCTGTTATACTAAATACGCTTGTTGATCCTCCTCAGCTTAATCAAAGTATTGCATTTTGAATTGGTTCTTGGTCTGTCTTTAACAAAAAAAACACCAGCACACATGGGTATCCCAAACCTGCACTTAGCAGCCTATCAGTTATACTAAAAACGCTTGTTCATACTTCCTCAGCTTAATTAAAGTATTGACTTTTGATTTGGTTTTTGGTCTGCCTTTAACAAAAACAACACCAGGCCGCAGGGCATCCCAAATCTGCACTTAGAAGCCTATCTGTTATACTAAATACGCTTGTTTATCCTCCTCAGTTTAATCAAAGTATTGCATTTTGAATTGGTTTTTGGTCTGCCTTTAACAAAAAAAAACAGGCTGCAGGGCATCCAAAACCTGCACTTAGCAGCCTATCTGTTATACTAAATACGCTTGTTCATCCTTCCTCAGCTTAATCAACGTATTGTATTTTGAATTGGCTTTTGGTCTGCCTTTAACAAAAAAAAACCAGCCCACCTGGGTATCCCAAACCTGCATTAGGCAGCCTATCTGTTATACTAAATACGCTTGTTCATCCTTCCTCAGCTTAATCAAAGTATTGCATTTTGAATTGGTTTTTGGTCTGCCTTTAACCAAAAAAACACCAGCCCACCTGGGTATCCCAAACCTGCACTTAGCAGCCTATTTGTTATACTAAATACGCTTGTTGATCCTCCTCAGCTTAATCAAAGCATTGCATTTTGAATGGGTTTTTGGTCTGCCTTTAACCAAAACAACACCAGCCCACCTGGATATCCCAAACCTGCATTAGGCAGCCTATCTTTTATATTAAATACGCTTGTTCATTCATCCTCAGCTTAATCAAAGTATTGCATTTTGAATTGGTTTTTGGTCTGCCTTTAACAAAAAAAACAACAGGCCGCAGGGCATCCCAAACCTGCACTTAGCAGCCTATCTATTATACTAAATACGCTTGTTCATCCTTCCTCAGCTTAATCAAAATATTGCATTTTTAATAGTTTTTTGTCCTGCTGCCAAAACACTAGGCCGCAGGGCAACCCAAACCTGCACTTAGCAGCCTATCTGTTATACTAAATACGCTTTTTCATCCTTCTTCAGCTTAATCAAACTATTGTATTTTGAATTGGTCTTTGGTCTGCCTTTAACAAAAAAAACAGGCAGCAGGGCATCCCAAACCTGCACTTAGCAGCCTATCTGTTATACTAAATACGCTTGTTGATCCTCCTCAGCTGAATCAAAGTATTGCAAAAAAAGCCAATTCAAAATACAATACGTTGATTAAGCTCAGGAAGGATGAACAAGCGTATTTAGTATAACAGATAGGCTGCTAAAAGCAGGTTTTGGATGCCCTGCTGCCTGTTTTTTTTTGTTAAAGGCAGACCAAAAACCAATTCAAAATGCAATACTTTGATTAAACTGAGGAGGATAAACAAGCGTATTTAGTATAACAGATAGGCTTCTAAGTGCAGGTTTGGGATGCCCTGCGGCCTGGTGTTTTTTTTGTTAAAGGCAGACCAAAATGATACCCAGTTGGATACCCACCTGGGTATCCCAAACCTGCACTTAGCAGCCTATCTGTTATACTAAATACCCTTGTTGATCCTCCTCAGCTTAATCAAAGTATTGCATTTTGAATTGGTTCTTGGTCTGTCTTTAACAAAAAAAACACCAGCCCACCTGGGTATCCCAAACCTGCACTTAGCAGCCTATCAGTTATACTAAAAACGCTTGTTCATACTTCCTCAGCTTAATCAAAGTATTGCCTTTTGATTTGGTTTTTGGTTGTATTTTGAATTGGTTTTTGGTCTGCCTTTAACAAAAAAAACACCAGCCCACCTGGGTATCCCAAAACTGTATTAGGCAGCCCATCTGTTATACTAAATACGCTTGTTGATCCTCCTCAGCTTAATCAAAGTATTGCATTTTGAATTGGTTTTTGGTCTGCCTTTAACAAAAAAACACCAGCCCACCTGGGTATCCCAAACCTGCATTAGGCAGCCTATCTGTTATACTAAATACGCTTGTTCATCCTTCCTCAGCTTAATCAAAGTATTTCATTTTGAATTGGTTTTTGGTCTGCCTTTAACAAAAAAAACACCAGCCCACCTGGGTATCCCAAACCAGCACTTAGCAGCCTATCTGTTATACTAAATATGATTGTTGATCCTCCTCAGCTTAATCAAAGTATTGCATTTTGAATTGGTTTTTGGTCTGCCTTTAACAAAAAAAACACCAGCCCACCTGGGTATCCCAAACCAGCACTTAGCAGCCTATCTGTTATACTAAATATGATTGTTGATCCTCCTCAGCTTAATCAAAGTATTGCATTTTGAATTGGTTTTTGGTCTGCCTTTAACAAAAAAAACACCAGCCCACCTGGGTATCCCAAACCTGCATTAGGCAGCCTATCTGTTATACTAAATACGCTTGTTCATCTTTCCTCAGCTAAATCAAAGTATTGTATTTTTAATTTGGTTTTTAGTCTGCCTTTAACAAAAAAAACACGAGCCCACCTGGGTATCCCAAACCTGTATTAGGCAGCTTATCTGTTATACTAAATATGCTTGTTGATCCCCCTCAGCTTAATCAAAGTATTGCATTTTGAATTGGTTTTTGGTCTGCCTTTAACCAAAAAAACACCAGCCCACCTGGGTATCCCAAACCTGCACTTAGCAGCCTATTTGTTATACTAAATATGCTTGTTGATCCTCCTCAGCTTAATCAAAGCATTGCATTTTGAATTGGTTTTTGGTCTGCCTTTAACCAAAACAACACCAGCCCACCTGGATATCCCAAACCTGCATTAGGCAGCCTATCTTTATATTAAATACGCTTGTTCATTCTTCCTCAGCTTAATCAAAGTATTGCATTTTGAATTGGTTTTTGGTCTGCCTTTAACAAAAAAAAAAACACCAGGCCGCAGGGCATCCCAAACCTGCACTTAGCAGCCTATCTATTATACTAAATACGCTTGTTCATCCTTCCTCAGCTTAATTAAAATATTGCATTTTTAATTGTTTTTTGTCCTGCTGCCAAAACACTAGGCCGCAGGGCAACCCAAACCTGCACTTAGCAGCCTATCTGTTATACTAAATACGCTTTTTCATCCTTCCTCAGCTTAATCAAAGTATTGCATTTTGAATTGGTTTTTGGTCTGCCTTTAACCAAAAAAACACCAGCCCACCTGGGTATCCCAAACCTGCACTTAGCAGCCTATCTGTTATACTAAATACGCTTGTTG
Organism: Gastrophryne carolinensis; assembly: GCA_027917425.1. Lineage (NCBI taxonomy): Eukaryota > Metazoa > Chordata > Amphibia > Anura > Microhylidae > Gastrophryne > Gastrophryne carolinensis. The sequence continues at coordinate 170,334,190 of CM051236.1, forward strand.
ATCCTCCTCAGCTTAATCAAAGTATTGCATTTTGAATTGGTTCTTGGTCTGTCTTTAACAAAAAAAACACCAGCACACATGGGTATCCCAAACCTGCACTTAGCAGCCTATCAGTTATACTAAAAACGCTTGTTCATACTTCCTCAGCTTAATTAAAGTATTGACTTTTGATTTGGTTTTTGGTCTGCCTTTAACAAAAACAACACCAGGCCGCAGGGCATCCCAAATCTGCACTTAGAAGTCTATCTGTTATACTAAATACGCTTGTTTATCCTCCTCAGTTTAATCAAAGTATTGCATTTTGAATTGGTTTTTGGTCTGCCTTTAACAAAAAAAAACAGGCTGCAGGGCATCCAAAACCTGCACTTAGCAGCCTATCTGTTATACTAAATACGCTTGTTCATCCTTCCTCGGCTTAATCAACGTATTGTATTTTGAATTGGCTTTTGGTCTGCCTTTAACAAAAAAAAACCAGCCCACCTGGGTATCCCAAACCTGCATTAGGCAGCCTATCTGTTATACTAAATACGCTTGTTCATCCTTCCTCAGCTTAATCAAAGTATTGCATTTTGAATTGGTTTTTGGTCTGCCTTTAACCAAAAAAACACCAGCCCACCTGGGTATCCCAAACCTGCACTTAGCAGCCTATTTGTTATACTAAATACGCTTGTTGATCCTCCTCAGCTTAATCAAAGCATTGCATTTTGAATGGGTTTTTGGTCTGCCTTTAACCAAAACAACACCAGCCCACCTGGATATCCCAAACCTGCATTAGGCAGCCTATCTTTTATATTAAATACGCTTGTTCATTCATCCTCAGCTTAATCAAAGTATTGCATTTTGAATTGGTTTTTGGTCTGCCTTTAACAAAAAAAACAACAGGCCGCAGGGCATCCCAAACCTGCACTTAGCAGCCTATCTATTATACTAAATACGCTTGTTCATCCTTCCTCAGCTTAATCAAAATATTGCATTTTTAATTGTTTTTTGTCCTGCTGCCAAAACACTAGGCCGCAGGGCAACCCAAACCTGCACTTAGCAGCCTATCTGTTATACTAAATACGCTTTTTCATCCTTCCTCAGCTTAATCAAACTATTGTATTTTGAATTGGTCTTTGGTCTGCCTTTAACAAAAAAAACAGGCAGCAGGGCATCCTAAACCTGCACTTAGCAGCCTATCTGTTATACTAAATACGCTTGTTGATCCTCCTCAGCTGAATCAAAGTATTGCAAAAAAAGCCAATTCAAAATACAATACGTTGATTAAGCTCAGGAAGGATGAACAAGCGTATTTAGTATAACAGATAGGCTGCTAAGTGCAGGTTTTGGATGCCCTGCAGCCTGTTTTTTTTTGTTAAAGGCAGACCAAAAACCAATTCAAAATGCAATACTTTGATTAAACTGAGGAGGATAAACAAGCGTATTTAGTATAACAGATAGGCTTCTAAGTGCAGGTTTGGGATGCCCTGCGGCCTGGTGTTTTTTTTGTTAAAGGCAGACCAAAATGATACCCAGTTGGATACCCACCTGGGTATCCCAAACCTGCACTTAGCAGCCTATCTGTTATACTAAATACCCTTGTTGATCCTCCTCAGCTTAATCAAAGTATTGCATTTTGAATTGGTTCTTGGTCTGTCTTTAACAAAAAAAACACCAGCCCACCTGGGTATCCCAAACCTGCACTTAGCAGCCTATCAGTTATACTAAAAACGCTTGTTCATACTTCCTCAGCTTAATCAAAGTATTGCCTTTTGATTTGGTTTTTGGTTGTATTTTGAATTGGTTTTTGGTCTGCCTTTAACAAAAAAAACACCAGCCCACCTGGGTATCCCAAACCTGTATTAGGCAGCCCATCTGTTATACTAAATACGCTTGTTGATCCTCCTCAGCTTAATCAAAGTATTGCATTTTGAATTGGTTTTTGGTCTGCCTTTAACAAAAAAACACCAGCCCACCTGGGTATCCCAAACCTGCATTAGGCAGCCTATCTGTTATACTAAATACGCTTGTTCATCCTTCCTCAGCTTAATCAACATATTGTATTTTGAATTGGTTTTTGGTCTGCCTTTAACAAAAAAAACACCAGCCCACCTGGGTATCCCAAACCTGTATTAGGCAGCCTATCTGTTATACTAAATACGCTTGTTCATCCTTCCTCAGCTTAATCAAAGTATTGCATTTTTAATTGGTTTTTGGTCTGCTGCCAAAACACTAGGCCGCATGGGGAATCTCATATTGCCAATTTTCATAGTATCTGGTGCAGAGAAGCTCACTATATTTAGCTTCATCTTTTTAAAGTAAACACATTTTTTATCGTATCTATTGCGCATTTCAAATACATAAAAATGTCAGCCAGACAAGTGCAAGGATGTTCAAAGAGGAGTGGCAGATTCCAAGATTCAGCAGGCAGAGGTCGCAGCAGACTAGGAGCGAGTGGCAGCAGGAGTCACGGTGAGAGACCTGATCTGACAGTATCTGCTAGCGGTCATGTCTCCACCAGTAACGCATCTGCCATGGTAGACTGGTTAACGCGCTCATCAACATCATCACAAGTTGCATCTGAGACCCCAGTCTAGGGTCGGTAGGTTCCTCTGACACAACCCTGAGTTGGCATGCCCCGAGAGCAGTCCCTGTCCTCCCATTGGCTCTGTCCTATGCCGTTCCCTCCCCCAGCGACGTATCCTATGCTTTGGGTTCAGCTCTACTATTTAGTGAGGAGGACGATCAGATAGAGGACAGTCAGCAGCTACTTTCCAGCCAAGAAATGGAGGTGGCTTCTTTAGCTAGGCAGACAAATAATGATGGGGACAGTGTCGTGGGTGTTGCGAGCGTTCCAGCTCCTGCGCCAGACACTGTTGAGGAAATCGAGAACATCAGTGCCATGCAGCCACAACTCGGTGATGATGATGATGATGAAGTCGATCGCACTTGGGAGCCGGATGATGAAGGGGCTTCATCGTCATCATCAGGAGAAGAGGGGCGCAGGTTGCCCCGGAGTCAGCAGCTGAGGCAGCAAGGTGTTAGCAGCATGGTTGGCAGTCAGCATGGGGGCACAATTGTAAAGCCTGGAGCCAAACGGGGCTGGGGCCGGGGTAGAGCACCTGCTGCACGGCAGGCTACCTCATCAGGAGGTAGTGGAGCAGGGGTTCCTGGAGTTGGCGACAGTAGCAGTGAATCAGTGCGGCCTGTTGGTGGGAAAAGTAGCTACTCGGCAGTGTGGCAGTTTTTCCTGAAGCATCTGCAGGAGGGTAACATGGCCACATGCAAGATATGTAGGCAGAAGGTGAAGCATGGCCAGGGCCCAAATGTTGGCACCACAGCCCTGCGTCAACATATGATGCGTCACCATAAAGCGGTGTGGGAGAACCGAGGCTCTGAAGAGGTGGTCCAGCCAGCTTCCTCCCAATTTCTGCCAGCCAAGGCTCCAGCACCTCAGCCGAAGGCAGCTGTGCGTCATACCCATCCTCTGTCGCTCCTGCTTCTCCTCCTCCAAGTCATGCATCCCGCCAGAAATCCACCAGCGAAGCCATGTCCAAGAGACAGCAGTATGCGCCCACTCATCCTACGGCGCAGAAGCTGAATGTGCTCCTGTCCAAGTTGCTGGTGCTGCAGTCGCTCCCTTTTCAGGTGGTGGACTCTGCACCTTTCAGAGAACTGATGGCTTGTGCCGAGCCGAGGTGGAGAGTCCCTAGCCTTCATTTATTTGCCAAGAAGGCAGTACCAGCGCTGCACACTTTTGTTGAACAGAATGTGGGCCAGTCCTTGAGCCTGTCCATGTATAGCAAAGTGCATGGCAGCGCCGACGTCTGGAGCTGTAATTACAGTCAGGGACAGTACATGTCGTTTACGGCCCACTGGGTGAATGTGGTCCCTTTGCAACTGCAGCAGCAACTTGGACAGGTCACGCCGCTTCGGCCTCCGCGCTCCCTGCCCGTTGGGTCTGTGACACCATGTGACTCGACCTCCTCATCCTCCGCCATCTCTTCACCCTCCACTGTAGGCTCAAGTCTTAGTGCCCCTCCAGTCTACCATGTGTGCAGGGCATGGAGGTGTCACGCTGTGCTTCACATGGTTTGTCTTGGCGAACGGAGTCACACAGGGGAGGAACTGCTTAAATATATTCATCAGGAAATCCAAACATGGCTTACTCCAAGAAAACTTAAAATGGGAATCATGGTTACCGACAATGGGAAGAACATTTTGTCTGCGCTGCGCCAAGGAAGCCTGACCCATGCCCCCTGCATGGCTCACGTCTTCAATCTGGTTGTCAAGCGGTTTCTGAAGTGTTCCCCCCATCTGCAAGACATCCTAACAACTTCAAGGAAACTTTGCATGCACTTCAGCCACTCATACACCGCCAAACACACCCTTCATGAGCTACAGCATCAGAACGGTAGCCCCCAACATAGTCTGATTTGCGATGTTTCCATCCGTTGGAATTCCACCCTTCACATGTTGGACCGATTATATGAACAGAGAAAAGCCATCACGGATTTCCTGTTGATCCAAGCGGATAGGGGGACTCCCCTGTGTAACTTGAATGTCAACCAGTGGCAGCTCATTCGTGACACCTGCCGTTTGCTCATGCCCTTTGAGGAAGCCACTTTATTTGTCAGTCGGCAGGATTACGGGATGAACAACGTGATTCCACTGCTTCATGTACTACAGCACATGTTGGAAACCATGGCTGGTCAGGGCACTGGAGACATGGCGTCTACATCTTACGGCCACATGAACCCCGTTGGAGCTGAACTGGAGGAGGAGGAGGAAGAGGAGGAGGAGTGGCCCAGTGAAGCACAGTTTTGGCTTGGCGAAATGGCTGGTTTATCTAGTCAGCGGACAGGAGAGGAGGAGCAGGAGCAGCCAGAGGAGCTAGAGGGTTTTAAGGATGACGAGACAGAGGACCCGGACACACCGTGGCAGTATGCAGTGGAGATGGAGACAGGTAGTCCCTCCGAGTCACTTGCACAAATGGCAGGAAGCATGCTCACGTGCTTGCGTAGTGACCCCAGAATTGTTTCCATTTGTCGGCGGGATGACTTCTGGCTCTCCACCTTATTGGACCCTCGCTTCCGGCACAAAATGGGGGCATTTTTTAAACCCGCCGAGAGGGAGGACAAACTGAACTACTACAAAGACATTCTGCGTAGTCAGTTGGCCGATGCCTATCTGCGCCATGGTCCATACTCTCGCAGGTCTGACTCTGGGGGACCTCTGCGCTCACCTTCCACTGCCATGGCTGCTGGGGAGGTTGGCAGGAGCAGCAGCAGCAGCTCCATCAGCAGCAGCCTCAGTCTTCAGTCGCTAATGAGTAGCTTTCTGCACCCGCATAGTGAGGCTACTCATGAGCAGCAGGAAGACCTGGAGCAGGACCTCAACCAGCAGGTCATGTCATACCTTGACATGACCATGCCAACACACCTTGAGGATCCGCTGGACTTCTGGGCAGCCAAACTTGGCTTGTGGCCGCAACTAGCAGAGTTTGCCCTGGAAAAGCTGTCCTGCCCGGCCAGTAGCGTGCCATCTGAGCGGGTGTTTAGTGTATAGTTACGGCGAGGAGAACTCGTCTGTCAACTAAAAATGTGGAGAGACTCACCTTTGTCAAAATGAATCAGGGATGGATCATCCAGGATTTCCACCCACCAATGGCGGTTGCATGCGACTAGATTCAGCATGGTGCCACGCTTTACACTTTTCAAGTGGTGCAAAACATATTTATGTCTTTAGACCAATTTTTGGGCTCCTGCTGATGCCAACCTCAGGGTGTGCCTTCCAGCCAATTTTTGGGCTCCTGCTGATGCCAACTTCAGGGTGTGCCTTTCAGCTAATTTTTGGCCTCCTGCTGCTGCTGCCAATTCCAGGGTGTCCTTCAAGCAATGTTTGAGCTCCTGCTTATGTTGCTGCCAACTCCAGGGTGTGCCTTCCAGCTAATGTTTGTGCTCTGGCTGCTGCCAACTTCAGAGTGCCTTCCAGCCAATTTCTGGGCTCCTGCTGCTGCTGCTGCCAACTCCAGGGTGTGTCAGTCAATTTTTGGGCTCCTGCTGCGGCTGCTGCCAACTCCAGTGTCTCTTTAAAGCAATGTATGGGCTCCTGCTGCTGCTTGCAACTCCAGGGTGTGATTCATCCAATTTTTGGGCTCCTGCAGCCAACTCCAGTGTCTCTTTAAAGCAATATACACAAACAGCAAATCTGCCAGCTCACCAAACCTCCTGCTCGGCACGGACCAAGGAGATCCCGGGCAATCCTCCTAACAGCGGTGAAGACGATCCAGTTTGTTGTCCAGCCAAGTGTGATAAAAATTAAGTTTTAATAGTACTGTTTTAAAAAAGTCATATTCAGCCCATGTAAAAGAACACACAAGTACATCCACGCCTAATGGCTCAAATCTGGCAGATAAAGGACCATATGTGACGCGTTTCGAGCCACAGCGGGCTCTTAATCATACAAAGATTGATATGACCATAGGCGTCAATATATAGGTATATACTCCATATAGCAACCAATGGCCTACCATTTGAACCACCGAGATGGCTGTTATACCAGTGGTTATCTTCCTTTATTTACTGGCGGGTAAAGAGTTTAAAATGTAATTAGTAGTTCTCTCAATGACACAGTATACATATTTAAGCATAATTCCTTCTGGCCAATAGGGCAGTTACAAAAATGTAGCAGATAAGGATACAGCTGTTTTTAATATTTACTATATTCATGGTTTTAATGTTCTTGCATAGTAATGCTTTCAATGTTTGATATACTGTATGGCGTCAATATTGGGTTTTTTCCTCCTTTTAGTGTTATAGCAGCTCTATTCAATTTTTTTATGTGGGCTGTGGTTTTTGTTCCAATATAGGCAGTTTCTCTTAGCTTAGATTACACCCAATCTAGTATTAAGTAGCTATTAATGATTAGTACAAATTATTATCATAATAATTACTGTATTGCAATTTACTCTTCTCTATCCCATGGCTGTTAGGGGTATCCAATTATCATCTGCAGCTATAGGTAATATAATGAAATTGGTGATCCAACTTAATTCTTCTGTCTAGGTATTGAGTAGGGTGTATAATGTTATGTAGGCTGAGGAAGTTCAGGGTTACCCTTGATATAATTAATCATTAATGTCTATATACTTATGTTACATGTTTTGACTGAGGGGTCGCATAAGATCCACACACTCTAATCTAGTGCTGAGGACTTATTTCCCTTACAAGTTATAGGGTTGTATGGCTGGGCTGGCAGGTATATTGTGCGCTGTCAGGAGCTGTGACTAGTGCAGTGGAGATGGTATTCTACTCCGCATTGCTCTCTATCAGCATATTTACATATTAATTCACTACATAGCACTCAGCCCATTTAAGGTATTTGCGCAAGTTACTAACGCATATAGCGCACAATCTAGCCGTGCGGCTGTATAGGAATTGTATCTTTAATCTAATGGGGAAGTTTATCCTTCTATTGATATGAGATTCATGGCAGGCATGCATACTGTGTGTTGTCAACCCATTCGGCCAGTAAAGCTGAGAAGGTAGTATTCTTTTTGCTGCTTACTACCTATATATTTGCGTAATTGGCGTGTCCCCTTACTGGATAGTTCAGCTAGGACAAGTGCGCAGCGTATATACGCTTTAGTTAGGATAGGTGCGCAGCGTATCTACACTTTCCATATCTAGATAGTTTAGCTAGGACAATTGCGCAGCGGATATACGCTCTTAACGTAACATGCAGCCTTGCAATTGGCCTATGGTTATCCTATCCGTTTCAGTCTTGACCACGTCACTCACTGACGACGCCAGGGCTTCCGGGTTCTCGAACGGTGCGTCCCACATTTTCCAGGTGTAATGGAGGTGAGTGCCCTTTTTTCTATTGGTTGCTATATGGAGTATATACCTATATATTAACACCTATGGTCATATCAATCTTTGTATGATTAAGAGCCCGCTGTGGCTCGAAACGCGTCACGTATGGTCCTTTATCTGCCAGATTTGAGCCATTAGGCGTGGATGTACTTGTGTGTTCTTTTACATGGGCTGAATATGACTTTTTTAAAACAGTACTATTAAAAGTTAATTTTTATCACACTTGGCTGTACAACAAACTGGATCGTCTCTTTAAAGCAATGTTTGGGCTCCTGCAGCTGCTTCTGCTGCTGCTGCTGCTTGCAACTCCAGGGTGTAATTCAGCTAATTTTTGGGCTCCTGCTGCCAACTCCAGTGTCTCTTTCAAGCTATGTTTGGGCTCCTGCTGCTGCTGCTGCTTGCAACTCCTGGGTGTCATTCAGCCAATTTTTGGGCTCCTGCTGCCAACTCCAGTGTCTCTTTCAAGCTATGTTTGGGCTACTGCTTGCAACTCCAGGGTGTGATTCATCCAATTTTTGGGCTCCTGCTGCCAACTCCAGTGTCTCTTTAAAGTAATGTTTGTGCTCCTGCTGCTGCTTGCCACTCCAGGGTGTGATTCATCCAATTTTTAGGCTCCTGCAGCCAACTCCAGTGTCTCTTTAAAGCAATGTTTGGGCTCCTGCAGCAGCTGCTGCTGCTGCTTGCAACTCCAGGGTGTAATTCAGCTAATTTTTGGGCTCCTGCTGCCAACTCCAGTGTCTCTTTCAAGCTATTCTTGGGCTCCTGCTGCTGCTGCTGCTTGCAACTCCAGGGTGTCATTCAGCCAATTTTTGGGCTCCTGCTGCCAACTCCAGTGTCTCTTTCAAGCTATGTTGGGGCTGCTGCTGATGCTGCTGCTTGCAACTCCAGGGTGTGATTTATCCAATTTTTGGGCTCCTTCTGCCAACTCCAGTGTCTCTTTAAAGCAATGTTTGGGCTCCTGCTGCTGCTTGCAACTCCAGGGTGTGATTCATCCAATTTTTGGCCTCCTGTAGCCAACTCCAGTGTCTCTTTCAAGCTATGTTTGGGCTCCTGCTGCTGCTGCTTGCAGTTCCAGGGTGTGATTCATCCAATTTTTGGGCTCCTGCTGCCAACTCCAGTGTCTCTTTAAAGTAATGTTTGTGCTCCTGCTGCTGCTTGCAACTCCAGGGTGTGATTCATCTAATTTTTGGGCTCCTGCAGCCAACTCCAGTGTCTCCTTAAAGTGATGTTTGGGCTCCTGATGCTTCTTGCAACTCCAGGGTGTGATTCATCCAATTTTTGGCTTACTGCAGCCAACTCCAGTGTCTCTTTAAAGTAATGTTCATGCTCCTGCTGCTGCTGCTGCTGCTTGCAACTCCAGGGTGTGATTCATCCAATTTTTGGCCTCCTGCAGCCAACTCCAGTGTCTCTTTCAAGCTATGATTGGGCTTCTGCTGCTGCTGCTTGCAACTCTAGGGTGTGATTCATCCAATTTTTGACCCCCTGCAGCCAACGCCAGTGTCTCTTTAAAGCTATGTTTGGGCTCCTGCTGCTGCTTGCAACTCCAGGGTGTGATTCATCCAATTTTTGGCCTCCTGCAGCCAACGCCAGTGTCTCTTTCAAGCTATGTTTGGGCTCCTGCTGCTGCTGCTTGCAACTCCAGGGTGTGATTCATCCAATTTTGGGGCTCCTGCAGCCAACTTCAGTGTCTCTTTCACGCAATGTTTGGGCTCCTGCTGCTTGCAACTCCAGGGTGTAATTCATCCAATTTTTGGGCTCCTGCAGCCAACTCCAGTGTCTCTTTCACGCAATGTTTGGTCTCCTGCTGCTGCTGCTGCTGCTTGCAACTCCAGGGTGTCATTCAGCCAATTTTTGGGCTCCTGCAGCCAACTCCAGTGTCTCTTTAAAGTAATGTTTGGGCTCCTGCTGCTGCTTGCAACTCCAGGGTGTGATTCATCCAATTTTTGGCCTTCTGCAGCCAACTCCAGTGTCTCTTTTAATCTATGTTTGGGCTGCTGCTGCTTGCAACTCCAGGGTGTCATTCAGCCCATTTCTGGGCTCCTGCTGCCAACTCCAGTGTCTCTTTCAAGCTATGTTTGGGCTCCTGCTGCTGCTGCTTGCGACTCCAGGGTGTCATTCAGCCAATTTTTGGGCTCCTGCTGCCAACTCCAGTGTCTCTTTCAAGCTATGTTTGGGCTGCTGCTGCTGCTGCTTCTGCTTGCAACTCCAGGGTGCGATTCAGCCAATTTTTGGGCTCCTGCTACCAACTGCAGTGTGTCTTTCAAGCTATGTTTGGGCTCCTGCTGCTGCTTGCAACTCCAGGGTGTGATTCATCCAATTATTGGGCTCCTGAAGCCAACTCCAGTGTCTCTTTAAAGTAATGTTTGGGCTCCTGCTGCTGCTTGCAACTCCAGGGTGTGATTCATCCAATTTTTGGGCTCCTGCTGCCAACTCCAGTGTCTCTTTAAAGCAATGTTTGGGCTCCTGCTGCTGCTTGCAACTCCAGGGTGTGATTCAGCCAATTTTTGGGCTCCTGCTGCCAACTCCAGTGTCTCTTTCAACCAATGTTTGGGCGGCTGCTGCTGCATGCAACTCCAGGGTGTGATTCAGCTAATGTTTGGGCTCCTGCTGCTTGCAGCTCCAGGGTGTGTTTTTCAGGCACTATAGGGGCCCCTCATAGTGATGCCACCTCAACTGTCTGCAATTGTGCCGCTTTGCGATTCTATTAGCGATGCCTCCGATCTGCATGTGATAATTATTTACAGTATTATTTCACTAACCCAGCACGCGTCCTATGCGTGTTACAGCAAGGCAGAATGGTTTACAACCCCATTGAGGCTCTAGGAGGCTCAGAAATAGCCGTTTTTAATAGCGATTCGTCACGAATAAATTCGGGTCGAAACGATTTTTGGCGGAAAATTCGGCGAATCAGTCGAATCGAATTTTTCAAAAGTTCGCTCATCTCTAATTCTAACATTTGGAAATGTTGAAGTATAAATAGAAGGTCCACTTTCAAAGGCATTTTCTGAAATTGTATATTTTATTTCTTCCTTATTTGTCCTTGAGGTGCTGAGCTGATCCAGTATTTATTTTTATTTTTTTATGTTGGCACACGTTCTTATTTTCTCCAATCCATTACCATTGGCAACTGTACACCATGATCTACAAGAAGAGAAAATTGATACTGTACAAAGGATCTTGGTGTACAGTTGCCAAAAGCAACAGATTTCAGGTAGTAGAAACTGCTTCCATAAAACACACTTCTCGAGGTTATGAAAGAGACTACAGTAGGTGTAGACTGGGTCTGGACTGTAGGGTGAATGGTTAAGGGGAAAAGTCTACTACTTATTTTAGTAGACTTTCCCTTTAACCGTCCACCCTACAGTCCAGGCCCAGTCTAGACCTACTGTAGACTCTTTCATAGCCTGAAGAGGTTTCTGCATGGGCATAGATTTCCTGATGATAGTGCAATCAAAGAGGCAGTAACAGTGTTGCTGCAGCAGCAAGAAGTTTTCTTCTATTCTGAGTGCGTCTGCTCACTAGAGGCAAAATGGAGAAAAAGTCAAAGAGCGATTACACTGAAATAAGGACATTCAATTTTTTCTGAAAATATTGTTTTCATATTCAGATAGATAACTTATTGAGCACCCCTAGTATCCCTATCTCACATAGACTCATCATTGAAAGTGGATTTTCCCTTCAAAGAATATCCTGACACCTCATGTATTTAGCTCCTGATAAAAAAACATTGCACATTGTTGTATTTATAAAAATAACATTGCTATTTTTTTTTTTATAATCAAGCGCTAAAAATTAACATGTTAGATATCATGCTGGTGTGCTTCACTGTGCCCCATTAAAGGAGCACTATCGGGAAATTGTGTAATATTAAAAATACTACTGGATCCAAGGACTAGGCCTTCCTGGGTAATTTGGCTGAAGCCTTACACATGACCGCACCCTTTGTTTAGCTTAGAAAATCACATACATTTTATTGAAAACATATTCTAAAAACATTTCATTCATTCATTTTTTTCATTTTTTCATTCTTTTCATTCTTAATTAATTATTTAATTAATTATTTATTTTATTTTATTTTTATTTTATTTTATTTATTTTATTTTTTTTTTAATTTCTTTTCTTCTTTGCATTTGACGTCTAAACATCTATTGCAATGTATCTTATAGTCTATGATGATTGTTTCCTATCACATACTATGGAAATCTACATATAAAATAGACGGCATACTCTCTGAATGTATAGAATGTATAATATACAATATGAAATATTTTCCCTATCTCTCTTCATATACATATTTCTACATATATATTTTTTAGTATATATCTCTTTTAAAGATGTAAAGAAAAAGGGGCAGAAGTTCCTTCTTGAGAATGAATAAGTTGATGCTTATCAATAGCCATTAGCATCATAACAAATCATGTATATGAAATTAATCTAATCTGTCATTAATTAGAACTTTTGCTTATTATAGCTACAAATCAGGCATGTAAATAGATTGTGTATAGAATGGCATTGTTTAATAATGTTTGTAATAAATAGCAATTTTTATTCATTATTTATTTATTTATTTTTTTCTCATATGTGAGGACATACAGTACCTGTGCAAACAGCCGGATTTGTGTGACTCCAGAGTATTGTGCAGCTGTGTGCTCCTCTCGCTGACAGCCCCCCCCCGCATCGGCTTCCGTTGCCACAGTTACACGCCGTGCTGCGGCGGTGTATATTGACGCGGATGGCTGGGCGGTCTGGGGGACTGGCGGTGACAGGACGCATCAGCGTGTGATGTAGGATCGCGCACTTCCGTGTTGGGCGGTCGGTGGCCGGGGCCGCCGGGCGCGGGAGAGGATGATCATTAATCAGATTCACCTGCACGGGGAGTCGGCTAGATCTGTTATATAAGGTTGAGGGCACAGGTACTGCTTTGTCTTTTTTCTTGGCACCTTACAAAAGTGGTTTACTCTACGGAGTGCGTGGGTAAAGGAGCACCAGGAATCATTTGGGAGACCCAGCCAGTCTTAATATGGTGATAGATTTCCAATTTTCTTATATATATTGTTAGGGTAGTTGTTTGAGTAAGCACATATATAATTCTTTGCTGCTATTTTTTTTTGTTGTTGTTGTTTTGCACTTGGCACTTTATAGATTCTATGGAATGTATTAGTTATTTGAATTTAGTTTTTGTTATAAATGTGATAGTGTATTAGCATTATTCAGCACTTTAATATTGCACAATGACACTTTCTGGCTTGGTAGTCGCCCATGGAGAGATGGCTTAGGGTTTTTTTTAACGATTTATGTATGAGCTCTATATTTTTAATGTCTCAAATAAAATAAAATAAAATGAATGAATTTGGAATTTAATAATACATGCCTGATTTTGTGATTATTTAGATTGGTGGTGCAGACTATTGGTGCCCTTTTTTGTGGTACTGGGCCACATACCATATATGTTCACAAATTGCTTTGTCTTTTGGACACCATTTTATTGCACACCAATCTATTATCTGTAATCTGTGGGGTGGTGCAGGGACAATCTTATTGTTTGTTCCTAAAAACATTTAATTGTTTGGAAAATTTTACACTGTAGATTTGAGATAATGAACTTTTTTTCACCATTGCATTTCATTTTCTATACTCCTGTTATAGGGCAGACATGTTTCGCCCATGCTGGGCTTTTTCAATGCCCTGTGTATGAAAATAAACAATATGTTGACAATCAGATAATATTCCATACATATATGCATATTTCATGTAATTGAACATGTTTGATATAAACTTTTTATCAGAAAACTAACTGTGCACATTTACCTTTACATACAATTAGGTTGACATTCCTATCGTCATCCCAGAGGAAAAGGGTTGGTGTGTTCCCAATTTGATATCTTAATTCACCGTCCTTATGTATATGGCCCGTAATTCCTACTTCTTCACCGGCCCTTTAAGGGTCTTAGGGGTCCTGCAGTGCTGGATTATTTGCATCAGTTTAGTATTGGACAGCTTTATCATATTATACCAGGCATACATAAATTGTGAGCTATACCTTTAAGATTGTGAAAGAAGAGGTGAACATGCAGCTGTGGCGGCTGTGGTCCAAAGGTTGGCCGCACCTTAGGTTTTCTATCCGTTTATGGGAGAAATCTATAATGATAACCATGATGCAAAAGTATCAGATGCCTCCCTCTGTATAAGGAGTGATTATATGTGTGTAAATAGGCCTGGGAAGAGCAATGATAGTACCTTATATTCGTGATGGGTCCAATATTTGAGGGTTGAATATCCTTAAGGCTTGCTTCAGCTCCCCCCTTCCCAGTATGGTAGTAGCGTGCGGCGGAGCAGAACTTCTGGTACCTCAGCTAATGAGAGGAGAGGTCACTTTTATAACCAAACTGAAAATATCTCCGCCCAAGCTTGATGTTTTCTTCTTATGGTAGGAATAAAATCCAGGGGTGACAGGTTTAGTCTAACAGGGGTGACAGAGCCTGTCATCCCGGAAGTCCTTTTGCTTCCATTAAAAAAACAAGCCTGTCTGAATATTTCTTGATGCTGGGTGTATAAGTGATGCCTCCTTCTCCAATCCATTATATTTATATTTACATTTATATGGATTGTTTTCATTGCGCCATTTTTTTAGTGCACATTTAAATAAGAATTGCTATACCAGTGGATTTTTCTTTTCATGAAATTGTTCAAGCCTATAAATATACAGCAGGAGCCTTGGCAACTTTTTTGTTGCTCCCTCTCAAATTAGGAACATTCGTGAATCCAAATGTACTATATAAAATAGATTTTATATTAAAAAAGAAAACAACCTTGAATTCTGATCCCACCAAGTGGGTTGTATCCTGTTATTTCTCTTGACCTCAATTACCCACCTACACCTTACTGGTCATTATGCACCTACTACGACATAATTAGGGATGAGCGAATCGATCCGGACGAACCCGGATTCGATCCGAATTTCAGGAAAAATTCGATTCGGATCGAATCCGAATTTCCCCGCGATTCGATCGCTCGAAGTTTTCCTTTAACATCCATTCATTTACATTACAGGCATTCTAAGATGGCGGACGGGACATGTCCAGACATGTAAGCTGGGGCAGTGTATGCTGGGACAGTCACATGCAGCCTATCAGCAGCCAGCAAGCCCGGTGACGTCACAGCGGTATTTAAGGCCGGCCATCTTGCTTTCCTGCCTCATTTCTCTATTGCATTCGTGAGAGACAGAACGCTGTGTAGCTGAGGGAGAGACAGTTAGACAGTTAGACAGGCAGGGACAGACAGGGACAGGCTGGAGACAGGCAGGAGACAGACAGGAGACAGACAGAAAGTCAGCGAAAAACAGGGAAAGGAAGGGAAAATCGGAGGCTGTCAGTTTTTTTTTTTTTTTCATCCAGCCTGACAGGCTTTGTTAGCGTTTTCAGGCTGCTTATACTAACTAACTGTGCATATATACTGAACTGATCTTAAGTCTGCTGTGAGGCATCCCATTCTGTGACTACAGCAGCCTCTGTTTAAGACCATATAACCATTTGCTCTTATTATATTTGAAATTAGCCTGTTAAAGACACTTTTGCTGGGCATAGCACTACTTGTCCCTGCCAGGGCATCCCATTCTGTGACTAAAGCAGCCTCTGTTTAAGACCATATAACCATTTGCTCTTATTATATTTGAAATTAGGCCTGATAAAGACACTTTTGCTGGGCATAGCACTACTTGTCCCTGCCAGGGCATCCCATTCTGTGACTAAAGCAGCCTCTGTTTAAGACCATATAACCATTTGCTCTTATTATATTTGAAATTAGGCCTGATAAAGACACTTTTGCTGGGCATAGTACTACTGGATCTTTTTTGGGGGCATCCCATTCTGTGACTAAAGCAGCCTCTGTTTAAGACCATATAACCATTTGCTCTTATTATATTTGAAATTAGCCTGATAAAGACACTTTTCCTGGGCATAGTACTACTTGTCCCTGCCAGGGCATCCCATTCTGTGACTAAAGCAGCCTCTGTTTAAGACCATATAACCATTTGCTCTTATTATATTTGAAATTAGGCCTGATAAAGACACTTTTGCTGGGCATAGCACTACTTGTCCCTGCCAGGGCATCCCATTCTGTGACTAAAGCAGCCTCTGTTTAAGACCATATAACCATTTGCTCTTATTATATTTGAAATTAGGCCTGATAAAGACACTTTTGCTGGGCATAGCACTACTTGTCCCTGCCAGGGCATCCCATTCTGTGACTAAAGCAGCCTCTGTTTAAGACCATATAACCATTTGCTCTTATTATATTTGAAATTAGCCTGATAAAGACACTTTTGCTGGGCATAGTACTACTGGATCTTTTTTGGGGGCATCCCATTCTGGGACTAAAGCAGCCTCTGTTTAAGACCATATAACCATTTGCTCTTATTATATTTGAAATTAGCCTGATAAAGACACTTTTGCTGGGCATAGTACTACTGGATCTTTTTTGGGGGCATCCCATTCTGTGACTAAAGCAGCCTGTGTTTAAGACCATATAACCATTTGCTCTTATTATATTTGAAATTAGCCTGATAAAGACACATTTGCTGGGCATAGTACTACTGGATCTTTTTTGGGGGCATCCCATTCTGTGACTAAAGCAGCCTCTGTTTAAGACCATATAACCATTTGCTCTTATTATATTTGAAATTAGGCCTGATAAAGACACTTTTGGTGGGCATAGCACTACTTGTCCCTGCCAGGGCATCCCATTCTGTGACTAAAGCAGCCTCTGTTTAAGACCATATAACCATTTGCTCTTATTATATTTGAAATTAGGCCTGATAAAGACACTTTTGCTGGGCATAGCACTACTTGTCCCTGCCAGGGCATCCCATTCTGTGACTAAAGCAGCCTCTGTTTAAGACCATATAACCATTTGCTCTTATTATATTTGAAATTAGGCTGATAAAGACACTTTTGCTGGGCATAGTACTACTGGATCTTTTTTGGGGGCATCCCATTCTGTGACTAAAGCAGCCTCTGTTTAAGACCATATAACCATTTGCTCTTATTATATTTGAAATTAGCCTGATAAAGACACTTTTGCTGGGCATAGTACTACTGGATCTTTTTTGGGGGCATCCCATTCTGTGACTAAAGCAGCCTCTGTTTAAGACCATATAACCATTTGCTCTTATTATATTTGAAATTAGCCTGATAAAGACACTTTTGCTGGGCATAGCACTACTTGTCCCTGCCAGGGCATCCCATTCTGTGACTAAAGCAGCCTCTGTTTAAGACCATATAACCATTTGCTCTTATTATATTTGAAATTAGGCCTGATAAAGACACTTTTGCTGGGCATAGCACTACTTGTCCCTGCCAGGGCATCCCATTCTGTGACTAAAGCAGCCTCTGTTTAAGACCATATAACCATTTGCTCTTATTATATTTGAAATTAGGCCTGATAAAGACACTTTTGCTGGGCATAGCACTACTTGTCCCTGCCAGGGCATCCCATTCTGTGACTAAAGCAGCCTCTGTTTAAGACCATATAACCATTTGCTCTTATTATATTTGAAATTAGGCCTGATAAAGACACTTTTGCTGGGCATAGCACTACTTGTCCCTGCCAGGGCATCCCATTCTGTGACTAAAGCAGCCTCTGTTTAAGACCATATAACCATTTGCTCTTATTATATTTGAAATTAGGCCTGATAAAGACACTTTTGCTGGGCATAGCACTACTTGTCCCTGCCAGGGCATCCCATTCTGTGACTAAAGCAGCCTCTGTTTAAGACCATATAACCATTTGCTCTTATTATATTTGAAATTAGCCTGATAAAGACACTTTTGCTGGGCATAGTACTACTGGATCTTTTTTGGGGGCATCCTATTCTGTGACTACAGCAGCCTCTGTTTAAGACCATATAACCATTTGCTCTTATTATATTTGAAATTAGCCTGATAAAGACACTTTTGCTGGGCATAGCACTACTTGTCCCTGCCAGGGCATCCCATTCTGTGACTAAAGCAGTCTCTGTTTAAGACCATATAACCATTTGCTCTTATTATATTTGAAATTAGGCCTGATAAAGACACTTTTGCTGGGCATAGCACTACTTGTCCCTGCCAGGGCATCCCATTCTGTGACTAAAGCAGCCTCTGTTTAAGACCATATAACCATTTGCTCTTATTATATTTGAAATTAGGCCTGATAAAGACACTTTTGCTGGGCATAGCACTACTTGTCCCTGCCAGGGCATCCCATTCTGTGACTAAAGCAGCCTCTGTTTAAGACCATATAACCATTTGCTCTTATTATATTTGAAATTAGCCTGATAAAGACACTTTTGCTGGGCATAGTACTACTGGATCTTTTTTGGGGGCATCCCATTCTGTGACTACAGCAGCCTCTGTTTAAGACCATATAACCATTTGCTCTTATTATATTTGAAATTAGCCTGATAAAGACACTTTTGCTGGGCATAGCACTACTTGTCCCTGCCAGGGCATCCCATTCTGTGACTAAAGCAGCCTCTGTTTAAGACCATATAACCATTTGCTCTTATTATATTTGAAATTAGGCCTGATAAAGACACTTTTGCTGGGCATAGCACTACTTGTCCCTGCCAGGGCATCCCATTCTGTGACTACAGCAGCCTCTGTTTAAGACCATATAACCATTTGCTCTTATTATATTTGAAATTAGGCCTGATAAAGACACTTTTGCTGGGCATAGCACTACTTGTCCCTGCCAGGGCATCCCATTCTGTGACTAAAGCAGCCTCTGTTTAAGACCATATAACCATTTGCTCTTAATATATTTGAAATTAGCCTGATAAAGACACTTTTGCTGGGCATAGTACTACTGGATCTTTTTTGGGGGCATCCCATTCTGTGACTAAAGCAGCCTCTGTTTAAGACCATATAACCATTTGCTCTTATTATATTTGAAATTAGCCTGATAAAGACACTTTTGCTGGGCATAGTACTACTGGATCTTTTTTGGGGGCATCCCATTCTGTGACTAAAGCAGCCTCTGTTTAAGACCATATAACCATTTGCTCTTATTATATTTGAAATTAGCCTGATAAAGACACTTTTGCTGGGCATAGTACTACTGGATCTTTTTTGGGGGCATCCCATTCTGTGACTAAAGCAGCCTCTGTTTAAGACCATATAACCATTTGCTCTTATTATATTTGAAATTAGGCCTGATAAAGACACTTTTGGTGGGCATAGCACTACTTGTCCCTGCCAGGGCATCCCATTCTGTGACTAAAGCAGCCTCTGTTTAAGACCATATAACCATTTGCTCTTATTATATTTGAAATTAGGCCTGATAAAGACACTTTTGCTGGGCATAGCACTACTTGTCCCTGCCAGGGCATCCCATTCTGTGACTAAAGCAGCCTCTGTTTAAGACCATATAACCATTTGCTCTTATTATATTTGAAATTAGGCCTGATAAAGACACTTTTGCTGGGCATAGCACTACTTGTCCCTGCCAGGGCATACCATTCTGTGACTAAAGCAGCCTCTGTTTAAGACCATATAACCATTTGCTCTTATTATATTTGAAATTAGCCTGATAAAGACACTTTTGCTGGGCATAGTACTACTGGATCTTTTTGGTGGCATCCCATTCTGTGACTACAGCAGCCTCTGTTTAAGACCATATAACCATTTGCTCTTATTATATATGAAATTAGCCTGATAAAGACACTTTTGCTGGGCATAGCACTACTTGTCCCTGCCAGGGCATCCCATTCTGTGACTAAAGCAGCCTCTGTTTAAGACCATATAACCATTTGCTCTTATTATATTTGAAATTAGGCCTGATAAAGACACTTTTGCTGGGCATAGCACTACTTGTCCCTGCCAGGGCATCCCATTCTGTGACTAAAGCAGCCTCTGTTTAAGACCATATAACCATTTGCTCTTATTATATTTGAAATTAGGCCTGATAAAGACACTTTTGCTGGGCATAGCACTACTTGTCCCTGCCAGGGCATCCCATTCTGTGACTAAAGCAGCCTCTGTTTAAGACCATATAACCATTTGCTCTTATTATATTTGAAATTAGCCTGATAAAGACACTTTTGCTGGGCATAGTACTACTGGATCTTTTTTGGGGGCATCCCATTCTGTGACTACAGCAGCCTCTGTTTAAGACCATATAACCATTTGCTCTTATTATATTTGAAATTAGCCTGATAAAGACACTTTTGCTGGGCATAGCACTACTTGTCCCTGCCAGGGCATCCCATTCTGTGACTAAAGCAGCCTCTGTTTAAGACCATATAACCATTTGCTCTTATTATATTTGAAATTAGGCCTGATAAAGACACTTTTGCTGGGCATAGCACTACTTGTCCCTGCCAGGGCATCCCATTCTGTGACTAAAGCAGCCTCTGTTTAAGACCATATAACCATTTGCTCTTATTATATTTGAAATTAGGCCTGATAAAGACACTTTTGCTGGGCATAGCACTACTTGTCCCTGCCAGGGCATCCCATTCTGTGACTAAAGCAGCCTCTGTTTAAGACCATATAACCATTTGCTCTTATTATATTTGAAATTAGCCTGATAAAGACACTTTTGCTGTGCATAGTACTACTGGATCTTTTTTGGGGGCATCCCATTCTGTGACTAAAGCAGCCTCTGTTTAAGACCATATAACCATTTGCTCTTATTATATTTGAAATTAGCCTGATAAAGACACTTTTGCTGGGCATAGTACTACTGGATCTTTTTTGGGGGCATCCCATTCTGTGACTAAAGCAGCCTCTGTTTAAGACCATATAACCATTTGCTCTTATTATATTTGAAATTAGCCTGCTAAAGACACTTTTGCTGGGCATAGTACTACTGGATCTTTTTTGGGGGCATCCCATTCTGTGACTAAAGCAGCCTCTGTTTAAGACCATATAACCATTTGCTCTTATTATATTTGGAATTAGGCCTGATAAAGACACTTTTGCTGGGCATAGCACTACTTGTCCCTGCCAGGGCATCCCATTCTGTGACTAAAGCAGCCTCTGTTTAAGACCATATAACCATTTGCTCTTATTATATTTGAAATTAGCCTGATAAAGACACTTTTGCTGGGCATAGTACTACTGGATCTTTTTTGGGGGCATCCCATTCTGTGACTAAAGCAGCCTCTGTTTAAGACCATATAACCATTTGCTCTTATTATATTTGAAATTAGCCTGATAAAGACACTTTTGCTGGGCATAGTACTACTGGATCTTTTTTGGGGGCATCCCATTCTGTGACTACAGCAGCCTCTGTTTAAGACCATATAACCATTTGCTCTTATTATATTTGAAATTAGCCTGATAAAGACACTTTTGCTGGGCATAGCACTACTTGTCCCTGCCAGGGCATCCCATTCTGTGACTAAAGCAGCCTCTGTTTAAGACCATATAACCATTTGCTCTTATTATATTTGAAATTAGGCCTGATAAAGACACTTTTGCTGGGCATAGCACTACTTGTCCCTGCCAGGGCATCCCATTCTGTGACTAAAGCAGCCTCTGTTTAAGACCATATAACCATTTGCTCTTATTATATTTGAAATTAGGCCTGATAAAGACACTTTTGCTGGGCATAGCACTACTTGTCCCTGCCAGGGCATCCCATTCTGTGACTAAAGCAGCCTCTGTTTAAGACCATATAACCATTTGCTCTTATTATATTTGAAATTAGCCTGATAAAGACACTTTTGCTGGGCATAGTACTACTGGATCTTTTTTGGGGGCATCCCATTCTGTGACTAAAGCAGCCTCTGTTTAAGACCATATAACCATTTGCTCCTATTATATTTGAAATTAGCCTGATAAAGACACTTTTGCTGGGCATAGTACTACTGGATCTTTTTTGGGGGCATCCCATTCTGTGACTAAAGCAGCCTCTGTTTAAGACCATATAACCATTTGCTCTTATTATATTTGAAATTAGCCTGCTAAAGACACTTTTGCTGGGCATAGTACTACTGGATCTTTTTTGGGGGCATCCCATTCTGTGACTAAAGCAGCCTCTGTTTAAGACCATATAACCATTTGCTCTTATTATATTTGGAATTAGGCCTGATAAAGACACTTTTGCTGGGCATAGCACTACTTGTCCCTGCCAGGGCATCCCATTCTGTGACTAAAGCAGCCTCTGTTTAAGACCATATAACCATTTGCTCTTATTATATTTGAAATTAGCCTGATAAAGACACTTTTGCTGGGCATAGTACTACTGGATCTTTTTTGGGGGCATCCCATTCTGTGACTAAAGCAGCCTCTGTTTAAGACCATATAACCATTTGCTCTTATTATATTTGAAATTAGCCTGATAAAGACACTTTTGCTGGGCATAGTACTACTGGATCTTTTTTGGGGGCATCCCATTCTGTGACTACAGCAGCCTCTGTTTAAGACCATATAACCATTTGCTCTTATTATATTTGAAATTAGCCTGATAAAGACACTTTTGCTGGGTATAGCACTACTTGTCCCTGCCAGGGCATCCCATTCTGTGACTAAAGCAGCCTCTGTTTAAGACCATATAACCATTTGCTCTTATTATATTTGAAATTAGGCCTGATAAAGACACTTTTGCTGGGCATAGCACTACTTGTCCCTGCCAGGGCATCCCATTCTTTGACTAAAGCAGCCTCTGTTTAAGACCATATAACCATTTGCTCTTATTATATTTGAAATTAGGCCTGATAAAGACACTTTTGCTGGGCATAGCACTACTTGTCCCTGCCAGGGCATCCCATTCTGTGACTAAAGCAGCCTCTGTTTAAGACCATATAACCATTTGCTCTTATTATATTTGAAATTAGCCTGATAAAGACACTTTTGCTGGGCATAGTACTACTGGATCTTTTTTGGGGGCATCCCATTCTGTGACTAAAGCAGCCTCTGTTTAAGACCATATAACCATTTGCTCTTATTATATTTGAAATTAGCCTGATAAAGACACTTTTGCTGGGCATAGTACTACAGGATCTTTTTTGGGGGCATCCCATTCTGTGACTACAGCAGCCTCTGTTTAAGACCATATAACCATTTGCTCTTATTATATTTGAAATTAGGCCTGATAAAGACACTTTTGCTGGGCATAGCACTACTTGTCCCTGCCAGGGCATCCCATTCTGTGACTAAAGCAGCCTCTGTTTAAGACCATATAACCATTTGCTCTTATTATATTTGAAATTAGCCTGATAAAGACACTTTTGCTGGGCATAGTACTACTGGATCTTTTTTGGGGGCATCCCATTCTGTGACTAAAGCAGCCTCTGTTTAAGACCATATAACCATTTGCTCTTATTATATTTGAAATTAGCCTGATAAAGACACTTTTGCTGGGCATAGTTCTACTGGATCTTTTGGGGGGCATCCCATTCTGTGACTACAGCAGCCTCTGTTTAAGACCGTATAACCATTTGCTCTTATTATATATGAAATTAGCCTGATAAAGACACTTTTGCTGGGCATAGCACTACTTGTCCCTGCCAGGGCATCCCATTCTGTGACTAAAGCAGCCTCTGTTTAAGACCATATAACCATTTGCTCTTATTATATTTGAAATTAGCCTGTTAAAGACACTTTTGCTGGGCATAGCACTACTTGTCCCTGCCAGGGCATCCCATTCTGTGACTAAAGCAGCCTCTGTTTAAGACCATATAACCATTTGCTCTTATTATATTTGAAATTAGCCTGATAAAGACACTTTTGCTGGGCATAGCACTACTTGTCCCTGCCAGGGCATCCCATTCTGTGACTAAAGCAGCCTCTGTTTAAGACCATATAACCATTTGCTCTTATTATATTTGAAATTAGGCCTGATAAAGACACTTTTGCTGGGCATAGCACTACTTGTCCCTGCCAGGGCATCCCATTCTGTGACTAAAGCAGCCTCTGTTTAAGACCATATAACCATTTGCTCTTATTATATTTGAAATTAGGCCTGATAAAGACACTTTTGCTGGGCATAGCACTACTTGTCCCTGCCAGGGCATCCCATTCTGTGACTAAAGCAGCCTCTGTTTAAGACCATATAACCATTTGCTCTTATTATATTTGAAATTAGCCTGATAAAGACACTTTTGCTGGGCATAGTACTACTGGATCTTTTTTGGGGGCATCCCATTCTGTGACTAAAGCAGCCTCTGTTTAAGACCATATAACCATTTGCTCCTATTATATTTGAAATTAGCCTGATAAAGACACTTTTGCTGGGCATAGTACTACTGGATCTTTTTTGGGGGCATCCCATTCTGTGACTAAAGCAGCCTCTGTTTAAGACCATATAACCATTTGCTCTTATTATATTTGAAATTAGCCTGCTAAAGACACTTTTGCTGGGCATAGTACTACTGGATCTTTTTTGGGGGCATCCCATTCTGTGACTAAAGCAGCCTCTGTTTAAGACCATATAACCATTTGCTCTTATTATATTTGGAATTAGGCCTGATAAAGACACTTTTGCTGGGCATAGCACTACTTGTCCCTGCCAGGGCATCCCATTCTGTGACTAAAGCAGCCTCTGTTTAAGACCATATAACCATTTGCTCTTATTATATTTGAAATTAGCCTGATAAAGACACTTTTGCTGGGCATAGTACTACTGGATCTTTTTTGGGGGCATCCCATTCTGTGACTAAAGCAGCCTCTGTTTAAGACCATATAACCATTTGCTCTTATTATATTTGAAATTAGCCTGATAAAGACACTTTTGCTGGGCATAGTACTACTGGATCTTTTTTGGGGGCATCCCATTCTGTGACTACAGCAGCCTCTGTTTAAGACCATATAACCATTTGCTCTTATTATATTTGAAATTAGCCTGATAAAGACACTTTTGCTGGGTATAGCACTACTTGTCCCTGCCAGGGCATCCCATTCTGTGACTAAAGCAGCCTCTGTTTAAGACCATATAACCATTTGCTCTTATTATATTTGAAATTAGGCCTGATAAAGACACTTTTGCTGGGCATAGCACTACTTGTCCCTGCCAGGGCATCCCATTCTTTGACTAAAGCAGCCTCTGTTTAAGACCATATAACCATTTGCTCTTATTATATTTGAAATTAGGCCTGATAAAGACACTTTTGCTGGGCATAGCACTACTTGTCCCTGCCAGGGCATCCCATTCTGTGACTAAAGCAGCCTCTGTTTAAGACCATATAACCATTTGCTCTTATTATATTTGAAATTAGCCTGATAAAGACACTTTTGCTGGGCATAGTACTACTGGATCTTTTTTGGGGGCATCCCATTCTGTGACTAAAGCAGCCTCTGTTTAAGACCATATAACCATTTGCTCTTATTATATTTGAAATTAGCCTGATAAAGACACTTTTGCTGGGCATAGTACTACAGGATCTTTTTTGGGGGCATCCCATTCTGTGACTACAGCAGCCTCTGTTTAAGACCATATAACCATTTGCTCTTATTATATTTGAAATTAGGCCTGATAAAGACACTTTTGCTGGGCATAGCACTACTTGTCCCTGCCAGGGCATCCCATTCTGTGACTAAAGCAGCCTCTGTTTAAGACCATATAACCATTTGCTCTTATTATATTTGAAATTAGCCTGATAAAGACACTTTTGCTGGGCATAGTACTACTGGATCTTTTTTGGGGGCATCCCATTCTGTGACTAAAGCAGCCTCTGTTTAAGACCATATAACCATTTGCTCTTATTATATTTGAAATTAGCCTGATAAAGACACTTTTGCTGGGCATAGTTCTACTGGATCTTTTGGGGGGCATCCCATTCTGTGACTACAGCAGCCTCTGTTTAAGACCGTATAACCATTTGCTCTTATTATATATGAAATTAGCCTGATAAAGACACTTTTGCTGGGCATAGCACTACTTGTCCCTGCCAGGGCATCCCATTCTGTGACTAAAGCAGCCTCTGTTTAAGACCATATAACCATTTGCTCTTATTATATTTGAAATTAGCCTGTTAAAGACACTTTTGCTGGGCATAGCACTACTTGTCCCTGCCAGGGCATCCCATTCTGTGACTAAAGCAGCCTCTGTTTAAGACCATATAACCATTTGCTCTTATTATATTTGAAATTAGGCCTGATAAAGACACTTTTGCTGGGCATAGCACTACTTGTCCCTGCCAGGGCATCCCATTCTGTGACTAAAGCAGCCTCTGTTTAAGACCATATAACCATTTGCTCTTATTATATTTGAAATTAGGCCTGATAAAGACACTTTTGCTGGGCATAGCACTACTTGTCCCTGCCAGGGCATCCCATTCTGTGACTAAAGCAGCCTCTGTTTAAGACCATATAACCATTTGCTCTTATTATATTTGAAATTAGGCCTGATAAAGACACTTTTGCTGGGCATAGCACTACTTGTCCCTGCCAGGGCATCCCATTCTGTGACTAAAGCAGCCTCTGTTTAAGACCATATAACCATTTGCTCTTATTATATTTGAAATTAGCCTGATAAAGACACTTTTGCTGGGCATAGTACTACTGGATCTTTTTTTGGGGCATCCCATTCTGTGACTACAGCAGCCTCTGTTTAAGACCATATAACCATTTGCTCTTATTATATTTGAAATTAGGCCTGATAAAGACACTTTTGCTGGGCATAGCACTACTTGTCCCTGCCAGGGCATCCCATTCTGTGACTAAAGCAGCCTCTGTTTAAGACCATATAACCATTTGCTCTTATTATATTTGAAATTAGCCTGATAAAGACACTTTTGCTGGGCATAGTACTACTGGATCTTTTTTGGGGGCATCCCATTCTGTGACTACAGCAGCCTCTGTTTAAGACCATATAACCATTTGCTCTTATTATATTTGAAATTAGCCTGATAAAGACACTTTTGCTGGGCATAGCACTACTTGTCCCTGCCAGGGCATCCCATTCTGTGACTAAAGCAGCCTCTGTTTAAGACCATATAACCATTTGCTCTTATTATATTTGAAATTAGGCCTGATAAAACACTTTTGCTGGGCATAGCACTACTTGTCCCTGCCAGGGCATCCCATTCTTATTATAGCTCTTATTATGCCCCCAAAAAGATCCAGTAGTACTATGCCCAGCAAAAGTGTCTTTATCAGGCTAATTTCAAATATAATAAGAGCAAATGGTTATATGGTCTTAAACAGAGGCTGCTTTAGTCACAGAATGGGATGCCCCCAAAAAAGATCCAGTAGTACTATGCCCAGCAAAAGTGTCCTTATCAGGCTAATTTCAAATATAATAAGAGCAAATGGTTATATGGTCTTAAACAGAGGCTGCTTTAGTCACAGAATGGGATGCCCTGGCAGGGACAAGTAGTGCTATGCCCAGCAAAAGTGTCTTTATCAGGCCTAATTTCAAATATAATAAGAGCAAATGGTTATATGGTCTTAAACAGAGGCTGCTGTAGTCACAGAATGGGATGCCACCAAAAAAGATCCTGTAGTACTATGCCCAGCAAAAGTGTCTTTATCAGGCTAATTTCAAATATAATAAGAGCAAATGGTTATATGGTCTTAAACAGAGGCTGCTTTAGTCACAGAATGGGATGCCCTGGCAGGGACAAGTAGTGCTATGCCCAGCAAAAGTGTCTTTATCAGGCCTAATTTCAAATATAATAAGAGCAAATGGTTATATGGTCTTAAACAGAGGCTGCTTTAGTCACAGAATGGGATGCCCCCAAAAAAGATCCAGTAGTACTATGCCCAGCAAAAGTGTCTTTATCAGGCTAATTTCAAATATAATAAGAGCAAATGGTTATATGGTCTTAAACAGAGGCTGCTTTAGTCACAGAATGGGATGCCCTGGCATGGACAAGTAGTGCTATGCCCAGCAAAAGTGTCTTTATCAGGCCTAATTTCAAATATAATAAGAGCAAATGGTTATATGGTCTTAAACAGAGGCTGCTTTAGTCACAGAATGGGATGCCCTGGCAGGGACAAGTAGTGCTATGCCCAGCAAAAGTGTCTTTATCAGGCCTAATTTCAAATATAATAAGAGCTTTTGCTCTTTTGCTGGGCATAGCACTACTTGTCCCTGCCAGGGCATCCCATTCTGTGACTAAAGCAGCCTCTGTTTAAGACCATATAACCATTTGCTCTTATTATATTTGAAATTAGGCCTGATAAGACACTTTTGCTGGGCATAGCACTACTTGTCCCTGCCAGGGCATCCCATTCTGTGACTAAAGCAGCCTTAAGACCATATAACCATTTGCTCTTATTATATATGAAATTAGCCTGATAAAGACACTTTTGCTGGGCATAGCACTACTTGTCCCTGCCAGGGCATCCCATTCTGTGACTAAAGCAGCCTCTGTTTAAGACCATATAACCATTTGCTCTTATTATATTTGAAATTAGGCCTGATAAAGACACTTTTGCTGGGCATAGCACTACTTGTCCCTGCCAGGGCATCCCATTCTGTGACTAAAGCAGCCTCTGTTTAAGACCATATAACCATTTGCTCTTATTATATTTGAAATTAGGCCTGATAAAGACACTTTTGCTGGGCATAGCACTACTTGTCCCTGCCAGGGCATCCCATTCTGTGACTAAAGCAGCCTCTGTTTAAGACCATATAACCATTTGCTCTTATTATATTTGAAATTAGCCTGATAAAGACACTTTTGCTGGGCATAGTACTACTGGATCTTTTTTGGGGGCATCCCATTCTGTGACTACAGCAGCCTCTGTTTAAGACCATATAACCATTTGCTCTTATTATATTTGAAATTAGCCTGAAAAAGACACTTTTGCTGGGCATAGCACTACTTGTCCCTGCCAGGGCATCCCATTCTGTGACTAAAGCAGCCTCTGTTTAAGACCATATAACCATTTGCTCTTATTATATTTGAAATTAGGCCTGATAAAGACACTTTTGCTGGGCATAGCACTACTTGTCCCTGCCAGGGCATCCCATTCTGTGACTAAAGCAGCCTCTGTTTAAGACCATATAACCATTTGCTCTTATTATATTTGAAATTAGGCCTGATAAAGACACTTTTGCTGGGCATAGCACTACTTGTCCCTGCCAGGGCATCCCATTCTGTGACTAAAGCAGCCTCTGTTTAAGACCATATAACCATTTGCTCTTATTATATTTGAAATTAGCCTGATAAAGACACTTTTGCTGGGCATAGTACTACTGGATCTTTTTTGGGGGCATCCCATTCTGTGACTAAAGCAGCCTCTGTTTAAGACCATATAACCATTTGCTCTTATTATATTTGAAATTAGCCTGATAAAGACACTTTTCCTGGGCATAGTACTACTTGTCCCTGCCAGGGCATCCCATTCTGTGACTAAAGCAGCCTCTGTTTAAGACCATATAACCATTTGCTCTTATTATATTTGAAATTAGGCCTGATAAAGACACTTTTGCTGGGCATAGCACTACTTGTCCCTGCCAGGGCATCCCATTCTGTGACTAAAGCAGCCTCTGTTTAAGACCATATAACCATTTGCTCTTATTATATTTGAAATTAGGCCTGATAAAGACACTTTTGCTGGGCATAGCACTACTTGTCCCTGCCAGGGCATCCCATTCTGTGACTAAAGCAGCCTCTGTTTAAGACCATATAACCATTTGCTCTTATTATATTTGAAATTAGCCTGATAAAGACACTTTTGCTGGGCATAGTACTACTGGATCTTTTTTGGGGGCATCCCATTCTGTGACTAAAGCAGCCTCTGTTTAAGACCATATAACCATTTGCTCTTATTATATTTGAAATTAGCCTGATAAAGACACTTTTGCTGGGCATAGTACTACTGGATCTTTTTTGGGGGCATCCCATTCTGTGACTAAAGCAGCCTCTGTTTAAGACCATATAACCATTTGCTCTTATTATATTTGACATTAGCCTGATAAAGACACATTTGCTGGGCATAGTACTACTGGATCTTTTTTGGGGGCATCCCATTCTGTGACTAAAGCAGCCTCTGTTTAAGACCATATAACCATTTGCTCTTATTATATTTGAAATTAGGCCTGATAAAGACACTTTTGGTGGGCATAGCACTACTTGTCCCTGCCAGGGCATCCCATTCTGTGACTAAAGCAGCCTCTGTTTAAGACCATATAACCATTTGCTCTTATTATATTTGAAATTAGGCCTGATAAAGACACTTTTGCTGGGCATAGCACTACTTGTCCCTGCCAGGGCATCCCATTCTGTGACTAAAGCAGCCTCTGTTTAAGACCATATAACCATTTGCTCTTATTATATTTGAAATTAGCCTGATAAAGACACTTTTGCTGGGCATAGTACTACTGGATCTTTTTTGGGGGCATCCCATTCTGTGACTAAAGCAGCCTCTGTTTAAGACCATATAACCATTTGCTCTTATTATATTTGAAATTAGCCTGATAAAGACACTTTTGCTGGGCATAGTACTACTGGATCTTTTTTGGGGGCATCCCATTCTGTGACTAAAGCAGCCTCTGTTTAAGACCATATAACCATTTGCTCTTATTATATTTGAAATTAGCCTGATAAAGACACTTTTGCTGGGCATAGCACTACTTGTCCCTGCCAGGGCATCCCATTCTGTGACTAAAGCAGCCTCTGTTTAAGACCATATAACCATTTGCTCTTATTATATTTGAAATTAGGCCTGATAAAGACACTTTTGCTGGGCATAGCACTACTTGTCCCTGCCAGGGCATCCCATTCTGTGACTAAAGCAGCCTCTGTTTAAGACCATATAACCATTTGCTCTTATTATATTTGAAATTAGGCCTGATAAAGACACTTTTGCTGGGCATAGCACTACTTGTCCCTGCCAGGGCATCCCATTCTGTGACTAAAGCAGCCTCTGTTTAAGACCATATAACCATTTGCTCTTATTATATTTCAAATTAGGCCTGATAAAGACACTTTTGCTGGGCATAGCACTACTTGTCCCTGCCAGGGCATCCCATTCTGTGACTAAAGCAGCCTCTGTTTAAGACCATATAACCATTTGCTCTTATTATATTTCAAATTAGCCTGATAAAGACACTTTTGCTGGGCATAGTACTACTGGATCTTTTTTGGGGGCATCCTATTCTGTGACTACAGCAGCCTCTGTTTAAGACCATATAACCATTTGCTCTTATTATATTTGAAATTAGCCTGATAAAGACACTTTTGCTGGGCATAGCACTACTTGTCCCTGCCAGGGCATCCCATTCTGTGACTAAAGCAGTCTCTGTTTAAGACCATATAACCATTTGCTCTTATTATATTTGAAATTAGGCCTGATAAAGACACTTTTGCTGGGCATAGCACTACTTGTCCCTGCCAGGGCATCCCATTCTGTGACTAAAGCAGCCTCTGTTTAAGACCATATAACCATTTGCTCTTATTATATTTAAAATTAGCCTGATAAAGACACTTTTGCTGGGCATAGTACTACTGGATCTTTTTTGGGGGCATCCCATTCTGTGACTACAGCAGCCTCTGTTTAAGACCATATAACCATTTGCTCTTATTATATTTGAAATTAGCCTGAAAAAGACACTTTTGCTGGGCATAGCACTACTTGTCCCTGCCAGGGCATCCCATTCTGTGACTAAAGCAGCCTCTGTTTAAGACCATATAACCATTTGCTCTTATTATATTTGAAATTAGGCCTGATAAAGACACTTTTGCTGGGCATAGCACTACTTGTCCCTGCCAGGGCATCCCATTCTGTGACTAAAGCAGCCTCTGTTTAAGACCATATAACCATTTGCTCTTATTATATTTGAAATTAGGCCTGATAAAGACACTTTTGCTGGGCATAGCACTACTTGTCCCTGCCAGGGCATCCCATTCTGTGACTAAAGCAGCCTCTGTTTAAGACCATATAACCATTTGCTCTTATTATATTTGAAATTAGCCTGATAAAGACACTTTTGCTGGGCATAGTACTACTGGATCTTTTTTGGGGGCATCCCATTCTGTGACTAAAGCAGCCTCTGTTTAAGACCATATAACCATTTGCTCTTATTATATTTGAAATTAGCCTGATAAAGACACTTTTCCTGGGCATAGTACTACTTGTCCCTGCCAGGGCATCCCATTCTGTGACTAAAGCAGCCTCTGTTTAAGACCATATAACCATTTGCTCTTATTATATTTGAAATTAGGCCTGATAAAGACACTTTTGCTGGGCATAGCACTACTTGTCCCTGCCAGGGCATCCCATTCTGTGACTAAAGCAGCCTCTGTTTAAGACCATATAACCATTTGCTCTTATTATATTTGAAATTAGGCCTGATAAAGACACTTTTGCTGGGCATAGCACTACTTGTCCCTGCCAGGGCATCCCATTCTGTGACTAAAGCAGCCTCTGTTTAAGACCATATAACCATTTGCTCTTATTATATTTGAAATTAGCCTGATAAAGACACTTTTGCTGGGCATAGTACTACTGGATCTTTTTTGGGGGCATCCCATTCTGTGACTAAAGCAGCCTCTGTTTAAGACCATATAACCATTTGCTCTTATTATATTTGAAATTAGCCTGATAAAGACACTTTTGCTGGGCATAGTACTACTGGATCTTTTTTGGGGGCATCCCATTCTGTGACTAAAGCAGCCTCTGTTTAAGACCATATAACCATTTGCTCTTATTATATTTGACATTAGCCTGATAAAGACACATTTGCTGGGCATAGTACTACTGGATCTTTTTTGGGGGCATCCCATTCTGTGACTAAAGCAGCCTCTGTTTAAGACCATATAACCATTTGCTCTTATTATATTTGAAATTAGGCCTGATAAAGACACTTTTGGTGGGCATAGCACTACTTGTCCCTGCCAGGGCATCCCATTCTGTGACTAAAGCAGCCTCTGTTTAAGACCATATAACCATTTGCTCTTATTATATTTGAAATTAGGCCTGATAAAGACACTTTTGCTGGGCATAGCACTACTTGTCCCTGCCAGGGCATCCCATTCTGTGACTAAAGCAGCCTCTGTTTAAGACCATATAACCATTTGCTCTTATTATATTTGAAATTAGCCTGATAAAGACACTTTTGCTGGGCATAGTACTACTGGATCTTTTTTGGGGGCATCCCATTCTGTGACTAAAGCAGCCTCTGTTTAAGACCATATAACCATTTGCTCTTATTATATTTGAAATTAGCCTGATAAAGACACTTTTGCTGGGCATAGTACTACTGGATCTTTTTTGGGGGCATCCCATTCTGTGACTAAAGCAGCCTCTGTTTAAGACCATATAACCATTTGCTCTTATTATATTTGAAATTAGCCTGATAAAGACACTTTTGCTGGGCATAGCACTACTTGTCCCTGCCAGGGCATCCCATTCTGTGACTAAAGCAGCCTCTGTTTAAGACCATATAACCATTTGCTCTTATTATATTTGAAATTAGGCCTGATAAAGACACTTTTGCTGGGCATAGCACTACTTGTCCCTGCCAGGGCATCCCATTCTGTGACTAAAGCAGCCTCTGTTTAAGACCATATAACCATTTGCTCTTATTATATTTGAAATTAGGCCTGATAAAGACACTTTTGCTGGGCATAGCACTACTTGTCCCTGCCAGGGCATCCCATTCTGTGACTAAAGCAGCCTCTGTTTAAGACCATATAACCATTTGCTCTTATTATATTTGAAATTAGGCCTGATAAAGACACTTTTGCTGGGCATAGCACTACTTGTCCCTGCCAGGGCATCCCATTCTGTGACTAAAGCAGCCTCTGTTTAAGACCATATAACCATTTGCTCTTATTATATTTCAAATTAGCCTGATAAAGACACTTTTGCTGGGCATAGTACTACTGGATCTTTTTTGGGGGCATCCTATTCTGTGACTACAGCAGCCTCTGTTTAAGACCATATAACCATTTGCTCTTATTATATTTGAAATTAGCCTGATAAAGACACTTTTGCTGGGCATAGCACTACTTGTCCCTGCCAGGGCATCCCATTCTGTGACTAAAGCAGTCTCTGTTTAAGACCATATAACCATTTGCTCTTATTATATTTGAAATTAGGCCTGATAAAGACACTTTTGCTGGGCATAGCACTACTTGTCCCTGCCAGGGCATCCCATTCTGTGACTAAAGCAGCCTCTGTTTAAGACCATATAACCATTTGCTCTTATTATATTTGAAATTAGGCCTGATAAAGACACTTTTGCTGGGCATAGCACTACTTGTCCCTGCCAGGGCATCCCATTCTGTGACTAAAGCAGCCTCTGTTTAAGACCATATAACCATTTGCTCTTATTATATTTGAAATTAGCCTGATAAAGACACTTTTGCTGGGCATAGTACTACTGGATCTTTTTTGGGGGCATCCCATTCTGTGACTACAGCAGCCTCTGTTTAAGACCATATAACCATTTGCTCTTATTATATTTGAAATTAGCCTGATAAAGACACTTTTGCTGGGCATAGCACTACTTGTCCCTGCCAGGGCATCCCATTCTGTGACTAAAGCAGCCTCTGTTTAAGACCATATAACCATTTGCTCTTATTATATTTGAAATTAGGCCTGATAAAGACACTTTTGCTGGGCATAGCACTACTTGTCCCTGCCAGGGCATCCCATTCTGTGACTACAGCAGCCTCTGTTTAAGACCATATAACCATTTGCTCTTATTATATTTGAAATTAGGCCTGATAAAGACACTTTTGCTGGGCATAGCACTACTTGTCCCTGCCAGGGCATCCCATTCTGTGACTAAAGCAGCCTCTGTTTAAGACCATATAACCATTTGCTCTTAATATATTTGAAATTAGCCTGATAAAGACACTTTTGCTGGGCATAGTACTACTGGATCTTTTTTGGGGGCATCCCATTCTGTGACTAAAGCAGCCTCTGTTTAAGACCATATAACCATTTGCTCTTATTATATTTGAAATTAGCCTGATAAAGACACTTTTGCTGGGCATAGTACTACTGGATCTTTTTTGGGGGCATCCCATTCTGTGACTAAAGCAGCCTCTGTTTAAGACCATATAACCATTTGCTCTTATTATATTTGAAATTAGCCTGATAAAGACACTTTTGCTGGGCATAGTACTACTGGATCTTTTTTGGGGGCATCCCATTCTGTGACTAAAGCAGCCTCTGTTTAAGACCATATAACCATTTGCTCTTATTATATTTGAAATTAGGCCTGATAAAGACACTTTTGGTGGGCATAGCACTACTTGTCCCTGCCAGGGCATCCCATTCTGTGACTAAAGCAGCCTCTGTTTAAGACCATATAACCATTTGCTCTTATTATATTTGAAATTAGGCCTGATAAAGACACTTTTGCTGGGCATAGCACTACTTGTCCCTGCCAGGGCATCCCATTCTGTGACTAAAGCAGCCTCTGTTTAAGACCATATAACCATTTGCTCTTATTATATTTGAAATTAGGCCTGATAAAGACACTTTTGCTGGGCATAGCACTACTTGTCCCTGCCAGGGCATCCCATTCTGTGACTAAAGCAGCCTCTGTTTAAGACCATATAACCATTTGCTCTTATTATATTTGAAATTAGGCCTGATAAAGACACTTTTGCTGGGCATAGCACTACTTGTCCCTGCCAGGGCATCCCATTCTGTGACTAAAGCAGCCTCTGTTTAAGACCATATAACCATTTGCTCTTATTATATTTGAAATTAGGCCTGATAAAGACACTTTTGCTGGGCATAGCACTACTTGTCCCTGCCAGGGCATCCCATTCTGTGACAAAAGCAGCCTCTGTTTAAGACCATATAACCATTTGCTCTTATTATATTTGAAATTAGGCCTGATAAAGACACTTTTGCTGGGCATAGCACTACTTGTCCCTGCCAGGGCATCCCATTCTGTGACTAAAGCAGCCTCTGTTTAAGACCATATAACCATTTGCTCTTATTATATTTGAAATTAGCCTGATAAAGACACTTTTGCTGGGCATAGTACTACTGGATCTTTTTGGGGGCATCCCATTCTGTGACTACAGCAGCCTCTGTTTAAGACCATATAGCCATTTGCTCTTATTATATATGAAATTAGCCTGATAAAGACACTTTTGCTGGGCATAGCACTACTTGTCCTTGCCAGGGCATCCCATTCTGTGACTAAAGCAGCCTCTGTTTAAGACCATATAACCATTTGCTCTTATTATATTTGAAATTAGGCCTGATAAAGACACTTTTGCTGGGCATAGCACTACTTGTCCCTGCCAGGGCATCCCATTCTGTGACTAAAGCAGCCTCTGTTTAAGACCATATAACCATTTGCTCTTATTATATTTGAAATTAGGCCTGATAAAGACACTTTTGCTGGGCATAGCACTACTTGTCCCTGCCAGGGCATCCCATTCTGTGACTAAAGCAGCCTCTGTTTAAGACCATATAACCATTTGCTCTTATTATATTTGAAATTAGCCTGATAAAGACACTTTTGCTGGGCATAGTACTACTGGATCTTTTTTGGGGGCATCCCATTCTGTGACTACAGCAGCCTCTGTTTAAGACCATATAACCATTTGCTCTTATTATATTTGAAATTAGCCTGATAAAGACACTTTTGCTGGGCATAGCACTACTTGTCCCTGCCAGGGCATCCCATTCTGTGACTAAAGCAGCCTCTGTTTAAGACCATATAACCATTTGCTCTTATTATATTTGAAATTAGGCCTGATAAAGACACTTTTGCTGGGCATAGCACTACTTGTCCCTGCCAGGGCATCCCATTCTGTGACTAAAGCAGCCTCTGTTTAAGACCATATAACCATTTGCTCTTATTATATTTGAAATTAGGCCTGATAAAGACACTTTTGCTGGGCATAGCACTACTTGTCCCTGCCAGGGCATCCCATTCTGTGACTAAAGCAGCCTCTGTTTAAGACCATATAACCATTTGCTCTTATTATATTTGAAATTAGCCTGATAAAGACACTTTTGCTGGGCATAGTACTACTGTATCTTTTTTGGGGGCATCCCATTCTGTGACTAAAGCAGCCTCTGTTTAAGACCATATAACCATTTGCTCTTATTATATTTGAAATTAGCCTGATAAAGACACTTTTGCTGGGCATAGTACTACTGGATCTTTTTTGGGGGCATCCCATTCTGTGACTAAAGCAGCCTCTGTTTAAGACCATATAACCATTTGCTCTTATTATATTTGAAATTAGCCTGATAAAGACACTTTTGCTGGGCATAGTACTACCGGATCTTTTTTGGGGGCATCCCATTCTGTGACTAAAGCAGCCTCTGTTTAAGACCATATAACCATTTGCTCTTATTATATTTGGAATTAGGCCTGATAAAGACACTTTTGCTGGGCATAGCACTACTTGTCCCTGCCAGGGCATCCCATTCTGTGACTAAAGCAGCCTCTGTTTAAGACCATATAACCATTTGCTCTTATTATATTTGAAATTAGCCTGATAAAGACACTTTTGCTGGGCATAGTACTACTGGATCTTTTTTGGGGGCATCCCATTCTGTGACTACAGCAGCCTCTGTTTAAGACCATATAACCATTTGCTCTTATTATATTTGAAATTAGCCTGATAAAGACACTTTTGCTGGGCATAGTACTACTGGATCTTTTTTGGGGGCATCCCATTCTGTGACTACAGCAGCCTCTGTTTAAGACCATATAACCATTTGCTCTTATTATATTTGAAATTAGCCTGATAAAGACACTTTTGCTGGGCATAGCACTACTTGTCCCTGCCAGGGCATCCCATTCTGTGACTAAAGCAGCCTCTGTTTAAGACCATATAACCATTTGCTCTTATTATATTTGAAATTAGGCCTGATAAAGACACTTTTGCTGGGCATAGCACTACTTGTCCCTGCCAGGGCATCCCATTCTTTGACTAAAGCAGCCTCTGTTTAAGACCATATAACCATTTGCTCTTATTATATTTGAAATTAGGCCTGATAAAGACACTTTTGCTGGGCATAGCACTACTTGTCCCTGCCAGGGCATCCCATTCTGTGACTAAAGCAGCCTCTGTTTAAGACCATATAACCATTTGCTCTTATTATATTTGAAATTAGCCTGATAAAGACACTTTTGCTGGGCATAGTACTACTGGATCTTTTTTGGGGGCATCCCATTCTGTGACTAAAGCAGCCTCCGTTTAAGACCATATAACCATTTGCTCTTATTATATTTGAAATTAGCCTGATAAAGACACTTTTGCTGGGCATAGTACTACAGGATCTTTTTTGGGGGCATCCCATTCTGTGACTACAGCAGCCTCTGTTTAAGACCATATAACCATTTGCTCTTATTATATTTGAAATTAGGCCTGATAAAGACACTTTTGCTGGGCATAGCACTACTTGTCCCTGCCAGGGCATCCCATTCTGTGACTAAAGCAGCCTCTGTTTAAGACCATATAACCATTTGCTCTTATTATATTTGAAATTAGCCTGATAAAGACACTTTTGCTGGGCATAGTACTACTGGATCTTTTTTGGGGGCATCCCATTCTGTGACTAAAGCAGCCTCTGTTTAAGACCATATAACCATTTGCTCTTATTATATTTGAAATTAGCCTGATAAAGACACTTTTGCTGGGCATAGTACTACTGGATCTTTTGGGGGGCATCCCATTCTGTGACTACAGCAGCCTCTGTTTAAGACCGTATAACCATTTGCTCTTATTATATATGAAATTAGCCTGATAAAGACACTTTTGCTGGGCATAGCACTACTTGTCCCTGCCAGGGCATCCCATTCTGTGACTAAAGCAGCCTCTGTTTAAGACCATATAACCATTTGCTCTTATTATATTTGAAATTAGCCTGTTAAAGACACTTTTGCTGGGCATAGCACTACTTGTCCCTGCCAGGGCATCCCATTCTGTGACTAAAGCAGCCTCTGTTTAAGACCATATAACCATTTGCTCTTATTATATTTGAAATTA
Source organism: Gastrophryne carolinensis (assembly GCA_027917425.1). Classification (NCBI taxonomy): domain Eukaryota; kingdom Metazoa; phylum Chordata; class Amphibia; order Anura; family Microhylidae; genus Gastrophryne; species Gastrophryne carolinensis. Next base: position 170,372,902 of record CM051236.1, read on the forward strand.
GGCCTGATAAAGACACTTTTGCTGGGCATAGCACTACTTGTCCCTGCCAGGGCATCCCATTCTGTGACTAAAGCAGCCTCTGTTTAAGACCATATAACCATTTGCTCTTATTATATTTGAAATTAGGCCTGATAAAGACACTTTTGCTGGGCATAGCACTACTTGTCCCTGCCAGGGCATCCCATTCTGTGACTAAAGCAGCCTCTGTTTAAGACCATATAACCATTTGCTCTTATTATATTTGAAATTAGGCCTGATAAAGACACTTTTGCTGGGCATAGCACTACTTGTCCCTGCCAGGGCATCCCATTCTGTGACTAAAGCAGCCTCTGTTTAAGACCATATAACCATTTGCTCTTATTATATTTGAAATTAGCCTGATAAAGACACTTTTGCTGGGCATAGTACTACTGGATCTTTTTTGGGGGCATCCCATTCTGTGACTACAGCAGCCTCTGTTTAAGACCATATAACCATTTGCTCTTATTATATTTGAAATTAGGCCTGATAAAGACACTTTTGCTGGGCATAGCACTACTTGTCCCTGCCAGGGCATCCCATTCTGTGACTAAAGCAGCCTCTGTTTAAGACCATATAACCATTTGCTCTTATTATATTTGAAATTAGCCTGATAAAGACACTTTTGCTGGGCATAGTACTACTGGATCTTTTTTGGGGGCATCCCATTCTGTGACTACAGCAGCCTCTGTTTAAGACCATATAACCATTTGCTCTTATTATATTTGAAATTAGCCTGATAAAGACACTTTTGCTGGACATAGCACTACTTGTCCCTGCCAGGGCATCCCATTCTGTGACTAAAGCAGCCTCTGTTTAAGACCATATAACCATTTGCTCTTATTATATTTGAAATTAGGCCTGATAAAACACTTTTGCTGGGCATAGCACTACTTGTCCCTGCCAGGGCATCCCATTCTTATTATAGCTCTTATTATGCCCCCAAAAAGATCCAGTAGTACTATGCCCAGCAAAAGTGTCTTTATCAGGCTAATTTCAAATATAATAAGAGCAAATGGTTATATGGTCTTAAACAGAGGCTGCTTTAGTCACAGAATGGGATGCCCCCAAAAAAGATCCAGTAGTACTATGCCCAGCAAAAGTGTCTTTATCAGGCTAATTTCAAATATAATAAGAGCAAATGGTTATATGGTCTTAAACAGAGGCTGCTTTAGTCACAGAATGGGATGCCCTGGCAGGGACAAGTAGTGCTATGCCCAGCAAAAGTGTCTTTATCAGGCCTAATTTCAAATATAATAAGAGCAAATGGTTATATGGTCTTAAACAGAGGCTGCTGTAGTCACAGAATGGGATGCCCCCAAAAAAGATCCTGTAGTACTATGCCCAGCAAAAGTGTCTTTATCAGGCTAATTTCAAATATAATAAGAGCAAATGGTTATATTGTCTTAAACAGAGGCTGCTTTAGTCACAGAATGGGATGCCCTGGCAGGGACAAGTAGTGCTATGCCCAGCAAAAGTGTCTTTATCAGGCCTAATTTCAAATATAATAAGAGCAAATGGTTATATGGTCTTAAACAGAGGCTGCTTTAGTCACAGAATGGGATGCCCCCAAAAAAGATCCAGTAGTACTATGCCCAGCAAAACTGTCTTTATCAGGCTAATTTCAAATATAATAAGAGCAAATGGTTATATGGTCTTAAACAGAGGCTGCTTTAGTCACAGAATGGGATGCCCTGGCAGGGACAAGTAGTGCTATGCCCAGCAAAAGTGTCTTTATCAGGCCTAATTTCAAATATAATAAGAGCAAATGGTTATATGGTCTTAAACAGAGGCTGCTTTAGTCACAGAATGGGATGCCCTGGCAGGGACAAGTAGTGCTATGCCCAGCAAAAGTGTCTTTATCAGGCCTAATTTCAAATATAATAAGAGCTTTTGCTCTTTTGCTGGGCATAGCACTACTTGTCCCTGCCAGGGCATCCCATTCTGTGACTAAAGCAGCCTCTGTTTAAGACCATATAACCATTTGCTCTTATTATATTTGAAATTAGGCCTGATAAGACACTTTTGCTGGGCATAGCACTACTTGTCCCTGCCAGGGCATCCCATTCTGTGACTAAAGCAGCCTTAAGACCATATAACCATTTGCTCTTATTATATATGAAATTAGCCTGATAAAGACACTTTTGCTGGGCATAGCACTACTTGTCCCTGCCAGGGCATCCCATTCTGTGACTAAAGCAGCCTCTGTTTAAGACCATATAACCATTTGCTCTTATTATATTTGAAATTAGGCCTGATAAAGACACTTTTGCTGGGCATAGCACTACTTGTCCCTGCCAGGGCATCCCATTCTGTGACTAAAGCAGCCTCTGTTTAAGACCATATAACCATTTGCTCTTATTATATTTGAAATTAGGCCTGATAAAGACACTTTTGCTGGGCATAGCACTACTTGTCCCTGCCAGGGCATCCCATTCTGTGACTAAAGCAGCCTCTGTTTAAGACCATATAACCATTTGCTCTTATTATATTTGAAATTAGCCTGATAAAGACACTTTTGCTGGGCATAGTACTACTGGATCTTTTTTGGGGGCATCCCATTCTGTGACTACAGCAGCCTCTGTTTAAGACCATATAACCATTTGCTCTTATTATATTTGAAATTAGCCTGATAAAGACACTTTTGCTGGGCATAGCACTACTTGTCCCTGCCAGGGCATCCCATTCTGTGACTAAAGCAGCCTCTGTTTAAGACCATATAACCATTTGCTCTTATTATATTTGAAATTAGGCCTGATAAAGTCACTTTTGCTGGGCATAGCACTACTTGTCCCTGCCAGGGCATCCCATTCTGTGACTAAAGCAGCCTCTGTTTAAGACCATATAACCATTTGCTCTTATTATATTTGAAATTAGCCTGATAAAGACACTTTTGCTGGGCATAGTACTACTGGATCTTTTTTGGGGGCATCCCATTCTGTGACTAAAGCAGCCTCTGTTTAAGACCATATAACCATTTGCTCTTATTATATTTGAAATTAGCCTGATAAAGACACTTTTGCTGGGCATAGTACTACTGGATCTTTTTTGGGGGCATCCCATTCTGTGACTAAAGCAGCCTCTGTTTAAGACCATATAACCATTTGCTCTTATTATATTTGAAATTAGGCCTGATAAAGACACTTTTGCTGGGCATAGCACTACTTGTCCCTGCCAGGGCATCCCATTCTGTGACTAAAGCAGCCTCTGTTTAAGACCATATAACCATTTGCTCTTATTATATTTGAAATTAGGCCTGATAAAGACACTTTTGCTGGGCATAGCACTACTTGTCCCTGCCAGGGCATCCCATTCTGTGACTAAAGCAGCCTCTGTTTAAGACCATATAACCATTTGCTCTTATTATATTTGAAATTAGGCCTGATAAAGACACTTTTGCTGGGCATAGCACTACTTGTCCCTGCCAGGGCATCCCATTCTGTGACTAAAGCAGCCTCTGTTTAAGACCATATAACCATTTGCTCTTATTATATTTGAAATTAGGCCTGATAAAGACACTTTTGCTGGGCATAGCACTACTTGTCCCTGCCAGGGCATCCCATTCTGTGACTAAAGCAGCCTCTGTTTAAGACCATATAACCATTTGCTCTTATTATATTTGAAATTAGCCTGATAAAGACACTTTTGCTGGGCATAGTACTACTGGATCTTTTTGGGGGCATCCCATTCTGTGACTACAGCAGCCTCTGTTTAAGACCATATAGCCATTTGCTCTTATTATATATGAAATTAGCCTGATAAAGACACTTTTGCTGGGCATAGCACTACTTGTCCCTGCCAGGGCATCCCATTCTGTGACTAAAGCAGCCTCTGTTTAAGACCATATAACCATTTGCTCTTATTATATTTGAAATTAGGCCTGATAAAGACACTTTTGCTGGGCATAGCACTACTTGTCCCTGCCAGGGCATCCCATTCTGTGACTAAAGCAGCCTCTGTTTAAGACCATATAACCATTTGCTCTTATTATACTTGAAATTAGGCCTGATAAAGACACTTTTGCTGGGCATAGCACTACTTGTCCCTGCCAGGGCATCCCATTCTGTGACTAAAGCAGCCTCTGTTTAAGACCATATAACCATTTGCTCTTATTATATTTGAAATTAGCCTGATAAAGACACTTTTGCTGGGCATAGTACTACTGGATCTTTTTTGGGGGCATCCCATTCTGTGACTACAGCAGCCTCTGTTTAAGACCATATAACCATTTGCTCTTATTATATTTGAAATTAGCCTGATAAAGACACTTTTGCTGGGCATAGCACTACTTGTCCGTGCCAGGGCATCCCATTCTGTGACTAAAGCAGCCTCTGTTTAAGACCATATAACCATTTGCTCTTATTATATTTGAAATTAGGCCTGATAAAGACACTTTTGCTGGGCATAGCACTACTTGTCCCTGCCAGGGCATCCCATTCTGTGACTAAAGCAGCCTCTGTTTAAGACCATATAACCATTTGCTCTTATTATATTTGAAATTAGGCCTGATAAAGACACTTTTGCTGGGCATAGCACTACTTGTCCCTGCCAGGGCATCCCATTCTGTGACTAAAGCAGCCTCTGTTTAAGACCATATAACCATTTGCTCTTATTATATTTGAAATTAGCCTGATAAAGACACTTTTGCTGGGCATAGTACTACTGGATCTTTTTTGGGGGCATCCCATTCTGTGACTAAAGCAGCCTCTGTTTAAGACCATATAACCATTTGCTCTTATTATATTTGAAATTAGCCTGATAAAGACACTTTTGCTGGGCATAGTACTACTGGATCTTTTTTGGGGGCATCCCATTCTGTGACTAAAGCAGCCTCTGTTTAAGACCATATAACCATTTGCTCTTATTATATTTGAAATTAGCCTGATAAAGACACTTTTGCTGGGCATAGTACTACTGGATCTTTTTTGGGGGCATCCCATTCTGTGACTAAAGCAGCCTCTGTTTAAGACCATATAACCATTTGCTCTTATTATATTTGGAATTAGGCCTGATAAAGACACTTTTGCTGGGCATAGCACTACTTGTCCCTGCCAGGGCATCCCATTCTGTGACTAAAGCAGCCTCTGTTTAAGACCATATAACCATTTGCTCTTATTATATTTGAAATTAGCCTGATAAAGACACTTTTGCTGGGCATAGTACTACTGGATCTTTTTCGGGGGCATCCCATTCTGTGACTAAAGCAGCCTCTGTTTAAGACCATATAACCATTTGCTCTTATTATATTTGAAATTAGCCTGATAAAGACACTTTTGCTGGGCATAGTACTACTGGATCTTTTTTGGGGGCATCCCATTCTGTGACTACAGCAGCCTCTGTTTAAGACCATATAACCATTTGCTCTTATTATATTTGAAATTAGCCTGATAAAGACACTTTTGCTGGGCATAGCACTACTTGTCCCTGCCAGGGCATCCCATTCTGTGACTAAAGCAGCCTCTGTTTAAGACCATATAACCATTTGCTCTTATTATATTTGAAATTAGGCCTGATAAAGACACTTTTGCTGGGCATAGCACTACTTGTCCCTGCCAGGGCATCCCATTCTTTGACTAAAGCAGCCTCTGTTTAAGACCATATAACCATTTGCTCTTATTATATTTGAAATTAGGCCTGATAAAGACACTTTTGCTGGGCATAGCACTACCTGTCCCTGCCAGGGCATCCCATTCTGTGACTAAAGCAGCCTCTGTTTAAGACCATATAACCATTTGCTCTTATTATATTTGAAATTAGCCTGATAAAGACACTTTTGCTGGGCATAGTACTACTGGATCTTTTTTGGGGGCATCCCATTCTGTGACTAAAGCAGCCTCTGTTTAAGACCATATAACCATTTGCTCTTATTATATTTGAAATTAGCCTGATAAAGACACTTTTGCTGGGCATAGTACTACAGGATCTTTTTTGGGGGCATCCCATTCTGTGACTACAGCAGCCTCTGTTTAAGACCATATAACCATTTGCTCTTATTATATTTGAAATTAGGCCTAATAAAGACACTTTTGCTGGGCATAGCACTACTTGTCCCTGCCAGGGCATCCCATTCTGTGACTAAAGCAGCCTCTGTTTAAGACCATATAACCATTTGCTCTTATTATATTTGAAATTAGCCTGATAAAGACACTTTTGCTGGGCATAGTACTACTGGATCTTTTTTGGGGGCATCCCATTCTGTGACTAAAGCAGCCTCTGTTTAAGACCATATAACCATTTGCTCTTATTATATTTGAAATTAGCCTGATAAAGACACTTTTGCTGGGCATAGTACTACTGGATCTTTTGGGGGGCATCCCATTCTGTGACTACAGCAGCCTCTGTTTAAGACCGTATAACCATTTGCTCTTATTATATATGAAATTAGCCTGATAAAGACACTTTTGCTGGGCATAGCACTACTTGTCCCTGCCAGGGCATCCCATTCTGTGACTAAAGCAGCCTCTGTTTAAGACCATATAACCATTTGCTCTTATTATATTTGAAATTAGCCTGTTAAAGACACTTTTGCTGGGCATAGCACTACTTGTCCCTGCCAGGGCATCCCATTCTGTGACTAAAGCAGCCTCTGTTTAAGACCATATAACCATTTGCTCTTATTATATTTGAAATTAGGCCTGATAAAGACACTTTTGCTGGGCATAGCACTACTTGTCCCTGCCAGGGCATCCCATTCTGTGACTAAAGCAGCCTCTGTTTAAGACCATATAACCATTTGCTCTTATTATATTTGAAATTAGGCCTGATAAAGACACTTTTGCTGGGCATAGCACCACTTGTCCCTGCCAGGGCATCCCATTCTGTGACTAAAGCAGCCTCTGTTTAAGACCATATAACCATTTGCTCTTATTATATTTGAAATTAGGCCTGATAAAGACACTTTTGCTGGGCATAGCACTACTTGTCCCTGCCAGGGCATCCCATTCTGTGACTAAAGCAGCCTCTGTTTAAGACCATATAACCATTTGCTCTTATTATATTTGAAATTAGCCTGATAAAGACACTTTTGCTGGGCATAGTACTACTGGATCTTTTTTGGGGGCATCCCATTCTGTGACTACAGCAGCCTCTGTTTAAGACCATATAACCATTTGCTCTTATTATATTTGAAATTAGGCCTGATAAAGACACTTTTGCTGGGCATAGCACTACTTGTCCCTGCCAGGGCATCCCATTCTGTGACTAAAGCAGCCTCTGTTTAAGACCATATAACCATTTGCTCTTATTATATTTGAAATTAGCCTGATAAAGACACTTTTGCTGGGCATAGTACTACTGGATCTTTTTTGGGGGCATCCCATTCTGTGACTACAGCAGCCTCTGTTTAAGACCATATAACCATTTGCTCTTATTATATTTGAAATTAGCCTGATAAAGACACTTTTGCTGGGCATAGCACTACTTGTCCCTGCCAGGGCATCCCATTCTGTGACTAAAGCAGCCTCTGTTTAAGACCATATAACCATTTGCTCTTATTATATTTGAAATTAGGCCTGATAAAGACACTTTTGCTGGGCATAGCACTACTTGTCCCTGCCAGGGCATCCCATTCTGTGACTAAAGCAGCCTCTGTTTAAGACCATATAACCATTTGCTCTTATTATACTTGAAATTAGGCCTGATAAAGACACTTTTGCTGGGCATAGCACTACTTGTCCCTGCCAGGGCATCCCATTCTGTGACTAAAGCAGCCTCTGTTTAAGACCATATAACCATTTGCTCTTATTATATTTGAAATTAGCCTGATAAAGACACTTTTGCTGGGCATAGTACTACTGGATCTTTTTTGGGGGCATCCCATTCTGTGACTACAGCAGCCTCTGTTTAAGACCATATAACCATTTGCTCTTATTATATTTGAAATTAGCCTGATAAAGACACTTTTGCTGGGCATAGCACTACTTGTCCGTGCCAGGGCATCCCATTCTGTGACTAAAGCAGCCTCTGTTTAAGACCATATAACCATTTGCTCTTATTATATTTGAAATTAGGCCTGATAAAGACACTTTTGCTGGGCATAGCACTACTGGTCCCTGCCAGGGCATCCCATTCTGTGACTAAAGCAGCCTCTGTTTAAGACCATATAACCATTTGCTCTTATTATATTTGAAATTAGGCCTGATAAAGACACTTTTGCTGGGCATAGCACTACTTGTCCCTGCCAGGGCATCCCATTCTGTGACTAAAGCAGCCTCTGTTTAAGACCATATAACCATTTGCTCTTATTATATTTGAAATTAGCCTGATAAAGACACTTTTGCTGGGCATAGTACTACTGGATCTTTTTTGGGGGCATCCCATTCTGTGACTAAAGCAGCCTCTGTTTAAGACCATATAACCATTTGCTCTTATTATATTTGAAATTAGCCTGATAAAGACACTTTTGCTGGGCATAGTACTACTGGATCTTTTTTGGGGGCATCCCATTCTGTGACTAAAGCAGCCTCTGTTTAAGACCATATAACCATTTGCTCTTATTATATTTGAAATTAGCCTGATAAAGACACTTTTGCTGGGCATAGTACTACTGGATCTTTTTTGGGGGCATCCCATTCTGTGACTAAAGCAGCCTCTGTTTAAGACCATATAACCATTTGCTCTTATTATATTTGGAATTAGGCCTGATAAAGACACTTTTGCTGGGCATAGCACTACTTGTCCCTGCCAGGGCATCCCATTCTGTGACTAAAGCAGCCTCTGTTTAAGACCATATAACCATTTGCTCTTATTATATTTGAAATTAGCCTGATAAAGACACTTTTGCTGGGCATAGTACTACTGGATCTTTTTCGGGGGCATCCCATTCTGTGACTAAAGCAGCCTCTGTTTAAGACCATATAACCATTTGCTCTTATTATATTTGAAATTAGCCTGATAAAGACACTTTTGCTGGGCATAGTACTACTGGATCTTTTTTGGGGGCATCCCATTCTGTGACTACAGCAGCCTCTGTTTAAGACCATATAACCATTTGCTCTTATTATATTTGAAATTAGCCTGATAAAGACACTTTTGCTGGGCATAGCACTACTTGTCCCTGCCAGGGCATCCCATTCTGTGACTAAAGCAGCCTCTGTTTAAGACCATATAACCATTTGCTCTTATTATATTTGAAATTAGGCCTGATAAAGACACTTTTGCTGGGCATAGCACTACTTGTCCCTGCCAGGGCATCCCATTCTTTGACTAAAGCAGCCTCTGTTTAAGACCATATAACCATTTGCTCTTATTATATTTGAAATTAGGCCTGATAAAGACACTTTTGCTGGGCATAGCACTACCTGTCCCTGCCAGGGCATCCCATTCTGTGACTAAAGCAGCCTCTGTTTAAGACCATATAACCATTTGCTCTTATTATATTTGAAATTAGCCTGATAAAGACACTTTTGCTGGGCATAGTACTACTGGATCTTTTTTGGGGGCATCCCATTCTGTGACTAAAGCAGCCTCTGTTTAAGACCATATAACCATTTGCTCTTATTATATTTGAAATTAGCCTGATAAAGACACTTTTGCTGGGCATAGTACTACAGGATCTTTTTTGGGGGCATCCCATTCTGTGACTACAGCAGCCTCTGTTTAAGACCATATAACCATTTGCTCTTATTATATTTGAAATTAGGCCTAATAAAGACACTTTTGCTGGGCATAGCACTACTTGTCCCTGCCAGGGCATCCCATTCTGTGACTAAAGCAGCCTCTGTTTAAGACCATATAACCATTTGCTCTTATTATATTTGAAATTAGCCTGATAAAGACACTTTTGCTGGGCATAGTACTACTGGATCTTTTTTGGGGGCATCCCATTCTGTGACTAAAGCAGCCTCTGTTTAAGACCATATAACCATTTGCTCTTATTATATTTGAAATTAGCCTGATAAAGACACTTTTGCTGGGCATAGTACTACTGGATCTTTTGGGGGGCATCCCATTCTGTGACTACAGCAGCCTCTGTTTAAGACCGTATAACCATTTGCTCTTATTATATATGAAATTAGCCTGATAAAGACACTTTTGCTGGGCATAGCACTACTTGTCCCTGCCAGGGCATCCCATTCTGTGACTAAAGCAGCCTCTGTTTAAGACCATATAACCATTTGCTCTTATTATATTTGAAATTAGCCTGTTAAAGACACTTTTGCTGGGCATAGCACTACTTGTCCCTGCCAGGGCATCCCATTCTGTGACTAAAGCAGCCTCTGTTTAAGACCATATAACCATTTGCTCTTATTATATTTGAAATTAGGCCTGATAAAGACACTTTTGCTGGGCATAGCACTACTTGTCCCTGCCAGGGCATCCCATTCTGTGACTAAAGCAGCCTCTGTTTAAGACCATATAACCATTTGCTCTTATTATATTTGAAATTAGGCCTGATAAAGACACTTTTGCTGGGCATAGCACCACTTGTCCCTGCCAGGGCATCCCATTCTGTGACTAAAGCAGCCTCTGTTTAAGACCATATAACCATTTGCTCTTATTATATTTGAAATTAGGCCTGATAAAGACACTTTTGCTGGGCATAGCACTACTTGTCCCTGCCAGGGCATCCCATTCTGTGACTAAAGCAGCCTCTGTTTAAGACCATATAACCATTTGCTCTTATTATATTTGAAATTAGCCTGATAAAGACACTTTTGCTGGGCATAGTACTACTGGATCTTTTTTGGGGGCATCCCATTCTGTGACTACAGCAGCCTCTGTTTAAGACCATATAACCATTTGCTCTTATTATATTTGAAATTAGGCCTGATAAAGACACTTTTGCTGGGCATAGCACTACTTGTCCCTGCCAGGGCATCCCATTCTGTGACTAAAGCAGCCTCTGTTTAAGACCATATAACCATTTGCTCTTATTATATTTGAAATTAGCCTGATAAAGACACTTTTGCTGGGCATAGTACTACTGGATCTTTTTTGGGGGCATCCCATTCTGTGACTACAGCAGCCTCTGTTTAAGACCATATAACCATTTGCTCTTATTATATTTGAAATTAGCCTGATAAAGACACTTTTGCTGGGCATAGCACTACTTGTCCCTGCCAGGGCATCCCATTCTGTGACTAAAGCAGCCTCTGTTTAAGACCATATAACCATTTGCTCTTATTATATTTGAAGTTAGGCCTGATAAAACACTTTTGCTGGGCATAGCACTACTTGTCCCTGCCAGGGCATCCCATTCTTATTATAGCTCTTATTATGCCCCCAAAAAGATCCAGTAGTACTATGCCCAGCAAAAGTGTCTTTATCAGGCTAATTTCAAATATAATAAGAGCAAATGGTTATATGGTCTTAAACAGAGGCTGCTTTAGTCACAGAATGGGATGCCCCCAAAAAAGATCCAGTAGTACTATGCCCAGCAAAAGTGTCTTTATCAGGCTAATTTCAAATATAATAAGAGCAAATGGTTATATGGTCTTAAACAGAGGCTGCTTTAGTCACAGAATGGGATGCCCTGGCAGGGACAAGTAGTGCTATGCCCAGCAAAAGTGTCTTTATCAGGCCTAATTTCAAATATAATAAGAGCAAATGGTTATATGGTCTTAAACAGAGGCTGCTGTAGTCACAGAATGGGATGCCCCCAAAAAAGATCCTGTAGTACTATGCCCAGCAAAAGTGTCTTTATCAGGCTAATTTCAAATATAATAAGAGCAAATGGTTATATGGTCTTAAACAGAGGCTGCTTTAGTCACAGAATTGGATGCCCTGGCAGGGACAAGTAGTGCTATGCCCAGCAAAAGTGTCTTTATCAGGCTAATTTCAAATATAATAAGAGCAAATGGTTATATGGTCTTAAACAGAGGCTGCTTTAGTCACAGAATGGGATGCCCCCAAAAAAGATCCAGTAGTACTATGCCCAGCAAAAGTGTCTTTATCAGGCTAATTTCAAATATAATAAGAGCAAATGGTTATATGGTCTTAAACAGAGGCTGCTTTAGTCACAGAATGGGATGCCCTGGCAGGGACAAGTAGTGCTATGCCCAGCAAAAGTGTCTTTATCAGGCCTAATTTCAAATATAATAAGAGCAAATGGTTACATGGTCTTAAACAGAGGCTGCTTTAGTCACAGAATGGGATGCCCTGGCAGGGACAAGTAGTGCTATGCCCAGCAAAAGTGTCTTTATCAGGCCTAATTTCAAATATAATAAGAGCTTTTGCTCTTTTGCTGGGCATAGCACTACTTGTCCCTGCCAGGGCATCCCATTCTGTGACTAAAGCAGCCTCTGTTTAAGACCATATAACCATTTGCTCTTATTATATTTGAAATTAGGCCTGATAAGACACTTTTGCTGGGCATAGCACTACTTGTCCCTGCCAGGGCATCCCATTCTGTGACTAAAGCAGCCTTAAGACCATATAACCATTTGCTCTTATTATATATGAAATTAGCCTGATAAAGACACTTTTGCTGGGCATAGCACTACTTGTCCCTGCCCGGGCATCCCATTCTGTGACTAAAGCAGCCTCTGTTTAAGACCATATAACCATTTGCTCTTATTATATTTGAAATTAGGCCTGATAAAGACACTTTTGCTGGGCATAGCACTACTTGTCCCTGCCAGGGCATCCCATTCTGTGACTAAAGCAGCCTCTGTTTAAGACCATATAACCATTTGCTCTTATTATATTTGAAATTAGGCCTGATAAAGACACTTTTGCTGGGCATAGCACTACTTGTCCCTGCCAGGGCATCCCATTCTGTGACTAAAGCAGCCTCTGTTTAAGACCATATAACCATTTGCTCTTATTATATTTGAAATTAGCCTGATAAAGACACTTTTGCTGGGCATAGTACTACTGGATCTTTTTTGGGGGCATCCCATTCTGTGACTACAGCAGCCTCTGTTTAAGACCATATAACCATTTGCTCTTATTATATTTGAAATTAGCCTGATAAAGACACTTTTGCTGGGCATAGCACTACTTGTCCCTGCCAGGGCATCCCATTCTGTGACTAAAGCAGCCTCTGTTTAAGACCATATAACCATTTGCTCTTATTATATTTGAAATTAGGCCTGATAAAGACACTTTTGCTGGGCATAGCACTACTTGTCCCTGCCAGGGCATCCCATTCTGTGACTAAAGCAGCCTCTGTTTAAGACCATATAACCATTTGCTCTTATTATATTTGAAATTAGGCCTGATAAAGACACTTTTGCTGGGCATAGCACTACTTGTCCCTGCCAGGGCATCCCATTCTGTGACTAAAGCAGCCTCTGTTTAAGACCATATAACCATTTGCTCTTATTATATTTGAAATTAGCCTGATAAAGACACTTTTGCTGGGCATAGTACTACTGGATCTTTTTTGGGGGCATCCCATTCTGTGACTAAAGCAGCCTCTGTTTAAGACCATATAACCATTTGCTCTTATTATATTTGAAATTAGCCTGATAAAGACACTTTTGCTGGGCATAGTACTACTGGATCTTTTTTGGGGGCATCCCATTCTGTGACTAAAGCAGCCTCTGTTTAAGACCATATAACCATTTGCTCTTATTATATTTGAAATTAGCCTGATAAAGACACTTTTGCTGGGCATAGTACTACTGGATCTTTTTTGGGGGCATCCCATTCTGTGACTAAAGCAGCCTCTGTTTAAGACCATATAACCATTTGCTCTTATTATATTTGAAATTAGGCCTGATAAAGACACTTTTTCTGGGCATAGCACTACTTGTCCCTGCCAGGGCATCCCATTCTGTGACTAAAGCAGCCTCTGTTTAAGACCATATAACCATTTGCTCTTATTATATTTGAAATTAGGCCTGATAAAGACACTTTTGCTGGGCATAGCACTACTTGTCCCTGCCAGGGCATCCCATTCTGTGACTAAAGCAGCCTCTGTTTAAGACCATATAACCATTTGCTCTTATTATATTTGAAATTAGCCTGATAAAGACACTTTTGCTGGGCATAGTACTACTGGATCTTTTTTGGGGGCATCCCATTCTGTGACTAAAGCAGCCTCTGTTTAAGACCATATAACCATTTGCTCTTATTATATTTGAAATTAGCCTGATAAAGACACTTTTGCTGGGCATAGTACTACAGGATCTTTTTTTGGGGGCATCCCATTCTGTGACTACAGCAGCCTCTGTTTAAGACCATATAACCATTTGCTCTTATTATATTTGAAATTAGGCCTGATAAAGACACTTTTGCTGGGCATAGTACTACTGGATATTTTTTGGGGGCATCCCATTCTGTGACTAAAGCAGCCTCTGTTTAAGACCATATAACCATTTGCTCTTATTATATTTGAAATTAGCCTGATAAAGACACTTTTGCTGGGCATAGTACTACTGGATCTTTTTTGGGGGCATCCCATTCTGTGACTAAAGCAGCCTCTGTTTAAGACCATATAACCATTTGCTCTTATTATATTTGAAATTAGGCCTGATAAAGACACTTTTTCTGGGCATAGCACTACTTGTCCCTGCCAGGGCATCCCATTCTGTGACTAAAGCAGCCTCTGTTTAAGACCATATAACCATTTGCTCTTATTATATTTGAAATTAGGCCTGATAAAGACACTTTTGCTGGGCATAGCACTACTTGTCCCTGCCAGGGCATCCCATTCTGTGACTAAAGCAGCCTCTGTTTAAGACCATATAACCATTTGCTCTTATTATATTTGAAATTAGGCCTGATAAAGACACTTTTGCTGGGCATAGCACTACTTGTCCCTGCCAGGGCATCCCATTCTGTGACTAAAGCAGCCTCTGTTTAAGACCATATAACCATTTGCTCTTATTATATTTGAAATTAGCCTGATAAAGACACTTTTGCTGGGCATAGTACTACTGGATCTTTTTTGGGGGCATCCCATTCTGTGACTAAAGCAGCCTCTGTTTAAGACCATATAACCATTTGCTCTTATTATATTTGAAATTAGCCTGATAAAGACACTTTTGCTGGGCATAGTACTACAGGATCTTTTTTGGGGGCATCCCATTCTGTGACTACAGCAGCCTCTGTTTAAGACCATATAACCATTTGCTCTTATTATATTTGAAATTAGGCCTGATAAAGACACTTTTGCTGGGCATAGCACTACTTGTCCCTGCCAGGGCATCCCATTCTGTGACTACAGCAGCCTCTGTTTAAGACCATATAACCATTTGCTCTTATTATATTTGAAATTAGCCTGATAAAGACACTTTTGCTGGGCATAGTACTACTGGATATTTTTTGGGGGCATCCCATTCTGTGACTAAAGCAGCCTCTGTTTAAGACCATATAACCATTTGCTCTTATTATATTTGAAATTAGCCTGATAAAGACACTTTTGCGGGGCATAGTACTACTGGATCTTTTTGGGGGCATCCCATTCTGTGACTACAGCAGCCTCTGTTTAAGACCGTATAACCATTTGCTCTTATTATATATGAAATTAGCCTGATAAAGAAACTTTTGCTGGGCATAGCACTACTTGTCCCTGCCAGGGCATCCCATTCTGTGACTAAAGCAGCCTCTGTTTAAGACCATATAACCATTTGCTCTTATTATATTTGAAATTAGCCTGTTAAAGACACTTTTGCTGGGCATAGCACTACTTGTCCCTGCCAGGGCATCCCATTCTGTGACTAAAGCAGCCTCTGTTTAAGACCATATAACCATTTGCTCTTATTATATTTGAAATTAGCCTGATAAAGACACTTTTGCTGGGCATAGTACTACTGGATATTTTTTGGGGGCATCCCATTCTGTGACTAAAGCAGCCTCTGTTTAAGACCATATAACCATTTGCTCTTATTATATTTGAAATTAGGCCTGATAAAGACACTTTTTCTGGGCATAGCACTACTTGGCCCTGCCAGGGCATCCCATTCTGTGACTAAAGCAGCCTCTGTTTAAGACCATATAACCATTTGCTCTTATTATATTTGAAATTAGGCCTGATAAAGACACTTTTGCTGGGCATAGCACTACTTGTCCCTGCCAGGGCATCCCATTCTGTGACTAAAGCAGCCTCTGTTTAAGACCATATAACCATTTGCTCTTATTATATTTGAAATTAGCCTGATAAAGACACTTTTGCTGGGCATAGTACTACTGGATCTTTTTTGGGGGCATCCCATTCTGTGACTAAAGCAGCCTCTGTTTAAGACCATATAACCATTTGCTCTTATTATATTTGAAATTAGCCTGATAAAGACACTTTTGCTGGGCATAGTACTACAGGATCTTTTTTGGGGGCATCCCATTCTGTGACTACAGCAGCCTCTGTTTAAGACCATATAACCATTTGCTCTTATTATATTTGAAATTAGGCCTGATAAAGACACTTTTGCTGGGCATAGCACTACTTGTCCCTGCCAGGGCATCCCATTCTGTGACTAAAGCAGCCTCTGTTTAAGACCATATAACCATTTGCTCTTATTATATTTGAAATTAGCCTGATAAAGACACTTTTGCTGGGCATAGTACTACTGGATATTTTTTGGGGGCATCCCATTCTGTGACTAAAGCAGCCTCTGTTTAAGACCATATAACCATTTGCTCTTATTATATTTGAAATTAGCCTGATAAAGACACTTTTGCTGGGCATAGTACTACTGGATCTTTTTGGGGGCATCCCATTCTGTGACTACAGCAGCCTCTGTTTAAGACCGTATAACCATTTGCTCTTATTATATATGAAATTAGCCTGATAAAGAAACTTTTGCTGGGCATAGCACTACTTGTCCCTGCCAGGGCATCCCATTCTGTGACTAAAGCAGCCTCTGTTTAAGACCATATAACCATTTGCTCTTATTATATTTGAAATTAGCCTGTTAAAGACACTTTTGCTGGGCATAGCACTACTTGTCCCTGCCAGGGCATCCCATTCTGTGACTAAAGCAGCCTCTGTTTAAGACCATATAACCATTTGCTCTTATTATATTTGAAATTAGGCCTGATAAAGACACTTTTGCTGGGCATAGCACTACTTGTCCCTGCCAGGGCATCCCATTCTGTGACTAAAGCAGCCTCTGTTTAAGACCATATAACCATTTGCTCTTATTATATTTGAAATTAGGCCTGATAAGACACTTTTGCTGGGCATAGCACTACTTGTCCCTGCCAGGGCATCCCATTCTGTGACTAAAGCAGCCTCTGTTTAAGACCATATAACCATTTGCTCTTATTATATTTGAAATTAGGTCTGATAAAGACACTTTTGCTGGGCATAGTACTACTGGATCTTTTTTGGGGGCATCCCATTCTGTGACTACAGCAGCCTCTGTTTAAGACCATATAACCATTTGCTCTTATTATATTTGAAATTAGGCCTGATAAAGACACTTTTGCTGGGCATAGCACTTCTTGTCCCTGCCAGGGCATCCCATTCTGTGACTAAAGCAGCCTCTGTTTAAGACCATATAACCATTTGCTCTTATTATATTTGAAATTAGGCCTGATAAAGACACTTTTGCTGGGCATAGCACTACTTGTCCCTGCCAGGGCATCCCATTCTGTGACTAAAGCAGCCTCTGTTTAAGACCATATAACCATTTGCTCTTATTATATTTGAAATTAGGCCTGATAAAGACACTTTTGCTGGGCATAGCACCACTTGTCCCTGCCAGGGCATCCCATTCTGTGACTAAAGCAGCCTCTGTTTAAGACCATATAACCATTTGCTCTTATTATATTTGAAATTAGCCTGTTAAAGACACTTTTGCTGGGCATAGTACTACTGGATCTTTTTTGGGGGCATCCCATTCTGTGACTACAGCAGCCTCTGTTTAAGACCATATAACCATTTGCTCTTATTATATTTGAAATTAGCCTGATAAAGACACTTTTGCTGGGCATAGCACTACTTGTCCCTGCCAGGGCATCCCATTCTGTGACTAAAGCAGCCTCTGTTTAAGACCATATAACCATTTGCTCTTATTATATTTGAAATTAGGCCTGATAAAGACACTTTTGCTGGGCATAGCACTACTTGTCCCTGCCAGGGCATCCCATTCTGTGACTAAAGCAGCCTCTGTTTAAGACCATATAACCATTTGCTCTTATTATATTTGAAATTAGGCCTGATAAAGACACTTTTGCTGGGCATAGCACTACTTGTCCCTGCCAGGGCATCCCATTCTGTGACTAAAGCAGCCTCTGTCTAAGACCATATAACCATTTGCTCTTATTATATTTGAAATTAGCCTGATAAAGACACTTTTGCTGGGCATAGTACTACTGGATCTTTTTTGGGGGCATCCCATTCTGTGACTAAAGCAGCCTCTGTTTAAGACCATATAACCATTTGCTCTTATTATATTTGAAATTAGCCTGATAAAGACACTTTTGCTGGGCATAGTACTACTGGATCTTTTTTTGGGGCATCCCATTCTGTGACTAAAGCAGCCTCTGTTTAAGACCATATAACCATTTGCTCTTATTATATTTGAAATTAGCCTGATAAAGACACTTTTGCTGGGCATAGTACTACTGGATCTTTTTTGGGGGCATCCCATTCTGTGACTACAGCAGCCTCTGTTTAAGACCATATAACCATTTGCTCTTATTATTTTTGAAATTAGCCCTGATAAAGACACTTTTGCTGGGCATAGCACTACTTGTCCCTGCCAGGGCATCCCATTCTGTGACTAAAGCAGCCTCTGTTTAAGACCATATAACCATTTGCTCTTATTATATTTGAAATTAGGCCTGATAAAGACACTTTTGCTGGGCATAGCACTACTTGTCCCTGCCAGGGCATCCCATTCTGTGACTAAAGCAGCCTCTGTTTAAGACCATATAACCATTTGCTCTTATTATATTTGAAATTAGCCTGATAAAGACACTTTTGCTGGGCATAGTACTACTGGATCTTTTTTGGGGGCATCCCATTCTGTGACTAAAGCAGCCTCTGTTTAAGACCATATAACCATTTGCTCTTATTATATTTGAAATTAGGCCTGATAAAGACACTTTTGCTGGGCATAGTACTACTGGATCTTTTTTGGGGGCATCCCATTCTGTGACTACAGCAGCCTCTGTTTAAGACCATATAACCATTTGCTCTTATTATATTTGAAATTAGGCCTGATAAAGACACTTTTGCTGGGCATAGCACTACTTGTCCCTGCCAGGGCATCCCATTCTGTGACTAAAGCAGCCTCTGTTTAAGACCATATATCCATTTGCTCTTATTATATTTGAAATTAGCCTGATAAAGACACTTTTGCTGGGCATAGTACTACTGGATCTTTTTTGGGGGCATCCCATACTGTGACTAAAGCAGCCTCTGTTTAAGACCATATAACCATTTGCTCTTATTATATTTGAAATTAGCCTGATAAAGACACTTTTGCTGGGCATAGTACTACTGGATCTTTTTTGGGGGCATCCCATTCTGTGACTAAAGCAGCCTCTGTTTAAGACCGTATAACCATTTGCTCTTATTATATTTGAAATTAGGCCTGATAAAGACACTTTTGCTGGGCATAGCACTACTTGTCCCTGCCAGGGCATCCCATTCTGTGACTAAAGCAGCCTCTGTTTAAGACCATATAACCATTTGCTCTTATTATATTTGAAATTAGCCTGTTAAAGACACTTTTGCTGGGCATAGCACTACTTGTCCCTGCCAGGGCATCCCATTCTGTGACTAAAGCAGCCTCTGTTTAAGACCATATAACCATTTGCTCTTATTATATTTGAAATTAGGCCTGATAAAGACACTTTTGCTGGGCATAGCACTACTTGTCCCTGCCAGGGCATCCCATTCTGTGACTAAAGCAGCCTCTGTTTAAGACCATATAACCATTTGCTCTTATTATATTTGAAATTAGGCCTGATAAAGACACTTTTGCTGGGCATAGCACTACTTGTCCCTGCCAGGGCATCCCATTCTGTGACTAAAGCAGCCTCTGTTTAAGACCATATAACCATTTGCTCTTATTATATTTGAAATTAGCCTGATAAAGACACTTTTGCTGGGCATAGTACTACTGGATCTTTTTTGGGGGCATCCCATTCTGTGACTAAAGCAGCCTCTGTTTAAGACCATATAACCATTTGCTCTTATTATATTTGAAATTAGCCTGATAAAGACACTTTTGCTGGGCATAGTACTACTGGATATTTTTTGGGGGCATCCCATTCTGTGACTAAAGCAGCCTCTGTTTAAGACCATATAACCATCTGCTCTTATTATATTTGAAATTAGCCTGATAAAGACACTTTTGCTGGGCATAGTACTACTGGATCTTTTTTGGGGGCATCCCATTCTGTGACTAAAGCAGCCTCTGTTTAAGACCATATAACCATTTGCTCTTATTATATTTGAAATTAGGCCTGATAAAGACACTTTTGCTGGGCATAGCACTACTTGTCCCTGCCAGGGCATCCCATTCTGTGACTAAAGCAGCCTCTGTTTAAGACCATATAACCATTTGCTCTTATTATATTTGAAATTAGGCCTGATAAGACACTTTTGCTGGGCATAGCACTACTTGTCCCTGCCAGGGCATCCCATTCTGTGACTAAAGCAGCCTCTGTTTAAGACCATATAACCATTTGCTCTTATTATATTTGAAATTAGGTCTGATAAAGACACTTTTGCTGGGCATAGTACTACTGGATCTTTTTTGGGGGCATCCCATTCTGTGACTACAGCAGCCTCTGTTTAAGACCATATAACCATTTGCTCTTATTATATTTGAAATTAGGCCTGATAAAGACACTTTTGCTGGGCATAGCACTTCTTGTCCCTGCCAGGGCATCCCATTCTGTGACTAAAGCAGCCTCTGTTTAAGACCATATAACCATTTGCTCTTATTATATTTGAAATTAGGCCTGATAAAGACACTTTTGCTGGGCATAGCACTACTTGTCCCTGCCAGGGCATCCCATTCTGTGACTAAAGCAGCCTCTGTTTAAGACCATATAACCATTTGCTCTTATTATATTTGAAATTAGGCCTGATAAAGACACTTTTGCTGGGCATAGCACTACTTGTCCCTGCCAGGGCATCCCATTCTGTGACTAAAGCAGCCTCTGTTTAAGACCATATAACCATTTGCTCTTATTATATTTGAAATTAGCCTGTTAAAGACACTTTTGCTGGGCATAGTACTACTGGATCTTTTTTGGGGGCATCCCATTCTGTGACTACAGCAGCCTCTGTTTAAGACCATATAACCATTTGCTCTTATTATATTTGAAATTAGCCTGATAAAGACACTTTTGCTGGGCATAGCACTACTTGTCCCTGCCAGGGCATCCCATTCTGTGACTAAAGCAGCCTCTGTTTAAGACCATATAACCATTTGCTCTTATTATATTTGAAATTAGGCCTGATAAAGACACTTTTGCTGGGCATAGCACTACTTGTCCCTGCCAGGGCATCCCATTCTGTGACTAAAGCAGCCTCTGTTTAAGACCATATAACCATTTGCTCTGATTATATTTGAAATTAGGCCTGATAAAGACACTTTTGCTGGGCATAGCACCACTTGTCCCTGCCAGGGCATCCCATTCTGTGACTAAAGCAGCCTCTGTTTAAGACCATATAACCATTTGCTCTTATTATATTTGAAATTAGCCTGATAAAGACACTTTTGCTGGGCATAGTACTACTGGATCTTTTTTGGGGGCATCCCATTCTGTGACTAAAGCAGCCTCTGTTTAAGACCATATAACCATTTGCTCTTATTATATTTGAAATTAGCCTGATAAAGACACTTTTGCTGGGCATAGTACTACTGGATCTTTTTTTGGGGCATCCCATTCTGTGACTAAAGCAGCCTCTGTTTAAGACCATATAACCATTTGCTCTTATTATATTTGAAATTAGCCTGATAAAGACACTTTTGCTGGGCATAGTACTACTGGATCTTTTTTGGGGGCATCCCATTCTGTGACTACAGCAGCCTCTGTTTAAGACCATATAACCATTTGCTCTTATTATTTTTGAAATTAGCCCTGATAAAGACACTTTTGCTGGGCATAGCACTACTTGTCCCTGCCAGGGCATCCCATTCTGTGACTAAAGCAGCCTCTGTTTAAGACCATATAACCATTTGCTCTTATTATATTTGAAATTAGGCCTGATAAAGACACTTTTGCTGGGCATAGCACTACTTGTCCCTGCCAGGGCATCCCATTCTGTGACTAAAGCAGCCTCTGTTTAAGACCATATAACCATTTGCTCTTATTATATTTGAAATTAGCCTGATAAAGACACTTTTGCTGGGCATAGTACTACTGGATCTTTTTTGGGGGCATCCCATTCTGTGACTAAAGCAGCCTCTGTTTAAGACCATATAACCATTTGCTCTTATTATATTTGAAATTAGGCCTGATAAAGACACTTTTGCTGGGCATAGTACTACTGGATCTTTTTTGGGGGCATCCCATTCTGTGACTACAGCAGCCTCTGTTTAAGACCATATAACCATTTGCTCTTATTATATTTGAAATTAGGCCTGATAAAGACACTTTTGCTGGGCATAGCACTACTTGTCCCTGCCAGGGCATCCCATTCTGTGACTAAAGCAGCCTCTGTTTAAGACCATATATCCATTTGCTCTTATTATATTTGAAATTAGCCTGATAAAGACACTTTTTCTGGGCATAGTACTACTGGATCTTTTTTGGGGGCATCCCATACTGTGACTAAAGCAGCCTCTGTTTAAGACCATATAACCATTTGCTCTTATTATATTTGAAATTAGCCTGATAAAGACACTTTTGCTGGGCATAGTACTACTGGATCTTTTTTGGGGGCATCCCATTCTGTGACTACAGCAGCCTCTGTTTAAGACCGTATAACCATTTGCTCTTATTATATTTGAAATTAGGCCTGATAAAGACACTTTTGCTGGGCATAGCACTACTTGTCCCTGCCAGGGCATCCCATTCTGTGACTAAAGCAGCCTCTGTTTAAGACCATATAACCATTTGCTCTTATTATATTTGAAATTAGCCTGTTAAAGACACTTTTGCTGGGCATAGCACTACTTGTCCCTGCCAGGGCATCCCATTCTGTGACTAAAGCAGCCTCTGTTTAAGACCATATAACCATTTGCTCTTATTATATTTGAAATTAGGCCTGATAAAGACACTTTTGCTGGGCATAGCACTACTTGTCCCTGCCAGGGCATCCCATTCTGTGACTAAAGCAGCCTCTGTTTAAGACCATATAACCATTTGCTCTTATTATATTTGAAATTAGGCCTGATAAAGACACTTTTGCTGGGCATAGCACTACTTGTCCCTGCCAGGGCATCCCATTCTGTGACTAAAGCAGCCTCTGTTTAAGACCATATAACCATTTGCTCTTATTATATTTGAAATTAGGCCTGATAAAGACACTTTTGCTGGGCATAGCACTACTTGTCCCTGCCAGGGCATCCCATTCTGTGACTAAAGCAGCCTCTGTTTAAGACCATATAACCATTTGCTCTTATTATATTTGAAATTAGCCTGATAAAGACACTTTTGCTGGGCATAGTACTACTGGATCTTTTTTGGGGGCATCCCATTCTGTGACTAAAGCAGCCTCTGTTTAAGACCATATAACCATTTGCTCTTATTATATTTGAAATTAGCCTGATAAAGACACTTTTGCTGGGCATAGTACTACTGGATCTTTTTTGGGGGCATCCCATTCTGTGACTAAAGCAGCCTCTGTTTAAGACCATATAACCATCTGCTCTTATTATATTTGAAATTAGCCTGATAAAGACACTTTTGCTGGGCATAGTACTACTGGATCTTTTTTGGGGGCATCCCATTCTGTGACTAAAGCAGCCTCTGTTTAAGACCATATAACCATTTGCTCTTATTATATTTGAAATTAGCCTGATAAAGACACTTTTGCTGGGCATAGTACTACTGGATCTTTTTTGGGGGCATCCCATTCTGTGACTACAGCAGCCTCTGTTTAAGACCATATAACCATTTGCTCTTATTATATTTGAAATTAGCCCTGATAAAGACACTTTTGCTGGGCATAGGCTTACTGCTGCCTGCCAGGTGCACTTCTGTTGAGGCATCCCATTCTGTAACATAGCATACCCCTCTTTATTTACACTAAGCAGCTCTCTTATTTACACTAAGCAGGCCTGTTGGAGGCTGAGTGTTACTGCTCACTTTTGGTGTGCATTATATTCTGTTTCATATAGACCCACCGCTGCCCGGGGGATCTTAAAATATCACCTACTACCACGCCAGTTAGACTATGTCGGGCAGACAAGTGCCTGGAAGTGAAAAGAGGAGTGGCAGAGGCCAAGATTCCGCAGGCAGAGCTCGCATCAGACTGGGGGCCAGTAGCAGCAGGAGTCACGCTGAGAGACCTAATCTGCCAGTATCTGCTAGCGGTCGGGTCTCCACCAGTAACGCATCTGCCGTGGTAGATTGGCTGACGCGCTCATCAACAACATCATCACAACTTACATCTGAGACCCCCAGTCTAGGGTCGGTAGGTTCCTCTGACACAACCCTGAGTTGGCATGCCCCGAGAGCAGTCCCTGTCCTCCCATTGCCTCTGTCCTACGCCGTTCCCTCCCCCAGCGACGTATCCTATGCTTTGGGTTCAGCTCCACTCTTTAGTGAGGAGGACGATCAGATACAGGAGGACAGTCAGCAGCTACTGCCCAGCCAAGAAATGGAGGTGGCTTCTTTAGCTAGGCAGACAAATAGTGATGTGGACAGTGTCGTGGGTGCTGCGAGCGTTCCAGCTCCTGCGCCAGACACTGTTGACGAATCCACGAACATCAGTGACGTACAGCCACAACTCGGTGATGATGATGACGATGAAGCCGATCGCACTTGGGAGCCGGGTGATGAAGGGGCTTCATCGTCATCATCAGGAGAAGAGGGGCGCAGGTTGCCCCGGAGTCAGCAGCTGAGGCAGCAAGGTGGTAGCAGTCAGCATGGGGGCACAATTCCAAAGGCTGGAGCCGGCCGGGGCCGGGGCCGGGGTAGAGCACCTGCTGTGCGGCAGTCTACCTTATCGGGAGGTAGTGGAGCAGGGGTTCCTGGAGTTGGCAACAGCAGCAGTGAATCAGTGAGGCCAGGGGGTGGGAAAAGTAGCTACTCGGCAGTGTGGCAGTTTTTCCTGAGGCATCCGCAGGAGGGTAACATGGCCACATGCAAGATATGTAGGCAAAAGGTGAAGCGTGGCCAGGGTCCAAATGTTGGCACCACGGCCCTGCGTCAACATATGATGCGTCACCATAAAACGACCTGGGAGAACCGAGGCTCCCAAGGGGTGGTCCAGTCTGCTTCCTCACCAAGTGAGCTCCCAATTTCTGCCAGCCAAGGCTCCAGCACCTCAGCCGAAGGCAGCTGTGCGTCATACCCATCCTCTGTCGCTCCTGCTCCTCCTCCTCCAAGTCATGCATCCCGCCAGCAATCCATCAGCGAAGCCATGTCCAAGAGACAGCAGTATGCGCCCACTCATCCTACGGCGCAGAAGCTGAATGTGCTCCTGTCCAAGTTGCTGGTGCTGCAGTCGCTCCCTTTTCAGGTGGTGGAATCTGCACCTTTCAGAGAACTGATGGCTTGTGCCGAGCCGAGGTGGAGAGTCCCAAGCCGTCATTTCTTTGCCAAGAAGGCAGTACCAGCGCTGCACACTTTTGTTGAACAGAAGGTGGGCCAGTCCTTGAGCCTGTCGGTGTGTAGCAAAATACATGGCAGCGCCGACATCTGGAGCTGTAACTACGGTCAGGGGCAGTACATGTCGTTTACGGCCCACTGGGTGAATGTGGTCCCTTTGCAGCAGCAACTTGGACAGGTCACGCCGCTTCGGCCTCCGCGCTCTCTGCCCATTGGGCCTGTGACACCGTGCGACTCGGCCTCCTCATCCTCCACCATCTCCTCACACTCCACTGTAGGCTCAAGTCTCAGTGCCCCTCCAGTCTACCATGTGTGCAGGGCACGGAGGTGTCACGCAGTGCTTCACATGGTTTGTCTTGGCGAACGGAGTCACACAGGGGAGGAACTGCTTAAATGTATTCATCAGGAAATCCAAACATGGCTTACTCCGAGAAAACTTAAAATGGGAATCATGGTTACCGACAATGGGAAGAACATTTTGTCTGCGCTGCGCCAAGGAAGCCTGACCCATGCCCCCTGCATGGCTCACGTCTTCAATCTGGTTGTCAAGCGGTTTCTGAAGTGTTCCCCCCATCTGCAGGACATCCTAACAACTTCAAGGAAACTTTGCATGCACTTCAGCCACTCCTACACCGCCAAACACACCCTTCTTGAGCTACAGCGTCAGAATGGTATCCCCCAACATAGTCTGATTTGCGATGTTTCCACCCGTTGGAATTCCACCCTTCACATGTTGGACCGATTATATGAACAGAGAAAAGCCATCACAGATTTCCTGATGATCCAAGCAGATAGGGGGACTCCCCTGTGTAACTTCAATGTCAACCAGTGGCAGCTCATACGTGACACCTGCCGTTTGCTCAGGCCCTTTGAGGAAGCCACTTTATTTGTCAGTCGGCAGGATTACGGGATGAACGACGTGATTCCACTGCTTCATGTACTACAGCACATGTTGGAAACCATGGCTGGTCAGGGCACTGGAGACATGGCGTTTACATCTTACGGCCACATGAACCCCGTTGGAGCTGAACTGGAGGAGGAGGAGGAAGAGGAGGAGGAGGAGTTGCCCAGCGAAACACAGTTTAGGCTTGGCGAAATGGCTGGTTTATCTAGTCAGCGGACAGGAGAGGAGGAGCAGGAGCAGCCAGAGGAGCTAGAGGTTTTTGAGGAAGGCGAGACAGAGGACCCGGGCACACCGTGGCAGTATGCAGTGGAGATGGAGACAGGTAGTCCATCCGAGTCACTTGCGCAAATGGCACGAAGCATGCTCACGTGCTTGCGTAGTGACCCCAGAATCGTTTCCATCTGTCGGCGGGATGACTTCTGGCTGTCCACCTTATTGGACCCTCGCTTCCGGCACAAAATGGGGGCATTTTTTAAACCCACCGAGAGGGAGGACAAATCCAACTACTACAAAGACATTCTACGTAGGCAGTTGGCCGATGCCTATCTGCGCCATGGTCCATACTCTCGCAGGTCTGACTCGAGGGGACCTCTGCGCTCACCTTCCACTGCCATGGCCGCTGGGGGGGTTGGCAGGAGCAGAAGCAGCAGCTCCATCAGCAGCAGCAGCCTCAGTCTTCAGTCGCTAATGAGTAGCTTTCTACACCCGCATAGTGAGGCTACTCATGAGCAGCAGGAAGACCTGGAGCAGGACCTCAACCAGCAGGTCATGTCATACTTTGACATGACCATGCCAACACACCTTGAGGATCCGCTGGACTTCTGGGCAGCCAAACTTGATTTGTGGCCGCAACTAGCAGAGTTTGCCCTGGAAAAGCTGTCCTGCCCGGCAAGTAGCGTGCCATCTGAGCGGGTGTTTAGTGCGGCGGGGGCCATAGTTACGGCGAGGAGAACTCGTCTGTCAACTAAAAATGTGGAGAGACTCACCTTTGTCAAAATGAATCAGGGATGGATCAGCCAGGATTTCCACCCACCAATGCCTGATGCATGCGACTAGATTCAGCATGGTGCCACGTTTTACACTTTCCAAATGGTGCAAAACATATTTATGTCTTTAGGCCATTTTTTGGGCACCTGCTGCTGCTGCTGCCAACTTCTGCCAACTCCAGGGTGTGATTCATCCAATTTTTGGGCTCCTGAAGCCAACCCCAGTGTCTCTTTTAAGTAATGTTTGGGCTCCTGCTGCTGCTGTCAACTCCTGCCAACTCCAGGGTGTGATTCATCCAATTTTTGGGCTCCTGAAGCCAACTCCAGTGTATATTTGGGCTCCTGCTGCTGCTGCTGCTGTCAACTCCTGCCAACTCCAGGGTGTGATTCATCCAATTTTTGGGCTCCTGAAGCCAACTCCAGTGTATATTTGGGCTCCTGCTGCTGCTGCTGCCAACTCCAGGGTGTGATTCATCCAATTTTTGGGCTCCTGAAGCCAACTCCAGTGTATATTTGGGCTCCTGCTGCTGCTGCTGCCAACTTCTGCCAACTCCAGGGTGTGATTCATCCAATTTTTGGGCTCCTGAGGCCAACCCCAGGGTCTCTTTAAAGTAATATTTGGGCTCCTGCTGCTGCCAACTCCAGGGTGTGATTCATCCAGTTTTTGGGCTCCTGAGGCCAACCCCAGGGTCTCTTTAAAGTAATATTTGGGCTCCTGCTGCTGCTGCTGCTGTCAACTCCTGCCAACTCCAGGGTGTGATTCATCCAATTTTTGGGCTCCTGAAGCCAACTCCAGTGTATATTTGGGCTCCTGCTGCTGCTGCTGCTGCCAACTTCTGCCAACTCCAGGGTGTGATTCATCCAATTTTTGGGCTCCTGAAGCCAACTCCAGTGTATATTTGGGCTCCTGCTGCTGCTGCCAACTTCTGCCAACTCCAGGGTGTGATTCATCCAATTTTTGGGCTCCTGAGGCCAACCCCAGGGTCTCTTTAAAGTAATATTTGGGCTCCTGCTGCTGCTGCCAACTCCAGGGTGTGATTCATCCAATTTTTGGGCTCCTGAGGCCAACCCCAGGGTCTCTTTAATGTTATATTTGGGCTCCTGTTGCTGCTGTCAACTCCTGCCAACTCCAGGGTGTGATTCATCCAATTTTTGGGCTCCTGAAGCCAACCCCAGTGTCTCTTTTAAGTAATGTTTGGGCTCCTGCTGCTGCTGTCAACTCCTGCCAACTCCAGGGTGTGATTCATCCAATTTTTGGGCTCCTGAAGCCAACTCCAGTGTATATTTGGGCTCCTGCTGCTGCTGCTGTCAACTCCTGCCAACTCCAGGGTGTGATTCATCCAATTTTTGGGCTCCTGAAGCCAACCCCAGTGTCTCTTTTAAGTAATGTTTGGGCTCCTGCTGCTGCTGTCAACTCCTGCCAACTCCAGGGTGTGATTCATCCAATTTTTGGGCTCCTGAAGCCAACTCCAGTGTATATTTGGGCTCCTGCTGCTGCTGCTGTCAACTCCTGCCAACTCCAGGGTGTGATTCATCCAATTTTTGGGCTCCTGAAGCCAACCCCAGTGTCTCTTTAAAGTAATATTTGGGCTCCTGCTGCTGCTGCTGCCAACTCCAGGGTGTGAATCATCCAATTTTTGGGCTCCTGAAGCCAACCCCAGGGTCTGTTTAAAGTAATATTTGGGCTCCTGCTGCTGCTGCTGCCAACTCCAGGGTGTGATTCATCCAATTTTTGGGCTCCTGAAGCCAACCCCAGTGTCTCTTTAAAGTAATATTTGGGCTCCTGCTGCTGCTGCCAACTCCAGGGTGTGATTCAGCCAATTTTTGGGCTCCTGAAGCCAACCCCAGTGTCTCTTTAAAGTAATATTTGGGCTCCTGCTGCTGCTGCCAACTCCAGGGTGTGATTCATCCAATTTTTGGGCTCCTGAGGCCAACCCCAGGGTCTCTTTAAAGTAATATTTGGGCTCCTGCTGCTGCTGCCAACTCCAGGGTGTGATTCATCCAATTTTTGGGCTCCTGAAGCCAACCCCAGGGTCTCTTTAAAGTAATGTTTGGGCTCCTGCTGCTGCTGCCAACTCCAGGGTGTGATTCATCCAATTTTTGGGCTCCTGCTGCTGCCAACTCCAGTGTCTCTTTAAAACAATGTTTGGGCTCCTTCTGCCCCTCATAGTGATGCCACTTCAACTCTCTTGAATTCAATTGTGCCGCTCTGCGATTCTATTAGCGATGCCTCTGATCTGCATGTGATATTTATTCAAAGTATTATTTAACTAACCCAGCACGCATCCTGTGCGTGTTACAGCAAGGCAGAATGGTTTACAACCCTATTGAGGCTCTAGGAGGCTCAGAAATAGCCGTTTTTAATAGCGATTCGTCGCGAATTTATTCGGGTCGAAGCGATTTTTGTCTGAAAATTCGGCGAATCAGTCGAATCGAATTTTTCAAAAGTTCGCTCATCTCTAGACATAATACTCAAAAAGTCTCAAAGTATATAATCTTTTACTGTACCAAAATTCAATACAAAATCGTTATACATCTCCGATAACTGAATTACAGTAAATTGTAATACATAGTTGGTTTCACAAGGCAGCCGAAAATAATTGTGCTAGATTTCTCCAACACGTTTTGCTATAGCTTCCCCAGGGATCCATCAACTTTAGTTATTCACTGTGTGTTCCTACACCTTCAGGGATTTAGTTGTTCCTGATGTCTTATTAATTCAAATTAATGACTTTTGAGAGTTCTGTGCATTTTCGGCCTGTGTGAGAGCAGCTTAAGATAAGTGCAGCGGGATAAAAGTGTGTAGTTTTAAAAACTGCAGTAGTTGGATTGGATTTGGTAAGTAACTGTTTTTGGATTGGATCTTCCTTGTATAAATCAAAAATGTACTGATTTAATTTGTCTTAAATGTGATTTGGATACTATTGCATTGGTAGTATAGTTTTGGTTTTGGCCTGTTGCTGTTTGCTAACCTGGTGTGGATTAAATAGGGCAGGGTTCGGATTAACATAGCAAAAGAGCTAGCAACCTCACATTGGCTTAAACCAGACCAACACCCGTTATTACTTTAACGAGTGTTGGTCCCTCTCTCTGCTGATAGGAAGAACCTCGGGGGGCACATATCGCTCGTAATACTAATACTCACCTTCATTAAGAGCCAGCACCGGGAAAGGAGCCCCGTGATTGGCCGCCGGGTGGTCACGTGGGTCTTAGTCGTGTCCTGCCCACCTGCTCCAGTGTTCTGGATGCCCCTCCCCTAGGTTCTTCCCATCAGCAGAGAGAGGGACCAACACCCGTTAAAGTAATAACGGGTGTTGGCCCGGTTTAAGAAGGGGATTGTATATAAACAGGTAAGCTGCTTTGTGGAGTTTAAGCCTGTGTGAGCAGTTTGGCATAAGTGCAGAGGGACAGAAGTGTGTAGTCTTAAAAACTGCAGTAGTTTGAAAACAGCAGGAGTTGAAAAAATGAATTCATTGTGGTGAGTACAGCATTTACATTTTAGCCATACCTATACTTATATATTCTTATATCTAGAATGTCTGGTTTGG
Source organism: Gastrophryne carolinensis (assembly GCA_027917425.1). Taxonomy (NCBI): domain Eukaryota; kingdom Metazoa; phylum Chordata; class Amphibia; order Anura; family Microhylidae; genus Gastrophryne; species Gastrophryne carolinensis. The sequence goes on from CM051236.1 coordinate 170,403,933, forward strand.
TGTAACTCTTGTCTGGCTGTTGTTTTTCGTAATACTCAATTTGTATGCGGATGTCGGGGTAGTATGACAAGATTTCAAGATTACAGTTTTTAGTTTGTACTCTCCAGTCTGAGGTTGTGAAGCTACCCCAGCCAGTAAAGCAGCTTTGCATACAGCCACCACTCCCACAAAGACTTCACAAAAGACGGGCAGAGTAGAAACTGTTGGTTTTGAAACATTCCTCAATATAGAACAGAAACATGCAAAGATTGATCTAAGCCATTATAACCCATATGCTGTTCTTTCTGAGCAAGATGTGGATGTATCTGCTGACGTAAGCAATGATCAGTTTGTGCAAGATTGGGTAAGTTCAAAGGAAGTGGACTGAAATAAGGGGCTAAATGAAATGAGTGCAAAAGAGCAGCAAGGGGCCGTTACCAAACCAACCAATAGGAGAAGGCATATTCTGGTTGGTCATTCAACAATTAGAGGTGTGGACTTTGGACAGAATAAAGATGAGCTAAAGGAAGTGAGGTGTCTCAAAGGTGCAACTGTTACTAGGGATAAGAGACGTATTCTAAATATTATCAAGGCTGCAAGCAAATATAGCATCTTGACGCAAATTATGTACCCCAAAAAGATTTGTTTACTGTACAAAGGGACTTCCAAAATGTTAGTCAGGAACTTTGCAAAGAAACTGGTTCTGTCACATTTTCTGAAGTTTTGCAAGTTTGTAACCAGGAAAAAAAGTACTTAACATCGCCAAGTTCAACGTGTGGTTACATCAGTGGTGTGAAGATAAAGGCTTTGGATGTATTAGTCATGATGTCAGAAGGTGGTCGAACAAGGAGTCGTACAAGAGGGATGGTTTGCATCTTTCACAAAAAGGCACAGAAGAACTTGGAGTGAAACTCAGAACATTTTTATAGAGATTTAAAATAGATGAAGGGGACAAAGATTTCACTTGTCAGGGTGATTTCTGTCCCCACCCACTTAGGATGAAGCAGGGCATTGGTACTTCAGGAAATATGGTTAGTGGTAGGATAGAGATAGAACAAACTAGAATGCAATACCAACAACCTCCACAGGATGTGTACCAATGCTTGCCACAAAGGCATAAAGCTATATGAGTTAATGGCTATCATATCCAGAGAGTAATTGGATTTTGTTGCAATAACGAAGAAAAAAGGAGCCTGCCACTGAGGCCACTATGTCCCACCTGTGTTGGGACTTTGCAGGGCACATGTGAAGAATGTCCCGCAGGGAAAAATGGAGCTCGAGCTGGGCTTTTCCTGAGCTTTTTGCAGTTCGGCTGCAACTGCTGGCTTTGAAAGGGAGGAGGACATGTCCAGCTTTCCCATGACGCAGCGAGCACAGTGGATGGAGACTGCAGACCTGCACCCACTACGAGGGGCGAGCCATCAAAGGAACTCTCACTGCAGAGGTTACTGAAGGAGGCGGTGAAGTCCCTAGAGGAGACAGTGGTCCATTTGTGGGCTAAGCTGGTGCACAAGTCCCGATCTCCTGAGGCGAGGAGGGGCAGCAAGGTGGACCCTCTCGGTTGGGTCCGGAAGTGGTATGTTGGAACTGCCGACGAAGGAGGAATTTCACCAGGGATTGCCCCAAAAGTGACCCTTCACTGCGTGGGCGCTGAACTATCTAGCCCCAGAGGGGTGGCTGCCTCAGTAGGAAAGCATGAAGAGCAACTCAGGGCTGAAGTCTTTTTCTACCTGTTGGTGGAGGAGAGTCTGTTGGTGGAAGTGAGTTTGGGGGGGAAGAAAGCCCCCTCCTCACTATAGAAGAACTCTTCTTCCAGATACATTTCCCAGAGTACCCCTTAGAAACTAGGTCCCCTGGCTCTCCTTGATCACCACTGACAACAACCCTGTATGTGGCTGATATTGCCTGGCTGGAGGCTGGTATGGTGGTGCATCAACGGACAGCCTCTGGGGTACCAGTTATTGTGAAGATGTAATACATTATTTGGATGCGGATTGTGTGGGGTGGTTGGGGAGGTCCCCCAGTAAAAATATTCCCAAGATGCCTCCCTGGGTTAAGGCCGGGGTCATCTGGGCTCCCAGGAAGGAGCCCTTCATAGTTCTGGCGCAGCAGGAGGTTGTGGTGCCCTTGGAGATTGAGATCAGCCGGTCACTATAGGGCCTTACGGTATATATAGAACCCTAACCCTATGAATGGGCCATTAATGTAGCCCAAGTTCTAGCCACTTTAGATGCAGGATGGGTCACAGTCTGTTTGGTGAATACTGGCTCTCAAGAGGTGAGAGTTGGAAGCAGAGGTAGAGGCCTCTCAGTAGCAGGTGTTGGTCAAAAGGAGGGAGTGATCAAGAGTGGGCATGGTGGGCTGGGGGAGACCGTGGAACAACTCGATATCAAGGAAGATTGGATCAGTGAACAGCAGAAGCAAGATTTGCAGTCACTGATCCAGGAGTTTCAGGGGGTCTTCTCCAACTCATAAGCTAGATTTGGGAAGCAATAAAATTGCGAAACGCGCCTACACCAACCCACCACAATATGGGTATAAACCTCTTGCTACAATATTGAGGACCACTTGCTACAAACTAAGAACTTGCTACCAAACTGATTGCAACAGACAATTGTATTATCAATGAACTGAATCAATTTTGTGTTAAGATATTACCTTGCATCAAATTTTGATATATGTACCTAAGATTATAGAAAATTGGGTAAAGCTCTACTACTATACACAATTAAAATAATACCACAAGGTTGGTAACAAAGGACCCAAACTTTCTTTTCTTGACAGTGTCCTCCCTCCTTTTTTCCTCTTCCTGCGCTCCCCCATTGTGGGAACAAAAGGAAAGGGGAAAGGTAGACAGGACAAGGTCCCCCCACTTCATATGTATACATAGGGTTCCTCAACCTTGTAAAATAAGGGCGCAAACCTGAGAGTGGGGGATAAGACAGGAACTCACCACTAATCAAGTGAGTGTGATTTCCTGATAATCCCCTACCACTCACCACGGAGATCTACCATGAGATCAATAGAGGGAATGGTACAGAAATGGTACAGAAATATTCCCCCTCACCTATACCAAAAGGCCAAGGAGTTATTTGAAAGATAGTCGAAGAGAGAGTGATTGAGTAAAAGATCCTAGGCATCACCCATTGTGCTGTTAAAAAAGCCAGATGGAATGTTAAGGTTTGTGTAGATTATTAGGGATGCTTGTATACCCGACAGCGTTGGGTCACGCCAAGTTCTTCTCCTCCCTTGACTTTGCCAGTGGCTTTTGGCAGGTGCCAGTGGCGGAGAAGGACAAGGGGAGGACTGCCTTGGCCACTCTGGACGGACCTTCATCATTGCAACACACTGTGCTTGGGCCTCATGATTGTCACAGAGACCTTCCAGAGGCTCATGGGGAAATGTCTAAGGGGCTTGAATTCGAATGTGTACTAGTTTACCTAGATGATGACATTGTGTACTCTCATTTTGAACAGCCCCTGCAGCACCTGCGGGAAGTGTTTCAGTGACTGGCACAATTCTAGCTGAAGTTGAAGTAAAAAAAATGCCACCTGTTGACACAAGAGGTACAGTACCTAGATCACATTGTCTCTCCGGAAGTTGTCCGGCCAGTTCATCAGTTCTTAATACCACTGGCATCAGTTCTGCCTAAAGCATGGTCAGACCATGAGAGATCTATACACTATTGAATGATGTCAGAATTGTGAAACAAATACAATCTTAATTGGCTGGTTACTCTTCCCGAAATGTAGTCTCTGTAAATGCTCAAGTGGGATGGCAGCCACACAGACCAATGTATAACTAAACAGAAAGTATTTGGTGATGCAATTACAAAAAGTATAACAAAAAGTAATTGGTGAAGAATCCTCCAGTTACCATCAAACGGTGTGTCTATCCTAGAATGGTCAAAATTGGGCTGGTTGGTATGCTGGTATTGCCAAGTCTTTTGAAACAGAGGAACATTTTGGGAAATCCCAGATGATCCCCCTACCAGCTATTACTAGCACAAGTCTCTAAAAATGCAAGTATTTATTTATCTTCAACATATATCAGTATAAAACACTTAAAATGACTTCAATGACATCTCAAAAAATACATAGAGTTCTTAAATGCATTCCTTCAATCTGGTTTATGTCCCATTTCTATTACACTGCGCTGTCATTCATTGGTTGGTGTACGTCATTGCAGTTTGTTGTTTATTGTGGTGTCATGTTTCTAAATTAGACTGCTTTTTCAGCACACATTTTCTGGAAACAATATGAGAGAAACAGATTTTTTATGTGATTGATAATCCTAATGTGTAGTTGCAGCTGCTGGGCTGGGCTGCCCTTCATGGAACAACTCTTTAAACCTGCAGCAGCCCCATTACTGAATGATGTCAGTCACAGCCTAATAAGAACCAATGGACTCTGTCCAGGTTGTGACTGGCATCCACCCACAGCGAACCGATAGCCTACCCTGTGCTCAACCCTCCTGCCACCTCTCTCCTCACCCACCAACACTGCCGCCAGCCAAGATGCCATGCTGTGCACAGTCCAAAGGCTACTGGCCATTATTTCTGTTATGTCCATTGATGCCGCCAGACATGTTCTTAGAAGCCAAGCCGACCAACATCAGATGTTGTAGTCCTTTTCGTAGGCTCTTGCATCACCACCCACTGCACCTTCTAGTTCCTTCTGCAGCTTGCCCAGGGACTACTGTCCCTGCTTGCCCTCTCCCGTGCCTCGATCTCTCTTGCTGCCGATAGCTGCATGTCTCACTCACTCCCAGCCGCTGCCATACCAAGGTAGGACGGCCACATCTTCTCTTTAAGGAATGTTCCCTGTGAGAGCCCCCTTCCTAACCTGTGGTACCTTAAATTGTGGAAATTCTAAATGGGGAAAAAGGGGGTAATGAGGTATTAGGGGTGTAATGGGGCTCACTTGGCAGAGCTAAGTGCCCTGGCAGCCGTCTTAGAATTTGCTATTGTTCCCTATCACCCTCAGTATTCTGTGGATATGGCTGCATAACCCTAGCATTATTAGAAGACTGGAAAGTTCTGTCTTTTGGCAGCTGGCTGCAAACATCTGTCTTACTTTAGAACCGTTTCCACATTTTTTTCAGCAACATTGGGATTTGAGACAGTTTTTGTTTCTACATAGGGGTCTGTACTTTATGCCAAGACAGAGAATATGATTTGGTAAAACATTTTGGGGTTTGGTCATTCCAGACCAGCACTGTACGGCAGAGGACATAGATCAGTGGTCAAAGGGTAAGTATTAGATCCATAAAGAGTCCATGAACAAGCCAAGATTGTGGACAGGCAGACTGGGAGTCGAGAATGCAAGATGAGGCTGTAGCTAGGAGCAGCAAAGAAGACAAAATCAACTATCAGACAATGCACAGGTAATCTGAAGCTCAGGATTAAAGGTTCAGGAGCAAGGACAAGTACCTACTGGCAAGGCTCATCCAAATTTGTAGGTGAGCACGCATGTGCGCTAGCCAATCCTATGTGCGTGCTTCAGCACATGTGTATGCCTTCCCGCATTTGCACAGTGTGAAGGTTCACGCATGCATGCAGGTTATCTCAGACAATGCTAATGTTTTGCTCATCTACTTCCTCCACAAGGGTATTCAGGAACTGTGGCAGTAATTAAGCTAAGCTGTCCACAGAAAATAATTAATGTTTGGGAATTCTAGGTTCAGAAGCCCCAGAGGCATTAACAGATGACGAGGTGGCTGTTAGAGTAAGTACTGTGAAAGGAGCAGGTGTAGGATTAGCAACAGAGGAAAGGTCTGTCGGTAAGAAGACAATTCGACTCTAGAGTTGGAGGTAGCCACAGTGCAGGCCAATCACTGCTTAGGTGTTGTCAGTTGCTGAACCAGAGCATCATAGGGAGACAGTTTTTTGCCAGAGTTTATGTTGATCTGTTTGAGCAGGCTTAACCCAGAGCCTGGAGTCTCAGGGCAACCCTTGTCTTGAGTTGTTGCACTAGAGAGGACAGGCTGGACTGCAGGGAAATCCTAGGTGGGGCATCTAGGGAATGGGTTTTGTCAGGACCCTACTGCAGAGGACAGAACTAGATCAGCAGACTAAGGGTAAGTGCAGAGTCACGGTGGAGCACTTTTCCATTCTTGGGAGAAAATTATCCTTGGGGCACACTTCAACTAAAACACAGTTAAATCATATAAAAACGTATGTTTACTGACCAAATAGCAAAAGGTATTTACTGAATAAAATAAACCCAGAGAATACCACTCATTCTTTGGCAACTTTTGGGTTTCATCTCAATCTGCTACTGATCTTTTAAGTCAAAGTAAGTAAGCACGAGATATGGCAACTTGTATAATCTCGAATCTATCAGGAAGTGTGAAAATCACAAGAAAGATGTGGAAGCAGACAACAACTTTGATTACAAAGTTTAAGGTTGGGAGCAGATATTAAATTGGTGGCTTTGGTTATGTCTCTCACTATTTCCTCCTTTGATTATTGATGAGGAGCATAAATTTAAGGTGAAAGAAACACGATGTCTGATGTTGGGGATTCCTGATTTAATTTCTGAAATGGAATAGCCCAGAAAAAGATTCATATCTGGTAATGTATTTACATAATACTTACCCAAAAAGGCCTGAACCATCATAATGGGTGGCAATGTCACAATGCAAACCTTACTGTACTTCCAGTGGCTGACATTCCTGTGAACTACCTTCCTATGTACAACCTTTCTTGTCGTCTAACCATGTTAGGACTTCAAGTCAAATGTATGATCCCATTTCATCCACTTCTTTCAGGTTCTTCATTATGATCTTTCATTGCCTGCCTATGACTTTTGCAGGGGCAGTGCCAGCCCTTCTACACCATCTAGGGCTTGAAGGGTAAAGACCGGAATGTAAAAGTAGATGTGGTCAGATGAAATGAAACCAGGTAGCAGGATATCTGGATGATTGTGGGTCCTGGATGCAGATAGGCGATGGAAGGCTTGGATGCAGGTTAATGATTCTTTACATATGCTCTCAATACTAAGGCAAGTGGAAAATTCAGTATATATTTCCTCAATGGCACCTGTGATGAAAAAGTAAACACCAGATAAATCTTGTTTTCATTTTGGATAGATTAAGAAAGGCTAAGTCATTTTTTTCATTGTGTCCCTGGAAGGAAGACTCCAGCAATTTATATTTTGTCATGGACAAAACATTTTCATCTCAGAGACGCCAGTTACTACTCTGTTGCCATTTGGATACCTCTGACAGAAAGAAAGTTTTCAAGCAGCAAAAGAAAGAAAAAGAAAAAGAACTCCCCACCTCTCTTTGTGTAAATAGATGAACCGCAGTTCAGTAACAATTGTCATTATGTTCAGTTGGAGCCATTACATGTTGATAGATGTCAGCCTGACCCTTTTTTCACTGTGAGCGTTCACTGCTCTGCTAATTTTTGTGATTTAATCTAGGCTGGGTTAATAACTCTTTTCAATTGAGTCAGTTGGCTAAGGTCAGGTAAGTCAAAAAACTACCAGTGCTACAAACAGGGTACTGGCGGAATGGGTCAGATTAAAGTTTATGCAATGTTTGCATTGAAGATCTTGTTCTTGCTTTTTTAAATACAAGTACAGATGTAGCAATCATTAAATACTGGAACACAACTATGTATTATAGTTTAATTAATACAGTGAGCTTCAGTTGAGAAAACATATGTACAGTACATATTGTCTTTGATTATCTGTGGAATCACTATTCACTATTACTCAATTTAAGAAATATATTTGCTAAATGTCACCTAGGCAGTGTTCAACAAAGTATTCAATCAATTAATAGTAAAACTCACAATAGGTGCATCTCAATAAGCAACAAGGAGAAAAGCCCTCTAGTGCCAAGTTTCTGAGTACGTGTGATCATTTGAGAGCATGTGCAGCAGAATCACAGAGACAGTCCTTTCCTTCACCACAATGCAATGCACACATCACAGAAAGCTGAAAGCCAGCTATGAGCTTTTTACTTTATAATAGCAGACTCATGACTGCTTTACAATGTATCTCAGCTCATTAAAGTTAAAACAATTAAGTTACATTAACTGCAGCCTAGCAATAATAATGTAACACTCACCATGGGGCTGGTAGGCATTTCAAAATGACTCATCTTGCTTGTTACATACACAGCAGGAGGAAGGCAACAAGCATGGAATCCAAATCAATAATGGTTAAAAACGTCTCTCTGTACTATTAACACTTCATTCCGATGCTCCACGTCTCTCCAACAGCAGACGATGGTAATAAACACCAGAAATGTATTTAATATCCAGCATAGGCCATGGTCCATCTGAACACTAGTACCTTTTAGGGTTACTTGCTCCTGTGTTTAATCCTTATTAAACTGAACCAATAGCCTGGCACAATTGGAAAAGAAAACTCCCCAAAACTCCCTTTCCCCATCTACATGCATGATACTGAATAATTGTCAACACTTACATTTGCTCCTGCACCCATTCAAAGCTGAAACGCCTCCTCATTGATTTTCTCCTGGTAGCAGCCATTCTGGAGCTTCATTTCCCAGCTTCCCGGCTGTGCTGCTACCTGGATTCAATTGACATAACTGACAATGTACAGTAACAGGAAACCCAGTAGCATTCCTGTTTGCAAGCGCCTGTAGCTCCAGGAGTCACCATTTTGTTTTTAAAATTGACCACAGCAAGAAGATAACCCATACCCCCCCCCCTTTGGAATGCCAGGGGGGATAAAGAGCTTGGTGCCCACTGCACCCCTGGAAGAGCCCCAAACTCATACTGAAGGACATACGGTGACAAGTCTAGTTGGCTCATGGGAGGGTATACACTTATATAACATTAACATTATAAAAATATATAACATTAAAAAAATGCCATTCAGTGAAGCCGGCATTTCTCTCCAGCTTTGAGAAGGAGAGACATGCCGGCACCCAAGAAAAAAGTTTATGTCATCACCTTCCACCACCAGCCTTTATTTACTAAAGCTTTTGTCCAATACTCATAACAACACAAACCTAATGCAGTCGGCCATATTGCTCCCTGGCTGAACAGCCCCATCACCAGCGATAATGCATTCAGTCACAGTATACACAGCTCAGCAATTTAAAACATTTAAAACATATAAAAAATAAATATTCCCACAATATTGAATCAGTCCAAATGTGACAGTTTAGTGGTAACTGAACTGATTAGCATATGGCAGGCCTTTTACTGTAATATTACTTCCTGTTTATCAATATTGGGCAAAGGCTTTAATAAAAAAAGAAACACAGGCTGTTGTGGGGCACTTGGCTGGGGATGGAAGGTGACAACATAAACTTTCTGAGTATAGGTGCATTTTAAGTCCCGGCTATCATCTCACTCATCCTAGTAAAAAAGAGTGCTTCCGGTGGAAGCCGGGAGCAGAAGTGATAATAAATGAAATTTTCTCTGGTTGTGTGTGTTTTTTTACATTCAACCTTTTGTGAACTGATATGGGGTCCCTGAGACCTCTATATGAGTTCACCTGCGGCAAGCGGGTGACCTGGAAATAAACCCCGGGCCCATTATCTGCCTTCCAAAATGCCCAGGGGGGGCATAAGATCCCTCAGCCCATGAGGGTTATGTGGGCTTGTAGCATTCAGGGCCAGGACCATCCAGACTGCCCCCCCCCCCGTACTGGTCTACAAGTCCACATTGACCCACAACATTTTTTAAGGGTTTAAAACATTTTTAAATGTAACCCTTGATATTGTTCATAGAAACTGTATTTAATTTAAATAAATGTCATAAAGCACCCTTTTCAGTTTGTGGTGTCTCCTGAATTCGTGTCTACCTATTCATATGTGGTACCGTTTTTTTATTTTAAAAAAAAGGGAAAAAACATAATTTTTCACAAACTTTTTGCACACAAATATTATGAAACCACATAAAAAAAAAAAAAAAATACATTCATGTTAAAGCCCAAACCGTGCCTAAAAAGACAGTTAAACATACCCATTTCAAAATGGTGAAAAATGACATGTCAACAGAGGGTGACAAAATCTCAAGTAGGCTGGCAATCAAAGGATTAAAAGAACCTATGCATGTTGGGTATTGTTCTGTTTAGGAGATCTTGCACTTTCAGATTTAGCTTATTTTTTCTTGTTTACATATTGATATTTTAAAAGTCCAGAAAATTCAGCATTGTTTGCCCCACTATTAATAAAACTTTTACTAGTCAGGGGTAAAAATCATTTAATATATGTTGTGCTTACATAGGGCCATCCGTTCTATCCCTCAATCCAGCCAACGTGACGCGCTTCGGGAGAACCTCTTTGGCATATGCTGATGCCTTACCTTCACGACAAAAGTTTATAAGTGGTCATCTAAACTCATCCTACAAGTGTCCCTGCTTAGCCCGGAAGTGCATCAAGCCGGGAGAGTAACCAATGAAGCGAGATTATGGAGCCCCAGCCAATTACCGGTGCTCAAAAGTGAACGTTGTGAGCGTAGCCAATGAGCGGTGCAGGCCAAGATTGATGTATCAAATAAATATAAGAGGTTAAAGGCAGCAAGAAGAATAACTCTTCTGCTATCTGAATCCTCACAGGCGCGCTGAGAGGTTCCAGGTGGCAGAAGAGTTATTGTTCTTGCTGCCTTTAACCTCTTATATTTATTTGATAATCCAATTTTCAGGTTAGCCACCAGATCAGGCTGACGCTACACATACAAAGCGCTGCTCTCACTATTCTTTTTCTGTTGTACACCAAGATTGATGTATCACTTGGCCAATCCGCTTGCAATACAGTACAGGTATGACCAACTAACCAACATAGTCCGGGATTGATGTATCCCTTAGCCAATACGCTCAAACTACAGTACAACTACATATTGATATTTTAGGAAAATGTGCTTTTTATTCAGCTTTTTAATTTATTTTTTAGATTGTCCATGTTTCACGTTGGGGAGTCTTCTGGGCAGGAAAAACACACCTTTTTATTTTAAACGAATGCAGCATAATATAAAAAATGTCATTTTTTTTCACATAGTTCATCCAAAATATTGAGAAAGTCCTAAAAAGTGACAAATGAGACATTTCATGTTAAACTCTACCCAAAAAAAAATATATATAGTTTTCCTTGGAAATCCCTAAACATTCCTTCAAAAAAGGGGAAAAGAGCCTGGCCACAGATAGTGACAATCTCTAGGTAGGCTGGCAGTTAAAGGATTAAAGCAGAACTCAAACCAAGTTTATCACTATCCCGGGTTTTTGTTCATGGTGCTTCCTGATTTGGGATGCGCTACTGTGTGAAACCCCCATAGATCGCCTCCAAAACTTCCACACATCCAATGACACATGTGTGGCTCTGGACGAATATGGTGCTGTTTCAGTCAGTTATGGCATACGGAGCAAGGGGTGACCACATCCCCGGTCTCCTTGTGGTCTGTGTCATGCTTCAGTACCCAGCCTATCTGAAAGGCTGGATTTGGACATGCCTCAGCCGTGCAGATGCCGGGGAAGAGGGACATGGATGTGGCCTGAGACCTCTAGGAAAGATGAGTTTTTGTGTGGGGTATACTGGGGGGTTTCTCACTGTGAAGCATCCTGATTGTGATGCCCCAGGAGCAGAAAATCAACAGTTTTTGACTCCAGGGCTGGAATAAAAGATGGTTGGCCCACTGTAATACTTTTATATATTCACCCTGCACCATGCACCATGCATAAAATTGTCATATATATATATATATATATATATATATATATATATATATATATTAGAGATGAGCGAACTTTTGAAAAATTTGATTCAACTGATTCGCCGAATTTTCCGACAAAAATCGTTTCGACCCGAATAAATTCGCGACGAATCGCTATTAAAAATGGCTATTTCTGAGCCTCCTACAGCCTCAATAGGGTTGTAAACCATTCAGCCTTGCTGTAACACGCACAGGATGCGTGCTGGGTTAGTTAAATAATACTTTTAAGAAATATCACATGCAGATCAGAGGCATCGCTAATAGAATCGCAGAGCGGCACAATTGCAGAGAGTTGAAGTGGCATCACTATGAGGGGCAGAAGGAGCCCAAATATACACTGGAGTTGGCTTCAGGAGCCCAAAAATTGGATGAATCACACCCTGGAGTTGGCAGAAGTTGGCAGCAGCAGCAGCAGGAGCCCAAATATACACTGGAGTTGGCTTCAGGAGCCCAAAAATTGGATGAATCACACCCTGGAGTTGGCAGGAGTTGACAGCAGCAGCAGCAGGAGCCCAAATATACACTGGAGTTGGCTTCAGGAGCCCAAAAATTGGATGAATCACACCCTGGAGTTGGCAGGAGTTGACAGCAGCAGCAGCAGGAGCCCAAATATACACTGGAGTTGGCTTCAGGAGCCCAAAAATTGGATGAATCACACCCTGGAGTTGGCAGGAGTTGACAGCAGCAGCAGCAGGAGCCCAAATATACACTGGAGTTGGCTTCAGGAGCCCAAAAATTGGATGAATCACACCCTGGAGTTGGCAGAAGTTGGCAGCAGCAGCAGCAGGAGCCCAAATATACACTGGAGTTGGCTTCAGGAGCCCAAAAATTGGATGAATCACACCCTGGAGTTGGCAGAAGTTGGCAGCAGCAGCAGCAGGAGCCCAAATATACACTGGAGTTGGCTTCAGGAGCCCAAAAATTGGATGAATCACACCCTGGAGTTGGCAGGAGTTGACAGCAGCAGCAGCAGGAGCCCAAATATACACTGGAGTTGGCTTCAGGAGCCCAAAAATTGGATGAATCACACCCTGGAGTTGGCAGAAGTTGGCAGCAGCAGCAGCAGGAGCCCAAATATACACTGGAGTTGGCTTCAGGAGCCCAAAAATTGGATGAATCACACCCTGGAGTTGGCAGGAGTTGACAGTAGCAGCAGCAGGAGCCCAAATATACACTGGAGTTGGCTTCAGGAGCCCAAAAATTGGATGAATCACACCCTGGAGTTGGCAGAAGTTGGCAGCAGCAGCAGCAGGAGCCCAAATATACACTGGAGTTGGCTTCAGGAGCCCAAAAATTGGATGAATCACACCCTGGAGTTGGCAGGAGTTGACAGCAGCAGCAGCAGGAGCCCAAATATACACTGGAGTTGGCTTCAGGAGCCCAAAAATTGGATGAATCACACCCTGGAGTTGGCAGGAGTTGACAGCAGCAGCAGCAGGAGCCCAAATATACACTGGAGTTGGCTTCAGGAGCCCAAAAATTGGATGAATCACACCCTGGAGTTGGCAGAAGTTGGCAGCAGCAGCAGCAGGAGCCCAAATATACACTGGAGTTGGCTTCAGGAGCCCAAAAATTGGATGAATCACACCCTGGAGTTGGCAGGAGTTGACAGCAGCAGCAGCAGGAGCCCAAATATACACTGGAGTTGGCTTCAGGAGCCCAAAAATTGGATGAATCACACCCTGGAGTTGGCAGAAGTTGGCAGCAGCAGCAGCAGGAGCCCAAATATACACTGGAGTTGGCTTCAGGAGCCCAAAAATTGGATGAATCACACCCTGGAGTTGGCAGAAGTTGGCAGCAGCAGCAGCAGGAGCCCAAATATACACTGGAGTTGGCTTCAGGAGCCCAAAAATTGGATGAATCACACCCTGGAGTTGGCAGAAGTTGGCAGCAGCAGCAGCAGGAGCCCAAATATACACTGGAGTTGGCTTCAGGAGCCCAAAAATTGGATGAATCACACCCTGGAGTTGGCAGGAGTTGACAGCAGCAGCAGCAGGAGCCCAAATATACACTGGAGTTGGCTTCAGGAGCCCAAAAATTGGATGAATCACACCCTGGAGTTGGCAGAAGTTGGCAGCAGCAGCAGCAGGAGCCCAAATATACACTGGAGTTGGCTTCAGGAGCCCAAAAATTGGATGAATCACACCCTGGAGTTGGCAGAAGTTGGCAGCAGCAGCAGCAGGAGCCCAAATATACACTGGAGTTGGCTTCAGGAGCCCAAAAATTGGATGAATCACACCCTGGAGTTGGCAGGAGTTGACAGCAGCAGCAGCAGGAGCCCAAATATACACTGGAGTTGGCTTCAGGAGCCCAAAAATTGGATGAATCACACCCTGGAGTTGGCAGGAGTTGACAGCAGCAGCAGCAGGAGCCCAAATATACACTGGAGTTGGCTTCAGGAGCCCAAAAATTGGATGAATCACACCCTGGAGTTGGCAGGAGTTGACAGCAGCAGCAGCAGGAGCCCAAATATACACTGGAGTTGGCTTCAGGAGCCCAAAAATTGGATGAATCACACCCTGGAGTTGGCAGAAGTTGGCAGCAGCAGCAGCAGGAGCCCAAATATACACTGGAGTTGGCTTCAGGAGCCCAAAAATTGGATGAATCACACCCTGGAGTTGGCAGAAGTTGGCAGCAGCAGCAGCAGGAGCCCAAATATACACTGGAGTTGGCTTCAGGAGCCCAAAAATTGGATGAATCACACCCTGGAGTTGGCAGGAGTTGACAGCAGCAGCAGCAGGAGCCCAAATATACACTGGAGTTGGCTTCAGGAGCCCAAAAATTGGATGAATCACACCCTGGAGTTGGCAGAAGTTGGCAGCAGCAGCAGCAGGAGCCCAAATATACACTGGAGTTGGCTTCAGGAGCCCAAAAATTGGATGAATCACACCCTGGAGTTGGCAGAAGTTGGCAGCAGCAGCAGCAGGAGCCCAAATATACACTGGAGTTGGCTTCAGGAGCCCAAAAATTGGATGAATCACACCCTGGAGTTGGCAGGAGTTGACAGCAGCAGCAGCAGGAGCCCAAATATACACTGGAGTTGGCTTCAGGAGCCCAAAAATTGGATGAATCACACCCTGGAGTTGGCAGGAGTTGACAGTAGCAGCAGCAGGAGCCCAAATATACACTGGAGTTGGCTTCAGGAGCCCAAAAATTGGATGAATCACACCCTGGAGTTGGCAGAAGTTGGCAGCAGCAGCAGCAGGAGCCCAAATATACACTGGAGTTGGCTTCAGGAGCCCAAAAATTGGATGAATCACACCCTGGAGTTGGCAGGAGTTGACAGTAGCAGCAGCAGGAGCCCAAAAAATGGCCTAAAGACATAAATATGTTTTGCACCATTTGGAAAGTGTAAAACGTGGCACCATGCTGAATCTAGTCGCATGCATCAGGCATTGGTGGGTGGAAATCCTGGCTGATCCATCCCTGATTCATTTTGACAAAGGTGAGTCTCTCCACATTTTTAGTTGACAGACGAGTTCTCCTCGCCGTAACTATGGCCCCCGCCGCACTAAACACCCGCTCAGATGGCACGCTACTTGCCGGGCAGGACAGCTTTTCCAGGGCAAACTCTGCTAGTTGCGGCCACAAATCAAGTTTGGCTGCCCAGAAGTCCAGCGGATCCTCAAGGTGTGTTGGCATGGTCATGTCAAAGTATGACATGACCTGCTGGTTCAGGTCCTGCTCCAGGTCTTCCTGCTGCTCATGAGTAGCCTCACTATGCGGGTGTAGAAAGCTACTCATTAGCGACTGAAGACTGAGGCTGCTGCTGCTGATGGAGCTTCTGCTGCTGCTGCTGCCAACCCCCCCAGCGGCCATGGCAGTGGAAGGTGAGCGCAGAGGTCCCCTCGAGTCAGACCTGCGAGAGTATGGACCATGGCGCAGATAGGCATCGGCCAACTGCCTACGTAGAATGTCTTTGTAGTAGTTGAGTTTGTCCTCCCTCTCGGTGGGTTTAAAAAATGCCCCCATTTTGTGCCGGAAGCGAGGGTCCAATAAGGTGGACAGCCAGAAGTCATCCCGCCGACAGATGGAAACAATTCTGGGGTCACTACGCAAGCACGTGAGCATGCTTCGTGCCATTTGCGCAAGTGACTCGGATGGACTACCTGTCTCCATCTCCACTGCATACTGCCACGGTGTGCCCGGGTCCTCTGTCTCTCCTTCCTCAAAAACCTCTAGCTCCTCTGGCTGCTCCTGCTCCTCCTCTCCTGTCCGCTGACTAGATAAACCAGCCATTTCGCCAAGCCTAAACTGTGTTTCGCTGGGCAACTCCTCCTCCTCCTCTTCCTCCTCCTCCTCCTCCAGTTCAGCTCCAAGGGGGTTCATGTGGCCGTAAGATGTAAACGCCATGTCTCCAGTGCCCTGACCAGCCATGGTTTCCAACATGTGCTGCAGTACATGAAGCAGTGGAATCACGTCGTTCATCCCGTAATCCTGCCGACTGACAAATAAAGTGGCTTCCTCAAAGGGCCTGAGCAAACGGCAGGTGTCACGTATGAGCTGCCACTGGTTGACATTGAAGTTACACAGGGGAGTCCCCCTATCTGCTTGGATCATCAGGAAATCCGTGATGGCTTTTCTCTGTTCATATAATCGGTCCAACATGTGAAGGGTGGAATTCCAACGGGTGGAAACATCGCAAATCAGACTATGTTGGGGGATACCATTCTGACGCTGTAGCTCAAGAAGGGTGTGTTTGGCAGTGTAGGAGTGGCTGAAGTGCATGCAAAGTTTCCGTGAAGTTGTTAGGATGTCCTGCAGATGGGGGGAACACTTCAGAAACCGCTTGACAACCAGATTGAAGACGTGAGCCATGCAGGGGGCATGGGTCAGGCTTCCTTGGCGCAGCGCAGACAAAATGTTCTTCCCATTGTCGGTAACCATGATTCCCATTTTAAGTTTTCTCGGAGTAAGCCATGTTTGGATTTCCTGATGAATACATTTAAGCAGTTCCTCCCCTGTGTGACTCCGTTCGCCAAGACAAACCATGTGAAGCACTGCGTGACACCTCCGTGCCCTGCACACATGGTAGACTGGAGGGGCACTGAGACTTGAGCCTACAGTGGAGGGTGAGGAGATGGCGGAGGATGAGGAGGCCGAGTCGCACGGTGTCACAGGCCCAATGGGCAGAGAGCGCGGAGGCCGAAGCGGCGTGACCTGTCCAAGTTGCTGCTGCAAAGGGACCACATTCACCCAGTGGGCCGTAAACGACATGTACTGCCCCTGACCGTAGTTACAGCTCCAGATGTCGGCGCTGCCATGTATTTTGCTACACACCGACAGGCTCAAGGACTGGCCCACCTTCTGTTCAACAAAAGTGTGCAGCGCTGGTACTGCCTTCTTGGCAAAGAAATGACGGCTTGGGACTCTCCACCTC
This sequence comes from Gastrophryne carolinensis, assembly GCA_027917425.1. Lineage (NCBI taxonomy): Eukaryota > Metazoa > Chordata > Amphibia > Anura > Microhylidae > Gastrophryne > Gastrophryne carolinensis. Next base: position 170,420,987 of record CM051236.1, read on the forward strand.
GGCTCGGCACAAGCCATCAGTTCTCTGAAAGGTGCAGATTCCACCACCTGAAAAGGGAGCGACTGCAGCACCAGCAACTTGGACAGGAGCACATTCAGCTTCTGCGCCGTAGGATGAGTGGGCGCATACTGCTGTCTCTTGGACATGGCTTCGCTGATGGATTGCTGGCGGGATGCATGACTTGGAGGAGGAGGAGGAGGAGCAGGAGCGACAGAGGATGGGTATGACGCACAGCTGCCTTCGGCTGAGGTGCTGGAGCCTTGGCTGGCAGAAATTGGGAGCTCACTTGGTGAGGAAGCAGACTGGACCACCCCTTGGGAGCCTCGGTTCTCCCAGGTCGTTTTATGGTGACGCATCATATGTTGACGCAGGGCCGTGGTGCCAACATTTGGACCCTGGCCACGCTTCACCTTTTGCCTACATATCTTGCATGTGGCCATGTTACCCTCCTGCGGATGCCTCAGGAAAAACTGCCACACTGCCGAGTAGCTACTTTTCCCACCCCCTGGCCTCACTGATTCACTGCTGCTGTTGCCAACTCCAGGAACCCCTGCTCCACTACCTCCCGATAAGGTAGACTGCCGCACAGCAGGTGCTCTACCCCGGCCCCGGCCCCGGCCGGCTCCAGCCTTTGGAATTGTGCCCCCATGCTGACTGCTACCACTTTGCTGCCTCAGCTGCTGACTCCGGGGCAACCTGCACCCCTCTTCTCCTGATGATGACGATGAAGCCCCTTCATCACCCGGCTCCCAAGTGCGATCGGCTTCATCGTCATCATCATCATCATCACCGGGTTGTGGCTGTACGTCACTGATGTTCGTGGATTCGTCAACAGTGTCTGGCGCAGGAGCTGGAACGCTCGCAGCACCCACGACACTGTCCACATCACTATTTGTCTGCCTAGCTAAAGAAGCCACCTCCATTTCTTGGCTGGGCAGTAGCTGCTGACTGTCCTCTATCTGATGGTCCTCCTCACTAAAGAGTGAAGCTGAACCCAAAGCATAGGATACGTCGCTGGGGGAGGGAACGGCGTAGGCCAGAGGCAATGGGAGGACAGGGACTGCTCTCGGGGCATGCCAACTCAGGGTTGTGTCAGAGGAACCTACCGACCCTAGACTGGGGGTCTCAGACGTAAGTTGTGATGATGTTGTTGATGAGCGCGTCAACCAATCTACCACGGCAGATGCGTTACTGGTGGAGACCCGACCGCTAGCAGATACTGGCAGATTAGGTCTCTCAGCGTGACTCCTGCTGCTACTGGCCCCCAGTCTGATGCGAGCTCTTCCTGCGGAATCTTGGCCTCTGCCACTCCTCTTTTCACTTCCAGGCACTTGTCTGCCCGACATAGTCTAACTGGCGTGGTAGTAGGTGATATTTAAAAAAACCCCGGGCAGCGGTGGGTCTATATGAAACAGAATATAATGCACACCAAAAGTGAGCAGTAACACTCAGCCTCCAACAGGCCTGCTTAGTGTAAATAAGAGAGCTGCTTAGTGTAAATAAAGAGGGGTATGCTATGTTACAGAATGGGATGCCTCAACAGAAGTGCACCTGGCAGGCAGCAGTAAGCCTATGCCCAGCAAAAGTGTCTTATAATATAAATATAATAAGAGCAAATGCTTATATGGTCTTAAACAGAGGCTGCTTTAGTCACAGAATGGGATGCCCCGGGCAGGAATCGAGCTGGCAGGGTACAGTAGTGCTTTGGCCAGCAAAAGTGTCTTTATCAGGCCTAATTTCAAATATGATTAGAGCAAATGCTTATATGGTCTTAAACAGAGGCTGCTTTAGTCACAGAATGGGATGCCCCGGGCAGGAATCGAGCTGCCAGGGTACAGTAGTGCTTTGGCCAGCAAAAGTGTCTTTATCAGGCCTAATTTCAAATATGATAAGAGCAAATGCTTATATGGTCTTAAACAGAGGCTGCTTTAGTCACAGAATGGGATGCCCCGGGCAGGAATCGAGCTGCCAGGGTACAGTAGTGCTTTGGCCAGCAAAAGTGTCTTTATCAGGCCTAATTTCAAATATGATTAGAGCAAATGCTTATATGGTCTTAAACAGAGGCTGCTTTAGTCACAGAATGGGATGCCCCGGGCAGGAATCGAGCTGCCAGGGTACAGTAGTGCTTTGGCCAGCAAAAGTGTCTTTATCAGGCCTAATTTCAAATATGATTAGAGCAAATGCTTATATGGTCTTAAACAGAGGCTGCTTTAGTCACAGAATGGGATGCCCCGGGCAGGAATCGAGCTGCCAGGGTACAGTAGTGCTTTGGCCAGCAAAAGTGTCTTTATCAGGCCTAATTTCAAATATGATTAGAGCAAATGCTTATATAGTCTTAAACAGAGGCTGCTTTAGTCACAGAATGGGATGCCCCGGGCAGGAATCGAGCTGCCAGGGTACAGTAGTGCTTTGGCCAGCAAAAGTGTCTTTATCAGGCCTAATTTCAAATATGATTAGAGCAAATGCTTAAATGGTCTTAAACAGAGGCTGCTTTAGTCACAGAATGGGATGCCCCGGGCAGGAATCGAGCTGGCAGGGTACAGTAGTGCTTTGGCCAGCAAAAGTGTCTTTATCAGGCCTAATTTCAAATATGATTAGAGCAAATGCTTATATGGTCTTAAACAGAGGCTGCTTTAGTCACAGAATGGGATGCCCCGGGCAGGAATCGAGCTGCCAGGGTACAGTAGTGCTTTGGCCAGCAAAAGTGTCTTTATCAGGCCTAATTTCAAATATGATTAGAGCAAATGCTTATATGGTCTTAAACAGAGGCTGCTTTAGTCACAGAATGGGATGCCCCGGGCAGGAATCGAGCTGCCAGGGTACAGTAGTGCTTTGGCCAGCAAAAGTGTCTTTATCAGGCCTAATTTCAAATATGATTAGAGCAAATGCTTATATGGTCTTAAACAGAGGCTGCTTTAGTCACAGAATGGGATGCCCCGGGCAGGAATCGAGCTGCCAGGGTACAGTAGTGCTTTGGCCAGCAAAAGTGTCTTTATCAGGCCTAATTTCAAATATGATTAGAGCAAATGCTTATATGGTCTTAAACAGAGGCTGCTTTAGTCACAGAATGGGATGCCCCGGGCAGGAATCGAGCTGCCAGGGTACAGTAGTGCTTTGGCCAGCAAAAGTGTCTTTATCAGGCCTAATTTCAAATATGATAAGAGCAAATGCTTATATGGTCTTAAACAGAGGCTGCTTTAGTCACAGAATGGGATGCCCCGGGCAGGAATCGAGCTGCCAGGGTACAGTAGTGCTTTGGCCAGCAAAAGTGTCTTTATCAGGCCTAATTTCAAATATGATTAGAGCAAATGCTTATATGGTCTTAAACAGAGGCTGCTTTAGTCACAGAATGGGATGCCCCGGGCAGGAATCGAGCTGCCAGGGTACAGTAGTGCTTTGGCCAGCAAAAGTGTCTTTATCAGGCCTAATTTCAAATATGATAAGAGCAAATGCTTATATGGTCTTAAACAGAGGCTGCTTTAGTCACAGAATGGGATGCCCCGGGCAGGAATCGAGCTGCCAGGGTACAGTAGTGCTTTGGCCAGCAAAAGTGTCTTTATCAGGCCTAATTTCAAATATGATAGGAGCAAATGCTTATATGGTCTTAAACAGAGGCTGCTTTAGTCACAGAATGGGATGCCCCGGGCAGGAATCGAGCTGCCAGGGTACAGTAGTGCTTTGGCCAGCAAAAGTGTCTTTATCAGGCCTAATTTCAAATATGATTAGAGCAAATGCTTATATGGTCTTAAACAGAGGCTGCTTTAGTCACAGAATGGGATGCCCCGGGCAGGAATCGAGCTGCCAGGGTACAGTAGTGCTTTGGCCAGCAAAAGTGTCTTTATCAGGCCTAATTTCAAATATGATAAGAGCAAATGCTTATATGGTCTTAAACAGAGGCTGCTTTAGTCACAGAATGGGATGCCCCGGGCAGGAATCGAGCTGCCAGGGTACAGTAGTGCTTTGGCCAGCAAAAGTGTCTTTATCAGGCCTAATTTCAAATATGATTAGAGCAAATGGTTATATGGTCTTAAACAGAGGCTGCTTTAGTCACAGAATGGGATGCCCCGGGCAGGAATCGAGCTGCCAGGGTACAGTAGTGCTTTGGCCAGCAAAAGTGTCTTTATCAGGCCTAATTTCAAATATGATTAGAGCAAATGCTTATATGGTCTTAAACAGAGGCTGCTTTAGTCACAGAATGGGATGCCCCGGGCAGGAATCGAGCTGCCAGGGTACAGTAGTGCTTTGGCCAGCAAAAGTGTCTTTATCAGGCCTAATTTCAAATATGATTAGAGCAAATGCTTATATGGTCTTAAACAGAGGCTGCTTTAGTCACAGAATGGGATGCCCCGGGCAGGAATCGAGCTGCCAGGGTACAGTAGTGCTTTGGCCAGCAAAAGTGTCTTTATCAGGCCTAATTTCAAATATGATTAGAGCAAATGCTTATATGGTCTTAAACAGAGGCTGCTTTAGTCACAGAATGGGATGCCCCGGGCAGGAATCGAGCTGCCAGGGTACAGTAGTGCTTTGGCCAGCAAAAGTGTCTTTATCAGGCCTAATTTCAAATATGATAAGAGCAAATGCTTATATGGTCTTAAACAGAGGCTGCTTTAGTCACAGAATGGGATGCCCCGGGCAGGAATCGAGCTGCCAGGGTACAGTAGTGCTTTGGCCAGCAAAAGTGTCTTTATCAGGCCTAATTTCAAATATGATTAGAGCAAATGCTTATATGGTCTTAAACAGAGGCTGCTTTAGTCACAGAATGGGATGCCCCGGGCAGGAATCGAGCTGCCAGGGTACAGTAGTGCTTTGGCCAGCAAAAGTGTCTTTATCAGGCCTAATTTCAAATATGATAAGAGCAAATGCTTATATGGTCTTAAACAGAGGCTGCTTTAGTCACAGAATGGGATGCCCCGGGCAGGAATCGAGCTGCCAGGGTACAGTAGTGCTTTGGCCAGCAAAAGTGTCTTTATCAGGCCTAATTTCAAATATGATAAGAGCAAATGCTTATATGGTCTTAAACAGAGGCTGCTTTAGTCACAGAATGGGATGCCCCGGGCAGGAATCGAGCTGCCAGGGTACAGTAGTGCTTTGGCCAGCAAAAGTGTCTTTATCAGGCCTAATTTCAAATATGATTAGAGCAAATGCTTATATGGTCTTAAACAGAGGCTGCTTTAGTCACAGAATGGGATGCCCCGGGCAGGAATCGAGCTGCCAGGGTACAGTAGTGCTTTGGCCAGCAAAAGTGTCTTTATCAGGCCTAATTTCAAATATGATTAGAGCAAATGCTTATATGGTCTTAAACAGAGGCTGCTTTAGTCACAGAATGGGATGCCCCGGGCAGGAATCGAGCTGCCAGGGTACAGTAGTGCTTTGGCCAGCAAAAGTGTCTTTATCAGGCCTAATTTCAAATATGATTAGAGCAAATGCTTATATGGTCTTAAACAGAGGCTGCTTTAGTCACAGAATGGGATGCCCCGGGCAGGAATCGAGCTGCCAGGGTACAGTAGTGCTTTGGCCAGCAAAAGTGTCTTTATCAGGCCTAATTTCAAATATGATTAGAGCAAATGCTTATATGGTCTTAAACAGAGGCTGCTTTAGTCACAGAATGGGATGCCCCGGGCAGGAATCGAGCTGCCAGGGTACAGTAGTGCTTTGGCCAGCAAAAGTGTCTTTATCAGGCCTAATTTCAAATATGATTAGAGCAAATGCTTATATGGTCTTAAACAGAGGCTGCTTTAGTCACAGAATGGGATGCCCCGGGCAGGAATCGAGCTGCCAGGGTACAGTAGTGCTTTGGCCAGCAAAAGTGTCTTTATCAGGCCTAATTTCAAATATGATTAGAGCAAATGCTTATATGGTCTTAAACAGAGGCTGCTTTAGTCACAGAATGGGATGCCCCGGGCAGGAATCGAGCTGCCAGGGTACAGTAGTGCTTTGGCCAGCAAAAGTGTCTTTATCAGGCCTAATTTCAAATATGATTAGAGCAAATGCTTATATGGTCTTAAACAGAGGCTGCTTTAGTCACAGAATGGGATGCCCCGGGCAGGAATCGAGCTGCCAGGGTACAGTAGTGCTTTGGCCAGCAAAAGTGTCTTTATCAGGCCTAATTTCAAATATGATTAGAGCAAATGCTTATATGGTCTTAAACAGAGGCTGCTTTAGTCACAGAATGGGATGCCCCGGGCAGGAATCGAGCTGCCAGGGTACAGTAGTGCTTTGGCCAGCAAAAGTGTCTTTATCAGGCCTAATTTCAAATATGATTAGAGCAAATGCTTATATGGTCTTAAACAGAGGCTGCTTTAGTCACAGAATGGGATGCCCCGGGCAGGAATCGAGCTGCCAGGGTACAGTAGTGCTTTGGCCAGCAAAAGTGTCTTTATCAGGCCTAATTTCAAATATGATTAGAGCAAATGCTTATATGGTCTTAAACAGAGGCTGCTTTAGTCACAGAATGGGATGCCCCGGGCAGGAATCGAGCTGCCAGGGTACAGTAGTGCTTTGGCCAGCAAAAGTGTCTTTATCAGGCCTAATTTCAAATATGATTAGAGCAAATGCTTATATGGTCTTAAACAGAGGCTGCTTTAGTCACAGAATGGGATGCCCCGGGCAGGAATCGAGCTGCCAGGGTACAGTAGTGCTTTGGCCAGCAAAAGTGTCTTTATCAGGCCTAATTTCAAATATGATTAGAGCAAATGCTTATATGGTCTTAAACAGAGGCTGCTTTAGTCACAGAATGGGATGCCCCGGGCAGGAATCGAGCTGCCAGGGTACAGTAGTGCTTTGGCCAGCAAAAGTGTCTTTATCAGGCCTAATTTCAAATATGATTAGAGCAAATGCTTATATGGTCTTAAACAGAGGCTGCTTTAGTCACAGAATGGGATGCCCCGGGCAGGAATCGAGCTGCCAGGGTACAGTAGTGCTTTGGCCAGCAAAAGTGTCTTTATCAGGCCTAATTTCAAATATGATTAGAGCAAATGCTTATATGGTCTTAAACAGAGGCTGCTTTAGTCACAGAATGGGATGCCCCGGGCAGGAATCGAGCTGCCAGGGTACAGTAGTGCTTTGGCCAGCAAAAGTGTCTTTATCAGGCCTAATTTCAAATATGATTAGAGCAAATGCTTATATGGTCTTAAACAGAGGCTGCTTTAGTCACAGAATGGGATGCCCCGGGCAGGAATCGAGCTGCCAGGGTACAGTAGTGCTTTGGCCAGCAAAAGTGTCTTTATCAGGCCTAATTTCAAATATGATTAGAGCAAATGCTTATATGGTCTTAAACAGAGGCTGCTTTAGTCACAGAATGGGATGCCCCGGGCAGGAATCGAGCTGCCAGGGTACAGTAGTGCTTTGGCCAGCAAAAGTGTCTTTATCAGGCCTAATTTCAAATATGATTAGAGCAAATGCTTATATGGTCTTAAACAGAGGCTGCTTTAGTCACAGAATGGGATGCCCCGGGCAGGAATCGAGCTGCCAGGGTACAGTAGTGCTTTGGCCAGCAAAAGTGTCTTTATCAGGCCTAATTTCAAATATGATTAGAGCAAATGCTTATATGGTCTTAAACAGAGGCTGCTTTAGTCACAGAATGGGATGCCCCGGGCAGGAATCGAGCTGCCAGGGTACAGTAGTGCTTTGGCCAGCAAAAGTGTCTTTATCAGGCCTAATTTCAAATATGATTAGAGCAAATGCTTATATGGTCTTAAACAGAGGCTGCTTTAGTCACAGAATGGGATGCCCCGGGCAGGAATCGAGCTGCCAGGGTACAGTAGTGCTTTGGCCAGCAAAAGTGTCTTTATCAGGCCTAATTTCAAATATGATTAGAGCAAATGCTTATATGGTCTTAAACAGAGGCTGCTTTAGTCACAGAATGGGATGCCCCGGGCAGGAATCGAGCTGCCAGGGTACAGTAGTGCTTTGGCCAGCAAAAGTGTCTTTATCAGGCCTAATTTCAAATATGATTAGAGCAAATGCTTATATGGTCTTAAACAGAGGCTGCTTTAGTCACAGAATGGGATGCCCCGGGCAGGAATCGAGCTGCCAGGGTACAGTAGTGCTTTGGCCAGCAAAAGTGTCTTTATCAGGCCTAATTTCAAATATGATTAGAGCAAATGCTTATATGGTCTTAAACAGAGGCTGCTTTAGTCACAGAATGGGATGCCCCGGGCAGGAATCGAGCTGCCAGGGTACAGTAGTGCTTTGGCCAGCAAAAGTGTCTTTATCAGGCCTAATTTCAAATATGATTAGAGCAAATGCTTATATGGTCTTAAACAGAGGCTGCTTTAGTCACAGAATGGGATGCCCCGGGCAGGAATCGAGCTGCCAGGGTACAGTAGTGCTTTGGCCAGCAAAAGTGTCTTTATCAGGCCTAATTTCAAATATGATTAGAGCAAATGCTTATATGGTCTTAAACAGAGGCTGCTTTAGTCACAGAATGGGATGCCCCGGGCAGGAATCGAGCTGCCAGGGTACAGTAGTGCTTTGGCCAGCAAAAGTGTCTTTATCAGGCCTAATTTCAAATATGATTAGAGCAAATGCTTATATGGTCTTAAACAGAGGCTGCTTTAGTCACAGAATGGGATGCCCCGGGCAGGAATCGAGCTGCCAGGGTACAGTAGTGCTTTGGCCAGCAAAAGTGTCTTTATCAGGCCTAATTTCAAATATGATTAGAGCAAATGCTTATATGGTCTTAAACAGAGGCTGCTTTAGTCACAGAATGGGATGCCCCGGGCAGGAATCGAGCTGCCAGGGTACAGTAGTGCTTTGGCCAGCAAAAGTGTCTTTATCAGGCCTAATTTCAAATATGATTAGAGCAAATGCTTATATGGTCTTAAACAGAGGCTGCTTTAGTCACAGAATGGGATGCCTCACAGCAGACTTAAGATCAGTTCAGTATATATGCACAGTTAGTTACTATAAGCAGCCTGAAAACGCTAACAAAGGCTGGATGAAAAAAAAAAAATCTCCCTGTCAGCCAGCTCCGTTTTTCCTACCTTTCCCTGGCTTTCTGTCTGTCTCCTGTCTGTCTCCTGCCTGTCTCCTGCCTGTCTCCAGCCTGTCCCTGTCTGTCCCTGTCTCCAGCCTGTCTCCAGCCTGTCTAACTGCCTCAGCTACACAGCGTTCTGTCTGTCTGTCACGAATGCAATAGAGAAATGAGGAAAAGCAAGATGGCCGCCGTTAAATACCGCTGTGTGACGTCACCGGGCTTGCTGGCTGCTGATAGGCTGCATGTGACTGCCCCAGCTTGCACTGGCGCGGGATACATGTCCAGACATGTCCCGCCCGCCATCTTAGAATGCCTGTAATGTAAATGAATGGATGTTAAAGGAAAACTTCGAGTGATCAAATCGCGGGGAAATTCGGATTCGATCCGAATCGAATTTTTCCTGAAATTCGGATCGAATCCGGGTTCGTCCGGATCGATTCGCTCATCCCTAATATATATATTAATTCAAAGTAGACAATTTTTTTTTTATTTTTTATAAATTTGGTCCCCCAGTGGTCAACTCGCACACAGCGCCTCTCCACTCCACTGTCACTGCTGTTAGCGGCATGTACAGCACATTGCTAGGAGATTGGCGGGCTAGCGTGCCCACAATCTCCTGCATACAAGTGTCGGATGGTTCCCATCAGTGGTCAGCTGTCTGCTCTTACCTCACAGATTACAACCCAATGGATTCCCTTATTCAGTGAATGGACTGAGCCACACACAGTGTCACCTATGCAATCTTAATATAAAATCTAAATATTTTTATTTTACAATTGACTTTAAGTACAACCAGGACAAGCAGTGTATGAATGACAATGCTTAGGAATCAGGTCAGATAATCACAGTAGCATAGGGCCTATTCTACCTTACTTTGATGTGAACACTAGCTCTCAGTAGATCAGGCAGGGAATAACACAGGTAAATGGTTGATAGAGGAGATCCTCTACACCTTAGGGATATTGGTCACAAGTTGAAGGTAAGGCTTCCAGTGATCCCACTGATGTAAGCTTTAGATCAGTGAATGTCCAGGGACAACACTACCAATGGGGTTCAACACTTTTCCGGACCATAAGGGTTTCCAACCGGGGCAGCCTGTTACAAATCTTGATGATCTCTAAAAAATACACCTAAAAATAACTACAGTACACCATTCTGTTTTTATCCTTTTTCTCTTCCATTCAGAGATTGTATACAAAAAATACAGATAGAAAATACAATTACAAAATACTCCTTGGGGAATCAACGTATATTATAACAAACTCACTCTTTACTCCCCATGGATCTTTTTGTAGCACAGTATTATAAAAATATCACACTGCTTGATGCTACTATTTTCTAGCGCAATGCGGTAGCACAGCAAGTTGCCCAAATTCACTTTACTGTTTGTTGTTATAACTGTCTACATAGGCATAAATGCAGGCACTGCTATTATTAGTATCTAGGTTTTGAGCTACGAGATAAATACACAAAGACCCATATTATACCTGTTTCATAAGAAGGCTGAAAGCTTGCATATTTTTATGAGGCAGCACGGTCACACATAAAACATAAATTCACATGCATACAAAATAATAATGTTTATTGTTTGCTAAATACTATTGCAACGCTTGGGGTAAACTATTCATAAAGCTAAGAATATAAAATTCAAAACCACCAACCAAAGGATTGTGTAAGATAAACTGGTACTAATCCCTTCCAGAAATATTCGGAAAAGGCTTCGCAATAATTGATGTACATGGTACGTAGTGTGGAAAAATAGATCACAGTGTCAAAAGTCACTGACAGCAGAACATCTTCTCTTATCGCTTAGTTGCCCCTCCAATGGCGATCACTGTGATATAAATCTAGGCTCTGGGACACTTTAACAACATGAAAAAGTAATGCAGATTCTTAGCAGAAGAGGAGGGAAAGGTGGAGGTTGTGAACAACCAGAAGGTGGGATAGCGGATGTGCCAGCAGTAGCTTAGACACCAACCTGGTGAGATCAGAGAAGCTGGCAGCGGAGACCCAGCAAATGACACAGAGGAGCTGCAGCATAGTTGACCGGTCCCTGGCAACATCAGAGCGGGACGAATCGGGAAACGGTACCGTGAGAGGCAACATTCTTTACCATGCAAATTAATGCACTGGCACAGTGGGCTATCATAGTCTGTACTAAGATAACCCAGTTAATTGAGCTGTGCTCTTGTGTTTAAATATTGCTACTATCTGTAAAAATATCAGCGGATACCTTTTATGCTTGTGTGGACTGGGCTTGAAATCATTCAGAGCAGGTCCTTTATATTCCTGCTGTCCCACCCCCATCATCTATTCTTGCAGCTTCCATTCCCCTCCTTCCAATTTTCCATTCCCCTCTCACTCCCTTACACTGTTTGTTGCTCCCTATTGTCATTCTCCCTTCCTGTTTGTCATTGCTGACTGGAGGTCCAGTTTAATGTCCAATCACCACCTCTTCCCATCCCCTTCTGGGTGCTCTATGCACAGGCCTCTACCTCCCCATTTACTTCAGGCTATTCCACTTGATGGATGCACCCTGTAGCCTTTTACTTCCCCTTTACTTCAAAATGTCTAGGTTCCAACATCTACTCCCCCCTGGCCCCACAACCTAATGTTCACTTCTGAAACCAGGAACTCCGTTAAAGGCCCCCCTGAAATGGCATTCTAGAAAAGCAGTTTTGTAAGTTAGGGGATCTCTGAAACTTAATCTCCTAGTACGCTCCTAGCACTTACTCTCCCACCTCATATCCCTGCTTTAGAGAGAGGAGGTGGTAAGGACTAAAGAAATACAATTGACAGCAGCAGAGGACCTAGCGACATAACTGGGGAATTCTGAGGGGGCAGCAAGAACGAGAGGACCATTGACGAAAGTAGAAGGACCTGTGACTTCATTGGAATACCAGATGGGAGCAGCAGAGGAGGCCGCAAGGACCAGAAGAAGGAAAATGTGCCATGAAAGAATCTCAGAATCATTAAGATATGGGGGCATTCAAAAGTTACAGATTTGCAAAATTTGGCCTTGTCAATGACACTGAAAACAAGCTGTAGCAGGAAGAGGTTAAATGGCATCAATAACAGCTACATCAATCAGTGAAGCATATTTTTCACTCCCAAACATATTAAAGCATATTGTTAAACTCACTGCTTTTTGCCCATCACAATTCTTATTTATTGAGTTGTGGAAGTGATGGAAGTGAACTGCAGAAAATGTGCACCAGTTTCTGCTTGTCTAATCAATGCAGCACAAAATACAATGTCCAGCTGCTACCTTGTAAAATTTCCCCTCTTTGATTTCATTCCAATACCTCTCCTCTGATAAATATATCTCAATCAGTTTTCCCCTCTATATACAAGCAAAGCCATCTCCTCTCCCTCTCTTTACCCTTACTTGCCCAGGCCCACCTCCCTCACCGCATCCCTCTTCTACACTTTCCTCCTTAAACCCAACTCACCACTGCAACACATTTGCAAGCACTTGTAACTAACCACGTTAAACTAACCCCCTCCCCACTTCCTCTCTGCCACTGTAGCATGCACATTGTGGAATGTGCACTCATTGGGCAATGAACATACCTATATCCATGGTATATTCATCATAGACACCTTCACTTTTATAGGCTCATCTACTGCACTCTCACATGGGGGTCTGTAATATAGCCACACTCTAATATTCAGCAACAAACAGGGTGGGGTGTTGTAATGATCTTTTGACTGCTGCTCCTTTAACCTAGCCCCTGCTCCACCCTTAATACCCTTCTCAGCTTTTGAAGTTCATTGTGTCTGCATATATTCTCCCTGTCACCTAAGGGAACTCTCCGTCAACCTGGGGCAGCAGGATTGTATTGACCTGGGGCAGCAGGATTGTATTGACCTGGGGCAGCAGGATTGTATTGACTCTGTTCCCTTTGTGTGACTTTACCTCAAACACTCTCTGGTACTTCTGGATCCCAGTTTCTGTTTGAATCTTGTGGCAAGCAGGTCTCTCCCTGGTTTCCCAGAGGCTGCTTGGCCACTGAGTCATCTATACTGCAGGCTTCCTACTGGCTCCTGGAGGCTGCAAGCCCCTGTCCTGGGTCCTAGCAGAGTGCACCAGGACCTGGGGGTTCCTCTGTTTTGTTTATATTCCCTTTAGTATATGGCTGTGTTTAGTTAGTTTTGGTTTAGTGTTCGGTACCCTGAATCCAAGGCGTTTTGTTTTATGGTTTGTTTGCCTTTGTTCAATAAAACTTCCTTTTGTGCATTAATCCTTGTGTCTTGTTTTGGCAAAATAATCTGTTTCCCTGGTGGAGAGTTCCAATAAGAGAACTCTCCGGCCTGACAGAATCCTGCTGCCAGTAGTAGAGAGAGAGATAGAACAGCCAGGAGCTGTGGCTGTCCAAACTGCGGTCTGGGTAATAAATGGCACAAGTCACCAGCCGGGCATCAGCCAAACCCCTGGATCTCACACTCACTGCTTTCTTCCTCATCCAAACTTCTTGAACATCATCTGTCTACCAACTCCTCACTAGACCCCCCTCCAATCTGGATTTCGCCACACTACCATCACCAAAGTCACTCATAATCAGTTAACCACCAAATCTAAAGGCCATTATTCTACTCTTATTTTTCTTTAACTATCTTCAGCTTTAGACACTGTTGACTAGACCCTGCTTCTCAACATACTTTCTTCTCTTGGAATTCAAGGCCTCGATTTTCAATATAACTTTACTGCACATAACACTCAAATCTACCTGTCTGGCCCAGATCTCTTTTCCTTTCTTTCCTTCTCTCTTCTTGTCTCCCTGTCTAACAGATCTCTCTTCCTTTATGTCCTCTCGCTCCCTTAAACTTGAAATGGACAAAACCTAACTAGTCATTTTCCCACCAGTCAACTCTGATCTTTCATTCAAACTCACATTTACTCTCTAACCACCCCTGCCATCCCCAACTTAAAAACCTCTCCCACATCCGTCCCTTCATCTCAACTTAAACCCCCAAAATATTTGTTCATGTCCTAATCATATCCCAACTAGACTACTGCAACACCTCTGTGGGCTACCAACAAATTGACTGTGGCTCTTCTTTGTCAGTCTCTCCACTGGCTGCCGGTTTCACAGAGAATTCAGTTTAAAATTGTAACTCTACGCACAAAGCTCTTTCCAGTCTGGCCCCTCCATACATTTCATCTCATATCCATCCATATCCAGGAAGCAACCTCCGCTCTGCCTTTGGTGTTCTCCTGTGCTCACATTGCTGCCTAAAGGACATAAGTACTATGGATGAAGATTATGCTATATAAATAAACAATTATAATAATAATAATATAGAATTCTCTACTGGCTGGTAAGACTTATCTGGATTCTGGCTGCTGCCAATGACACGTAGTGGAACAGGTTATCTAGAGTTGCACAACCCACATAGTGCCAACCTTTTACCTCAGCTGTCACAATCAAGTGATAAATACGTAATTGGACTAGGTTTGTATTTTGTATGGATTTCAGCATTCAATATTACTAATGTGGGATTGCCCTGTTTTCCTCTCTTGCTGCTATTATTTTTCTATTATGCAGCAGTAAGGTCTGCTATCCCTACTGCTGTGGCTAACAAGGGAATAATCTGTTTGCCTGCTCACATGTCTTCTAATCCTCAGTGAGCTCAATCATTGTTATCAAAGTAGTTATTGAGTCATGGTGATTGTAGACCTTCAAACTCTTATTTTGTTAGTTTCTATTGAACCTCTGATATAGAATTGTGGCTTATGTTGTAATCAAGGCTATACCTTGTGGATTCCTTAGATAATACCACTGTTGTTCTTTAATATGCCTTTGGAAGTCGACAATAACACTTACACAAAAGGGCAGGCTGACATGTAGCAAATACTGTACAAAGGCTCACATTTACTAAAGTCATTTTCAGCTTAGCCTGTGTTGATGGGTTTGACCTAGTCAGCTTCAAGGATTTTTTTTCGAATTTCCCCTGAACATCATGAGGTACGTGGAGCCAACATAGGCCAAGCTATAACTTACTCCTTTGGTAAATCAAATATAGATATAGAAATCACTGCCAGATGTCTCTGGGTTTTAACTAGATTTATAATGTAAAACTAACATTTTTTTTAGGACATCTTGTTTGTTTAAAGCGGTCCTTCACTCTGAATAAGAGCCAATTTTATATGTTTCCCACACCCTGTACATACAGATTGCTCACATTAAAAATCATCCTACCTGCATCTACTGCATGTTGTGAGCCTTTAAACATCCAAGCTGGCGGCTCATGGAACATCAGGCAGCCTGCAAACAGGAAGTGCCTTCTGATTGTGCTGCTCTGCATTCTGGGACTGCTGACCTTTTCCTGACCCCAGCTCTGCTCTGTCTGAGCAAAGCACAGCTATAACCCGCCCCCTGTACTTTATCCCACTCTTCTCTCCTCAGTATGTGATGCTTCTGAGTCAAGATGGCGGCGCCCATATTCTAAAGTCCTGAACAGAGTTGCAGCCCAGTGGGGGAAAGAATAATAAGTAAGTGACTAAAAACTTAAAATATATTAATTTTACATGCTGGGAAATCGTTTTTTAAGGGTTTGGGCTTTTCAATAAATCATGCTGAAGGTCCGGTTTAAGTGTTTTGATAATGTGATATTGCAGGGGGGTATTTTTTTATGCTGTTCAACACAGATTGTCTGATAAAAGGAGGCATGCATTGCAGCAGCTAGTTGACTTTCAGGCTGATTCATTACTAACGCCAGGTATCGGCAGATGAGCATCTGTACAGAGGCGCTAAGAGTGACTACTAGTATACGCTGTGATCGTCTATCGGGCGCTGTAACAGAGCGTCTCAGTCGCTGTAGTAACCTGGCCGGCATTGATGAATGAGATGTATGTTGGGCGTTCTAACAGCAGTACAGCGTTGCAGGGAGTGAAAGGTAGCGCCATCTCATTGCGACCGACTCTCAGCGACTCACACCATATTCAACAAAAAACAGACACACAGAGCGTAGGAGCTCTGGATCTGGTCGCTAAAGTATAGAGCGGCAGATCCTGTGCGATGAAAGTCTAAGAGGCCGATTCATTAACAGCGGCAGGTAGCGACAGTTGAGCGACTGTAGCCGCATTTTCAGAGCGCCCGCTAGTAGTCGCTGTGCTTGGCCATTGTTCGGTAGTTGATAGCGACTCAGTCAGTTTGCCGTAATGTTGAATATTGGGTGAGGAGTCGCTATTTGACAGGTTCCGCGCTGTATGGGAACGCATGATAGCGACTGGCCATAGCGACCGGCTCCCACCATATTCATTAACAAATCATGCTCAAAAAATTCTCGCGCTGTAAAATGCATGTTTAAACCCCAGAGCGCTGGCGGCGATGGGTTAAACGTAGTTTTTAACCCCCAAACAACCATATTTTTGGAAACCCAAAAAAAACAAGTTTTTAAAATAATTTTGTAATATGAATACATTATTATCAGACCTGTAATATCAATTCTGTAAATTTTTTTATTTTAATTTTTTTCCCTTAACCCTTTCGCTGCCAGCCTACCTGGAGTTTTTGTCACCCTTGGTGCCAAACCGTTTTGCACTATTTTGCGCTCCCCATGTTCAAATGTGATTTTTGAAGGGATTTCCAGGGATTTCCCAGGGAAATGATATATTGTTTTTTTCAGCAGAGTCTGGGCTTTAACATGAAATGTCTTGTTTGTAATTTTTTAGGGGTATTCTCAATATTTTTGGGTGAAATATGTGAAAAAAAAAATAAAAAAAAAATACATTTTTACAATTTGTAGTTTTTTTGTAATAAAAAATGTAAGTTTTTCAATAAAATCTTATTGCGTGTGAAATCCCAATTTCTCCCAGTTACAGCGATACCACATATGTATAGGTAGACACCCTTTCCTGCCCAGGAGACTCCCCCAAACTGAAACAGCGCTTTAGGGGATTTTCAGATAAAATACAACTGTGCTACGCAATATGCGCACCTTGCAGTTCTTCCAGAAAAACAACCCTTTACATTTGAAATACCCCCAACAAACTATATAGTCTCTGGAAGTACACACCTCAAGCTTTCTAGGCGTACCAGGCTTGTTGATGTGCCCATAGTTTTCTGGAAGTAATCCCTCATTGTATTCTTTGGTTGCAAAGAGTTTCCCTAAAAAAGGATAAAAAAGCAGAATCAAAGCCACATTTTCCTAAAAAACTATGTGCAAACAAGAAAAAACAAGTTTAGTCTGAAAAAGCAACATCCCCCGAACAGAACGATACCCAACATGCATTGCTACTGTCAAGGGAAGAGTCGGCAAACACCCCAAAGTAAAGCATGTGCGTAACAGTGATTTTACTTGAAAACTTCAGCTCTGCAGACAAAGTGCGCACCTTGCGATTTTTCAACCAAAACAACCCTTTACATTTGGAATATCCCCCATAAACCATATATTACCTGAAAGTACACATGTTAAGCTTTCTAAGCGTACCCAACTTGTTGTAGTGGGCTCATCTTTCTGGAATTAATCCCTCAAAGAATTCTTTGGTTGCGCAGGGTTTCCCTAAAAATTGTATAAAAAAGCTGAATAAAAAACACCTTTTCCTAAAATATAAATATGCAAACCAGAAAAAAACAAGCTAAGTCTGAAAGCGCAAGGTCCCCCGAACAGAACAATACCCAACATGCATAGCTACCTTTAACCATTTTAATTGCCAGCCTACTTGAGATTTTGTCACCCTCTGTTGACAGGTCATTTTTCCCCATTTTGCGCCATGTTTTGCGCCATTTTTGCTGGAATTTTCAGGAAAATTATACATATATTTTCTGCAGCAGAGTTTAGGCTTTAACAAGAAATGTCTTGTTTGTAAATTTTATTTTGTTTTTTACAATATTATTAAGTAAAAAATAAATAAATAAATAAATAAATTTTTAGAAAATTGACTCCTTTATTTCAAATAAAAAATGTATTTTATTAAGGAAAACCGTATTGCATGTGAAACCCCCATTTCTACCGATTAGAACGGTACCACATATTTATCGGTAGCCCCCTGTTCCTGCCCAGGAGACCCCCCTAACTGAAACAAGTACTTTATAACATTTACAAATAAAATACAACTACCATCCACACTACAAAGGGTTAAATCGAGAAAAAAAATGACATAGGGTCCCCCTTCCTGGGGGGGGGGGACCCCATTTTTTGGGGGGATTTTTAAGGGTTAAAAACCCTTAAAAATCCCCCCCAAAAATTGACATGGGGTCCCCCTTACCCAAAGTAACCAGCCCGGGACCAGCTATGCAGGGCTTGTAGAAACAGGGCACAGGGGCCAGCTTTTGTGGCCCCTGGCCCTGCAGGCTACAAGCCCGCATAGCCCGTGGGCCCGGGCTCTTCTGCCCCCCCCTGGGCTTTGGGGAGGCAGGTAATGGGGGTGCCAGGGGTTAATGGCAAGTCACCCGCTAGTCACAGGTGACTTGCCACCTCCCCCAGCCTTGTGAACTGGTATATGGGTCATGGACCCCTTACCAGTTCACAAGGGGTTAAATGTAAAAAAAAACACAGACACACAAAAGAGAAAAAAATATTTTATTAATTTTTTTTTTTACACTGTACTCACCTCCCATCCATCCTGGAGCACTGTGTCCCTCGGCGATCACTGGCTTCTGCTCACCTGCTGGAAGCCTTTTATAGCTGCTGGATGACAGAACACAAAGAGTTTATTAAAAAAAAAAATGACATAGGGTCCCCCCTCCCAGGGGGGCGGACCCCATTTTTTGGGGGAATTTTAAGGGTTAAAAACCCTTAAAAATCCAAAAAAAAATGAAATGGGGTCCCCCTTACCCATCATTACCAGCCCGGGACCAGCTATGGGGGCTTGTAGGCACAGAGTGGGGGGGCCAGCTTTTGTGGCCCCCCCACCCTGCAGCCTACGAGCCCACATAGCCTGTGTGGGCCCGGGCTCTTCTGCCCCCCCCCTGGGCTTTGGGGAGGCAGGTAATTGGGGGTGCCGGGGGTTAATGGCAAGTCACCCGCTGCGGCAAGCGGGTGACATGCCATCCCCCAGCCTTGTGAACTGGTATAAGGGGTCTCATGGACCCCTTACCAGTTCACAAGGGGTTAAATGTTAAATAAGACACAGACACATAAGAAATAAAAGATCTTTATTTATTTTTTTTACTTTACTCACCTCCGATCCTGTGTCCCCCGGCGATCTCCGCTGACAGCCTGCTCGTGTGTTTGAAGGAGAGAGCCTGGGGAGGAGGGGGGGGGCGATCTCAGCCCTCTCCTCCTCCCCATCTGCCCTCCTCCAGGCACACGAGCAGACTGATTGTCTGTCTCACGTCCCGGCATTAAGAGGGCTGCTGGTGACATCATAAGATGATGAGATCTGCCCTCTCCTCGCCACCGAAGAGGCTGGGGGGGCGATCGGAGGCCCCCCCAGTGAAGAGGACACCCATCGGGAGACAGCGCGGCCTCAGGTAAGGAAATGTCATTTTTTTTTTTTTTTACATTTAGCAGCTGCTGCTGCCGAAGCGGGGGGGGGGCTATTCCGGGGGCTCTCCTGGAGCCATCCGACCCCCCACGGGGGATCGGATGGCACCAAATTAAAGGGGAGACCCGGCCGGATCCAACGAGGGGTCAGGTGAGTATTTTTGATTTATATTTTTTTTACTGTCAGGGGGGAAAGTCAAGCACGTAGATTCTACGTGCTTGGCACTTAAGTGGAGTGGAAGCGAGCACGTAGAATCTACGTGCTTGGCACTGAAAGGGTTAAAAAAATTATTTAAAATGGCAAAAGTGGTCACAGAATTTTTCACATTTAAAAAAAAAAAAAAAAAAAAAATTAATAACAATTAATTATGAATATTTAAAGATTGTTCCATTGAAATGCATTGGAGAGCGCCAGGTAGTGAGAGGTCATACCTGTCGCTGTTCAAGGTCGGACGCTGGCGCTGTGGGCTGAGGCTGGAATAATGATGAATGAGTGGCTATATGGCGCTATCTCAGTCGCTAAGCAGGATTGGCTTGATAAATGTGTGATTGTGGTGGGGAGCCAGCGTTCTCGTGGTGGTGCCCGTCATTACCGGCCTCTCACCAGTCGCTACCTGTCGCTATTCCTTCATAAATAAGGGCCTAAGTTAAAGTTTTTGAACACATATCCACCAGTAACAAAGTGAAAACACATGGAATGCCATTATAACATTAATACTTTAACGCCAGACCTGTAATGACAATTCTGCATAAAAATTTAAAAAATCAAAAAGCTTTTCAAAAATGACTTTTTCTAGGCCAGGAGAGGTGACACAATTATTTGAGAGAAAAAAAAAATGAAAAACAAAAAACCCTGTTTAAACAGAAGAAAAGGAATGTCCATTGAAATGTATGGGAGAGCGACAGGTAATACCAGGCACTCCGGAAGCTAGAGCGCTGGCGCTATACACTGAGCCACCTGTAATGATGAATTGGATGCTACATGGCGCTGTTAAAGTCGCTCACCAGAAGCGTGCACAGGGTGTGGGAAACATATAAGATAGACTCTTATTCAGGGTGAAGGTCCACTTTAAGGCTTTAAGCCAGACTGCATTGTCTTGGTATGTGCACCTGAGATGCCACAAATAAGATTTACAGAGTTCAGGTTTGGTGATGAGGGCCCTTAGAGGGGCCCCTGGTACCAGGGGCAGACCAGGTTTTTTCTTGGTAACCCTGTGAACCAGTCCGAGTCTGGATACAAGCCTAATTATTGTATCTGTGGTGAGGATCAGGGTGGAGTTGCTGGAGGCAGAGGAAGAGAAAGAAAAATGTCTCCTTTCTTTCAGTGACCATAGAAAAGAGACAGCACAGGACTGGCACTGCTTCAGGTAAGCTGCCAGGCAAATTATTTTAAAGTTTGACTGGTCTAACTAATCCCTTTCCATCATAAAAAAATAGTTTCCAATATGGGGTCACTAATAAGGGGCATTGGTACTGTACATCCGGGGCTCTGCAAATGAGACAGGGAATTTATAACGTATGTCAGACAAATATTCACTTCAAAAGCACTTGAGAAATATTGACATAGGGTACAGAGACTAGGTCCTATATGTGTTTGGAAAATAACACCTGGGCTTAGAAGGGAAGGAAAGTCTTTATTCTGAAAGCCATTAAAACGATTTCAAGGGACATTCCATGTCAAGGGTTAAATTAGCCCACTTTCTGCTCTATGCTGACTTCAGGGGCAGCATATTTCACCCTGTCTTAATTCAGTTTGCTTTATATTTTCCAATAACTCCCAGAGAACTCTATCCCTTCTGCTGGGCCTCTTTAGCAGCAGATGATGACTCATCCATGCATATTTCAATTTGAGGGTCCCTTTAGCAGTCAGTTTGGGGACCATAAAAATAGGTCAGCAGAAAGGAGAAAGTTGTATAGGGTTTATCAGGGAATGTAAAGTGCTGGTGAAAGGAAGATGAAGCCCCTGTAAACCATCATGGGAAGAGCAGAAAGCAGGCAAATTTCAACATTCTGTGTCCCTTTAAGTGCCAAATGTTGTACAGAACTTCCAAAATATTACTTTTGTGAAGGTAGCTTAAATATGGCATTTTATAGATTTTTTGGGGGGGCATAGATGGCCATTGTATACTTGTACAAATAGGAATTCGTCCTCCACATTTTATCCATCCATTCAGTGAGTGTACACATGCCCGGAGTGGTGGGATGTCTTATTTATGTTGCCTGGAGAGCAGTTGCGGAGTAAGGTGCCTTGCTCAAGACTACTTCAGTCATGTCCCATGACCGGGATTCGAAACTGCAGAGACAAGGGGTTTTACCCAATTCTGCTCTAATTCAGCCTCTTCAGATAAGATCATCATAATATTGAGTGCGCATGCATGCGGGGAGCGGATGACGCCTTAGATCCGCGCTCCGCAGTTACCTGGCTCCCCGGCCCCTCACAGCCCCCTGCGACCAGCGGTTTGGGGCTCCGCTAGCTGGGGCATGCCCCAGGACCCCACACACCAACTTTGAGCCGGATCCGAGGTGGGTCCCAAATCGCTGCTGGCTGACAGGTACTGAGGTGTGATCGCCGTCATTTTAAACCCAGCTGCTGCCTGGCTCCCTGGCCCCCCCAGCCTTCAAGCACCGGCGCTCTTGGGCTCCGCCAACTGGGGCAGACCCCAGGACCCCATCTACCTAGCCTCAGCTCGTTTTGAGGGGGGTCCCGGACTCGTGCAGGACGGCAGGCAAGGAGGAACGGCCGCTGCCATCTTGATTCCTGCAGCTGATAGGCTCCCTGGCCCCTCACAGTTCCCAGGGACAGGCGGTTTTGCCCCCTGCTGATTGGGGCAGACTCCGGGACCCCACACATTTGAATTTTATTTAGATTTGAGGAGACCCCGAAATCGTGCTGGGCAGCAGACTGAGAAGAGCAGCCCCTGCCATCTTGGATTCTGCCCCTCTTCACACTGCCAGTGTCATCCCTGGAGCAGATACCAAATTAAGGGGGCAAGCACCTCCTAACTGGGGGCTCATATGTGTGCTCCTGCGACGTGCTCCTGCATTATGGTCCATATTGCACCCCACTATTTCCAAGGGATGCCATACTAGTCTTATGATTGGCTTCATACCGCTGGACAGATGCACAAGTTGAGCGCACTGGCTTACTGATAACCCCTCAGTCCCGGATATACATCTGAGCCTTTATGCCTGGCTAAATTTACTACTCACATCAGCATTGAAGGGGCGATATTTCTTTGCAGACTGCAGCACAGCCTCCAGTAAGCGCAGCAAGTACCATCAGTTTCTCCTCTGCGTGTCCTTTGTTATCGCTCACTATAGAAGTGACTTTTAACTAGTCTCTGAAGGAGAAAAGTTCTAATTTGCATCCTGATGAATGCAGGTCTTCCTTTGGCTCCCCTTTAAGGTCCGCCTCATTTCTTTAATTGGCTCACCTATCTAAGCTATTCACAAAACCTGACGGCACTGCAGGTCTTATTTTCCGTGACCTTATTACGTGGCCCCAACTAATCTCGGCATCAAATTTGTCCACGTCCTTTCTCTAGGATGGAAACGTCTACGCCTTCCCAGGACGACCCTCAAGTCCCCTCTGATCTTTTGCCAGAAGATGAGTCCTGGATGGACGACTCCCTGCATGGGTCGCCTTCTAAACCGCAACCGCCGCCACTAGATAGATATGAGGCCATGCTTGAGAAAGCCCTTGAACGTTGGGCCCTGAACATTACAACTCAGATCTCTGCCAATCTTTCAGCGGAAATCAAAGAACTGGGCCAAAGAGTTGACGATCTTGAACAACAACAGTCAGCACATAACTCTGAGCTGTCTTCCTTTGGAACAGAATTAGAGGCCCTGAAAAACGAAAACCTCACTCTTCATCATAAGATCGAGGACATGGAGAATCGTTCCCGCAGAGCTAACATTAGAATCAGGGGTATCCCAGAATCTGTTATTGATTTACAATCCACAGCAACGTCCCTCTTCCAGGAGCTTGCCCCGTCCATCCCAATTGAGAGATTGGAATTCGACAGGATACACCGGGCCTTGCAAAAGAAGAGAGCAGATGGTAAAATTCCATTTTTTCCGCACAAAAGAATTGCTTATGACGACTGCGAGGGATCAAGCCTCACTTAAATTTCAGAATTTTGACTACCAATTATTTGCTGACATCTCTCCACAAACTATCAGCAGGAGGCGGGCTATGAAACCATCCCTTGAAATTTTGCAGGCCAAAGGAATCCGATACAAATGGGGGTTTCCTTTCAAAATCTCATTTCTCCACTCCGACCAGAGGTATGAGGCATCCACGCCACAAGAGTTGGAGAACATCCTGGCATCAATGGATTTGAAAGCCCATACTGTAGTACCAACCCCCCCTCCACAAAAGAAGAGAGCACTTTCCTTCTCGCCAGCGCCAAAGGACAAATGCAGTCCAAGGAGAAGCACTCCCTCTATGAGCAAGTCAGTGACTGGACTGTCCCATAAGTTCACTAAGCCGGCCTCTGGAGAGGGGTGATGAGTGAGATTCCCGGTGCGTTTTGCTGGGGCTCTTCCACCTCGATCCTTTGGTGATCATGCCATGCGTTTATCCTGTTGTTCCTATTTAGTGTTGATTGCAATTTATTCTAGCTGTGGTTTTAAGTTTAATCGGAAACTATCTCTACAAATGTACGCTTATCTTAAGTTCTATAATTCAGTTTTATGAACAAAGGAGTTTCCTAAAGTTTAAATGCTATACTCAGACGAGTATCACTACCCTTATCCTATAGAATGTTGATAGTACAAATTGTTGCTGTTTAATGTTATGCTAATTGTTTTGCTGGCCGGGGGCCCAGGTTTTAGGTCTTGCACACTCCAAGCTCCCCAACCCGTCGGCTTCCGCCGAGTAGGGAAGCTATTGATACTGACCCCCTGTTGTGGGTCAGCCAATCCGCAAGTTCTGATTGTAACCTCTTTGGAGGTCCCTTATTGCGATAGCATTCCCCATTGGGGCTGAGGCTTTCTAGCCCCAGTGGGAAATTCTGTTTTCAAGTTGGGAGGCGTTTCTTCCTCCCTTAGGTCCTTTATAATATGTCTATATTATGCTTTTCCCCTCTCTCCTCTTTTTCAGCTTTCCTTTTTTTTTCCGTCCTTGGGTGTCCATCCTCTACATGGTAACAGCTCTTAAATTGCTTCAAAATGGCAGTTAAATTGGTTTTGTTTAATGTACAAGGTCTAAATGTTCCCCAGAAAAGAGTCAAGGCCTTTCGACAGATGAGAGCCCTTCATGCTGATATTGTGTGCTTTCAGGAGACCCATTTCACCAAAAACAATACCCCCAAATTCCTCAGTGCTGATTACCCCCTCTTCTTTACGGCCTCTGCCGACGCCTAAAAAAGGGGAGTTCTCATCGCTTTTAAGCGCTCACTCCCCTTCTCATCGGAGCAGACAATACGAGACCCACAGGGTCGTTTTCTTATAATTGTGGGTACAATCCAAGATCAACCAATTATGATAGCTACGTACTACACTCCGAATCACAATCAGAACGCTTTTTTCGAGGAGTTCCTGAAAACCCTGGACCCCTTGGTAAAGGGGTTCTTGATTGTAGCTGGGGATTCTAACCAAATCTTGCATCCGACTCTAGATCGATATGCGGTTGATCGTCCAGTGGTTGCGGGTAAGGATGGCTCCTCGGGAAAGGCGTTTTGTTCCCTTCTAAATTATTATCATTTAGCTGATGCATGGAGGGAACTTCACCCCACTAAGAGAGACTATACTCACTATTCCAGTCCGCATAAGGTGTTCACTAGAATTGACCACATTTTTTTACAGCTTCCCTCTTTGCCTCTCTTGACCCACTCCTCTATAGTACCAATTGTCTGGTCTGATCACGATTTAGTCTTGGTCGAATTAAACTCCCTTATGCAGAGATCCCCACAAAAATCATGGAAGTTGTATGATCCCATGTTATCGGATGAGATCCTGCTTGAACGTACACGAAAGGTGATTGAGGATTTCTACTCGGATAACACAGGGTCTGTAAACTCAGATGCTCTGCTTTGGGAAGCCCATAAGGCTGTTCTCCGGGGTCATTTAATTCAAGAATCAGCCAGAAGAAAAGCTATGTATAAGAAGCAGCTCAATACATTACTAGATGCATACCACTTAGCCTCTTCTGACTATAAGACCCGCCCATCCAGGCGAAATAGGGTAGCCCTTAACCAGGCCAGCGACCGGCTTAATATGTACCTCTCAAGTGATGCTGAATGTCAAATCAATATGGGTATGGGTTCCTCTTTTACGGCATGGATTGCCTCATTATATTCCAATCCGGGAGCTTATAACACAACTTAACGAAAGTTAAAGATTTTTTATCGCATAGGGGTATGATAACCTTTTCCGACCTCCAATCGCTTAGGGATATTTCGAGTAAAGAGTTTCTACGCTTTCTGCAAATTACTCACTATATCGGGGCTAAAACAAAGTTGGGGTCAGTACCAAAACCTTCCTCGCCCTTTGAAGCTATATGCGAGACGCAGCCCCTCGGTAAAGGGACGGTATCAGCGCTGTATCAGGTATTGGGTGAGGCAGATGGGAAATCCCTCCCGGCCTACACCACTAGATGGACGGAGGACCTTGGTATAAATCTTTCAGACGAGGACTGGAAGGTAATATGGAGGAACTCATTTACCAAATTCCTCCACACAGGCGACCAGGAGACTAATACCAAAGTTCTACTTCGTTGGTACCTGGTTCCAGAGCGAATTCACAAGTTTTGCCCTACGTACTCTGCAGAATGCTTTAGAAACTGCCGTGAGCAAGGAACCTATATTCATGTTTGGTGGGAGTGTAGGCTGGTGAAACAGTATTGGGCTAAGGTATTCTATCTCATATTTAAGGCGACAGGCCTGCGTTTGACCCCACACCCCAATTAGCTCTTCTAAACCTAAGACCTCCCGACTGCCCCAGAACACAGTTTGAGCTAGTGAGGCATATCCTAACAGCTGCTAAAATGACTATCGCTCGGTCCTGGAAGAGTAAGTCCATTTCCAGTGGTAGTCTCATACCTCGTATTAACGAGGTAATGCTATTTGAAAAGATGGCTGCCTCAATGCAGGGGGATCTTACTCCCTTCCTAGCTACCTGGGAAGGCTGGATCACCCATTTCCAGCCCAAAAACTTTGATCGTCACCTATTTGTACCTTAGCTCCCACCTTCCGTAACCTAGTGTTACCTTTTCGACTTAGTAGTAGAATGGACACCCACCCCGTTTCTTCTTTCCCTCCTATTCATCCCCCGACTATGCTCTTTATTCTCTTAGTATGTTATGTACTCAAATTCTCAGCCGTTGTTGTTTCCAAAATGCGTTGAATGCTCTGTATTATCTCGTTTGGCCTCTAATTTCTGTGATAATGATTTCAACTAGATGCGGTTTCTATAATTTGAAATGTAAGCTGTTTTTGGTTGTAACAATTGCCTATCTTCAATAAAAATATTGTGGAAAAAAAAAGATCATCATAATATTGTGTTCCAGTAGCTTTAAGGGTATTGGCAGTGATTTCACCTGGGGAGGTCATTTATGCACCTTGATTTAGCTATTGATTTAGTTATTGTTTTTTTTTTTTTTTTTTTTTTTTTTTAAATGTGAAAAATTCTGTGACCACTTCTGCCATTTTAGATTTTAAAAAAGAATTGTACAGAATTGATATTACAGGTCTGATATTAATGTATTCATATTACTAAATTATTTAAAATATTTTTTTTTTTGGTTTCCAAAAATATGGTGGTTTGGGGGTTAAAAAACTACTTTTAACACATCGCCTCCAGCGCTCTGGGGTTTAAACATGCATTTCACAGCGCTTGAATTTTTTGATGAATATGGTGGAAGCTGGTCGCTCTGACCAGTCGCTATCATGCGCACCCATACATCGCGGAACCTGTCAAATAGCGACTCGTAACGTTGTATTCAATATTACGCCACACCGACTGAGTCGCTGTCAACAACCGAACAATGGCCAAGCACAGCGACTACTAGCGGGCGCTGTGAAAAAACAGCTACAGTCGCTCAACTGTCGCTACATGTCGCTATTAATAAATCAGCCTCATTGTCAGCACTTACATTTGCTCTGGCAGCCATGCAAAGCTGAAACACCTCCTCAATGATTTTCTAATGGTAGTAGCCATTTTGGAGCTTCCTCCTCAGCATTTCATGCTGCTGCCTGGATTCAACTGAGTTAGAAAAAGGTGAATGAATTTTGTGCAGTAATCTAAATTGCCCTGGCGAGGGAAGATTTTGAGCACTGTTTATTGTGTTGGTCTGGTTTAAGTCATTTTTGATTGTTGGTCCGCTTTAAATATCTAGCTCACACATTGCAAATAAAACACAAATCCTTTTATGTTCCACATACAGCAACATAACTTAAACATTTTAGATGTGCACAGCATATTTAACATGTATATATCTAATGAAGGGAAGTATATGCTGTACGCTTTTAAGGAAAGACTTACATTACCTTGTTTTTTCTAGATAATTTCTGTGAAATGGCAAGACAGGTTATAGTGACAAAATATTAGAAGAAAGATTTTCCTCTGTTGCTATGGTCACCAGCACATCAAGGCTCCAAGAACATAATGCGGAGAAGCAAAACAACTGACTCTTTGCAGTAAAAATAGTGGGCACTGCGAACTTACTGAAAAATTTAGAGCCACGCTACAGGGAATCCAAGAGGGCCTCTATTTAAAGCTGCTTATTATGGAGAGAGAATGATCGGCACATTAAATTCATTTTATACAGTTTACATAGCAGATAGGGACACACACAGGTTTTATTCTGGTTCAGGTTTCAGTTTTTTTAGCCATTAATTCGGACAAATAATTGTTTATCACTGTAAATTTCAGGCAATCGATTTACCCTAATTTAAAGGGACTTGCCACCAGAACATCTTATACATTTTTTAACATCTGTAGTAGAGATGAGCGAAC
This sequence comes from Gastrophryne carolinensis, assembly GCA_027917425.1. Lineage (NCBI taxonomy): Eukaryota > Metazoa > Chordata > Amphibia > Anura > Microhylidae > Gastrophryne > Gastrophryne carolinensis. The sequence goes on from CM051236.1 coordinate 170,449,359, forward strand.
TTTTGAAAAATTTGATTTGACTGATTCGCCGAATTTTCCGACAAAAATCGTTTCGACCCGAATTTATTCGCGACGAATCGCTATTAAAAACGGCTATTTCTGAGCCTCCTAGAGCCTCAATAGGTTTGTAAACCATTCTGCCTTGCTGTAACACGCATAGGATGCGTGCTGGGTTAGTTAAATAATACTTTAAATAAATATCACATGCAGATCAGAGGCATCGCTAATAAATAAGAATCGCAGAGCGGCACAATTGCAGAGAGTTGAAGTGGCATCACTATGAGGGGCAGGAGCCCAAACATTGCTTTAAAGAGACACTGGAGTTGGCGGCAGCAGGAGCCCAAAAATTGGATGAATCACACCCTGGAGTTGCAAGCAGCAGCAGGAGCCCAAACATTGACTGAAAGAGACACTGGAGTTGGCTTCAGGAGCCCAAAAATTGGATGAATCACACCCTGGAGTTGCAAGCAGCAGGAGCCCAAACATAGCTTGAAAGATACACTGTAGTTGGCTTCAGGAGCCCAAATATTGGATGAATCACACCCTGGAGTTGGCAGCAGCAGCAGGAGCCCAAACATTACTTTAAAGAGACACTGGAGTTGGCAGCAGGAGCCCAAAAATTGGATGAATCACACCCTGGAGTTGGCAGCAGCAGCAGCAGGAGCCCAAACATTACTTTAAAGAGACACTGGAGTTGGCAGCAGGAGCCCCACAATTGGATGAATCACACCCTGGAGTTGCAAGCAGCAGCAGCAGGAGCCCAAACATTGGCTGAAAGGGACACTGGAGTTGGCAGCAGGAGCCCAAAAATTGGATGAATCACACCCTGGAGTTGCAAGCAGCAGCAGCAGGAGCCCAAACATTACTTTAAAGAGACACTGGAGTTGGCAGCAAGAGCCCAAAAATTGAATGAATCACACCCTGGAGTTGGCAGCAGCAGCAGCAGCAGGAGCCCAAACATTACTTTAAAGAGACACTGGGGTTGGCTTCAGGAGCCCAAAAATTGGATGAATCACACCCTGGAGTTGGCAGCAGCAGCAGCAGGAGCCCAAACATTACTTTAAAGAGACACTGGGGTTGGCTTCAGGAGCCCAAAAATTGGATGAATCACACCCTGGAGTTGGCAGCAGCAGCAGGAGCCCAAACATTACTTTAAAGAGACACTGGAGTGGGCAGCAGGAGCCCAAATATTGGATGAATCACACCCTGGAGTTGGCAGCAGCAGGAGCCCAAACATTACTTTAAAGAGACACTGGGGTTGGCTTCAGGAGCCCAAATATTGGATGAATCACACCCTGGAGTTGGCAGCAGCAGGAGCCCAAACATTACTTTAAAGAGACACTGGGGTTGGCTTCAGGAGCCCAAAAATTGGATGAATCACACCCTGTGGAGAGTCATGTGGAGAAAAAGTAGCTTAGTTAGTAATATCTACATAAAATTATGAATAAACAAATGCAAAAGTATTGCCAAAGTGAAGTTTTGTTTGAGAGTGTGTTTCCACCTTTTAATTAAATCAGAAACAACAAGGTATCATTGCCTCTAATTAGCCCTCAAAAATTCTTGGAATTTTTAATCTGGATGTCTGATCCGTCTTATCCGAAGAATATTAATAAAAAGTAAGAGTAACGTAAAGGATCTTTTTATCAATACTTACTTGTGGTCCGATGTGGAGGAATGTCTGTAACTGGAGAGCAGCGCCTTAAATCTGTTTTGCACGATCCATCTTTCTTTAGTGTTGGTCTGGCCCCATCATCAATCTACTGGAATACATCAGGCATTGTTGGGAGGAAAGCTTGGCTGATCCATGCGCCATTCATTTCCACGCAGGGCAGTCTCTGGAAAAAAGAAAAGTATGTATAAACCAGGGTCTTTTTCATATAAAAACAAATTATTCATATAAAAACAAGTTATTCTTGCTTTTCAATCCATGAAATCATTGCTTAATCCACGAAAACAGCAAATTTGGACCCATGGTGACTGATACTTGGAAGAACATCTTGTTTGCGCTGCGACAAGGAAGCCAGAGTCATGCGTCCTGACATGGCACACGTGTTCAGTCTAGTTGTCAAGTGTTTTCTGAAGTCTTGCCCCCATCTGAAAGACATCCGAACAACAGGAAAGAAAGTTAGTATGCACTTCTGGCACTCCTACACCACCAAGCACAACCTTATTGAGCCTCAGCGTCAGAACGGTGTACCCCAACATAGTCTGATTTGCGATGTTTCCACCCGTTGGAATTCCACCCTCCATATGCAGGATCCACTATAGCAGTGGTCCCCAACCCTGTCTTCAAGGCCCACCAACAGGCCAGGTTTTGCAGATCTCCACAAAGATGCACAGGTGGAGTAATTAGTGCAGCTGCAGAGCAATAGAGCTGGCTATTTGGAGATCCAAAAAACATGACATGTTGGTGGGCCTTGAGGACAGGGTTGAGGATCACTGCACTATAGGAACAGAGAAAAGCCATCACGGATTTCTGGATGATCCAAACGGATAGGGGGACACCCCTGTGTAAATTCAATGTAAACCATTGGCAGCTCATACGTGACACCGACCGTTTGCTCAGGCCCTTTGAGGAAGCTACTTTATTAGTCAGTTGCCAGGACTATGAGCTGAACGATGAGATTCCACTGCTTCATGTACTATAACACATGTTGGAAACCATGGCTGGTCAGGGCACTGGAGACATGGCACATACATTTCACAGCCACATGAAGCCTGTGGGGGCTGAAGTGGAGGAGGAGGAGGGGGTGGGGCACAGCAAACCACAGTTTAGGTTTCACAAAATGACCATTTTATCTAGTCATCTGACAGGAGAGGAGGAGCATGAGCAGCCACAGGAGCTAGAGGGTTGTGAGGAAGGCGAGACAGAGGACCCAGACACACCGTGGCAGTTTACAGTGGAGATGGAGACAGGTAGTCCCTCCGAGTCACTTGCACAAATGGCACGATGCATGCTCACATGCTTGCGTACTAGTGAGTGCAGAATTGTCTCCATTTGTCAGCGGGAAGACTTCTGGCTCTCCAACTTATTGGACCCTCGCTTCCGGCACAAAATGAGGGCATTTTCTACGCCCACTGAGAGGGAGGAAAAACTGACCTACTACAGAGACATCCCATGTAGCCAGTTGGGCGATGTCTATCTGCGCCATGGCCCATACTCCCGCAGGTCTGACTCGGGGGGACCTCTGCCATCACCTTCCACTGCCATGGCTGCTGGGGGGGTGGAAGGAGCAGCAGCAGCAGCTCCATCAGCAGCAGCCTCAGTCTTCAAGCACTAGTGAGTAGCTTTCTACACCCGCATAGTGAGTCTACTCATGAGCAGCAGGAAGACCTGGAGCTGGACCTCAAACAGCAGGTCATGTCATACCTTGACATGACCATGCCAACACACCTTCAGGATCCACTGGATTTGCTGGGAAGCCAAACTTGACTTGTGTCCGCAACTAGCAGAGTTTGCCCTGGAAAAGCTGTACTGGCCGGACAGTAGTTGATTTAGATGGCAACTGGGCTGCTCTATATAATGAAGCAAAATGGCAAATTTACCTCACAATATAAGCTATTGCCCCTCAGATTTACACAGGGGCTGCTCCATTGCCCCTCAGATTTACAGAGGGGGTGCTCTATATAATGAAGCAAAATGGCAAATTTACCTCACTATGTAAGCTATTACAGCTCTATATAAATAAAAATAAATAAATTAAAAAAAGGGCATGTAGAAGCTTATTTAGTATAACAGATAGGGTGACATGTGCTGGTTTGGGATGCCCATATGGGCTAGTGTTTTGGCAGCAGTACAAAAACCAATGCAAAATGCAATAGCTTAAAAAAGCTGATGCTGATCAACGCTTATTTAGTATAACAAATGGGGTGCAACATGCAGGTTTGGGATACCCTGCGGCCTGGTGTATTTAAAGCAGACCAAAACCAATTCAAAATGCAATAACTTGAGGTTGTAGATGCTTATTTAGTATAAACAGATAGGGTGCAACGTGCAGCTTTGGGGTGCCCTGCGGCCTGGTTAAATGAAAGCAGTCAAAAAGGAAGTGCAAACTGAAGTAGCTTAATGAAGCTGATGCTGATCAACGCTTATGTTGTATACCAGATAGGGTGCAAGGAGCAGCTTTGGGGTGCCCTGCGGCCTGGTTTATTAAAAGCAGTCAAAAACAAGTGCAAACTGAAGTAGCTTAATAAAGCAGCTGATGCTGATCAACGCTTATGTTGTATAACAGATAGGGTTAAAATAGCATGTGCCTTGGGATGCCCGTGTGGCCTGGTATATTTCAAGCTGAACAAAAAGTAACAATAATCCAAGTATGAGAAATGCTTGTGCTTAACAAATAGGGTTAAACAGCATGTGCCTTGGGATGCCCGTGTGGCCTGGTATATTTTAGGCTGAACAAAAAGTAACAATAATCCAAGTATGAGAAATGCTTGTGCTTAACAAATAGGGTTAAACAGCATGTGCCTTGGGATGCCTGTGTGGCCTGGTATATTTTAAGCTGAACAAAAAGTAACAATAATCCAAGTATGAGAAATGCTTGTGCTTAACATATAGGGTTAATCAGCATGTGCCTTGGGATGCCCGTGTTGCCTGGTATATTTTAAGCTGAACAAAAAGTAACAATAATCCAAGTATGAGAAATAATTTTGACCTTCTTTACAGCGCCATACTTTGAAAAAATATAATAAGTTTTCCTTCTGGAAGGACGTAATCTTTAGTTTACATGGTTGGGGTAGGTTATCTTACAAATTGGGATACCCCAGGCAGCAGTGTCATTGAAAGAGACAGATTGTAATGCAGGCCATACGCAAGCAGAGAAACTCAGGCTGCAACAGGCCTCTTTAGTTTACATGGTTGGGGTAGGTTATCTTACAAATTGGGATACCCCATTGTATATGAAACCGAATATAAATGCACACCCAAAAGTGGACAATCAGCCTCCAAGAGGCCTGCTTAGTTTAAATAAGAGAGCTGCTTAGCTTAAATAAGAGAGCTGCTTAGTGTAAATAAGAGGCCTGCTTAGTTTAAATAATAGAGCTGCTTAGTGTAAATAAGAGAGGTAGGTTATGTGATGTTACAGAATGGGATGCCTCAAAGCAGACTTGAGATCAGTATATATGCACACAGCAACAGTGTGTAAGCAGGCTGAAACAGCCCAAATTACTTAATATAACTGTGCAGCTTACAGTGAATGCAGAGGCTAATGTTATGTTACAGAATGGGATGCCACAACAGCAGTGCACCTGGGAGCAGTAGTACTATGCAAAGCAAAAGTGTCTTTATCAGGCCAAATTACTTTTAGAATAAGTGCAAAGGGTTATAGTAAATAGAGGCTGGTGTAGTCACAGAATGGGATGCCACAACAGCAGTGCACCTGGGAGCAGTAGTACTATGCAAAGCAAAAGTGTCTTTATCAGGCCAAATTACTTTTAGAATAAGTGCAAAGGGTTATAGTAAATAGAGGCTGGTGTAGTCACAGAATGGGATGCCACAACAGCAGTGCACCTGGGAGCAGTAGTACTATGCAAAGCAAAAGTGTCTTTATCAGGCCAAATTACTTTTATAATAAGTGCAAAGGGTTATAGTAAATAGAGGCTGGTGTAGTCACAGAATGGGATGCCACAACAGCAGTGCACCTGGGAGCAGTAGTACTATGCAAAGCAAAAGTGTCTTTATCAGGCCAAATTACTTTTAGAATAAGTGCAAAGGGTTATAGTAAATAGAGGCTGGTGTAGTCACAGAATGGGATGCCACAACAGCAGTGCACCTGGGAGCAGTAGTACTATGCAAAGCAAAAGTGGTTAACCAGGGTGAAACAGCTAACATAGCCAGTGACCCAGACAGTAACACTCAGGCTGCATGAAAACAAAAAAAAAATCCCTGTCACTGCATCCGTTTTTTTCCTACCTTTCCCTGCTTCTCCCTGACTTCCTGCCTGTCTCCCGCCTGTCTACTGGCTATCCCTAACTCTCTACCTATCTCTCCCTGAATACAGTCTGCAGGGTCCTCCTGAGTCCTGGCTCTCACGAATGCAATAGACAAATGCGCAAAAGCAAGATGGCCGCCGCCTTATATAGCGCTGTGACGTCACCGGGCTTGCTGGCTGCTGATAGGCTGCATGTGACTGTCCCAGCATACACTGCCCCAGCTTACATGTCTGGACATGTCACGTAGACCATCCTAGAATGCCTGTCATTGAAATGAATGGATTTTAGAAAAAAACTTTGCTCGATCGAATCGTGGGGAAATTCGGATTCGATCCGAATCGAATTTGTCATGAAATTCGGATCGAATCCGTGTTCGTCCGGATCGATTCGCTCATCCCTAATCTGTAGGTATAGCACAAACCATACAGTGGTTGGTAACCAAAATGGATCCACAAATTGCTACCTAAACAAAAATATCCTGACACAGTGAGACCTTACTTTTCTTCTCCCAAACTTGTACTTTAATTTTACCTTTTGCATTCTTACATTTCCTGATTTTTTTCATTGTACCTCAACAGCTCTAGTGTGAGCTAAGCTGTATCTTTAGGATTTCCTAGGAAACAGTGTTCTCTTCATTTTCCATCAGTGCTTCCACAGAAAAGGCCAATGAGACAGTGGAGAGGCAGGGATTCCTGATTATCCTGATGGTGACATGCCTCTTTGAATTACTCTTCAGCACCTTTCCAAGAAGACATGAAGGCTGATACACTACTAGCGCCAGGTGAGCGTCTCTATAGCGGTGCTTTGAGCAACCGCTTGTAGACGCTGTAAGCGGGTATCAGACGCTGTAACCTAGAGTTGCGGTCGCTGTAGTAACCTGGTCGGCATTGATGAATATGATGTATGTTGGGCGCTCTAACAACAGCACAACGCTGCAGTGAGCAAGAGGTAGCGCCAGCTCAGTGCGTCCGGAACTCAGTGCTCCACACCATATTTAACAAAAACACACAGCGTTGGCGCTCTGAAGCTGGGCACTGTAGCATAGAGCGCTAGACGCCGTGTGATCAAAGTCTGTTTTTGAACACATATCCACCAGTAATAAAGCGAAAACACATAGAATGACATTGTTTTAACACTGGGACAAGTTACTATGTACCTTAGTGCCAGACGTGTATATAGAATTTTGCATAAAAAGTCAAAAATATTTATAAAAGTGTTTGTTTGCAGGAGAGGTCACACAATGATTTGAGCAAAAAAAAATTGTTAATTGCCAAAATGCTATTTAAACACAAACAAATTAAAGCCCATTGAAATGTATGGGAGAGCGACCCAGAGCGAAAGGTAATACGCGGCGCTCTTGAACCTAGAGTGCCGGGCTATACGCAGTAGCAGCAGCGCGTAATACATGTGGCACTACATGGCGCTGTTAGAGGTTCTCACCAGATTCACTTTCTTAAATGGGGTTTTGCGTACAGCGCCCAGCGTTCAACAGACACTATGTGCCGCTACGAAGCACTACCTGGTGCTAGCCATTGTTAAATAACCCCCTTAGGCTTCTGAGTGGCTGGGGGATTTGAAAGGGTCCTTTATACATACCTCATCAGCATTCCCACAGCACAGGCATGGCTCCACCCCACTCAGTCTCTTTGACCATGCATATTGATGACTGGCTTAAAGGAGCAGTATTGCGAAATTTGCATGAAAAAAGATAAATAATTAAATAGCCACACAATAGCTTATAACATGTGTATAAATAATCTGGTGATAGAAAAAGGAAAAAATATATGCCTTTCATTTAAATTGTATAATGATAGTCATTTAGACAGGCCGGGCGGCCAGGAAGGTTACTGCTCAGGCTCCCCATCTGCGTGCAAACAGAGCTGATTGGATGAGAGCCCGCGCATGCGCTGTGGGACAGGGAAAGGTACGTTTTCACAGGCGAACTTGGGGATTTCACATATCAGGGCATCCCAAGTCGGGATGCCCCTAGGGGCACAAAACAAAACTCCAGATAGTAAAATCCTGGGTTGGGCTTTGCTCAAAACACACAAAGCTGAAAGAAAGATCATATGGAAAAATGTAAAATAAGAATATGAAAGAGAAAATGGTAAACTGAAAGATTCTGCAGCAGAGCCAACATGCTGTCAAAATCAGCTAAATGACTTCTAGAGCTTTTCTCTCTGTTTTAGATATATAAGTTCTGGCCAGGCAATGTTGCAATGTTGTTATCTTATGCTGGACGGCTGCCAGCACTGAACAGCTGATACTTGTTGTTGATACATTGTTTCACCCCTCTCCTCAGCGTGGAACAGGCCAGAGTGTCGGGCCCCGACACTCAGCTGACATAAACATAAGCTATTAGTCTCCAGCTGCTCAACACACACATCATTTTTTTCTACATTTGTAATTCTTACTCCAACACTTACCTACATTCAAAGTACCATTTAAATATAAGTCACCAAGAAAAATTTGCGATACTGCTCCTTTAAGGGAGTGGTGCGCTGCCCCGGGAGGGCATTGCTTTCTGTGAAGTCTTAAAGTTTCTGACCGGTCCTGTAACATGACTCAGCTATGTCCTGTCCTACCTCAGGACTACTCCCTGATTGCCCATCCCCTTCCCCAGCATGCATGTGTCCTCAGCACCCACCCCCCTTGGTTTCTGCAGTCCTTCACTGACCTCCCACTGCCAGTTCACACCTGAATGATAATAAAAAATATGACAGCTCACCTAACCTCTCCCTGGGACCAGCACAAAGAAATACGCCCACCATATGCACTGTTTGTCCAAAATTACTCAGCTGTAGGTCCACTTTGAGATAAAATATTTGTCCTTTATTTTAAATATTAAAGCAGCTTCTACTTAATATTCAAATGACAAAATGAATACCTTATCTACAGTGTACACCGTAGGTCAGGTGTACTGTTCGCGCTAATTATAATGGAACCACCAACCTACCAACGGGTTTAACCAGAATGGTGTATCTACGGAACACACAATAAAGAGGTGGTGAGAAAATTACTTTTCACCTACCTCTAAAATCGGAGCACCACATATTAAATATTAAGATAAACTTTTTAGAAACGAACATCAATACACCTTTAAAACCAAAACACATAACACGAAGCACACATTGAAAAATCAGACTGTTTCTTCCCCTCAATATTTCATATATCTTGTGGATAAATAAATCAGTATATGGGCGCCCCCCCCCCCCAAAAAAAAATCTTAAAAACCACTGGTCCCTATTTTGTGCCAGCACAAAAAGACTCCCTCAGTAAAAAATGTATATATATAAGCCCCAAAGTGACCTGTGCATAAATAAGTCTATAAATATCTGTGCTAGACAGAACCATAAATATCATAGGAGTGAATGGATTCAGTGAAAAAAATAGTGAAATTATCAAAGAGCATATTGATACAATAGCAGCGCATGAATTGTTACCAAGCTAAATAAATGTATATGAAAACCAAAAATTGTGACCAATATAACTTAATAACATAAGTAAATCATGGATACAAAGATACAAAATAACAAACATGAGGGAAAAAGCAGAAATATGATACCACCAGTAGGGAGCAAGTGCCAGCAAACTAATTTCAAGAGGGGAGGAAGAGGGAGCAGCTCAGGCACACCACCTGCACATGCGGTTTCCCATGCCATTTCTGCTGGGTGAGGGTGAGTGCTCCTTCTGACCCCTCCCTTAAATACTCACCCCTCAATCACACACCACATCCCCCGCAGCCGAGCGAGTTGGCACAAGTCTGCTGCTCGGTCTATCCACCATTTTTGGCCTAAAGAAAAGCCCTTCCTCTCCCCTTTTTTTCCCCCTGAAGGGCACTTATAACCTGTCCCTCCTGAGCAGATGAGCCCCATTTTGAGTGATAAGAGGTGGCTTTAGCTGGAATACACTCCTAGGTCCTATTAGTAACACGGAGTGAATGGTTTCCTTCACACTTGTTTGGTAGAGAGATTTGAAGATGTAGAAAGGGTGATGTGTGGGGGTTCTCCCCCTCTCCCCCTTCCATCATATATATGGGGGGCTCCCCCTCTCCCCCCTTCCCTCATATAAATGGTGGGCTCCCCCTCTCCCCCCTTCCCTCATATATATGGGGGCTTTTTAAGTCACAGTTTTAAATTTGATCATGTGGATTTACACGTGATTCCTACATGGTTTTTCACTAGCGCATTTTTTTTATGTTTGGCACGCTATATTTTTCACTTGTTTTGTTTTTACAGTATAGCACGTAGGTTAAATTTACTTGGGTGTTGGACCCATGCGAGTCTGAAGAGAATAGGAGTGACATGGCGACCTAGGTGGGCTGATCCTGCAAGCCACTCTTGGGCTGTCACTCGTGCACTAGGCATCTTCTTCTAGTTTGGATCATGCACCCCATACAGTGTCAGGTGCATCGTTAAGCGGCATATAGAGGTGCACTTTAGTACGTGTTTTATGATGTAGGTCCTCCCTTCTCCCCACGCCCCCCCCTTTTCCTTCCATCCTTTTGTGCTGCTGGTCCCCTCTGCTGCCTGCGACTTCCTGCTCTTGGTGCGAGCTTGTAGGTGTAGGAGGGTAGTTCTTGAGGCGGCGGGCGGGCTGGCGGCTTGTTTTAAAAATGAAGCCGCTCCAGCTGCTAAAGTGCTGCAGTCTTTCTTTTTGGTCTTAGATCCAGGAAAATTAGTTAAAAAACGATATAGATTTGCTTCACCGACACGCGTTTCGTCGTGGACGTTGCCAAGGTGATCTGGGGCGGGTTGGCCGCCCAGCGATTATGATTGGTTGTTTCCGCTGAAAGGGTTACCTACACTAATCTTTCTCCATTTAGGAATTACACCTGAATTGGAACCGTTTAACACACCACATTATTTTATCTATTGATTGGCAGCTGCTATTTATATTTACAATAAAGGACTGATATTTTAACATAAAATTGATCTACAGCTGAATACTTTTGGAATAACAGGTCACACCTGAGCCTTCTTGGCTTCCTCTCCATGACCCACATTTGCTGGGGAAATCGCCCTGACTTCCAGTAGCCTCCAGACACCCTATGTATTCCTGCACTCTATCTGGCTCTGGTAAGTGACACCCTGCACTCCGTTTCTTTTGCCTTTCTGCCTCTCTTTCTAAACTCATTCACTCTTTTTCCTTTCCCTGCACTCATTTTGTGTTTCTCACTCTGTCTTTCACCCTGCACCTTCTCTTTCTTTCTTCACTCTCTCTCCCTCTCTTTGTGTTTCTACTTGTACTCTTTTTTTTTATTTTTTCTCTACCCCCCTCCACTTTCTTTCGTTTTTTTCCAGCATTCTCATTCTCTCTCTCAATCTTTCTCCATGCACTCTATTCGACTTTTCTCTACGCACTCTTGTTTACTCCATGTCCCACCCTGCTATCTGTTCTGTCTTTCTCTATCCTTCACACTTGTGTGTCTTTTTTTCATTCAAAGCAGATCTTCAGTCAAAAAAAGGAAGTTTATTAAATTTCTCCCCTAAACCCCGGTGTAACCCCTTAACTCCATACAGATGTTGTGGAATAGCATGAAGAGTCTGTGCCCTAAACTATATGGAGGCCATTTTGCTGAGAGTCATGTTTGCATATGACCATGAGGGAAGCTGTGCCAGCAGCAGCCTACACCAAACTGAGAGAGGGATATGCCTCAGAAACACTGGGAAGCTTGTTTATCATACTACAAATACACACACACACACACACACACACACACACACACACACACACACACTAAATGAACTTCTGAAGGAATTCTGTGTATGTGAGGTATATTAGGTTTGCATAGGTTTGGCTGCCGCACAGCTTTTCTGAGCAGTGATGAGTCATTACAGGTGATGGCTTTTTACTCCTGGCTAGAGATAAGGGTTACATAGTGATTTGAGACAATTTTTCAAAAGCAGTGCTCTGATGTCACACAATGGCCACTCTCATGCAGTTCAGATGCACAGAATATGCCTGCTATTCCGTAATATCTGCATGGGGTTAAGCTCAAATAGCTTACATCACTGACTCCTAGAGGGGGCTTTAGTGGAGCAATTTACTAAGCTTTGATTTTTTTTTACCTCTGGTCTGCTTTAGCACCTCTCTTTCTCACTGCACTTTCCTTGGAGCCTCTCAATTTGGAATGTGCTGCTGTGTGAGACTCCATCCTTAATGATGAGCGTATCCAACACCATCCATGCCGAACTTTGTGAGTTTGTGTCCCTGAACTCAAACACGGATTTCAAATTGAAATCTGTGTGCAAGATCAGCATTCGATTATGCTGTCAGTCGGCCTTCCCCTCTCTCTATTGGTCCGGCGGGATAAAACGCACAGTCCGTGTCACACTGATCTTATTGCGTGCTCTGCAGTAGATAGAGACATGTTGCTGGCTGCTGCTGAGTGACAGATAGGCCTATTTGCTTAAAATATTGTCCTTTTCAGGGCAATATTTACTTAGGGATAGTGACTAAATAGGTGGGGTGTCAGTACTACCATTTAAAACCACTTATTTTCACAATTGGGGTGTGTGTTTCATGTTATCCCTCAACTTGATCTTGCACTCGGGAGTGTAACCTTTTACCCTACAACTTGAACTAAGCACTGGGCTGTGTGCACCATGCTATCCCACAACTCGCTCCAAGCACAGGGGTATAACCTGTTATCCCACAACTTGCTCTAAGCCTTGGGGTGTGTGTAAAATGTTGTCCCACAACTTGCTCTATACACTGAGGTCTAAAATTTTATCCTGCAACTTACTCTAAGCACTGGGGTGTGTGTACCCTGTTATACTACAACTTGCTATTTTTTTTTCTAAGCACTGGTGTTTACCCTGTTATCTCACAACTTGCTCTAAGCATTGGGGTGTACCCTGTTATCCCACAACTTGCTCTAATCACTGGTGTGTACTATTTTATACTACAACTTGCTCTAACAACTTGGGTGTGTGTACAGTTTTATCCCACAACTTGCTCTAAGCACTGGGGTGAGTGTAACCTGTTATACTACAACTTGCCCTAAGCACTGGGGTGAATGTACCCTGTTGTACTATGACTTGTTCTAAGCACTGGTGTGTACCCTGTTATCTGACAACTTGCTCTAAGGCCACTGTAACTGCAGGTGTCTAATCTTTAGATCAGTAATGCACACCAAAGTTTTGTTCAAAAGTATCAAGTGTTGTGTTGAAATACAAACATATATACAAAAAATATATACAGACAGCAGCAGGCCATAGTGGAGTTCCAGCTACAAAGTGCCCAGGTTAGTCAAAGTGCAGATCTACAGCGCTTCACCACCAGTGAGAGGGAAATCTGCCCAGTGCTGCAGTGCTCCCAGTATGCAACGAATATGGTCAGCATCGATGACGCCATCATCATGGCTACCATCCTATCCCCTTTCTGCTGGAAAAAATACTTCAGGTCATAACAGAGGATGAGGAAGCAGAGGAGGAGGCTGAGGAAGCCCAATTTTCCCACTGTCATGGCAGTGCACACATGGCTTGCGGGGTGGGTTGCTGGGCTGACAGCGGCCAGGTACTCCACTGTCCAACCAGAGGACAATTTTTGAGGAATACGAGGGAGGAGGAGGACTTTCTCTCACAGCACTGTGGCACCCATCGCAGCTCACGGGAATCACTGGAGTGTGACTGCAGGGAGGAGCAGGAGACACCTGACACTGAGGAGAACTTTTCATTCACTCTTCATGCTTCAGTGCCTGTGCAACGACTGCAGAGTTGCCCTTATAGTCACCAATGATGATTACTGCTTGATCCCCGCTACATCACCTCCTTGATTCCAGCAGTGGAGCAGGCTAGAAAATTGAGAGAGTACAAATGCATGCTGGTGGATGCACTACTGGCATCCCAGCTGACATTGAGGACACAGTGGTGGCCCGTGGATGAGGAGGAGCAAGTTGCCAATGCAGCAGGGGCACCAGCAGCACCAAACAGGGGAGGGTGAGCATGGCCACCATGTGGAACAACTAATTTAACTGTCCACCACATCTACCACCATCGGATACTACCGCCCATAGAATCAGAAGGCAGACTTTGACTTGCATGGTGGATGTGTCCACGTGTCTCCTGGTACTGAGCGATGGGTGCTCCCCATTCAATTTCCGGGTCGCTAAATTGGACACATGGCCAGAGCTTGCCCTATATGCCCTGGAGGCGCTGGCCTGCCCTGCGGCAAGTGTCCTTTCAGAACGTGTGTTCAGCACCGCAGAGGGTGCCATCACCGACAGGAGGATCTACCTATTCACAGGCAATTTGGACATGCTTACATTTTACATTCCTTAATATGAACCAGGTGTGGTTCCCAGGGGACTTAGCTGTGCTGGCAAAAGTGGTTAAAGTGTTTGCTACCTCCTCATCCTCCAGTGTCTGCCACATCCACCTCCACCCCCCCAGGCCTCTGACAGCTAATATTTTAATGAATTGCCTTATTTTTTTATTTATTTATGTATATAATAAGATATAATATTTTGGATACTCTTTCATTTCTTTAGGTTTCTGTTATTGTTTTGAGTATACTTTCCCTAGCCCATTTTGTGCAGGGCAATCGTCCAGGTGTAACCCCCTTATTTTGGCCTCCAACATTAAAATATCCAACTTAAAGAAGAACAAAGGGTCCTGGAGATTGAGATTGAAGTCATTGAGACTGTCTGGAATTATAAGAAACGGATTTAACCCTTTAACTGCCAGCCTACCTTGAGTTTTTGTCACCCTCTGTTGCCAGGCCATTTTTTAACATTTTGTGCTATATATATGTTCAGCTGTGATTTTTAGAGGAAATTTCAGGAAAATTATATATTGTTCTTAGCAGTTTGTGATTTAACATTAAATGTCTTGTTTGTAACATTTTCTGTGCTTTCTCAAAATTTTGGGGTGAAATACTTGGAAAAAATGCAAAAATCTATTTTTTACATTTTGAAGTATTTTTTAAAATATTAAATATTAATATTAAAACATATTACGTGTAAAATCTCTATTACTCCCAATTACAAAAGGTACCTCATATGTATCCGTAGACACCCCTTCCTGTCCATAAGATACCCCAAACTGAAAAGTATGCTTTATGAGATTTTGCACACTATCTACTGCACACTTAAACCCTTAAAAATTAAAAAAAGATGTGGGGTCCCCCACCACAGCACAAACAGCGCAGGCACCAGATATGCGGGCTGGTAGACCAGGGTGAGGAGGTCCCAGCACTGAAGACTACCAGCCCGCATAGCCCACATGGACCATGGGATCTTCTGCTCCCTTTGGGCTTTGGGGATCTCTGCCCTGCAGAAGACCCCAGGGAAAGAGGCCCACCAGTGCTGAATCCTAGATGGGGGCGAGCATTTTTTTCTGGAACTGGAAACTGGGGGGAAACAGCAAGAACAAAGCCTACGTCTAGTTAGGCAAGCCTAAATCCACTATATTTATGGTCCATTTTTCCAAGATTTTTCAAACAAGCTTTATGTATAGGTGTACATAGAAGAATTAATACAGTTTTAAAAGCAAAGGCCACATCAAATATTTGATTTAAATGTGATCATTTATATTAAAACTATTGTATATTACAATTTCTGTTTTTAAAAGTATTATTACTTTTACCACAGGAGCTCTGCTATGAATGCTGCTGTTTCAGAGGATCACATTTAGTGGCAGGGAAATTTAAATAAAAAATGTAAAGCCATTCAATTTTGTTTATCTATGTAAAGATGTTCATCTTCTAATCCCCATGAATATTTTCCCTATTTCACTCTTCTCAACTATTCCATGCTTCACTATTAATCACCCATAGGTATTTACCTTTCTCTACATGTATATGGATGAATTGGCAGCACAGAAACATTTGAAATTAAAATGTAGTAAAGGCACAGTTTAGAATAATAGCACTCATTGAAGCATATTTAAATGCAGAAAAATACAAATACTCAATGGCTTTGTAACTCAAACAATATGAGAAAATAGACACTATTTTCCTTTCTGATAGTCCATGTGACCTTTATATCTTTGACTGATAAATCTTCATTTGTGGTTGGAAAGGTCTTTTACAGCTTGACAGTAAATTAGGGGCCTTATTTGGATTCCAGTATTGAGCACCAATGTGTTTAGCCACAGAAAATGCTGCAAATAAATAGGAACCTAAAATAGTACACAAAGAAAGATAGCTTATGCTTCAAGCAACACCTGTGCTTTGCTACACAGGCATCATTTATCTACTAAGTGCCTGCCTTTAAGTGTTGTTGTGATGACTGAAACGATTTAGTCTCAGACTGAACCGATTCTCTACATATATATATATATATATATATATATATATATATATATGCCATACACTGAAAATATACCTTCAATAGAACTTCTGTGATCTACATGTTTTAAATACCCTTTTGCTCATATAGTGGATCTATACCTGTGAGTCTACTTCCTCTGCCAAAATCAAGCTCTCTATGCTCTGCTGCCGAATGCTGGAACCTCGGGGAATCATGAGTGTTTTTTCTTAGAGGCCGATTCATTAATAGCGGCAGGTAGCGACAGTTGAGCGACTGTAGCAGTATTTTCACAGCGCCCGCTAGTAGTCGCTGTGCTTGGCCATTGTTCGGTTGTTGATAGTCGGTGTGCAGTAATGTTGAATACGGGGTGACGAGTCGCTATTTGACAGGTTCCGCGATGTATGAGTGCGCATGATAGCGACTGGTCAGAGCGACCGGCTACCACCATATTCATCAAAAAATCACGCTCAAAAAATTCTCGCGCTGTGAAATGCATGTTTAAACCCCAGAGCCCTGGCGGCGATGTGTTAAAAGTAGTTTTTTAACCCCCAAACCACCATATTTTTGGAAACCAAAAAAAAAAAATGTTTAAAGAATTTAGTAATATGAATACAATAATAATAATAATAATAATAATTTTTAATCTTAAAAAAATTATCTAACATGGCAGAAGTGGTCACAGAATTTTTCACATTTAAAAAAAAAAAAAAACATTAATAACAATTAATTATGAATATTTAAAGATTGTTCTATTGAAATGCATTGGAAAGCGCCAGGTAGCAAGAGGTTCCTACCTGTCTCTGTTCAAGGTCGGACGCTGGCGCTGTGGGCTGAGGCTGGAATAATGATGGATGAGTGGCTATCTGGCGCTATCTCAGTCGCTAAGCAGGATTGGCTTGATAAATGTGTGATTGTGGTGGGGAGCCGGCGTTCTCGTGGCGTTGCACGTCATTGCCGGTCGCTCACCAGTTGCTACCTGTCGCTATTCCTTCATAAATAAGGGCCTTAGATTACTTACCTTTTGTTGCATTGCTTACACAGTGATGCTGATATGCCCAGGACTAGGAGCAATCATAGGCAGGAGGCAAAAGGTGAGTTTAGCATTTATTTTTTGTAGGCTGAACAATCACTTTAAGTATATTATTAATATTGTTCTTTATACATAGCTCCATCTTATTCTGTAGCACTGTCTTACCCGGTCTGTAATCACAGACCGGGTAAAACATACAGTACATAGACTATTACAAACAAGATTCCACAATCTTTTGGCAGTTTCGAGTGAGAGTAAGGAATACATGTGGGAGATGTTTTTAGGTTTGAGATGGCAGAGGATGGCTAGGGAATGTTTGAAAGGTTAGAATGAAAGCCCAGTATTATTCCTAAGCATTGAGCATGGGGAGTTGCAGTTATTGTAAGACTGTTAATGGAGATTGTGGTATTAGATAGAGGAAGGGAATTGAATGGTGTTTTGACCACATTCAAGCCTTGATTCAGTACACTTTCCTTAAAATAGCTTATGAAAATGAGGAATGTGTCTTGCTTTATTTAAAAAAAAAAAAGTAGTAAAAGATAAAGAAGTGATTCAGTAGAGGGAATGAGTTAGAGCAATATTTGCACCTGGATATTTGATTATTCATATATTTATTCACATTCTTTTGTGCTTTGACTTTGTTAATTGTTCCTGTAATATATTGTCTGCTGTCTAGAAATTCATGTAGAGACTTGCACACCCATTGTTAATTGTTCCTGTAATATATTGTCTGCTGTCTATAGATCCCTGTAGAGCCTTGTCCATCCATAGGCTAATGTCTACTCCACCCAGGTCCTTCACATCCATGGCCTGATTATCAAGGCTATGCCAGAGTGTGCTGTCCTATGCCTGGCAAGGGCAAGTGGGCTAGCATGCACAGCAGTTGTATTTACCAACTTATGCAATGATTAAATATTATATTTACTTCTCTGTGTTAAGCTCTAAGTGCAGATCAGCCAACTAGTCTCTTAACTCATGCCCAAAGAACACAAAGGGAAAGTATGGTTTGCTGGGATTTTTTTAACCAAGATACTATTTTTAAGAAATAACACATGATTTTAGAGTGTGCCAAACTTTATTTGAACGTATTAAGAGAAAAATGGATTTTGATACAAAATATTTTAATTTATTTTTTATTGTTGTCAACTGATATTCTAAGGTCCGCCTCCAGCATTTTATCTACTAGGGCCTCTGGTCCTTGAAAAGCAGTTACTCTGCTAAGTGATAAATATTTATATTTGCAAGAAAATAAACATGTTTGTTACTTTTATATACTTTAAAAGCTGGTAATATTTTTATGGTTTTGCATAATGATATAGCACATAAACAAGTGTCCAAAAAGTTAACTAATTTGTAGCATATTGTTTATTGTTTAACACTTCACAATTTATTAAATACAGATGTGCTATATTTTAGAGGGATCTCTACAGCACAACAATGATCTGGGGAGATGCCCATCACACTGTGATCAGCTGTGAGCTCAGTGCCTGCTGTTAACAAAGTGGAACACCAGCCGGTTTGTTGCAATTAACAGCAGGACTCCATTTGTCACATAGTACAGTCAGGGCCATTATTTGGTGTTCATGGTGCCCTAGGCACTTTAAGTGCTTACGCCCCCCTCTTTTAAGTTAAGTCACGGACCATATAAAAAAGTGTGGAGGGGGAGAGGGTGCAATGGGTTAGATGCAGAGTATTTGTGTGGAGGAGGGAAAGGGCACAAGGGGGGAAATGCAGAGGAGAAGGCCAGCATGTTCTATCTTTCCGGCATTCTGACATACAGGAGTCGCATGACAACAGCAGTGGAGGGGTCTAGCCTGTATTCAACTCCTTGCACACTGCTGGGGGTTGCTTGCTAGGAGGCATTAATGTTCCAGCTATGGGAATTTTAATTTAATTTCTTAATTATGATAGTAAGAGCAGCACCCCCCTTCCAGGTTGCCACCCTAGGAACTTGCCTAGGGTTGTCTAATGGGAAATGCAGCCCTGAGTACAGTGCAGGGCAAAGAGGCAAAATGTTTATAAATCCAGGCATTGCTGCAGCTGTGGAGCTGTATCTATTCATATGTGTACTTACTGGCCTGTCACTGGACAATCCCTGCTCAGTTTTGCCCCAGCCTTGTATTATTCTTTGCACACAAGTTCTGGAGAATCTGGACCACTTCAGCCTGCAGAGCCTCATGGAATCAAGCCTCTGGGCAGTCAAATAAATATAGATTTTATACTTTACTCGGAAATTGGTGAAGGAAAGTCATATCCGCAAAGAATTTATTAACCTTAATTCCAAGAGTCTATTGGAAAAATAAGCTGTTTCTTTTCAGTGTAATAAACATCCCAAAACACACATATATATATATATATATATTTTACTTTCAAATTGTGAATTTCCATTTCACAGTGTACCCTATAGGTATCTATAACCATTTATGGTCCAACAAAGACTAATCTAATTTAGACCTAATATATGATGTGCAGAATTTAATATTTAAATTTATTCTATTCCATTTATTCGAATGCCAACATGCCACATGCCTGATCTGAGAAACTTTGCCAAAAGAAAAATGTTTTGCATCCTCAAGGAACATTGCCTAAAATGGTGACTGTTTCAGAATCATTAGAGTAAAATTAGGGGCAAAAGTCACATTCTGTTATCTGGGCAGCCACTATCAATGCTTACATTTTAATGATTGATAGAAAAATGGCTTTCATATGATGAGGGTTAGCATCTACATTCTCACTTCAAAAGGTCTCTTATTGTCAATGCTATTCACTTTTTGTTGAAAAGATGAAGTATAATTATCACACTGAAAAGAAGAAGCAATATTTTTGGCACAATTTACTTTTAATAGAAAATACATTTTTTGCACTGAACATTTATAAATTGATAGTCTGTATACATCAGAATTACTAGGATAGCATAAAGTTTGTGTCTTTGTTTTAAAAAGCCATAAATGTATTTGAGTAAAGGAAGTATTTTATACATGGGGGAGATAGTTCTTAAAATGTGTTCTACATCACTGTTTCTCGGCCTGCCCCCCAGCGTTTACTCAGCATTGATCAAGAGTGCATCAACAAGGGGGGGGGGGGTTGCTTCAGAAAGTGCTGCTAGGCCAAATACCTACTTATTTTTTTAAGTAATTGATCTTCTTGGGGATACTTGATTGTAACAGCTTGTCGCTAGGGGGTCCTTGGCTTGAAAATTTGCTGCTCTACATCATGTGATATTTGTCAGCTTCACATAGAGGGCTCTGCATGTGTTGTTAAATAACTCATAAAGGGTCGATGTTGATTCGGCACCATATTTTTTTTGAATATTTCCTCCATGAAGCACCATATTTAACAAAAAGTATATAAGATATTTAACCAAATAAAATGCTAAAAAAACTAAATATGGCGCTGAATTGCACCAAGAAAAGTAAATAGTGTTTTCTCGCAAAAAAAAAAAAAAAAAAACTCACAGTACTCAATCAGCCCTATAGTGGGTTGTTATTCATCTAATTTAAGAAAAATGTCCAGCTCAGCTAGTTCTAAGCAACTAGCTCAGTAAATAACTTTAATACATACATGAAAAACTTGTTTACCTCAGACCCCAATTTGACTAGGGATCTTAAAACTTTTTTTGCCTTCCATTGGGAGTTGTGGTGGAGAGCTCAAGTTATTTAATTATCCCATATGTGCCTATTATATATACGTTGTGGGTGGCAGCTAGGCTCTAATATCATCAAGCCAATCATGACAGTCAATCAGAGGCATAGCTAGACTTTTCTGCACCTAGGGCTCAGATTCAGAATAGTGCCCCCCCCCCCCCAATAAAGCTTAAGCTGAATTGCCCAGCGACTGATGGACTTTATCAGGTTTTGTTCTGCTCTCCTGGGGCATCCTGATTTGGGATGCCCGGCTATATAAGCCCCCCAGTTTTCCAGTATAACTGACTTCTCCTTGGTTCAACAGCGCAAACACAGAAAGTCACTCGAGAGGAACAAAACCCAAGAAAGCAAAACATTTAGGTTTTGTTCTTCTTTAAAGTGCACCTATACTCAGGGGGAAGTAAATTTAGTCACCTTCTATCTCCATATATATACTGTTTAAAAGGTCCGGGAGTTCCCACACTCTTAAGGAGTCCTGTGCACTGCCCCCCAATACTGCACTATATTTCATCCGTGCTAGCAGGGGCGCCTCACTAACCTTCCATATCTAATACTACACATACACAATCACACTGGTTACGTGTGAGGCCGGCACAAAAGACAGAATGGCCAAATTGCCAAAAACTAGAAAATTTATTAAGGATCATAGTGGCACGCAATGTAATAGTCACACACAAAGATAAAAAACGGCTTAAGCCATAATTTAAAAAGCTCAGGGGCCCCTCAGACAATCCAGGTCACCACGCACCCCTCCATACCTCATCCAATCACACCTGCTGGCCAGCATTCAAACGGAGACTAAACGGGGAGGCTGATTCATCATTAGCGGCAGGTAGCGACAGATGAGCGTCTGTAGCAGGCATTTTCAGAGCGCCCGCTAGTAGTCGCAGTGCTCGACCATGGGTCGCTACTTTATAGCGACTCAGTCGCTGTTCAGTAATGTTGAATACATTGTGAGGAGCCGCTATTTGACTAGTACAGTGCTGTATGGGAGTGCATGTTAGCGACTGCTCATAGCGACCGTCTCACACCATATTCAGGAAAAAAACAGCCTCCCAAATCTCTGGCGCTGAAAAATACTTGTTTGAAGCCCAGAGCGCAGGAGGCGGTGTGTTTAATGTCTGTTTTCAAGCATCTATCAACTAGTAACAAAGCGAAAACATATGGAATTACATTGTAACAACATTGTAACATGAACACTTTGCCAGACCTGTAATGTCATTTCTGAGGAAATATATAAAAAATTAAAAAATTATGAAAAAACTGCTTTTTCAATGCCAGAAGAGGTCACAGAATTATTTATGATTTTTTGGAAAAAGAAAAAAAAAATTCCCCGTTTAAAGAGAAGAAAAGGATCATCCATTGAAATGTATGGGAGAGCGACAGGTAGCAAGAGGTCATACGCCGGCGCTGTTCGCTGAGGCTGTGAAAATGATGAATCAGACGCTACATGGCACTATCCCAGTCGCTAAACAGATTCTGCTTGATAAATGTGTAACTGCGTGCTGTGTCCGGCGTTCACCAGCCGCTACCTGTCGCTACCTCTCATTAACCAGCCACTACCTGACGCTATCCCTTCTTAAATAAGGGCCTAAGTCTTCCCATAAGCTGAGAGCAAAGTTCCAAAACACTTAAGCCAGCAAATACCGTCACAGGGTTAGTAAATGGCAGGCATCACCACCATCAGGGTTAATCAGATTAGTAAGTCCACGTGTAGTGATAACGAAAACGGGAGCTGCAGGCAGCCGCGGATGGGGCTTGGCTATATGACGCCCACATATACCGCGCTTCGCCGCTACTCAACCGCGTTATACCTCTCCCTGGATGGCAGATGTAGGTAATTCCCATCCAGAGTCAAAACCGCGTGCTGGTTAATGTGAAGTCTTT
Source organism: Gastrophryne carolinensis (assembly GCA_027917425.1). Classification (NCBI taxonomy): domain Eukaryota; kingdom Metazoa; phylum Chordata; class Amphibia; order Anura; family Microhylidae; genus Gastrophryne; species Gastrophryne carolinensis. The sequence continues at coordinate 170,472,106 of CM051236.1, forward strand.
GCATATAAAGCCATGGATATCTGGGAGACGCACTGGAGGGGGCGTGGCCAGGCACCCCGTCACCAACGATCGTTTCACCCCGCCCACCAAGGCTTCGTCAGGGTGGGGGGCGGCCACACTCGCTGGGATATAAATATATAAAGCTCCGCCTTCTCTTTTCATCCGCCATCCAATCCGCAGGAGAGCGCCTCCTCTCTCATCATGGCGCATTCATCGGCTGGTCAATATGCCGGTCGTAACATCACTCCCTCGATAGGGGCGAAGGCTCGCTTTTTTACATATATAAATGTCATTATTAATGCTTTCATTTACCAGCGAGATCTGGTGTGTTTCTTAAGGGGAAACCCTGCTAGCACCTTGGTATAAACACTGAATCAGGATAATCACACGCTCCATCACGCAGCACTGAGATTGGCACATAGCATATACTCATTGTATTTACTGTTAATGCTATTCTCATTTCGTAACCCTTACTTTCATTCCCTTCATTCACCCATAATCATCCATGCCTTAAAGATATGTCACCACACAATGGCTCACCACCCTTACAACATCCAGGGCCGGTGATGCAAGGAAGAAACTGCATGCACTGCAAATGTACTCATTATGCTACAGTTCTATGGGACCCCGATTTAGGGGGAATATATACACAGGGAATTCTGTTTACTGCACTATTTTTTACACACTTTTCTACACAATGTTTACCCTCATATGAGAGGCTATTGACAATAAACATATATATATACCTAAGGGGTATATACAGGGGAAGAAACCTCAAGGCACGTTGTATTTTATCGTATTTCCTCATAGGATTATTCCAATAAGATTTTTACACACATACCAAAGAGTGGAAAAACAAACCAATCAGCATTTACAAAAAGGCATTGAGGCCCATATCCGTATTGAGGCCCAGTGGGGTCATGGTGCCCAATTGAAAAATAAGCCATGCCTCCTGTTGCAACAACCTTGGAAGTCATGAAACCTCTTCTCCCCTCCATCTGCAATCTATAGATGCCACATACTTTAAGGCCTTTCGGTTCGCTGTGATGGTACATTTTAAAGTGTTCCGCTACTGGGTTTTTTTCATTTTTCTTAATGATATCCCGGACATGTTCGTCTATACGTACCCTTAATTCTATTTTTGTTTTCCCCACTTATTTTTTGTTACATGGGCAACTCAGTAAATAAACGACAAATGTAGTCGCACAATTGATAAATCCTTTTATAGGTACTGGAGCTTTACTTTTTGGTCCCGTAACGGTTGTTGCCTTGATCATAAAGTTACAAGTGCGGCAATGTCCACATTTGTACGACCCATATCGCCCCTATCGAGGGAGTAATGTTACGACCGGCATATTGACCAACCGGTGAATGCGCCATGATGAGAGAGGAGGCGTTCTCCTGCGGATTGGATGGCGGATGAAAAGAGAAGGTGGAGCTTTATATATTTATATCCCAGCGAGTGTGGTCGCCCCCCCACCCTCGCGAAGCCTCGGTGGGCAGGGAGAAACGATCGTTGGTTGCGGGCTGCCCGGCCACGCCCCCTCCAGTGCGTCTCCCTTCATAGCCTGCGACTGAGATATTCATGGCTTTGTATGCAAAGACTTCACATTAACCAGCATGCGGTTTTGACTCTGGACGGGAATTACCTACATCTGCCATCCGGGGAGAGGTATAACGCGGTTGAGTAGCGGCGCAGCGCAGTATATGTGGGCATCATATAGCCAAACCCCATCCGCGGCTGCCTGCAGCTCCCGCTTTCGTTATCACTACACGTAGACTTTCTAATCTGATTAACCCTGATGGTGGTGATGCCTGCCACTTACTAACCCTGTGACGGTATCTGCTGGCTTAAGTGTTTTGGAACTTTGCTCTCAGCTTATGGGAAGACTTAGTTTAGTCTCTGTTTGAATGCTGGCCAGCAGGTGTGATTGGATGAGGTATGGAGGGGTGCGTGGTGACCTGGAGTGTCTGAGGGGCCCCTGCGCTTTTTTAATTATGGCTTAAGCCGTTTTTTATCTTTGTGTGTAACTATTACATTGCGTGCCACTTATATAATCTTATACAACAAACGAAGGTCCCACACCTTCCAAAGCACCCAATAAAATATATGGCACCACTACTGATTGTATCACAAAGAATAAGTATTTATTGATCACAATATCACAACAACTATATACACTAAGGACTCATTAAAAAACAAACATTGTCAATAAGGAAAGGGAAAGGAACCATTGAGGGGGCAAAGGACTGGTGGAAAATACGATCAAATCAATAAAATTGGTTCTACATTAATTGCACTGCCCGGCTGGTATAAAATAAAGTGCTATAGTGCAAATCAATATAACATTTAAATAAGAACAACAGTGTAACAATTTATTAACAACAACAGTGTAACAATTTATTAAACACCACTCAAAGTGCAAGTACTAACCTAAATTCTCCTCTAACCTATACCTAACCATGAATGTACTAATACAACAGTGAGAACCGGCCAGAGAGGGCAGAGAAATAGCACCCCAAATATAAATGAGTAACTTACATAAAGAAACGACCGCCAGCCCACTGCCCCAGCGTCTACGCGTTGCGTGACGTCACCAGCGTCACTTCCTCAGGACAACATTAGCCTTTTATTGATTTGATCGTATTTTCCACCAGTCCTTAGTGTATATAGTTGTTGTGATATTGTGATCAATAAATACTTATTCTTTGTGATACAATCAGTAGTGGTGCCATATATTTTAGTGGGTGCTTTGGAAGGTGTGGGACCTTCGTTTGTTATATATAGTCGTTTCACCCCTTTGTGCACACTACACATTGATACAAATTTACAGCTCGGTGCAGTCTCACATTTCTCTTTACCACTTATATAATCTTTAATAATTTTTTTTAGTTTTTGGCAATTTGGCCATTCTGTCTTTTGTGCCGGCCTCACACGTAACCAGTGTGGTTGTGTATGTGTAGTACCTTCTATCTCCAGCCCAGTGCCCCAAAACAGCCATTTTGGCTGAGCAGCCCCACCCCCAGTGTTAATGCATTTAGTCCCAGTCACACAGCTCAGCAATGGGGAGACCTTACTGCCATTATGTGACAGGTTGTATCTATAAATTAATTAGCATATGGCCATTTACTATAATACTACTTCCTGTTGTCTTTCCTGGTGTTTGTATGAATATTGCAGAAAATCTGAGGTAAAAAGAAATGCAGGCTTTTTTGGGGCACAGGGCTGGGGATAGGAGGTGGTCACATAAACTTCCTATAGGTGCACTTTAAGGTAAACTGCCAAAGCCATATATAGTCCAATACAACTAAAATCCATTCAGAACAGAACCATCTTCCTCCCTATGAAGACAATACATGGGCCATAAAACAACCTCTACATGAGATCTGGGGGCTGTGCGCAGTGCCTGATGTGATGTAAGATGGTGTCACCATAGGTCTCCCGGAATCTGAGAGACCCAGAAGATGGATGCCCTGGCAAGGTGAGTAAAAATTGGCCAAAGGTAAAACCGGGGGGGGGGGGAGCCGATCAGTGAGGGGTGAGGATCGGTGAGGATCGGTGAGAACCTCCCCCAATGTTCCTCTTTAAAGCAGAACCTGGGAATTTTCTGCTTTGTTCTATGCCCCCGGGGCATCCTAAAGTAGGCGGTGAGTTTTTATGGGCGTCCTGCAGGGGTGTCACACAGTGGGGCATTCCAATTCGGGGAAAAGCCAGCGGCTGGCCCTGGAATCTTTTAGATTCCATACCGGCCGCTGCTGGGTTTTGTTACGCTTTAATCAGGGTTCCTTCATTCAAACCAAAGACAGAGTGGTCAGTGCTTTAGTAAATGGTAAAAACCTGCCATTCTCTCATCAGATTCACTATTTAAAACTTGATTTTTCCCTTGTCATCTTAATTGTGCATATGCCTTATTTAGAGTTATGTAATTATTTTGAATGCCCCATCTGGTTCCCCTGCCCATATCTATATTTGTGATACTATCATCTGTTACTATCTCCTAAATGTAAACTGACCAATATTGCCCCTTGTGTGTTCACTGACCCATAGCACCTGACCAAACTTTTAGGACTGACCTAGCCCCACCCTTTAGGCCCAGTTGCTGAGCATGAGCTAATCAAAGGCACTTAGAAACTGTTCATATTGAGTGGCAGTGGCTGCAATTCAGACTCCTTTCCAAGTCTGACTCCTTCTAAGTCTGCAGCGAATTTAACCTGAATTCAACCTGGAGGAAACCTGCACCGGATTCTGCTTGTCTGAATAGCCCAGCATCAACTAAAATGATTACTTTTTATTTCATCACACTGCTTCCTCTTAACCTCAGAATCCTAGGCTCACAGTATCCCCCTGCTCCTGGTAAGTCCCTATATATCTCCCCCTCTCTGCTCTCCTCCCCCTTCCTCTCTGCTCACAAATTCCTTTCCTTGGCAAAATCTCACACCACCTCTATATCCAAGCACAAGACACATTATTCCACCCTCAAAAGCCACAACCATCTCTTCTCTCTCCTTTTACTCTTACTTACCGCCGGAGACATCAGTCCAAATCCAGGCCCACTCTCCCCCAACCCCCCCCCCCCCTCCTCCATAACTATTCATTTTTCATCAAAGCCAAAAGTCTACAACCGTGTTAAACTGGGATACACACACAACCTATCTAGTCTGATACAGCTTAGTCACTCTCCATCCCTTCCCGCCACTGTCACCTGCGCACTGTGGAATGCACGCTCAGTGCGCAATAAACTCACCTATATTCACAACCTGTTTCTCTCTAACTCTTTTACCTTCATGGGGTTCACAGAAACATGGCTGACCCCATCAGACACAGCTTCACCCGCTGCCCTCTCACATGGGGGACTACATCTCAGCCACACCCCCAGATCCAACAACAAACAGGGTGGGGGTGTCGGCATCCTTCTATCCAAACTCTGCTCCTTTAACCCACTCCCCGCCTTGCCATCTCTATCCTTCTCATCTTTTGAAGTTCACTGTGTCTGTTTATATTCTCCCTCTAACCTGAAAATCGCAGTCATCTACCGCCCTCCTGGAACTACTACTCTTTTCTTCTACCACTTTTCTACCTGGCTCCTTCATTTTCTGTCCACAGACATCCCTGCAATCATCATGGGTGACTTTAACATATCTGTTGACACTAGCAACCCTGCTGCCACCAGACTACTGTCACTAACCTCATCTTCCGGCCTCAAGCAATGGTCTTCTGCACCCACCCACAAAGATGGCCACACAATTGACCTCCTCTTCTCTAACCTCTGCTCTGTATCAAACCTCTCGTCCTCTTTGCTCCACCTCTCTGACCATAATCTGCTGACTAGTACCCTCTCTCCAATGCCTGCAAACCCCCCTCCACACAAACCCACAACTCAATGCAGAAACTTAAGAAACCTAGAGCTTCAGTCCTTTTCTGCCTCACTTCAACCTCTTCAGACCTTGACCTCATTCACGGACATAGACGCTGCATCATCACACTACCATAATACTCTCTCCTCAGCTCTGGACTTTGTCGCCCCCCTCACCTATAGCCGTCCCCGCACAAAAAAACCCCAACCCTGGCAAAATGCAAGCACAACCAGATTGAAACAGCTGTCTCGAGCTGCTGAACGGCGATGGAGGAAAACCAATGCCATGACAAACAAGCCCTTCAGGGACTCAGGACGGCCCTTTCATCTGCTTCTCTTCACTGATTTCTGCACAAGCCCGGAATCCCAAACAACTCTTCAACTCTTTCAGTTCCTTACTCCGCCCACCACCTCCTCCTCCAACTTCCCAAATAACGGCAGAAGAATATTCTACATTCTTCAAAGAAAAAATTGACAACATTCGACTTGGCTTTGCCCCTCAGGATCCCTCACCACTTCCCTCACCTGCCTTACTCTCTTACTTTCTTCACTCCAATAACTGAGCTTGGACTAACCTCTCTCATTTCTAGGGCCCACCTGACTACCTGCTCCCTCGATCCTATTCCATCCCACCTTATTCCTCAACTGTCTCCATCCCTCACTCCAGCCTTAACCTCCATATTCAACCTTTCTCTCTCCACTGGTACCTTTCCTTCTTCCTACAAACATGCAGTTATTACTCCGATAATCAAGAAACCCTCTCTCAACCCCTCTGCCCTCTCCAGCTACCGCCCTATCTCACTACTCCCTTTCTCCTCCAAACTTCTTGAACAACATGTCCACTCAGAACTGTCACAATACTTATCCACTAACAACTTATTTGACCCCTTACTATCAGGATTCCGCCGTAACAACTCCACTGAAACTGCCCTCACCAAAGTCACCAATGATCTGCTCACTGCCAAAAGCATTGGCCACTACTCCATCCTCATCCTTCTTGACCTCTCCTCAGCCTTTGATACTGTCGACCACTCTCTGCTTCTTGATATTCTCTCCTCTCTTGGGGTTCAAGGGGCTTGCACTCTCTTGGCTCACCTCTTACCTCTCTGATAGATCATTCAGTGTATTCTATTCTAGCACAGTCTCATCCTCACGTTCACTTTCTGTTGGTGTGCCGCAAGGTTCTGTCCTAGGCCCCCTGCTTTTCTCAGTCTACACCCATGGCCTTGGCAAACTTATAACTTTACTAGGATTTCAATACCACTTCTATGCGGATGACACTCAGATATATCTCTCAGGCCTCAATCTCTCCTCTCTCCTTTCTTGCCTCCCCAACTGCCTCTCAGCTATTTCTTCATTCATGTCATCTCGCTACCTCAAGCTAAACATGGACAAGACAGAACTGGTCATTTTCTCACCCTCTAACTCCCCTCCCCTCTCTAACACGTATATTTCTGTCAACAATTACACAATAACAGCAACTCCCCAAGCTCGGTGCCTGGGAGTCATTCTGGACTCTGCCCTCTCTTTCAAACCACATATTCATTCCCTGTCCACCACCTGTCGCCTCCAACTCAAAAACATCTCCTGCATTCGTCCTTTCCTCTCACCTGACATCACTAAAATGCTAGTGCACGCCCTGGTCATATCCCGTCTGGATTACTGCAACATCCTTCTTTGTGGCTTACCAACTAACAGACTGGCACCCCTCCAATCTATCCTGAACTCTGCTGCTCGCCTCATCCATCTCTCCTCTCGCTCCTCCAGTTCTGCGCCTCTCTGCCAATCCCTACATTGGCTGCCAGTCCCACAGCGAATCCTGTTCAAAACTCTAACTCTCGCATACAAAGCTCTTTCCAACCAGGCCCCTCCCTACATCTCATCTCTAATCCAACAGTATCAACCTAGACACAGCCTCCGCTCTTCTGCCGACCTTCTCCTGTCCTCCACCCTGGTCACCTCCTCTCAGGCCCGCCTCCAGGCCTTCTCACGTGCAACTTCAATCTTCTGGAATGCCCTCCCGCACCCAATCCGCCACTCCACAACCCTCAAAACCTTCAAAGGCGCCCTTAAAACTCACTTATTCAGACAAGCATATAATCTGGCCTAACCAATCTTCTAAAGGGCACATGCCACAAAGCTCAATACTGACTGTTTGTGATCCTTCCCCCTCGTCTCCACCCCTTTTCCTTTAGACTGTAAGCTCGCAAGGGCAGGGCTCTCTCCCCTATTGTATCTTGTACTCAGAATATCCATTGTCAACTCTGTAAAACTGCATTTGTTTCTACCCTGTCTGTATTACTACTTTGTAAAGCGCTACGGAAGATGATGGCGCTATATAAATAAACAATAATAATAATAATATACAGACGCTCATCTGGCAATACCTGATGTTAGTAATAAATCAGCCTCCACACAACTTTGTAAGCAACTAAGCCAAAGAGTTCCTCTACATTTCTCAATTGCCTTCACATTTATCATAGTCCATAGCATTGCATCATGCTGGTGCTGTTAGTGGTAGCAATACTAATCATCATTGCCCGAAATTGCATGAATCCCTGGGAGGGGTGCTTCATCTTAAGTAGATGCATTTCAGATCCGGCAGTGTGTTGGGGGCAGTGGACCTTGTACTAGAGAAAACGACTAATACAAACACTCACATCCTTCCTTGCAACTCCATGCCAGAGAGGGATCTGGTTCACAGGGACACTATACTAACCATACCTAACCTAACCCATCATGCTATCAGGGAGTCCGACATTAGATCCTCATCTTTATCTAGCAGAGGTCCATATGATGGGGAGGGCAAGAAATAGCTACACACGTGCAGCAGGAACAACTCCTTCAGGGGAAATGGGGAAATGCTTCTCTGAACTGCACGGTTATTTCCTAAACCCCCCCACCCCGTAAAGAGCTTTGTGCACAGTTTTTGCTTACTCGGATTGCTAGGATTTTTTGAGTACAGGCCCCCTTTAAGGCTGCTTGCAAATCTAGTGCTGCAGATAAAGGGAGCACAAAACAGTTGAGTACAATTGTGTACCTCCTTTTACTTTTACTCATCATAAACTTACAAGATGCAATGCTACACTACACAGGTAAATTGTTGCCTGTACTGTCCTGCCCTGCCATATACTTCTGTACCTTCCCCAGTATTGTGTTGTATAAAGCTGCATTCACTGCAATAGAGGGGACCTGACACCCCACCCCCCAATCCATTGTATTGAATAAAGATGACATGGCAGCGTCCCTGTGGCTGATGGCGGATGAAGCAGATGCCACACAGAAGTGCCTGTGACTGGAGTTCAGGCCCAACTGGAGGAGGATGCAGTCTAGCGATCAGATGAGTTGCTGATTGATTGCCAGAGTAGGACCGATCAGCTGCAGGGACAAAAGGGGAGTACCCTTTTAATTTAGGTCAATCCCTTTAATAACACACATTATTTTACACATTGAAAGGTAGCTACATGGATGTTTTAAGAAGCTTTTCTTTTTAGAGGGCTCCCTACTTTTTTTATTTTCTCAGATCTGTTTGAGGTTTGAGTTTGGATTGATCGAAGGATTAAGGGTTAACATTCCACAAATCAGTAATAAAAAAATCCCTGTGGGGTGAAAAAAGTAAAGTAAAGTGAGAACAGCTCTTTACATGAGAATAGGAATTCTCCCATGTGAGACGAAGAGCTCTCCAAATTTAAATAAATAACCCCATAAAGGCCAGAATGTAATAACACGAGTTAATAGCATATGTTACTATGCATGTTTGTGAATCGTGTATGCTTTTTATGTGCATTTTCATAGGAAATTGTTTTTTTTTGCTAAGAGAGCTTTTCTGGTATTTTACATTAAAAGCGCATACATCTACATGCATTTCACACAGTTTAAATCATTTCTATCAACCCCAACACCGATTAAAGAGCGCCAAAGTGCTTTTCAGAAAGCGCATTTCAGTTTCACACGCAGATGTGTCCAAGCCCCCATGAATTAAATGCATTTTTCCCTTTGTGTGCCGATTCCTCTATATTTCTGTATGCATTTTTCACAGAATAAACCCCACATGTTTCTGCCAGACCTCAGAATTTTCAAGCTATGTTTCATAGATTGAAAGCTGGACAATATTAACATCAACACAATAAATACACTAACAAATCTTAGTTATTTTAAGCACTGTCAATGGTAACTTGAAAAAGTGTCAAGAATTTCAGAGAATGTATTTAACCAGCAAAACATGTATTTTTTAAGAAAGTCTGGATCAAAGACAAAGAAACTTTTGAGTAGATCATTAACTCACTAGCTGAAAATAGAGCTGTCTGAGTAAGTGGTTCTAATTATTTTGAAAACTAAACATGATTTGCTCATCTTTTCGATTCATATTTTGATGAATATATGTTCTCATGTAAATTTGAACTTGAAGTTGTTAATGACCTATTATCTTTTACAGTTGAGCAAGATGACAGTTTGCAGGATCTTTTTTGACAAACCTACTACCAAACATACACTAAATATGAACACTCTATTAGTTAATTAAAGGATTTGGCTTTTTAATGATCACATCGCATTTAGTGAAAGCTTTCCTGTATTCTCAAAGTAAAAATCCCATCTACCATTCCTCCCATCAGTAGCCTGATGAACAGATCAATATAAAAAATATACTCACCTGGAATCAGGGCCGGCTCCAGGTTTATGTGTGCGCGTGGGCGGCATGGTCTCAGTGGGCCTCTTCTGTGGTGAAGGGTCGGGTCACATCATTGAGGGTCATCCCAAATCTGGATACCCCCAGGGAGTCATGCTTTTTGGTACAAAACTCTAGTTTTGGTCTACTTTGAAGTGCACCAAACCCCTTTAAACCTGACCTTGAATCTAGATTCTCCTGATTGGATGTCCCTGTGTGTGACCCCCCCCTTTGTTCAATACTTTCCTCAAACTGGTGAATGCACTATGGGATCGCCAGTTTGAGTTAATGGCCAAACCAGGGGGGTTCTTTCACAAACAGGGTTATCCAAAATTGAGATTTGTAAAGCAAACCAAAACCCAGGGGAAGAATTGCTTACATAGTGGGTATGCCAGCAATCCCAGGGGGTTTCACACAGTAGGGTATCACAGATTGGGATGCTCCAGGGATAGGAAATCAGCTGGGGTGGGCAACATAAAAGCAAAACAAAACCCAGCACTTCCTCCCCTGGAATCTAAATTGAGATGCCCCATTGTGTGGAACCCCACCATTCGAGGAGAAGTTGGGCACCAGCTGTGGGGGTGCTCTCCCAGTCCACTGCCGGTTAAGCACCGTTGCACAACCCAAAGGCCGGCCCTGTCTGTAGGCCCCCCAGAAAGTGTGGGCCTCGGCAGCTGCCCTGCCTTGCCAGGTGCTGACGCCAGCTCTGCCTCGAATGCACCAGGATATAGAACCCCCATATTTATTTATGCCCACAGCCCTGACACTGCAGGAATCATGTGTGACATTTTAGCCCAATTGATAGACAGAATATTTTGCCTAAAAATTTAGGCAGCTGCCCCAGTGGTTAGCAGGTAGAAGAGAATGGCAGAGGAGATGTTTACTTTCTCAGTATTTTCTTCAAGACTATTTTTAATTGGACCTCCAGGGTCCAGGAAGGGGCAGGAGGGGGTAGATGTAAACATGACTGGAAGTTCACTTTAACAATTTGATTTAACAGAAAAGAGTATCACAATGTTAGGTTTGGAAACAATATATTTTGTCACAGAAATAAGCTACAAGGATAGTTTCTTTAACAATGCTTTTGGGTAGACAATGGCTGGCAACAACTTCCCTGTACCACCTGCCATTGACTTTAAGGATAGTTTTTGGCAAGTAAAATTGGTGACTAGAAACATCCATCCCATGTTTTCTCACTGGATGCTCTTTTGGCATTACTGCTGGCTTTTGAGACTTTGGGGATTGTCACTGTTCCAAAGGAATTAGGCTTCTTTGTTTGCTTTTCAGAGACCAGAAAAAATAATGTAACCCCCCCCCCCCCCATTGAGCTTTATAGGATTCTGATTCAAGAGGTCCCAAACCTCATACATTTGGCCAAACTCATCTGAATTTGAAGGTTCTTTAATGTAAATGAGAGCTCGTTTAAAATATTGAACAGATATGGTATTTGCTCTTTATGTAGTGGAATGTATTTCCGATACCCGAAAAAATTGTTCGAAAATATTACCTTGATTTTCCATCACTCCTTCCCCTGACTGTTGTAGGTTAGAACTATTCCTTTCTATGAAGCATTCAGGATCACTGCTGGTTTGGACACAGTATATATATGTTTTGCATTTATACAAATAAATAGCTATTTATCTATATAAAAAATAATCAGAATTTTTCACCGCTTCTCTCTCACCCAGAACTACTCTGCCCTCTGCCAAAGAATCACAGCACCCTTTCCCAGAACTTCTCCTCTATTTCCTAGAATGTCTCTTCTCTCTCCCAGAAGAGCTTTTCTCACTCCCAAAATTACTCCTCACTTTTCCAAAACCATCTGCGAATCACATTTCCAGAGAAATGCAGTTATTTGCCTGCATCATCATACTGCTTACTCAAGCTCAACCAGTCCCCCATACTCTGTGATGTGTGTCTAGAGATGTCTCTATTTGTTTGGATGCTTTAGAAATTAGGCTTAAAGTGGACCTAAACTCTCTCTGGCAATGCTGGCAATGCTGCCCACTTACTACCAATCCAAGTGAGTCCAACATTGAGAAAATATTTTCTATTACTTGTGGTGACCTGGAAATGACTGCACTCTGTGTTAATTATTTTAGGGTCACTGCGGATTAGGCATTTTTCCTGACGCAAAATTGTCAGTGAAGGTTCATGTCTGCTTTAAAATTTTCATATGGTAGTGCATGTTAAGTTGGCCTAAAGCCTAAATAGTTTAAAGCAGTACGATGTCCAGCTTGTTGGTTAAAATAAAACGTAACTTTTAATCCAATGGTTAAAAGGAAGAGCACAAATATATATATAAAAATAGTATCCAGTGTGCATCATCCGCACACAGGTACATACATGAATCCCACTACAGGGACATTGTAACGTGTTTCGGGCTAGACTCAGCCCTTAATTATGTGTTACAAGGGACCTTGTAACAAGTTTTGGGCTAGACGCAGCCCTTAATCATACGGGCTGCGTCCAGCCCAAAACGTGTTACAAGGTCCCTGTAGTGGGATTCATGTTTGTACCTGTGTCCGAATGATGCATACTGGATACTCTTTTTATGTGCATTTATGCGCTTCCTTTTAACTATTGGATTAAAATGATACTTGTAAGTTAGGACAGATCCCCTATTATTAGAGAACTGACCCAATTCAATGGCGACCCTCCTCAAGCAATTGTTAGCATGATTATTGGAGGGGGTATGGTAATTACTGGTCCAGTTTTAACTAAATGCATAGATAAAGATTCCAGGACTAGGCCCCATCCTGGCTTACTGAATAGGACCCAGCATACCCACCACACCTCAAGTTTGATTTAAAACATCATTTTATTTAAGAAATCTTTAAAAACTGTGATCAAAGATCACTCAAATCTATTTTGTGTTACAATCATGTATAAGACACGGTATCCACGTTGTTAAGTCATCTAATACATACATATACACATAGATCTGTATAGTGCTTAATAATGTTTCTAACAGCCGATACTCTATGCGATAGCTGGTTTATCTTACTGGTATGGTGATCGATAAAAGGGCAAACATGTTTCGCCAGATAGGCTTGCTCAGTGCCCGAATACAAATATCAGAAAAAAGATATTTTTACAATCTCAATAAGTGTATGTGAATACACATATATTGTTTGTAGGTAAAAGAAAAGTAATCAGCAAGGCAGAAAAAATTATTATCAACAATATCAGAAATGTCAGCATATAATGATGACCAAAGTATTAAACTTTTTTGTACCATCATTTGTTACTGCAAATGATCTGTGTGAGCATCAAAGAATTTATCACCTGATCTCCAAACAGTGCCTATCCTGGTTTTTGACCCTGGGAGGGATGTAGGGCTTCCCTTGGCGGTGCTGTGCATGATTACATGCGAGAGGCTACAGCAGGCCGATTTTGAAAGCTGCTTATAAAAAAGCCAGACACCTTGACAGACAGAAATTACTATACAAACCTAGAACTGCAAAAAAAGACATGGGACTAGCATTGGTACTGACGTATACAGATGCACATGCATCTGTACGGAATATTCTTCAGTCCAACTGGCCCATCCTATTAAATGACCTTCACTTGAAAACATTTTTGCCCACTCAACCAAAAATAATTTTCAGACGTCCCAACAACTTAAGAGACAAATTGGTACACAGTCATTTCTCAGAATACCAAAAGGACAAATGCTGTAGAGTTTGGGGTACCTACATATGTGGGACCTGCAGCATGTGTAAATATATTTCCTCGGGGACAGAAATAACGCTTAACCAGGATAAGTACAAGACTAAACATTTTATAAATTCCAATACAAGCCATATCATATACCTCTTGACATGTGGATGTGGTAGATTCTATGTGGGAAAGACCAATCGCCCCCTAAAGAAACAGGTCTATGAACACCATTACAGCATAAAGACTGGTAATATAAAAACACCAATAGGACGCCATTTCAAACAATATCACAATAGTAACCCGTTTACTCTAAAATTCCAAGGCTTAGATAGGATGCACCCATTCACACGGGGGGGGGGGCAACTTAGAAAAGGCCACCCTAAAACTGGAAACGCGCCGGAAAGTTCGACTAAAGGCCCACAAGTTCCCAGGTTTAAACGAAACGCTCAGTTTCGCCTCATACTTATGAGAAACACCTTGAACAGCTTGATGGATCCCAAAGTAATGTTGGGACAGATCCAATACAACCTCTATCAATACCACTAAATTAGAATAGGACACCATGCCTACTGGTCTGTTTAATTATATATGGAGGAGTTGTCTAATGATAACTTCCCCCTATAGAGAGTACCTGGCAACCATACAAATTGTGTATCTAAAACTGATGTCTCATTTCTGCATTTAAAGTATGTATTTCTGCTGCATTGTAAATCAGAGATAATAAATGAAATACATGTAAATGGCCTTGGAGGGATCTAGGGCTCCCCGTGCTTAACATGTATGAATGCGCAGTTTCTGTCCCCTTAAACAAAAATATTTTGCTTTGCCTACACTTCAGGACCACAAATACTGCCATACAATCCCACTCCGCAGTGCCCCTCACCTAATATACCTCAGACGTACATGATAATAAACCCAGCTGTCCAGAGATATTTTTTCCCATATGTAGCTATATACACGAAACACTAACTTACAAGTAACCACTAACTAGCACAATATTATCCCGGTATTTTAATCTGCATCACCGGCCTACAAGAAAATGGCGATAAAATGCAGACATGCATTGGCGAGGGGACGGCGCGCGTGACGTCCCTTCCGGTCTACGGACCGGAGGCTGAATATCAGCGCTTCCATCTGAAATGCGCTGACAGACGCGCGCCGTTAGTCAGCGCGCACAGAAGGGCACTAGCCCTCCGCAGCCAGTCACAACAAATGGATAACGGGAGACCCCGCAGAAACATAAAAAACGTGGACTGATACCATCTGTTACAGCTCACAGCGCACTGACTTCACTGCAGATTATTGGGGGCAACACCAACCGTCCTTAGTATGGGCACATAGGTTTGTATGTCCTTAGTATGGGCACATAAGTATGGGCACATACGTTTTCACTTTTTACAATTCCCTAAAAGCATTGAGTGAGACTAATATTTGATAACCTTTTTAAACAGTGGCCATATACAATCTGTTATATCGCCACAGAAACAATAACCTACTCCCAACCACGAGGGAACACAGCACATATACAATAACTAAGGTAACAATGAAATTCTTAATATTCTCTTTATTGACAAGGGAATTATATTGACATAAAGCGCAGATATATAAATATGGAACAGTGTTTTTTTCACCCCCATACTGCCCGCAATATGAAAGAAAAAAATCTTCTTTTTCTGATATTAGTATTAGGGCACTGAGGAAGCCTATCTGGCGAAAAATGTTTGCCCTTTTATCGATCACCATACCAGTAAGATAAACCAGTTATCACATAGAGTATCGGCTGTTAGAAACATTATTAAGCACTATACAGATCTATGTGTATATGTATGTATTAGATGACTTAACAACGTAGATACCATGTCTTATACATGATTGTAACACAAAATAGATTTGAGTGATCTTTGATCACAGTTTTTAAAGATTTCTTAAATAAAATGATGTTTTAAATCAAACTTGAGGTGTGGTGGGTATGCTGGGTCCTATTCAGTAAGCCAGGACGGGGCCTAGTCCTGGAATCTTTATCTATGTATTGGATTAAAAGTTAAGTTTCATTTTAACCAACAAGCTGGACATCGTACTGCTTCATACTGCTGATGAGATTATACCAAAAGATCTCTGGATCCGTGCTTCTGTTTGGTGTTGGGTGAGCTGGTTATTTTGTGCTTTACTGAAGCCTAAATAGACTTTTGGTCCACTTAGTATGGTTCTTAGGGGGGATCATGATGTACCTAACAAAGTGCTCTTGTTTGCAGCAGCATTCCTTCTTCATCTGCTGTGTTTGCTCCTGCGGGCAGATATAAGGTCTACTGGGCTTGTAAAGTGAGGTTGCTTATCTTGATGCTATTTTGGATCAGCATGTGATACTGGGCATAGTGAGTTACACTACATGGAGTCCCTCATCAGGGTGTTCTCTAAGAATCACAGTAGGCAGACCAAATGTCTTTTTAAACTTTTGTTACACTTTAAGGGATGCTTTACTGTTTACAATAAAGTAAATGCATTTTGTGCTACAAATATGTGAATGTGGCCCTAGTGCTCTAAATGCCACCCCTGGTCTTTCTGTGGGATGGAACCCCAAACTTAAAGAAGTTTCTGGAGGTATGAGAACTTTGCTTCTTTTTTTTGTAAGGGACAGATGACAAACAATTATAATGTCTGTGTACACATATCACTATATCCTGGGAAGTGCTGCAGCCTGACATTTATGGATTTCCTTCAGAATTTGTTCTATCTCTGGGTTGGTGTTAGGGTGGAAAGGTCCTGTACAGGTTATCAAAAGGAGGAGATGAGTTGCAATTTCTGACATGTGGGGTTGCTGCTTTCACACACTTGGCTTGTGCTGCCTCAAACTTTGCAGGTGGATGAGGAAGGAGAGGCTCTGTTGCCAGATCATTTTTTACTATTTTGAGCACATGTTCAATTTGTGTTTTTTGAAGGAATTTCCAGGGATTTACCAATTGTATATTATTTTTATAGTATGGGCTTTAACGTGAAATGAAATTTTCGTCATTTTTTATATTGTATATTGTATGTTTTAGGATGAAATATGTGGGAAAAAAAGTAAAATCTATTTTTTACAATTTGTAGTGTTTTTTTGTACCAAAGTTTTTCAAAAAATCAACCAATTTTTCCTGCTTACAACGGTATCACACATGTATTAGTAAACAACCTTTACTGCCCAGGAGACTCCCCCAAACCGAAACTGTGCTTTAGGAGATAAGATAAAATGAAACTCTTTACATTTGAAATACCCCCAACAAACTATATATTCTCTGGAATTATATACCCCAAACTTAGCCAAGCCCGCCTACTTGAGATTTTGTTGATGGGTCATTTTTCACCATTTTGCGCTATGTGTAAAAGTGATTTTTGCAGGAATTTCCAGGAAAATTAAATTATTTGTGGCAGAGTTTAGACTTTAACATGAAATGTCTTGTTTGTAATTTTTCCACTGTTTTTTTAATGAAAAAAAAATGATTTTTTTTTTTTTTTATTTATTTCAAATAAAAAATTTATTTTATTAAAGAAAACTATATTACATGTGAAAGCCCCATACCTCCCAATTTCAACGATTGCACATATATGTACCTGCAAAGTAACTTGCCTACAAAACCAGCTGCGCAAGTATCACCACCATCACCAGTGTAAGGTGTGATATGATAAAATGTGAGCATGGATAAACACATCATTGTCACATATTTTGAAGCTTTGCTATGCTTCCATCTAGTCAGGCTTGGCAGCAATGTATCTAGCTGTGAATTAGCCAGACCTGGATTCTCAATCAACATACCAGATGAAAGTCTTTGCTAGCTTGTATAAAAAACTTTTGACTCTTATCTCCCAGGCCAAAGGCTCAGTCCCACAGACTGCACCCCTCTGGTATATGTCATTGCTGGAGTACGCTCCTTCATTCATTGGCAGCCCGGCTGTTAATATACCAAATAGCTTCCAATACAATTTCCCACTCAATTAGGTATAAAATAACACAGCTGAGGGTCAGATCTTCTTGCCACTGCTGATTTAGGAGCTCACAATGCCACACCATATGCGCCACTACAGCCCCCAGAGCCAAGAACACAAGCATACCTGAGGAACCGGCAGTACCCGGCCCAGGTAATACAGCCCCAGAACCCACTGTTCATCCTGCAGGCACTCCCTTGCTGATACCCTCACTAGCCACCCACAGCAGTTTAAGGCATCAGCAGCTGGAGTCAGAGAAACAGTGCTCCCAACACAGCCCACCATGGACCAACCAATGGTCAGGACACTGAATCACTATGCAGACCCCAGGACATACCCCAGTGCCGTACTGCGGAGTCTACAGCGTAGCCAAAGGCTGAGCAGCATTGCCACAAGCAGACCTGCTCTTTCCTCAGCCAGTAGCCTGGAATCCATCTATTCTGGGCACTGGAGTGTGCATAGTGACTCCCTTTTCAACCAAGACATCACCCAGCAGACCACAGCATCGACCACTTACCCTGGGTGCAAAGTAACAAGGAGCAAGTTGAGTGGCCACTGGATCCCAGTCCAACTCAACCTCCAAAGCATTGTGGGAGCAGTTAAGGTTGGAGATTGCCAGCAACATGACAGGGCAGAGACAGAACCCAAGGATGGTGCCCAGGTCAAGAAAAAGAGGGAGGACCTGGAGGTGGGAGTTCAGTGGCACCTGACGGGCTGAGAGGTAAGTGCTGAACATCCAGAGGGCTGCTTCTATAGGGCAACTCACTATAGCCACCCTTTTTATGTTTGAATAGCTTGCAAACTGGTGGGCGCCTCCCAAAAAACTCTACAATTACCCATGCTCAGGAGTGGGTGCTGGGGAATCTCCACCTCAACACCAGGGGGTGTCAGGCACCATGGACACTGATAGGCAGCATGTACCCACCAGTGGTAAGACTTGTTAGGTAATTGGAGCTTGGCACAGGGGGAGTAGGCCAACCAAACTCTTTAGTTACCACATGGACAGCCAACTTTGAGGGCTTGCCTGCACGACATATGTTGTGCGACTACAACCACCAAAGTATTAAGCAACCTTTATATTTAACCTCTAACATGGATGTGAACAGACCAAAATTTGTGTGCCCACGTCATTGTGGGACCCAGTGTGTAGCCCTTGTAGGTATTTTGAAGGGGCGCATATACTGTTAAGAGGAAACTACCAGTGCAATTACCTTGACTTTGCATCAACACCCCAGCCAGCAGCACCTTGCCTGCAGCAGCTGGCCCCTCTGGTTTGGCTACCACCACAAGACAACATCAAGGCCGGGCCAGCCCACCAGCCAGCCACCAAGGGAGCAGAGTACAGACTGTGATGAGGTAAATCGGTGAGATTAATAGTCAAAGGGCAAGGGTGGAGGAGGAGGGTGAATTCAGGATACAGTTTGGGGCCCTGGAGGCTGTGTGGCAACATTGTGAAAAACTTCAATGTTGACCTTTCTCTACACAGATGGCACCTCTCCTGTATGAAATTAATTTGCTGGAGGAAGGGCACTCTGTACAGCTGGATGAGACCCCCAATATCATCTGGACACCTCCACCAGCTGCTGGCATCACAAACACTGGCCTTCACCACTCCTCCCAGCAGCTACAGCTTCATTCTGCCAGTAGCAGCCTTACAGAGTGCCCAGGAGGAAGACAACCCTGACCTGCAGCCAGGCATCACCTGTCTTTGGTAAGGTGGTTCCAAATCATGGAGGGAAACTATCGGGTCAACAGCACTACTTTTCGGCAAATGGCAACAGATATTTCAAAGTTGCACGACAGATCACCAGTTTGCTCCATGAAGACCTGGCTGCAGTGAATGTGGCGCAGCAGAGCCACCACAAGCAGATTGAGACGCTGGTTGGGGCTCTGGTGGAAGCCAACCAGGTTGCCCTTCAAAGGCTGGAGAGGCATGAGGCACAGCAAGCTGCAAACACCCAAAGCCGAGCGATGTCCTCCAAACCTGCCAGGCTGGACTTTGGGTTGTGGGGGTCCGCAAGCTTTAGTTATGCTGCACAGGCACATTTTTAGTGATCAATTTTCTGCTGACCTGCATCCACAGTTATGCTATAACCCAACAACTTATGACAATTAACAAGTAATTAGAGAATAAATACCAAAAACCTTAACTTTGTTTGGATGTTATTTAATCACAACCAGACAAGGCAAGGGATATAATTAATCACAAAGAACATATGTGATAAAAAAAACAGATCAAGAAAAAGAGCTGTCCATCAAATGCCGCGAATACTTTGGCCCGCACGGCTCTAGGTGCCAGCATACAGATGTTCAGGAATCTCTGGAGCAGAAGCAAGGGTTGTCTCCTCCAAATAGGCTGCCACTCTCTAGCTCAAGGCAAAATTATGAAGGCTGATGCATGCCATATTAATTTGCATAACCTTCTCTGGCTTGTATTGAAAGTTGCCCCCTGTGTGGTCCAGACAACAAAATCCGGCCATCAACAGCCCTAAGGCACACTCATCTACAGCCCATGTGCGGCAGTGGGCCCCATTTTAAGCCTCCTGGCCTTAAAATAGTCCTTCACTCTGAATAAGAGTCTATCTTATATGTTTCCCTTACCCTGTACATACAGATTGCTCACATTAAAAATCATCCAACCTGCATCTACTGCATGTTATGAGCCTTTAAACATCCAAGATGGCGGCTCATGTAACATCAGGCAGCCTGCAAACAGGAAGTGCCTTCTGACTGTGCTGCTCTGCATTCTGGGATTGCTGACCTTTTCCTGACCCCAGCTCTGCTATGTCTGAGCAAAGCACAGCTATAACCCGCCCCCCTGTACTTTATCCCACTCTCCTCTCCTCAGTAAGTGTAAGGCTTTTGAGTCAAGATGGCGGTGCCCGTATCCTAATGTCCTGAACAGAGTTGCAGCCCGGTGGGGGAAAGACTAATAAGTGACTAAAAACGTAATATATACTAACCTGACCTGCTGCCATTTAGACTTCATGCAAGAGTTATTTTCACCATAAATAAAAAAAAACTGCCCAATTTTTGTGTAATTCATTTGCTTGAATGATTGTGACTAACAATGCTCACACAGCACTAGGAGTAGAACTATAGGGGGTGCGACCGCACCGGGGCCCTCACCTTATTTATCATATTTTTGCTCAATTGGTACTTGATGATTGGGAACCCCTAACCTAGTGCAACAATCAAAATTCGTTCACATAGGGTAACTGTAACTTCCAGTGCCATTCTACTCAAAATAGCAGTGTCAAAAAAGAAAGAAATGCCAGAGCTCCAAATTGGGTGCTATAGCTACCAGGAAGATGCTAAATGGCGCACTTCATAAATAGGTCCTATAATTTCACTGCTTTAAAAATCATTAGGGCTCCACCTGGAACATGTGTTTAGTTTTGCATTATTAAGGGGCCTAAAGGACCTCAGCAACAACAAGAAACTGACTTAATGGCTGGTTTCACACCAGTACATTTGCGGGTGCTCATGGTTTCGGGCAAGCGCCCCACAGTCACCTGTGAAAAGTACCCATAGTAATCTATGGACACTTTCACATATGCTTCGGGCATGTGCGGAACGTTTAAATCGCTTATTTATGAAGGTTGATTTTTCTACAGCCTTGCACATAGCACTGACCATTTTCCTAAACACACTTGAGCATAAATAATTAGAACTCTAATTCAAGCCAATTGATTTGCAGAGTCCATGTGTGTGATTTGTTGAGAAAATGGCCAGTGCTAAGCACAGGGCTAGAGAAAAATCAGCTTGTAGGAATAGGTCAGGTTGACATTACTGCATTTAGCAGAAAAAAAATGTTCAAGCTCAGGCAAGGAAAGCAGCACTAAAACTGCTTAAATATTTCCCCCAGAATCTGGTTATAGATGATACGGTAAATTTGATTTGAGGATGTTCTTTTATTCTTTAAAGGTTTTGTCACCCAGGTCTCAATGTAGAGACTTGCAGTCAGGAGTTTTCTTACATAAATGGAGAGCTTTCCTTCTGATATAGATTAAAAGACTTAGCAGTATTTCACTGCTAATCAGTGGAATCTTCCAGTGGTGCATGTAATTAATTTGAAATATATTATAAAAGGTTTTAAATAATAGTTTGATGAGATCTACATTGTCTGTTGACAGCAAATGTGTCTGTTCCTTCTCCCCCCATCTCACTGCACTATATATCCTTATCTTAAATGTCCATGAGACACCAATAGTGGGGATGGCCTGGATCTCTAGTGCATGGTGTGCCTGCTCTGGCCCACTGGCTTGCCGGAAAACCGAGCAGCCCACAAGGTTATAACTTTTGAGGCTTCTGATACCCATATAGGATGCAATGCAAGGGTGGTCATCTAAGTACAGCAGTGCGAATGTACTCTCTTCCAACTCTGCCTGCCCTAATCAATTATAACTGCTATAGTTAGTGAAAGACTTAAAGGATGGATGGAATGTCCTTTGTACAGAATTCTCACCCTTTTATGAACCACTACTTCCTTCTTGCTCATTGCTGTGTTCCTTTTCCACCTCTTAATCCGGGGGGCTTAATACTGTCCTTGTGCCCCAAGAGCATCTGTTCCAACAGGCAGGCAATAGGCAATATACTGTAAACACATTCCTTGGTCTCTAACTAGTCTAGCCATCTGCAGGGGTGAAGTATCTCTTCTACATAAAGTATATATCAGAATTGCTCTCTAATGTTGGCAGAAACTCTGCAGAATGTATTACATTGGAGGGATGGGAGGTCACAAATTAGAAGGTTTAGAGGTAGTTTGTATTGGAGATACTTGTCCTCCTAACAGGAGGCATCTTGGTGCGAAAAGCAATTGTAAACTCACTTTTCTGGTCTTAGCCAGCAGTAAGTGATGAGTGAACCTGTAGAAGTTTGGGTCGGGAAGTTCAGCCAAAGTTGCTGCAAATGTTTGTTTCTGGTCGCCGGACTTGACACGATCCTGAGTCTGAACCCGAACTTCATTGAAATCAATGGGGATCCGAACTTGGGGACCACAAAAATGGCTGTAAAATGGGGGTATTAACCCTTTAAGTGCCAAGCAAGTAACACCTACGTGCTCGCATGTCCGTGCCTTAAGTGCCAAGCACGTAGGTATTACGTGCTTGAATTTCCCCCCCTGCTAGTTAAAAAAAATAAATAAAAATACTCACCTGACCCCTCGTTGGATCCGGCCGGGTCTCCTCTTTAATTTGGTGCCATCCGATCCCCCGGAATAGCCCCCCCCCCCCGCTTCGGCAGCAGTAGCTGCTAACTGTAAAGAAAAAAAAATAAATTAAAATGATATTTACTCACCTGCGGTCGCGCTGCCTCCCGACAGGTCTCCTCTTCACTGGAGGGGGGCCTCCGATCGCCCCCCCCCCAGGCTCTTCCGTGGCGAGGAGAGGGCAGAAATTGCCCTCTCCCCCACTTCCTGGATCGCGACTGCTAGCCCCGCCGCCTGGGGGCGGGGCCGGGTGACATCATTGTGATGTCACCAGCAGCCGGCTTCTTCAGCACCCGAGACTAAGAATCAGTCTGCTCGGGTGGTTAGAGGAGAGAGGTGGGGAGGGGGAGAGGGCTGCGATCGCCCCCCCTCCTCAGGCTCTCTCCTCCAAACACCCCAGCAGACTGTCAGCTGTCATCGCAGATCGCCGGGAGACACAGGATCAGAGGTGAGTAAAGTAAAAAAAATAAATGACATTTTTTTTCTTATGTGTCAGTGTGTTTATTTTTACATTTAACCCCTTGTGAACTGGTAAGAGATCCATGAGACCTCTTATACCAGTTCACAAGGCTGGGGGCTGGCAAGTCACCTGCGGTAGCCGCAGGTGATTTGCCATTAACCCCCGGCACCCTTATTACCTGCCTCCCCAAAGCTCGGGGGGGCAGAAGAGCCCGGGCCCACATAGGCTATGTGGGCCTGTAGGCTGCAGGGTGGGGGGGGCCACAAAAGCTGGCCCCCCACTCTGTTCCTACAAGCCCCCATAGCTGGTCCCGGGCTGGTAATGCTGGGTAAGGGGGACCCTATGTCATTTTTTTTTTAAATTAAGCTCTTATGTTCTGTCGCCCACCAGCTAAAAAAAAGGCTTCCAGCTGCAGAAGGAGAGCAGAAGCCAGATTGATCAGCGTGGCACATAGGGATGGATGGAAGGTAAGTATTAAAAAGTATTACAAAAATAAATAAATAAAATATTTTTTCTGCTTGTTTCTGTGTTGTTTTTTTTTACACTTAACCCCTTGTGAACTGGTAAGGGATCCATGAGATCCCTATACCAGTTCACAAGGCTGGGGGGCTGGCAAGTCACCTGCGGCTAGCGGGTGACTTGCCGTTAACCCCCGGCACCCCAATTACCTGCCTCCCCAAAGCCCGGGGGGGGGGGCAGAAGAGCCCGGGCCATGGCTATGTGGGCTTGTAGCCTGCAGGGTGGGGGGGGCACCAAAGCTGACCCCCTTGCACCCTGTTCTACAATCCCCCATAGCTGGTCCAGGGCTGGTTATGATGGGTAAGGGGGACCCCATATCATTTTTGGGGGGGAGTTTTAAGGATTTTTAACCCTTAAAACTCCCCCAAAAATGCCCCCCCCCCCCCCCCAGGAGGGGGGAATCCTATGTCATTTTTTTTTCATTAACCCCTTATGTTTATTATGTGAATAGTAGTAGTATTTTATTTGCAAATGTTATAAAGTGCTATTTTCAGTTTAGGGGGTCTCCTGGGCAAGAATGGGGGGCTACCAATACATATGTGGTACCGTTGTAATCGGGAGAAATTGGGCTTTCACATGCAATATGGTTTTCTCTAATAAAGTAATTTTTTTTCTTAAAATAAAGGATTTTATTGTCTAAAAACTCTTTATTTATTTTTTTTGTTTTTTTTACACAAAAATATAAAAAAAAACAGTAGAAAAATTACAACCAAGACATTTCATGTTAAAGCCTAAACTCTGTTGCAAAATATATATCTATAATTTTCCTGGAAATTCCGGCAAAAATCACGGTTAAACATGTCGCAGAACCTGTCAACAGAGGGTGACAAAACTTCAAGTAGGCTGGCAATTAAAAGAGTTAATAGCACCTATGCATTTTGGGTATTGTTCTGCTCGGAGGACCTTGCTCTTTCAGATTTAGCTTGTTTTTTCTTGTTTGCATATTTATATTTTAGGAAAACATGTTATTTATTCAGTTTTTTTATTCATTTTTTTAGGGAAACCCTGTGCAACCTAAGAATTTTTCGAGGGATTACTTCCATAAAGGTGAGCCTACTACAACAAGCTGGGTACTCTTAGAAAGCTTAACATGTGTACTTTCAGGGAATATATGGTTTACCTGAAATATTCCAAATGTAAAGGGTTGTTTTGGTTGAAAAATTGCAAGGTGCGCACTTTGTCTGCAGAGCTGAAATTTTCAAGTAAAATTACTGTTACGCGCACGCTTTACTTTGTGGTGTTTGCTAACTCTTCCCTTGACAGTATCTATGCATGTTGGGTACCGTTCTGTTCAGAGGATGTTGCTTTTTGGGATTTTACTTGTTAATTCTTGTTTGCATATAGTTTTTTTTAGGAAAATATGGCTTGATTCTTCCATTTTATTATTTTTTAGGGAATCTTTGTGCAACCAAAGAATACATTGAGGGATTACTTCCAGAAAACTAAGCCCACATAAACAAGCTTGGTACGCCTAGAAGGCTTGAGGCGTGTACTTCCAGAGAATATATAGTTTGTGGGGGGTATTTCAAATGTAAAGGGTTGTTTTTCTGGAAAAACTGCAAGGTGCAAGGTTGTATTTTATCCGAAAATCTCCAAAAGCTCAGTTTCAGTTTGGGGGAGTCTCCTGGGCAGGAAAGGGTATCTACCTATACATATGTGGTACCGCTGTGACCGGGAGAAATTGGGGTTACGCACGCAATAAAATGTAATTGACAAACTTACATTTTTTATTACAAAAAAACACTACAAATTGCAAAATTTTTTTTGCACATATTTCACCAAAATTATTGAGAATACACTAAAAAAAGGCCAAACAAGACATTTCATGTTGAAGCCCAGACTCTGTTGAAAAAAAACAATATATAATTTTCCTGGTAAATCCCTGGAAATCCTTTCAAAAATCACAGTTGAACATGTGTAGCGCAAAATAGTAAAACATGGTCTGGCAACAGAGGGGGACAAAAGCTGCAGGTGGGCTGGCAGCGAAAGGGTTAAGGGCTAGAGGGCTGCAAATCAGGGGATAACACCAGGCCAATTTCCCTGCACAAAATGGACTAGGGAAAGTACTCACAATAATGACAGAAAACCAAAACATTAACAGTATTTTTGTCCTATGAGGTACACTTACGGATTTGGAGGAGAAAAATAAGATAAATTATATCCTGAACCAAATGTTGTGAACCAAATAATATGCAAGTTGCAGAATTCCCGAATTATAGCAATAGTGGCATCCCCCCTTCCAATCCCCATAGGCAGTGTGGCATTCCCCCCTCCCATTCCCCATAAGCAGCGTGGCATTCCCCCCTCCCATTCCCCATAAGCAGTGTGGCATTCCCCCCACCCATTCCCCATAAGCAGTGTGGCATTCCCCCATCCCATTCCCATAAGCAGTGTGGCATTCCCCCCTCCCATTCCCCATAAGCAGAGTTTCATTCCTCCCTCCCATTCCCTATATGCATTGTTGCATTCTCCCTCCCATTCCCGTAAGCAGTGTAGCATACCCCCATCCCATTTCAATAGGAATTGTGGCATCCCCAAACCCATTCTTATAGGCATTGTGGCATCAGGCCTCCCATTCCCATAGGCAGTGTGGCATCCCCCTCCCATTGCCATAGGCAGTGGGACATTTCCCCATCCCATTCCCATAGGCATTGTGGCATCCCACCTCACATTCTCATAGGCAGTGAGACATTTCCCCATCCCATAGGCTGTGTGGCATCCCCCTCATATTGCCATAGGCAGTGTGACATTCCCCCCATCCCATTCCCATAGGCATTGTGGCATCCCACCTCCCATTCCCATAGGCAGTGAGACATTCCCCCATCCCATAGGCAGTGTGGCATCCCCCTCCCATTGCCATAGGCAGTGTGACATTCCCCCCATCCCATTCCCATAGGCAGTGTGGAATCCCCTCCCATTCCCATAGGCAGTGTGGCATCCCCCTTCCCCTTTCCATAGGCAGTGTGGCATTTCCTCCTTCCCTTTCCCCATAGGCACTGTTGCACCCCCTCTCATTTTCAAAGGCAGTGTGGCACCCCCCAACCCATTCCCATTGGCAGTGTGGCATCACCCCTCCCATTCCCATAGGCAGTGTGGCATTCAATCCCATTCCCATAGGGGGTGTGGCATCCCCCCTCCCATTCCTATAGACAGTGTGGCATCCCCCCTCCCATTCCCCTAGGCAGTGTGGCATTTCCCCATCCCATTTCCCCTCGATGGTTGAAGAAAATGGAAAAAAAAAGTCAACTCACATGTGCTGGCTCTCCCGCGTTTCTGGCCATGCTGCCACACTGCGGGAGGGCAGAAGAAGATCTAAGAGTGGTGGGCACTCTCTCTGTCCCAGCTCTGTACAGCAGGTGGGCATGGACTGTGCTGACTCCACCAGCTGCACGGAACCAAGTATTGGAGTGTGCCACGAGCCAGAAGAGGCAGCAGCAGCAGCAGCAGCAGCAAGGATATTGACAGTGCCTCCATCTTCTTCTGCCCCCCGCAGCAACATGGGAGCACCAGCGCATGTGAGTTGACTTTGTTTTTAGTTTTTTTTTACAGGCACTTCCTGGTTGTTACGCGGTGGGCGTCTATGGGCGGCGTCCATTGTTTTCATTGGATGCCGACCATCTGGGGCCCGCCCACCGACCAGGAAGTGCCGGTTAGCATGTGTATGTGTGTGTGTGTTGTGTGTGTGTGAGAGCGGCAGCGGCGCCGGGGGAACAGCAGCGAGGGGCCGCGAATGGCAGATGCCGCCCACCCTCCCGCATGTGTCATTTCCAGGCTATGCATGGCTTCGGCGGCAGCAGCAGAACAGCAGTGAAGGGCAGACCGGCCCTCCGCCCACCAGGAACCAGGGTGAGTGTGTGTTTGTGTGTGTGTGTGTGTGTGTGTGTGTGTGTGTGTACAGCGGGGGGGCGGATTGAGGGATGCCCCCACTGGCTGCACTGAGGGATGCCTCCACTGAGGGATGCCCCCACTGGCTGCACTGAGGGATGCCCCCACTGGCTGCACTGAGGGATGCCCCCACTGGCTGCACTGAGAGATGCCCCCACTGCCTGTACAGAGGGATGCCCCCACTGGCTGCACTGAGGGATGCCCCCACTGGCTGCACTGAGGGATGCCCCCACTGGCTGCACTGAGGGATGCCCCCACTGGCTGCACTGAGGGATGCCCCCACTGGCTGCACTGAGGGATGCCCCCACTGGCTGCACTGAGAGATGCCACCACTGGCTGCACTGAGGGATGCCCCCACTGCCTGTATGGAGGGATGCCCCAACTGGCTGCACTGAGGGATGCCCCCACTGGCTGCACTGAGGGATGCCCCCACTGGCTGCACTGAGGGATACCCCCACTGCCTGTACTGAGGGATGCCCCCACTGGCTGCATGGAGGGATGCCCCCACTGCCTGTACGGAGGGATGCCCCCACTGCCTGCACTGAGGGATGCCCCACTGCCTGCACTGAGAGATTCCCCCACTGCCTGCACTGAGGGATGCCCCCGCTGGCTGCACTGAGGGATGACCCCGCTGGCTGCACTGAGGGATGCCCCCGCTGGCTGCACTGAGGGATGCCCCCGCTGGCTGCACTGAGGGATGCCCCCACTGCCTGTACGGAGGGATGCCCCCACTGCCTGCACTGAGGAATGCCCCCACTGGCTGCACTGATGGATGCCCCCACTGGCTGTACTGATGGATGCCCCCGCTGGCTGCACTGAGGGATGCCCCCGCTGGCTGCACTGAGGGATGCCCCCACTGGCTGCCCTGAGGGATGCCCCCGCTGGCTGCACTGAGGAATGCCCCCACTGGCTGCACTGATGGATGCCCCCACTGGCTGTACTGATGGATGCCCCCACTGGCTATTCTGAGGAATGACCCCACTGGCTGCACTGAGGGATGCCCCCACTGGCTGCCCTGAGGGATGCCCCCACTGCTTGTACTGAGGGATGCTACTTAATGGTTGTAATGAGGGATGCCGCTCACTGACTGTAATGGGGGGATTTTATCACACCATTTGGTTCATAATATTTTCTTTCTTTATTTTGTCCTCTAAACCCTGTGTGCGTGCTGTGGAACGAAAAATAAGGCTTATATATAATGTGACATTACGATACTATACTGGGCCAGAGGCAGTGCAGCAGGGCCGGTGTGCCCCAAAAAGTCCCGGGCCGTTTTTTAGCCCCAGTCCGCCCCTGAGGATGACCACCTAATAATCAGCACTGGTAATGATGCTGGCAATTCTGTGGTTGTTCTGCAGGCATTGGAAAATGTAGTGGCTTATGTGGGATATTGGAAGCACTTCAGCATTGCACAAATGCCCCTCATGGAGGCCCACTCATTGGTGGCGAAGTGCTGTTAGTCTGCGGGCAATTCTGTGGTTGTTCCGCAGGCATTGGAACATGTAGTGGCTCATGTGTGCCAGACTGCCCTGAGTCAAGGAGATGATGTCCTTAGTGTCAGATTTCTCCTCTTCCCTCCAGCCACACTCCAGTGATGCCCATGAGCTGTGCTATGCGCCACCCTGCTGTGAGAGAATGCCCTCCTCCTTCTCTCCCACTGAATAATTTGAATCTTCCAAAACTCTCCGCTGGCTGCACAGTGAAGTACCTGGCCGCTGTCGGCCCTGCAATTCTGCCTGCAAGCCATGTGTGCACTGCCCTGACACCTGGGAAAGTGGGCCTACCTCTTCCTCCTCTGCTTCCTCCTGTGCCACCATCACATGCTCTGTCATAGCTTGCACAGTTTTTTTGAGCAGGCAAAGGATGGGTATGGTAGCACTGATGATGCCATCAGCACTCACCATATTGGTGGCATACTAGAAGCACTGCAGCATGGCACAAATGCCCCTCATGGAGGCCCACTTATTGACGGTGAAGTACTGTTAGTCTGCACTTCGACTCACCAAGGCATTTTGGAGAAGGAACTCCACTATTGCCTGCTGCTCACACACCCTTTCCAGCATATACAAAGTAGAATTCAACCTGGTTGGCAAGTCAAATGAGGCAGTGAGGGGAAAGTCCAAAGTTCTACAGTGCAGATAGGCAAGCAGCAGCAGGGTGGGAACACAAAAAATGCATGCACATGCCAGGCACTTTATGCAGCAGCTCTGTCGTGTCTGGATAATGGACCAGGAAGCTCTGCATCATCAAGTTGAGCACATGCACCAGGCAAGGGATGTGCATCAACACAGCTCGACCTAAGGCTGCTACAGAGTTATGCACATTGTCGCACACCATGTTGCTGGGCTTCAGGTCCAGTGGCTGAAACCACTCATCTGTCTGCTCCTGGATGCTCGTCCACAGCTTCTGGGTGGTGTGGGGCCTTTCATCCAGACAGATGGGTTTTAGCACCGCATGCTGCTGTTTCCCTATAGCTGAGCTCAAATTGGGGCTGCAGGGGCTGTGCTGACTGAATGAGAAAGAAGCAGAGGAGGAAACAAAGTAGGAGGAGGAGGCAACAGGATGCACCATCTGATGTCCAGCAATTCTGGGTGGTGGAAGGATATGCTCCAAAGTGCTTCTCAGCCGCCACTACATTGGCCAATTCAGACTTGCCCGGTGGATGCACTGCTTTCCTTGAGTGATGCGCCACGGATAGAGATGAGTGTTTCTCCTTCAGCTAACTGATGCCACTTGCTGCCACTTGACACTGGGTTCCAATTCTAACACTGTAGTAAAACACCACTTTTGCTTTGAGTTGGGCTTGACTGGAATATCCAATATTAGGAACAGTCAATTTTGGGACGATGTAGTACATCATTGCAGTATTCATTCTAACACAAAATCTGTTGATTGTTAGGTACTTCAGGAGAAAGAAAATTCCTAGTCTGATAAGCTTTGTCAGGCAGTTGCTCAGCTAGTCTACAATTACGCATTGAAGTATATAGAAAAGGTTATAGAAAAGGAAGTTTTTCCAGGCTGAAGGTTGAACGACTGGCAGCTGAACATTGTTATCAATATTTTATAACAAGGTGATAGTAACTAATATTATTAAAAACGACATAAAAATAGCAACAAATGTCTATTAAATAATTTCTGGGGTCTATTTATATGTAATTTTTAATAACGCTTGCATAATTTAAATATAGACGCTATAGACGCTATAGTGACATAAACTATTTAAGAGGGCTTAACTCCAAGCAGATATTATGGAAAAGCAGGCAGATTCGGGGAGGCCGATTCATCAATAGCGCCAGGTAGCGACAGATGAGCGACTGAAGTATGGCGCTAAGAGCGCCGCTAGCGTCAGCCGCGGGCGGTAGCGATTCGCTATAGCAGGCCTCCTCAGTCGCTACCTGGCGTTGTTGCGAACAACGCCTACATTGCTGAATATGATGTTGGCCCTCAGCTTTGTAGGCGCTGTCAGTCAGTGTGACCACGCTATTCTACACAGCGCCTGTTAGCTTTGCTGTGTCCTGGCCATCCAGTACCTTCTGAATAAAACACATTGCCACATTTGTTAAAAATTTAAAGAGTTTTTATTTTGTGTTGAAAAGGAAATTAAATTCAACCAGATATTCGAATATAAATGCAAAATAAAACATAATTAAACACATAGGCACAATTTTTTTTTTTTTTTTATTTGTTAAATAAAAAGGAAATACAATTAAACCACCAATGAGAAAGAAAATGAAAATAAAAACAGAACAGAGAAAAATGGAAAATCGAAAAAGAAAAGAAAAACAGAAATGAGAAAGGAAAATAGAAAAAAGAAAAACAGAAATGAGAAAGGAAAATAGAAAAAGAAAAGAAAAACAGAAATGAGAAAGGAAAATAGAAAAAAGAAAAACAGAAATGAGAAAGGAAAATAGAAAAAGAAAAGAAAAACAGAAATGAGAAAGGAAAATAGAAAAAAGAAAAACAGAAATGAGAAAGCAAAATAGTAAAAAGAAAAACAGAAATGAGAAAGGAAAATAGTAAAAAGAAAAACAGAAATGAGAAAGGAAAATAGAAAAAGAAAA
Source organism: Gastrophryne carolinensis (assembly GCA_027917425.1). Taxonomy (NCBI): domain Eukaryota; kingdom Metazoa; phylum Chordata; class Amphibia; order Anura; family Microhylidae; genus Gastrophryne; species Gastrophryne carolinensis. The sequence continues at coordinate 170,503,883 of CM051236.1, forward strand.
GAAAAACAGAAATGAGAAATAAAAGGAAAATGGAAAAGGGAAATAAAAACATAAATCAGCCAGAAAAATATAATTACAATAGGAAGTAGAATGCCAAGGAAACGTTCACCAGAATTAAACACATAGCCACATGTATCTATATATAGTAGATTTTTTATTCAAATCTACCTCAAATTAAAAATAAACACAAGAGAAATGGTAAAGTAAAATTAAAACAGAAAGGAAAAAGCAAAGTAAAGTAAAATAAAGTTGGGAAAGTCCGAAATATTGATCACGGTGCCCGTGTTTGTGCCTGAAAAAATAAGAAAAGTGCAGTTAGTATAGATCTTTAAAGTAGTATAGTTGTAGCAAATACAAAAATGCATTACTTGATAACCAACATTGGCGTCTTACACCCCCCCTTTGAGTGGTTTGGGTCATCTTACACCCCCCTTAGAGTGGTTTTGGTCATCTTACACCCCCCTTAGAATGGTTTGGGTCATCTTACACCCCCCTTAGAATGGTTTGGGTCATCTTACACCCCCCTTACAATGGTTTGGGTCATCTTACACCCCCCTTAGTGTGTTTTTTTGCTCATTTTGATGGGAGGTCAAATACATTTAACCAGTAGTGCAGTACTTGCATTAGAGTGAAGGGTAGTTAGCTTACCGCAAAAAAAGAAGTGATCATCCTTTCCCTTAGCTCATCGCCAGTCTGGGTGTCCTCACTTCTTTCTGCGGGCAGGTTGGGGATTTCTGGCACCAGTGCTGTCTCCTCGGGGGCTTGGATTCGGTGACAAATGCAAATGTTGTGTAGCACACAGCAGGCAAGGATGATCTTGGAAACCTTCTGTGGGCTGTAGAGCATCTCTCCTCCTGGCCGTGCCAAACAGAGAAAACGTGCTTTCAGCAGGCCGATGGTTCTTTCCACAATGCTTCTGGTCTTGCGATGCGCTGCATTGTAGCGTTCATGGGCAGAGGTCCGTGGGTTCCTGACCGGAGTCATGACCCACGTTCTCTGCCCATAGCCCTTGTCCGCTGTAGAAAAAACACAAGGAGAGAGACAGCAATTAGTACTAGTACATGTTTTTTGGTGGTAGTTTGGTTAAAATTGGCTTACTAGGCCACATATTAGCAAAATACATTGACATGGTTAATTTATTACTCAGTAGCCAGCCAGCTGGCATTTCATTGTTATCAAACTTCCGGCACAGGACTGTCCGCTGCAAGACGTAAGAATCGTGGCATGAGCCGGGGAACCCCGATCTCACCGCCCGCAGCCTCATGTCTGGGTCACAGACCACCATCACATTAATTGAATGGAATTGTTTCCGGTTTCTGTAGGACAGCTCCTGTGCACGGGGAGGGCGGAAAGGGATATGTGTACCATCAACGCACCCTAGCACATTCGGGATCCCTCCCATCAGATAGAAAGCATGTTTTATTTTGGCAACCTCTTCCTCATCCTCAGGAAACCTGATGTAAATTGGGATTAAATCACAAATTGCCAGAACTACCTGGATTAGTATGCGGCTCATAGTAGCCTGGCTTATCCCGCTGAGGAGGGCTGAGGTTGCCTGGAAGGTCCCTCGTGCCAAAATATTAAGAGTGGCACACAGGCGTACTATGCCTGGAATGGAATTAGTGCGTTTGGTGGATGGCTCGATTTTGGTCTTAATCTGATCATATAGGGACTGTAGTGCAGCACGATTCAGACGGAAGCGGCTCCTGATCTGCTCGTCACTTAAGTCCCATACTGAAAGGCGGATTGCAAAGGAGCGGGGTGCCCTAAGCCTCACAACACCCCGCTCCCTTTCCTCCTGCTCTTTCAGCATACACATACATCCATCCACCCAGACACCATACATCACCCTCTTATCCATCACACACACTAAAGATATATACAAAAACAAAAATAAACAAAAAAAACCACTAACACACAACACACACACAAACAATCACACTCCACACACACCCGCTACAATGCAGCTCACCACAAAACCAGAACTATAGTGGTCCAAACCACCAGCCTGCTGAAAACCAGCTTTCTAAGTTAAGCACAACCAAGAGGGGAGTTGCTGCACAGCCCACAAAAGGCCCCAAAATCAAGCCTCACTTGCTGTATGCTACACAATATTTGCAGATGCCACCAAAACCAAGCTCCTAAAGAAACAGCACTGATGTCAGAAATCACCCAACAAGCCACAGAGAGTGAGGACAGAAACCAGACAGAGGCTCAAATGAGCTAAGGGAAGCGAGCACAGCACCACACCACAGCCTTTGCCACAGTGTAAGAATAGCAGAAGCTAGAACATTCCTTCCTTTTATACTTCATTTTCTAAAGTGACAGGTCCGCTTTGCCGCCTTTTGCGTCGCTCTGCTATTTCCGGGCGCCAATTAGCCGACCCAGGTGTGCGTAAAACAGAGTGCGCACGCGCACGCTAGTAGCGCTACTAGCGTACTTGAGCCGTAACTTGCGTGCATTAACGGACATGGCCCAAAAATCAGGGGTGGACCAATGAAAGGGAAGCTGATGTTTTTTTAAATAGCCGTTAGGCTAACCACATGTCACAAGGGTTTGAGATACATCAGTCCATTGTTGGATTTGGGTGTGTGTTGTTTGTTTAATGAGGTCTGTAATGAGTTAATTGGCTAACACACATGCTTCTGTCAGTGCAGTGGAGGTGTGCCTAGAAGGAACTGGGCTGTATGTGTGAATCAATTAAGTGGGCTGCTTTTGGATTGGCTGTTAGAGCACATAAAACCTGCCCAAGCCTAAGAGATTGCGATGCCATTCTGTAGTCTGCATGCGTGCTTGTTGGGTGTGTATTTGTGTGTGTGTGCAGCTACAGGATGGAGCCAAATTCAGGACATCTGCCGGCCACAGCAGGCCCGAGTAGGAGTTTGGTGGGTGCTGTGCGCAGACCTCCCTTACGGAAAAGGGCACAGCCTGAAGGTGGGGCAGCACCCCAGGCTAAGCGCCCAGGTGCCAAGAGGGAGCCTGAATTTAATTTGGCTGAGAATAATCATCTTGTGCGCCTTACACTTGCTAAATGGGAGCTGCTATTTGGCTCCCAAAGCAAGTCCATAGGCAAACAAGAAAGAAGCAAACTGTGGGATGCCATTGGTGTGGAGCTTAGTAGCACAGCTCAACACCCACGTAGTGGCCCATCCTGCAGGAAACGCTTCTACACTTTGCGAGGGGCCCTTATGAAAAAGATGAATCACGATCTTGATGTGGACAGTGGGTTCATCCAGGCTCCAAAGAGTACCTACAGGCCGTATGAGGAGATGCTGAAGGCCAAAATCCCACTGGCTCGGCTGCAGGGTGTGGATCCTGGGGATGACACCACCGGTTGGACTGAAGGTACATATTTTCTGGCTTTTATAATAACCTAATGTTAATGTATGTGATTTGCATTTTTACATTCTGACCAACTAACAGTAGGACCTGTGAAGTATTACATTACAGCTCAAACATTTTTAACTTTTCTGTCTGTTGCTTTATGCATAGGTGCACATGCTGCTGTCCGGGATGTGCCTCAGGACACCCAAGCTCCTGCCCTTCCAGCAACCTCAAGGCTACCCCAGTCTGCCATTGAAGGTATTTACCCCTAATTTGGTTGCTGGTTGTTTTGTTAACAAATGGGTGTGGGAGCAGCTCAAACAATCAAGTTTTGCCCTGTTGAGTATTAATAATATGTGCCTGCGCCCTAATTGCACGCCCACTGTAACACTCACAGCAACTAACTAACAAGGCCCTAACATGTGTAGATATGTAGGACGCCAGAGATGTGTAGCCATATATCGGCATATCAATGTGGGAGCCACACTGGCCTTGATTAGTGAATATTAGTGAAAGAGCTGCTCCCACACCTTAATGCATGTTGTATTTTGGCACGCACATTAACTATGGCTCAATGTTGGGTTTATTTTGGCCTAGCTCCCATGCCCTTGGCCCCAGCATCTCCTCCGGATCCCACCTACTCTTTGGATGTCGGTAAGTGCATGTGTTCACCTTGGTTGATCCACTTTTACTCAAGTGCATGTGTCTCATTCCTCTTTTTTCTTGGTAGGCCAAGTGACTGGTTCATCTTTGGACCCCACTTCCGATGTTGCCGGTCAACAGGACCCTGTTGGTGTGTAGAGCAATACATAATGTATCCTTTATGCTGTTTATGTTACACTGGTTCATTTTGGTTAGTCTACTAAGCTACATGTTTGCTTGGTAAACTTGAAGATGCCTCTTGGGAGTGCTGGTTGCCTCCCCAGGGTCAGTCTATTAGTTATTTGAGTGATAGCAATGTATTTTTGCGGACATCTTTTTAGCCAAACATTCCCCGTAGTAGTTTGCTGATTATTTAGAGACATTCCTTTTTTTTTTTAGTTGACCCGAATATCGGAAGTGGCTGTCCAGAAAGGGCCCCTCAAGTTCCGGCTGCCAGAGATGAGGGTAAGTGGTTTTGCCTTGCTCTAGTCTGTATTTTGGCTCTACTTTTGTGGCACTTGCTTCTGGCAACTTGTGTGTCCACATGTATTTTCAAGGTCCAAGCTCGAGTGAGGACCCCACTCCAGACATCTGGGACATTGCGGGTATGTTTAATTAAAGCAATGTTTCTGATGTGATTAGCAGAAATGAGTGCGTCTTAGTCCTGTAACATACATGTTAACAATCTGAGTTTAACTGAGACCTTTGGTCTAGTGTGTATTTTGGAACTTTTTAGAGGTATGGCCTCGATAGCCTAACCAGGTTACATTAGAGTTTGGCCCACAGACCTACTAACCTGATTTTCCTGTTTAGCATATGCCAACTTGCCGGACATCTCGGATGTTGAATTGCCACTCTCTGGCAGCGAAACCTCGAGCCTACCTGTGCCGGAGGACACGCAGGTAACATGGCTGATGTAGACGACCTAGAACCACATTGGCATCTTCGTGGGTAGTGGAAGAAGCAACATGTCACATTTCCTTTCATTGTTGTTTTGGCAGGAGGCGGAACCAGAACCCCAAGCTGGGACCTCTTCCCAAGTCCCATGTGGCCAAGCTTCCGAGGCACAGACAAGGGTAAGTTGTATAGTGACTGTTTATGGGAATTATTTTGAGGGGCATAACTGCATTGGTTCTGTTTGACTAAAATGTGGTTTTCTATTTGTTTAGCCTCAAACCACAGCAAGAGGAGGTGTGGCACCAACCAGTGCCGATTTCTACGAGCTAGGGGTCCGGATGCTGGAGGACTACAGTCGCCAACAGCCGCGTGATGGAACTAATGAGCGCATTGCGGCGTTGGAAAATCAGGTGCTGATGTGTCAGCAACAAAATGAGGCCCTGCAGCGCCAGATGGACCAGTTACGCCAAAACCAACTACAGAACCAGGAACTTGGTCGGCTGGCAAATGTAATTGAGCAATCTGTACAGCGCCAGGAAGAAGCAATACAGCGGCAGGACCAAACTTTGTTGTTGCTACAACAGCTCATACAACAGCAGTCTATATTTTTTACTGCACTGTTGTCCCCCAACACCGCCCCTAGCAATGACTCCCAACCTCCCCGGCCACCCAGCCAAGAATATTAATTTTGTATCTTTTTGGTTATGTAAATATATTTGCTTCACCCACCTCTAAATTGTGTGTTTCCTAAGACCTCGCTAATAACACAGTCAGGGATGAGTATCTGGATCTACATATGTCAATGTATTGGTCAATTTAGCCCACACATTGGAGCCCATAGCTTACTATGGTTAACACCTGAAATGGCTCAAAAGGTATGGCTACATTGACCCACAAATGGTTTGGGAGACACTTAAACTATGCTTTGCAATGCAACACACTGTAATGATGTGAATCAAAAATTTTTTAATCAAACCCATGGCCAACACGGCCAACCTTGGCCAACAACGGCCATCAAGAGCCCAGCCTTCCCCCCACCCTAACGACGCCGTCGGCGCCTCTTCCTGGCCAGCAGCATCAGCTTCAGGAGCCGGATCTCCCGCCACAGTCTGCGATGCTGGTTTTCACAAGCTGTAGAAAGGTAGAAACAACAATTTATTAATAATTAGGCAGTGACCTCAACAGACACAGATGTAGCAATGTAATGTCAGTGTGTCCAATTAGGTGACACTCACATTAACATTGTTGACCACTGTGTGTTTATTGGTTAACATTATATGAGTACTATTGACTGGCAGGAATGTGAACAACACATCCCAAGCATACATTTTAGCTTAAAGTGTAACAACACCCACGGGTGATCGGCCCGGGAATCTATCAGATTCCCTGCCCCATCACCTCCCTCCCCGCGGGACATCCAAGATCGGGATGTCCCTGGGTGTGAAACCCCCCCAAACCCCAAAATACCTACCTCAGTTTCTGTGTGGCAGTGCCGCTGGGCCCTCCCTGGTGCCCCTCTAGACGTGTGCGTGCCTGCGCCGGCCGAATGTGAATTGCCGGCGCAGGCACGCCCCCGTAAAAAGGGGCGCGGGGGAGAGGGAAGGAGGAGGCAATTTGCAATGGCTTGTACGTTTGTTGGAGTCAAAGTGAGTTCAGGGGGTTGTCACACAGCGGTGCCGATCAGGGGTGCCCCACCGTAGTGGAACAACACCCAGGAAAGTCAAAATCCTGGTTGTTGTTCCAGTTTAACTCTTGGGAAGCAAAGAAGGTGTAATTCCCTGTGTGTCCATTTTTGTGTTTAGTAACAGCCAAACATCAGGGCCGAAGTCCGAACGAGTCCACGAGTTTACCCTATAATGTTACAGGTCCAGACCTAATCGGGCCCATTTGGTTGTGTCTAACGCAAAAAAAGTCTCTATGGGGCCTAATGAAGGATGTGAGCCAACAATCAAGCATGCAAACAGGCATGTTGGATTATTGTGCAAACACATTGAGTAGAGATGTGTGTGAAATTAACACATAGGGAAATTTAAATTGGCTGCAGATGTGACTAGAAGACATAGGTTTCACAAGTCTTTAGGCATATGAAGTGGGATGTACTCACCATCGCAGCTGTGGCGGGGGCCCATGCTGCTGGCCGTCCCTGGAGCTGGGGTGGGGAGGAGGGTCTCTGGCTCCGTCTGCGTCGCAACATCTGTCAACATAAAGCAAAAGGCAAAAACACAATTAGTGGGCAAATGACACATGACTATTTGACATCCATCTGGTTATTGAGTCTGAAAATGCAAAGGCTTGCATGGTTACATACAGGTTGACCTAAATTAGCATATTTCCTGGACCATGAGTTAATGTCAATTTGTAAGGCTTCACACATGTATCCCTAAAGAGAATGTGCAAATAACATAGACAGTGCTATTTAAAGGAATCTGTTGCAGTTGTTTGGCTAATGTTAATAGTGGCCCACATGTTGGAGCGGGAACAACTTAACCCAAGAAAAGAAATGCGAACACCCATCATGGTGTTGGCTGAAACATAGGGGTGGTTGACAGTTGGCTAGCACTGTAGTTGGGTTTGTGAGGTTAGGGTACCTTATCAAACCAGCTGTGACAATGGACCAGGAAACATGTGTCTGTTACAAGTGGGCCTATACACAGGATTGCTGCTAATCTTGGTTTGGGTCCACTTTGGCCGAGCCACACAATTTGCATGAGCCAAGTTACTCCGCGCCCGCTGCCTTCAACACATCACTCCTCGAGTGTGTGCGGACGCGCAGGCCATTTGGAAAAAGAGCGCAGGCGCACACACATCTACAGTGTCACACAGGAGGCTGGGACGGTGGCTTTGCCAACCCCCAAAGAGGTAAGGAGTTTTGTGGGTTTTTTTGGGTGGGGGGGCCCTGGGTGAGGGATGTGATTGGTCCTGGAAGCTTCCAGAAACCGAGCACCATCAATGTTTTTGGGTACACTTGAATGAATGTAATAACATTGGGAATGTGATGGGTAACCAATAACACTTACCATGACTATGCCCGTGGAGAATCCTACGCCAAAATGCCATGGAGGTGCCGCCTATATGATGCCCTGCAAATTAGAGAGGAATGGCAAGGGCTAAGGACACATTGCAAGATGAAACCTGTCACAGACTAACAAATTAAAAATGTACACTCACCAGGGGATGAAGCGCCACTTGAAGCCCAGGGAGGGCTCTGAGGAGGAGGCGGGGAGCCTCGGCTCCTCACACTCTGGTCGGAAGATCCACCAGGCAAAGGGCCACCCTCCTCCCTCTCACTCCCTGCTTGAGAGTGGCCCCTTGCCTGGTGAGATTCCTCACACTCAGAGTGTGAGGAGCTGAGGCTTGATCCAGCCAGCCCCCCAGCAGCACACTCCTCTGGGGCGTCATCCCCTTCCTCCCCTGGGTCCTCTAAATAGGACCCGCGGGAGGGACCCTCCCCCGATGACTCCCCCGAGTCCGCCTGCCTGGTTCGGAGGAGGAATCCCTTCCCACGTTTCCCCAGGGGAGGACGCTTATCTGTGTGGAGGGGTTGAAAGAAAATAATTAATCTAAAGAGCACAAATGGACAGAGCTTAGCAGATGATTCTGCACAAAGGCTAAACATAACATAAGCTTTAACTTACCTGATGCGTAGGCATCATATAGGCGGTACACGCCTTCAGGGTCCCGGCGCTTGAAATCGGACCACTTTTGTTGGATAGAGCGGATTGTGAGCTCGGTCTGGAAGCGCCGGGACACTGTGGCCTTCACCTCCATGGCTATGCGTTTTTTGCCTCCACGGGCATAGTCATATTCGGCGAGGCAGAAGTCCTATGAAAAAACAACAAACAAAATAACATAAATACATGACATCAGAAAACAGTCATAAACAGTTATACATAGACAACATCAAAGTGGACCCACACCCAGGATTATGACTATTCTGGGTTTGTGTGCACTTTGGTGGGCCACACCAATTGTGGGTGGTCCGCTGTCTGCAACCCCCTTGGAAGGCCACAAATACACCACTGAGGCCACTCCCACGTCACTCCCCCAGCAAAACACAGGGCTCTGCGCCGCTGTGGCATGCGCATACAAGGCCGTTGGGACGTGCATACCAGCTCAGCTGGGTATGCACGGCAAAGTTGGCATGTGGCGTTTGACTCTAACAGGGAGTGCGCCTGCACCCAAAATTACAATATGTCTGGCGCAGGGGTACACCCTGCTAGAGGTAAGCGCAATAGGCATCCGCAGCTAACGCATGCACAGATGGGACGGGACTGAGGTAATATTTAGGGCCCTCCAGGGGGGGCATCCCAGCAGGACATCCACAATGGGGATGCCCCACGGGGATTGCTCAAATGTGTTATTAAAAGCAAAATTTGTCATAACCAATCCCCCCTGTGTGTTCTGAAACTTTTCAGCTAAAAAGACAAACAAAAAAATACTCACTTTTACCACCTGGCCATTCACTCCACTATCCACCCGGGTGCGCTTGGCCTTAATAGGCCCAGGAGGGGAAGGGGTGGGAGGGGTGGTGCTTGAGGAAGGTGAGGTAGGTTGGGGAGGTGGGGGAGGGGTGGTGGGGTCGGAGTCTGAGGAGGAGCTGGGGAGGCGCATGACTCGCCTTCTGGGCATCATATTGGAAACGCTAAGGAGGAAACAGGAACCGGAAATGACCCAAGCGACATTGGGAAAAAGTTTAAAAAAAAAAAACGCTCCGCGCACCAGCAACAAGCTATTCGCAGCCATGTGCAAGCTAAGTGGCGGAAAAACTAAAATGACGCTTGAAAACAAGCTAGTGGCATAAGCGCTAGACAGTTTTACCTTAAGGTGGCGTTGAAACGCAAAGGAGGAGCCCGGAACCGGATATGACGCTAGCAACTGTGCTTCAAAATTCAAACACAAACATGCGCGCAACAGGGCCAAGCTAATATCAGCTATGTGCAAGCTAAGTGGCGGAAATACATTAAAATGACGCAGAAAAACAAGCTATTGGCATAAGCGCTAGACAGTTTTACCTTAAGGTGGCGTTGAAACGCAAAGGAGGATCCCGGAACCGGATATGACGCAAGCAACTGTGCTTCCAAATTCAAAAGCAAACATGCGCGCAACAGGGACAAGCTAATATCAGCTATGTACACGCAAAGTGGCGGAAATACATTAAAATGACGCTGCAAAACAAGCTAGGGCCAAAGGCGCCAAGAATTCTTAGCTTGATTTAGCAGGGGATTCTACATACTGTAATGCATAGGTCCTTCTAAAGCATACACCGTGGGCCTTACATATACAAATCTGAATCAATCAAAAAGTCATCACACAATCAAAGTAGACAACTACCTGAAAATGTGGCACACATGAGAATGCATAACGGGTTGTTATGAGCTGGTACGACTGAATGTTAATCCTGCAATCTGTGGGCAGCCAAGCTCACAACTACAGTGTATTCATTAACAACGACTGGGGTCGCGGGAAGTGAATTCCTTGCAAATGGCAGAAGGGCACATGTATGAACAGCACAGCGCCGCACAACGCAGCGCAGCGAGGCACAGCGACGCTCGCGACGCCACATAGCGAATTAAAACAGCGACTGCACAAACACTGACCAACACAGATTCATCAAGGACAGGGCTGCCGAATAGCTTGGGCGCTGACAATTTCGAAGAGCGAACGTGACCGCCCAACCTGACAGGCTACAAAATAGCTTTACAAGCCCCGTTTGTGTTGAAAACAAGCGATTTTGATGCCAATGAGTTTGGGTGGAGGAGATGCAATACCCATGTCACTCACAACATTACATTGTGAAAAATAATAAAAACTTCAAATACATAAAAATAACCAGCCAGATTATTAAAACATATCAATATAAACATGTGTTGAATTTGGGACCAAAGAAAAAACCACAAAAACCACTAAAAACAATCATTGCAGCGTCTGCCATTGAAATGTATGGGAGAGCGGCAGGTAGCGCCAGGTAATACGTGTCGCTGTGAAGGAATTTGCAGCGGCGCTGTTCGGTCCAGGCGGCTTCATGATGAATGCCGCGCTAGCCGTCGCTCTCGCCGGCGCTAGCCTCATTTAGCTTGATAAATGCGTCATTGTGACCGCCGCCGGGCGTACTTGAGTCGGTAGTCGCCGTTAGCTGCCGCTACCTGGCGCTCGTCAGACACTACCTGGCGCTATCGCTTGATGAATAAGGGCCTAAGGCCCAACTCTTGTAATCAGTGACATAAACTATTTGAGAGGGCTTAACTCTATGCAGATGTTATGTAAAAGCAGGAAGATTTTATGTTGCATAACTACATGGAAGTGGTCATCTGGCCACACACATGAGTCCAGCTTATACAAAAACGCATTCTCACAGTCAAATTTGCATCACATATCAGTGCAATTCTCCTTTATTTCTAGTAGCAAGTGTTAGGCACTTACCTCATCGGCGTTCCTGGTCCCGCGGCGAGCTGTCAGGTGGCTCCCGGCGGGCTGCTGTCCGGCTGTCCCCGGGTCCGCCGTCTCCTCAGCGCCGTCGTGGGGTCCGGGGGCTGGCGGCGCGGGACGCTGCTGGAGCCGGTGTTGCGGCGTGCTCCGCGTGGCTGCGCGGGCCTGCCATTCTGTCCGGGGATGCGCCGCTTCCCCCTCCTGGCGGGGGCGCACCCGACACTCTCCTTTATGCCTCCCGGCGGCGCTTTCCCCAGCGCGCCCGCCGGGGGCAAGTTTAAAGTATCCAGTCTCTGGCTGGATCCTGGGATTGAGCCCAGGGACTGGTCGGCCTGTCTGGCCTGGGCCGTCCAGCTCCTGGGACCTATCCCATGATCCGGTGTTGCACCAATCACCCAGGTTCCCTCCAATTTCCCTTTTCCCCAATGGCCAGCATTTATTATAAAGCCCTTCGGCTCCGGGTTCCCAGTGCCCGTTATAGCCTCTGGGTTCTGGATGTGTGTTAAAGTGTCTCCTGTTATAATTCGGCTTTTGGACCTCGACTTCCCTTGCTTGCTGCCTGCCCTGACCCTTCGCTTGCCTGACTACGATTCTGCCTGACCCCTCTGATACCTCGCACCGTGACCTCCTGGATTTTGACCTCGGCTCGTTTGACTACTCTTTGTTACCTCCTTCGGATACCTCGCCCTGTGACCTCCCGGTTTGACCTCGGCCTGTACTTGGACTTCTGCCATCCAGCATCCTCATTCGGGACTCCCTGCCGTTCATCAGTCTCCACCTTAAGCTGGTATCCTTTGCGCCCTATAAGTCCTGGGGGCAACCGACTGGGAGAGGCATTACCCGTGTCTCCTACAAGCGGGGGCTTGTCTATAGGCAGAAGAGGCGGTGGAGATTGGGGGATACCAGCTCAAGACAGACGGGTGTTCGGTACAGTCCTGACAGCAAGCCAACAGCTGTGATGACTTATTGCTGCACAGCTGCCAGAATTGTATCATTTTAGAAGATACATAATGTTTACACTGTCTGAATGGTCTGCGGTAAATAGAGAGTCTGCAGTTAAGAGTAATAAATATACATTGTTGCATCTTCCCCTTCACACACACAATCTCTCTAGAAGCTGGTTACCTAGTGTGTGTGCATTTATGTAACATAAAACACAAGCTGCCCATTTTTCTGACGCATTTATCTCTCAGTTTAGTGTGGGATGCTCTAGGCACAGCTTTCCCCTCATGCTTATGTGTGTGACAAGATGTCTGCTCTCATGCAGTTCTGCAGCAAAGAATCGGCCTGTTATTCCAGAACATCTGCACGGAGTTAAGCCCTCTCAAATAGGTTTTGCCAGAGGGGGGATTTAGGGGAGCAATTTATTAAATTTTCTTTTTTGACTTTTGGTCCACTTTAAATCAGTATACTATGGAAGATCTATCTAAAGACACAGTTATTGAAATACTTAGGATTCTTTAAAAGAACCGACTATAAATGATTGTAAATAGTTATGCCCCCGGTTAAACAATAAATAGATGTTTTATTCAATGTCATTGAGCTAAACACTGTAATTAAAAGTTAGGTCTGCATTGTTATAACAACTTGTAACAATACAGACAATAAACTAACACAACAAAACTTGTATTATTAATCCTGACAGTCACGTAACTGAAATATGATGATGGTGCAAAACAATAGTTTTTGCATTGCATATTTTTACTCAACACTATAGAAGGTTTGAACTAATTAGGGAATAATTCCACTCTTATTATTAGCCTTAAAAATTAACTAGAAACATTTTTCTGTTAAAGCAAACCACTAGCTTTACATAGATCTTTTTTAAAGCAGTTAAATCAATATTTTATATCTCTCTTTGAATTCATTATTCTGAAAAAGCTCTAGCTTTAAATCAGGTGTCCCCAACCTATTTTTCTTTAAGAGCCACATTTAGCACTGATATGGTTGGGAGCAACAGTCGAGGTTGTAAAAGCCATTGAACTACTATCGAGCAGGGAACAAGTGGAAACGGTTAAAAATAACAATGCAGCAAGGTACTTTAGAAGCATCAAACTTAAAAGTTCATAGGCATCCCCTAGCCCCTAAAGCATAATATGCAGTGTACATGTGGATCCCCAACCCCAAAGAGGTTGAATGTTAGAAATGAAACATGGCTAAAAAAAGGGCAGTGCTAGATGTTGCTGAGACATGTAAGCTCGTATGCTGCCCTGTCTGCATTAACACCATGCATAGAACTGACATTGCCTAGCCTTGGGCTCCATGTCCCCCCATAGCCTCAGCGGTGTACTAGAATTCCACAACTTTTTTTTAGTAAGCCATACATTATGGGTCCATGAGCCAATGGCTTCCAAGCTACAAAAGGGGGGGTGGCAGCTGCTCAGACCATTTTATAACTAACCTGGGAAGTGCACGTTAGCAGGGCAATTAGTACACACAAGTCTTAAAGGAGCCACAGCACTCAACCCTGTCAGCTTGCAGGCCAGCCTATAATCTGTCTCTAAACTTGGTTAAAAACAGAGGACTCGGTCACATACATCTGCAGAAGTATGCTTAAGCTGCACCACTACGCCAAAGTGCCTCTGTGGGGTGCAGTCCTAACTCTAATCTCTGAGAGCCCATCTGGGACATACAGTGCAATAGATAAATTGGGAGCAGGCTTACCTGAGGTTGCCCTAAACCTCTCAAGTGCAAGCCATGGGGTGGAAGGGTCAAAGACCTTGCAATACAGCCTAGACCCCACACACCATGTGCTTGCACAAATTCAAAAGAAACAAAGGGGGGGTGGCAGCCGCTCAGGCCATTTTATAACTAACCTGGGAGGTGCACGTTAGCAGGGCAATTAGTACACACAAGTCTTAAAGGAGCCACAGCACTCAACCCTGTCAGCTTGCAGGCCAGCCTATAATCTGTCTCTAAACTTGGTTAAAAACAGAGGACTCGGTCACACACATCTGCAGAAGTATGCTTAAGCTGCACCACTACGCCAAAGTGCCTCTGTGGGGTGCAGTCCTAACTCTAATCTCTGAGAGCCCATCTGGGACATACAGTGCTTCCAAGCTACAGGTTGAGAACCCCTGCTTTTCATTGAGATGATTTAAAAATGTTCAAGAGGGATTATTCTTTCAATGCAATTATTATTATTCTGTTAAATGGAACCCCATGCATGACATGCAAATGCTTTTAAAGGTGTTAAAGAGGAATTGCAATTATTGCAATTATTAGGCGATATTCTTTATTTAAGCATATCTACCCTCATATATATAATAAACCCCTCCTTCCCCCCAAACAAAATAAAATACATTATAAATGAGGAGTAATCCTTCCTACCTTATTGTCTCTTTCTAGGCCTATCCGTCAAGTTCCAAGCCCACTTTATATCCAAATTATATTTTTATTGTAGATAATCCAAGGATTTCAAATTGGCTAAAAAACATACTGTTCATTCATTAATATGCCTGCAAGATTTTTATTTACCATTATCCACTTTTGTTTCTGTTTTACACAGCCCCCAGGTCTTACTCCCACTTTCAAGCAAAGTCACCAGATGTGCCACATGTCACCTTCCATGTCACACTCCCTAAAGCATTTTGAGGGAATATTTAAGGATATCATTGTCACTCTTGTTGGCAAAAGATACCCTCTTGGGAGGACCTTAATATTTTTTTCCAATAACAAACTATTTAATAAAACTCTAGCTATATTCTTTATGATATTCCCCCCTCCATTTATGGGATATACCTTCTCCATATTCTTCTCCCATTAATGCATGTAGGGAAGTTCCCTCATCTTAAACAGATTCAAGTACACCAGAGAAATGCCTCCTGCTCTACCTGGAGTTTCAAGACAGTATAATTTATATAGGGAGGTTACAGATTTTCCATCCCCTCCTGCATTTAATGAACTGAGAAAGTGGCGAATCTGAACTGCCCTGTATTGTTCTACAGGGGGAATTTGATGTAATTCACATAAAAGAAGAAGAGTAGCAATCAGGTGTCTTGAATAAAATTTCCTAGCTCTGGTCAAGCCCTTCTTCTGCCACCATCTAAAATCTCCCAGCAGTCCTGGGAGGAAGTTGAGGATTGCCCAGAAATGGGGTCAATGGTGCCCCTCTGGAGCCAAGGGAGCCATACCTATTGCATTTGTCCCAGGTGATTCTGACAGTGTGGGACACCCAGTCGGAGGTCTTTGTTTCCCTGGGATCCAGACAAGAGCATCAGTTGCAACTGGCTTGCTAGCCACCATTTCCATCTACATATACTGGAAGGTTATTAACTATGTAGATCACTGAAAGTTAGCTGTATAATAATATTTTATTAGATCGGGCACTTCCAGCCTACCCCTGCTTTGTGAACTAAACATTGTGGCCTGATTCACCCTCTTCAGTTAAATAAATTTTAGTACTGCTCTCTGCAAAATATGTACCGTATTTGGCAGCGTATAAGATGACTTTCTGCCCCTGAAAAACATGCTTCCAAGTGGGGGGGTCGTCTTATACGCCGGGTGCACAGGTGACCAGGGCCGTATTTGCAGCAATTTGGGGCTCCTCCACCAGCAGCACCGCTTGCTCGCCCCCCCAATCATCTATAATTAAGTTACGGGCACACGCGCTCGTGCCCCCCGGCGCGCTGATCAGGACCCTGCCGCCCATCACCCCCCCCGATCACCTGTCAAGGGGCTCTCACGTGCGTGCCCGGGGTCTCAATGCTGATCTCGGAAGCCACCCGCCCTTACCGCCTCCCCTCCAATCAGCTGCTTCAGTGCCCGCCCCCTCCAGGAAGCAATGCCAGCGCGGGACTAGAGAGAGGCAGTTAGGCTCCGCCCACCTGCTGATTCAGACTCGTGACTGCAGCAGAGACCTGAGGACTGCAGAGGAAAAGGTAAGCAGGGAATATAAATATCTTTTGTTATATATTTAAAAAAATGCATAATAGATGATGATTTTGTCATGAGAGTGTGTGTACATAAACCATGAACATTTTTTTTCCCAGTTTGGCTGTGGGGCTCCAGCACGCATGCCCGCATGGCCAGCTGGTGTCCTTCCCCAGGGGCATCCCGCATGGGCGCCGATCAAACTCCCCAGTGCCACCCCCCCATCATCTGTGATTTGGTTGCAGGCACCGAGCGTGCACCGTCCATGACTGCAGAAACCAGGGGTGGTGTTTCTGGTGGAGGGGTTTGATCGACGCCCGTGCGGGATGCCCCTGGGGAAGGATGCCAGCTGGCCAGATTTACTTGTTGGTCGCGGGGCATGCGCGCGGGGGCCCCATGGCCAAACTGGGGAGGCGGCCGTCCATGACTGCAGAAACCAAGAAAACATTTTTTGTCCAGTTCGGCCATGGGGCTCCCGCGCGCATGCCTGTGTGGGCGTACTTGCCCCGCAACAAACAAGTAAATCTGGCCAGCTTACCCAGAGGCATCCGGATTTGGAATGTCCGGGGGGGAATATCAGAGGCCAGTCCCCACAATACGCAAAGACACTCACCTCTTCCAGGTCCAACGGTGCATGCGCAGGCTCTGGTCCAATGAGAGCGGACACTGTCACTGTGTAATTGGGCAGGTGGCTCTCATTAGAACTAATGGGGATCCCAGCCTGTTGAATTACGCAGTGACGGTGAGCGGCTTTCATTGGACCAGAGCCCGCGCATGCACCATTGAAGCCAGGTAAGGTAAGTGTTTACTGGACTTTCTGGGGGGTTATACACAGCGGGGTATCCTGAACTGGAATGCCCCGCTGTGTAAACCCCCCTCCCAGAAGCCCCATTAAAAATGTAAACTAAAGCAAATCTGATGTTCTTTCACGTTTTATTTGGTGTGTGGAAGGTGTGCGGAAGAGGGAGTAGTCTTATACAGCGAGTATATAACAAACTCTATATTTTGAGTGGAAATGTTGGGGGGTCATCTTATACGCCCAGTCGTCTTATACGCCGGCAAATACGGTATATCTTATATTTATATCTTTTTAAAATCTTATTATATACAGCACCTCAAATATTTTTGAATTCTGTTTTAATCTCATTCAAAGTGTGGGCAATAAAGGCATCTGTATGTGTGATTTTTTCAATACATTTTTAAACTTTCCTTTCTTTGGCTATTATAGCTGGGGATTTTCTGGGCAGATTTCTTTTAATTTTACATGTTCTCTGAATCTTAAATTGATTTTTTCCATCTCCTCACATATTCTACCAGAGAAGGTTTTTTATGTATCTGCCCACATCTATCTATTAGATTTTTCAAAGTGAGAATTTCCTTTTTTGCTTCCCTGGAGCCGATTTTCATGTAGATCCCTCTTATATAGCTCTTGTAGGTTTCCCAGATGATAATAGGAGTAATATATGCTGTAAGGTTAAAAGTTAAGAATTCTCTTGTTGCCTTAAAAAATTCTGTCTGTATTTCTGGCTGTAACAACCATTCTTCCAGTCCTCTTTCTCCCCTGCTTCTCCACAACCTATCTCTATGTAAACAAGTTCATGGTCCAGAAATAGTAAAATTACAGATTTTTCACGTTTATAGTGATTCAAGTTTTGCCTGTGGGATAAAGAAGAAATCAATTTGTGAATTTATTTATTGTAACACGTATAGTCACATAAATTTATATGAGTAGTTCTCCAAGCATCCACCAGGCTCAACATTTGGAACCTATTTCAGGTTTTCAAAGGAGCTAAACATGCAAAACTTGGTCTATGCGCTTCAGTTGGTTAAGATCTCCTCCCAATATCACAGTCCACTTTTTAACAGTTTCTATGTTTGCTAGAAAACAGGCACTGTTTAGATGTAGGGCAGAAAATATAGCATTTATTAATGTATAATCAGTGCCTTTTATCTTGCCCACCAAAATAATATACCTACCCGACTTATACTCTTTGCCTAGGGTAAACTTGACATTATGGTTCATAAGTAAATCTACCCCGTCCCCTTTTCTGCATGAAAGTGAGTCTCTTGTAAAAAAAAAGCAAGTGAAACCTTATTATTCCTTAGTTTCTGTAGCAACTTGTATCTTTTAGAGGAAGCATTAGCGCCTCTGACATTATATGTACAAAGTTTTATTTTCATGAATTGCATTGAGACAAGGTTTACAATTTTGATTCCCCCAAACAGTTGAGTTAATTCTGATCCACCCTCGGTGTTTAGATCCCTTCACCAAATCATCCCTCCCCCTTCCATAAGCTAACCCTATTAAACCAACAAACTGGTGCATATGCATTGGATAGGACTCCCCCCTTTCCCACCATCCATCCACTATGCCAAGTTCACCTTCTGTGTTTACTGAGTGGTTTTTCAAACACCTTTCACTCTTTATTCCTTTTTCCCCTTGCTCCCTTCCCACTCTCATCTTCATATTTCTTCCCTTGATTTCCATTGATCTATCTCAAGTGCTTTAGGTTGCATATCTTCCTCCGGTATACACCCCTTTATCTTCAGTGGTGGAAGGTCTAATTGCTTAATAAAAAATTCTGGGTTTCCACCATCCTTTAGGGTATGTGTTGTATGCTTTGTATGTCACTGCTAGGGCTAGTGGGAAATGCCAACGGTATGGAATGTTCTTTTTTGGAAAGCTGGGGTCAGTGGCCTAAGTAATTTCCTTCCTTCAAGTGCTCTAGCAGATACATCTTCAAAAATTGAAAAAAAAATTAAATCCTTCAAAAGTAAGAGGTTTCATACGCTTGATGATATCCTCTTTTTGGAGGTAGTCAACCATGTGACCAATAGAATCTTGACTTTCATATTTCCCTAGGGTATTTACTTTTGCTATACCGTGTGCTCTGTCTATTTCATTTTTTCAAGGTTAGTTAAGATATCAGCAAAAAGTCTTTTCAAAAATGGTGTAAGGGCAGGAAAGATGGCAGGCGGTGGGCGATAACCGAATGACATGCCCAGCCAGAGCAGCCACAGAGTCAGCCGTGAGAGCTTGGGGCTGCAGCAGTGGCGGGCACACAAATGAGCACCCAGGCGGCAACGGGGGGCAGGCCAAGGAAAGCCACGAGCGTGCGATCAGCTGGAGGGCAGAAGGGGAAGAGGGGTTGGAGCAGTAGGTCAGCCCCTCAGCCCATATCCATCTCGTCTGCTCCCCTTCTCCTTCCTTGGCAGCTCACCAAGCTAGATTCATGCCCGACTCAAAAGGAAACTTTTTTACCCCCAAGATGGAGTCTTTGTGGAATTCCCCTATGTGACTAATTACATTACTTGAGGGGATGGACATGGGGTGGATTTCCTGAGGAATCTCCCATCAGGTCCCTCCCCTGATGCAATGTTCTGGCTGACCCACACCCTGACAGCCTAAATATGGTGTCTTACACAGTTAGTTTGCTAGTGAAACATAAGGAGGGCATTAGGTGAGCCCCAAGTAAGTCAGATGTAAGGTCTAGATAGCTATATAGTATATCTGGAAGGGATTTGAAGGGATGGGAATCAATGTTAGCTTTGGAGCTTTGCTAACTCCCAGGTAAAGATAAAGGTTGACACTAACAGCAGGATAAGCTAGACCCGGATGAGGAGATATTAACAGGTGCACAGTTGAAATATTGGACTTTGCCCAGCTTATGATTTTCCATAAGGGTTTGTTATTTGAATTCACAAAGTACAATATTATGCAGTATCATCAGCACATAATCCAATTACCTCTTTTCTGCCTTTATCCCACAATCTCACTAATTCTTTGTAAATAATAAGGTAGAGTGATATTGAGGACCAGTATTTACCAACTCTACATATACAGTCTACAATCTTGTCAACTTTTAGTTGGATAACTGTAGGATATACTTAAGAACCTATAGTATAGATATATGATTAAAATTGTGACACCTTGAGAATGTTATTGGTCTTTCATGGGTCTTGTTTATTTTTTGAACTACATGATTTAAATTGAATGACAACTCTGCCCAGTATTACACATCTATTAGGCTCTATTCACACCTTTCTGCTTGTGCTGTGTTGGGCAATACAGTCACAATGCGAGGGAAAATGCTGCCCATTATTAGTAATCACATATTTATAAACTGGCCCATTACAAATAATGGACAGCATTTTCCCTCATGTTGTAACTGCATTGCATAACCATTTTTCCTCATTTATGGACACAAGATCTCTAAGCTTATATTTCAAGCTATTGCCCAAGTTAAAACCCTGAGAAGGGGGGAGATAGAAACCTAGTTGCAATGTGAATTGTACTAGATTCATACACTTCACACAACAGCACCTAATAGACTAAATGAACTTGATTATTCTCCATTTATGTGATGGGCTCAATGGCCTTATTCATTTCTCCAATTAATCATTCTCCTTTCATTTCTACAGATCCCTAGGGACCTATGACAGATTATTTTGACCCGAGACAATTATGTTTTCCTTGGTTATATATGTGAGGAGTTCTGTGGAGAAATTCCTCTTGAAGTATTGCACCCCATACCTATTACTCTGTACTGCTTTAGTTATGCTATAGCCCAACCATTAACAAGGCAAAGAAAGAGGCAATGCTTAGAATACATAGGGTGTTTGCGCTACATATAATTGAAGATTTGGAGATGGTTTAAAATGTAATTTTGGCTTTGTTCCCAAGAGGAATAAGAGGGGTTAATGTATATATGGACAGGGAATTTGAATGGACTGTAAACCAAATAGCAATAATAAGGCAGCAAACATCTCACCTGAAGCCTGTCCCATGGACCTCTCCTCTATTTCCCGCATGCCCGGGTAGAAGCTGTCGCAGGACTCCAACTTTTGTTCTCCTTCCAATTTAATTCCTCTGGGATCACGCAAAAAAGTCTTACAGGCACTCTGCATTTTGAAGCACTAAAGGTGAGTGTGAATGACAAGCCGCTGTGGTCCTACAGCTTTCTCTGATTACAGCAGAGCTTACTTATGACTCATTAAACCTTCACCATGACATCATGACAGCTCAGTACTTAAACTCATGTTACTGCTCTTCAATTTTTCGTGGTTGAGAATGGCATGTTATGTTTCAGCTTTATCAGTCTTGAACATGCTCTGTTGTGGTCAGAGACAGCTAGGGCACCACTGTGGCATGTCATGCTTGTTTCTAAGAGCTGACAGAATGTCTGTTAGACCCGGAGAAATTAAACTGAAAGGAGGGCAAACTCTGTAAGCCTGCTATGGCTTCTACCTGGAGCTGCAGGAAATGGAACAGAGACACATGAGACAGATATCAGGCCAGCTTCTTGTGGCCTTATTATTGCAGTTGTGTTTCCTTTTAAGGTATTTAAAACATTTAAGAACCTATTCTGAAACAAATCCTTCTTCTCCACCTGCCCCCTCCCCTCCACACACAATTTTGTTACATACACTTTATATATACTACTACTAATCTGTAATCAACATAGATTAGAAAGAATGTTGATTATTACAGCCCTAGATGGAAAAACATATCTACAGTTGCAATACTAAAATTAAACCGTTAAACCAACGATTCTCTGTTGATACAAAAACCCCCTTTGCTTTTTCAGATCATTGAGAGAAAATATTATTTCCAGAGGTAGCTAAAGCTTTTTGTGACATCTGTATGATAATTGAATAGGTTTTCACTTGCCTGTGGTGCAACATGCTCTGCCCCAATAGATTAAACACTTACTGATTTTTGTTTTTCCAATTGGCAGCGCCTCCTAGCACCTCCTGTCCCTGATTCCTCTGGCTGGTCTGTTGCTGGTAAATTTAGTTTGAAATGCAAATACTCCTTGAGATAATATATGGCTCTCTTTAGAGCGTTCCATGCTTCTGACTTGGCATTGACTCCTTTGAATATATACATTTAAAGTGGTCCTTCACCCTGAATAAGAGTCTATCTTATATGTTTCCCACACCCTGTACATACAGATTGCTCACATTAAAAATCATCCTACCTGCATCTACTGCATGTTATGAGCCTTTAACCCTTTAAGTGCCAGCCTACCTGGAGTTTTTGTCACACTCTGTTGCCAGACCATTTTGCACTATTTTGCACTCCCCATGTTCAAGTGTGATTTTTGAAGGGATTTCCAGGGATTTCCCAGGAAACTGATATATTGTTTTTTTCAGCAGAGTCTGAGCTTTAACATGAAATGTCTTGTTTGTCATTTTTTAGGTGTATTCTCAATATTTTTTGGTGAAATATGTGCAAAAAAATTAAAAAAATCAATTTTTTACAATTTGTAGTGTTTTTTTGTAATAAAAAATGTAAGTTTGTCAATAAAATCTTATTGCGTGTGAAACCCCAATTTCTCACAGTTACAGCGGTACCACATATGTATAGGTAGACACCTTTTCCTGCCCAGGAGACTCCCCCAAACTGAAACAGAGCTTTAGGGGATTTTCAGAAAAAATACAACTGTGATATGCGCTATGCGCACCTTGCAGTTTTTCCAGAAAAACAACACTTTACATTTGAAATACCCCCCACAAACTATATATTCTCTGGAAGTACACACCTCAGGCTTTCTAGGCGTACCAGGCTTGTTGATGTGGCCACAGTTTTCTAGAAGTAATCCCTCAATGTATTCTTTGGTTGCAAAGAGTTTCCCTAAAAAAAGGATAAAAAAGCAGAATCAAAGCCACATTTTCCTAAAAAACTATATACAAACAAGAAAAAACAAGTATAATCTGAAAAAGCAACATCCCCCGAACAGAACGATACCCAACATGCATAGGTTCTGTCAAGGGAAGAGTTGCCAAACACCCCAAAGTAAAGCATGTGCGTAACGGTAATTTTTCTTGAAAATTTCAGCTCTGCAGACAAAGTGCGCACCTTGTGATTTTTCAACCAAAACAACCCTTTACATTTGGAATATCCCCCATAAACCATATATTCCCTGAAAGTACACATGTTAAGCTTTCTAAGCATACCCAGCTTGTTGTAGTGGGCTCATCTTTCTGGAATTAATCCCTCAAAAAACTCTTTGGTTGCGCAGAGTTTCCCTAAAAAATGTATAAAAAAGCAGAATAAAAAACACCTTTTCCTAAAATATAAATATGCAAACAAGAAAAAACAAGCTAAGTCTGAAAGCGCAAGGTCCCCCGAACAGAACAATACCCAACATGCAGAGGTACTATTAACCCTTTTAATTGCCAGCTTACTTGAGATTTTGTCACCCTCTGTTGACAGGTCATTTTTCCCCATTTTGCGCCATGTTTTGCGCCATGTTTTGCGTCATTTTTGCTGGAATTTTCAGGAAAATTATATATATATATTTTGCAGCAGAGTTTAGGCTTTAACATGAAATGTCTTGTTTGTAAATTTTATTTATTATTAATTTTATTTATTATTAAGTAAAAAAAAATAAATAAATAAAAACATTTTTTAGAAAATTGCCTCCTTTATTTTAAAAAAAAAATGTATTTGATTAGGGAAAACCATATTGCATGTGAAAGCCCCATTTCTACCGATTAGAACGGTACCACATATTTATCGGTAGCCCCCTGTTCCTGCCCAGGAGACCCCTCTAACTGAAACAAGTAATTTTTAACATTTACAAATAAAATACAACTACCATCCACACTACAAAGGGTTAAATCGAGACATAGGGTCCCCCCTCCCGGGAGGGGGGGGGGGGGCATTTTTTGGGGGGATTTTTAAGGGTTAAAAATCCTTTAAAAAAAAAAAAATGACATGGGCCCCCCCCTTACCCAAAGTAACCAGCCCGGGACCAGCTATGTAGGGCTTGTAGGAACGGGGCGCAGGGGCCAGCTTTTGTGGCCCCTGGCCCTGCAGGCTACAAGCCCACATAGCCAGTGGGCCCGGGCTCTTCTGCCCCCCCCTGGGCTTTGGGGAGGCAGGTAATGGGGGTGCCGGGGGTTAATGGCAAGTCACCGGCT
This sequence comes from Gastrophryne carolinensis, assembly GCA_027917425.1. Taxonomy (NCBI): domain Eukaryota; kingdom Metazoa; phylum Chordata; class Amphibia; order Anura; family Microhylidae; genus Gastrophryne; species Gastrophryne carolinensis. Next base: position 170,527,973 of record CM051236.1, read on the forward strand.
AGCGCAGGTGACTTGCCACCTCCCCCAGCCTTGTGAACTGGTATAGGGGTCATGGACCCCTTACCAGTTCACAAGGGGTTAAATGTAAAAAAAAACACAGACACACAAAGAGAAAAAATATTTTATTATTTTTTTTTTTTTTTAATACTTACCTCCCATCCATAGTGGAGCACTCTTTCAGCCTTTTATAGCTGCTGGATGACAGAAAACAAAAGGGTTAATTAAAAAAAAAAATGACAGGGGGGGGACCCCATTTTTTTTTGGAATTTTAAGGGTTAAAAACCCTTAAAAATCCCCCCAAAAAATGACGTAGGGTCCCCCCTACCCAGCATTACCGACCCGGGCCAGCTATGGGGGCTTGTAGAACAGGGCGCAGGGGCCAGCGTTGGTGGCCCCTGGCCCTGCAGGCTACTAGCCCACATAGCCACTAAGTGGCCCGGGCCCTTCTGCCCCCCCCGGCCGTTGGGGAGGCAGGTAATGGTGGGCTGGGGGTTATGGCAAGCCACCCGCTTGCCGCAGGTGACCTGCCATACCCAGAGCCTTGTGAACTTGTATAAGGGGTCTCATGGACCCCTTACCAGTTCACAAAGGGTTAAATAAAAAAAACACCACACAAAAGTATTTTATTTAAAAAAAAAAAAAAAATTTTTTTACTGTACTTACCTCCGATTGTAAGCTCCTTTGTCCCGCGCCGCTCTGCTGACAGATGCCGGTGATCCTTCCCCGTTGCCGATCACCGGCATCTGACAGCTGAAAGAGCTGACGCCGGTGATCGGGGCTGGGATGACGTCATAGCCCCGCCCCCCCAAAGGGGCGGGGCTTGGCACGGAGACGGGCCGGGATGACGTCATAGCCCCGTCCCCAAGGGGGCGGGGCTTAGCGGCAAGATGGCGGCCGCCATCGAGGAGGAGAGAGGAGAGAGCCTCCCGGGCTCTCTCCTGAAGATCGGTAAGTCCTGGGGGGCGATCGGAGGCCCCCCAGGTGAAGAGGAGGGACAGCGGGAGCCAGCGCACACACAGGTAAGTGAATGTCATTTTTATTTTATTTTTTTTTTTACAGTTAGCAGCTGCTGCTGCAGAAGCGGGGGGGGGGCGGCCTATTCCGGGGGATCTCCTGGAGCCATCCGACCCCCCACGGGGGATCGGATGGCATCAAATTAAAGAGGAGACCCGGCCGGATCCAACGAGGGGTCAGGTGAGTAATTTTTTTTTTTTTTTGCCCACTAGCAGGGGTAAATGCCAGGCACGTAAATTTTACGTGGCTGGCACTTAAGTGACGGAGAGGCAACCACGTAAATTTTACGTGGCTGGCATTTAAAGGGTTAAACATCCAAGATGGCAGCTCATGGAACATCAGGCAGCCTGCAAACAGGAAGTGCCTTCTGACTGAGCTGCTCTGCATTCTGGGACTGCTGACCTTTTCCTGACCCCAGCTCTTCTCTGTCTGAGCAAAGCACAGCTATAACCTGCCCCCCTGTACTTTATCCCACTCTCCTCTCCTCAGTATGTGATGCTTCTGAGTCAAGATGGCGGCGCCCGTATCCTAAAGTCCTGAACAGAATTGCAGCCCGGTGGGGGAAAGAATAATAAGTGACTAAAAACTTAAAATATATTAACTTTAGATGCTAGGGAATAGTTTTTTAAGGGTTTGGGCTTTTCATTAAATCATGATGAAAGTCCGGTTTAAAGCTATTGCACCAATTTCCTTATTGCTTTCCATCAGTTGGTAAGAGAGTACCTTGGTTGTTTATCGAAGTCACCAGATTGGTATCATTTCAAAAATGTGAATTCTTTTTTGAATCTTGTTCTTTTGATTTTGAAGTAAGGCATCTTCATTTCTCTCAATCTAAACATTTCTGTTTCAAGCCCTTCTTCCTGTCCTGCTTTGGACTGCACACTGTTAATTTTGACTATCCTGGGTTTTGGTCCTTTCCCCCGGGGCACCCCAATCGTCTAAGTCAAACGGCTCCGAGCACGCTGATGGCTGTATCCCCTGCTACCCTCTAACAGGGAGCGTTGCCGTGCCGGCCAACCACAAATGCCTGGTGCGGGCAAGCACCTTGCTAGAGAGACAGCGGGGATGCGGATGCGGCTCACGCATGCGCCATTGGACCGGGAAGCAAGATAAGTGTATGGGCCACCTGGGTGGTTTTTAACACAGCGCATCCTGATTTTGGATGGCCTGGGGGGAGGAAATCAATTGGCCCAGGAATCTTTTACATTTCCAGGACGATTACCGTGGATTTTTACACCAAAATGTTCCACCAGTATTTTTTTTATGTGGTAGATGAGTCTTCATTGTAGCATGCTTGTCTGAGCAAGTGTCTCATCATAGTCAATTTACAGACTATGGCCTCTTGAAAAGTATCCATGTTTTGGTATTATGCATGGATTTTATTTCCTCCTGCAGATTTTATCCATTTATTGGCTTTTCCTTCTGAGAGCCGAGATATATCTTCCATGTTTGTGTTAAATGCTCTGACAGTACTTGCATTTATGAGTGATATACAAGCTGTTTACCTTGGTTTTCCTTTGTTGATCACCTTGATGACTTGGAGCCATTCAAGGGGCTATTCGTTCACCTAGAGAAACGAAGAAAATGCTGGTGACCCCCGAAAGACTGCTGGTGCTGATGGCGAACATTCTGATGATGTTGACTAGAGACCTCAAAGTGACACTGGTCACTGACAAAGACCCCACTAAAGTTACCAGTTTTTATATTATTTTACTAGTGGGAAGGTGGCTTGCCACTGCTTCTTCACTGTTACTGGTACCAACAGGCACAAGATGCAGACATGTGCGACAAGTAGAGGATGCCTTTTTGCGAAACCTCTAGAAGAGCACACCCTGATACTAGTAAACTTACAGGCTGTTATCTTCATAGCTGGAGGCCCGCTGTAACAGCCCTTGGACAATGGGGATTCCTGTCACATGCCCTGGGATGGATGTGGGCTATTAAGTTAAGCCTTCTCTCCCATATTAGGGTGTCCTCATTAGGGATGAGCGAACCGGTTCGGACGAACCGGAATTCGCTCCGAATTTCAGGGAAAATTCGTTTCGGCACGAACCCGAATTTTTTTTTGGTTCGTGCCGATCGAATTTTCCCTGAAATAAAAAAAAAAAGGCCGGCATGGTGGGAGCGGGCAGGCCGGCTACGCTGTCAGCGGGCTGCGGAAGCCGGCTCCCACCATGCCGGCATTTTTTTAAAAAGCACTTACCTGCATGGTCGGAGCGTGGAGGCCGGCGCCGCTCTCTGATGACGCGTCCTCTGATAACAGCTGAGAGCGGCGCCGGCCTCCACGCTCCGACCATGCAGGTAAGTGTTTGCTTTTTAAAAAAATGCCGGCATGGTGGGAGCCCGCTGACAGCGTAGCCAGCCTGCCCGCTCCCACCATGCCGGCATTTTTGCTTAAAAAAAAATGCCGGCATGGTCGGGCAGCCCGCTGACAGCATAGCCGGCCTGCCCGCTGCCACCATGCCGGCATTTTTTTTTTCAGATGAGCGATTTGTGAAAGTTTGATTCGGGCGAACCCGAATTTCTTGGGAAAATTCGGTGAATCGCCCGAATCGAACTTTCAAGAAGTTCGCTCATCTCTAATCCTCATACAGAAGCCTTCTCCTCTTCAGGTACCTCACCTAGAAACTCTTGTTCACCAGGTTATGCCCTTTTTTCTAATGTTGTCACCACCAAACTAGCTGCCTGATTATGAGGAGCTTTGGTCACCTGGGAGTGTTTTCCACCACACGATTCTGAACACCACCCCCCCCCCCCATTCTCTGGCTCTCCATGCGTCCACCCTGATCCCAGAAGAGACTTCCCTTCTGTCCCCCAGATGGTACCAGCTGCTTCAGTTTGCACTTTCCCCATTAACAAACAGTGTACTATGAATGAATGCACTACTGATGCCAACATCCTCCTCCACTATGTGCCCTGGTCACTGCACTGGCCGGAAGAACATCTAGCTTGCCAGTACACCCAGATTGGCTTTTTTCCACTCTCTACTTAACCTGGAAAAGGTGAGATCTCGTCCCTAGGCATGACCACAACCAGGCAGATATGCCCAGAAGCAAGATGATACTGGCTTTGGGACTATTTTTTTGTGTTTGTTACACTGACATTTAGATTTTTTAACATAACTGACCAAATTTACTGAATTATACACTGCTTAGTAAATGGTGGTTGCAGAGGAGTAAAATTCTTTCCATTTTTACTGGCACATGTATTTAAAACATTAGGGACTGTGCCATAATAAAGTTATTGTGTTCTCAATATCATGCTGTATATATCTGATGTTATATGTCAACTGCCTATGGCATATACAGTACACTGTCTAATGTTTAGACATACTCTTTACAAAAGCCTAAATTGTTATGCAGTATAGCTCATAGACTCAGTGTACTATACCTCTAATGGCTTAGCAGTGTATCTGCTTTCTCCACACCACACAGCACCAGCACATACATTTACTGAGTGCTTTCACTTTAAAGTGGACCAAAACCCACTGCAATTGGCCGGAAATCTATAAAATTCCTGGGCCAATCGATTCCCTCCCCCCGGGGCATCCAAAATCAGGATGCCCCACTGTGTGAAACCCCTCTGGTCGCCCCATACACTTACCTTGTTTGCCGGTCCAATGTCGCATGTGCAGGCTGCGGCCGCATCCCCACTATCCCTCTAGCAGGGTGCATGTCCGCGCCAGGCATTTGTGAATGGCCCGCGCAGGCAGGTTCCCTGTGAGGAGTATTCAGCTGTCAGCGCGCTCGGAGCCTCTGGCCTTAGATGAAGCTTAAACGCTGTGAAGGCAGCGGCTCCGAGTGTCATAATTGGACGAGCACCGTAGGACAGGGAAGAGGTGAGTTCTCTTTGGAAATCTGGGGGATTTCATGATATGGGTGCCCTGGAGGAAGGGAATCCCCAGAAAGTCAAAATTCTGAATTTTGATCCACTTTAATCCATGAGCATTTGTTGGAGGTGCACTAGCCAAAACAGAAAACAAAAACAAAAAACATTTAATTATTGAGCTACAAAGCAGAGTTAAAAAAGGCTTTTTAAATGCAAGAATTTTATTTACAATTGTCCTATAATTGAATAAGTTAATGAAGTGGCAGCTGCACCTTCAGTCTGCCAACATAGAGAATTGACATAAAATATGGTTATTTATTCTCACATTTATAAAAGGCATCTCCTTTGGGACTGTGTGTTGTACAAAGCAGGAGTTACCTTAGATACATACCCATAGTATGTCAGATGTAAAATACCAGGTACTAATTAGTCCTCTGAGATTGGGCAGATCAAGCTCCAACATTAGATCCCTGTATGAATGTTCTTTTATCTTGTCTCTGTAATATCCTGCTGTACTGACACTCCCTCCTTGTCGCTAAAAGTAAGTTTAAATGCTGCCGTGCTGCTAACTTTCTAGAGGAATGGGAGCTACAGTACTTAGCAGGCACGCTGCCCTTCATACTGGAACATCAATTAGCTCACTGCCTATCTTCTAGCTGCATGCCAGTGTGTAAATATAACAAATATTGTACAGTGCAAACTCTGCTCCTACACAATTAGACCAATGAAGTCCAGTGCTGGGAGGATCATTGAAACAGAAAGATAAGGCAAGAACACATGGCTGGGGAATGTTTATCTGCAGATCACTGGGTGTATCTTCATGGCAACAACCAAAAGATACACAATCAGCATGTTTTAGTTAACTGAATTAGGAATTAATGAAGATGAAATGATTGAGCAAGGGAGTTGATTCAGCACTAAACATAAAAAGTGCACTTGGTAGTAAAAAGTGCATTTTATGGGAAAAATAAAACAGAAGTACAATGTTTATTGATTCAGCACCAGGCGCAAAATGAGCACTTTGAAGCAAAAAGTGCATTTTAGGTTAAAAATACAGAAGCATAATGTTTACAATTGGGGTGCGTTTCAACAGGTGCAAAAAGTGCATGTTGGGTAAAAAGCTTGCTTTCTATGAAAAATGAAATATAAGTGTTTTTTTTCCACAGGTGCTGAACTGACCCGTATGTGTTATTGCATTTTATACAATTTTAATTTTTTCTTCACTAAATGTGCACTTCAACCATAGCCAAGACTCTCTTCATGACTGACTGGAGCAGGCTCCCTTGCTTATTGGAAGCAGGGGTACACCACGTGGAGGCTAATTCATTACTAGCGCCAGGTATCGGCAGATGAGCGTCTGTATAGCGGCGCTTAGAGCGACAGCTAGTAGACGCTCATGTGCGTGTATCGGGCGCTGTAACAGAGGGCCTCAGTCGATGTAGTAACCTGGCCGGCATTGATGAATGAGATGTATGTTGGGCGTTCTAACAACAGTACAGTGTTGCGGGGTCGAAAGGTCGAGCCAGCTCAATGCGACCCACTCTCAGCCACTCACACCATATTCAACAAAAAAACAGACACACACAGTGAAGGGGGTTTGGATCTGGTCGCTGTAGCATAGAGCGCCAGAGGCTGTGTGATTAAAGTCTGTTTTTGAACACATATCCACCAGTAACAAAGCGAAAACACATGCAATTACATTGTTGTAACATTGTGACATTAATACTTTAATGCCTGACCTGTAATGGCAATTCTGTATAAAAATATAAGAAATCAAAAAAGTTTTCAAAAATTACTTTTTCTAGGCCAGGAGAGGTGACACAATTATTTGAGAGAAAAAAAATCTAAAAACAAAAAACCCTGTTTAAACAGAAGAAAAGGAACGTCCATTGTAATGTATGGGAGAGTTACAGGTAATACCTGGCGCTTTGAAAGCTAGAGCGCCGTCGCTATACGCTGAGCTGCCTGTAATGATGAATCGTACGCTACATGGTGCTGTTAGAGTTACTCACCAGATTCGCTTTCAAAAATGTGATATTGCGTACAGCTCCCAGCATTCACCAGACGCTGCCTGCCGCTATCCCATGATGAATAGCCCCCTTAGTCATCCACTAATGATTTGTTTTGCTTGTTAGCGATGGGTAGTAAAAGACTAAAAGAGACTGTTCAAGCACAAATAAAATAAAAGTCTATACTCATCTTTTGTCCACCATCTGGCACTACTGTATAACAGTTTTATAACAAGCACTGCTTCCTCCTGCACCCATCTAAATTCTTCACCTCCTCCTAGACGGAATCATTTATTGCAATGGTGGGAGAGGTGTTAAGGGGCAGAATTCCATCTTGATGAAGGTCGCCATCATGAGTTAATATTAAAACTAGGCAATATGTGTTTAAATAGAAGCTAATTTAACCATTTTAAATGAATCATTTGTATAGGAGTCATGTCAGACATCTTCATTATTGTCAGTGTTATAATAGATGGCTTACTTTTTACAAACTAAGCAGCCTAATCCATCAGTGACAGTATAATGTTATTTAGGCCTTGGAAAGCTGTTGACTTGCTGTTTTTTACCAATGCTATAAATTCTTCAATTTTATTGCAGGGATAAACATAGAAACCAGCTCATTGAATTCCCCTTATTCTTCACTAGAGTGTTATAAATCCACAAATAAAACAAAATGTATCAAAGTTATTTTTAATCTGTTAAACACAATTCAAGGCAAACAGCAATATTTTTCAATTTGGAAGATATTTTTCTTTTAAATCTGTAAAAAACATCATATGGACATTTAAAAAAGGAAAACAATTTTAAGGCTGACATTATTCTGTTTTTATTGTGAGTGCATTTTTAACTTCATATGAGCACACTGTTAAAGCGATATCACGCTAGATTCTTTTTACTGGTTTCATTTACATGCCCTGCTTGCAATGGGATATCTTTAAAGTGAATCTTTAACTTGATTGAGAAGCAAGCTTCCCGTGCCTAATTGGAGCATAGCGGGAAAAATCAAAAGGATTTTCATTAAGGTATAATCCCACACCATTATCTGGTAAGAGTAACTAGAGAAGGTGGTGGGCACAAGGTGAAAGCTTAGAACCGGAACTACTGGCATATGGTGGATATCTTGGGAAAATGTTGTTGTCAAATCAAGTTAAGAAGTGCATGCATCTTGGGACAGCAGGATAAAATTATTAATTACCACTGGAGAACATTACAGATTTGTGGACTTATTTAGGAAACATAAGTTGGCATATAATTGAAAACCTTTTTAATCTATTGCTCTTTATGTATTGGATTGTATGTGGGGTCCACGGGGATAATTGGACTAACACACGTTGAGCAGTATATAGCATATTGTAAAAGGTTTACCATAACAAACTAGCGCGGTTTATTTCCTACTTTTTAAGCATTCTCCCTATCTGCCCGCCTTCATTGCACTTCCTCCCCATCACCACCTTAAGCCCTCAGGATGCCTGATCCCAGATCCCCTATCCTGATGTCAAGTTGACAACTAGCAGAGCATTGCCTGCTATATGTTTCCCCACAGCTTGATAATGCTACTGTTGCTACGTAGACTGCATTCTAGCTCTCGCTCAGTCTCAGCACATGGCATCCATTTCCCAGCACACATTGCTCAATCTCTTCTACTGCATGGATTCTCCATTATGTACTGCTATCACCTAAATGCCCCTGGATAACTTCTGAAAGGGGCAAGTTAGAGCCTTTTTCCTCCAACAGCCCTGGCAGATCTTATTAATTTTACCTTCAAGGCAGCCTATTTCAATTCGCAGGTTTCCTGTTCCCTCCAGTGCAACCCCCAAAAAAGTTGGGAGTTTTTGCAAGGGGGAGACGACGTGGTGGGGGGGGGGGGGTTGGTGTTGCGACATGTGAGCCTCCGACCTTTTGACACTTCACAAAGCAGTAAGAATGCACATAGAAGAGCAATCATTTTGGAAAAATAATCAAAAACAAGTAAACATATTGATAATTCTTGATCTTTGTCTTGCTAATTATCTTCTATTCCATGTATGACAAATATCCTTACAGAGATGATTTACTCCGTTTGCGGCTTTCTTCGAGTTTCACATTCCCTCAGTGTGCATGGTGGGCTGCCAGTGGGGAATTCTATAGCGAACTGTGCTACAATTGAAGTAATGAATGCAGACTGACTGACTATCTGCTGGCATTTTGCTGTGTTTTTGCTCCAATTTGTCGGCCCAAATGAGTGGTGTTAACTTGCAAAATTGGTTAAGCGAAATCAGGCTAACTGCCACATTTTGCTTAGTAAATGCTGCAGACATGCGTAAACACAAAGCGAAAGCCCTGTGACTACCGATAAATTGGTTAGTAAATGACCCTCACAATTTGTACGACTTGCATTATTTGTTATGTGTTAAACTACTGAAGGTCTAGAGATAAATTATTAGGCACAAAAAATGTGGTAAAAAATTCCATACATTTTGTAATTGCTTATAATTCTGAGACTTTTGGTCTGCTTGTCATTGCTTCTTCAGACCAGCAGCAGCTATCTGCTCCCCAAAGGAATTTTCTTAGGCATTTCTTCATACATTTTATGAAGCACTTTGAACTTGGAATACTATAATTCTGAATGAAACAAACCTTGGCCTAAAATAAATATCTTTAGTTTGAACTCATCACTTGTTTATGCTTTCAAGGTTAAGACCACTTACTTACCTCTAACCCATCGCCAGTTTCCACAGCAATCCATGTCCTGCCCCGTCCATGGATTCATCCACTGCTGTGTCCCACGCCGATCTGCCACTGATGTCTTTGACAGCCGTAGAGATTGTTACATGCCAGCTTACACTAATCTCTAGCCACCTGTCAGTGACAGATCGGCTCCCCGTCACAACAAAGGGCTATATATACTGGGAGCGAGCTGTGGCATCACAGCTCACTCCCATTATAAATGCCTCTCCCTGTAGTGCAGTTCACTTTTAATGGACTGATTTGCCACCAGGTACTGAATACCTGTACCTGGATTGGTGGAAAAGATCACTTTGGGCCTAAACAACTGAGCATAGAATGACATGTCTATGTTTTATCCAAGAAGAGAGCCAGCAAAATTGGCATAGGTAAATTCAATGAATAATCCAAATGATTGACTAACCTAATTGGTTGAAAATACAAGATTCTTAAACCAAGTAGGTCTGAATCTTACAGACACATATTTATACACAAAGCATTTCAAAAGTTGCAGCACAATGCATGCAGTTAAAACTGCTTGCACCCTTCTGAAAAGGCTTTTATAAGATGCTGGAGTGTGTCTGTGGGCATTTTTGCTCATTTATCCAGACTGACAGAACATGCATCCACCACTGCAGATTCCAGTGGAGTTGTGCTTTGCAGAACCCCATCCAACGCACACATGGCATTGCTGGTGTTGTAAGGCTTGAATGTACCTGCTAGGAAATGGAACCCCATGCCATAAACCTCCTGACGCACAGGCAGAGCCAGTGCTAGAACCTGGAATACCCAGATAAGTGCCAGGGCCCCCTGGCACCCCATGAATTGACAAGCCGGCTGTCCCACATGCAGATAACTTTCTCAGGCTGCAGGAAAAGCACACGAAAGACCCTAGTTTTCTTCACCCACATTATGTGTGGACAACAGGACCCTGAAGGAAGCTGTGCACTTGCTGAAAGCCATTGTTCAACCTGGCTGCATGTCTCCTCAATTCTTGACTCTACAGCTGTTAGATGGGGAGTGACCTAGTTCTTTTGTCTCTCTGCATGCTTCAAGGCGCTAAATCTAGATATAGGAAGAATTAGGATAATTATTGCTACTTGATTAAAAAATGTATATATTTTAATTTTTATTAACATTAAATGAATGTTGCTAAGCCCTGGGAGGGGGGATGATAATATTGCATGTTATTAAATTCATTTCATATTGCAGTGTTGCGATGTTGCTCTATGGGAGAGGAAATATGTTTATTTAAATAATAATAAATAATGGTTGAGTGCAAGGTTGAGTCAGTCTCTGTGGGGTTTAGATTTGGGAGTGGGTGGAGGCCACTCTATAGCTAATTGTGTGCATAATAAATAATGATCGGTAGTGGTGGCTAGAGAATGATCAGGTGACTGCAATGAGGATTGGAGGACAATCAGCGGAAGAAGAGGGCCAAATGGTGCCAGCAGAGGTAAAGGGTGGCAAGGCTTATAATATAACAGACTTTAAAGGAGCCCTGAAGCTACTCTTGAGCACAGGTAATGTTAGAGGAGGCTTGGAACATTTCAGTGGATATTTTGTGAAGGAAGTGTGACTTGCAGTCCATTGCGGTGTGGATTGCAACCTGCATATTGTTGAGCTTTTTAGTGTATGAACAAAAGTGCAAAGAAAATGTTTTTTTTATTTATTTTTTTTTCCCAAAAATTACATGTACCTGTAATGCATTTTTACAGGTTGGGTACATCATTTTTCCTATGAGGTAAGGATATTTATTTTTAAGAATGGATATAACAGCACCTTATGGGCTATGCTAGAAGAATTTTAGGCTGATTCATTACTAGCGGCAGGTAGCGACAGATGAGCGTCTGTACAGCGCCGCTATGAGCGCCCGCTAGTGGCCGCCCCGGTCAGCCGTCAGGCGCTATTACAGAGCTCCTCATTCGCAATATTAACCTGGCCGCCAATGTTGAATATGATGTTTCTCAGTCGCTATAAAGCCACTGTACATTCGCTCATCCAAATCTAATAGTGTCTGGGCGTTTTAATGTTGTTCTAATGCTGAAATTTTGAATAATATTATATTGTCAATGCTCACATAGGCAATATAAGATTATTTTTTTATGTTTTTGCATGTGTGTTTGTTGATATAATGAAACTCTGACAACAAAATTTAGTCAAAATGCAAAATGCTTTTATTTATAATTAAAAAAACGCCCAACATGGGAAGAACCCATCCTAATCCCCCCTCACCCTCTGGCTTTCTTCTTCCCCAGCAGCATCAATCTGGTCCTTCGGACATACTGTCACAGTCTGAAATGCTCAATATTGCAAGCTGTAGGGAGAAAGAAATATAATTAATTTTTGAACTTCCAAAAAATCTTTAGATACCTATGAGAGGCCAAAAATGTTAAGGATGAATTAATCTTGCTTCAAACTATTAAATCCCATAACCCTTTCAGTGCCAAGCACGTAGATTCTACGTGCTCGCTTCCACTCCACTTAAGTGCCAAGCACATAGAATCTACGTGCCTGACTTTCCCCCCTGCTAGTTAAAAAAAAAAAAAAAAATACTCACCTGACCCCTCGTTGGATCCGGCCGGGTCTCCTCTTTAAGTTGGTGCCATCCGATCCCCCGTGGGGGGTCAGATGGCTCCAGGAGAGCCCCCGGAATAGGCCCCCCCCGCTTCGGCAGCAGCAGCTGCTAACTGTAAAAAAAAAAAAAAAAAATTAAAATGACATTTACTTACCTGCAGCAGCGGGTGACTTGCCATTAACACCCGGCACCCCATTACCTGCCTCCCCAAAGCCAAGGGGGGGGCAGAAGAGCCCGGGCCCACACAGGCTATGTGGGCTTGTAGGTTGCAGGGTGGGGGGGGGCACAAAAGCTGTTTTTAACCCTTAAAATTCCACAAAAAAATGCCCCCCCCCCCGGGAGGGGGGACCCTATGTCATTTTTTTTTAATTAACCCCTTATGTTTATAGTGTGGAGTAGTAGTATTTTATTTGTAAATGTTACAAAGTGCTATTTTCAGTTTGGGGGGTCTCCTGGGCAAGAATGGGGGCTACCGATACATATGTGGTACCGTTGTAATCGGGAGAAATTGGGCTTTCACATGCAATATGGTTTTCTCTAATAAAGTAAATGTTTTATTTAAAATAAAGGAGACAATTGTCTATTTATTTATTTATTTATTTTTACACAAAAATATAAAAAAAAACAGTAGAAAAATTACAAACAAGCAAGCCTAAACTCTGCTGCAAAATATATATCTATAATTTTCCTGAAAATTCTGGCAAAAATCACGGTTAAACATGGCGCAGAATGGGGAAAAATGACCTGTCAACAGAGGGTGACAAAACTTCAAGTAGGTTGGCAATTAAAAGGGTTAATAGTACCTATGCATGTTGGGTATTGTTCTGCTTGGGGGACCGTGCTCTTTTAGATTCAGCTTGTTTTTTCTTGTTTGCATATTTATATTTTAGGAAAACATGTTATTTATTCAGGTTTTTTATTTATTTTTTTAGGGAAACCCTGTGCAACCTAAGAATTCTTTGAGGGATTACTTCCAGAAAGGTGAGCCTACTACAACAAGCTGGGTACTTTTAGAAAGCTTAACATGTGTACTTTCAGGGAATATATGGTTTATCTGGGATATTCCAAATGTAAAGGGTTGTTTTGGTTGACAATTTGCAAGGTGCACACTTTGTCTGCAGAGCTGAAATTTTCAAGTAAAATTACTGTTACGCACACGGTTTACTTTGTGGTGTTTGCCAACTCTTCCCTTGACGGTACCTATGCATGTTGGGTACCGTTCTGTTCAGAGGATGTTGCTTTTTGGGATTTTACTTGTTATTTCTTGTTTGCATATAGTTTTTTTTAGGAAAATATGGCTTGATTCTTCCATTTTATTCTTTTTTAGGGAAACTTTGTGCAACCAAAGAATACATTGAGGGATTACTTCCAGAAAACTAAGCCCACATAAACAAGCTTGGTACGCCTAGAAGGCTTCAGGCGTGTACTTCCAGAGAATATATCGTTTGTGGGGGGGTATTTCAAATGTAAAGGGTTGTTTTTCTGGAAAAACTGCAAGGTGCACATAGCGCAGTTGTATTTTATCTGAAAATCTCCTAAAGCTCTGTTTCAGTTTGGGGGAGTCTCCTGGGCAGGAAAAGGTGTCTATCAATACATATGTGGCACCGCTGTGACTGGGAGAAATTAGGGTTTGGCACGCAATAAAATTTTATTGATAAACATTTTTTATTGCAAAAAAACACTACAAATTGCAAAAATAGATTTTTTTTATTTTTTTTTTTGCACATTTCACCAAAAAGTATTGAGAATACACTAAAAAAAGGCCAAACAAGATATTTCATGTTGAAGCACAGACTCTGTAGAAAAAAACAATATATAATTTTCCTGGGAAATCCCTGGAAATCCTTTCAAAAATCACAGTTGAACATGTGTAGCGCAAAATAGTGAAACATGGTCTGGCAACAGAGGGTGACAAAAGCTGCAGGTAGGCTGGCAGCGAAAGGGTTAATGTTAAAGGGTGGAGGGTGGAACAGATTCATTTGATATATATATATATATATATATATATATATATATATATATATATATATATATCATGTGTATGTATATATTTTGTATATATAGCTACCATTTGTGAGAAGGTTTTCGGGAAACATAACACCTACACAGTGACCAACATCCTTTCCCAAGTTAACACTGCCTTGTGAAATCCTGCGAAATTAACACAGTAAAGGATGAAAGCATTAACATCCTGACAGCCTGTGTAAAGTTAAACTTTGAAATGTCCCAAACTTCTTTCTTAGATAACTTTAGTTACATTCATGGGATATTAATACAAATGACACAAACAGTTGCAGCTGGTATTGCACTTTCATGTGATACCAAACATTAATTTGCTAGTACACTGATCATCGCTAGAAAATCATACTCATATATGGAAAGCCATAGACATTTGAAGTTTGGTATCAAATGAAGGGCAATATTTTGCTGAGTTAGAAAATAACGTTTTATTAATTGTGGGACATATCTGGGAAAAGTTATTATGTGGATCAGATTCGCATTAAATATTTACCTCTGCTTACTAGTCAACTCCCACAAGAGGTGTAGACATTTCACACCTCTTGCTGTCAAGGGACATAAAAAGCCAGGGTGCAGACAGACTGGAAGAAGATCTTCTCCCCCCCACCGCCAGAGACACCAACAGCCATTAACAACATACAAGAGAACTTCTATACGCTAAGTATCATTGCTTCCTCCCCATCTTCATCTCTCAATCTCTCTCTACTTCTCCCAATCCTTCTTTCTTTCTCTCTACCTCTCAATAAGCTACCTTTACCTCCCCTCTCTCTCAATCCTCTCACCACAATTCCTTTCTAAACCATCCCTATCTCTCTTTCCCTCTATACTTGTGTAACTCCCTTTCTGTAGAACCTAGGGACAGCTTAGTGTAGTAGGTGGGTGTGGGGCAGTAAATGTATGTGTTTATCAAGGTTTTAATAACGAATTGTATAGTTTTCTTGTCATTGGGGGCTGCTTCTGTTTGTATATACAATCTGTATACTACATTATTGGTTTAAGGTTTTATCTAATAAATATGTTGTGATTTTGCCTACATCTGTGTATATGTGATGTATTTACAGGACAAAGTGTGTTTAGATAGAAGACAAATACCCAGGGATGCAATAGGATATAGACGGAGATTGATAATTATAACCGATGATCATATTACCGGTTATGATTATGAAATATTGATAATGAATATTCATATTGATTATCATATTTCATAACTCTCCTATTACATTGGTGAGCCAGACATTGTTTCATTGTATTTGTGGTTTTTTTTTTATTAAAACGTGTGCTGTTTCAGGGAATTAAGATAAGTGAATGGCGCGTAAGTAGCATAGGTACACAGTGAAGTGTAGGTCGTATGCTGGGCGCACACACTTAGAAATTCAGAGGAAATAGCAGGTTGTTTAAAGCTTAACACCATAATATTGAAGCAGAACCTATTTTGTATAGTATTGTATCTTCAGGTGTTAATGTTTTTCTGTTTGTTTTTTATACTCGGAAGAAAGCTGTGTGATCATCTTTGGTTTCCCTGAGGGTAATCCGCCTGGTCGGGAAAGAGGTTCCAGTCGATAGGATCTTTTTTCAAGCAGTGCAAAAGGATATTCATAGGTTTCATCTGAGTGTAATCCGCCTGGTCGGGAAAGAGAGGTTCCAGTCGATAGGATCTTTTTTCAAGCAGTGCAACAGGATACTCAGGATACCCCAAACGTATAAATCTGCAGAAATGTTGTGGTCAGCGTTGTTAGATCAGGTTTATGCATATGATAAAGCATACATTAACAAAATAACGGTTTTAAATAAGACTTCTAAACGACTTCATATGCTTGCAAAGTTAGTATATACATTTGAAAATACCATTTGGAAACCTGCACATGTGGAAACAATTGTTGCCACTAATAAAGCAGAGAAGATTGAAGGGAAAAATGAATTTCATTGTCGTTGTTGTTTAGAAAAATCTGAGAACTTGGATGCACTGCAGTCTCAGTTGCAAAAAGAAGTTCAGGGTAGAATTGACAAGGACTCAGAAATTTCTATGTTAGAAGCAAAACTGAATGACAATGAAAATTATTATTCTGACATGAATATCAACATTTTAGGCCTGTATTCTGAGCTAAATCAGTTTAAGGACAGGCTGGCTTTTGCTGATCAAACAATCATAACACTCAGAGATGATCTGGCTGCAAAGTCACAAATAATTGCAAATTTGCAAAACGTGATCTCTGACCTGTCTCGGCCTGGTACTGGTGGCATGAACGCATTGCCAATGAAACATGTTTGTGTTACAGAAACAGCACAGGGGGACACGGGGGACACAGCCACCATGCTCCCTGTGGATCAGAGACCCAATGACTCTGGTTCTGTTACTCAGACCCCAGTGGAGCATGCACTACAATTTACCCTAGCACCTTTGGAGCACAGAGGTAGTGGCGCCTTCCAGGGACAGGACACAACATGGGGTTTAGGAAGTGGATGGGAAACTGTTTATACCCCTACCAATTTACCAGTGCGTCCTGAAAGGTCTAATGAAAAATATCCAAACCATAACAATATGGAAAGGATACATTTCATGCTGAGGATCTGCAAAGAGATCCCCAGGTATGACCCAAGTTTAGATCCCTTTACAGCTTGCGATATGTTTGAGGGGAATTGTAGAAAATATTCTGTGGCCCCTGAATATCGCATGGAGTTATTTAAATTGTGGTTGTCAGCACATCTCATTCAGAGGTATGAGGCAACAGGGGGTATAAACCCCAAAAATGTTCAGTTTCATGATGAGGAAGAACGCCTTTTAATACTCATGAGACTAGCAACTGGTCATTGGGATGTTACTCCAGAAATCCTTGCAAAGCTTAGACCTACCATACATGATGAACCATTGTCTCTTTGTAGTAGGTTTGAAGCAATGTATAGAAGGGTTACAAAGGACCATGGTTCAAAAGTTCCAAAAGGCATGATTAGAATGTTTGTGGAAAAATTTCCATACCTTGACACAGCCATTCGGCTATGTGCAGCTAGAGAGCCATCCCTCACTGATGCAGCCATGATTATTGAGCAATGTAGACAAGATATATTGCACAATAAGAAATCTATAAAAGTTAGAGAGCGTAGGAATGCCAGTGTTCAGTCACAACATGAACATGGACAGCATATGTCAATTTACCCCACAGCTCCTCCACTGGAAAGGGCAAGAAGCACCATTTGTTTCCAGTGCTTTAAACCTGGACATATTAAAAAAAATTGTACTCATTGAGTACGCACAAATGGTCCCAATTCAGAAAGAAGTGGCAATAATAACGGTTTCAAAATGAAACCTGATTATGCCAAACAATTCGGGGAACAGACTGACAGAAACCAGATACATGTACCAGGGCAGCCATTGAAAAATGTTGCTGTGGTGAATGTCCCTGAAAAATCAACACATGGAGCATGTGGTGCGGAGTCTCACAAGTCTATGCAGCATTTCCCAGTGGATGAACAACAGGTGGCAGCATGCACAACTAAAATACACACTGGCAATCTGTTGCAAATAGACTGAAGGTTAGGGCTCCCTAAAGATCTGGCTCCAGTGTGCCCTATTGCACTGGATTCTTCAGGGAGACCCCACATTAAAGCCAGAATTAAGGATCAGGACACTAATATCTTGTTGGACACTGGGGCAGAGATCTCAATTACAAATATCAAACACGACCTGAACCCCGACAGTCCTCACTGTGTAGTGATCGGATTTGATCACCAGCAAGGGGGGGGGGGGGGGGGTGAGAGCCCACAGGATAGATGAAGTTTTGGTCCAAATCTCCAGGAGCATCACCCTGAAGATTCCCATGCTGCCACTGATAATCTTATTGGAGCTGATGTAATGACACAGAATGGATGGATCATTGATCTGGCAAACTGTATTGTATGGAAAGGCCCAAGAAAATCAAAGGTGTGTGTCATACAGTGCCAGTGTTTGGGACCCTCCCTACCAGTGCCTGAAAATGTATCAGACGTGTTGGAACACAAATGGCCAGATGTCTCTCATAACAGAGATCTTGAGCCTATTGTGTATCAGTATCCAGATTTGTGGGCTCAGAGTAAAAATGACTGTGGTAGAATGCGTGGTGTTCAGGTAGACATTCAAGGCCCAGACCCTCCATCTCAACAGCAATACCGTTTTCCACCTGAAGCAACAAAGTCGATCCTGGAAACAGTCAGTGACTTGAAAAAGAGGGGTGTGATCATAGAGGGTAATTCAAAGTGCAATAACCCTTTATGGCCCGTGAAAAAGAAGGGCACCAATGAATGGAGGCTCACTACAGACCTTCGTGTCTTGAATAAACACACCCCCATGTCTACACCTGTAGTGGCACAAACGCCTGACATAATGTCAAGGATAAGTGGGAGGAGCCGCATATTCTCCACCATTGATGTTGTTAATGTTTTTTTTCAATAGAACTAACAGAAAGTTGTAGGTACAAGTTTGCTTTCCTGGTGGGTAACAAACAATTCATGTTCTGCGTACTCCCACAGGGGTTTCATAGCAGCCCTACATATTTTCATCAGGCATTAGCAGCTGTTCTTAGTGCATTTTCACGGCCAGAATGCCTCTTGCAGTATGTAGATGACCTTCTCCTTCATACAGAGACCATGCAGGAACACTTGGCTCTTTTAAAGGAACTGTTAGAACTCCTAGCCCAGTCAGGACTCAAGCTTAGCCCTCATAAGGCAAAATTGGCTAAGACAGAAGTCACGTTTCTGAGTGTCCAGATCTCACCTGGAGCCAAAGGCATCAAGACTGCCCGTGTGGAATCCATGGTAAAGTTACCCAGACCAGCCACCCTGCAGGACTTACGAAAATTCCTAGGAGTGGCAAATTTCATGAGGGAATTCATTGAGGATTTTGCTGCTAAGGCAAAACCATTATATGAACTCCTCAGAGGGGAAGAACCTTCTCTAAAGAACTGCTCAGAGCTGCAGGAAGAGGCCTTTTCCACTCGGAAAAGAGACCTCTCCTCTGCTCCAGTCCTTGCTACAAAGGAGGGGTGGCAGCCGCTCAGACCATTTTATAACTAACCAGGGAGGTGCACATTAGCAGGGCAAGTAGAATACAAAAGTCTTAAAGGGGCCACAGCACTCAAACCAGTTAGCTTGCTGACCAACCTACAATCTGTCTCTAAACTAGGTTAAAAACAGGGGGTTCGGTCACACACATCTGCAGAAGTATGCTTAAGCTGCACCACCAGCGCCAAGGTGCCCCTGTGAGGTGCAGTCCTAACTCTAGTACTAATTCTAATCTCTAAGAGACTAGCTAACTGGTTTGAGTGCTGTGGCCCCTTTAAGACTTTTGTATACAGTCCTTGCTACCCCACATGTTGAAGGACAGGTGGCCATTCAGGCCTATGCTGGTGCAGAGTCTATCTCAGCAGTCCTGTTACAACAGATAGAGTCCAAGAGTAGACCACTAGGGTACTTCTCTAGGATACTTTCACCTGTAGAGAAAGGTTTTGACGAATGTACCAAACAACTTGCAGCTATACATTATGCTGTCAAAGCAACTGAACACATTGTAGGATTCAGACCCCTTGTTTTGCAGACCCCACACTCACCTCTAGCTCTTTTGTTCCGAGATATGCTCCCTGGAGTCTCTCAGCAGAGATTTGGGAGATGGATCATGGACTTGAGTGGGCGAAATTTAACAGTCGACAAAGCCAAATATGTTTTGTCTCAGTTGTTAAGTCTGACAGGGACAGAACATGACTGTGGTCAAGCACCACAGATCACCAGTCCACAGCTTTTCAGGACAACAAAAGAATCAGAAGTCAGGATCATCTTTGTTGATGGGTCTCGATTTTGTCAGGATGGCACCTACATGACCGGGTTTGCCGTGCTGGATGAGACCACAGGCACCCAAAGACTGGTAAAATTACCAGGCCATATGTCAGCACAACGGGCTGAATTAGAGGCTGTCAAGGAAGCCCTTCTCCTTCAGCCCCCAGGGAATCGTACTATATATAGTGACAGCTCATATGTAGTTAGATCTTTGACCCTGCATCTAGATACCTGGAGAAGACGAGGTTTTGTTGACAGTCAGAACAAACCATTGGCACATGTGTCGGTTCTGAAAGAATTGTGGGAATGGGGCATGACACACCCTGGAGAAGCAGCCATAATTAAAATCCCAGCTCACCAGAAAGGGCAAGAACCCTTAGTCATGGGAAACAACAAAGCAGATGAAGCTGCCAAATGGGCAGCAGTATCATGGGAGCCTCGTGAACCAGGCACTAGTAATTCATCCTTATATCAGGTTGCAATAATAAGCAAAAACCTTAAGGATGGCCCAGTGTCATTTGAGGAGGATCAAGCAAAAGATCCTCTTCTGGCATCACATCTTGCAGCACCACAAGACCCCTGGTCAGTCCAACAAGGTATTTTGTGCTATGGCTCTGGTGAAAATTCACTCCCTCTTCCTGTAGTTCCAAAACATTTGCAGGCAGACCTGAAAAGACTCAACCATCAGCTGTTAGGACATCCTGGTAGGGACAAGCTTCTGTCCCTTCTAAAGAATAAAATATACTGGCCAGGAATGTCCAGAACAGTAGAGGAAGTCATACAACAATGCCTGGTTTGTGCCCAAGTTAATCCTAGGGCACCTGCTTTGAAGCCAGTATTGCAGCGGGTTTCTCCGGCAGAAGGTCCATGGGCTGCAATACAAATAGACTACATAGGACCATTACCGGTAGGTAGCCGTAATTGTCGCTATGCTCTGGTGGTTGTGGATGTCTTTTCAAAATGGGTAGAAGCCATCCCAACAACCAATGACTCTGCTTCCACAACTGCCCGAGTTCTCTGGGAGCAGGTGTTGTCACGATGGGGTTGGCCACAAGTGATTGAATCAGACAGGGGGACCCATTTTACTGATAAGATAATGAAAGCACTTTGTGACATGCTGGACATAAAGCAAAGATTTCATGTACCTTACCATCCCCAGTCTGCAGGCATAGTGGAACGGATGAATCAAACCATCAAAACACGACTTTCCAAGGCTCGGTTAGAAAAGGGTTCCTCTTGGGTAACTTGCCTCCCTGCGGTACTCATGGGCATCAGAGCCACTGCAGCATCTACCACTGGCATCACTCCATTTGAGCTTATGACAGGACGCAAGATGCCAATCTGTTTCCCCAATGAGCCTCGTGTCTCTGAACCTATAAAAAATGCCATTGCCAGAGATATGTTCCTACAGCAAGTTCAAGAGAACCTGGAGGAACTGCTGCCATACGGATGCACAAACCATATCTACAGGGGGAAACCCCCATGCCCTCTGTAGGAAGCTTGGTTATGGTCAAGGTGTTTCGCAAAGCAGGACCCTGGGATGCCAACTGGGAAGGACCTTACAAGGTTTCAGAGGTGATGGGGGACACCGTGCTAAAAGTACAAAGGCCAACGAAGGCTAAGAAAAGATCCAATAGGTGCCAAACCACCCTTTGGATACATATAGATCAGGCAAAGGCTATTCAAGCTTCACCAACTCAATAATGGCTATGCAATTAGATTGGGGTGTTGGGGTGGGTCACATAAGTAATAAATGTAAATATCACATATGCAATAACTGTCTTGTTATACCTTATTAGATCAAAGTACAGAAGACCATCGAGGGACCAAGACTTGGTTGGTGTAAGACTCAAGTCTTCAACCACATACAGCCTCTTGTAACATCCCTTCCCACCTATTGGCAGATAGTATAATCCTTCAGTTATCATCTCCCTGGAAAATTATCACAGGGGGAGGAAGGATAATATTAGAGATGGGAAATTCCAGGGGGCAAGAGATCTTATTGCCAGGGTTCTAGGTGGAGGACCATGGGAATAGGGGCTATAAACACTATGGATCTGGAAGTCTTGATGAGTAAACTTGTGAACCTGGCGCAACATGCTAGTGATGGTTTTAAGACCCAGATTGATGTGAACCACATCCTTGAAGGTTTGCAGCACTCGCATATAGATGCAACCACCTCTCTATCTTCTACTTTAAGAGAGAAGTTTAGAAGGTTAGTAGTGGGTCTCCTGGAACAACAGGACAGAACTCAACTTGCCCTAGCATGTACACAGGTTCAGGGAGAACTCTTAGACAACTTGAAACATATTGTATCCTCTTTATATAACGGCCACTACCCATTCAACCTTCGGCAAAGGGTAAGCCCTTTTGTTTCATCTTTTGCTGCCAACCATTCCAACTGGTGGGTAACTCAGTGGCATGGCTGTTACAATCTCACGTGTACCGCCTCATCCTTGGCTCCCGTTTCTGGTAATGTGAGACAGGGATATAGTGCAGTCAACTTGGGAATTATGATGAATAACAAAACAATGCTCCATCCACAGCTCCCTTCGGATATCCTAACTTATGAGGGCAACCGTCCATATCTGTTTGATACAGATGGATGCTGGAGAAAAGAGGATGCTATCCTCTGTCAAGGTAGTTATAACAGGGTGCTTAAACAACAGTGTTGGGATACCAAAGGGTCTTGTGAGATGAAGGCAAACCCGATACCCTCTTCACATTTAAAATACTTGGGTCAGGGGTACTGGTGTTGGTATCAAATAAAAATTGCTTCATATACCATATATACAACTAACTGTACCGAAAGAGGAGAACTCCTCCCAGGGGCATATTCTACTCTCAATCCTGTTTTAGGCATCGATGTAGCAGACTTGAAAGGGAGAACACCAATTACTCCGGAGAAGAGAGTAGATATACGTCCAGACACCCCTGTGAGACTCCAGAAGATTCCTCTTGGGTTTGGCACAGAACTGCAACGTATCCTCATGGACTTTAGGGAGGAAAAGGAGATTGTTCAAAAACTAAAAGAGTCTGAGGGGCAAGCTACTATCCAGCTAATGCATGATGCAACTAAAATAACGGACATTGTACATGCGCTTGAAAAGGACTCAGCTGTCTCATGGTGGGAGAGCCTATTCGGATACAGTCCTAAATCCACATCTTTCTTTAATTTCCTTATACATCTAGTGATTATACTCCTCGCTCTTGTTATATTATTGTATTTGGGTCTATTTCTAATCTACAGAAGAATCAAAGGCCTGGCTTCTCCACTGATACTTAGTCTGGCCGAGCACCACGAACAAAGCCGGAGACAAGGGTTAAAGACCTCACAACTCACAGTTCATTCATAGTTTAAGTATTGTATATGTGTATGTGGGGATGAATATATATGTATATAGGGGTGTCTATGGTATAATGCATGGGAGGAATAGACAGGAGCCACTAGGGACAGAGAAGGTGAATGTGATTACCACCACGACTTTCCAAAGGTATGGTTCTAATGAAGATGTCCTGAATGTCATGAAGGGATGAGAAGCTTTGCTTCTTCCCATAATTAGGCACCAACTACTTAGACATCAACAGCTCTCAGGGATTACATGCTGCCATGTAAGGATGCAGTCATCGGTCCACCAAGCGCACCTAGGCCTTGTGCCTGTGCACTGAGTTAAGGTACAGGGATGAGTTGATATGCGGGACTGCCAGAAAGGCCTGGGTAACTAACCCAAAAATGAGTCCCATGTTGTCATGGTGAGCTGTTGCCAAAGGAGCACAGAGAGGAGCTATCCTAAGGTTGAATCTGGATAGGCCATTCTAAATAACAGCTGGCACCACAAGATGACAACCCTTTTCTAACGTCAACTCATAAGTGAACAGTTTCCGTGGACACCATATGACAGGCTACAAAGGAAGGCAGTGACACTTACCTGTGAGGCGGGGCATGTCTAGGTACCTGGACTCAAATTATACTTTAGTGCATCTGAGATCGATACCACATTAAGGAAAGTTGAGGAGGTAAATACAGTCGAACCAAGCATTATTTGTCGGGTCTCCGACAACAGGGGGAATGTTAAAGGGTGAAACAGATTAATTTGATATATATATATATATATATATATATATATATATATATATATATATATCATGTGTATGTATATATTTTGTATATATAGCTACCATTTGTGAGAAGGTTCTTGGGAAACATAACACCTACACAGTGACCAACATCCTTTCCCAAGTTAACACTGCCCTGTGAAATCCTGCGAAATTAACACAGTAAAGTATGAAAGCATTAACATCCTGACAGCCTGTGTAAAGTTAAACTTTGAAATGTCCCAAACTTCTATCTTAGATAACTTTAGTTACATTCATGGGATATTAATACAAATGACACAAACAGTTGCAGCTGGTATTGCACTTTCATGTGATACCAAACATTAAAGCGGTCCTTCACCCTGAATAAGAGCCTATCTTATATGTTTCCCACACCCTGTACATACAGATTGGCCACATTAAAAATCATCCTACCTGCATCTACTGCATGTTATGAGCCTTTAAACATCCAAGATGGCGGCTTATGGAAGCCGCCATCTTATCAGGCAGCCTGCAAACAGGAAGTGCCTCCTGACTGTGCTGCTATGCATTCTGGGACTGCTGACCTTTACCTGACCCCAGCTCTGCTCTGTCTGAGCAAAGCACAGCTATAACCCGCCCCCCTGTACCTTATCCCACTCTCCTCTCCTCAGAAAGTGTGATGCTTCTGAGTTAAGATGGCGGCGCCCGTATCCTAAATTCCTGAACAGAGTTGCAGCCCAGTGGGGGAAAGAATAATAAGTTAGTGACTAAAAACGTAAAATATATTAATTTTAGATGTTGGGGAACTGTTTTTTTAGAGTTTGGGCTTTTCATTAAATCACGCTGAAGGTCCGGTTTAATTTGCTAGTACACTGATCATGGCTAGAAAATCATACTCATATATGGAAAGCCATAGACATTTGAAGTTTGGTATCAAATGAAGGGCAATATTTTCTGCTGAGTTAGAAAATAACGTTTTATTAATTGTGGGACATATCTGGGAAAAGTTATTATGTGGATCAGATTCGCAGAAATATTTACCTCTGCTTACTAGTCAACTCCCACAAGAGGTGTAGACTTTTCACACCTCTTGCTGTCAAGGGACATAAAAAGCCAGGGTGCAGACAGACTGGAAGAAGATCTTCTCCCCCCCCACTGCCAGAGACACCAACGGCCATTAACAGCATACAAGAGAACTTCTATACGCTAAGTATCATTGCTAACTCCCCATCTTGATCTCTCAATCTCTCTCTACTTCTCCCAATCCTTCTTTCTTTCTCTCTACCTCTCAATAAGCTACCTTTACCTCCCCTCTCTCTCAATCCTCTCACCACAATTCCTTTCTAAACCATCCCTATCTCTCTTTCCCTCTATACTTGTGTAACTCCCTTTCTGTAGAACCTAGGGACAGCTTAGTGTAGTAGGTGGGTGTGGGGCGGTAAATGTATGTGTTTATCAAGGTTTTAATAACGAATTGTATAGTTTTCTTGTCATTGGGGGCTGCTTCTGTTTGTATATACAATCTGTATACTACATTATTGGGTTAAGGTTTTATCCGAAATTTTCCGACAAAAATCGTTTCGACCCGAATTTATTCACGACGAATCGCTATTAAAAACGGCTATTTCTGAGCCTCCTAGAGCCTCAATAGGGTTGTAAACCATTCTGCCTTGCTGTAACACGCACAGGATGCGTGCTGGGTTAGTTAAATAATACTTTGAATAAATATCACATGCAGATCAGAGGCATCGCTAATAGAATCGCAGAGCGGCACAATTGCAGAGAGTTGAAGTGGCATCACTATGAGGGGCAGGAGCCCAAACATTGCTTTAAAGAGACACTGGAGTTGGCAGCAGCAGGAGCCCAAAAATTGGATGAATTACACCCTGGAGTTGCAAGCAGCAGCAGGAGCCCAAACATTGGCTGAAAGAGACACTGGAGTTGGCTGCAGGAGCCCAAAAATTGAATGAATCACACCCTGGAGTTTGAAGCGGCAGCAGGAGCCCAAACATAGCTTGAAAGAGACACTGGAGTTGGCTGCAGGAGCCCAAAGATTGGATGAATCACACCCTGCAGTTGCAAGCAGCAGCAGCAGCAGGAGCCCAAATATTACTTTAAAGAGACACTGGATTTGGCAGCAGGAGCCCAAAATTGGATGAATCACACCCTGGAGTTGGCAGCAGCAGCAGGAGCCCAAACATTACTTGAAAGAGACACTGGGGTTGGCTTCAGGAGCCCAAAAATTCGATAAATCACACCCTGGAGTTGGCAGCAGCAGCAGGAGCCCAAACGTTACTTTAAAGAGACACTGGAGTTGGCTTCAGGAGCCCAAAAATTGGATGATTCACACCCTGGAGTTGGCAGCAGCAGCAGGAGCCCAAACATTACTTTAAAGAGACACTGGGGTTGGCTTCAGGAGCCCAAAAATTGGATGAATCACACCCTGGAGTTGGCAGCAGCAGCAGCAGGAGCCCAAATATTACTTTAAAGAGACACTGGGGTTGGCTTCAGGAGCCCAAAAATTGGATGATTCACACCCTGGAGTTGGCAGCAGCAGCAGCAGCAGGAGCCTAAACATTACTTTAAAGAGACACTGGGGTTGGCTTCAGGAGCCCAAAAATTGGATGAAATACACCCTGGAGTTGGCAGCAGCAGCAGCAGCAGGAGCCCAAACATTACTTTAAAGAGACACTGGGGTTGGCTTCAGGAGCCCAAAAATTGGATGATTCACACCCTGGAGTTGGCAGCAGCAGCAGCAGCAGGAGCCTAAACATTACTTTAAAGAGACACTGGGGTTGGCTTCAGGAGCCCAAAAATTGGATGAAATACACCCTGGAGTTGGCAGCAGCAGCAGCAGCAGGAGCCCAAACATTACTTTAAAGAGACACTGGGGTTGGCTTCAGGAGCCCAAAAATTGGATGAATCACACACTGGAGTTGGCAGCAGCAGCAGGAGCCCAAATATTACTTTAAAGAGACACTGGAGTTGGCTTCAGGAGCACAAAAATTGGATGAATCGCACCCTGGAGTTGGCAGCAGCAGCAGCAGGAGCCCATATATTACTTTAAAGAGACACTGGGGTTGGCTTCAGGAGCCCAAAAATTGGATGATTCACACCCTGGAGTTGGCAGCAGCAGCAGGAGCCAAAACATTACTTTAAAGAGACACTGGGGTTGGCTTCAGGAGCCCAAAAATTGGATGAATCGCACCCTGGAGTTGGCAGCAGCAGCAGCAGGAGCCCGAATATTACTTTAAAGAGACACTGGAGTTGGCTTCAGGAGCCCAAAAATTTAATGCATCACACCCTGGAGTTGGCAGCAGCAGCAGGAGCCCAAATATTACTTTAAAGAGACACTGGAGTTGGCTTCAGGAGCCCAAAAATTGGATGAATCACACCCTGGAGTTGGCAGCAGCAGCAGCAGGAGCCCATATATTACTTTAAAGAGACACTGGGGTTGGCTTCAGGAGCCCAAAAATTGGATGATTCACACCCTGGAGTTGGCAGCAGCATCAGGAGCTCAAACATTACTTTAAAGAGACACTGGGGTTGGCTTCAGGAGCCCAAAAATTGGATGAAATACACCCTGGAGTTGGCAGCAGCAGCAGCAACAGCAGCAGCAGCAGGAGCCCAAACATTACTTTAAAGAGACACTGGGGTTGGCTTCAGGAGCCCAAACATTGGATGAATCACACCCTGGAGTTGGCAGCAGCAGCAGCAGGAGCCCAAATATTACTTTAAAGAGACACTGGAGTTGGCTTCAGGAGCCCAAAAATTGGATGATTCACACCCTGGAGTTGGCAGCAGCAGCAGCAGGAGCCTAAACATTACTTTAAAGAGAGACTGGAGTTGGCATCAGGAGCCCAAAAATTGGATGATTCACACCCTGGAGTTGGCAGCAGCAGCAGGAGCCCAAACATTACTTTAAAGAGACACTGGGGTTGGCTTCCGGAGCCCAAAAATTGGATGAATCACACCCTGGAGTTGGCAGCAGCAGGAGCCCGAATATTACTTTAAAGAGACACTGGAGTTGGCTTCAGGAGCCCAAAAATTGGATGAATCACACCCTGGAGTTGGCAGCAGCAGCAGGAGCCCAAACATTACTTTAAAGAGACACTGGGGTTGGCTTCAGGAGCCCAAAAATTGGATGAATCACACCCTGGAGTTGGCAGCAGCAGCAGGAGCCCAAACGTTACTTTAAAGAGACACTGGAGTTGGCTTCAGGAGCCCAAAAATTGGATGATTCACACCCTGGAGTTGGCAGCAGCAGCAGGAGTCCAAACATTACTTTAAAGAGACACTGGGGTTGGCTTCAGGAGCCCAAAAATTGGATGAATCACACCCTGGAGTTGGCAGCAGCAGCAGCAGGAGCCCAAATATTACTTTAAAGAGACACTGGGGTTGGCTTCAGGAGCCCAAAAATTGGATGAATCACACCCTGGAGTTGGCAGCAGCAGGAGCCCAAATATTACTTTAAAGAGACACTGGAGTTGGCTTCAGGAGCCCAAAAATTGGATGAATCACACCCTGGAGTTGGCAGCAGCAGCAGGAGCCCAAACATTACTTTAAAGAGACACTGGGGTTGGCTTCAGGAGCCCAAAAATTGGATGAATCACACCCTGGAGTTGGCAGCAGCAGCAGGAGCCCAAACGTTACTTTAAAGAGACACTGGAGTTGGCTTCAGGAGCCCAAAAATTGGATGATTCACACCCTGGAGTTGGCAGCAGCAGCAGGAGTCCAAACATTACTTTAAAGAGACACTGGGGTTGGCTTCAGGAGCCCAAAAATTGGATGAATCACACCCTGGAGTTGGCAGCAGCAGCAGCAGGAGCCCAAATATTACTTTAAAGAGACACTGGGGTTGGCTTCAGGAGCCCAAAAATTGGATGATTCACACCCTGGAGTTGGCAGCAGCAGCAGCAGGAGCCCAAACATTACTTTAAAGTGACACTGGAGTTGGCTTCAGGAGCCCAAAAATTGGATGATTCACACCCTGGAGTTGGCAGCAGCAGCAGGAGCCTAAACATTACTTTAAAGAGACACTGGGGTTGGCTTCAGGAGCCCAAAAATTGGATGAAATACACCCTGAAGTTGGCAGCAGCAGCAGCAGCAGCAGCAGGAGCCCAAACATTACTTTAAAGAGACACTGGGGTTGGCTTCAGGAGCCCAAAAATTGGATGAATCACACACTGGAGTTGGCAGCAGCAGCAGCAGGAGCCCAAATATTACTTTAAAGAGACACTGGAGTTGGCTTCAGGAGCACAAAAATTGGATGAATCGCACCCTGGAGTTGGCAGCAGCAGCAGCAGGAGCCCATATATTACTTTAAAGAGACACTGGGGTTGGCTTCAGGAGCCCAAAAATTGGATGATTCACACCCTGGAGTTGGCAGCAGCAGCAGGAGCCAAAACATTACTTTAAAGAGACACTGGGGTTGGCTTCAGGAGCCCAAAAATTGGATGAATCGCACCCTGGAGTTGGCAGCAGCAGCAGCAGGAGCCCGAATATTACTTTAAAGAGACACTGGAGTTGGCTTCAGGAGCCCAAAAATTGGATGCATCACACCCTGGAGTTGGCAGCAGCAGCAGCAGCAGCAGGAGCCCAAATATTACTTTAAAGAGACACTGGAGTTGGCTTCAGGAGCCCAAAAATTGGATGAATCACACCCTGAAGTTGGCAGCAGCAGCAGCAGGAGCCCATATATTACTTTAAAGAGACACTGGGGTTGGCTTCAGGAGCCCAAAAATTGGATGATTCACACCCTGGAGTTGGCAGCAGCATCAGGAGCTCAAACATTACTTTAAAGAGACACTGGGGTTGGCTTCAGGAGCCCAAAAATTGGATGAAATACACCCTGGAGTTGGCAGCAGCAGCAGCAGCAGCAGCAGCAGGAGCCCAAACATTACTTTAAAGAGACACTGGGGTTGGCTTCAGGAGCCCAAAAATTGGATGAATCACACACTGGAGTTGGCAGCAGCAGCAGCAGGAGCCCAAATATTACTTTAAAGAGACACTGGAGTTGGCTTCAGGAGCCCAAAAATTGGATGAATCACACCCTGGAGTTGGCAGCAGCAGCAGCAGGAGCCCATATATTACTTTAAAGAGACACTGGGGTTGGCTTCAGGAGCCCAAAAATTGGATGATTCACACCAAGGAGTTGGCAGCAGCAGCAGCAGGAGCCCAAACATTACTTTAAAGAGAGACTAGAGTTGGCATCAGGAGCCCAAAAATTGGATGATTCACACCCTGGAGTTGGCAGCAGCAGCAGGAGCCCATATATTACTTTAAAGAGACACTGGGGTTGGCTTCCGGAGCCCAAAATTGGATGAATCACACCCTGGAGTTGGCAGCAGCAGCAGGAGCCCAAACATTACTTTAAAGAGACACTGGAGTTGGCTTCAGGAGCCCAAAAATTGGATGAATCACACCCTGGAGTTGGCAGCAGCAGCAGGAGCCAAACATTACTTTAAAGAGACACTGGGGTTGGCTTCAGGAGCCCAAAAATTGGATGAATCACACCCTGGAGTTGGCAGCAGCAGCAGGAGCCCAAACATTACTTTAAAGAGACACTGGGGTTGGCTTCAGGAGCCCAAAAATTGGATGAATCACACCCTGGAGTTGGCAGCAGCAGCAGGAGCCCAAACGTTACTTTAAAGAGACACTGGAGTTGGCTTCAGGAGCCCAAAAATTGGATGATTCACACCCTGGAGTTGGCAGCAGCAGCAAGAGCCCAAACATTACTTTAAAGAGACACTGGGGTTGGCTTCAGGAGCCCAAAAATTGGATGAATCACACCCTGGAGTTGGCAGCAGCAGCAGCAGGAGCCCAAATATTACTTTAAAGAGACACTGGGGTTGGCTTCAGGAGCCCAAAAATTGGATGATTCACACCCTGGAGTTGGCAGCAGCAGCAGCAGGAGCCCAAACATTACTTTAAAGAGACACTGGAGTTGGCTTCAGGAGCCCAAAAATTGGATGATTCACACCCTGGAGTTGGCAGCAGCAGCAGGAGCCTAAACATTACTTTAAAGAGACACTGGGGTTGGCTTCAGGAGCCCAAAAATTGGATGAAATACACCCTGGAGTTGGCAGCAGCAGCAGCAGCAGGAGCCCAAACATTACTTTAAAGAGACACTGGGGTTGGCTTCAGGAGCCCAAAAATTGGATGAATCACACACTGGAGTTGGCAGCAGCAGCAGCAGGAGCCCAAATATTACTTTAAAGAGACACTGGAGTTGGCTTCAGGAGCACAAAAATTGGATGAATCGCACCCTGGAGTTGGCAGCAGCAGCAGCAGGAGCCCATATATTACTTTAAAGAGACACTGGGGTTGGCTTCAGGAGCCCAAAAATTGGATGATTCACACCCTGGAGTTGGCAGCAGCAGCAGGAGCCAAAACATTACTTTAAAGAGACACTGGGGTTGGCTTCAGGAGCCTAAAAATTGGATGAATCGCACCCTGGAGTTGGCAGCAGCAGCAGCAGGAGCCCGAATATTACTTTAAAGAGACACTGGAGTTGGCTTCAGGAGCCCAAAAATTGGATGCATCACACCCTGGAGTTGGCAGCAGCAGCAGCAGCAGCAGCAGGAGCCCAAACATTACTTTAAAGAGACACTGGGGTTGGCTTCAGGAGCCCAAAAATTGGATGAATCACACACTGGAGTTGGCAGCAGCAGCAGCAGGAGCCCAAATATTACTTTAAAGAGACACTGGAGTTGGCTTCAGGAGCACAAAAATTGGATGAATCGCACCCTGGAGTTGGCAGCAGCAGCAGCAGGAGCCCATATATTACTTTAAAGAGACACTGGGGTTGGCTTCAGGAGCCCAAAAATTGGATGATTCACACCCTGGAGTTGGCAGCAGCAGCAGGAGCCAAAACATTACTTTAAAGAGACACTGGGGTTGGCTTCAGGAGCCCAAAAATTGGATGAATCGCACCCTGGAGTTGGCGGCAGCAGCAGCAGGAGCCCGAATATTACTTTAAAGAGACACTGGAGTTGGCTTCAGGAGCCCAAAAATTGGATGCATCACACCCTGGAGTTGGCAGCAGCAGCAGCAGGAGCCCAAATATTACTTTAAAGAGACACTGGAGTTGGCTTCAGGAGCCCAAAAATTGGATGAATCACACCCTGGAGTTGGCAGCAGCAGCAGCAGGAGCCCATATATTACTTTAAAGAGACACTGGGGTTGGCTTCAGGAGCCCAAAAATTGGATGATTCACACCCTGGAGTTGGCAGCAGCATCAGGAGCTCAAACATTACTTTAAAGAGACACTGGGGTTGGCTTCAGGAGCCCAAAAATTGGATGAAATACACCCTGGAGTTGGCAGCAGCAGCAGCAGCAGCAGCAGCAGCAGGAGCCCAAACATTACTTTAAAGAGACACTGGGGTTGGCTTCAGGAGCCCAAAAATTGGATGAATCACACACTGGAGTTGGCAGCAGCAGCAGCAGGAGCCCATATATTACTTTAAAGAGACACTGGGGTTGGCTTCAGGAGCCCAAAAATTGGATGATTCACACCCTGGAGTTGGCAGCAGCAGCAGCAGGAGCCCAAACATTACTTTAAAGAGAGACTAGAGTTGGCATCAGGAGCCCAAAAATTGGATGATTCACACCCTGGAGTTGGCAGCAGCAGCAGGAGCCCATATATTACTTTAAAGAGACACTGGGGTTGGCTTCCGGAGCCCAAAATTGGATGAATCACACCCTGGAGTTGGCAGCAGCAGGAGCCCAAATATTACTTTAAAGAGACACTGGAGTTGGCTTCAGGAGCCCAAAAATTGGATGAATCACACCCTGGAGTTGGCAGCAGCAGCAGGAGCCAAACATTACTTTAAAGAGACACTGGGGTTGGCTTCAGGAGCCCAAAAATTGGATGAATCACACCCTGGAGTTGGCAGCAGCAGCAGGAGCCCAAACATTACTTTAAAGAGACACTGGGGTTGGCTTCAGGAGCCCAAAAATTGGATGAATCACACCCTGGAGTTGGCAGCAGCAGCAGGAGCCCAAACATTACTTTAAAGAGACACTGGAGTTGGCCTCAGGAGCCCAAAAATTGGATGAATCACACCCTGGAGTTGGCAGCAGCAGCAGCAGGAGCCCAAACATTACTTTAAAGAGACACTGGAGTTGGCTTCAGGAGCCCAAAAATTGGATGATTCACACCCTGGAGTTGGCAGCAGCAGCAGGAGCCCAAACATTACTTTAAAGAGACACTGGGGTTGGCTTCAGGAGCCCAAAAATTGGATGAATCACACCCTGGAGTTGGCAGCAGCAGCAGGAGCCCGAGCATTACTTTAAAGAGACACTGGGGTTGGCTTCAGGAGCCCAAAAATTGGATGAATCACACCCTGGAGTTGGCAGCAGCAGCAGCAGGAGCCCAAACATTACTTTAAAGAGACACTGGGGTTGGCTTCAGGAGCCCAAAAATTGGATGAATCACACCCTGGAGTTGGCAGCAGCAGGAGCCCAAACATTACTTTAAAGAGACACTGGGGTTGGCTTCAGGAGCCCAAAAATTGGATGATTCACACCCTGGAGTTGGCAGCAGCAGCAGCAGGAGCCCAAACATTACTTTAAAGAGACACTGGGGTTGGCTTCAGGAGCCCAAAAATTGGATGAATCACACCCTGGAGTTGGCAGCAGCAGCAGGAGCCCAAACATTACTTTAAAGAGACACTGGAGTTGGCTTCAGGAGCCCAAAAATTGGATGATTCAAACCCTGGAGTTGGCAGCAGCAGGAGATTAAATAGAGGCTGGTGTAGTCACAGAATGGGATGCCCCAACAGCCAGCAGTGCACCTGGCAGCAGTACTACTATGCACAGCAAAAGTGTCTTTATCAGGCCAAATTTCTATTAGAATAAGTGCAAAGGGTTATAGTATTAAATAGAGGCTGGTGTAGTCACAGAATGGGAGGCCCCAACAACTAGCAGTGCACCTGGCAGCAGTACTACTATGCACAGCAAAAGTGTCTTTATCAGGCCAAATTTCTATTAGAATAAGTGCAAAGGGTTATAGTATTAAATAGAGGCTGGTGTAGTCACAGAATGGGATGCCCCAACAACCAGCAGTACACCTGGCAGCAGTACTACTATGCACAGCAAAAGTGTCTTTATCAGGCCTAATTTCTATTAGAATAAGTGCAAAGGGTTATAGTATTAAATAGAGGCTGGTGTAGTCACAGAATGGGATGCCCCAACAACCAGAGAGCACCTGTAAGCAGTACTACTATGCACAGCAAAAGTGTCTTTATCAGGCCAAATTTCTATTAGAATAAGTGCAAAGGGTTATAGTATTAAATAGAGGCTGGTGTAGTCACAGAATGGGATGCCCCAACAACCAGCAGTGCACCTGTGAGCAGTACTACTATGCACAGCAAAAGTGTCTTTATCAGGCCTAATTTCTATTAGAATAAGTGCAAAGGGTTATAGTATTAAATAGAGGCTGGTGTAGTCACAGAATGGGATGCCCCAACAACCAGAGAGCACCTGTGAGCAGTACTACTATGCACAGCAAAAGTGTCTTTATCAGGCCTAATTTCTATTAGAATAAGTGCAAAGGGTTATAGTATTAAATAGAGGCTGGTGTAGTCACAGAATGGGATGCCCCAACAACCAGAGAGCACCTGTGAGCAGTACTACTATGCACAGCAAAAGTGTCTTTATCAAGCCAAATTTCTATTAGAATAAGTGCAAAGGGTTAAAGGAATTAAATAGAGGCTGGTGTAGTCCCAGAATGGGATGCCCCAACAACCAGCTGTGCACCTGGCAGCAGTACTACTATGCACAGCAAAAGTGTCTTTATCAGGCCTAATTTCTATTAGAATAAGTGCAAAGGGTTATAGTATTAAATAGAGGCTGGTGTAGTCACAGAATGGGATGCCCCAACAACCAGAGAGCACCTGTGAGCAGTACTACTATGCACAGCAAAAGTGTCTTTATCAGGCCTAATTTCTATTAGAATAAGTGCAAAGGGTTATAGTATTAAATAGAGACTGGTGTAGTCACAGAATGGGATGCCCCAACAACCAGAGAGCACCTGTGAGAAGTACTACTATGCACAGCAAAAGTGTCTTTATCAGGCCAAATT
Organism: Gastrophryne carolinensis; assembly: GCA_027917425.1. NCBI lineage: Eukaryota > Metazoa > Chordata > Amphibia > Anura > Microhylidae > Gastrophryne > Gastrophryne carolinensis. Next base: position 170,563,086 of record CM051236.1, read on the forward strand.
TCTATTAGAATAAGTGCAAAGGGTTATAGTATTAAATAGAGGCTGGTGTAGTCACAGAATGGGATGCCCCAACAACCAGAGAGCACCTGTGAGCAGTACTAATATGCACAGCAAAAGTGTCTTTATCAGGCCTAATTTCTATTAGAATAAGTGCAAAGGGTTATAGTATTAAATAGAGGCTGGTGTAGTCACAGAATGGGATGCCCCAACAACCAGAGAGCACCTGTGAGCAGTACTACTATGCACAGCAAAAGTGTCTTTATCAGGCCAAATTTCTATTAGAATAAGTGCAAAGGGTTAAAGGAATTAAATAGAGGCTGGTGTAGTCACAGAATGGGATGCCCCAACAACCAGCAGTGCGCCTGGCAGCAGTACTACTATGCACAGCAAAAGTGTCTTTATCAGGCCTAATTTCTATTAGAATAAGTGCAAAGGGTTATAGTATTAAATAGAGGCTGGTGTAGTCACAGAATGGGATGCCCCAACAACCAGAGAGCACCTGTGAGCAGTACTACTATGCACAGCAAAAGTTTCTTTATCAGGCCAAATTTCTATTAGAATAAGTGCAAAGGGTTATAGTATTAAATAGAGGCTGGTGTAGTCACAGAATGGGATGCCCCAACAACCAGAGAGCACCTGTGAGCAGTACTACTATGCACAGCAAGAGTGTCTTTATCAGGCCTAATTTCTATTAGAATAAGTGCAAAGGGTTATAGTATTAAATAGAGGCTGGTGTAGTCACAGAATGGGATGCCCCAACAACCAGAGAGCACCTGTGAGCAGTACTACTATGCACAGCAAAAGTGTCTTTATCAGGCCTAATTTCTATTAGAATAAGTGCAAAGGGTTATAGTATTAAATAGAGGCTGGTGTAGTCACAGAATGGGATGCCCCAACAACCAGAGAGCACCTGTGAGCAGTACTACTATGCACAGCAAAAGTGTCTTTATCAGGCCTAATTTCTATTAGAATAAGTGCAAAGGGTTATAGTATTAAATAGAGACTGGTGTAGTCACAGAATGGGATGCCCCAACAACCAGAGAGCACCTGTGAGAAGTACTACTATGCACAGCAAAAGTGTCTTTATCAGGCCAAATTTCTATTAGAATAAGTGCAAAGGGTTATAGTATTAAATAGAGGCTGGTGTAGTCACAGAATGGGATGCCCCAACAACCAGAGAGCACCTGTGAGCAGTACTACTATGCACAGCAAAAGTGTCTTTATCAGGCCTAATTTCTATTAGAATAAGTGCAAAGGGTTATAGTATTAAATAGAGGCTGGTGTAGTCACAGAATGGGATGCCCCAACAACCAGAGAGCACCTGTGAGAAGTACTACTATGCACAGCAAAAGTGTCTTTATCAGGCCTAATTTCTATTAGAATAAGTGCAAAGGGTTATAGTATTAAATAGAGACTGGTGTAGTCACAGAATGGGATGCCCCAACAACCAGAGAGCACCTGTGAGAAGTACTACTATGCACAGCAAAAGTGTCTTTATCAGGCCTAATTTCTATTAGAATAAGTGCAAAGGGTTATAGTATTAAATAGAGACTGGTGTAGTCACAGAATGGGATGCCCCAACAACCAGAGAGCACCTGTGAGAAGTACTACTATGCACAGCAAAAGTGTCTTTATCAGGCCAAATTTCTATTAGAATAAGTGCAAAGGGTTATAGTATTAAATAGAGGCTGGTGTAGTCACAGAATGGGATGCCCCAACAACCAGAGAGCACCTGTGAGCAGTACTACTATGCACAGCAAAAGTGTCTTTATCAGGCCTAATTTCTATTAGAATAAGTGCAAAGGGTTATAGTATTAAATAGAGGCTGGTGTAGTCACAGAATGGGATGCCCCAACAACCAGAGAGCACCTGTGAGCAGTACTACTATGCACAGCAAAAGTGTCTTTATCAGGCCAAATTTCTATTAGAATAAGTGCAAAGGGTTAAAGGAATTAAATAGAGGCTGGTGTAGTCACAGAATGGGATGCCCCAACAACCAGCAGTGCACCTGGCAGCAGTACTACTATGCACAGCAAAAGTGTCTTTATCAGGCCTAATTTCTATTAGAATAAGTGCAAAGGGTTATAGTATTAAATAGAGGCTGGTGTAGTCACAGAATGGGATGCCCCAACAACCAGAGAGCACATGTGAGCAGTACTACTATGCACAGCAAAAGTTTCTTTATCAGGCCAAATTTCTATTAGAATAAGTGCAAAGGGTTATAGTATTAAATAGAGGCTGGTGTAGTCACAGAATGGGATGCCCCAACAACCAGAGAGCACCTGTGAGCAGTACTACTATGCACAGCAAGAGTGTCTTTATCAGGCCTAATTTCTATTAGAATAAGTGCAAAGGGTTATAGTATTAAATAGAGGCTGGTGTAGTCACAGAATGGGATGCCCCAACAACCAGAGAGCACCTGTGAGCAGTACTACTATGCACAGCAAAAGTGTCTTTATCAGGCATAATTTCTATTAGAATAAGTGCAAAGGGTTATAGTATTAAATAGAGGCTGGTGTAGTCACAGAATGGGATGCCCCAACAACCAGAGAGCACCTGTGAGCAGTACTACTATGCACAGCAAAAGTGTCTTTATCAGGCCTAATTTCTATTAGAATAAGTGCAAAGGGTTATAGTATTAAATAGAGACTGGTGTAGTCACAGAATGGGATGCCCCAACAACCAGAGAGCACCTGTGAGAAGTACTACTATGCACAGCAAAAGTGTCTTTATCAGGCCAAATTTCTATTAGAATAAGTGCAAAGGGTTATAGTATTAAATAGAGGCTGGTGTAGTCACAGAATGGGATGCCCCAACAACCAGAGAGCACCTGTGAGCAGTACTACTATGCACAGCAAAAGTGTCTTTATCAGGCCTAATTTCTATTAGAATAAGTGCAAAGGGTTATAGTATTAAATAGAGGCTGGTGTAGTCACAGAATGGGATGCCCCAACAACCAGAGAGCACCTGTGAGCAGTACTACTATGCACAGCAAAAGTGTCTTTATCAGGCCTAATTTCTATTAGAATAAGTGCAAAGGGTTATAGTATTAAATAGAGACTGGTGTAGTCACAGAATGGGATGCCCCAACAACCAGAGAGCACCTGTGAGAAGTACTACTATGCACAGCAAAAGTGTCTTTATCAGGCCAAATTTCTATTACAATAAGTGCAAAGGGTTATAGTATTAAATAGAGGCTGGTGTAGTCACAGAATGGGATGCCCCAACAACCAGAGAGCACCTGTGAGCAGTACTACTATGCACAGCAAAAGTGTCTTTATCAGGCCTAATTTCTATTAGAATAAGTGCAAAGGGTTATAGTATTAAATAGAGGCTGGTGTAGTCACAGAATGGGATGCCCCAACAACCAGAGAGCACCTGTGAGCAGTACTACTATGCACAGCAAAAGTGTCTTTATCAGGCCTAATTTCTATTAGAATAAGTGCAAAGGGTTATAGTATTAAATAGAGACTGGTGTAGTCACAGAATGGGATGCCCCAACAACCAGAGAGCACCTGTGAGAAGTACTACTATGCACAGCAAAAGTGTCTTTATCAGGCCAAATTTCTATTAGAATAAGTGCAAAGGGTTATAGTATTAAATAGAGGCTGGTGTAGTCACAGAATGGGATGCCCCAACAACCAGAGAGCACCTGTGAGCAGTACTACTATGCACAGCAAAAGTGTCTTTATCAGGCCTAATTTCTATTAGAATAAGTGCAAAGGGTTATAGTATTAAATAGAGGCTGGTGTAGTCACAGAATGGGATGCCCCAACAACCAGAGAGCACCTGTGAGAAGTACTACTATGCACAGCAAAAGTGTCTTTATCAGGCCTAATTTCTATTAGAATAAGTGCAAAGGGTTATAGTATTAAATAGAGACTGGTGTAGTCACAGAATGGGATGCCCCAACAACCAGAGAGCACCTGTGAGAAGTACTACTATGCACAGCAAAAGTGTCTTTATCAGGCCTAATTTCTATTAGAATAAGTGCAAAGGGTTATAGTATTAAATAGAGACTGGTGTAGTCACAGAATGGGATGCCCCAACAACCAGAGAGCACCTGTGAGAAGTACTACTATGCACAGCAAAAGTGTCTTTATCAGGCCAAATTTCTATTAGAATAAGTGCAAAGGGTTATAGTATTAAATAGAGGCTGGTGTAGTCACAGAATGGGATGCCCCAACAACCAGAGAGCACCTGTGAGCAGTACTACTATGCACAGCAAAAGTGTCTTTATCAGGCCTAATTTCTATTAGAATAAGTGCAAAGGGTTATAGTATTAAATAGAGGCTGGTGTAGTCACAGAATGGGATGCCCCAACAACCAGAGAGCACCTGTGAGCAGTACTACTATGCACAGCAAAAGTGTCTTTATCAGGCCAAATTTCTATTAGAATAAGTGCAAAGGGTTAAAGGAATTAAATAGAGGCTGGTGTAGTCACAGAATGGGATGCCCCAACAACCAGCAGTGCACCTGGCAGCAGTACTACTATGCACAGCAAAAGTGTCTTTATCAGGCCTAATTTCTATTAGAATAAGTGCAAAGGGTTATAGTATTAAATAGAGGCTGGTGTAGTCACAGAATGGGATGCCCCAACAACCAGAGAGCACATGTGAGCAGTACTACTATGCACAGCAAAAGTTTCTTTATTAGGCCAAATTTCTATTAGAATAAGTGCAAAGGGTTATAGTATTAAATAGAGGCTGGTGTAGTCACAGAATGGGATGCCCCAACAACCAGAGAGCACCTGTGAGCAGTACTACTATGCACAGCAAGAGTGTCTTTATCAGGCCTAATTTCTATTAGAATAAGTGCAAAGGGTTATAGTATTAAATAGAGGCTGGTGTAGTCACAGAATGGGATGCCCCAACAACCAGAGAGCACCTGTGAGCAGTACTACTATGCACAGCAAAAGTGTCTTTATCAGGCCTAATTTCTATTAGAATAAGTGCAAAGGGTTATAGTATTAAATAGAGGCTGGTGTAGTCACAGAATGGGATGCCCCAACAACCAGAGAGCACCTGTGAGCAGTACTACTATGCACAGCAAAAGTGTCTTTATCAGGCCTAATTTCTATTAGAATAAGTGCAAAGGGTTATAGTATTAAATAGAGACTGGTGTAGTCACAGAATGGGATGCCCCAACAACCAGAGAGCACCTGTGAGAAGTACTACTATGCACAGCAAAAGTGTCTTTATCAGGCCAAATTTCTATTAGAATAAGTGCAAAGGGTTATAGTATTAAATAGAGGCTGGTGTAGTCACAGAATGGGATGCCCCAACAACCAGAGAGCACCTGTGAGCAGTACTACTATGCACAGCAAAAGTGTCTTTATCAGGCCTAATTTCTATTAGAATAAGTGCAAAGGGTTATAGTATTAAATAGAGGCTGGTGTAGTCACAGAATGGGATGCCCCAACAACCAGAGAGCACCTGTGAGCAGTACTACTATGCACAGCAAAAGTGTCTTTATCAGGCCTAATTTCTATTAGAATAAGTGCAAAGGGTTATAGTATTAAATAGAGACTGGTGTAGTCACAGAATGGGATGCCCCAACAACCAGAGAGCACCTGTGAGAAGTACTACTATGCACAGCAAAAGTGTCTTTATCAGGCCAAATTTCTATTACAATAAGTGCAAAGGGTTATAGTATTAAATAGAGGCTGGTGTAGTCACAGAATGGGATGCCCCAACAACCAGAGAGCACCTGTGAGCAGTACTACTATGCACAGCAAAAGTGTCTTTATCAGGCCTAATTTCTATTAGAATAAGTGCAAAGGGTTATAGTATTAAATAGAGGCTGGTGTAGTCACAGAATGGGATGCCCCAACAACCAGAGAGCACCTGTGAGCAGTACTACTATGCACAGCAAAAGTGTCTTTATCAGGCCAAATTTCTATTAGAATAAGTGCAAAGGGTTAAAGGAATTAAATAGAGGCTGGTGTAGTCACAGAATGGGATGCCCCAACAACCAGCAGTGCACCTGGCAGCAGTACTACTATGCACAGCAAAAGTGTCTTTATCAGGCCTAATTTCTATTAGAATAAGTGCAAAGGGTTATAGTATTAAATAGAGGTTGGTGTAGTCACAGAATGGGATGCCCCAACAACCAGAGAGCACCTGTGAGCTTTACTACTATGCACAGCAAAAGTTTCTTTATCAGGCCAAATTTCTATTAGAATAAGTGCAAAGGGTTATAGTATTAAATAGAGGCTGGTGTAGTCACAGAATGGGATGCCCCAACAACCAGAGAGCACCTGTGAGCAGTACTACTATGCACAGCAAAAGTGTCTTTATCAGGCCTAATTTCTATTAGAATAAGTGCAAAGGGTTATAGTATTAAATAGAGGCTGGTGTAGTCACAGAATGGGATGCCCCAACAACCAGAGAGCACCTGTGAGCAGTACTACTATGCACAGCAAAAGTGTCTTTATCAGGCCTAATTTCTATTAGAATAAGTGCAAAGGGTTATAGTATTAAATAGAGGCTGGTGTAGTCACAGAATGGGATGCCCCAACAACCAGAGAGCACCTGTGAGCAGTACTACTATGCACAGCAAAATTGTCTTTATCAGGCCTAATTTCTATTAGAATAAGTGCAAAGGGTTATAGTATTAAATAGAGGCTGGTGTAGTCACAGAATGGGATGCCCCAACAACCAGAGAACACCTGTGAGCAGTACTACTATGCACAGCAAAAGTGTCTTTATCAGGCCTAATTTCTATTAGAATAAGTGCAAAGGGTTATAGTATTAAATAGAGGCTGGTGTAGTCACAGAATGGGATGCCCCAACAACCAGAGAGCACCTGTGAGCAGTACTACTATGCACAGCAAAAGTGTCTTTATCAGGCCTAATTTCTATTAGAATAAGTGCAAAGGGTTATAGTATTAAATAGAGGCTGGTGTAGTCACAGAATGGGATGCCCCAACAACCAGAGGGCACCTGTGAGCAGTACTACTATGCACAGCAAAAGTGTCTTTATCAGGCCTAATTTCTATTAGAATAAGTGCAAAGGGTTATAGTATTAAATAGAGGCTGGTGTAGTCACAGAATGGGATGCCCCAACAACCAGAGAGCACCTGTGAGCAGTACTAATATGCACAGCAAAAGTGTCTTTATCAGGCCTAATTTCTATTAGAATAAGTGCAAAGGGTTATAGTATTAAATAGAGGCTGGTGTAGTCACAGAATGGGATGCCCCAACAACCAGAGAGCACCTGTGAGCAGTACTACTATGCACAGCAAAAGTGTCTTTATCAGGCCTAATTTCTATTAGAATAAGTGCAAAGGGTTATAGTATTAAATAGAGGCTGGTGTAGTCACAGAATGGGATGCCCCAACAACCAGAGAGAACCTGTGAGCAGTACTACTATGCACAGCAAAAGTGTCTTTATCAGGCCTAATTTCTATTAGAATAAGTGCAAAGGGTTATAGTATTAAATAGAGGCTGGTGTAGTCACAGAATGGGATGCCCCAACAACCAGAGAGCACCTGTGAGCAGTACTACTATGCACAGCAAAAGTGTCTTTATCAGGCCTAATTTCTATTAGAATAAGTGCAAAGGGTTATAGTATTAAATAGAGGCTGGTGTAGTCACAGAATGGGATGCCCCAACAACCAGAGAGCACCTGTGAGCAGTACTACTATGCACAGCAAAAGTGTCTTCATCAGGCCTAATTTCTATTAGAATAAGTGCAAAGGGTTATAGTATTAAATAGAGGCTGGTGTAGTCACAGAATGGGATGCCTCACAGCAGACTTGAGATCAGTTCAGTATATATGCACAGTAAGTGTATAAGCAGCCTGAAAACGCTAACAAAGCCAGTGAGCCAGCCAGTAACACTCAGGCTGGATGAAAAATAAACAAAATCTCCCTGTGACTGCCTCCGATTTTTCCTAACTTTCCCTTCTTCTCGCTGCCTTTCTCCTGCCTGTCTTCTGTCTTTCCCTGGCTCTCTGTCTCTCCCTCACTACAGCAGCGTCCTGTCTCTCACGAATGCAATAGAGAAATGAGGAAAAGCAAGATGTCCGCCGCCTTAAATAGCGCTGTGACGTCACCGGGCTTGCTGGCTGCTGATAGGCTGCATGTGAGTGCCCCAGGTTGCACTGGCGCGGGGTAGATGTCTGGACATGTCCCGTCCGCCATCTTAGAACTCCTGTAATGTAAATGAATGGATGTTAAAGGAAAACTTAGAGCAATCGAATCACGGGGAAATTCGGATTCGATCCGAATCAAATTTTTCATGAAATTCGGATCGAATCCGGGTTCGTCCGGATCGATTCGCTCATCCCTATAAATGACCTTAAAAAAGCAAAATAAGGGCTACTTAATCAGTGGAAGACTGTACATCCTGTATAGCTCAATTACTCATGTCCATTTTTATTGAACAATCCTTCACCTATTACAATTTGAGTTTTAGAATATACAATAGAAGTCTATAATTACACCACAGAATCACTGGCTGTCTGTTTTATGTATTTTAACTTAACCTAAGGCAGGCCAACAAACTAGCATACATACATGCAATTATGAATGCGGCTTGCAAATATAGCATCTCCATGTATGATAAGAAACCCCAGACTGTCACTAACCTTTATACCTGGTCCTGGAGACAGACATATTTGTGTTAGGTATGTGTTTTAGAAATTTTAGTGTACTCACCATCGCTGCTGTGGCTAGGGACCATGCTGCTGGGGGTTCCTGGAGCTGGGGTGGGGTGAGTATAACGACGGGGTCCGTCTGTGTAGAAACATCTGTTTGGAAAAAACACAACAGAAACATTCATAAGATCTTAATGTTGGTTGATTTTAATCGGCATCCACCAGTTTATTTTTTTTAAATTTCCACAAAATCATTGTTTTTAGATATTAGCACATGTATTAGCTTATTTCCAAAAACAATGTCTAACACATGGTTTGAATACATTAGAATGGTATTTAGGGGTACAAGAGTTGAGCAGCTACTGTGAAATAGTCCACATGGCCCCCTCAATACCATATAATGTATTTGGGCCTAATACATGTTTTACATTTAAAGAATTATAATAAATTTGCCAAACAATTTAGTATATTCTTACAAATAACTTACCACGACTATGCCCGAGTGCCTGATCTGCAGCATAGCTGGTGGAGGTGCCGGCTCTATGATGCCCTGTAAAACAGTTTTAGGTACAAGGGAATATATAAGTAACAACAAGGTAACCATGGGGCTAAAAAAACACAATAAGAAATGCCCTCACCAGGGCATGAGCTGCTGCTGGTATCCCAGGGAGGGCTATGAGGTGGAGGCGTGGAGCCTCCATTCCTTACAATGGGCCCAGCAGATCCCAAACCCGATGGGCCACCCTCCTCCCTCTCACTCCCTGATCCTCGAGGGAGTGTGGGTGAGTCCCTTGCCTCCTCCCCACTGGGACTCCCCACTTGAGAGTTGCCACAGGGGTTTTGGGACTCAGCTGAGTCCGACTGTGAGGAGCTGAGGCTCCATACTGCCCTCACCCCAGCAGTACTCTCTACTAGGGTGTCATCCCCTTCCTCATCTGGGTCCTCAAGATGAGATCTACGAGAGGGACCCTCCCCGCAGACTCATCCAAGTCCAATACTCGTGTGCGGGGGAAGATCCCCTTCCTGTGTTTCCCCAGGGGAGGACACTTATCTGTGGAGAGGAAACAAAAAGAAAATATTAACAAATCACACTCAAATACATTATTCTGCCCACATTATAGAAAATACAAGTATTTAGTTAGTTTTCACTTACCAGATGCGTGGCATCATAGAGCCGGTATACGCCCTCATTGTCCCGGCACTTAAAGTTTGATCATTTCTAAACAATCGACCTTTTGCTGAGGTTTTGAAGCGCCGAGACAGTGTGGTTTGCACCTCCATACCTCCATCAGTATGCTGCTCTTGGCACTCAGGGCATAGTCATACTCCAATCAGCAGAAATCCTAAGGAAAAAAAAAGTAATGATTTATTCAGAAATATGCAAATCAACAATTTATACATTTTAGCAAAAGTCACTATATTAATGTAAAAAATGTCTTAAAAAGAGGTAAACCAAAGGGGTTGTCAGACTCAGAGGAGGAGCTGGGGAGCCGTCTGGCAGGCCTTCTTGGCCTCTTGGTGGATCCTCGTAGGTGTAAAACCGGAAGTACACAAAACGAAAGTGAAAGCAACACCTTTGACCCTCCTCGCAAAATAAAAACGCAAAGAAACGCCCAAAAACGCAACTTTAACAATGCGTATGCATACCAATGTTCGGCGCTATAGGCACACAGGCAAAAACCATATTTAACAACTGTAGAGCGCTGCATGCTGCAAACTACAGCGACTGCTCAGTGTGACCAAATCTCAGAGAATCCTACCGTATTCAACAAAATTTGACAGTGAGCGAATGCAGGCGTTCTAGATTGTGTGGCTGGAGGACATAGCGCCAGACGATGTGTGATTAAAGTCTATTTTTAGACACGGAAAAAGCATTATTCAAGCGAAAACACATGGATTAACATTGTTGGTGAGGGTGACATTACCACTTAAGTTAGAGTAAAATACAGACATTTTATAATAAATGTAGCCAAAAAAATCACGTTTTTTAGTGCCAGAATTTGTGTATGAAAGTTTGCTTAACAAATTAAAAAAAAAAAAAATGGGAGGAGGAAAGGGATTTAAGGATCTTCCATAGAAATTTATGGGAGAGCGCCAGGTAGCGAGAGGTAAGATGTGGCGCTCTGCAAGTTTGAATGCCGGTGCTGTACACTGAGACTGGGATAATGATGAATCGGATGTTACATGGCGTTGTTCCAGTCGCTCTACAGATTCGGCTTCATAAATGTGGAATTGCGTGCTGTGGCCGGCATTCTCATGCCGATACCTGCCGCTACCTGTGTAATTGTGCACATTATCGTGGAAAAACATTATCTTTTTTGGGAAAATGTAGAAATTCTTTGCACGTTTTGTGTCTAAACATTAAAATGCTCACTGAGCTGCAGGTTGCACAGCAATGCACACTGCAAGTTACACTGGCTTCACCAAATAATTAGTATGACCCCCCACTGATTCAGAAGAGCATTGGCAACAATGCACTATGAGCTTCACTGGTGTCTTGGTTTACAACTTCATGGTCTGCACAGTCTGCTTTAATAATGCACCTGAATTCAGTAATGCCAATACCTTTGACCATATAAAAACAACTATATGATGTAAAGAATGACAACCTGTGCACAATACTACTGAAATCTAGCAGCTTATGAAAACAAATACTCTAGCCCGCCAAGTAATAACATAAATATTCAGATTTTGAAATCCTGAGGTTTGTCTCCTTCCTAGGTTCTTAAAACAATTCTGTTAATGAGTTACCAGCAGTAAGCAAATATGTGTTTACTGGTAGAAAATGAATGTATAATACGTGAACAAAAAAGTATTTAATCAACAGAAACATGAGCAACATAACATAAACATAAAATACTTTTATTTCCATCCTTGGAGTTCTTTTCGCTCTTGATGAAATAATAAGGCCTCCCATGAATATGGAATCAAGTACATTAAAACTTATCCTATGATATATTAAAGTGGACTAAAATCTGGGTCAGAATCAGCAAAGGGTTTGTGGCTGCGGTGGGATCAGCAGCAAAGTAAGTGCACATGCGATCTCAGGGTGTTTCAGGCAGCAGGACATTCCAACTAAGGAGGTCCCAGGGAAGGTGTAGTGGATTTGGAGCCTTTTACACTCCAAGGCTAGACAAAACTGGTTTTAGTCAATTTTAAATAAGCAAGGATTTCAAAACAACCAAATAATTGAATATTATGGACGATGGACAAATCATTTAATTATTTATAGCAAGGTGCTGAAAATTAGGTACTTTCAGCCATAGCATTTTACTGTAATTCTACACTTAATGGGATGGGAGAAAAGGGGGAAGGTTACTGGAAGTTCTATTGGGCAGCCATCAGAGTTAAAGCAGAATTAAGTCATAATGGCCATTAGAACCAGATTATAATACAACACTGTTGTGTAAAACTAACAAAAGCCCCCATCCACCTCTGCCCAGCTAGCAGGCTGGATGCACTCCAACATATTCCTGTGTGTGGCATTCACCATTTGTAAAAAGTGAAAAATAAAATAAAGTGGTAGTGCTTTTGCACCTGGCGCTAAATTGACCCCTAGGTAGATGATGAAAGGGAATAGTACTTTTTAGTTTAAAATAGTTGGTCCTGTGATTTAGCACAAGGTGAAAAACAGTGCTGCTTTTTTATAGTAAACTTCATTGTCGATCAGCAGTCAGTTCAGCACCAGGTGTAAAAAGAGCAATTCTATTTTATGTTTCACCTAAAATGTACTTAACAATAATGCTGAATCGGCTCCTAAATGCAAGACCTGAACATATGGGACAAACTTTTTTGCCACAAAGCCCAAATAAAAAGTGAGAAAAATAGTTTAGCATTGTTTGTTGGCCCCACTGTAAGATGTGAGCTGTTTACATTGTAATAGCAGGCTTGTGGCTGCTATACTATGCAAACACAGCAGGGTGTGGTTTTGATACCTTGTATAGTAGCCACAAGACTGGCTATTTACAATACAACACAGCAGGCAGTGGGACAGCTTTTTACAATGTGAGAGCATGGCTCATTCTGCTTGCTAAATTGTACAGCACAAGGGAGAGAGAGACCACAGCAGTATGAGCTCTAAAACTCCCAGCCCCAGTTTAATTACTTTTAGCACTGCTGCTTCTGTACAAGTACAACGCATACCGTATGTAAATATAAATGCAACAAAAATGCAATTAGATGTGTATATGCGAGTGTGGATATATGTATGCACACATTTGCAATACATGATAAGAAAAAGATTATGGGGCATTAGCAGGTTAATGTTAATACATTTTTATAAACATAAGCATAATGTAAGCATTTACATGCTGTTGGGAAAATTCATGATGCAATAAACAAATGGAGGAGATTAAGCAATCCTTTATGACAATTTTGTTGCAGAATGCAGTAAATAGGATACTTATTTCTTGAAAAGTAAGTCAGATCATTCTAGATAATAAGATTTACAATTATTTATATTACTCACTATTATCAGTGCCCTTGACCAGCAGTAACACATATGTGATCTTAGCAAAGCATTAACGCGAACTAGGATTAAAACTTTTACTGTAAATGAACTATTAAGTTATATGAACTTTTAACTTTACTTTGAATTTCAAGGACTGTAAAGATGTCGTTAAATAATTCAATGTCGAAAAAGCACTGATAATGTATTATATTGATTATTTTTTTTTTGTGATCTCTTATTATGGTGTGTATGGTGTTTTATAAACCATTTACTCTAGCCTATTGTCCAGTTCCAATGAGTCACACATAAAAATAACATACATTTTAACATACATTTTTCCATCTCTTGATGGTTCATGGGGCTAGAGTGAAAGACACAAATAGACTTAAGAGATTTATCAGGACTGTAGAGAAGATCATTAATGCTCCATTAACGCCCCCTACATGACTCCCCTTGCATTGAGCCTTGCTTCAGATTGCCGTCATGCAGGACTGCTAGGTCAAAGCTTGGCTTCTACCCTTTGCCCCTATTTTTACTCAACATACTGCTCTCTGTCCTCACCAGAGTCCCTAGATAAGTAAAAGTTCCAACATTCCACAATTCCAAAAGTCAACTGCTGCTGTTATACTAATACTGGTACATTTAACATTTCTGCCATCAGATGGCTCCAGTGTTATTAGATGCATTTTTGTTGCATTATGTATGTGTTCAGTCCTTCCCAATTGTATTCACATTGCAATTATATGTCAGCTAATGGTGTAAACTGCTAAAAAGAATGCATTTTACAAGTTGTGTATTTAGTGAATAAAGCTATTCTGTATTATATTTTAGTATAGAAAGCAAATGGAAAGCAATACTCTGGAGATCGAAAGGTGCAAGTCCTTCATACACATCATGGTGAGATTCCTCCCTGTAGTGTGACCAAGAAGGTTGGTGCAGGAAAGCTACTTTGAAAGGAGATGTAGTATGGTGAAACAGACATAATGCTGACCCTCAGATGGTCTTGCTTCACATACCGCATCATCTATATCCTTATTAGTTGTCTCAATGTGACAGTAAACGCGTGGCTCTATTGAAGCACAATGAGGAGTCAATTTGCCATGTCGGTCATTTGCTATATTTTGCTTGTTTGCCAGACCCTATGAAGCTAAAGTCACAAAATTGGAAATAATTTATTTGTATACATTTAACATTATATTTGATGATGTGGTGTGTTTTACATAAATGTGTAAAGCATTTAATGTACATTTTGTACATTCAAAATAATTAGGTAAAGGACATTTTTTTTTGGCCTCTTACACATTTTATGGTGTACAAATGTTCCAACATACATTGCAGTACTTCCCTGACTATTAAGTAATTTCTGATAAAAGAGTAAACAGTGTATAATTGCCTATTTGAAGTCACAACATTTTCTAATGTCAGGGCTGTAAGAGAGGAATAATGGTTGCAGATGTTTGGCCAGTATTTAACCTGTTTTACATTTCTGGACTGAATGTAATTTATGGCTGGAGGATGCACAAATAACTAGAGCCTGACAAACAAATGAATAAATTATCATTAATAGCTGATGAGATATGACTCATCACAGACTATAGCCTTCTAAAAACACGCTTTTGTTTTCCATACTAATGCTTGTAGTTCAGCAAAGTACATTTAATGTGGATAAATCCTTTAAAGAAAAAACTAAAACTTAGGCGAAATACATGTAGTAATAAATCAAGGCAAGTCAGATGAGTTCAAGAAGGCACCAAAGAGACAATTCGAGTAGTGAGAAAACTGTTACTACAGGACAGCACAGAACTCAAATGATCCCAGCACAAGTTTGTGCCTTGCTGGACCTGTGCCTGAATACCACCTATTTCAGGAACAAGGAAAGGAACAGTCATGGCCTAGAGGTAAGGGAGCAGCCTTGTCATTGGAGGGTGGTAGATTCTACACACAATGGGGCAGATAACAACCAGTACAACAGCTTTATTTAAACAGATCCCGGAACCACCAATAAAGCTTGGAAACATGACAGAAGAAGGACTATTTTGAATCATGTATGTAGCTGGGGAGTGTGCAACAATTTGAAGGAACATCACACCCCTTTCTGCATTGACAGCTCATGTACCCTAAAGACAACACCAAAACACATAAAGAGCAACACTGTGTATGAATTTCAGTAAGTGGTGCACAGTTATGGTAGGGAAACAAAACAGCAGCTACAGCAGCTACATTGCTGATATGCCCATCAGCTCATCTGGTCAGGACAGTGTTATTACAACTGAATGACACACAACACTCATTTGATGACAGTGAGGTTCACAAAAAGGAGGTAGCCTGTTGAAAGAAACCATTTATGTTAAAAGGGAGCAGCCAGACTTGAATAGAGGCAGGGGATTCGAACACCTATTGTCTGCCACATACAATGCTGCCTCCTACAAGGCAGAATAGTAACACCCCATTGATCCATCACAATAATAACAACACCTTACCTACATGAGATCCCCAACCTGTTGATGGGTAAACAAAGGCTAAGGATTAGAGCATCCAGTGCTTAGGATGACAGTACAAGTCATTCTAAATTGAGAAAGTCAGATAACTAGTGACACGCCTAAAAAAAAAAAAAAAGGAAATACATTTGTCTTGATTCATTCTTACAGATATACCATGACCTCAATGGGTAAGAATTTCCAGAGCCACTTAGGCTAAACATTCATAGCTATGGGTAGCAGAAATTGTCATTATATTTTTTCCTGGGAAATTCTCATATTTTACTTAAAGAACATTTTCAGCCTGAAAACAAAAAACGCTATTCTCACCATGTGTCCCCTGCAGATTGCCACTGATAGATGCCTGAGATCTTACCTAACAGCTGGATCCATGGCCCACACTTTTGCACATCTCTTCCATCTTTTCGACGCAGAGATGCCCCCTGCTACCAGTCACAGTGAGTTGGCATGCCTCCCTCCATTTACTGCAATATTATGTTATGTTATCACACGCCCCTTTTCATTGCAGTTATTGGATGAGGGCGTGCCAGTTCACTTGGGCATAGGACTATCAGTGACAGGCTGGATGGGACACATGGTTAGTAGGGATGGGGGAACCCCATCCCTTTAAATCACCTCTGCCCGATCCTCTTCCTATCAGGGAGGCAGAGCAGTGACATCTAAAACTGGCCCCAGCCAGGGTTCCAGAAGGATGGGCGTAGGCTCCCATGAGTGAGGACACTCAGCACTAGGAGTGTCCTCACTCATGGGAGCTGGCGGCCATCTTTTCATAGCCCAGTTCTTTAATAAGTACTGGTTAACAAAAGCAGGAGAGGCACTATAAACATACTTTCTGTCCATACAGGAGTAAAAAAAGGAATCCGATTATCAAAATAAATATTATATAAAATGTTTTAAAATGTATGAACCTCCACAACTTCTACTTTTCCACTATTTGTGTTTTTGGGTGCAGGCTCTGGGGACACTGATGCACAGGCACATGTTGAGGGTTTAGGCTGGCAGACTCGTAAATTAGACTAGTGTATAAATACAGAAAATGTTTCTGCAAAATAGACAATCCCTCTGATTCTTTATAGTATGCTGAAAGCTAATATGTATATATATATATATTTTTTTTTACATGTAACATTTATTTGCACAAATTGATACTTATAAATTAATTATGTCAGTGTAAATCAATACTTATTTAAAATTTAAATCAGATTTTGGAACAAAATGCACCTGTGCACTCAGCTCAAATTTCATTTAAGCCTATTTAATGTGTAAAAGACATTATGGTAATTTCACTGATTTTGCAGCCTGAATATTTTGTCCTGTTATAATTGTGCTGTATCTTAGCAGTTATCCATTAACTGTGTGTATCTACATTAATGGCTATTATTTGCATGAAATAATTTTTTGTATAATGTTTATAATTTATTGACGTATACAATTAGCATTTCTTGCTCAAAATGATGTACAATAATGGAAATAGTGTTTAAAAGCTATTCAACATATTTTAACAAATGATTAATGGCCCCTAATGCAGTTTTTAAATGTTACTGTTTGTATTTATTTTGTAAAATGAAGCTCATGAAACACAAATGATCTCATTCAAATACTTGCATTGTCCCGTATTTTTCGCCCTATTAGACGCACTTATTTTCCCCCAAAAGTGGGGGGAAAATGTCAGTGCGTCTTATCTGGCGAATGTGGAAAAAAAATAAATAAAAAGGAAAAGATTAACTCACCTCTCCATCGCTCGGGCTGTCCCGGAAGCAGCGGAGGCAGCGGCGCCAGCACACACAGGCACTGGCTTGTTACAGTGGTGGGCGTGGCCGACGCTCGGGCATCGGCCACGCCCACCACTATACCAAGGCCGGGTGTTCACTCTGTGCGCTGGCGCCGCAGAGAGCAAGGAAGCGATGGAGGAAGCTGTATCTGCCGCCTCCTGCACGTGCAGGCGCTGCGGAGGAGGCGGCAGATACAGCTGCCTCCATCGCTTCCTCTCTGCAGCGCCGGCATACAGAGTTAACACAGGGCCTTATACAGTGGTGGGCGTGGCCGATGCTCGAGCATCAGCCACACCCACCGCTGTATAGTCCGGGTGTCTCTGTCTGCTGGGGCCGTGGAGAAGTGACAGGGACAGTGCGAGTGGCAGAGGTATCGCCGCTGTATAAGGCCTTGTGTCTGTGTGTGAAGACAGCGGGGACAGCGGGGAGGAATAAAAGGTGAGTTTACTTTTCTTTTTTTTTTATTTACGGTGAATGGAAGGGGGGGAATGCCACACTACCTAAAGGGGAATGGAAGGGGGGGAATACCGCACTACCTATAGGGGAATGGAAGGGGGGGGGATACCACACTACCTATAAGGGGAGTGCCACACTACCTATAAAGGGAATGCCACACTACCTATATGGGCAATGGAAGGGGGGAAATGCCACACTACCTAAAAGAGGAATGCCACACTACATAAAAGGGGAATGCCACACTACCTATATGGGCAATGGAAGGGGGGGGATACCACACTACCTATATGGGCAATGGAAGGGGAGAAATGCCACACTACCTAAAAGGGGAATGCCACACTACCTGTATGGGCAATGGAAGGGGGGGGGAATGCCACACTACCTATAAGGGGAATGCCACATTGCCTATATGGGGAATGGGCGGGGGGATGCCACACTGCCTATATGGGAATGGGAGGAGGGAATGACACACTGCCTATATGGGAGGGGGGAATTACACACTGCCTATATGGGAATGGGAGGGGGGAATGACGCACTGCCTATATGGGAATGGGAGGGGGGATGCCACACTGCCAATATGGGAATGGGCGGGGGGATGCCACACTGCCTATATGGGAATGGGAGGGGGGAATGACACACTGCCTATATGGGAGGGGGGGATTACACACTGCCTATATGGGAATGGGAGGGGGGAATGACGCACTGCCTATATGGGAATGGGAGGGGGGATGCCACACTGCCAATATGGGAATGGGAGGGGGGAATGCCACACTGCCTATATGGGAATGGGGGGAATGCCGCACTGCCTATATGGGAATGGGGGGAATGCCACACTACCTGTATGGGCAATGGAAGGGGGGGGGGAATGCCACACTACCTATAAGGGGAATGCCACACTGCCTATATGGTGAATGGGCGGGGGGATGCCACACTGCCTATATGGGAATGGGAGGGGGGAATGACACACTGCCTATATGGGAGGGGGGAATTACACACTGCCTATATGGGAATGGGAGGGGGAAATGACGCACTGCCTATATGGGAATGGGAGGGGGGATGCCACACTGCCAATATGGGAATGGGCGGGGGGATGCCACACTGCCTATATGGGAATGGGAGGGGGGAATGACACACTGCCTATATGGGAGGGGGGGAATTACACACTGCCTATATGGGAATGGGAGGGGGGAATGACGCACTGCCTATATGGGAATGGGAGGGGGGATGACACACTGCCAATATGGGAATGGGAGGGGGGAATGCCGCACTGCCTATATGGGAATGGGGGGAATGCCGCACTGCCTATATGGGAATGGGGGGAATGCCACACTGCCTATATGGGAATGGGAGGGGGATGCCACACTGCCTATATGGGAATAGGAGGGGAGATGCCACACTGCCTATATGGGGAATGGGATGGGGGGATGCCACACTGCCTATGGGAAGTAGGAAGGGGGGGAATGCCGCAGTGCCTCTGGCAGGGGGGCATCCCACACTGCCTATGGGATGGGGGAACACCACACTGTCTGCAATTGGGTGTTTTAGCACAACATTTGACTTAGAATATTTTTTTTCTAGTTTTCCTTCCCAAAATCCTAGGTGCGTCTTATGAGCAGGTGCGTCTTATGGGGCGAAACATACGGTACTTGAAAAATACATGTGCTATACAATAAACGTTGATGTCCACACACATACATATACACACACTTATCCTCTGTTGAAACAATGTAAAATAATCCATTTCAAAGCAAAATTCTTCACTTTTTAGGTTGTGGTTGGCCTGTAAAGGAGTTGTCATGGCGAAGCTTTTTGAGTTCTGAGCATGTTCTGCTGTAGTCAGAGTAATTACAGACAGGGAAGAACAACAGTACATATATAATTTCAAATGTGGTTTCACAGAGTCCACTATGAATATTCTGAATGCAAGATACAATAGGAGAGAGAGCCCTGCCCTTGCAAGTGTACAATTTAAAGGAAAAGAGGTGCATACATAGAGGAAGGGTCACAAAGAGTGGTATTGAGCTTTTTGCGTTGTGTCTATTAAGGTTCAAGGTTTTTTTTTTTTTTGTTAACATATCTAAACCATACAGTAGCATGATATTCAGTGAAATGTTCTTTTTACAGCTTTCAAGAAAGAAAATGAAAAAGCAAATAAGTGAATAGTGAATATACAGCAATGAATGTACAATGGGGGTATATTTACAACAACCTAGGGAAAAACTGGTAGAGGGAAAGACACGCCTTGTCCAAGGCAATAGATTCGATCGATTTCGGCAAACATAAGTTCAATCTATTTAGTATTCCAAACCATGGTAATGTAGTGAAAGTCTATTTAGTATTCCAAGACATGGTATTGTAGGGACATGTATGGTGGCTTGATTCCGTTGTTGTCTATGAGTTGTTCTGGGTCAGATGATGCCTGATGGCTTGTGGGAAAAAGCTCCTTTGCAGTCTCGCTGTGTTGGTTTTCTTTGCGTAATTACACTTTCAACAGCATTTTTAAAAGTTTCCATTATAGTGGCAAAATGATGTCTTCAATGTGCTAAGCGTATCTGTTATTTCCTATTTGTTTGCAACTCTGTGTTTTCCATAGCAACAATGTGTTTACCTTAGCTATGTACACCAAAGTTGTGATTTCGAGTACATATCATAAACTTCCTCACTCTCGCTTGCTAATCATCTGATTGGCTAAGGCATGGGTGACTGGCTAACTCCTTCTGCTGAAATTCAACTTCTTCAGTTTGGCATGATCAGTCTTGTTTTCCAGTAGCAAGGGTTAAAGGCCTGGTTCTAAGCTGGAGAGGTCATTAGACTGCTTAGACTTAGCCAAAGCTGCTAAAGAGTTCACTGGTACATTAGAATAATTGTAGTCCATGTGCTTTATTCAAGGTGATGAAAACAACTCCCACTGTAGCTAAACAGTCCTATGAATATGGGAATCATGGAAACACCAAAAACCATGCCAAAAAACTGAGTTTTCCTTTAAGGCTGTAGTGAGCGGTGAAGACAGTTTAGGAATAAAGTGGGATGGAATGGGATCAAGTAGTCAGATAGGCCCTATAAATGAGAGACGATAGTCCTAGTTTAGTTATTTGGGGGAAGTAAGTTAGGGAGTAAGGCATGAAGGGTGATTGGAGGGGTGAAGTATTCTGAGGGGCAAAAACCATTTTCTCTTTGAAGAGTGCAGAAAATTATTCTGCTGTTATTTGGGAGGTTGTAGAAGGCGGTGGTGGGCAGAGTAGGAAGTTGAAAGATTGAATCATTGTTTGGGATCCCAGGCTACTGCAAAAATAAGTAGAGAAAAATATGCTTGCTTAGCAGAATAAAGGGCAGTCCTGAGTTCCTGAACGGCTTGTTTATAAAACATAAATTTCTTACTGGCTATGGTTTTCCTCCATTTAGATTCAGAAGCTCAAAACTGCTGATCCAATTTGGCCGTGCTTGCATTTAGCCATGGTTGCTGGTCTTTGGGGCAAGGGTGACTATAAATGGCAGAGTCTAGAGCTGACGTAAGTGTATTATGGTAGTGCGAGGCGGCAGAATCTATGTCAGTAAATGACGTCAAGGTCTGAAAAGTTTGAAGTGAGACAAACAAAGATGGAAGATCTAGGTTACTTATGTCTCTACATAGAATTATATGGTTTTGTGCAGGGGGAAGGCAGGAAGGGAAGAAAGCCAGTGTTAGTAGATTATGGTCCGAGAGGGGGAGCAAGGAGGAGTAGAGGTTAGTGGGGTGGTGGACCATTGTTTGAGTTCGAATGAGCAGATTAGTGAAAGAAAAGCAGAATAGAATAGAAGGATGGCCACAAACCTACCCTGTTTGTTCCTGGGTCTAGGAGTGTGGCTGAATTGTAGTTCCTCATGTGAGAGGGCAGCAGATGAGTCAGTGTATGATGGAGAAAGTCATGTTTCTGTAAGTCCCATAAAGGTGAAAGTGTTAAAGAGTAACAGGTCATAGGTACATGCAAGTTGTTGCACACTGACCTTGCATTCCACAGTGCACAGGTGACAGTGGTAAGAGGATAATGGGAGCTAGTTATCTTAATTGCGCATGTTAGAAGTTTTAGCACATTTGCAGTTATTTGGCTGGGATGAAGAGGAGGGCATGCAGAAGGAGAAAGGTGTAGAGGGCTGCCCTGTCTTAGAAAAGCATCAAGAGTGCGGTGTGTCTAGTATTCTGATTGCAAGAGGATGGTGGTGTTTGAGGTGGCCATGCAGTCGTCTAGAAGTGGGCTCAGCACACAACCTTGGGGGGGGCACCTGTGCTTAGTATTAGAGAATCCGTAACCCGATTCCCCACTTTGACCACTTGCGGTCTGTCTGTCAGAAATTTGTAACCCAGCATAAGAGGGAGGCCCTAAGGCCTAGTTTCTCCAGTTTGTTGTTGAGAGTTGAGGGAATTATTGCATTGAAAGTTGCACTGTAATCCAATAGCCTATTGTACCTCCCTCCCCCACTGTCCAGATGTGATAGAATAATCTGCAGCAGGTGGAAAATTGCATCATCAGTGGATCGATTACGGCAGTAAACTGTAGGGGATCTAGAGTACCCAGAGTTAATTGTCACAGATTGTCACAGCAGAATTTTCATGGACAGGAAAGGGTTAATTGTCACAGGTTGGAAGAATTGGTGAATGCATACCAAAAAGGGAGAGGCAGCAGAATTTGCATGGAGGGGAAAGGGTTAACTGTCACAGATTGGATCAGTCGATGAATCCATACATGTGAATGAGAAAGAGACTTGCCAGAATACAGAGGGTGATTCTGTTGAGAAAAAGTGATGTAGTTCTGGGACGATAATGTTAATTCAGGTTCAGTTATATGTAGACTTATAAATATTCTGACTTTGAAAGCATTCTGGGCCACTAGGAAGTGGCTTGTAGCCACTGGCAATTAGTCCAGCTTTTCTTGCCCCTCTGAGCTCAGAGCAGCATTTTAAAAACTGAATGGAGCCTGAGTTGGTGATTGGATGGTGGCCTGAACAGAGGGGCATTCCAAATCAGGATGCTCAAGGAAAAAAACCTGAGATAATTCAAATCGCGGGTTTCATTCCTTTTTGAAAGGCTGTTACAGTTTTATTTTAGAAGGCACAAAATAAAGTGAAATAAAATATGTTCTTTTATTTAAAAATCAACAATCCTCTGCACCTGAGTGTGATTGTAAGAAAAAACCCTGCCCTCAACATACACACATTACTAGAATATATATCTATTTATCCAAAAATGTGTTTCCACTTTATTTTAGGCTGACTGAAAAAGCTCTCAAAGCTCTAAGTCATCCATAAAATGTTTAATATAACTCACAAAGCCTGTTGAATTGTAAAGGCTTGCAAATATCAGCCTCTTCAAAAATTGCAGACTCTCAAAATAATGTGGATAACCTACATACTATTCAAGTGCAAACAAATAATTTATTTCATTATTTTTTTAATCTGGGTTTTGCAATGGAGCAGCTTAGATGGTTAGATACATAATTCACAACCTTAGAACTGTGTATTGTGTTGGAGAATCACTCCAGTTCTTTAATAAATACTAGAAAACTAAAGTAGGAGGGGCTGTATAAACATACTTCCTGTCCATACAGGAGCAAAAAAAGGAATACGATCATGAAAATAAATATTACATAAAATGTTTTATGTATGAACTTTTACACCTTCTAATTTATTTGTGTTTTTGGGTACAGGCTCAGGAGGTACTGATGAACATGCACATGAGGGTTTAGGCTGGCAGACTCGTAAATCAGACCCAGTGTGTAAAGAGGGATGACCCTTGGATAACCTAATGTGGATAACCTACATCAAGTGCAAACAAATATTTGATTTTATATTTTTATATTTCTATTGTGTTTTTAAATGTATGCACCTGATTCGGTTTTGCTATAGAGCAGCTCTATTTCTTAGATACATATTTTTTACAGTGAGGTATTTCATTTTTGTGGGAAAGCTGGAAATTCACTCCAGACTCAAATGATCAAGTATTAAAAGAATTAAAGAATTAGAAGAAAAGAAAAGTGAGGAGACTCTCAAAATCTACTTGAAATACCCTATTTGGAGGTTATCAAAATGTTATTTATAGCTAAGCTTTTGCATTTCCTCTGCAACTTTTCCTATGCTACATGCTGGCCATCTAGTCATATTCTGTCTCTGTGTTGGCTCAGAATATTCAGTAGGAAATTCAGTTTTATAGAGGTAAAATAAGGTGAGGTTCTTTGATACAAGAATTTTATTCATGGACTTTTAGTAAGTAGTTTTGGCTTTGGACAAGCCAGGTCTGGCACGTGCGTCTCTGATACTAGCTTTGCAGCAGCTGGAGAATGGATACTTCTTGTATACTGGAAGGTTCTTTGATAGCCTTGACCTTCCTTCCTGGATTTTTTTTAATTAGATATATATTGTTATACCTGTAAACATCTTAACAAACGTGAGGCTTTATGTTCATCATCAAGTAAATAGAAAAAACACATTTTCTTCTTATAATGTATCATTTCTGGAATAAATTCAGAAAAAAGATCAGTATATTAATACAGTAGACGGTAGATGCAGATGGATCTTGTTCATAGATAATCCTGTTTTATAGGATTTATTGATTAAAATGATTTAAATTTTGAGTTATTTACAACAAGGGTCCTCAACCAGTGGGGGGACTTAGGTATAGGTAGTAATACAGCATAATAAAAAATGTGGGGAGAAACATCATTTTTATGGCACTCTATAATCAACATTTTACTACAGCGTGTCCTCAACCTTATCTGGAATTACAAGAGACTTGTAAGCATTGAAGCAATGATATATTCTCAGCTTTGAGATGATAGCCTACCCTGGATGATGCTGCAGGCCAAAATTACAATTTCACACCCTATTCTTTAACATTCACTAAACATTTGAGATAAAATAGTTCTCCCCCTCTCACCTTCCTTTATTATGTTTTTGGAACAACAGCTGGCATGCCAAGGATTATAAATGTATAGCTGATTTTTCTGTCCTTCAGATAGTTTCAAGACAAATGTAATTTACAAGCAAAAATACTTTTACATATCTACAGCTAAGTCATTTTATTAGATTTATCAATGATGAAAAAAGTAATTTAGTTTACATAGCCTTATAATAGGGTTGATTCAGAGCCCCTTTCTCACTTTTTTTTGCGTGAAAATTTCCATTCTCGTTAATTTTTCCTCCTCCTGATTCAGCAGAGCCTTTTTTTCTGCAAGAACTTTAGTGTGAAATGTTTTAATTTTTGCATGATCTTTCGTTTGGTAGCAAGACCATAAAAACAATGAGAAAGGGGCTCTGGATCAACCCTATTGTGTGAAAGAAGATGTAAGGAAGATATAAAAGGAAATGCCATCTTATCAGATGTTTACTTTACTCTGGCTTCTACTCCATTAGTCCAGTTATGCCCCTGTATCAGAGGAACTTGGAGGGTCCCAAGAACAAAAGGAGTGGGTAAATATGTGGCAATTCTTCCTGCATGACAATATTTCAGTGTACGTGGTGGAAGAGAATGTTAAATGAAATACTAATTTCTCCAGGGTATCATGAAACTTGTTTTCAGGGTTGCCCTGCTCCAGGCTAATTTAAACACATCTGATGTGATTGTAACAAAATTCAATGCTACTGGACCAAGATATTTCAAGTTGTTTCTAATAGTTTAGGGCACTCAAACATCCTTAGATAGCACTGCCTTTGGAGGGTAGTACTTCTGTAAAAAAAAAATCAAAACTACATTTTTACTGCCACTAAACAAGCTATAGCTAAAGCTTGGAAGTTGCCTACTCTTAATTTTTAAGAATTTAAAAACAGGAGAAATTATTCTATGGCTATGGAAAAGATTTCTGTTACAATTCCAAAAAATATGGCCTTCTTGCATTGATGAGCTTCTACCTCCAAATTTCAATAGAATACTTATTGGGGTATTAATTGGCTTAGATGAGATCGTTGCATTTTCCTGCTGTTGTTTCTTAACTTTCATATTGCAGACGTGGGTGATTTTTTTAATTAGAACTAATATTTTTTATTTCACTTTTTGTGTGTTAAAGTCAAAAAGTTCAACCTGACGTAAGTTTCATTTCACTCAAAAATGCACCCAGAGGTAATCTTGAATATCCAAGTCTTTAGCATTACCTCAAACTTGTCACAAAGACTGGCATCAGCAACAGTATGCAGGCTGGCAACAATGTGTTGCTTTTGCGGAACTCAAGTTTAACCTGCATTTAGTTGATAAATTATTGGAAGGGGCTTGTAAGAACTCACGGCTCATGGTGCATATTGCCACCAATAACATAGTAGGTGGAAGGCCCTTAAAAATTATTCCAGGGACCTAGACTCTAAAAGGTCAAGGACCTCAATTGTATTTTTTTTTTCTGAAATACCACCACGTCAGAAATATAGTAGGAGATAAGGGAAGTACAGTAACAAGGCTTACAAAAACTTGTGTAGGAAATTTACCTCATATGGCCCAGTTGGATCAACAAATACAGAACGTATTGTAAAGGAATTTTTTCATTGCCCAAGCACAGCTTTGAAAAACTGTGAAGAGGGTTGACAGGTCTTGAACAAGACTAACAATCGTTCACTGCAATTGCTTATTGGCACAACTCACCGTTCCATCACTAAGAGTCTTGAAGTGTACTGCTGAGGTTACTGTAAGCCTGAGAATGATTTTATTCTGGTTCCTTTAAATATGTCATAAACAACTGAATGAGCCCAGTGAGGGACTTTAGAATGGTATTTGTTAATCTTGTACTCCCTGTACTTGTATATGATTAGTAACAGGCTGACTGGATCATAGTACCCTCAGTGCCCTATTTTCTACATAATTCCCAGCTGTAAAAGGCTCCCTTTGCTGTTGTGCTTTATAAGCTTCTGAGTCAATCAAGGCAGAGGCAACTTAAACACATGCACTTACTACTCTACTACTACTACTGTAATTGCAGCTCAAGGGAGGTCTGGGGACCTGGGGTTCAGTAGTGTGGGCATACCCCTTAATAAAATGAACTTGAATCTTGATATTATTTTGCATGGGGGGGTATTTGACCATTACCAGTGTGTTAGGGAGTCACGCACCAACACAAGATCTATTTACCATGTGAGTATTAAAAAGCAGGATATGCAGGAAGGTGCTGCAGAGAGGGAGCTCTAATGGCGCAAAGCTAAGTATCATAAAAATATTGCCTACAGAGGGCCTTAAAGAGACCAACCACCTTAAAATTTGGCCTTGGAGTATCCGGGATCGGGATGCCCCCGATCTGAAATGCTCTGTTATGTGATACGCCACTCGTTACCTGCAAAAAAAGCTAACTTTTCCAGGACTTGTATGCACTTGCACTCGCTGGCCGCCCTGTAGCTTAGGAACACTCCTTCACTCTGCCAGATAGGCCTTAGTCGGTAGGGAAATTGAAGATCTGTTCGCTTTGGCTTCCGATACTGGAGCTCTAGCTCTAGCTTTTTTTTTGCCAAGCAATAATATGCATGATGCCCAGAACAGAGTTGGTACAAATACCATGGGAAAGTCAGAAGATTATTAGTTTAAGATTAAGTTTTTAGAGGTGACCTTGGGGGTTTCACACTGCGGCCTGCCATCCCAAATCCAGAGGCCCCTGTGGACAAGGACAAAAAACACATTATAACAGTGAAAATCCAGGGTTTTTGTCTACTTTAACTTCATTGTTACTTACATCATCACTCAAACTAGTGATTTAATAGGCTAAACACATTTTAATGTAACATCTGAGCAAATCGTTTTAATTTTCACCACATGAGTTGTCTGCTATATTTATATCTACTAAAAAGTTCAAAGTAAAATATGATTTGATTGCCACCAGTGAACTTTTAATTGTAAATAAAGCAGCATGATTATAACTAACATCTGTTCTTTTTAAAAAATAATATTTTAAATGAGAAGTTTCATATATATTTTTTATCTGCATTTTTCTTAGGAAGTACACATATTAGTATGATTAATATCTGTCTGTCTATTCCAAAAATAAATGTCTTTTCTTCAATAATTAATTATCAACCCATTATATGAAATAATTGTCAGCAGGGAAGTGTTCAATTAATAAGCATACAATTAAAAGGTTAAAGCAGATGCCCAGTCAAAAAGGACCTACACCATGGCCTCTTGATTTGTCATGCCTGTCCTTCTTTTTAGAATTGTGAAGCTTGAATGAATGATGATAGATATACCACACCTTTGTGGCCCCTTGCTCATGGAGGCTGCTCGGCTGGTGGTTTGCTTAAATGGTATGTGCATGTGTACGAATGTAACCCAATTGGTCACTGACTGTAATTTAGAACATGCAACAATGGTGGAGCACAGGCCCAATAAGCTTTGTTGTTTCATTGAACTCCAGCCAATGGGCTTCCTAATTTAAGATACCGGGGAGGGGGGGGGGGGGGGGGTCTGGAGGAAGCTGTGGCCATTTGTTTTTTCACAATAGGCCCTCAAAGCGAAATATGCTACTTCAGACTAAATGTAGGTTTAACAAATGTTCCATTTAGTGCCTGCTTGTACTATTTGTCATTTCCCCCAAAAAAGTTGCATACCCAGCTAGGTAGATTTTAGCGATACAGTGAGCTCTGTTCCCTCTGGTATTGGAAGCAAGTTTTAAAAGCATGGATATTGAAAATAATACATTTCAAGAGTAACAACACTCAGGAATTTAACTTTCCCATGTGTTGTTCCTCTCAGATGGGGCATCCTCATTTGGGATGCCCCCTATGTGTATACCCCCCAGCTCGCCAATGACACTAACTTTCCTGGTGTTCCAATGGCACAGATTTGGTGGAACCGTGCGCACTAATTGGCTGGGTGGCCGGTCAGCTCCCTTCAGCTCCGCTTATCACTAAGCCACTAAGCAACCAAGCAGGGCTGAGCAGAACCGAGTGCACCGCTGGTTGCATACCCTCGACTTCCACCCATGGCAAAAGGTGAGCGTCTATGTGGCATGATGTGGCAAGGGCTCTGGGATCAGGTTAGTGGATCTGGGGGGTTTTACACAGCAGGGCAAGCCAATTCAGAATGCCCCAACGAGTGGACCTCGGATGCCCTGGAGTCTTTTAGACTCTTCCCTTTTACTTCTCTCTGGTATACCACGCTGCTCACCTCTTACTTCAGCGGGACAAAAGACACACATCCTCAGTCCAGCACTGGGCTCCGGCTTCTGACTCCCCCACCATGGGGAGGGGTTATTTATACACAGGGAGTGAGCCAACAACATAGGAGAAATTCCTTCCATCTCGCTGAAGACATTGGGGCCCATCAGAGTGACAAAGGTATTGCCCGGTGATGAAACGAGGCCAGAGGAAAGCTTTTATCAAACAGCAATTTGTTAAAGATTTGATTAAGACGAGCCTGAAATTTTCATCAAATCGGCAGAATTTATAACAAATCCACTCATGTCTTGTTACAGAGATCAGGTGAGTTTCTGATCTTCGGAGTACAAAAAGAATGTACAGTTCAGACAAAGTTTAGGAATCTTTTTATCTGCAATTTCCGTTCACCCACGATTGCAAAGTGCATTGCCGGTGATGGTTTTAATGTCCTGCATTGCAGTACATTGACTGACTGCTAGAGGGCAGTCAAGTAAAAGAAGCATTTATGATCAGAATCCCAAGATTCCCCCCCACCATGGGATTCTGTGGATCAATCTGATGCCCTGACCCCACTACTAATTAGGTTTTAAAAAAAGCTGATATTCAGCTACATCTTCGAAATAGAATAATATCCCAGCAACAGCACGAAAAAATGCCAGAATGTTAGTTCAGACAGTTTAAGTTTGGCAGGGCTACAGTTAGTTGTGGCGCTGATGCAGTTCAAGGCTGGTTTGAGAGTCCCAGTTGCCTTGACCATACATTTTTTTTCAACAGTAATGTTGTTTTTTAAAAAAGCCTTGTTTGCTGCTGTGCGTGCTCATATCCTCGCTGCTGACAGGGTGAAGGGTGGCACTGACAGATTTGAAAGTCACAGCAGCGGTACTGTTACCTGGAACCCACTACTAATCATGTTTTAAAAAAAGCTGAAAATGCTACTATTCAGCCGTAACTTTCCAATGAAATAATATTCAAGAAGCAGCATGACAAAGTGCCAAATTTTAGTTCAGACAGTGTAACGGTGGGGCTACATTCACACCCCTATCCCCAAATCTCATGTGGGCCCAGCATGAGGCTTGTGGATTTTGCCTGAGCTAAAGGTCATGCCTGCTAGCACAAGACCCAGCATTTGGCTTAGGTAAAGGGGATGTGAATTTTGCCTGAGCCAAAGGTCATGCTGGCTAGCAGGAAGCCCGGGATGAGGTTTGGCTGAGGCAAAGGCGATTTGGATTTTGCCTGAGCCAAAAGCCATGCTGGCTAGCAGGAGGCCCGGCATGAAATTTAGCTTAGTAAAATGCAATGTGAATTTTACCTGAGTCAAAAGCCATGCTAACTAGAAAGAGGCTCAGCATGAGGTTTAGAAAAAATTAAAAAAATATTTATTAAGACCCCAGCATGGCATTTACAATGGCATCTATGTCTGCCAAAAACTGCCTGTGATCCTCCAACACCCATCAAAGTCAGGGAGCCTAATTCATTAATAGCGCGAAGAGGCACAGGCAGCCCCCATGCTGTAAACTGGCAAACGATGCTGATATTGTTCACTGCTGCAGCCGAAGTGGCTCTGTACCTTTGTTTGTTAAGGTGATAAATGTAATGAACTATATGCGCTCATGAATCTAGATCCCTGTTTTGTTTTATACTGTGTGTTTTTGGGGATTCCAGCTTGGTTTTTTTAGTCATGCCACACCAGCGTTCTTAGGCCAAGCCAAGAAGAATCCATCACAGAAAAATAAGTTCCTCTCAATTTACTGTATTTTTAGTTGAAGTTAAACAAAATGTACGCCAAGAAGAACAAACAACAATACATAATCAAAATAGCAACCAAAACGCATTAACTTTTCCATACATTTTTTTGGACTGTGTCTGTGCTTTGACTTCTTTATGGTGCATATAAAAGGAGAAAATACAAAACTGTTATCTTTTCTAAAGTGTTTAATTTTAACTTACTTTCACTGTCTATGGCTCTGCTAGATCTCTGTTGGGCTGCTAGTGTTTCATGGTTGGCCCCTTTTTTGTAGGGGTAGCTGCACTTTTTAGCCCTTTAACTGGGTCCCAATGTCTCCCTGCTGTTCCTAGGACATGATTCAAATCACAGTTATTGCCACTTAGCTCAAAAAATGAGGTAATCATTTGTACCCACCGGGCGAAGCCAGTTTTTGTGTCTTTGCCACTGTCTACAGGCATGTCTGGTACTCCAATCACCAATTATGTTTCCTCTGTTCTTCCTTCTGATGTAGTATGCAGAGATTGTGTAGCACACAGCAAGCCATGATGATTTTTGACACCGTCTCTGGCTGTATAGCATCTCCCCTGCTGGGTGGGCAAAACAAAGAAAGCATGCTTTCAGCAGGATGATGGTTCTTTTCACAATGCATTTGGTCTTTTTGTGAGCTGTGTTGCAGCACACATCTGCCATACTCTGGGGTTTGCACACTGTGGTCATCAGCCAGATCTTTTGGACTTATCCCTTATCCCTTTGTGTTTGTATATCCCTTATACAAACACACGTTTTGATGTTGGTTAAATGATCGATGCAGACCTAAGCCTGTTTTTTCCCCTTTTGTTTGTTTTCTCTCCTCCATTGTAAATACGGTTTTGTTCTGAATTACAGCTTGAACCCTTACTTACCTAGTAGCCAACCCGCTGACATTTCTTGATTCTCAAATTTCCTGGCCATGGTAGACTGTTGGCACACACAGCCGCATCTCATGATCAACAGCATGCATGGTGTGTCGGGCTATGGCAATGCGGACGAATACAAGGATAAAGAGTTTTTTAAAAATAGTGTATTAGTGACAGAGACAAATGTGACTGTAGACCTCTGTAATTTCAGTGATTAGGGAGGGGGCATGACAGGGCTACAGTAAAAAGACAGTGAAAATGCACATGCAGAACAGCACACAAAGCCTTTCTTGAAATATTAAATACATTGTAATGGGGCAGAGGGAATGGGGATATAATAGGTATTACTAACGTTCTGTCAAGCTAGCTTCTAAAACTTGAATTTCAGCTATTAGGGAGGAGGCACAATGTGGCGGGCTACATCAGACAAACATCAGCAAGAATTTTTTTTTAAATATTGTAATAGTCATACATTATAATTCCGCTGATAAATTGTGTGACTTGCTGAGCATTGATCCTTGTGCCATCTGGTGGCTGAAATGAAAAATGACATGCTATTTTCACAATAGAAAAACTGGGAATTACAGTAGCGATATTGCCACTTTCAATTCTGTCCCATTTGTACCCTTATGTTTTTTTTTGGCTGGTCAATCCCTTTATTCATAATGGTGAATAGATGATGCATTGCAATTTATTAAATATTTAACACTTTAAGTGCCATCCTACCTAGAGTTTTGGCACCCTGTGTTGCCAGACAATTTTTCACTATTTTGCACTACACATGTTCAACTGTGATTTTTAAGGGATTTCCAAGGATTTCCCAGGAAATTTAACATGAAATTCCTTGTTTGTCATTTTTTAGTGTATTTTCAAAAATTTTGGGTGAAATATGTGCAAAAAATACAACAAAATCAGTTTTTACAATTTGTAGTGTTTTTTTTTTTTTTTTTTAAATGTACGGTTTTCAATGAAATCATATTGTGTGTTAAAGCCCAATTTCTACCAGTTATGATGGTACCACATGTTTATTGGTAGACTCCCCAGTTTGTGGGGGGTATTTCAAATGTAAGAAGCTTTTTTCTTGAAAAACTGCAAGGTGCCCATAGCAGTTGTATTTTACCTGAAAATCTACTAAAGTGCTGTTTCACTTTAGGGAAATCTCCTCAGCAGGAAAGGGAGAGTCACTGCCCCTTCACCTCTCTTCAGTGATCACCGCATCTGAATGAAGTCAATGGCGCCGGAGCGGGATGACATCACTGGGTGACATCATCTGCACCAGGGGGAGAATCGAATGCCTCCCGGTAAAAAGAAGCCCAGGCCAGATTGAACACGACGCACTTTGCACTTAAAAGAAGTGGAAGCAAGCACATAGAAACTACTGGCTTGGTACTTAAAGGGTTAATTTATGCAGGATTTGTGAGAAGAAGAGGTACCTCCCACAACAGAGTCCTAGCAATCTGGGTAGTGAAACAAATAAAACAATATAAATAAAGGAGGTTGTAATAGCATGCCAAAAATTTGTCTGGTTCAGGTATCTGACCTAATCAGATAAATAAAGATAAAAGAAGAGAATGGCTGTCACAACAATGAAAGACTTTCCCTCAAACAGGATCTGATCACTAACCTATGGATTAATGAAGACCTGAACACATATAAAAAGGTTTCTGTGAATATGGCTTATAATGTACAAAATTATGTATTACTTTATTAAATAAATAAATAAATATATATATATATATATATATATATATATATATATATATACAAAATAGAATACCCACACAAAATAAATCAAAGGCATCTACAAAAAATAAAAACACTATGATGTTCATTTCAAAAAGAAACCAAAAACATACCTATACTGCTGGCATCTACTCAAATACAAGATGGTTAAAGGGACCAACAGTCAAAAATAACAAACCAGATCAACACAACAAACAGTGCTCATATGCATCCCTCTACAGGGTAAATTAGATTGCTACACATACCAATTCATTTACCATTTTCTAACTCCTGCTGTAGTAAATTTTAGAAACAAAATTGCGTCTCGTGCATTTGCAGGCCACCTGCAAACAGGAAGTGCTGCTGGGCTTCCTGTTACTGTGCTTTGTCAGTTATGTCAGTTGAATCCAGGCAGAAGAATAGCTGAGATGCTGGGAGAGAAAGCTCCAAAATGTCCTCTACCTTTCTTTTCCAACTGTGCCAGGCTGATGGTCCGGTTTAATATACTGTAGAGTGGGAGCATGCATATTCCTTCACAAGGCTAGGCTCCAAAATATGCAAGCTTTCAATAGGTTTTCTTAAGGAAGTCATTGGCTCTATTCCCATTGTATTGGTGGTAGCCACCTCAGCAGTGGTGACACTACTCTGGATATAGAGACATAGTAACTTGCAGTAGTGATTGTTTTTTTTTTGGCCACTTTGTTAAATAAAACATTTCTTTGGATGGGAGGCACCTCTGAATTATTATGCGTGGGTAATGTATTTTGTATTTCTATACTTTTAATAAAGCTAATTTAGTACATTAGAAGCCATGCAACATACTAAACACCTATGTGATTCTGTGTCTAGCCTTTGGCATCCTGTAAGGGTTGTTGTTGTCTTCTCTTTGGTGCGACAAGAGGGAATTATGAAAAAAAGCCAACCCAATAATGTGACTGGATGCGGGGAAGAGCAGAATGTAAAAAGGATCCTGGACTCTTAGGAAGATATGGTAAATATGCTACATTTTACATTTTTTGCTAACATTCATGTGGTGTAATTCAGAAATAAAGAGCCTTTTTTATGAAGCATCAGCGCCACACAGCCCCCACTTATTTTTCCTCAGCGGCACTCAGTGTGCGATTAAATATACAAAAAACAGTTGTGCGCCGATGCAGTCTACAGCTAATTTAACACTAGCGCCCAAAAATTCACAGCGCTGGGCGCTCTGGTTGAAGTAGCGTCAGTTGAAAGTAGGAGCTGTAGGTCAAGATCCCATAGAGCACAATGAGCAGAACTGGACTGAAGTGTTTTATGCTCAATATTCATATTGCACAAATTTTTTTGGTACATAAGTTGCATTGTGACTTATTAATAATGGAAACGCAGGGACTAGATGTCGTCAAATGATGTTTGTATGATGTAATGATGAATTGCTGGCCAACCTTTTCATAAATATGCTGTGCAGTGCCAAAAAGATGGCGGCACAAAGTC
This sequence comes from Gastrophryne carolinensis, assembly GCA_027917425.1. Taxonomy (NCBI): domain Eukaryota; kingdom Metazoa; phylum Chordata; class Amphibia; order Anura; family Microhylidae; genus Gastrophryne; species Gastrophryne carolinensis. The sequence continues at coordinate 170,597,771 of CM051236.1, forward strand.
CACAGTGCACCGGCAGAAAAGACAAGAATGCCGGCACTCCAGAATTGGCAATATGGTCACTAGAAAGATGCTAAATGGCGCACATCATAAATAAGGCCAATAATGTTTACAAGTGGAGACATTTTTAAGGAGCGGTTGCTTAATTGTTTTACAATAGTTACCTTAACTATTCTTAATATTATATAATAATGTATATGCTACATGCTAATTCTTTGTCATTCCTCTAAACTGAGGTTTCAGTTTGTGGTAGATGGTGGAGAGTTCTTTTAGAATGGTTGAAGGTACAATACTGAGAGATCACTCATTAATTTACTAAATGTACTAATAACAAGTTTAGGAAAACCTGCTATAATTGCCTCTTTACGTGGTTGCTAAGTATCCCTGAGCAAGTGCACAAAAGCTCCTGCCCTCTGACTGGAACTGTTTACAAGTCGGTATTGTGCACTGTACTGTATTACAGGTACAGCTGAAATCCATAAAATAATTAAAAAATAATATTTGAATTGAATGTAATACTAGGGTTGTTCAGAACCATGAGAATTTTTTTCTCACTTTTTCTCACTTTTTGTGATTTTTTTTCCTTAGTACAATTCAGGACCATTTTACTGTAGCTGCACGCATTTTTAAACAATTCACATGGGTAAAAATGTACTACATTGCAAAAAAAAATGTCATGAAGTGCTGAATCACCCCCACACCCCATTACAGTGTCAGTTAGTCTTAAAGAGGAAGTCGAAGGATCCCCAGCATCTTGGGTTCTGGGTGCAGTCATTTCAGACAGATTGTACAGATCGGCAGGTTGGCCACCCAATCCTGTACAACAATGTGACTGTAGTGTACTGGTCATTCACCCAAGTCCAACTGTCATTCAGGTCTATGGCTGCCATTTAGAGCTCTGCCCTCCACCAGAATCGATTACAAAAGCTTAAAGTTCCTCTTTAAACAACTCTTTTCACAATCTTACTAGCTTGAAGTCACCTGTCTTTCTCTGGTTCAATCATCTCTAACTCATCTCATTTATTACCAATATCATTATCTATGCTGGTCTATTCTTCCTTTTATTAATGCTATCGTTGAGGCTATTGTTGCCATGCTGCCACAAACAATAATCATTGTATCTGTAATGTACAGTATATACACGGCCAATAAATGTGATTAAAATCATAAAAATAAATCCTATATTCTATATATTATATAAATGTTAAAAATACTGGACAAAATGAGTTACTACACTGTGTTTATGTGTTTGCCAAAACGCTTGCTTAACAGTACAATGTAGTATAGATATGTGCAAATAAAAGCGAACCATGGCAACTCAGTTAAAACAATTGAAATATATTTTTACAATAAAGTCATTTGATAAGCAGAAATATACAACTTAGTTATCATATTGGATTGGATAATGTGTTATTTATTTACAGACTTTTTGAATTCCAAAACAATTAAACATAGTATGCTATTATGGCCTTTGTGTCTGTTTGATTCTCTTTGAATCGTAATGCTGTTATGCATTTCTGTAGTTTCTAGTGACGCATGCAGTGTCGGCAAGCTATTGTCTAATTCAGCCTTTATGTCTCTCTTTTTACAAAAGAACTGAACAAAGTAATATTTCTTCTTGTATTTTGAATGATTTCCCAGTGGCTTTTGAGCATTTATTGCACATGTGTTTTCATGAATTATCAAGGTCTTTTCTGATGACTGCTTTGTTATTTTATTTCAGTATAGCAAATAAATATGGTTATCATACTAAAAAATTAAATACAAGATATCTACGGTACTTGATTGTAAAGTACTGGGAAACACCCAATGCAATTTATATAAAAAAAAAATAGTGTTCCAGTAGTAGTAGTAGCAGTAATAGTAATACAATTCCTTGTTATTAATAATGACAAAATACAAATAATATCTAGATTTTTTAGTACTGTAATTACTGAGCAATTCTGATTTTAAGATGTTTTTAGATTTAAGACACAGTAGTGGAAATTTTCTGGCCAAGCACACAAACGGGGAGCCTTAGTTAAGAAGCGTCAGTAACACACATCAACACTTTCAACAACTAAAAAAGCTATAATACCAACGCGTCATATTTAACGCTAGTGCCGAAAAGGATGCACCACTGGGAGCTCTGGTTGAAGCAGTGCCAGATGAAACCTTGCACTGTTGCTCCAGATCCCATAGAGCACAATAGCCTTGATTCATAGATACATTCGTCTGGACTTCCGTAGCTGTCTGTGTATGTTTTTGTGTGTGTTTGTAATTTTTTTAGTTTTTTCGTTGCATTTTCATTCTTACGTTCGTTCGAGCTCATGCGTATATGCGCTTTCGATGAACAAAAGTAAATCGGATCATTCGCGTTAGTTCTGATCATTTTCCCATCTAAATCTGATATTTTGCATTTGTTCAGATAACTTAAATTATTGGTATGGGCTTGCGTCTCATTCAGAGAGCTGATTGCAGAGGGACCACCTCCCTATAAAACCGTTTCATTTGCGATCCCCTTACGGGACCATTTTGACCTTGGATACCTTGCTATCAACATGTTTTGTGCCTTTGTGGAGGAATATGAGCGCCTTCAGCTAATGGGCATTGCATGTATCAGCAGGGCCGAGGCCAGATTGCACCGGCGACGCATGCATATCGATGGCATGCATGACGTTGAGCTGTTCGAGCTGACCAGACTTAATCACGCTTCTCTCCATAAGTTGTTTAGTGAGCTGTTGCCATGGTTAGCCCGCACCACAAGGAAGGGGCAAGCAATTTCAGGTATGACCAAGATGCTTGGCTGCCTGCAATTTTTGGTGAACAGCTCATTCCAGAGGCTGGGTGCCCTCTCCATGGGGATGTCCCAGCCTACGGTGAGCCGCACGCTATCCAAGTTTTTGGAAGGCATGGCTACCATTAGTCAGAAATATATTTATTTTCCTGATGACATGGTAGCCTGGAACACGCTTAAGCTGGCATTTTATAATATCGCCGACATGCCCAATGTCATGGGTGCCACTGATTGCACCCATGTTGCATTGGTCCCTCCGGCAGCCGACGAGTACATCTATAGGTAAGTTCAATCGGTCATTTTTTTATATAGTTTACATAAATTGCATTTTAACTATCTATTAATCCCTCCTTGTAAATTCTCCCTGTGAAATAGCTTACAATGTATATCTATTAATCCCTCCTTGTAAATTATCCCTGTGAAATAGCTTACACTGTATATCTATTAATCCCTCCTTGTAAATTGTCCCTGTGAAATAGTTTACACTGTAAATCTATTAATCCCTCCTTGTAAATTGTCCCTGTGAAATAGCTTACACTGTATATCTATTAATCCCCCCTTGTAAATTGTCCCTGTGAAATAGCATACACTGTATATCTATTAATCCCTCCTTGTAAATTGTTCATGCGATACATTTGGGCGTCTTTATCTTCATCAATGTTTTTCATGCCGGCCAAAGCCAAACATTTTCATGTGGACCTTAATTAGTCATTTTCAAGGTAATCTTTAGTTGATCCAACATACATATCCTTTCTTGGGCTAAAAAATACTTAGGTACTTAGTTAGTGTTATTTGTATTGGCCAACATGTTTTTGGGAGGGTGTTAGGAGTTAGTGTTTGAGTAGTTTACCTAGCATTGCTAATTTTTGTTGTTTTTCTTTTTTCCCAGGAACCGCAAAATGGGCCACTCCCTGAATGTCCAAGCAGTGGTGGCCCCGAACATGCGGTTCCTTAGTGTTCTCGCCGGGTTTCCAGGCTCATCCCATGACGTGTACATATTGCGACGATCTGGATTGTACCGTCGGTTTTAGTCTGGAGAATTCTCCGGTGGATGGCTCCTTGGTAAGTTGACGCAAATAACCTCATTCACTTTTCAATGTATGCCTATGAATATAGTTGATTACCCATGTCTGAACCTATGGCTGTTTTTACCCCTTGATGACATGTTAAACTGGACTTTAACCATGATCTTTAGCAAAGCACAAACCCTTACAAAATGATTTCCGACCGTTTCTAAATAATATATTTCTACTCTCTAGTAAATTACTTATTATTCTTCCCCACACTCAGCTGCAATTCTGTTCTTGACTTTATGATATGTGCCATCTTTGCTCAGAAGCACGACACTTACTGAGTAGAGGAGAGAGGGATAAAGTGAAGGAGGCGGGTTAGAGCTGTGCTTGGCTCAGTCAAAGCAGATCTGGGGTCCTGAAAAGGTAAGACATCCAAGAATGCTGAGCAGCACAGTCCTAACCCAATTCCTGTTTGCAGTCTGCCTGATTTGCCCTCATCCGCCATCTTGGATGTTTAAAGGCTCAGAACATGCAGTAGATGGTGTTAGGCTCTTTTTTGAGGTGAGCAATCTGTATGTACAGGGAGTTGCAAAAATATAGATAAGTCTCTTAGTCAGGGGGAACGACCGCTTGTCCCAAAAATTTTTTGTTAGATTGGGTAATTAATGTAAGTATTTTCTAATTCTTTCAGGGGATTCCGGCTATCCGCTTCTTCCCTGGTTGATGGCGCTCGTCCTTCGGCCACAGAATGCAGCCCAGGACGCCTACAATCGGGCCCACCAAAAAACCCGGGCCATTGGGCCATTTGGCCTCCTAAAAACTAGATTCAGATGTTTGGACCATACCGGGGGGCACTCTAGTATCACCCCAATGAGGTGATTGATATAATTCTGGCCTGCTGTGTGCTACACAGCTTTGCCATAATGCAGTGTGTCCCCCATTATGTGGATCTTTCCCCCTCTCCACCCAGCCAGGAGCCTGATGCCAATTACCTAGTGCCTCTGGGCAAGCTGTGAGGGCAAATTTGATTAGGACCCATTTTGCCTAATTTTGCTTTCCTGTTTTTGTTTGTTGTATGTATTTGCTGTTTTGGACTCTCATTTGCCTTTGTGAAGGCTTTGTTATTTTATTATTTAGAAATAGTAATGAACGAATTACTAAAATTTTCAAACTTGATCTGAGCCTCATTCATTTTTTTCTCACATGTTTGTTTCAAAAAACCTTCAATAATCTCAAAATAACCCAAACATTAATGCATCAACTTAGTCCACAACAGCTAAAGTCACATATATTTAATATAAATATGTCAATTATTAGTTGAAGGGCACTCGCAGACTTCATGTATATACATAGTACAACAGAAATATACATTGGTGCAGACTCATGGCACCTAGCAATTGGTCACATCCAAGAGTTGTAAAGTAACGCACTCCAGGCCGAAGTTTCCACGCCAAATAACATATACATACATAGGGAGCAACCATTTGCATGCAAATCTTTGGCCAGTAATACATAGGGCCACATACACACCCCCTCCTGCTTGGCCACATTTGCCACAGGTACAGGTGGAAAGCAGCCATACCTATGCCACATCCACGCCTGTAAATCAGTGGCCCACCCAAACAATAATCTCCAGTCCAAATGCAAGTCCAGTCCAATGTTTGCCAGGGTTCAAGGTAGTAGTTTGCCAGCCCAGAATGTCCCCCAGTCCTGCCTAAAAACAGGATGAGCCAGACACAATTTCATTAGGCCAAAGCTTGCAGTGTGGCAGCTTGAGCAACAGGTTCAGTGAGGCTTTATCTCAGGCATTGGCTAGTGGGGTATCTCAGCACTCTAATGAGCTATATGAGCGAATATATGAAGCAAAGCCAAAAAAAAGGCAATCTTGGTAGCACTCACCAGACAGGTCAATACAGTGGGGATGTAGAGGAAAGATGTGGAGCAGATACAGGGCAAATAGCTGTTAAAATGGGTGTTGCCCATAAAACCCTGGTGGTGGGCCTTGGGGATGGCCCATCACCTGGGCATGTGTGGCATTCAGAATCTGCCACTGTTCCAACATGATTCTATTGCTATTTCTAACTTACTTGAGCTTGCATGTCAAATTATTAGTTAAGGTGGCCATGTGGCTGTTGCTCGTCCTAAATTCTGTCTGCATGGAGGTGAATGTATTATTTAATGTATCTAATTGTGCATTAAGCTGCTCTGTGGCTCTTTGAGTCACCAGGCAAAAGAAACGGCTCTCATGGTGCCACGCTGACTGCAGGATCGGCACGCGTCTCCCCTGGGAAACTGGTCGACGTTGCTGACTACATCTCCCAATTCCCCGGGTTTGAGCACCTGCAGATGCTGGACGTCTAGGGCGAGCAAGAGTCGCAGATGTGCTCGGCAAATCCTCTGCAGCAGAGCTACCACTGGGGACTGTAGGCTCAGTCTCTGCATGCTGCCCACGATGGGCTGGCAGCATGCGTCCAGCTTCACTCTGCTGCAGAGGATTTGGTGCAGTAGCCTGTTGGGACCGTGGCAGATTATGTTTCAGGGGGGTCAGTTGTGAAGGTCCCATCAAGGTGGAATCCTCCTCTATCTCCTGGATTTCCTCCATCAGTGTGTGGGTCTGTTGGGACATGTGCAAAAAAAGGTTCAGTTTGGTCCATAAATATCTTAGTTATGCTAATTAGTCAGGTTCATTCACATGCATCAGCAGATTCAGCAAAATACACTTACCATATATATCTGCTCCTGGCTGGATGAGGCTTCCACACTTGCTGAGGGTTGATGCTGGGCTGTATTGTAAATAAAAAGGCACGCAAACAACCAAATATCCATTGATTATCTGTATTACTACATATGCTTCAATAAAACACGTGGGCAAGCAGGAATGGCAACTCCCCCAACGGTCCAAGGTGACCTTCACTATGAATGTCATTATCTGTTATATGTTTAACCCTGTACATACACATTGGTCACCTTAAATAATACAAACATGCATGTACTGCATGTTATGAGGCTTCACACATCCCTAAAGGGCCATTAGGGACCCACACTCAGCTTGCAAATAGCATTTGGCTTAGGAGTATGCTGGTGGACATTCTTCCTATGTAGACCTTTCCCTGACCCTAGATCAAGTATTTGAGACCAAAGCACAGCTAAAACCCAAGTGGCCTAAAGACAAAGAAGGAAGTGTTTGATATGATTGAGTAGAATCACATAACAGGCAGTGCTTTGCTAATATTTAAACTTTAATAGTGACCATAAATACTCTCCAAGGTCATGTATGGGCTGGCAAATTTGAAAATGAACATTCCGCAGACATTACACTACCTGCTAAAACTGTAACCTCCCCTACAAGCCACTCCCTATGGGCATGTGTTCATATATGCCTGTGAGGCTCATTTTACACATTTAAAACATTTCACATACACACTAACATTACTAACCTGCAGGATTAGTAAGGATGTCCATGTCCCGTCGCCCCGGCCCTCTAATTCCACGGGTTGTATCAGCCCCAGCACCATCTCCTCAGCTCGGGTAAACTGTAATTTTGTGGGGTCTCCGCCAGTTTGTAAGCTGAAAAATATAGGTTTGCAAATTGAGGAAATTGTTGACAATACAAGAAGCAGACAAATGCACAACTCAAATATGTACCTGTAATTGCGACGTTTATTTTCTCTTTCTTCCGTGCTGCATACTTCAGGTCAGAAATTTTGCGCTGGATCTGCTCCACATCTTTAAGCTCCTCCCCTGCTGCATTGACCTGTCTGGTGAGCTCCTCCAAGATTTCATTTTTTCGCAATTTGCTTGTAGATTTGGATTTTCGCCCATATAGCTCGTCATAATGTAGGGTCAGCCCACTTGCCAATGCCAGAGTTTGGGCTGGCTCTGTTTTGTTGAAATGTTGGACAGGTGGCTGGATAAAGAATGGACTGGACTTGGAAATGGACTTGGGGTCCTTGCCTGGGTGGCCACTGAACTTGCAGGCGATTATGTGGCATATGGATAGTTGCTTGCCACCTGTGCTGGTGGCAAATGTGGCCGAGGAGGAGAGGGTGTGCTTGAGGGTGTGGTGCTTCTGGCCCTGTTACTCTTTGTGCCCTTGCCACTTGTGCTTCCATACCCCTGGAAGGTACTTGCACTTGGTTCTGGAGATGCTGAGCTGGCTGTGCTTAGCCTTCTGGGCCTGTGGCTTTTGCTCTTTCCATGGCCATGGGTGTGTTTCCCACATGGCTGACTACATGCAGGGCTGGCTGGGCTGGGGCTTCTGGGCCTGTGGCTCTTGCTCTTCCCATGGCCATGGGTGTGTTTCCCATGTGGCTCAGAAGATGCTGAGCTGGGTGGGCTGGGGATTCTGGGCCTGTGGCTTTTACTGGCCTTGCCAGTGGAGTGTTCTTTCAGAACGGATGTGCTATGCCGTGGAGGAGGGGATGGTGTTTTTTGGGGGCTGGTGCTTTTCACCCTCTTAGTGGCCTTTTTTGCGGGCATACCTGTCTGATTGGTTGTGGTCTTCTTCTTCGCCGCTGCCTCCTTTGCTTTGCTGATTGTTTTGGGCTTAGCGGACTTGGTGGGTATTGTCACCTTGGCCTGGCCACTGTGGCTGCGGCATTGGGATTTGTGACAGAGTGGTCGGGCGTGAAGAAGGCTCCTTAGGCCGCTGTGGCATTTTGCTGCTGGCCTCATTGCCTGGTTTGGCCTTCCTGACTTTTTTTAGCTGGCATGTTGAGACTCTCAAAGAGAATGAGCTGTGTGTCCAGGACCCTTTAAATACTAATGACTGGGTATGATGCTTACACGTTCGCGTACGCGAACCCGGAAACCGCTGGGGCATTACTTATCTGCTACGGACAAGAAGAAAGATGGCGATCTTCACCCGCCAACAAGAAGAGCTGATTATGCTCGTAAGTGTATTATAATGACTTTGATTTGCCATCTAAATGCATGCCTAGGCCTTAAGGAAGTGCATGAATAAACAGTTATGTGTAAAAGTTTGTAAAACTCCGTGGCAAACAGAAGTTAGTTCGCACATGTGCGAACCAACTCAATGACATCTAGAAGGATAGTTTGAGGCTAGAAATGTGTCTGGGAATGTAATTTAGTCAACTGATCTAATTGTCTATCCCTCAGGACCCACCTTTATTTTCTCTGATGCAAGCATGCACCAGGGTTCTTGTAGGTCTTTCCTAAATCACAGATATTTGTATGCAGTTTGATCTAAAAACTATGTTTATTTTGTGTTTTTTAGACGATGCTTCAGCGCAGGTACGACTACCTGCCCAACACTTTTGAGAAGAGGACCGTCGCCCTGGAGATTGTTTCCAGGATCCAGCACAAGACGGACACCACCTTCACCCACACGCAGATCATGCAGCATTGGTCGGACCTGAAACGGCCCCACATGTCCCGGGTGCGGCGATTTTTAGGGCTCCATTTCCCAAGTAAGTACATAGCGATTGCATGCTAGATATAACTAATACAGAAGGTAGGCCTTTATTTATAAATTCTTTTCTTTTCTAGTGCTGGAAATGGAGTACCGAACGCTACAACGCACCCGGAGGAGCACAGGCTGGCCAGTGCTGCATGAATCTGCAGCAGAAAGTGAAGGTGGTGGATATCCAGGGCGACGGCGTGGGCAGGGAGTCGTACCAAGCGACAGAGCCCTTAGCTTTGGGTATGGGACTCTCAATGTAACTGCAAACACATACATGCTATTTAAACAAAAGCTGATTCCCTTGATCTCTTTTTCTAGCTGAATATGTAGCGGGTGAAGGATCTGTGGAAGTGTCTGCAGCAGATCAGGCCCAGGAGGCACATGGAGAAGGTGGGTGATGTTGCACACACATTCAAATTGTCATTATCTTACTGTTGACTCAGACATTAGAAGTGACCCTATTTGACATGTCTCTACAGCCTTAACTTCCCAGCAGTGGCAGGTCCCAGAACCCAGGGTGGTCCCCGACGCAGACGTCGGCCACCAACGAAGTAAGTTGTAATGTCATTCTTTTGAGTATGTGGTACTTGACATGATCACCAAGATACCTAAAGCCATAGTCAATGGCATTAGCATAATGACATATGCCCTCTTCCTTAGATTAATTACTTAGCATAATGACATATGCCCTCTTCCTTAGATTAATAACTTAGCATAATGACATATGGCGTAATGAGTTTGCTTGCCACCTAAAAAACATTCCATCCACAGGTGAGAAACATGCATTTGCCAACAAATAATGTTTGTTTCTTTTTTATACAGGGACCACACGTGCCAGAGTGGCAGCAATGAGTGAAAGGATCCTTCAGTTGGTGGCCGACATGCAGGAGCTGCGTGACTCGTTGGGGACCACAGAAGACCAATGTTCTGGGTCCTGTCATTGCTTTGTATATAGTTTTGAATTGTAATATTTTTAAAAATTTGAAAATTTTATATTTTCTTAAAAAAAAAAAAAGTTTATACATTTTACTTTTATTTACTTACATTATACTTACATTTTTTTTTTTTTTAAAAGGCACTAAAAAAATGGCATTTTGTATTAAAACAAAAAAAAACAGTTTTAGTGTCATTTTATTTTCCAAATACATTAACACAAAACGAATGGGCCAAGAAATATTTTGAGATGAAGATTCACATGACCGCAAAGTGATTTGAGTCTAACAGGAAACATAAAGGATTCGTGGGAGGAGACGATGGAAAAAGGGCAAAAATGAAAGCCGACGTTGTAACATGAGCAAAAAAAATGGAAAATGAAAGCTGGAAAATGACATTCTCGTTGGCATACGAACGGACGAAGACTTTACAGAAGGCTTGCAATGCATGCATAGCAACGCTCGTACACCCATACGAGAGCGGGAAAATTTCAAAAAGAAACAGATTGACACAAAAACGAAAGTCTTTTTTTGTCTCTCTGAATCAACCCTAATGGGCAAAAGTGGATTGAAGTGTTTAATGCTTATAATTAATATTAAACACATATATTTGAATAGAACTTGCATTGGGACTTGTCAATAATTGAAACACAGGACCTAAATGGGCCAGAATGTTTTTTGGGGTTTTTAAAAATGATTTTAAAGTGGACCAACACCCAGGATTTTGACTATCCTGGGTTTTGGTCCACTTTGGGGGGGGGGGACCCCGATTGGGGGTGTCCCGCTGTGTGAAACCCCCCAGAAAGCCCCAAAAACTCACCTCACCACGCTCCCACGTGACCGTGCCGTCCAATCCCCGCCGACGTCCAAGACAGTGTGTCCGCCGCTGCCTCCCGCACGTCACTCTTACAGGGCCCGCGCCCGCGCCGGCCATTCACAAACGGCCGGCGCGGGCACGTCTAGAGGGTCTGTAGATTCCGATCTCGGATGTCCCGTGGTGAGGGAGGTGATCGGCCCGGGAATCTTATAGATTCCCAGGCCGATCACCCCTGGGTGTTGGTCCACTTTAATGGCTTTAATGTGTAATTTGCACAACAACTTAATTGCAGTCGAAACGCACTGTAAATTTTGTCCCCTGTTGTTCCCAGAAGTGATTTATTGTTACTGTGATGAAGAAATGCTGATCAGTGCCAGAAAAACGGGGCCAATACCCCAGCAATAAAAGCAAGTTACCTGGGTATAGGTAAACCCAGTCTTCGTAGGAACTCTGGATGTGACCCCGCCGTACAAATTCAGATATCACCACATAAATCTAGAAAAATGTCATATTTCTACTTTATTAAGTCAATGATAAAAACACAAATGTAGGGAGGGACTCTGCCATAATCACAGGGCCACCCCCTCGCATTACCATGTGGTTAAAATCAGAGAAACATACACAATTCATCGAATATGAACATCATTCCAGCCATCAATTCATCTATCTATCAACAATATATATACAGCATAGTTTATATTTTCATGATCACAAAGGTGTAGTTACTGAAATCCACATTGTATAAAAAGCATAAGGTGATGGTGAACTAGTTTCGCCCCAGCAGGGGCTTCCTCCGCACCAGTCTGCACTCTTTGTGCTTGCACGCTGATTCTGGCCAATTAGATTTTTTTCCCCAATGTATGCCTGGATAGGCCACCTAAATAATGCTGGTCAAACATACATAAAAGAAATATAAACCACAAAATAAACAAAAAAAGGGACACAAAAGTCAAGAAAAGCATATCTATTAATTGTGGGGCCCATGCCTCCAGCATCATAATTTAGCATTTTATGTATATATATATATATATATATATATATATATATATATATATATACCTGACAGGTGGTGGACTCAATAGTTATTATCGCATTTCAGCGCCTCATTTGGGAGGTAAGGTGCCACTCAAAAAACTTGTGTCCATCTAGAAAAATATATACATATTATATTGGTATCCCACAAATTATCTAGACAAATAATGAGAGTCAACATCAGGATCCGCTCATAGAGGTACTTACTAAATATAATGTTGGCTATGGCCTACAGCAAAGTCCGGAGCGCGATATTCCCCCACTCACTATTCGGTCTAGGCAAAGGCTGAGGGATGGATGTGCTGACTATGATCAAGCCAGCATGGTCTCCCCACTGAGCAAATGGCCTGGATGTGTCAGGCAGTGAGGCGCGCTTTTGAAGCAGCCCGCCTCATCCGACTGGGGAGCGATGAACCGTTTCCGGGGCGGCAAATCCACTGCCATCCCAGCAGCCAATACCCCAGCACCCCTAGCAGACACTAATGCCGGCACCCATAAGCTGACACTATAGCAACAAAAATGATGCTGACAGATGCACATCATATATAACCCACACGCCACTACCAGGTCTGGATGGCGTGCGGGGCAAGCTGTCACGAGTTCTTGGAATCTTGAGGGATGTTGGGATTTGGCCAGGTGGAGGCACCACACACTGCAGATATTTTCCAAACTTTATTAAAGCAACCACACTTCCTCTTTAGCAACAGCAATTCAAGCAAAGTCACAATAGCAAACAGGCTCACAGGTTCCCGGGGTCACTCTAGGGGCTGGGACTATACTACTTCGGTACCTTTGTGTGTTGGTCCTCAGTATACTCCTCTCTGCTCCTCCTAGGCCCACACAGATGTCTCTCTGTGAGTAGCTATCTGTCTTGCTTCGGCTGGCTCAGCACACTGTAGCTCTTTCTCTCATGTGTAGTAGCTCTTTCCTCTCTCAAACGGGTTGTAGGATCCATTAGGTACTGCTCGGCACACTACAGGATTCTCTGCATGGCTCTCTCTCTCTCAGTACTCCATCTCTACACAACTTAGTACAAGTGACAACTGCACGTTCTAGAAAGGTGTCTAACTTATATAACCTTTACTTATGATGTCACTTTTCCACAGCAGCCTCTAGTGGTTAACTCCGTCACTGCTGTTATGTCTTATGCTAGGCTGTTTTATGCAGAGTTTTCTATGAGAGATTAGGTAACCCCAGTTTTTACCTGGGCCACACATAACTAAGGCCCTAAGTGTATTTACAGCTCATAAATCTGTTAAAATGCTACTATATATATATATATATATATATATATATATATATATATATATCAAACCTACTAAGATATTTAAAAAATCAGTCCTGAGTATGCCCTATATCTAGTGGTGGCCAAACCTGAACTACAAAATTCGGGTCTGGGAGGTACTTTTCGAATTCAGGTTCCCAAACCCAAACATGGCTTCAGCCACTAGCCTCGAACATAGCAAAGCTGGTTGATGGGATGTAAGTAACTTGCCTTAGGCCTGTGATCTGGTTGCTTCTTCCTTCTCCATCGGCTTGAAAAATATCTCCGAGTGTGGCCCCAAAAAGATGGCTTCCAGTTGCCACTCTGTCCCCCTCCACACCACCATCACAAGTTTTAATGGGAACCCAAACTAATACTCATCCCTACCTATAACTCTATATCACATGTTTCTGATGAATGATCAAGCACTGTCTGCCAGAATACACCACATCAATGAAAATTAAAATAGTGCAAAATGTAGGGCCTTATTTATGATGTGCGCAGTTAAGCATCTTTCTGGTGTCTTTAGCGCCAGTTTTGGAGAGCCAGTATCTCTCTCCATTTTGGTGCTGCTATTTTGACTATAATGGCGCTGGTAGTCACAGTGGCCTATATTAATTAATTTCCTTTGATTGTTTCATTAGGCACTGGCCAGCCTGTGTCAGGGCCTGTTGGACCGCACCGCTGATTATAACAGCGCCAATGAATGTCACTTTGTACCATCATCTTTTTGGGGCTGCACAGTATATCTATTAATTTTTGGCACCCTGAAGTTTGGTGCTGTATCTTTCCTACACTGGTCTGTGTTTCATTACAGTTACAATATATCACTGCTGGGGACAAAGGGGAAAAATTAGCAGTGCGTTTAGGCTGTGTTTTAGCTGTTGTTGTCTAAATGACACATTGGTAAGCAAAACCAAACTAAATATCATGGTCCAATATGAAAACCAGACCAGACAGGGCGGAGCCAAATGGCCCATTACCTCCCAATCATCATCCGATCCGGTCTCAACTACTGACGAGTGAATGCTGTCCATCACTTCATCTCAATCATCCCCGTCCAAGCCAGGATCTAATGCATGCCATTTGGCTTCTGCCCTCCCCCGAGGGGAAACCAGACATCCCAGCAACGTCTTATATAAGGAAGAGGGGACTTTCACCAGATCCCTTGCTCTGATCGCTAGCTCCCCTGGAGATTCGAGAATCCGTGGGGGGCCCCTGGAAACTGAGCCTGCAGCGCATGCCTAAGTTGCAGGTATCTAAAGAAATCTCTTGGTGACAACCGAAATGATCCGCATAGCTGCTCGAAAGACCTGAGAACTCCAGAGCTGTATAATTGGCCCAATTCCCGGACACCCCTCCATCCCTCCCCTCCACCCTAGCCACTGGACCCCCATACAACAACTTGGCATTGCTGATGAAGGCTGGTGGAAGCCCAAATTTGGCGAGCACCGTCCACAGATATGGCCACTCAGCCAAGTCGAAAGCCTTCTCGTTATCCAGGGAGGCGACCGCCCTGCTCCCAAGGTTCTCATGTGTGATTTGGAGGTTAGACATCAGTCTGCGAAGGTTTATATGTGTGGTACACACTGGCATAAAGCCTGCCTTATCCGGACCGACCAGTTGAAGAATTACTTTGTTCAGTCTGGTTGCCAAGATTTTCACTAGCACCTTCGCATCCTGATTCAACAGTGAGATAGGCCTATATGATGCGCAGGAGTCCGGTGGCCTACCCTCTTTATGGATCAAAACTATATGTGCTTCAGAGAAGGAATCTGGCAGACCCCTGGCCTCAACTGCCTGGTTCAGCACCTCGAGCAGCTTTGGAGCTACCAACTCAGCGTACCGGTTGTACCATTCCGCCGGAATCCCATCTGGCCCCCTATTAGGAATTGCTCCAATCGCCCCCCGAACTTCTTCTAGCGTAATGGCCCCCCCCCAAGGACTTTCTGTCCTTCTCAGCGAGGATAGGGAAGGTAATCCCAGCCAGGTACCCCACCAATTCCTCCTCCGAGTATGTTACTTTCAAAGAGTACAGTGCTGCATAGTACGATTGGAATTGTCTATGTCCTCCCCATTCGTCACCGTAACATCTCCACATGTAATACTCACGATAATGTTAGGGGCTTGTTCTACTTTTAGCCAGAAACCCTATCGTCTTCCCATTTTTGTCTCCCTTATAAAATATATTGCCTTGTTTAGCAGTAGGGTTTTTTTGGCAAGCAAGTTATATTCTCTTTTAAGGGATTGCGGCCAAAGCTATAAACTCCTCCTCCGCTTTGGCTATTTTATTCTCAATATCCGCTACTGTCCTTCCCCTCCTAGCTCTATCCGCCGCAATAGCACCAATGGCACTACCTCTCGTCACTGCCTTAAGAGCATCCCATGCTACATTAACCATCGTTTCCCCAGTATCACATGCCCAGAAGGATTCAATGGCCATCTGCAGGTTCTGCCTAACCCCCGGGACATCCAACCAGAGTGGATTCAGGGCCCACCCCACCAGACTCCTGCGCATGTTTGATATTCCTACCATGACCAGTAGGGGGGAATGGTCCAAAATCCCCCTGGGGAGATAGTCGCACGCCATCACCCTGGGCATAAACTGTGGTGAGGCAAAGGCCAGGTCAATCCTGGAGAGAGTACGGTGCGTGGCTGAGTGACAAGAATACACCCTCTCTACTGGGTGCTTCTACCTCCAGATCTCAACCAGACCCATTGCCTCAGCCCAGGAAGCTAATCGTGTTTTGGGGCCGGCATTCCCTCCCAACCTATCCAGGGCTCCCTCCATCACCAAATTGAAATTCCCCGCCAAGAGCACCGGATCGAGAGGGTGTACAGTGTAAAAGGAGTGTTCTTAGCAATCAGCACCGAGACACCCCTAGAGTAGGATGAGAACAGGGAGTGATAGGAGTGCGATATCCAGTGGCGTTTCAGCGCCAAGGCCCTCTGGCCCACGAGGTGGGTTTCCTGTAATATAACCACTTGAGGCTTGTATCTCTTAACAAATTGAACCAATGTTCAATAACTGCAGAGAGCCCCCCCCCGCCAACCACTATTCCAAGTCTCGTCACACACTCATCCATCCATCCATCCATCCATCCAAGCATTGACCAAGCTAAACAGATCCAACAAATAGAGCTACTACAGTTAAACATTATACAAGAGTTAACACATACATACTCTCCATCCTGGACCCGCAGCCATGCCGGGAACAACATGGCATATTTAATCTTCCTGCGCAGGAGTTTCTCCCTAACCCTGTTGAAGGTGCGCCGCTGCTTCTGAACCTCCAACGTAAAGTCTGGGAAAAAGGACAAGCATTGTTGTAAGTCACCACCCCCTTCATCCTAGCGGCAGCCAATATAGCATCCCGGTCCTTGTAGTGGAGCACTTTAAATATGAATGGACGCGGTGGGGCCCCCGGCGGAAGGGGTCTTGTGGGTATCCTGTGCGCCCTTTCTACTGTAAAAAATTTGGATAAGGATTCTGGCACCAGGACCTCCTTGATGAGCTTCTCCACAAATTGCTCCGGGGAGGGGCCCTCCGATTTCTCTGGCAACCCCAGAATTCTGATATTATTTCTCCTATTTCTGTTTTCCGAGTCCTCGGGCCCTCTCCGTTAAAGCAGCAACCTGCCTCCTGAGTGTCGCCACCTCTCCAGCCTGAACAGTCAACCGATCCTCCGTATCACTGATTCTCCTTTCTGCTTCTCCCATCCGATCACGGAACTTGTTAGGTTGTGGCGAAAATAATTGAATTGCTCCTGTAAGCTATCAAATTTGGTAGTTAGAATATTTTGTCATGAGGCTAAAGCTGCCATGATGGCTGCCGTGTCAGGGTTAGAGGGCTCCTGCCCTGATCCGCCTGGGGCCTCCATTGTTTGTGTGCCGCTGTTCATGTAGGTGGATTTACACTTTTTATTCCATCCCATAGAAGGGAGTGCAACAAAAAAAGGGATCCCAGCCGCTGATTATAATGCGAGAAAGGGGAGCTCCAGGGGGGAATCGGACAGTGTAGGTAGTTAAGCCGTCAGCTGTTGCGTTTGTGGAAAGTTTGCTCCAGGAACAGGCACTCCGGTGGTCAATACACACTTGATGGTGCAGGGCCAATTCCAACCAGCTTCACAGTGAGGCCCGACCAAAAGGGATCAAAAGGCTGGTGCGGAGGAAGTCCCGAGATAAGTCACGTATAATTTTTGTTAGTGTTCTTTCTATGATGGTCGTATTCTCCTGTACACTCGCTAATTGTTGGCACTTTTGTACGACCTTTTTGCGCAGTATGGAAAATGTCCTGACTGTGGTCCTATGCGTCCTTCCCACGTTTCGGGGCTCACAACACCTTTCTCAAGGGGTTTTTCTTGAGAAAGGGGTTGTGAGCCCCACTGAAGTGAATACATACCTATATTCTAGGTAAATAATCCAATAATCCACGTTTTACTTGCTAATTTGGTGTGCACCTGATATCTATTTTATTGCTCTGCATCAGGGTGAATAGAGACTCACCAGTGAGGTACTGCAATATATAATGTTACAGTTTGCATTGTGACATTTTGAGACTTTTGATGAGCGTGTCACTTCTGCCTAATTCTTAAGTTACAGTTGGATTTGAGAGAGAGTATAGTTTCACTGTTGCACGGGATTGGGTGAGTGACCTGTCAGTCAAGGATACAGCTTCAGCTTCCATGCAGATTGCCTGGCCCCCAGTGAGTTGTGTTTTTATGTTGTTGCCGAAATTGTGGTTTGCACGGGGGGGGAGGGGGTGGTTGGAGTGTAACAAAATACTTGGATTTCCTTTTCAAGCTCACAAGCACTACCCCAACCATACTTATGAAAGCTAAACCCATGACTTACTGGGTCTTTAATTGCTTTAAGTGCTCTAAACCAACCTAGATTTATATACAGCCGCACCCATTATTTTGATGTTGAGGTGTTTTTGTCCTGATATTTTTCATGAGAAATATTAGGGTTGATTCAGAGCCTCCTCAAAACCGTTTTGTATATGTCTCGTTATGTGTATTTTTCACTTTTTTTCCGTATGCATATGTGCGTACGCATGATTCAGAGCCTTCATCGGGAACCTTCTGTTTACTGTTAGTAGCTGCGTACGCCAACGAGAATGCCATTTTCCAGCTCTCGTTGCGTCCTTGAGAGGACGAGGTTGCCGTTTACGTTACTTAGTAAACCTCGTATACTACCATTTTTCAGCGTTTTCCAACGTAGCATTCAACAAAGTTTTTCAGTGTCCCACTATATTCAGCATGCATCTTTCTCTAAATATACGTCCAAACGGAATTTTGTTGGACAAGCTGCTATGTTTGCATGCATTCTTGTCCCCCGTCTCAACAATTCTCTCACTCACTTCTGCTCCAATGCTTACCTTAACTGCATAGCGGTTCCTGTTTTTATGTTCTCCCACAATGAATGCTTACTCTAACTCACTAGCGGTTACTGTTTTTATGTTCTCCCACGATGAATGCTTACCTTAACTCCCATGGCACTCTTTGGTGTTTTATATCCACATAGTTTCATGCTTACCTTAATGTTCTGCATTCTGTAGATATTTTTCTATTCCTTCTTGATGTCTTCAGATTTATGTTCTTTAGTGGACGTGTTCATGCATTACATTTTTGGATGTTTAGAGAAATGAAAGACGAAACCTGGTCAAGTTTAAAGATTTATTGTTTAATATAATTTTTTTGTTTTTGGAACCAACGTTTATATTTTTTGCTTTAGTTCCATTAAAATTGTGTATAAATTTTTTTGGGGGTTTAAACATTTAAAATGTTTTAAGTTTTTTTTTGTTTTGCTTTAAACATGTAAAATGTATTTTTTTTTTAATTTGTAAAAACACATAAAATATTATTTTTTTTATAAACATATTTACAAAATGTGGCAGGCCCAAGGACTCTATTCTTCACTGGTCCCCAATGCAGCTGCCAGTTCCTGGAGGCCGCCCACTAGCCTATGCAAAGATGCCGGCAAGATTTGCAATCTTTGTTGCGGTGTTGCTGTTAAAAGAAAATAAATATTATTCTTTCGAATATGCATTTGGATTACCTGTTGAAGGAAAAATAATAATTTTATAGGCTAGGGATTAGGCCATAACTTAAGCTAAGTTTATAGGCTAGTGAATTTGAATACCTGTTGATGAAGGCATGTTATTGTAAATCAACTAAGTAGACTACAAACTTACTAGGCTGGTGGATGACATGATCCTGGGGGACCAGTCTCCTCGCTGGGACCTGCCACTCCTCCTGGTCTGAGTCTGTTGAGAAAGCAAAAATATAAGGGACCCTTATTGTTTAAGATTGATTGTTTAAAATTAATAATTGTTACTACAACCAATAATTAATAGTTGGTCACTCGGGGTAAATTAAGGTCTCCATGAAAATGAATAATTTAGGGCTACATAAAAATGAATAATTAAGGTCTACATGAACATTACTGATTTAGATATTCATTAAAACATACTGTGATTCAATAAGTTAATACAAGTCAGAATGTTCACCTAAACCACATACCTATAGAGATATTCGTCAGCTGCTGGAGGCACCCACGCAACATGAGTACAATTGATCGCACCCATGATGTTTGGCATATCGGCTATATCAAAAAACCCAACTTAAGAGCATTCCAGGCTACCATGTTGTCAGGGAAATATATGTATATTTGACACAGGGTAGCCATGCCATCCAAAAACTTGGTGAGCGTGCGGCTCAGCATAGGCTGGGACATCCCCACGGAGAGGGCACCCAGCCTCTGGAACGAGCTGTTCGCCAAAAATTGCAGGCAGCCAAGCATTTTGGTCATACCTGAAATTGCATGCCCCTTCCTTGTGGTGCGGGCTAACCATGACCGCAGCTCACTATACAAGTTATGAAGGGAAACGCGGTTAAGTCGGGTGAGCTCGAACAGCTCAACGTCATGCATGCGATTGATGTCCATACGTGCGTGGTGCAATCTGGATTCGGCCATGCTGATGCAGAGCATGCCGTTTAGCTGCAAGCGCTTGTATTCCTCCACGTACTCCGCAAACATCTCAGTTTTATTGGCTGGGTTGTAATCAACAATCAAGGCTCTGAATCATGTGCAAGCCCATACCAATAACATAAGTTGCCCGACATGGAAAATTGACCATAAACATACAAACATCGAAAGTGCGTATTCCCGTTAACGTAAACGCATATACGCATGAAGACAGTAACAAAAATTATGAAAAAGCATGCAAAAACACAAAACTTACACAAACACATGCGAAAGTGCATGTGAGAGAAGCTCTGAATCAGGGCTATTGACTGTAAAATTCCAGAATCTAATCAAGGGACATGATGGCTGCACACCTTCACAATTCATGAGTGCTAAACTAGACATGGTTTACTCATTGATCATTATGCAGAAAATGTATTCTACTGGCACATTACTTCTTAAGAGAATTTCTTGTTTATTAAAGATTGCAGTAGTTGCAATGAGAGCTACTAGGACACCCTCCTTAGAAAAAAAATACCCAGAGAGCTAGCATCATTATGACATCACAAAGAACAACTTCAGCATGGCAAAAAGCAATACATATTAATAAATATACCTAATGGACCCTCAGGGTGGAAATGTAAGCGAACATATAGATCAAATTCATTAGGTGGAACATAAACTGATCTTTGCAGGATGAGCAGTTACCCCGTTGATAGCACTGTGTCAGGAGCCAGTTTCTAAGCAACGAGATGCTTTATATGAAAGCGATCCGCAGCACAACTAGTGAGTAAAGATGTCAGCGCTGTGATCAGCAGATTATCAATACTTATTTATATATTTTTATTGTAGTCTGCCCACCAAAACTAGCGGCTGCTATTCTACACCTAACAACACAAATAGCAGCCACTAACATGATATCCACCTGCTTCAGTATACCCTTCAATTCATTAAAAAACTAAAATATTAGAATGCATTGTTTTATACTGTAAACTAATGTTATTACATATTAAACATAGTTACATACATTAAAACATTTTATTTCATTATTTTTGCATACAAGCCATAGTTTTTGCTGCTGAACTATATCCCACTCATTTCTAATTATAACTGAAAACCTTAACTAGCTCTTGTGGCTGAAAAAAAGAGTGAGAAATAAGAAAGACGATGGAAGGGAGAATGTTTGAAAAAACAGTAAAAAGCATTTCTATACTTATATTTAGTTTTCTTTTTCTTTTGCTATGATGACCTTAGTTTTTTATAGAGGTATGCAGACAAGCGTATTTCACATCAAATTAAATAGTATGCCTAGCATGTGAGATTTTGAAGTGCAAAGTTGACTAAGTAACAATTACTGCCGTTAGAGCAGGTCCATGGAACAGAGAATAATAATTACATGACTGACTCAGCAGAAGTTTTTTGGTCTGCAATTTAATTCAACTGAAGGTATGTGGGAAGGAACTGCAAATAATTGAGCATAAAAAATAGAACAGTTGGATTCAAGAAACAAATCTATTTTTGTCCAGTAAAAACAATGGAAAATAAGGGATGATATCTTCATTTTCAGCTTCTAACATGTGAGAAAAAATGTTAGAAAAAAAAATAAAGGGACTTTGTAAAACAAAAATAGAAAATGGCTTAAAGTGATCCTATACCCAGGAAGGAAGTTTATCTAGTCACCTTCTATCCCCAGTCCAGTGCCCCACAACAGCTTCAGTGTTTCTTTTTTTATTAAAGCCTTTGCCCAATAGTCATGAACACACTAACCGTATGCAGTTTGATGTTCGAAATATTGGCCATATGGCTCCCTGGTTCTCTCCTGTGATTATTCATTCAGTTACAAAGCACTGAGGGTCAGACTTATAAGTTAAAATATCTACATTAAATATGAAGGCACTAAAAGCTAAACTGCCACGTACACTTAAATCAGATACAGGAGATTTAATCAGGTACCTGATTTAGTTTTATGTGAGGCAATTCTTTAGGTGAGGTGCATAAAGGGAACCACTATATGGCATAGCTGTTGGGTGTTACGTCACACGGAACTTTCAATGTATGTATGCAGAATTTCCTTTATTATTCCATATTGAAATGTATGCTCTTGCTCCCTTTATTAATGGAATTATGCCCTAAAATGCCCTAAAATTTGTGTAGTACTTCAGAAGTGGCGATCACTGGTGCACCAATGAGTGCTCCCAAACTATTCATACCTTTCTTAACTGAAGTGGTATCAAAACGGCTAGGAAAGCTGAATGAAGCACACGCCTGTGACCTCATCCCTACTCCTCCGCATACCTGTGCCAGCCATTCAGAAATTTCTGGAGCCGGTACACAATCCAGATAAGTGTATAGTGGAAATGCAGCCCTCGCACGCACCATGGAATTACCAGCTGCTTAAAGGATCGTACACTTTTGATGGCAATTTTGAAAGTGTAACTTGTGCTGGAATTATATCCTCACGGCGTTGGGCTTACCTAATTTTTTTTTATTGCTTATGTTGGAAAATGGGTGAGGAGTGAAGAGGAGTGGAGCGAGAGGAGTGAAGCGAGTCCCGTGCACACAGAACACTGCTAATGGGCATGCAGATTTGGTGCATTGTTGCCAATAGCAAAAGATTTCAGGTAGTAAAAACATGTCCATAAAACTTTAAAAATAAAAATTTAAAAATGCTATCTAAAGTGGACTTTACTTTTTGGGTATACAGATGTATACTGATCTCGCAGGCTACACACAGCAGGACAGGGGTGAGGAAATCAGCCTCTCTGAGTGTTTTTAAACTCCTGAGAGGCTGCTGTTTCTCCTTAAATGAGCACTATCATGAAAAAATGGCCCATTGATAAAAATCCCCATAAATATGCTGGATGGCGGGGGGATGGGTCACTCAGAAATCCGGCATCAGGAAATATCCAGCCAGGCTGTTTTTTCTTTCTTTTAATGGAAGGAAAATGACTCCCGGGGTGACAGGCTCTGTCACCCCTGATAGACTGAACCTTTCACCCCTGGATTTTATACCTACTATGAGGAAATAAACAACAAGCTTGGCAGAAGTTTTATTCAGTTTGGGTGTAGCCGATGTGTTTATATGGATTTTTAATATTACACAATTTTGCGATAGTGCGCCTTTAATCTGACTTTTGCTATGGTTGTCCTAGTATTCATGTATTGTGTCAATTTCTCTAGAATATACATTATTTATCATAAAAAATACACGTATAATCTTTCCAAATCTATAATGAGAAAGATGCTCAAAAACTATAATCAGCATTTTTAATAACATCCTCATCAAATGTGTAAATACTCTAATACGCTTCTTCTAAAGCCTGTGGATTTTGGCAGGAATATTGTTTTACACTGCAAAATGTCACATCATTAATTACAGTCTTTTAGGGTTAAAGCCACTAAGAGTGAGAATGAAGGATATTGCGACAGCCTTAAAGCATTGGGGGGACATAAATAAAAGTTCAAGGTAATATATATATATATATATATTATATCTATTTATATTATACAAATATTTGTTCAGATTGTTTACATAGCAAGCTCAAATTGTAAGAAAACAGTCTAATACCAATAAAAAATCACTTTTCAAAATATGGTTAGCAGAGCACTATTAAATCGACCAAAATAATGTTAAAACCTATTCATGCAGTGTGTTGGCTTCCACAGGTTTATGACCCTGTGCCTTCCAGCTTATAAAATCTTACCTAAAACCTTACCTAAACTGACAATGGGTTTCCAGTAGAAGAGTAGCTATGGCAGAGGCAGTCAGCATTCACCAATCTGCAAATATTTATTGGGACGGGGAGTCCAAAAGACAGATGTAATGAAGTGTCGGCACCAGTGAAAAATAAACAGGAAAAGCCAGTGGAGATGATAAGAGGTTGCCCAGACTAGAGTTAGGGTGGGCCACTAAAGCAAATAATCTAAAAATAATAATGATTGGAAGGGAAATCCAAGTGTCCAAAGTCTAGAAGTCTGTACAGCAGAGGAGAAGCTGAAGACTGCATGGGAGACCAAGCAGACATAGAGCACATTACCCTAAAAACAAAGGTGAGGAGGTCTTAGATTCAATCAGTGAGAGGCAACTAGCCTAGCACATAACAGGAACCCTATTGGAGACTAAAGGTTAGTAAAATAGACATCTGAGATGGGGATGTTGCTATATAGAAAGCAGGACAATACAAACACAAACTTGCTATGGTAGTTGGGGTGACCAAAGCCATATAAGTTATGACATACTAAGCACAAGCATGTAGGCAAAAAAGACTCCTGGGACAGAGGTCACCAGAGTGGCAGAAAACAAATGCCACCTCCTCTTTCCTTGACTGAATCTCCAGAGGACATTTCCAGTGATGATGGCAGCAATGTTAATGCCATGTTATGTTAGGTTAAAAAAAAAAGATTTAGAAGCAGCAGTTTCCAGAATACAAAATGCAATATGGAAAAAGTTTCCCAAATTAACAAATTATGAAATATCTAAGGAGAATGACCAGTTGCTTGTCTTTCAGTTCCTCACTGATAATCTGGAAAACAGATACAGACAAAGCAATTTAAAGATAGAAGGCTCATAATATTGAAATATAAAAATTGGAGGCTTATCTGATCCAGCAACTCATTTTGTGTCAAAGCTAATAAGTAATATAATTTATTGGCTATATCAATAGATTGAAAAGGCAAGTTTTCGAAGTGTGCTCTACTCCTTCAGGCGTAACACAAATCTGTAACTTACAAATACATCTTTATACAAGAAACTACAAACAAGGCACAAGTGTTTTTCTACTGACACTCGTAAAGTTGTGAGCTGTGGGATAAGGAACAGAGGGATTATGACAATAAATTGTTGTCTGATAAAGAAGAGATGGGAAAGAAAGTCTGTGGAATTCCATGAGCCTTATCAGTCACATCAGACAAAGCAGTCTGTTTAATATCAGACCTTGTGATGAACCCTGTTCTTTTGTTCTTTTAATTCACATTATAATGACACATAAAATGATTAACCTCATTTAGCCTACAGTCTATGGATTTGAATTTTTGGATAAACATACATTCCTGCTCCAGCCTCTCTTTGTGTGTCTGTAAGTTACAGATTTGCATTATGCCTGGCATGCTTTGTTAGCTTGCTTTTTTTAATATGTTGGGTTAGCCAATAGATAGTAATACTTGGATTTCCTGTCAAAGCTTGGGAAATCTTACAAAAACATCCTAGCAGATAAAGATCCAAATACACATGTCAGAATCTGTGCGACCACCAAGAGACCAATAGCAGATTAGACAAGTTTACTGAAACGCAGCCCTTGTTTGTATTTAAGGAAGTCTGTGTCTGTTAGTTTAGTTAGGTTAAGGTGATTATTTTATCCCTTCATTTGATGCCGCAAAAGCCTGTTTACTAAAAAAATTGGATTCCCCATTGGATTGGAAGAGAATGTGGGCATGGTTGCTAGGTGACACGGCATGACAGAGGCAGGCTGATTCATTACTTGCACCAGCTATTGGCAGATGACCGTCTGTACAGAGGCGCTAAGAGCGACTGCTAGTATACGCTGTGATTGGCTATCGGGCGCTGTAACAGAGTGCCTCAGTCGCTGTAGTAACCTGGCCGGCATTGATGAATCAGATGTATGTTGGGCGTGCTAACACCAGAACAGCGTTGCAGGGAGCGAAAGGTAGCGCCAGTCCAGTGCGACCGACTCTCAGCTACTCACACCATATTCAACAAAAAAAAAAACACACACACACAGCGTCGGCGCTCTAAATCTGGTGGCTGTAGCATAGAGCGGCAGATGCTGTGTGATTAAAGCCTGTTTTTGAACACATAACCACCAGTAACAAACCAAAAACACATGGAATTACATTGTTGTAACGTTGTGACATTAATACTTTAGTGCCAGACCTGTAATGAGAACTCTGCATATAAATATAAAAAATCTAAAATGTTTTCCAAAATTACTTTTTCTAGGCCAGGAGAGGTGACACAATTATTTTAGAGAAAAAAAAAATTTAAAACAAAAAACCCTGTTTAAACAGAATAAAAGGAACATCCATTGAAATGTATGGGAGAGCGACAGGTAGCGACAGGTAATACCTGGCGCTCTGGAAGCTAGAGCTCCGGCGCTATACGCTGAGCCGCCTGTAATGATGAATTGTACGCTACATGGCGCTGTTAGAGTCGCTCACCAGAATCTCTTTCATAAATGGGGTATTGCGTACAACGCCCAGCGTTCACCAGACACTGCCTGTCATTACGAGGCACTACCTGCCGCTATCCCTTGATGCATAAACCCATAAGAGGCTGATCTAATACTAGTGCCACGTATTGCCATGTGAGCTTCTGTGTAGCGGCGCTTAGAGCAACCACTAGTAGACGCTGTAAGAGGGTGTTAAGTGGTACTGTACTATCCTGTCCAGCATTGATGAATGTGATGTCTGGTGGGCGCTGTAGAAGCACCCTCCCTGATTCACTGCAGAGCCCACCGCGAACGCTAGGTGGTGTCCCAAGGTCATAGCGCCCAAGGCTACGCTACATCTAACAACAGGACAACGCTGCAGCGAGCGATAGGTAGCGGCAGTTAAGTGCATCCAGCACTCGGCACTGCAGCCTGTATTTAAGAAAAAGCGCCGGTGCTCTAAAGCTGGACGCTCTAGCATAGAGTGTCAGGCGCTGTGTGAAAAAAGTCTGTTTCTCAACACACACACACCAGCACCAGAGCAAAAACATATGGAATGACATTGTGTTAGCACTGTGACAATGATACTGCAATGTCAGACCTGCACATACAATTCTGCATAAATAAATAAAAAAACAATAAAAGTGTTTGTTTGAAGGACAGGAGAGGACACACAATGATTTGAGCCAAAAATGTTACAGTTTACAATAGCAAAACGCTATTTAAACACAACCAAATGAAACTCCATTGAAATTTATGGCAGAGCAATACTGAGCGACAGGTATTACATGGGGCTGCTGAACCTAGAGCGTCGGCGCTATACACTGTGCAGCCTCTAGTAATACATGTGACGCTACATGGCGCTGTTAGTGGCACTCACCAGATTCTCTTTCTTGAATGTAGTTTTCACATACAGCTCCCAGTGTTCACAAGCGCTACTTGCTGCTACGTGGCACTACCTGGTGCTAGCGTTTCTTAAATACTCTTTGCTATTAAGTCCAGATTCTGTGGATGTCTTTGTTGAAGGCTGTCACTGTATTGCAAAGCCAGCAAAACACTATGGAAAAGCAGATTAACTGTATAGTGCAACACAACCTGCAGCACCAGGGGACAGATCTCGTTTTGATAAACAAAATGCATAAACAAAAAAATTCCACATATTCAGTAAACTGTGGTAAACTGTGGAAAACTGCACAGCAAAAGTGAGAAAGGCTGTGGAATATTCCCCTTTATGTTAGATCTCAATGCAGTAAGAAATGAGAGAACTGTGTAAATCGGGTGACGATTTAAAATGTCAGCATAATGAGAAAATTCACTATTATTTTACAGTATGTGAAAAACCAATGATTAAAAGATGGGCCATAAAGCTGCAAGTTTGAGACATAGTGTGATGATGGCATTTTGTCACTAATGATATATTGCTGTAAAATAAGGATGGCGTTTCAAATAGGATTCACAACCTCTTTAATTGGAACTAGTTTTGCGTCCATCTTTTAAAAAATAATAGTGTTGGTACCTCAGGTGACCCAAACTTTGGAAGTTATAATAAAATGCATTTTGCAATCTATTCTTCTGTGGAAGAACGAAGCATTTTTTTTTATCGGATTCATATTTAGGAGAAAAAAAGCAGTGGTCTCAAAGAGGCAAGTCTCTATAGCAACTTGGTTTACACACTAACTCATGTGTATTCAAACAGTACTTTTCTTTTTTGAATATTTTATTCTGTTCATTTTGATTTTACATCTTTGCATGAACTGTACTTTAAAAAATATATTTCATGCTGCTTTCCAACTCATTACATTAGTGTACAGGCAGGGCCGTATTTAGGGTACCTGCTGCCCTAGGCACTTTTAGTACTCACGCCCCCCCCCCATTTACCACAAAACATACTTACCTGAAAAATATCTGCACCTGTAGTGCTTTTCCTGGCTAGAAGTCCATTCATGCAGACCTGGTATCAGGCTGGCTTTAAGGGGGTATGGATACCTGTTGATCTGGTTTAAAGCAGAACTACACTCAAAAAATGATTGTTGTTCTGTAGTACTACTTCATGGCGTGGCAGAAGGACCCGGGCAGTCCTGCTGCGTATCATGCACCGTTAAAATAAGAGACCAGGTGGCACTTCCAGGCCTATTCTGTGGCAGCCGCAGCACAGCCTATCAGAATCGTGGGCAGTGATGACACTCCTACGTGACCTAGAGCAGCCTATCAGCGTGGGTGAGCATATCAGCCCTGGCTGCGATTCTGCCTGGAAGTGGTGAATTTCCCAGCACCTGGTTTCTTATTTTAATGGCGGCAGCCCAGGTCATGCTGCCCCGCTGCTAAGTAGTACTGTGAAACTACAGTAATTTTTAACTGTAGTCCCGCATTAAAGAGTAACAACCCCCAGAAATGTAATTATCATGGTGATTGTTCATCTCAAGGAGGTCATCCCGGAACGTGTAAATTATTACTTTACTGGCGATTCCCTGGTGCTTGTGCAGCAGCTAGTGCTGACCTTTCCCCTCCCGCTGTGTACACCTGCTTCAGTCATTCAGAAATGCCTGCTGCCGATGCACATGTCAACTGGGGAAAGTCAGTGTTGTCATTGTGGCAACGCATACTATGTGCAGCAGGATCACTGGCGAGGTGAGTATACTAGGCGATTCAGGGTATTTCACCCAGTGGGGCATCTCAAATCGGGATGCCCCAAGGGGTCTAAAACACTATAGGGCTGGCAAAAGAGGCTTTTGTTCATCTTTAAAGATGACCAACAGCCAAAAAAGCCTTTTGGTGAGGGAGGGGGGCATCCTGTTTTGGGATAACTGCATCTCTCCTACTTGCAGCTACCTGCACATACATGTGCTACAAGAAAGAAGGAAGGTAAGTTGCTTCTTTTGGCCCAGCAACTCACACAAGGAGGGGGGAATCACTTTCCCGTGAGATTGTTCGCAGATGTGTGACGGTGGAACTACACCTAAAGTGGACCTATCAGTGATTTGGCCGGCCCTGGAGTCTTTTAGACAAGACTGGATGATTAACAACCTCTGGGGCATCCCTATTTAGTTGGTGCGATGCCCCATTGATCGTCCACAAAATTCACCTCTCGCTAGTCCTACGGGGCATGGGTTCGCATCCCCAGAACCACCGAGAAGAGCTCCTGCTCCCAGACTGCAGGGACACCAGTAACGCGTTCACTCCCATTTCTATATGCCAAGCCCTGTTTCCAAACAGAACTGTATGCCATTCATTAATGTGCATGAGATACAGCTTTGATTAGACAAGAGTCTGCACATGCACCCTGGGACTGCTGGAAAGGTGAATTTTGAGGACACTTCGGGGGGCTCACATAGCAGGGCATCCCAAATTAGAATGGCCCAGAAAAACGGACTAACCACCATAATAGTGAAATCGTTTGCACTAGTGATTTCCTTTGGCACAAAAACACGGCATGCAGTTGCAGCCCTGACATGTGAAACAGCCCATAGGCTACTATAGGCAGAATTTCAATGCTCTACAATTGCCTGTAAACACCCCAGTTTGAAACTGGCCTTCCCTGCACAAGTCTCCTTGTCATCATACAACCTTTTGTGTCTGGGCCCCATAAACTACAGCCTAGTATAATACTGCTCATTCCTCACATATATGTTATAGGGGATCCAGATCATGCAACCAACCTATTATGTCTTGGCCTCCAAAACCTATATTGTGATGACTGGGCCCCATGGCAGCCACATACAGGGGCGGACTGAGAACAAAAAAACATTCCAGGACCTGCATTATATGCCCTTTTATTGCAAAGTAAATCACTGTGCATGTGCACTATTGATTTACAAAGGAAATCGCTAGCGCATTACGACTAGAGATGAGCGAACTTTTGAAAAATTCGATTCGACTGATTCGCCGAATTTTCCGACAAAAATCGTTTCGACCCG
This sequence comes from Gastrophryne carolinensis, assembly GCA_027917425.1. NCBI lineage: Eukaryota > Metazoa > Chordata > Amphibia > Anura > Microhylidae > Gastrophryne > Gastrophryne carolinensis. The sequence continues at coordinate 170,628,070 of CM051236.1, forward strand.
AATAAATTCGCGACGAATCGCTATTAAAAACGGCTATTTCTGAGCCTCCTACAGCCTCAATAGGGTTGTAAACCATTCAGCCTTGCTGTAACACGCACAGGATGCGTGCTGGGTTTGTTAAATAATACTTTGAAGAAATATCACATGCAGATCAGAGGCATCGCTAATAGAATCGCAGAGCGGCACAATTGCAGAGAGTTGAAGTGGCATCACTATGAGGGGCAGAAGGAGCCCAAATATACACTGGAGTTGGCCTCAGGAGCCCAAAAATTTGATGAATCACACCCTGGAGTTGGCAGAAGTTGGCAGCAGCAGCAGGAGCCCAAATATACACTGGAGTTGGCTTCAGGAGCCCAAAAATTGGATGAATCACACCCTGGAGTTGGCAGAAGTTGGCAGCAGCAGGAGCAGGAGCCCAAATATACACTGGAGTTGGCCTCAGGAGCCCAAAAATTGGATGAATCACACCCTGGAGTTGGCAGAAGTTGGCAGCAGCAGCAGCAGGAGCCCAAATATACACTGGAGTTGGCCTCAGGAGCCCAAAAATTGGATGAATCACACCCTGGAGTTGGCAGGAGTTGACAGTAGTAGCAGCAGGAGCCCAAATATACACTGGAGTTGGCCTCAGGAGCCCAAAAATTGGATGAATCACACCCTGGAGTTGGCAGAAGTTGGCAGCAGCAGCAGCAGGAGCCCAAATATACACTGGAGTTGGCCTCAGGAGCCCAAAAATTGGATGAATCACACCCTGGAGTTGGCAGAAGTTGGCAGCAGCAGCAGCAGGAGCCCAAATATACACTGGAGTTGGCTTCAGGAGCCCAAAAATTGGATGAATCACACCCTGGAGTTGGCAGGAGTTGACAGTAGTAGCAGCAGGAGCCCAAATATACACTGGAGTTGGCTTCAGGAGCCCAAAAATTGGATGAATCACACCCTGGAGTTGGCAGAAGTTGGCAGCAGCAGCAGCAGGAGCCCAAATATACACTGGAGTTGGCCTCAGGAGCCCAAAAATTGGATGAATCACACCCTGGAGTTGGCAGAAGTTGGCAGTAGTAGCAGCAGGAGCCCAAATATACACTGGAGTTGGCCTCAGGAGCCCAAAAATTGGATGAATCACACCCTGGAGTTGGCAGAAGTTGGCAGTAGTAGCAGCAGGAGCCCAAATATACACTGGAGTTGGCTTCAGGAGCCCAAAAATTGGATGAATCACACCCTGGAGTTGGCAGAAGTTGGCAGTAGCAGCAGCAGGAGCCCAAATATACACTGGAGTTGGCTTCAGGAGCCCAAAAATTGGATGAATCACACCCTGGAGTTGGCAGGAGTTGACAGTAGCAGCAGCAGGAGCCCAAATATACACTGGAGTTGGCCTCAGGAGCCCAAAAATTGGATGAATCACACCCTGGAGTTGGCAGGAGTTGACAGTAGCAGCAGCAGGAGCCCAAATATACACTGGAGTTGGCTTCAGGAGCCCAAAAATTGGATGAATCACACCCTGGAGTTGGCAGAAGTTGGCAGCAGCAGCAGCAGGAGCCCAAATATACACTGGAGTTGGCTTCAGGAGCCCAAAAATTGGATGAATCACACCCTGGAGTTGGCAGAAGTTGGCAGCAGCAGCAGCAGCAGGAGCCCAAATATTACTATAAAGAGACACTGGGGTTGGCTTCAGGAGCCCAAAAATTTGATGAATCACACCCTGGAGTTGGCAGCAGCAGGAGCCCAAATATTACTTTAAAGAGACACTGGGGTTGGCTTCAGGAGCCCAAAAATTGGATGAATCACACCCTGTGGAGAGTCATGTGGAGAAAAAGTAGCTTAGTTAGTAATATCTACATAAAATTATGAATAAACAAATGCAAAAGTATTGCCAAAGTGAAGTTTTGTTTGAGGGTGTGTTTCCACCTTTTAATTAAATCAGAAACAAGAAGGTATCATTGCCTCTGACTAATTAGCCCTCAAAAATTCTTGGAATTTTTAATCTGGAATCATGTCTGATCCGTCTTATCCGAAGAATATTAATAAAAAGTAAGAGTAACGGAAAGGATTTTTTATCAATACTTACTTGTGGTCCGATGCGGAGGAATGTCTGTAACTGGAGAGCAGCGCCTTAAATCTGTTTTGCACGATCCATCTTTCTTTAGTGTAGGTCTGGCCCCGTCATCAATCTACTGGAATACATCAGGCATTGTTGGGAGGAAAGCTTGGATGATCCAAGCGCCATTCATTTCCACGCAGGGCAGTCTCTGGAAAAAAAAAGTCTGTATAAACCAGGGTCTTTTTCATATAAAAACAAATGGTTATTCTTGCTTGTAAACCATATGTTCCACAGATTTACCAGTCATTGTGTCAGCCAATGAAGCAACTTTGTCTCGAAGTGCTGCAAAAGCAGTCCACTGCATCACAAGTGGCATCTGACACCCCCAGTCAACTGTCTGTCTGTTATGCTTTGGGTTCAGCTCCACTATCCATTGATGAAGATCTGATAATCATAAAATTCAGCAGCTACTGCCCAGCCAAGAAGTGGAGGAGACACTCGCCTCTTCTTCCAGTAGCCGGCAATTAGTGATGAGGAGAGTGTCGTGGGAGGAGGTGTTGCAAGCCGAGGTAGTGGAAGAGGGTCCCTGGAGTCTGCGGCGGTGGCGGCGGCAGCAGCAGCAGATTATTGCGGACTGTTGTTCGGAAAAATCAGCTACTCAGCGATGTGGCAGTGTTTCATGCAGCATCCTGGGGAGAAAAAGTAGGTTAGTTAGTGTATATACATAAAATTATGAATAGACAAATGCAATAGTATTGCCAAAGTGAAGTTTTGTTTGAGGGTGTGTTTCCACCTTGTAATTAAATCAGAAACAACTAGCTATCATTTGCCTCTGAATAATTAGCCCTCAAAAATTCTTGGAATTTTTAATCTTGATGTCTGAGGGATTTCTCCTCTCAGACAGCGTCACCATAAGTCCAGCCTGCTGCATTACACTTGGAAGAACATCTTGTTTGCGCTGCGACAAGGAAGCCAAAGTCATGCGTCCTCACATGGCACACGTGTTCAGTCTAGTTTTTAAGTCTTGCCCCCATCTGAAAGAACAACAGGAAAGAAAGTTAGCATGCACTTCTGGCACTCCTACACCACGAAGCACAACCCTATTGAGCCTCAGCGTCACAACGGTGTACCCCACCATAGTCTGATTTGCGATGTTTCCACCCGTTGGAATTCCACCCTCCATATGCAGGATCCACTATAGCAGTGGTCCCCAACCCTGTCCTCAAGGCCCACCAACAGGCCAGGTTTTGCAGATCTCCACAAAGATGCACAGGTGGAGTAATTAGTGCAGCTGCAGAGCAATAGAGCTGGCTATTTGGAGATCCAAAAAACATGACTTGTTGGTGGGCCTTGAGGACAGGGTTGAGGACCACTGCACTATAGGAACAGAGAAAAGCCATCACGGATTTCTGGATGATCCAAACGGATAGGGGGACACCTGTGTAAATTCAATGTAAACCATTGGCAGCTCATACGTGACACCGACCGTTTGCTCAGGCCCTTTGAGGAAGCTACGTTATTAGTCAGTTGCCAGGACTATGAGATGAACGATGAGATTCCACTGCTTCATGTACTACAACACATGTTGGAAACCATGGCTGGTCAGGGCACTGGAGACATGGCACATACATTTCACAGCCACATGAAGCCTGTGGGGGCTGAAGTGGAGGAGGAGGAGGGGGTGGGGCAAAGCAAACCACAGTTTAGGTTTCACAAAATGACCATTTTATCTAGTCATCTGACAGAAGAGGAGGAGCAGGAGCAGCCACAGGAGCTAGAGGGTTGTGAGTAAGGTGAGACAGAGGACCCAGACACACCGTGGCAGTTTACAGTGGAGATGGAGACAGGTAGTCCCTCCGAGTCATTTGCACAAATGGCACGATGCATGCTCACATGCTTGCGTACTAGTGAGCGCAGAATTGTCTCCATTTGTCAGCGGGAAGACTTCTGGCTCTCCAACTTATTGGACCCTCGCTTCCGGCACAAAATGGGGGCATTTTTTACGCCCACTGAGAGGGAGGACAAACTGACCTACTACAGAGACATCCCACGTAGTCAGTTGGGCGATGTCTATCTGCGCCATGGCCCATACTCCCGCAGGTCTGACTCGGGGGGACCTCTGCGATCACCTTCCACTGCCATGGCTGCTGGGGGGGTGGAAGGAGCAGCAGCAGCAGCTCCATCAGCAGCAGCCTCAGTCTTCAGTCGCTAGTGAGTAGCTTTCTACACCCGCATAGTGAGTCTACTCATGAGCAGCAGGAAGACCTGGAGCTGGACCTCAAACAGCAGGTCATGTCATACCTTGACATGACCATGCCAACACACCTTCAAGATCCACTGGATTTGCTGGGAAGCCAAACTTGACTTGTGCCCGCAACTAGCAGAGTTTGCCCTGGAAAAGCTGTACTGGCCGGACAGTAGTTGATTTAGATGGCAACTGGGCTGCTCTATATAACGAAGCAAAATGGCAAATTTACCTCACTATATGAGCTATTGCCCCTCAGATTTACACAGGGGCTGCTCTATATTATGCTGCAAAGTGGCAAATTTACCTCACAATATAAGCTATTGCCCCTCAGATTTACACAGGGGCTGCTCTATATTATGCTGCAAAATGGCAAATTTACCTCACAATATAAGCTATTGCCCCTCAGATTTACACAGGGCCTGCTCTATATAACGAAGCAAAATGGCAAATTTACCTCACTATATAAGCTATTGCCCCTCAGATTTACACAGGGGCTGCTCTATATTATGCTGCAAAATGGCAAATTAACCTCACAATATAAGCTATTGCAGCTCTATATAAATAAAAATAAATAAATAAAAAAAGGGCCTGTAGAAGCTTATTTAGTATAACAGATAGGGTGACATGTGCTGGTTTGGGATGCCCATATGGGCTAGTGTTTTGGCAGCAGTACAAAAACCAATGCAAAATGCAATAGCTTAATAAAGCTGATGCTGATCAACGCTTATTTAGTATAACAGATGGGGTGCAACATGCAGGTTTGGGATGCCCTGCGGCCTGGTGTATTTAAAGCAGACCAAAACCAATTCAAAATGCAATAACTTAATAAAGCTGAGGCTGTAGATGCTTATTTAGTATAAACAGGTAGGGTGCAAGGTGCAGCTTTGGGGTGCCCTGCGGCCTGGTTAAATGAAAGCAGTCAAAAAGGAAGTGCAAACTGAAGTAGCTTAATGAAGCTGATGCTGATCAACGCTTATGTTGTATACCAGATAGGGTGCAAGGTGCAGCTTTGGGGTGCCCTGCGGCCTGGTTTATTAAAATCAGTCAAAAACAAGTGCAAACTGAAGTAGCCTGATCAACGCTTATGTTGTATAACAGATAGGTTTAAAATAGCATGTGCCTTGGGATGCCCGTGTGGCCTGTTATATTTCAAGCTGAACAAAAAGTAACAATAATCCAAGTATGAGACATCATTTTGACCTTCTTCACAGCGCCATACTTTGAAAAAAAAAAATTAATTTCATGCCGATCAATCCAAAGGTCAATGCCCCTAACAAAAATAGTGTTCGGCATAAGTTTTCCTTCTGGAAGGACGTAACCTTTAGTTTACATGGTTGGGGTAGGTTATCTTACAAATTGGGATACCACAGGCAGCAGTGTCATTGAAAGAGACAGATTGTAATGCAGGCCATACGCAAGCAGAGAAACTCAGGCTGCAACAGGCCTATTTAGTTTACATGGTTGGGGTAGGTTATCTTACAAATTGGGATACCCCACTGTATATGAAACCGAATATAAATGCACACCCAAAAGTGGACACTCAGCCTCCAAGAGGCCTGCTTAGTTTAAATAAGAGAGCTGCTTAGTATGGTAGGTAGGTTATGTTATGTTACAGAATGGGATGCCCCAAGCAGACTTGAGATCAGTATATATGCACACAGCAGCAGTGTGTTAGCAGGCTCATACAGGCCAAATTTCTTTAAATAACTGTGCAGCTTACAGTTAATGCAGAGGCTAATGGTATGTTACAGAATGGGATGCCCCAAGCTGACTTGAGATCAGTATATATGCACACAGCAGCAGTGTGTTAGCAGGCTCATACAGGCCAAATTTCTTTAAATAACTGTGCAGCTTACAGTTAATGCAGAGGCTAATGGTATGTTACAGAATGGGATGCCCCAAAGCAGACTTGAGATCAGTATATATGCACACAGCAGCAGTGTGTTAGCAGGCTCATACAGGCCAAATTTCTTTAAATAACTGTGCAGCTTACAGTTAATGCAGAGGCTAATGGTATGTTACAGAATGGGATGCCCCAAGCTGACTTGAGATCAGTATATATGCACACAGCAGCAGTGTGTTAGCAGGCTCATACAGGCCAAATTTCTTTAAATAACTGTGCAGCTTACAGTTAATGCAGAGGCTAATGGTATGTTACAGAATGGGATGCCCCAAGCAGACTTGAGATCAGTATATATGCACACAGCAGCAGTGTGTTAGCAGGCTCATACAGGCCAAATTTCTTTAAATAACTGTGCAGCTTACAGTTAATGCAGAGGCTAATGGTATGTTACAGAATGGGATGCCCCAAAGCAGACTTGAGATCAGTATATATGCACACAGCAGCAGTGTGTTAGCAGGCTCATACAGGCCAAATTTCTTTAAATAAATGTGCAGCTTACAGTTAATGCAGAGGCTAATGGTATGTTACAGAATGGGATGCCCCAAAGCAGACTTGAGATCAGTATATATGCACACAGCAGCAGTGTGTTAGCAGGCTCATACAGGCCAAATTTCTTTAAATAACTGTGCAGCTTACAGTTAATGCAGAGGCTAATGGTATGTTACAGAATGGGATGTCCCAAAAACCAGAGAGCACCTGGCAGGCAGCAGTAAGACTATGCACAGCAAAAGTGTCTTTATCATGCCTAATTTCAATTAGAATAGGTGCAAATGGTTAGGTTCTTAAATAGAGGCTGGTGTAGTCACAGAATGGGATGCCCTAAAAACCAGCAGTAAGTACACCTGGCAGGGACAAGTTGTGCTATGCCCAGCAAAAGTGTCTTTATCAGGCCTAATTTCAAATATGATAAGAGCAAATGCTTATATGGTCTTAAACAGAGGCTGCTTTAGTCACAGAATGGGATGCCCCGGGCAGGAATCGAGCTGGCAGGGTCCAGTAGGCCTTTGGCCAGCAAAAGTGTCTTTATCAGGCCTGATTTCTATGAGAATAAGTGCAAATGTTTATTATGCTATTAAATAGAGGCTGCTTTAGTCACAGAATGGGATGCCAGTGCCACAAAAACCAGAGAGCATGCACAGCAAAAGTGTCTTTATCAGGCCTGATTTCTATGAGAATAAGTGCAAATGTTTATTATGCTATTAAATAGAGGCTGCTTTAGTCACAGAATGGGATGCCAGTGCCACAAAAACCAGAGAGCATGCACAGCAAAAGTGTCTTTATCAGGCCTGATTTCTATGAGAATAAGTGCAAATGTTTATTGTGCTATTAAATAGAGGCTGCTTTAGTCACAGAATGGGATGCCATTGCCACAAAAACCAGAGAGCATGCACAGCAAAAGTGTCTTTATCAGGCCTGATTTCTATGAGAATAAGTGCAAATGTTTATTGTGCTATTAAATAGAGGCTGCTTTAGTCACAGAATGGGATGCCAGTGCCACAAAAACCAGAGAGCATGCACAGCAAAAGTGTCTTTATCAGGCCTGATTTCTATGAGAATAAGTGCAAATGTTTATTATGCTATTAAATAGAGGCTGCTTTAGTCACAGAATGGGATGCCAGTGCCACAAAAACCAGAGAGCATGCACAGCAAAAGTGTCTTTATCAGGCCTGATTTCTATGAGAATAAGTGCAAATGTTTATTATGCTATTAAATAGAGGCTGCTTTAGTCACAGAATGGGATGCCAGTGCCACAAAAACCAGAGAGCATGCACAGCAAAAGTGTCTTTATCAGGCCTGATTTCTATGAGAATAAGTGCAAATGTTTATTGTGCTATTAAATAGAGGCTGCTTTAGTCACAGAATGGGATGCCAGTGCCACAAAAACCAGAGAGCATGCACAGCAAAAGTGTCTTTATCAGGCCTGATTTCTATGAGAATAAGTGCAAATGTTTATTATGCTATTAAATAGAGGCTGCTTTAGTCACAGAATGGGATGCCAGTGCCACAAAAACCAGAGAGCATGCACAGCAAAAGTGTCTTTATCAGGCCTGATTTCTATGAGAATAAGTGCAAATGTTTATTGTGCTATTAAATAGAGGCTGCTTTAGTCACAGAATGGGATGCCAGTGCCACAAAAACCAGAGAGCATGCACAGCAAAAGTGTCTTTATCAGGCCTGATTTCTATGAGAATAAGTGCAAATGTTTATTGTGCTATTAAATAGAGGCTGCTTTAGTCACAGAATGGGATGCCAGTGCCACAAAAACCAGAGAGCATGCACAGCAAAAGTGTCTTTATCAGGCCTGATTTCTATGAGAATAAGTGCAAATGTTTATTATGCTATTAAATAGAGGCTGCTTTAGTCACAGAATGGGATGCCAGTGCCACAAAAACCAGAGAGCATGCACAGCAAAAGTGTCTTTATCAGGCCTGATTTCTATGAGAATAAGTGCAAATGTTTATTGTGCTATTAAATAGAGGCTGCTTTAGTCACAGAATGGGATGCCAGTGCCACAAAAACCAGAGAGCATGCACAGCAAAAGTGTCTTTATCAGGCCTGATTTCTATGAGAATAAGTGCAAATGTTTATTATGCTATTAAATAGAGGCTGCTTTAGTCACAGAATGGGATGCCAGTGCCACAAAAACCAGAGAGCATGCACAGCAAAAGTGTCTTTATCAGGCCTGATTTCTATGAGAATAAGTGCAAATGTTTATTATGCTATTAAATAGAGGCTGCTTTAGTCACAGAATGGGATGCCAGTGCCACAAAAACCAGAGAGCATGCACAGCAAAAGTGTCTTTATCAGGCCTGATTTCTATGAGAATAAGTGCAAATGTTTATTATGCTATTAAATAGAGGCTGCTTTAGTCACAGAATGGGATGCCAGTGCCACAAAAACCAGAGAGCATGCACAGCAGAAGTGTCTTTATCAGGCCTGATTTCTATGAGAATAAGTGCAAATGTTTATTATGCTATTAAAGCGGACCTTCACTCTAAATAAGAGTCTATCTTATATGTTTCCCACACCCTGTACATACAGATTGCTCACATTAAAAATCATCCTACCTGCATCTACTGCATTTTATAAGCCTTTAAACATCCAAGATGGCGGCTTATGGAAGCTGCCATTTTTGCAGGCAGCCTGCAAACAGGAAGTGCCTGCAAACAGGAAGTGACTGTGCTGCTCTGCATTCTGGGACTGCTGACCTTTCCCTGACCCCAGCTCTGCTCTGTCTGAGCAAAGCACAGCTATAACCCGCCCCCCTGTACCTTATCCCACTCTCCTCTCCTCAGTAAGTGTGATGCTTCTGAGTCAAGATGGCGGCGCCCGTATCCTAAATTCCCGAACAGAGTTGCAGCCCAGTGGGGGAAAGTATAATAAATTAGTGACTAAACATGTAAAATATATTAATTTTAGATGCTGAGGAATTGTTTTTTAAGAGTTTGGGCTTTTCATTAAATCAGGGTGAAGGTCCGGTTTAAATAGAGGCTGCTTTAGTCACAGAATGGGATGCCAGTGCCACAAAAACCAGAGAGCATGCACAGCAAAAGTGTCTTTATCAGGCCTGATTTCTATGAGAATAAGTGCAAATGTTTATTGTGCTATTAAATAGAGGCTGCTTTAGTCACAGAATGGGATGCCAGTGCCACAAAAACCAGAGAGCATGCACAGCAAAAGTGTCTTTATCAGGCCTGATTTCTATGAGAATAAGTGCAAATGTTTATTATGCTATTAAATAGAGGCTGCTTTAGTCACAGAATGGGATGCCAGTGCCACAAAAACCAGAGAGCATGCACAGCAAAAGTGTCTTTATCAGGCCTGATTTCTATGAGAATAAGTGCAAATGTTTATTGTGCTATTAAATAGAGGCTGCTTTAGTCACAGAATGGGATGCCAGTGCCACAAAAACCAGAGAGCATGCACAGCAAAAGTGTCTTTATCAGGCCTGATTTCTATGAGAATAAGTGCAAATGTTTATTATGCTATTAAATAGAGGCTGCTTTAGTCACAGAATGGGATGCCAGTGCCACAAAAACCAGAGAGCATGCACAGCAAAAGTGTCTTTATCAGGCCTGATTTCTATGAGAATAAGTGCAAATGTTTATTATGCTATTAAATAGAGGCTGCTTTAGTCACAGAATGGGATGCCAGTGCCACAAAAACCAGAGAGCATGCACAGCAAAAGTGTCTTTATCAGGCCTGATTTCTATGAGAATAAGTGCAAATGTTTATTATGCTATTAAATAGAGGCTGCTTTAGTCACAGAATGGGATGCCAGTGCCACAAAAACCAGAGAGCATGCACAGCAAAAGTGTCTTTATCAGGCCTGATTTCTATGAGAATAAGTGCAAATGTTTATTGTGCTATTAAATAGAGGCTGCTTTAGTCACAGAATGGGATGCCAGTGCCACAAAAACCAGAGAGCATGCACAGCAAAAGTGTCTTTATCAGGCCTGATTTCTATGAGAATAAGTGCAAATGTTTATTATGCTATTAAATAGAGGCTGCTTTAGTCACAGAATGGGATGCCAGTGCCACAAAAACCAGAGAGCATGCACAGCAAAAGTGTCTTTATCAGGCCTGATTTCTATGAGAATAAGTGCAAATGTTTATTGTGCTATTAAATAGAGGCTGCTTTAGTCACAGAATGGGATGCCAGTGCCACAAAAACCAGAGAGCATGCACAGCAAAAGTGTCTTTATCAGGCCTGATTTCTATGAGAATAAGTGCAAATGTTTATTATGCTATTAAATAGAGGCTGCTTTAGTCACAGAATGGGATGCCAGTGCCACAAAAACCAGAGAGCATGCACAGCAAAAGTGTCTTTATCAGGCCTGATTTCTATGAGAATAAGTGCAAATGTTTATTATGCTATTAAATAGAGGCTGCTTTAGTCACAGAATGGGATGCCAGTGCCACAAAAACCAGAGAGCATGCACAGCAAAAGTGTCTTTATCAGGCCTGATTTCTATGAGAATAAGTGCAAATGTTTATTATGCTATTAAATAGAGGCTGCTTTAGTCACAGAATGGGATGCCAGTGCCACAAAAACCAGAGAGCATGCACAGCAAAAGTGTCTTTATCAGGCCTGATTTCTATGAGAATAAGTGCAAATGTTTATTGTGCTATTAAATAGAGGCTGCTTTAGTCACAGAATGGGATGCCAGTGCCACAAAAACCAGAGAGCATGCACAGCAAAAGTGTCTTTATCAGGCCTGATTTCTATGAGAATAAGTGCAAATGTTTATTATGCTATTAAATAGAGGCTGCTTTAGTCACAGAATGGGATGCCAGTGCCACAAAAACCAGAGAGCATGCACAGCAAAAGTGTCTTTATCAGGCCTGATTTCTATGAGAATAAGTGCAAATGTTTATTGTGCTATTAAATAGAGGCTGCTTTAGTCACAAAATGGGATGCCAGTGCCACAAAAACCAGAGAGCATGCACAGCAAAAGTGTCTTTATCAGGCCTGATTTCTATGAGAATAAGTGCAAATGTTTATTGTGCTATTAAATAGAGGCTGCTTTAGTCACAGAATGGGATGCCAGTGCCACAAAAACCAGAGAGCATGCACAGCAAAAGTGTCTTTATCAGGCCTGATTTCTATGAGAATAAGTGCAAATGTTTATTGTGCTATTAAATAGAGGCTGCTTTAGTCACAGAATGGGATGCCAGTGCCACAAAAACCAGAGAGCATGCACAGCAAAAGTGTCTTTATCAGGCCTGATTTCTATGAGAATAAGTGCAAATGTTTATTATGCTATTAAATAGAGGCTGCTTTAGTCACAGAATGGGATGCCAGTGCCACAAAAACCAGAGAGCATGCACAGCAAAAGTGTCTTTATCAGGCCTGATTTCTATGAGAATAAGTGCAAATGTTTATTATGCTATTAAATAGAGGCTGCTTTAGTCACAGAATGGGATGCCAGTGCCACAAAAACCAGAGAGCATGCACAGCAAAAGTGTCTTTATCAGGCCTGATTTCTATGAGAATAAGTGCAAATGTTTATTGTGCTATTAAATAGAGGCTGCTTTAGTCACAGAATGGGATGCCAGTGCCACAAAAACCAGAGAGCATGCACAGCAAAAGTGTCTTTATCAGGCCTGATTTCTATGAGAATAAGTGCAAATGTTTATTATGCTATTAAATAGAGGCTGCTTTAGTCACAGAATGGGATGCCAGTGCCACAAAAACCAGAGAGCATGCACAGCAAAAGTGTCTTTATCAGGCCTGATTTCTATGAGAATAAGTGCAAATGTTTATTGTGCTATTAAATAGAGGCTGCTTTAGTCACAGAATGGGATGCCAGTGCCACAAAAACCAGAGAGCATGCACAGCAAAAGTGTCTTTATCAGGCCTGATTTCTATGAGAATAAGTGCAAATGTTTATTATGCTATTAAATAGAGGCTGCTTTAGTCACAGAATGGGATGCCAGTGCCACAAAAACCAGAGAGCATGCACAGCAAAAGTGTCTTTATCAGGCCTGATTTCTATGAGAATAAGTGCAAATGTTTATTATGCTATTAAATAGAGGCTGCTTTAGTCACAGAATGGGATGCCAGTGCCACAAAAACCAGAGAGCATGCACAGCAAAAGTGTCTTTATCAGGCCTGATTTCTATGAGAATAAGTGCAAATGTTTATTATGCTATTAAATAGAGGCTGCTTTAGTCACAGAATGGGATGCCAGTGCCACAAAAACCAGAGAGCATGCACAGCAAAAGTGTCTTTATCAGGCCTGATTTCTATGAGAATAAGTGCAAATGTTTATTGTGCTATTAAATAGAGGCTGCTTTAGTCACAGAATGGGATGCCAGTGCCACAAAAACCAGAGAGCATGCACAGCAAAAGTGTCTTTATCAGGCCTGATTTCTATGAGAATAAGTGCAAATGTTTATTATGCTATTAAATAGAGGCTGCTTTAGTCACAGAATGGGATGCCAGTGCCACAAAAACCAGAGAGCATGCACAGCAAAAGTGTCTTTATCAGGCCTGATTTCTATGAGAATAAGTGCAAATGTTTATTGTGCTATTAAATAGAGGCTGCTTTAGTCACAGAATGGGATGCCAGTGCCACAAAAACCAGAGAGCATGCACAGCAAAAGTGTCTTTATCAGGCCTGATTTCTATGAGAATAAGTGCAAATGTTTATTATGCTATTAAATAGAGGCTGCTTTAGTCACAGAATGGGATGCCAGTGCCACAAAAACCAGAGAGCATGCACAGCAAATGTGTCTTTATCAGGCCTGATTTCTATGAGAATAAGTGCAAATGTTTATTATGCTATTAAATAGAGGCTGCTTTAGTCACAGAATGGGATGCCAGTGCCACAAAAACCAGAGAGCATGCACAGCAAAAGTGTCTTTATCAGGCCTGATTTCTATGAGAATAAGTGCAAATGTTTATTATGCTATTAAATAGAGGCTGCTTTAGTCACAGAATGGGATGCCAGTGCCACAAAAACCAGAGAGCATGCACAGCAAAAGTGTCTTTATCAGGCCTGATTTCTATGAGAATAAGTGCAAATGTTTATTATGCTATTAAATAGAGGCTGCTTTAGTCACAGAATGGGATGCCTCACAGCAGACTTAAGATCAGTTCAGTATATATGCACAGTTAGTTACTATAAGCAGCCTGAAAACGCTAACAAAGGCTGGATGAAAAAAAAAAATCTCCCTGTCAGCCAGCTCCGTTTTTCCTACCTTTCCCTGGCTTTCTGTCTGTCTCCTGTCTGTCTCCTGCCTGTCTCCTGCCTGTCTCCAGCCTGTCCCTGTCTGTCCCTGTCTCCAGCCTGTCTAACTGCCTCAGCTACACAGCGTTCTGTCTGTCTGTCACGAATGCAATAGAGAAATGAGGAAAAGCAAGATGGCCGCCGTTAAATACCGCTGTGTGACGTCACCGGGCTTGCTGGCTGCTGATAGGCTGCATGTGACTGCCCCAGCTTGCACTGGCGCGGGATACATGTCCAGACATGTCCCGCCCGCCATCTTAGAATGCCTGTAATGTAAATGAATGGATGTTAAAGGAAAACTTCGAGTGATCGAATCGCGGGGAAATTCGGATTCGATCCGAATCGAATTTTTCCTGAAATTCGGATCGAATCCGGGTTCGTCCGGATCGATTCGCTCATCCCTAATTACGACCACCCAGGTGTGAAAGTAGCCTAAATCCCATAGTACTGTGCTTCTTTTCTTGCAAGTCAATTCTCTCTCTATATATATCTATATATATTATACACCTGTGGCAAGGCCCTGGCATGTTGCCGCTATCAGCTCCTCCTGGCCCTACTGTGGGGGAGAAGGGACAAAATGCAGAGAAAAGGACGGAGCCTGGGAATGTGAAGGAAGGGGAAAAAGTAAGAACAGAGGCAAAACAGAAGGAATATAATAGTAATGGGATAAAGAGAACTATGTATTGGGGTCACAGCCTTGCAGTGCACTGACATGTGCTGCAACAATGGCTTTACAACCTTCTGTGAGCATATGCATTAAAGTGGACCAAAACCCACCAGGCACATGGCCAGTGGTATAACTAAATGTGACAGGGTCCTGGTGTGTAGATTAAGTGGAGCTCTGTATTTTAACTGCAGTTAGATGCAGCTAAAAAACTAAAGACTGAAACAGCAGAGACAAATTATGCTTTTTTAGCTAAAATGATAGCAAGTGATCACAAATATGATAAATAAGGTGGCTGAGCAACACTTATGGGCCCCCCCCTGCACCTTCTGCACCCTCTCAAGTTATGCCCCTTTATGTGGCCCTCCCTATCTATGGGGCAAATTCCTAGGTCGCTGAGAAAACTCGTGTTTTTCTGGTGCAAGGAGCTGCTGCACGCTCACCAACTGTTTATATCTAAATGACTGGCAGGGATGTACACAGCCGGGGCAGTGGGCAAAGTGATGCCAGCCTGGAGGAGAGGCTGCAAATGCAGGTAGGAATATGGACTAAATCTGGCAGCACTAGGGGCTTCGCACACAGGGGAAATCCCAAATCGTGGGGCTTCACAGCAGCACAAATTGAACAGTTTTTGTAAAGTTCTTTACCTCGACTTGCCCACTTAGTGACCGCCCTGAACTGGGGGGGTCATTGCCTCATGAAGTTAAACAGTATGCTGGAAGGTATGGGTAGCTCAGGGGTTAATAAGGCCTCTCTCCCTCCCTCCTCCCTCACCCTTTCCTCCGGGCACTACTTGCTGACAGTCTGTAGCTCTCTCCTTCCAAGATAAAACGAGCAGCCTGACAAACAGCGCAGAGGTGGCTGAAGAGGGTGACGTCACTCCCAGCATCGCTGCTCCTGAAGGTGGTGGATGGAGGAACAGGAAACTGCTTGTTTTTCATGTAGAGAGGTACAGACTGTCAGCAGGGAGGAAGGGGAGGGGGGAGAGGAGGCCGTATTAACCCCTGAGCTACCTATGCCTACCAGAGTAAGCTTCAATTGCTCAGGGCCCTGAGACTTCTGACTGTTTTTCTGCGGATCTAACAGCCCTGGTTACCCCCCCCCCCCATAACGATGAAACATACCTTTCACTCCATGCTGCTCAGATGGTAGAAGGGAAGCTGAGTGTCACCTGTGAGGGAGCAGGCTGATACAGCCGATGTATGCAGCATCACATCGACAGCGGCAGAGACGGGCTGTGCGGGCCCGCAGGGGGCGGCCAGCGGAGCCTGAAGTGAACCATCCTGTAAATGTGTGTGACGCACGTAGTAGGGGAGGCGGCGGAGTCTTCCTCCTGTCATCAGTGAGGGGGGCAGGCCAATACACTGGCAGGGTGCTGCCGTTCGAGACAGCTTCAGGTTGCTGGCAGTCATAGTGGGCCTGCTGGCAGATTAATTTTTTTTTTATTAATAGTTGCTGGTCACCGCTTCCGCCCCCAACGTAGCCCCGCCCTAGGCACGTGCCTAGTGGCAAATACGGCCACTTAAAGCTAGCTCCAGCTTAAACCTCTTTTTTTTAGCTTTGAATTGAGTGGTTAAGGGTAAGAAACAATTTATTTCAAATTTTGCTATGTGTTGTACGGACCCAATATCAATTTTGTTTGGACACTGAATACAAGAAATTAATTTAACAGATAATTCTGGCAAAATGCAAGAAAGTGGCAAAAATACAGTGATTAGTGCAAAATATGTCTCCCATTTCCTACAGGGGCACAGCTATAGCTCATATAGCTGCTGGTTGTGCAATTGCCATTGTTTGTGTTTCTGAATCTGCAGGTACCTCTTTTAACACCTTCCCATTGGCTTTAAATTGGAGTGGAAATACTCCAATTTGACACAGTCAGAAGGAAATTGCTGCCCATAAAATTAAATGGGCCCTTGCAGTGAGAGGTAGAACACTCCCCTCCCAGTCCATTGCTGCTGGTCGCTGTCACCAGTTTCTGCATCTGACGCTTGCTGCACCCACCTTCTTTTGTGGACTGAAGCTTAGATACTTTAATCATTCTTGCTAATGCTGGGTCTTCTCCTGATGCCTAGTTCCAGTGCCTCTACCTTTCCCAGGTCTTGTGCCACCTCTTCTGTTACTGCCGAGTCTTCCAGTGCCAATGCAATTCATCCAGGTATTGCCACCTCCGGGGATTAGAAGAGGGAGCAATATACACCAGGGACAGCGCCACATTGCCATGGAATCACAGTGCAGTAAACAGTGCTTCACTGGTATACTTTAACCACAACATGGGGGGAAACACACAATGTGTATGGACACTAAAACACAGGGGTTAATGCCCACACCCACAATGTTACACCAGTAAAAATAATCCTTCTCCCTAGTCAAAATTGACCCTTGTGATTGACCACAGCAGTCACCTGGTCCACAGGTCTCTCCTGTGTATCAGACCACATGGCCATGGTGACCACTCAAGTTCAAGTTCAAAGTCAAGTTCATGTTTATTGGTCACATGCAAAGCCATATACAGCATACTGTAGTATGATATAAGGTTAAATGCTTTCTTCTGACTGCCCAAGAGGTCTAAAAGGTGCAACAAAATAGGATAACTGCACGAAATGATGTAAATAAGCGTATGATACCAGCACATAAGCAAAACTAAAAAAAACAGCACCAAAAGGTAGACAATAGCTTCAGATAATTGTTACATTTCAAGTTTGTGTCGGGGGGGCGCAATTTCGCCGAGGGATGGATTTGAGAGGTGAGATTGATTGGCAGCACAGGAGTGGTGATAAGGTAAGTGGACCTCCTAGTTACCCCTTGGGCTGCCTGCCACTGAAATATTATTTAACAATCCTAGAAGTATCGGGAGATTATTAAGTGCTACTTTGGAAGATCACTGATGAAAAAAGACTTGATCACTTTTTGATGCCAAATTAGGCAGGGAACATGATAGGTGGACAGGAAATAGACAGCAATAGAGCATGTCTCCGTATCATACAGTGGAGGGCTTAGAAGTGTGAGGAGGAGGTTAGATTAGTTTAAAGATCTTAAACCAGAGCCCTCTTTGGCATGGATTTTCCAAGGAACATGGAGGTTCACTTTAAATGGTTTACATTTTGGTTTAAATGGATCAATGTAAGGATTAGATGAAAGCCGAGTTCTAGGAGATGGTACATAGTCACACTATAAGATACAAATGATCAAATAGCACTACAGCTTAGAAGTAAAGTGTGTTAGGAAATGAGTCAGATTTGACCCTACACAGCTTAAAGGTTACAAAGCTGAGTTAGAATTTGAACACAATGAGAAAATTCACCGTTCTTTAACATTATGTGAAAAACAAAAATGATGGAATATAAAGCAGCAGGTTGAAAAATAGCACAATGATGACATTCTGACAGTAATAGTCCATTGCTGTAAATAATGGTGAAGTTTCAATAAGGACACAAACCTCTTAATTTTAAAAGGCTTTTTTCATCTTTTATTCTTTTTATCACCAGCACAATTTAAGTACCTCAGGTGACCCTGTGTTTCGCAGTTCTAATAAAATTCAAATCATGACCTCGCAAGCTGTTTCTGTGGAAAAATAAAGCTATTTTTGTCTACTTCATGATATTTAAAAAAAAGAAAAAAAAACAATTCAGCTGTCTCAAAGAGGAGGCCCTTTATTACCAACACTATACAAATGCTTATTCTGCAGCTAGTAAACTCTAGAAAGTTTATATTATATTTTGCTGTCCATTTCATGACTTTATAGTAGTATAGAATAGTATAGTAGTATAGAAGGCAAAAAACATATAAAGCCTTAAAACATGTGAAGGGGGACCAGTTTATTCTTAAATTTTGTTGAAAGAAACTTGGTAGTAGTTTCCATAGCAGAATTTTAATTATGCATATCAAAACTAAAAAACACTTTCATATACAGATTTAGCAGTGGTTCCAGTCTGGAGGTCGCCACCATTACATGTGTGGAAAGCTGCAGTTTGGGGAGGCTTAGGAGGTGAAGTTATTTCCTTGCAGGTAGCAATTTTATTTGTAAAAATGCATCATTTTTATAATCAATGAAAATGTCAGCAGGGTTTTTTGTTTTTTATCCTTATGCCAGACCTGCCCAGGTACCGGGCATGTGGGCTTGTAAGCTAGGACTGACTCTCTGCACCACCACCTGGAACACGGGGGATGCAGGTACCCCCTACTTTCACTCTCTTTATCCAGCAAGGGATTGAGTTGTGGGCGGGGAGCCACCTATAATACTGAGAGTTGGTTCCTCTCCCCTCCTGTGACTAAATATGTCTCAGGAGTGGAGGGGCATGGAGGGGGTTTCCTTAGGAAAAAAACGTCTATGCCCCTCCTCTCCTGTGATGTATTAGTCTGATGGGGCAGATTCCATAGAGGCCCTGCCTCTCATTATAATAGACGGCTCTCCCACCCCGCCTGCTTGGTCTTCGTCCCCTTGTGCTGCAGGTGACAGCGCAAAGCGTCAGTTGTGATGCCCCATAGCAGATGGGGCTGGGAAGAGCCCTGAAGATCAGCGGAGCCCTGATGTGGGACAGTGAAAGACCAGAAGAGGATGCTAAGCTGCGCTGGAGAGAGGAAAGAAGACAGAGACTGGGATAAGTGTGATGTGTTTTTTTCTACACTGGGTTAGGGAGCCGGCATGTTATCTGTCTCCGCCCTATTGCCTGCACCCCCATTTGGGGCATTTGGGGCCTGTATCCTGGGTTACAAGCACTTATGTCTGGTGCACAGGATGGTTGCATTTTTTTGGGGGGGGGGCACACATTTCTTTTTAAAAAACATATCTTTTCTTATTTTTAGTGGTAATAGCTTGGGTAGTAAGCATACTAAGAACCACCACCCAGTTCCTTGGTGAGCATACACTGGAGATAAAAAAATAGCTGCCATATTATTTTTTCAGTATTTCTACCCTCCATTGTCTGCTTAAGGGGGAGTAAACCTGGACTAGAGGGTGTAGCAGGGCTTTAGGTTCCTACCATCCTACCATGATAAGAAGACTGAAAGGAAGTCATTATCACCAATATTGAATTTCACTTCAATTTTATATTTATATGTGCCCTTTATACCCCGGCCTTGCATGGCTCCTCTCCATCTTTCCAACACACCTCTTTTATCCGCTTCCCAAAAACCCTTAGGACCCCTCCTCCAAGTATTATTGAGATCTAAATCTATAATTTTGTGTTAGGAAGATCCACCCAAGAGACCAACATTCACTAAATGCCACACTACTGCTGACAGTGTTACCTATTGCTTTCCTTTGCCAGTGACTTCTTTTTTGCTCTTGATTATACCCATAGTATTATATGCCAGCAGTATAGCTTCCAGTGACAGTGTCACCAGCCACTTACCTGCGCCCCGTTCCTGCCGCGCTCCCCGTCCCGCCGCGCGGCTTTCTGTTCGGCGGCCGCGGCGGGCGGCGGCCTCCCTTCCGCCTGGCACGCGCGCCTCGCTCTTCTTCGGCCGGCGTCCCCGGCTCCTGTTCTCGTGCTCGCACGCGCGAGCACGTTGTAGTTATACCCTCCGGCGCCACTGCTCTCAGCGCGGCCGCCGGAGGAAAATTAATTAAAGCTACAGGTGTGGGTGGGGGAGTGTTTCAGGTAGTCACTGGCCAATCTCACTCTGGATTGCCAGGACGTTATTCCCCTCACTAGTTCCCTCCAATTAGCCCTTTCAGACTCCTGGGCGGTACGCCCTGTTCCGTCCTATCAGATATCAGATTCTAGTTGCACCAATCATCAGAATCGTTCCCCTAGCCCAATCATACCTGGTTCCTTTATAACCGCTTTTCTGCCAGTTGCTGATTGCCTGTTATAGCGCCTAGACCCTAGTAGTTGTTTATCCTTGATATTGATCCTGACTCCAGTTGCCGACCTTTGCCTGTTTGACCATCCTCGATCTCCATTCCAGTTGCCGACCTTTGCCTGTTTGACCATCCTCGATCTCCATTCCAGTTGCCGACCTTTGCCTGTTTGACCATCCTCGATCTCCATTCCAGTTGCCGACCCTTGCCTGTTGACCATCCTCGATCTCCACTCCAGTTGCCGACCTCTGCTTGCCTTTGACCACCCTCGATCTCCACTCCTGTTGCCGACCCTTGCTTGCCTTGACCATCCTCGATCTCCACTCCTGCTGCCGACCCTTGCCTCGAACCTAGACCACGTTCTGTCTATTGCTATTGTTCTGTCGCCTCCACAGGTCTCCTGTTACCAACCTCCAGCCTGTCCTTGGACTTCCATCTTACGCTCATATACGGGCTACCCAATTCCACTTCCAGCCGCGGGCTCTCCAGTCCTCTGTACCGTAAGGTTTCATCCTTTGAGCCATAAAGTCCTGGGGGCAACCGATCCCGAGCAGGCGTGTTCTGCGTCTCGGCAAGTGGGGGCTCCTATAGGTGAAGCTGGCTGCGGAGAATGGGGGTTGAGGTCCTTACCAAGAGAGCTGGAGTTGTCCAAGTGGTTAATTGCGGTACCCGGAGCGTGACATTATAACAGGCCCAAAATTAATATGGAAGACCTGGTACAGCAAGTTCAGGCGATGGCCACCGCTATCAACTTGCCCAGAGAGTGGCCAATCAAGAAACCCGCCAGATTACAACACCCGCTGTACCACCTCATATTCCTGAACCTAAGGTTCCTTTACCTGAAAAGTTCTTTGGAGACCGGGCCGGTTTTTCGAACTTCAAGAATTCATGTGAACTCTATTTTAGGCTGCGGCCTTTATCTTCTGGCACAGAAACCCAACGGGTGGGTTTAATTATCTCTCTGCTACAAGGAGATCCTCAGTCATGGGCTTTCAGCTTGCTCCCTGAAGATCCTGCCTTACACTCCGTTACATCCTTTTTCTCAGCTATGGGAGTGCTGTATGCGGATCCAGATCGTCAGTCCACGGCGGAAAACAGGCTTCGGGCCCTGAAGCAGGGTCGGAATTCCGCCGAGGACTACAGCGCTGAGTTCCGGCGCTGGGCAGTGGAGTCTACTTGGAATGATCCAGCCCTATGTAGCCAATTCCGTATGGGGCTGTCTGAAAATATTAAAGATGCCTTGGTCAATTTTCCCACTCCAAAAGATTTGGATCAACTTATGCAGGTCTCCATCAGGATCGATAGACGTCTTAGGGAGAGAGCCAGTGAAAGGGTTAGGGTTACCACTCCCTTTAGACCTTCACAAACTCCCAGCCCTTCAACTCCTGGTGGGGTAAACTCCTCCACCCCCTCTCAAGAGGAGCCAATGCAGGTTGGCAAAGCCCGTCTTTCTCAGGACGAGAAACAACGGAGACGGTCTTTGGGTCTTTGCCTCTATTGTGGGTCTCCGGGTCACTTTGCCAGGTCCTGTCCTAATAAGGGGTATCCGGCGGGAAACTTTCTCGCCTAGATCAGGAAGAGGGTACTGATCTAGGTGGGTTGAAACGTTACTCTCATCATGATAAGATGTTAATCCCTACGGTACTTTTTTGGGGTCTTTCCAAACAGGCAGTATCTGCTTTTGTCGATAGTGGAGCTGCAGGTAACTTCCTGGATCGGAACATGATCTCCATCCTGGGAGTTCCACTGGTACCCCTTGAAAAGTCTCTCCAGGTTCTGGCCATAAATGGAAAGGCTATCCAGGGGGGACCGGTCAGTCATAAGACCCCTCCTCTCAAATTGGTGGTTGGCTCATCTCATTCTGAACTCATAGAATTCCTGGTGTTTGATTGTCCGGAAACACCAGTAGTTTTGGGATACCCTTGGCTAAAGCTTCATAACCCCATATTTAACTGGCAGTCTGGTGATCTGGTTAAGTGGAGTATTTATTGCAAGTCACATTGCTTCTCCACTGTCCTTAGGAGTGTTCAGATATTGCCCCAGGAACTGCCTCTACCTTATACCGATTGGGCAGATGTCTTTTCTGAGCGATCCGCTGATAAACTTCCCCCACACAGACCCTATGACTGTCCCATCGACTTACTTCCTGGAACTATTCCTCCTAGGGGGAAAATTTATAATCTGAATCGAGCAGAAGAGCAGGCTATGAAGGAATATATTTCGGAAAATCTGAGTAAAGGCTTTATCCGCCCGTCAACATCACCGGCGGGTGCCGGCTTCTTTTTTGTTGAGAAGAAGGATGGGGGTTTAAGGCCTTGCATAGATTATAGAGCCTTGAATAAGATCACCGTTAAAAATCGCTATCCTCTTCCCTTAATAGGTGATTTATTTAATCAGGTAGTGGGGGCTCGAATTTTTTCTAAACTAGATCTAAAGGGGGCCTACAACCTGATCCGTATTCGGCAAGGGGATGAATGGAAAACGGCTTTCAATGTTAAAGATGGTCATTATGAATATTTAGTCATGCCTTTTGGCCTTTGTAATGCTCCTGCGGTCTTTCAAGACTTTGTTAATGACGTGTTTCGTGACTATTTGGGTAACTTCGTAGTGGTTTATTTGGATGACATCCTCATTTTCTCCAAGAACCTTTCCGAACACAGGCAACATGTAAAACTGGTCCTTCAGAAATTGAGAGAAAATAATCTATACGCTAAAATCTTTAAATGTATGTTTGAGGTTACCTCCGTTCCCTTCTTAGGGTTTATTATTTCTAGTCAGGGGTTGGAGATGGATGCGGGAAAGGTTTCAGCGGTGCGGGATTGGGTACAACCCAAATCCTTAAAGGAATTACAACGCTTTCTAGGGTTTGCTAATTTCTATCGACGTTTTATCAAGGGTTTTTCTAGTATCGTTGCTCCTCTTACCAATCTCACTCGCAAAGCCGCGTTCACTGTTAACTGGTCACCATCAGCTATTGAAGCTTTTTGTGTCCTAAAACAGGCTTTTACTTCGGCGCCAATTTTAGTGCACCCTGATGTCAACAGACCTTTTGTTATTGAGGTTGATGCATCTGAATTAGGTGTTGGAGCTGTTTTATCGCAATTCTCTGGATCTCCTGAACGGATGCATCCTTGTGCCTATTTTTCTCGGAAATGTAATACCGCGGAACAAAATTATGACGTCGGCAATAGGGAACTATTAGCTATTAAACTGGCATTTGATGAATGGCGTCATTGGTTAGAGGGTTCTCTACATCCTATCACTGTATATACCGATCAAAAAAATCTCAAGTATTTAGGCTCCGCCAAGAGGTTGAATTCTCGACAGGCTCGTTGGGCATTATTTTTTTCACGTTTCAACTTTATTATTACTTTTAAGCCAGGCGTAAAGAATACTAAAGCCGATGCTCTGGCCCGCATGTTCGGCGAGTGTAAAGATCGAGGAGATACTGGTGAACCTATCTTACCTGCAGGTTGTGTGGTCGGGGCCCTGCTCCCTGATCTTTCTAATGTTTTGGCACCGTTTCAAGATGAATCATCCGTAAATGTACCAGTAGGACGTCACTTTGTACCACCGCATTTGCGTTCTGATATAATCCCGAATTCCACAACGCCAAAACTGCTGGGCATCTGGGAATTCATAAAACCTTTATTTTAGCTCGACGTCATGTATGGTGGCCTTCTATGAGACGTGATATCACTACCCTTATCGACGCATGTCCGGTTTGTGCACGAAGTAAAGGGGTACACAAGGCCCCTAGTGGGTATCTGATTCCGCTTGAGATCCCTAAAGAACCATGGTCTCACATCTCGATGGACTTTATTGTTGATTTACCTCTTTCGTATGGGAACACTGTGATTTGGGTAGTCGTCGATAGATTCAGTAAGATGGCTCATTTTATTGCTTTACCCAAGCTACCCTCGGCTCCTGAACTTTCGCGCTTGTTCATCTCGCATATTTTTCGTCTTCATGGTATTCCAGTAAATATTGTTTCCAATCGGGGTGTGCAATTTATATCACGATTTTGGAAAAATTTTTGTTCACGTTTGGGGATTCAGGTTTCTTTATCCTCCGCGTATCATCCCCAGTCTAATGGGCAGACTGAAAGAACAAAACAAAGCTTAGAACAATATTTAAGATGTTACATCTCTGACACTCAGGAGCAGTGGTCGGAATTTATTGACTTTGCCGAGTTCGCGTATAATAATGCGCCGAGTGACAGTACCAAAATATCCCCGTTCTTTTGTAATTATGGAAAGCATCCTAGAGCTTCTTCTATTTCTGCAGCACCTTCTGATTTTCCGGTCTTAGAAGAGTGGCTTCAGAAACGGAAAGAGGTTTGGGCACGCGTCAAGGAAAATTTAGAAACTATGCACGTCAAATATAAAAAGTTTTCTGATCGTCGCAGGTCTCAGGAACCTATCCTTCAGTGTGGAGACCTTGTTTGGGTTTCCACTAGGAATATTGCTCTCCGTCAGCCTTCTTATAAATTGGGTCCTAAATTTATTGGTCCTTACCCTATCATCAGGAAACTTAATAATGTTACCTATAAAGTTCGGCTCTCTTCTACTATGAAGATCTCCGACTCATTTCATGTTTCTCTGTTGAAGCCTGCTAAAAACTCTTCTCCTGTTGGTCCTCCTCCGGTTTTAGTAGATAATGCACAAGAATAGGAAGTAAACAAGATTTTGGATTCTCGTAGAGTGCGTAATACTATACAGTATTTAATTGATTGGGTTGGTTATGGTCCTGAGGAGAGATGCTGGGTTTCTTCTAGGGATGTTCACGCCAGGGCTCTGGTAAAGAAGTTTCACCGTGACAATCCGGAAAAGCCTGGTGAGGGTCCGGAGGCCCCTCGTGAGGGGGGGGGTAATGTCAGCAGCCACTTACCTGCGCCCCGTTCCTGCCGCGCTCCCCGTCCCGCCGTGCGGCTTTCTGTTCGGCGTTGTAGTTATACCCTCCGGCGCCGCTGCTCTCAGCACGGCCGCCGGAGGAAAATTAATTAATGCTACAGGTGTGGGTGGGGGAGTGTTTCAGGTTGTCACTGGCCAATCTCACTCTGGATTGCCAGGACGTTATTCCCCTCACTAGTTCCCTCCAATTAGCCCTTTCAGACTCCTGGGCGGTACGCCCTGTTCCGTCCTATCAGATATCAGATTCTAATTGCACCAATCATCAGAATCGTTCCCCTAGCCCAATCATACCTGGTTCCTTTATAACCGCTTTTCTGCCAGTTGCTGATTGCCTGTTATAGCGCCTAGACCCTAGTAGTTGTTTATCCTTGATATTGATCCTGACTCCAGGTGCCGACCTTTGCCTGTTTGACCATCCTCGATCTCCATTCCAGTTGCCGACCTTTGCCTGTTTGACCATCCTCGATCTCCATTCCAGTTGCCGACCTTTGCCTGTTTGACCATCCTCGATCTCCATTCCAGTTGCCTGTTGACCATCCTCGATCTCCACTCCAGTTGCCGACCTCTGCTTGCCTTTGACCATCCTCGATCTCCACTCCTGTTGCCGACCCTTGCTTGCCTTGACCATCCTCGATCTCCACTCCTGCTGCCGACCCTTGCCTCGAACCTAGACCACGTTCTGTCTATTGCTATTGTTCTGTCGCCTCCACAGGTCTCCTGTTACCAACCTCCAGCCTGTCCTTGGACTTCCACCTTACGCTCATATACGGGCTACCCAATTCCACTTCCAGCCGCGGGCTCTCCAGTCCTCTGTACCGTAAGGTTTCATCCTTTGAGCCATAAAGTCCTGGGGGCAACCGATCC
Organism: Gastrophryne carolinensis; assembly: GCA_027917425.1. Taxonomy (NCBI): domain Eukaryota; kingdom Metazoa; phylum Chordata; class Amphibia; order Anura; family Microhylidae; genus Gastrophryne; species Gastrophryne carolinensis. Next base: position 170,654,236 of record CM051236.1, read on the forward strand.
CAAGCAGGCGTGTTCTGCGTCTCGGCAAGTGGGGGCTCCTATAGGTGAAGCTGGCTGCGGAGATTGGGGGTTGAGGTCCTTACCAAGAGAGCTGGAGTTGTCCAAGTGGTTAATTGCGGTACCCGGAGCGTGACAGACAGCCTCACCATTGTAGGCATTTGCACTCTTTTTGGATTACCACAAGCGTCTTGCCTGCTGCTGATAAATGCTCTTCCCATGCAATTTAGGGGAATCTTGCTGCCTTGGTTTGGAATCTAGAGGTTAAAAGAATAGGCAGGATCATTCTGAAACCAAACAGAGCCACAATTAAGCTCCCCTAGTTATAAACATGCATAAACTAATCAATATTTGAAAATAAACTTTATTTAACATTTCGGATTAGTTAAAATGAGTATGTTGACAGAAGAAATAAAAAGCAGTAATGCTTACAGTGCTTTATTTTAGAGAATTACATTTATCCTATTTTAGAAAACAAATGTTATCATTGTTCCATGAAAGGTACAAGTTATGAACCATTGAATTGCCTTAAATAATATACCGTATTTTTCGCCCCACAAGTGTGGGGTGGAGAAGCAGCATGTAAGGGGTGAACAGCCTGTATAGATGAACAGGATTTATTATCTGCACAGCTTACTCAGCCATGAGCGGAGCCCTGAACCTGGGAAAGGGAGAGCAGTAGCTGATCTTCTTGTGTGCTGCCGTTGCTCTCAGAGCCCTGCACCTAGGGGAGGAAGGGGGGCTACAGGCTGATCATTGTTTGGTCCTTCCATCGGCTCTGCAAGCCAGGCACCTGGAATAGAGAGGGAGAGCAGCAAGCTGATCACCTATTGTTCCTGGGTCGGCTCTGGGAGCTCTGCACCTGGGGGAGAAAGGGGGCAGTGAGCTTATCATCTTGTGCCCTCTGTGGCTCTGCATAGGGCACAGCGTGCTGACTCCATCCCCTCCAGACACACATTGCCAGAAGTATTCCGGGGCTGTTTGTAGCACTAAGTAGTGTGAAGGAGATGGAATGCCATGTGAGTGTCTGAGGGGAAAGGAAACGAGAGGGACAAGAGATATAATGAGTGTGTCTGTGTGTGTGTGCACTGGAATGCATTCAATAGTGAAGATTTATGACCCAATTCTCAGAGATTCCAAAATGCAGAGGCTGCAATGGCTTGCTGGGATGCTGAGGAACTAAAACTCCCAGCAGGTCCCAAATGCGGAGACTCTCCTAGGCTGCTTAGAAGTTGTATTTTCTTGCCGAGAGTTGAGTTGTAGTTCTTAAAGTGGACCTATCACCAATATTTTTACTATCCTGGTGATAGGTCCATTAGCTTAAGGCATGTAAAATGGGATGCTCCACTATGTGAAACCCTACAGATCACTCTGCTGGTCCCAAAGTCAGCACTGTATGCCTTGTATATTAATGCATGGCATACAGCTCTGTTTACAGTGTACGGTAAAGAGAAAGGAGAGCACCCATGTCCCTGGTATCTCTATGGTCTTCAGCACACTCCTGTTCCAGCCTCTCTTAATGGGTTGGTGCGGAAGTGTGCCTCAACTGCAATGAGGCAGGGGATGCGACTACATGTGACACGGTACCCCAAGAAAGGAAGCCTGTATGGGCTATTGGCAGGGCTACACACAATGGGGCATCCCCTGAAATTGTTAAAAAATAAATAACATATTCCCTTCCTCCCTCCCTGTCCTCTGGTCCATCTGCTGCTGTCCCATGCCTCTCCTCGCTGAAGATGTAAATCCTGCATTATACTAAAACCCTCTCTGGATAACCAGCACCCCCCACAGGAATGCAGAAGAGCCCAGGACCCATGTGGGCTATGTGGGCTTGTAGCCTTTAGGCACTCGACCACTAAGCCCTGATCTACAAACCCACATAGCTGGTTCTCAGGCTGGTTTTGCCGGACCCTAAGCCATTTAAAAAATATGTAAATCCTTTTTTTTTGTTTTTTTAGACTTTTTTGTAATGATGTGGGGTACCCCTCACCAACAATACCAGCATGGGCACTTGTTATTTAGGCTTGTATCCCAGGGATCAGAGGCTGAATGGCCACCCACAGCCCTACCAGTCCACGTAGTTTGTTTTTTTCGGCAAGTCACTCACAGGTGACTTGCCAGCCCCTTCTACCCTTTGAACTAGTATAGTCTCAAGGACCCTGCACAAGTTCACAGATGGTTAAACTAAAAAAGACACACGAACAGTCCTTAAAAAAACTTTAATTCTACACCAATACTTACTACCTTCCTTGATATCCATCATGTCCCTATCATTACCACGCCATTCGCCGTTCAATGTCCTCATCTGTACTGTGCCATCTGCCACTGTCCCATGCTGCTCTCTGATGAAGACAGTGGGGCAAAGGACATAGATCCTATGCCCCACAATGGGCTTCCAACACCTTGCTTGCTGCTGAGGGGAGGGGCTAAACATCTCCACCCTGTAAGATCCACATCCACTTTCTTCACCGGAGAGCAGCGTGGGACAGTGGCAGGTACCACAGGACAGTTGAGGACACTGCATGGCGATGGAGCAGGGATGGAGGTGAGCTTATTTTTATTTTTAACACACTGATTAATTTAAATTTGTTTTAGAGGAACTCAAATTTGGAACTTTAAATTTGGGTAAAGAAAAGTTGCTCATCTCTAATATATATATATATATATATATATATATATATATATTAAGCAAATTTAATAACAATAATTCAAATTCATCCAGATATAATAAATACACCTAAATATAACATTTAAAAATATTTATAAATTAATGAAATATTCTCTCTCTCTCTCTTACCTTTTAAGTAAATACATAAATTAATGAATAATTGAGTGTTAAGAGAGCATACACTATATGCCCATAGAAATAAATAGTGGCCCAAAATATATATTATGTGATTGAATAAATGACCCATAGATTTATAGTAATATAAAATAATATAAATGAATCCCAGTACTCAACTATTGAAAAAAAAATAAATAGAACATGTGTAACTAAACCTGGTTTCACACTGGGGTGTTGCAAGCGAAATTAACACTCAAAAGCTGCAAGTTATTAAATCTTCCCACAGTGGTGTGAAGTGGCCTTTTGACTACTATTGGCAGCATTTTGCTTGCAATTTCTGGTTCATGGGCTACTTTCACACTGGGGCTTCTGATCCTCCCCAGGCCCCCCTCGCTTCTGGAGAGCACCCGAAATAGTGTCCCCCCCCCCCCCCCCGCTTCGGCTGCAGGTGCAGTTAACTGTAAAAAAGAAAATGACATTTACTCACCTGTGGCCGTGATCCCTCCTGCCGCGTCTCCTCTTCACCGGGGGGCCTCCGATCGCCCCCCCCCCAGGCTCTCCGTGGTGAGGAAAGAGCGAGAAATCGCCCTCTTCCTCATTTCCCAGGTCGCCGGCTGCTAGCCCTGCACTTTGTGGGTGGGGCGGATGACATCATCCACCATGAGAAGCTCAGTTTCTCTGGGTGATCAGAGGAGGAAGGCTGGAGGGGTGAGAGGGCTGTGATCCCTTGGCCCCCCAACCCCAATCACTCGAGAGGGTGACAAAACAACAAGTAGCAATTAAAAGGGTTAAAAGTAGCTATGCATGTTGGGTATTGTTCTTTTCTGGGTGCCTTGCGCTTTCAGGTTTAGTTGTTTTTTCTTATTTGCACATTGATATTTTAGGAAAACATGTTTTTTATTTTGACTTTTTATACATTTTTAGGGAAATCCTGTGCAACCTAAGAATTCTTCAAGGGATTACTTCTAGAAAGATGAGCCCACTACAGCAAGCTGAGTATGCTTAGAAAGCTTAACATGTGTACTGTCACATAAAATATGTAATGGGTTGTTTTAGTTGAAAAAGCACAAGGTGTTATGTGCATGCTTTACTTTGGGGCGTTTGGCAACTCTTCCCTTGACAGGTCCTATGCATGTTGGATATTTTTCTGTTCTGGGGGCCTTGCTTTTTCAGATTAACTAGTTTTTCTTGTTAGCTTACAGTTCTTTTTTTAGGAAAATGTGGCTTTTATTCTTGTTTTTTATTCTTTTTTAGAGAAACTCTGTGCAACCAAAGAATTCATTGAGGGATTACATCCAGAAAACTACACCAACAAACCTGGTAAGCTAGAAAGCTTGAGGTGTGCACTTCCAGACAATATATAGTTTGTATAGTTTTATAGTTTCAAATGTAAAGGGTTGTTTTTCTTGAAAAACTGCAAGGTGCGCGTAGCATAGTTGTATTTTATTTGATCTCCTAAAGCACTGTTTCAGTTTGCGGGGGGTCTCCTGGGCAGGAAAGAGTGTCTACCAATACATATGTGGTACCGCTGTAACCGGGAGAAATTGGGATTTCACACGCAATAGGACTTTATTGCCAAACTTAAATTTTTATTACAAAAAAAAAATACAAATTGTAAAAATGTATTTGTTTAAATTTTTTTGCACATATTTCACCCAAAAGTATTGAGAATACACTAAATTAAGGCCAAACAAGACATTTCAGAAAAAACAAGCCAAATTTGAAAGAGCAAGGTCCCCAGAACAGAACAATACCCAACATAGCTACTTTTAACCCTTTTAATCGCCAGCCTACTTGAAATTTTGTCAGGTCATTTTTCAACATTTTGCAGTATGTTTAACCATGATTTTTGCAGGAATTTCCAGCAATTTATATTTTTTTGCGGCAGAGTTTATGCTTTAACATGAAAATGTTTTGTTTGTAATTGTTTTACTTTTTTTATAAATATTTTTTAGTAAAACAAAAATAAAATTATAAATTAGTTTTTTGAAGGCAGTAGAGTAGCACACAACCTTGAGGTGCTCCTGTGCCAGGGAAGCAAGAAACCGATGCCCAGTTTCTATTTTGCCTGTCTAACAAATAGCTTGTAATCCCTCTACCAGAAGACATAGCTGCTCCTGAGAATAAAAGGGATTATTTTGTTAAAGGCCGAACTGTAATCCACGAAAAGTAGCCTTACATACTTCCCCCTCCTCTGTTAAAGTATGATAGGATTGTATGCAAAAAGGTGGCAGATTGCACAGAATCAACAGAGCCAGTGTACTGGAGAGTGAACAGGTTTTAATGGTCTTTACCAACTTCACAAAACACTTTATCGCCACAGAGGTGAGGGTTACTTGGGGATAATCGTTGTGACAGGGTGGCTGGGGTTTCTTTGGTACAGGTACAATGATTGATGTTTTGAAGCAATATTTTGCTGAACACTGGAGCAAACTGATCTGCACAATCCCTAAGGACACACCTTAGGATACCTTTTGGACTGTTAGCCTTATTTGTCTTCACTCTCTTAAAGGCAATCCTCACTTCATGCACTGATATAGTGATGGCATGCTCCCTCAAGTTTCTTGATATTAATGTCTGACACCCATGGTATAGATAGGCCAAACTTTAGTAGGGTTGGGGTCACAGTGAAATCAGAATCACGGTGGAATCAAGCATAGAAGTTATTTAGCTTGTTGGCTAGTGACATATCTGCCACTGCATTAAGTTTGGGTGGAGGTGCATTGTAAGATGTGATTGATCTTAGTCTCTGCCACGGGCACCTTAAATCACATTGGTGGAATTGTGCGACCATTTTGTAATTATATTGGTGCTTTGCTTGCCCTCCTCACTCCATAGGATGCCTTCCTATTCTTTTCCATGTATCCAGATGAGATCCTAGAATTGAATGCAGCCATGCAAGCTGTCAGGCCTTTTGAAATGTTCTTATCCACTCATGGTTTCTGGATACAGAATTTCTTGACCAAAGCTTTGGCCACTGAGTTTTCAACTAGTTTCGTAAAAAAAAAAACACCAACATATGAGTGAGCATGTCTATGTTGCAGAACAAGTCCCAGTCTGTGAATTCCAAGGGATCACAAAGAGTGTAAATAGACTGATCTAACCAGTGTGAAATCTTTTTGTAGTTGTGGGCCCTTGTTTCAACCATTGTTTACATTTGGGCATTAGAAATATGGAGCTGTCATAACATATACCAAATTCCTGGTGAAGTTAGGCAATGTATCCATCCTTGAACAGCATGTATTAGTGGTCCAGAGCTCTGCTGCCTATGGCTGCTAAGGTGATGTGTTGATGTAAATGTGGCATTGTGCAAATACTGTATGCAGTTCTGGAGACTTCAACTACATAAAGACTTTAGGCTCGATTCAGAGAGACAAAAAAATACTTTCGTTTTAGTGCTGATCTGTTTTTTTTTGGAAATGATCCCGCTCTCGTATGAGTGTGCGAGCGATTCTATGCATGCATTGCAATCCTTCTGTAAAGTTTCCGTCCGTTTGTATGGCAGAGTACGAATACGATGATGTCATTTTCCAGCGTGACTTTTCCGTTTCATTTTCTCATGTTACAACGTAGGCTTTCATTTTTGCCCTTTTCCCATCGTCTTCTCCCATGAATCCTTTACGTTTCCCGTTAGTTTCTGTTTCCCTTTTTCAATAAATAATCATCCAGACGGAAATCCTTCCGATCTTGTGCCTGCGCACTACAAACTTAATTCATTAAAGTGCTCGCCTACATATTTGCCACCCTCACTTCTGCTACAATGTTTAGCTAAATCATTTAGCACTATCCTCCATCTTCCCTTTTGGACCCTTAAAGCTCACCCAAACCACTTCGCGGTTAGGTTCTTCTTCCGTTTTAGCCCCCTAAAACTTACTCAAATCACTTCTCGGTCATGTGAATATTCATCTTTAAATATTTCTGGGCCCATTAGTTTTGTGTTAATGTATTTTGTAAATGAAATGACACTGAAACATTTTTTTATTCCATCATAAAATATAATCGATCAAATTTTTCCTGAAATTCAAAAAAAAAAAAAAAAGCCGGCATGGTGGGAGCGGGCCGGCCGGTTCCGCGCTGACAGCAGAACCGGCCGGCGGGCCGGTAAAGCCGGCCGGCCCGCTCCCACCATGCCGGCATTTAAAAAACAAAAAAAAAAAAAAAGCACTTTTGCCGGCATGGTGGGAGCGGGCCCGCCGTGTCCGCTGTCAGCGGAACCGGCCGGCCCGCTCCCACCATGCCGGCATTTTTAAAAAAAGCAAACACTTACCTGCAGGTCCGGAGCGTGGAGGCCGGCGCCGCTCTCAGCTGTCATCTGAGGGCGCGTCATCAGAGGCGCCCTCTGATGACGCGCCCTCAGATGACAGCTGAGAGCGACGCCGGCCTCCACGCTCCGGACCTGCAGGTAAGTGTTTGCTTTTTTTTTAATTGCCGGCATGGTGGGAGCCGGCCGGCCCGAACCCGAATTTCTTTGTGAAATTCGGCGAATCGGCCGAATCGAACTTTTCAAAAGTTCGCTCATCTCTATTTAACATATCATAAAGGGCTAAAAAGAGCCATAGGTTAATACATAAGTCATCAACTATATTCATTGCCATACAGTGAAAATGGATTGATGGAATGTGAGCAAATTACCCAGGAGCCATCCACCAGATAATTCTCCTGACTCAAACTTACGAAATAAGCCGGAGCTCTGCAATATATAAGCATCATGGGACGACCCTGGATGCCCTGCAAGAACACTGAGGAATCGCATAGCTGGACCAAACACTGCTTGTATGTTGTGCGAGTGGCACATCTTGCGGTTCCTGCAACCAAATATAAAATAATTACACAAAGCAAAGATAATCAACTAAAACAATAACTCCTACAACAAATTAAGATTCAAGTTCAACAATCCAAATATAATTCACAAAGGACATAAGTCTAAAAAAAATAGCAATTATATGGATGTGTGGGAAAATAAAGGTTTACATGCTAAGGACTAATTAAGGTCAGCATTAAAATGCTTCTATAAGGCATACATGAAATGTATTGATTCAGGTATGCATTGCTATACAATTTATGGCCTCGGCCATGCTGATACATGCAATGCCTTGGAGCTAAAGGCGCGCAGACTCCTCCACATAGCTGCAAAACATGTCCAACAATAGCAATCCGAGCCTTCAAAGGTCGCAAATGAAACGGTTTTATAGGGTGGTGGTCCGTCGGCAATCAGCTCTCTGAATCAGACGCAAGCCCATCCCAACAATGTAATCTGAACGAACAAAAAATATCAAATTTTGTTTGGAAAATGATCCAAACTAACGCAAATGATCCGATTTGCTTTCATTCATCGAAAGCGCATATACGCATTTTCCCAAACGTTCATACGAATGAAAAATGAACGAAAAAAGCAAAAAAATGACAAACACCCACTAAAACTTTCACAGACAGCTACGGAAGTACAGATGAATGTGCCTCTGAATCGAGCCTATTTATTCAAATAGAATGAATTTGAAGGCAGGCACTAGAGATGAGCGACAAAATTTGTTTCGGTCCGAATTTATTCGCGACGAATAGCTATTAAAAATGGCTATTTCTGAGCTTCCTAGAGCATCAATAGGGTTGTAAACCATTCTGCCTTGCTGTAACACGCATAGGATGCGTGCTGGGTTAGTGAAATAATACTGAAAATAATTATGACATGCAGATCAGAGGCATCGCTAGTAGAATCGCAGAGCGGCACAATTGCAGAGAGTTGAGGTGGCATCACTATGAGGGGCCCCTATAGTGCCTGAAAAACACACCATGGAGCTGGCAGCAGCAGAAGCCAAAAAATTAGCTGAATCACACCCTGGAGTTGCAAGCAGCAGCAGCTGCCCAAACATTGGTTGAAAGAGACACTGGAGTTGGCAGCAGGAGGCCAAAAATTAAATGAATCACACCCTGGAGTTGCAAGCAGCAGCAGGAGCCCAAACATTGCTTTAAAGAGACACTGGAGTTGGAAGCAGGAGCCAAAAATTGTATGAATCACACCCTGGAGTTGCAAGCAGCAGCAGCAGGAGCCCAAACATATCTTGAAAGAGACACTGGAGTTGGCTGCAGGAGCCCAAAAATTGGATGAATCACACCCTGGAGTTGCAAGCAGCAGCAGCAGCAGCAGCAGCAGCAGCAGGAGCCCGAACATAGCTTGAAAGTGACACTGGAGTTGGCTGCAGGAGCCCAAAAATTGGCTGAATCACACCCTGGAGTTGCAAGCAGCAGCAGGAGCCCAAACATAGCTTGAAAGAAACACTGGAGTTGGCTGCAGAAGCCCAAAAATTGGATGAATCACACCCTGGAGTTGCAAGCAGCAGCAGCAGCAGCAGCAGACGCCCAAACATATCTTGAAAGAGACACTGGAGTTGGCTGCAGGAGCCCCAAAAATTGGATGAATCACACCCTTCAGTTGCAAGCAGGAGCCCAAACATTGCTTTAAAGAGACACTGGAGTTGGCAGCAGGAGGCCAAAAATTGAATGAATCACACCCTGGAGTTGCAAGCTGCAGCAGGAGCCCAAACATTGCTTTAAAGAGACACTGGAGTTAGCTGCAGGAGCCCAACAATTGGATGAATCACACCCTGGAGCTGCAAGCAGCAGCAGCAGCAGGAGCCCAAACATAGCTTGAAAGAGACACTGGAGTTGGCTGCAAAAATTGGATGAATCACACCCTGGAGTTGCAAGCAGCAGCAGGAGCCCAAACATTGCTTTAAAGAGACACTGGAGTTGGCTTCAGGAGCCAAAAATTGGATGAATCACACCCTGGAATTGCAAGCAGCAGCAGCAGCAGCAGCAGCAGCAGGAGCCCAAACATATCTTGAAAGAGACACTGGAGTTGGCTGCAGGAGCCCAAAAATTGGCTGAATCACACCCTGGAGTTGCAAGAAGCAGCAGCAGCAGGAGCCCAAACATAGCTTGAAAGAGACACTGGAGTTGGTTGCAGGATCCCAAAAATTGGCTGAATCACACCCTGGAGTTGCAAGCAGCAGCAGCGGCACCAGGAGCCCAAACATAGCTTGAAAGAGAGACTGGAGTTGGCTGCAGGAGCCCAAAAATTGGCTGAATCACACCCTGGAGTTGCAAGCAGCAGCAGGAGCCCAAACATAGCTTGAAAGAGACACTGGAGTTGGCGGCAGGAGCACAAAGATTGGATGAATCACACCCTGGAGTTGCAAGCAGCAGCAGGAGCCCAAACTTTGCTTTAAAGAGACAATGGAGTTGGCTGCAGGAGCCCAAAAAATGGATTAATCACACCCTGGAGTTGCAAGCAGCAGCAGCAGGAGCCCAAACATAGCTTGAAAGAGACACTGCAGTTGGCTGCAGGAGCCCAAAATTGGATGAATCACACCCTGGAGCTGCAAGCAGCAGCAGCAGGAGCCCAAACATAGCTTGAAAGAGACACTGGAGTTGGCTGCAGGAGCCCAAAAATTGGATGAATCACACCCTGGAGTTGCAAGCAGCAGCAGGAACCCAAGCATAGCTTGAAAGAGACACTGGAGTTGGCTTCAGGAGCCCAAAAATTGGATGAATCACACACTGGAGTTGCAAGCAGCAGCAGCAGCAGGACCTCAAGCATAGCTTGAAAGAGACACTGGAGTTGGCTGCAAGAGCCAAAAATTGAATGAATCACACCCTGGAGTTGCAAGCTGCAGCAGGAGCCCAAACATTGCTTTAAAGAGACACTGGAGTTAGCTGCAGGAGCCCAACAATTGGATGAATCACACCCTGGAGCTGCAAGCAGCAGCAGCAGCAGGAGCCAAAACATAGCTTGAAAGAGACACTGGAGTTGGCTGCAAAAATTGGATGAATCACACCCTGGAGTTGCAAGCAGCAGCAGGAGCCCAAACATTGCTTTAAAGAGACACTGGAGTTGGCTTCAGGAGCCAAAAAATTGGATGAATCACACCCTGGAATTGCAAGCAGCAGCAGCAGCAGCAGGAGCCCAAACATATCTTGAAAGAGACACTGGAGTTGGCTGCAGGAGCCCAAAAATTGGCTGAATCACACCCTGGAGTTGCAAGAAGCAGCAGCAGCAGGAGCCCAAACATAGCTTGAAAGAGACACTGGAGTTGGTTGCAGGATCCCAAAAATTGGCTGAATCACACCCTGGAGTTGCAAGCAGCAGCAGCGGCACCAGGAGCCCAAACATAGCTTGAAAGAGAGACTGGAGTTGGCTGCAGGAGCCCAAAAATTGGCTGAATCACACCCTGGAGTTGCAAGCAGCAGCAGGAGCCCAAACATAGCTTGAAAGAGACACTGGAGTTGGCTGCAGGAGCACAAAGATTGGATGAATCACACCCTGGAGTTGCAAGCAGCAGCAGGAGCCCAAACTTTGCTTTAAAGAGACAATGGAGTTGGCTGCAGGAGCCCAAAAAATGGATTAATCACACCCTGGAGTTGCAAGCAGCAGGAGCCCAAACATAGCTTGAAAGAGACACTGCAGTTGGCTGCAGGAGCCCAAAATTGGATGAATCACACCCTGGAGCTGCAAGCAGCAGCAGCAGCAGCAGCAGCAGCAGCAGGAGCCCAAACATAGCTTGAAAGAGACACTGGAGTTGGCTGCAGGAGCACAAAGATTGGATGAATCACACCCTGGAGTTGCAAGCAGCAGCAGGAGCCCAAACTTTGCTTTAAAGAGACAATGGAGTTGGTTGCAGGAGCCCAAAAAATGGATTAATCACACCCTGGAGTTGCAAGCAGCAGCAGGAGCCCAAGCATAGCTTGAAAGAGACACTGGAGTTGGCTGCAGGAGCCCAAAAATTGGATGAATCACACCCTGGAGTTGCAAGCAGCAGCAGCAGCAGCAGCAGCAGCAGGAGCCCGAACATAGCTTGAAAGTGACACTGGAGTTGGCTGCAGGAGCCCAAAAATTGGATGAATCCCACCCTGGAGTTGCAAGCAGCAGCAGCAGGAGACCAAACATAGCTTGAAAGAGACACTGGAGTTGGCTGCAGGAGCCCAAAAATGGGATGAATCCCACCCTGGCATTGCAAGCAGCAGCAGGAGCCCAAACATTGCTTTAAAGAGACACTAGAGTTGGCTTCAAGAGCCCAACAATTGGATGAATCACACCCTGGAGTTGCAAGAAGCAGCAGGAGCCCAAGCATAGCTTGAAAGAGACACTGGAGTTGGCTGCAGGAGCCCAAAAATTAGATGAATCACACCCTGGAGTTGCAAGCAGCAGCAGCAGGAGCCCAAGCATAGCTTGAAAGAGACACTGGAGTTGGCTGCAGGAGCCTAAAAATTGGCTGCATCACACCCTGGAGTTGCAAGCAGCAGCAGCAGCAGGAGCCCAAACATAGCTTGAAAGAGACACTGGAGTCGGCTGCAGGAGCCCAAAAATTGGATGAATCACACCCTGGAGTTGCAAGAAGCAGCAGGAGCCCAAGCATAGCTTGAAAGAGACACTGGAGTTGGCTGCAGGAGCCCAAAAATTGGCTGCATCACACCCTGGAGTTGCAAGCAGCAGCAGCAGCAGGAGCCCAAACATAGCTTGAAAGAGACACTGGAGTCGGCTGCAGGAGCCCAAAAATTGGATGAATCACACCCTGGAGTTGCAAGCAGCAGCAGGAGCCCAAACATTGCTTTAAAGTGGACCAACTCCCATGGGGGATCGGCCCGGGAATCAGATCCCTCCCCGCGGGGCATCTGAAATCGGGATGTCCTGCGGGGTGAAACCCCCCAGGAAGCCCAGAAACCTTACTTTAACCCCGCTCCAACAGCGCATGCGTGGGCCGCAGCCGCGTCTCACGCTTCCCTCTAGCAGGGCGCGCGCCTGCGCCGGCCATTCACAAACGGCACTCAGAGCCACTGTGGTTGGACGCCTCTTGTACGTGCATACCACAGCGGCTCTGAGTGCTCTGATTGGATGTGCGCCCGCGTAGGAGTGTGGTGAAGTGAGTGTTTCCGGGAGTTCTGGGGGGTTTCACACAGCGGGGCACCCCCAATCGGTGTGCCCCGCCAAAGTGGACCAAAGCCCAGGATAGTGAAAATCCTGGGTGTTGGTCCACTTTAAAGAGACACTAGAGTTGGCTTCAGGAGCCCAAAAATTGGATGAATCACACCCTGGATTTGCAAGCAGCAGCAGCAGCAGCAGGAGCCCAAACATAGCTTGAAAGAGACACTGGAGTTGGCTGCAGGTGGCCAAAAATTAGATGAATCACACCCTGGAGTTGCAAGCAGCAGCAGCAGCAGCAGGAGCCCAAACATAGCTTGAAAGAGACACTGGAGTTGGCTGCAGGAGCCCAAAAATTGGATGAATCACACCCTGGAGTTGCAAGCAGCAGCAGCAGGAGCCCAAACATAGCTTGAAAGAGACACTGGAGTTGGCTGCAGGAGCCCAAAAATTGGTTGAATCACACCCTGGAGTTGCAAGCAGCAGCAGGAGCCCAAACATAGCTTGAAAGAGACACTGGAGTTGGCTGCAGGAGCCCAAAAATTGGATGAATCACACCCTGCATTTGCAAGCAGGAGCCCAAACATTGCTTTAAAGAGACACTGGAGTTGGCAGCAGGAGGCCAAAAATTGGATGAATCACACCCTGGAGTTGCAAGCAGCAGCAGGAGCCCAAACACTGCTTTAAAGAGACACTGGAGTTGGCAGCAGGAGGCCAAAAATTGGATGAATCACACATACACACACATTGATGCAAGCAGCAGCAGCATGAGCCCAATCATAGCTTGAAAGACACACTGTAGTTGGCAGCAGCAGCAGCAGGAGGTCAAAAATTGGCTGAAAGGCACACCCTGAATTTGGCATCAGCATGAGCCCAAAAATTGGCCTAAAGACATAAATATGTTTTGCGCCATTTGGAAAGTGTAAAACGTGGCACCATGCTGAATCTAGTCGCATGCATCAGCCATTGGTGATGGAAATCCTTGTTGATCCATCCCCGATTCATTTTGACAAAGGTGAGTCTCTCCACATTTTTAGTTGACAGACGAGTTCTCCTCACCGTAACTATGGCCCCGCCGCACTAAACACCCGCTCAGATGGCACGCTACTGGCCGGCCAGGACAGCTTTTCCAGGGCAAACTCTGCTAGTTGCGGCCACAAGCCAAGTTTGGTTGACCAGAAGTCCAGCGGATCCTCAAGGTGTGTTGGCATGCTCATGTCTAGGTATGACATGACCTGCTGGTTCAGGTCCTGCTCCAGGTCTTCCTGCTACTGAGTAGCCTCACTATGCGGGTGTAGAAAGCTACTCATTAGCGACTGAAGACTGAGGCTGCTGCTGATGGAGCTGCTGCTGCTGCTCCTGCTAACCCCCCTAGCAGCCATGGCAGTGGAAGGTGAGCACAGAGGTCCCCCCGAGTCAGACCTGCGAGAGTATGGACCATGGCACAGACCATGGCATCGGCCAACTGATTACGTAGAATGTCTTTGTAGTAGTTCAGTTTGTCCTCCCTCTCGGCGGGTTTAAAAAATACCCCCATTTTGTGGCGGAAGCGATGGGCCAATAAGGTGGAGAGCCAGAAGTCATCCCGCCGACAAATGGAAACAATTCTGGGGTCACTACGCAAGCACGTGAGCATGCTTCCTGCCATTTGTGCAAGTGACTCGGAGGGACTACCTGTCTCCATCTCCACTGCATATTGCCACAATGTGTCTGGGTCCTCTGTCTCGCCTTCCTCACAACCCTCTAGCTCCTCTGGCTGCTCCTGCTCCTCCTCTCCTGTCTGCTGACTAGATAAGCCAGCCATTTCGCCAAGCCTAAACTGTGCTTCACTGGGTCACTCCTCCTCCTCTTCCTCCTCCAGTTCAGCTCGAACGGGGTTCATGTGGCCGTAAGATGTAGACGCCATGTCTCCAGTGCCCTGACCAGCCATGGTTTCCAACATGTGCTGTAGTACATGAAGCAGTGGAACCACGTCGTTCATCCCGTAATCCTGCCGACTGACAAATAAAGTGCTTCCTCAAAGGGCCTGAACAAACGGCAAATGTCAAGTATGTGCTGCCACTGGTTGGCATTGAAGTTACACAGGAGAGCATCCCTATCCTATTGGATCATCAGGAAATCCGTGATGGCTTTTCTCTGTTCATATAATCGGCCCAACATGTGAAGGGTGGAATTCCAACGGGTGGAAACATTGCAAATCAGACTATGTTGGGGGATACCGTTCTGACGCTGTAGCTCAAGAAGGGTGTGTTTGGCGGTGTATGAGTGGCTGAAGTGCATGCAAAGTTTCCTTGAAGTTGTTAGGATGTCTTGCAGATGGGGGGAACACTTCAGAAACCGCTTGACAACCAGATTGAAGACGTGAGCCATGCAGGGGGCATGGGTCAGGCTTCCTTGTCGCAGCGCAGACAAAATGTTCTTTCCATTGTCGGTAACCATGATTCCCATATTAAGTTTTCTTGGAGTTAGCCATGTTTGGATTTCGTGATGAATACATTTAAGCAGTTCCTCCCCTGTGTGACTCCGTCCGCCAAGACAAGCCATGTGAAGCACAGCGTGCCCTGCACACATGGTAGACTGGAGGGGCACTGAGACTTGAGCCTACAGTGGAGGGTGATGAGATGGCGGAGGATGAGGAGGCCGAGTCGCACGGTGTCACAGCCCAACGGGCAGGGAGCGCGGAGACCGAAGCGGCGTGACCTGTCCAAGTTGCTGCTGCTGCTGCTGCTGCTGCAAAGGGACCACATTCACCCAGTGGGCCGTAAATGACATGTACTGTCCCTGATCGTAGTTACAGCTCCAGATGTTGGCGCTGCCATGCACTTTGCTACACACCGACAGGCTCAAGGACTGGCCCACCTTCTGTTCAACAAAAGTGTGCAGCGCTGGTACTGCCTTCTTGGCAAAGAAATGACGGCTTGGGACTCTCCACCTCGGCTCGGCACAAGCCATTAGTTCTCTGAAAGGTGCAGAGTCCACCACCTGAAAAGGGAGAGACTGCAGCACCAGCAACTTGGACAGGAGCACATTCAGCTTCTGCGCCGTAGGATGAGTGGACCCAAACTGCTGTCTCTTGGACATGGCTTCGCTGATGGATTGCTGGGGGGATGCATGACTTGGAGGAGGAGGAGCAGGAGCATCAGGAGCGACAGAGGATGGGTATGGCGCACAGCTGCCTTCGGCTGAGGTGCTGGAACCTTGGCTGGCAGAAATTGAGAGCGGCGTGCCACTTTGGTGAGGAAGCAGGCTGGACCACCTCTTCGGAGCCTCGGTTCTCCCAGGCCACTTTATAGTGACGCATCATATGTTGATGCAGGGCCGTGGTGCCAGCATTTGGGCCCTGGCCACGCTTCACCTTCTGCCTACATATCTTGCATGTGACCATGTTACCCTCCTGCGGATGCTTCAGGAAAAACTGCCACACTGCCGAGTAGCTACTTTTCCCACCAACAGGCCACACTGATTCACTGTTACTGTTGCCCTGCTCCACTACCTCCCGATAAGGTAGCCTGTCATGCAGCAGGTGCTCTACCCCGGCCCCGGCCCGTTTTGCTCCAGGCTTTACAAATGTGCCCCCATGCTGACTGCCAACCATGCTGCTAACACCTTGCTGCCTCAGCTGCTGACTCTGGGGCAACCTGCGTCCCACTTCTCCTGATGATGGCGATGAAGCCCCTTCTGCACCCCGCTCCCAAGTGCGATCTGCTTCTTCATCATCATCATCACCAAGTTGTGGCTGCACGTCACTGATGTTCTCGGTTTCCTCAACGGTGTCTGGCGCAGGAGGTGGAACGCTCGCAACACCCACGACACTCTCCACATCACTATTTGTCTTCCTAGCTAAATAAGCCACCTCCATTTCTTGGCTGGGCAGTAGCTGCTGACTGTCCTCTATCTGATCGTCCTCCTCACTAAAGAGTGGAGCTGAACCCAAAGCATAGTATACGTCGCTGGGGGAGGGAACGGTGTAGGACACTGGAAATGGGAGGACAGGGACTGCTCTCGGGGCATGCCAACTCAGGGTTGTGTCAGAGGAACCTACCGACCCTAGACTGGGGGTCTCAGATGTAACTTGTGGTGATGTGGATGACCGCGTTAACCAATCTACCACGGCAGATGCGTTACTGGTGGAGACACGACCGCTAGCAGATACTGGCAGATAAGGTCTCTCACCGTGACTCCTGCTGCCACTCGCCCCTAGTCTGCTGCGACCTCTGCCTGCTGAATCTTGGCCTCTGCCACTCCTCTTTGAACACCCTGGCACTTGTCTGCCTGACATTTTTATGTATTTGAAATGCGCAATAGGTACTTTAAAAAATGTGTTTACTTTAAAAAGCAGAAGCTAAATAAAGCGAGGAACTGCTTCTCTGCACCAGATACTATGAAAATTGGCAATATGGGATACCCTGTGGCCTGGTGTTTTGACAGCAGGACAAAAAACAATTCAAAATGCAATAGCTTAATAAAGCTGAGGCTGAACAAGCTTATTTAGTATAACAGATAGGGTGCAACGTGGTGGTTTGGGATACCCTGCGGCTTGGTGTTTAGACAGCAGGGCAAAAACCAATTCAAAATGCAATAGCTTAATAAAGCTGAGGATGAACAAGCTGATTTAGTATAACAGATAGGGTGCAATGTGGTGGTTTCTGATACTCTGCGATCTGGTGTTTTGACAGCAGGACAAAAACCAATTCAAAATGCAATAGCTTAATAAAGCTGAGGATGAACAAGCTTATTTAGTATAACAGATAGGGTGCAACGTGGTGGTTTGGGATACCCTGCGGCCTGGTGTTTTGACAGCAGGACAAAAAACAATTCAAAATGCAATAACTTAAAGCGGACCTTCACTCTAAATAAGAGTCTATCTTATATGTTTCCCACACCCTGTACATACAGATTGCTCACATTAAAAATCATCCTACCTACATCTACTGCATTTTATAAGCCTTTAAACATCCAAGATGGCGGCTTATGGAAGCTGCCATTTTTGCAGGCAGCCTGCAAACAGGAAGTGCCTGCAAACAGGAAGTGACTGTGCTGCTCTGCATTCTGGGACTGCTGACCTTTCCCTGACCCCAGCTCTGCTCTGTCTGAGCAAAGCACAGCTATAACCCGCCCCCCTGTACCTTATCCCACTCTCCTCTCCTCAGTAAGTGTGATGCTTCTGAGTCAAGATGGCGGCGCCCGTATCCTAAATTCCCGAACAGAGTTGCAGCCCAGTGGGGGAAAGTATAATAAATTAGTGACTAAACATGTAAAATATATTAATTTTAGATGCTGAGGAATTGTTTTTTAAGAGTTTGGGCTTTTCATTAAATCATGGTGAAGGTCCGGTTTAATAAAGCTGAGGATGAACAAGATGATTTAGTATAACTGATAGGGTGCAACGTGGTGGTTTGGGATACCCTGCGGCCTGGTGTTTTGACAGCAGGACAAAAACCAATTCAAAATGCAATAGCTTAATAAAGCTGAGGCTGAACAAGCTTACTTAGTATAACAGATAGGGTGGCATGTGCTGGTTTGGGATGCCCACGTGGGCTGGTGTTTTGACAGCAGACAAAACCAATTCAATATGCAATAGCTTAATAAAGCTGAGGCCGAACAAGCTGATTTAGCATAAAAGATAGGGTCACATGTGCTGGTTTGGGATGCCCATGTGGGCTGGTGTTTTTAAAGCAGACAAAAACCAATTCAAAATGCAATAGCTTAATAAAGCTGAGGCCGAACAAGCTGATTTGGTACAAAAGATAGCGTCACATGTGCTGGTTTGGGATGCCCATGTGGGCTGGTGTTTTTAAAGCAGACAAAAGTCAAATCAAAATGCAATAGCTTAATAAAGCTGAGGCTGAACAAGCTGATTTAGTATAAAAGATAGGGTCACGTGTGCTGGTTTGGGATGGCAATGTGGCCTGGGGTTTTTACAGCAGACAAAAAAAATTAAAACTAATCCAGTTATGAGAAATGCTTGTGTATAACAGATAGGCTTAAATATGCCACTGCCAAGATGGGATGCACAGTGGCAAGGAATATTTACAGCACAAAGAACACCGATTGAAAACTGATCTGGCAAATGAAAATAAGAAAAAAGCTTTCCCTCTCACTGTCCCTGCCTGGATCGTTCCCGATCGTTCCCGATTTTTCCCTATCTTTCCCTGGTTCTGTCTGCCTCTCTGTGGGTCTCAACGACTGTCCCTGCCCATCTCTAAGGCCCTTATTTACCAAGGGATAGCGACAGGTAGCGACTGGTGAGCGGCCGGTAATGACGGGCCCCGCCACGAGAATGCCGGCTCCCCACCACAATCACACATTTATCAAGGCAATCCTGCTTAGCGACTGAGATAGCGCCATATAGCCATTCATTCATCATTATTCCAGCCTCAGCCCACAGCGCCAGCGTCTGACCTTGAACAGCGACAGGTATGACCTCTCGCTACCTGGCGCTCTCCAATGCATTTCAATGGAACAATCTTTAAATATTCATAATTAATTGTTATGTTTTTTTTTTTTGTTTTTTTTTTAAATGTGAAAAATTCTGTGACCACTTCTGCCATTTTAGATAATTTTTTTAAGGTAAAAAAAAAATAAAAAAATAAAAATTGTACAGAATTTTTTTGTTTTTTTTGGTTTCCAAAAATATGGTTGTTTGGGGGTTAAAAAACTACTTTTAACCCATCGCCGCCAGCGCTCTGGGGTTTAAACATGCATTTTACAGCGCGAGAATTTTTTGAGCGTGATTTTTTAATGAATATGGTGGGAGCCGGTCGCTAGGGCCAGTCGCTATCATGCGCTCCCATAAAGCGCGGAACCGGTCAAATAGTGACTCCTCACCCAATATTCAACATTACGGCAAACCGACTGAGTCGCTATCAACTACCGAACAACGGCCAAGCACAGCAACTACTAGCGGGCACTCAGTCGCTCAACTGTCGCTACCTGCCGCTATTAATGAATCGGCCTCTAAGTCTCTCCCTGTCTGCAGCAACCACCACTGTTTCTGGAATGCAAGGCTGAAATGCGCAAAAGGAAAATGGCCGCCGTTTATATAGCACGGTGAAGTCACCGGGCTTCCTGGCTGCTTATAGGCTGCATGTGACCTTCCCATGATAACTTGCCCCAGGGGATATGTCTGGACATGTTCATCCACCATTTTAGAATGCCTGTAATTGAAATAAATGGAGTTTAAAGGAAAACTTTGATCGATCAAATCGCGTTCGAAACGATTCGCTCATCCCTAGCAGGCACGGTTAGGACCTAAAAACGTAAAACTTATCAGAAATAGGCTTAAAGAATTTGTACCATCTGGACTAAGGGAGGGAAAAGGGACATGATTGAGACCTTTTTAATATATGAACGCATTAAATAAGGTTCAGGAGGGAAGTGTTTTTAAGGAGAAACTTAGATGCTAGAGAAAGGGGGCACAACCTGAAGCTAGTCGGAGGCTGATCGGAGATCAGGAGCAATGTTAGAAAATATTATTTTACAGAAAGAGTAGTAGATGCTTGGAGCAAACTTCAAGCAGAGGAAGTTGAAAAATCAACAGTAATTGATTTTATACATGCCTGGGATAAGCACACATCTATCCTAAGATAAAGAGAACATACAGTACACACATAAGGGCAGACTAGATGGACCGTATGGTCTCCTTCTGCCGTCAACCTTCTATGTTTGAGATAGCCAAGTAGATTGTCTACAAAATTATGTTCATGTTTTTAAAGTCTCACATTTGGAGCTGTAGTAGATGGTAAGATACAGTCTGGAGCCTGAAATCTTAAAAAATGTATAGCCTTTCGCATGTATATATATATATATAGTTTGTGACCTACCCTTCTGCTCCCAAGCATTGACTTCCTGATCCTAGCCTGTAATTCCTTTTACCTGTTCCCAGCCTGTGATCCTGCTCACCTATTACTTGGCTGGCAACCTGTTCACCTGTTCTGGGTCTGTGACCCTGCTCACTTCTTCTCAGCTTGTGACCCTGCTCACCTATTCCTAGCCATTGATCCTGCTCACCTGTTCCCAGCTATTGACCCTCCTTACCTTTTTTCAGGCCTGTGACCCTGCTCACCTGTTCTAAGCCTGTGACCCTGCTCACCTGTTCTAAGCCTGTGACCCTGCTCACCTGTTACTAGCCTGTGACCCTGCTCACATGTTATCAGCCTGTGACCCTGCTCACCTGTTCTCAGCCTATGAACCAACTCACCTATTTATAGCCTGTGACCCTGCTCACCTGTTCCTTTTTCTGGTCTGTAACCCTGCTCACTGGTTCTGGGTCTGCAACCCTGCTCACCTATTCCTGGCCTGTTTATCTGCTTACCTGTTTTCAGCCTGTGACCCTTCTCACCTGTTCCTGGCCTGTGATCGCGCTCACCTGTTCCTGGTCTGTGACCGTGCTCACCTGTTCTGGGCCTGTGACCCTGCTCACCCCTTCTGGGCCTGTGTCCCTTCTCACCTGATCCTTGCCTGTCTGTGACTAACTATGCCCCCAGGTCTGTTCTGAGCCTGTGGTTTTCAAAATACATCTAGTGGTGACCACAGCTATGTCTTTTAGGACAGTAGTAAATCTCTCTTGGCTGAGCTAATTCACTTGTGCCTGACATGTGTCCTCAGTGAAAAAAATGTAAGCTTGTAGTTTCATTTATTTAAAAAGGAGTCTGTAGACACCAAATATGATAAAAACAAAAAAGGGGCAGGCAAAACCAGAGCTATTTTATTTCATGCTCAGATAAATAAACATAACCGATTTCAGCTGTTGAAAACATGTTCACTGATATTAATCAAGTAGTGTTCCACAAACGTGCTCATCTGTAGTCCCTCATCAGGGAATCTATTTCACAGTACATTAAATATGTATTGAAGCCCTTAAATAAAACTAGATTTGTCGAAACATTTAAATGTTAAAAAAAGCCAATATTCTGTTTGTAATATCATAAATTCAACATTTTCCTAAGGATAGTTCAGATTAAAGATGAACTACAAGCATGGGTTCCCGTGCCCTGCCACCCTCCCCTGGTGCTGAGGCAGGAGGGGGGTTACAAAGAAAAAAATCCTTACCTGAACCCTCAGTCAACGCCACTCTCCCGGGTCCATCTGGCGCCACACAGAAATACACAAAGCAGCATCCCATACAATAGCCTCGATTCAGAGACACATTCGTCCGGACTTCTGTAGCTGTCTGTGAAATTTTTGGTGGGTGTTTGTCATTTTTTTGCTTTTTTTCGTTCATTTTTCATTTGTACGAACGTTCGGGAATGCGCTTTCGATGAACGGAAGCAAATCGGAACATTTCCGTTAGTTCGGATCCTTTTCCAAACAAAATCGGAAATTTTCCGTTCGTTCAGATAACTTCCGTTGTTGGGATGGGTTTCTGTCTGATTCAGATTTCCGACGGATCACCACCCTGTAAATCCGTTTCATTTCCGATCCACTTACGGGACCTTTGAGGGCTCGGATTGCTATTGTTGAACATGTTTCGCGCCTTTAGCACCAAGGCATTGCATGTATCAACATGGCCGAGGCCATAAATTGTATAGCAATGCATACCTGAATCAATACATTTCATGTATGCCTTATAGATGTATTTTAATGCTGACTTAAATTAGTCCTTAGCATGTAAACCTTTATTTTCCCACACATCCATATAATTGCTATATTTTTTTAGACTTATGTCCTTTGTGAATTATATTTGGATTGTTGAACTTGAATCTTAATTTGTGGTAGGAGTTCTTGTTTTAGTTGGTTACCTTTGCTTTGTGTAATTATTTTATATTTGGTTGCAGGAACTGCAAGATGTGCCACTCGCCCTTGCTCCTGATGCCCTTTCTTTGGCTGCAGAATGCGGGCCAGGGATTCTCTAATCGGGCACTATGCAAAACCCGGCCCGTGGCGAGCGCCCTCTGGCTTTTGAAGTCCAGATTTAGGTGTTTGGACCATACGGGGGGGGGGGGCATTGCAGTATGACCCCAACAAGGTTATACCAATATTTGAGTATATATTTGAGTATATATACATGAATGTCAGGGTCCTTCAGTTGGTGGCCGAGATGCAGGAGCTGCGCAACTCGTTGGGGACCACAGATGAAGAATAATGTTATGTGGCCTGCCATTGCTATGTATTTTGTTTTTTATAGTTGTAAAAATTTTAAATTTTCAAAATTTTTACAAATTTTATATTTTATGATGGAATAAAAATAAAAATGTTACATTGTCATTTCTTTTACAAAATACATTAACACAAAACTAATGGGCCCATAAATATTTAAAGATGAATATTCACATGACCGAGAAGTGATTTGGGTAAGTTTTAGGGGACTAAAATGGAAGAAGAACCTTGAGCTTGAAGGGTCCAAAAGGGAAGATGGAGGACAGTGCTAAGTGATTTAGCTAAACATTGTAGTAGAAGTGAGGGTGGCAAATATGTAGGCGAGCACTTTAATGAGTTAAGTTTGTAGTGCGTAGGCGCAAGATCGTAAGGATTTCCGTCTGGACAATTATTTATTGAAAAGGGAAACAGAAACTAACGGGAAACGTAAAGAATTCGTTGGAGGATACAATGGGAAAAGGGCAAAAACGAAAGTCTACGTTGTAACATGTGAAAATGAAACGGAAAAGTCTGGATGGAAAATGACATCCTCGTAATTGTAATCTGCCGTACGAACGGACAGAAACTTTACAGAAGGTTTTCAATGTATGCATAGAATCGCTCGTACACTCATACGAGAACGGAAACATTTCCAAAAAAAAACGGATCGGAACTAAAACGGAAGTTTTTTTTTGTCTCTCTGAATCGAGCCTAATGTGCGTGCTCCTGTCTTTCCATTCACTTGAATGGGTGAATGGAAATTGAACTTGTCTAGCTTAGAAAAAGGAATTGATCAATATATATCAGTGAATACAAGAAATACAAAGTCAAATACAAACAATCTTAAAGCAGACCAACAGACAAAGTTATATATAAACGAGACCAACACAACAAACAGTGCTTATATGCCCAAGGCAAACTTTAGAAACAAAATGGTGGCTAATGTATCTGCAGGCAGCTTGCAAACAGGAAGTGCTACCTGTTAATCTGCATTATCAGTTATGTCAGTCGAATCCCTGCAGCAGCATGGCTAAGATGCTGTGAGAGGAAGCTCCAAAATGGCCACTACCATTTTTTCCAACTGTGTCAGGCTGTTGGTCTGGTTCTTGGATGCATGATGTAAAGGATAATCTGTCATGAGAGTAGGAGAGGATTCCTAACTGTAAAGGTGGGCAAACTTCCCAATGCCATACTAAGACAATTATAAGAGAAAACAATTAAAAAGAAGTGATGACCAGATGACAAAAAATATTCTGTGAATCCTGGGAATAGGTTTGCTTGGCCCATGGGGCGTGATAAGGCTCTTTTATTATCTGGAGGGTTTTAATTTGGACTGGGGTTAAACAATGGTTGATAAACATTTATTAATATATAAAACATAATATAAAATATTTTTACTAAGATATATTTACATTTTTTTCTTAACCTACATTACGTTATGATGGGTTCATCAAGTAGAGCTTTATGTCAAGCCTTGTTGGATCAAGCTTCTCTATGGATACAGTCTGCTAAATGTGCTGACCCTCCATCACAGAACACATAATTAGTTATACCAAATACTTTACGTACGCAGGATATATGAAAACAAATAAAAAAATGAAAGTTAATCCAATTTCAAGGTCTGCTAGAAGTATTTTCATTGCTAACATAATCTTTGCTGCCAATCACTATCTCTATTACAAACAATGCACAGAATTGCTTTAAATACACATAATGGTTTATGTTTAATTACATCTGTTCGAAATGCCACCTATTAGTATATATTAATATAGTAAGTGGTTTTGGAATGTTAGAACAACAAAAACTATCAACGGTGCTATCTGGCTATATAAGATCATATTATTATTGTTAATATTTATGGAAGACCATAGCGCTGTACAACTTGCGATAGATAGTACATTTGAGCTTACATTCTAAAGGTTAAGGCTTAAATCAAAGAGGAGGGTTCCCAAGTGGTCTATAACAAGTTTTTTTGTATAAAATAAGTATTGCTTTTATATTTTATTTTTGGTCCACGGGCTCCATCTTATTCTTTTTAAATATAAAATATCCTGTGTATGCCTAATATAATATATCCTCCTGAAATGCAGGAGTGTAACTTGTACTTTTCAAACACCTACTACAAATCTATTGAAAATAAACCAAGTTTATTTGAATATGTGGATTTTGAGGGCACCCTTTAAAGCCTGGGGATTGATGAATATGCAGGGAAGGGAATTCTAGAGAATTGAAGAGGCCTGTGAGATGTCCTCAAGGTGTAGCCGAGTGGAGGTTGCACCTGACTTGATATAGTTGAGTTAGTGCTGAACTGTAAGAAGGGGTCTGGCTGCAGAGAGCTTTGTAATTTAGAGTGGGATTTTTAAACAGAATTCTTTGTAAATCTGCCATCCAGTGTAAGGACTGACAAAAGTGAGCAGTGCTGGACAAATAAGAGGAAAGGTAGAAGGGGTGAAAGCAGAGCTCAGAATAAATTGGAGGAATGTAAGTCTATTTGTTGGTAAGCCACCAAGTGTTGCAGTACCACCATACCATCACCGAGTGTTGCAGTAGTTGGAGATGGCAGGATGTGGCTAGGGAGGTATCCTGAGAATTTATTTTGGAAGTTTGCAATTATTTTAAATTTGTAACAGAGATTTTAGCATTAGAAAGGGGGTAGAAATTGGAGAGTGTGAAAATAACCGATCCTTTTATGTCTTTGTTTCTAATTGAGGCAGTAAGATAAACAAAGCCCATAAGGTCATTTTGGAGGCTTATGCGCTTATGCTATTATGCTATTCCATGCATGCAGTGAAGTGCAACTGTCTGCAAATGGGTATTGAAAGGGTGTCCCTCTCACCTAGATGGAACAGCAACCCTGTTGGTAGTAAGTTCAGCTCAAACTCAGCTTTCCAGCATTTCCACGCCACTGAAGTAGCCTGCCAAGCCAAGCAGCTTGTTCATCAATCAAATCCACAGCATGCCATGGATTTTTTTTTAATGATCAAATTGGGCTCAGCACAGGGGAAGTCTGGGAGAGTATTTTTTTATTTTCTTGGACATCTTATTTAAGAACAAATTCCAGGTGTATATGCGGCTACCTGTTTATATGTAGGGGTTTATTCTTCTAATAAATTATATGTTTCCCAATAGGATTATTCTTTTCATTTGTGGTACATTGCAAAAACTGAGAGGTAAATGTCTGACCTAGAAATTGAGAGCGGAATAGCAGCTCAATTTGTATTATGTGGAAACTTAATAATGCCACATATTGTATGTCACTGACTGTATGCAGAAAGGCATTGGGCAAAAGCATTGCTTAGGATCCTAACTTGTGCTGTTTTTTTCCTGACCTCAATGTCTTTCCACCTATCGGTACAAAAATAACTGTAAGAGTGTGTTTTGCCTAATGTTAGCTTAGACTCTGCTGCGCATTTCCATCGCATGACATCACAAGTTCTGGGATTTCTTTTCAGAGGACCAAAAACTGGTCTTACCATAGGTATCCTGTTTATGTGATGATACCATGCTGCTGATCCCAGGGACATGCAACAAGCAACCAAACAGCCTATGAAGGCTTTGCCATCACTTGGGTAAGCTGTGGCTGTGGCCTCAGGTGCATACTTTTGTTGAGTTCCCGCTGTAGATTAGAGATGTTTCAAGATGTCTCGGACTGGTTATGTGGGTTAAAAGATTCCCTGGTACCCCCCTCTGCTTTAAAGCTACTCTAAACCCAATGGCAATATTTAGCCAGCAAGCAGCAGGCCTGATGCTTGTCTTTTATGCCTCGCCTTCATTTCCAGCAGCCTAGGGTTGCTTTAAGTTTGATTTCTCCAGGACCACCACATGACCTACAGCAACTCTGCCCCTTGGAGCTCTCAGCTTGAGCAAGCACAGCAAGTCACAATGATCCCCCACCTGTCTTTGACTACAGCAGAGCATGTTTTGGACTCAAAAAACTGCTCTATGACATGATCTCTCCAGCTTAGCCAGGACCCAGAAATTGAAGCAAAGAAATCAGTTTTGCCTAAATACATAAGGTATTTACATGCAATCATTGATTTTCGGGCGCTTTGAAATTGCTCATTCTACACTGTTCCCAGTGGGAATAAGATGAGAAAAAGTATGTGTCTGGACAGGGACTTTGAGGACAACTCTTTGCTATGTGAGCAGAGAGCTATATTACCAAGCTCATCTGAATATGCTCATAGTGCATACCACTTGTACTAGGGAACTCTTTCCTTCTGCAAAAAAATAACAGGCCAGCCTTAGCAAGCTACAAGGGTTAAGGCAAAAAGTGCTAAGAATAGTACATGGCTCCCACTAGGCCCATAGACCTTTAGGTCTTACTGGTGATAGTAAATAAGTATATTAATCAGCACCAGCAAACAGTGACCAGCACCAACTGACAACTTTGCACTGCATTTTGTGCAATCATTTTGTGTTACTGTTGTCCTTTCATGTACAGTAACTGGTTATATTAACAGGGGGGCTCCCAGTTTGGTCACCTCCTGGTTTGCTCCTTCTGCCTTTTTCTAAATAATGAAAACTGGTTGTAGTATAATGATATATAAAGTTAATTATCATGGATGCATGTCAGTACTTTCACTTTCGTGACTGAACATGTCCTTTTTTATTTTGAAGTTTGAAACCAAAAACAAAAAAACAAATGGACTTTCAGTCTGCCTTAAAGCGGACCTTCAGCATCATTTAATGAAAAGCCCAAACCCTTAAAAAACTATTCCCTAGCATCTAAAATTAATATATTTAATGTTTTTAGTCACTTCATTTTTTATTCTTTCCCTCACTGGCCTGCAACTCTGTTCAGCACTCTAGGATACGGGCGCCGCCATCTTGGCTCAGTAGCATCACATACTGAGGAGTTGAGAGGGGTCAAAAGTGCAGGGGGCAGGTTATAGCTGTGCTTTGCACAAACAGAGCAGAGCTGGGGTCAGGAAAAGGTCAGCAATCCCAGAATCCAGAGCGGCACAGTGAGAGGATACTTCCTGTTTGCAAGCAGCCTGCACATCTATGAGCCGCCATCTTGGATGTTTAAAGTCTCGGAAAATGCAGGTAGGATGATTTTTAATGCGAGCAATCTGTATGTACAGGTTGAGGGAAACATATAAGTTACGCTCTTATCTAGGGTGAAGGTCTGCTTTAATTAATATATTTGTTGTGGGTTTTGTATTTAACATCTGATGATTCTGCCCATGTGTGTAGTCATTTACTATTTACATTTCAGGACAATGTAAACATATCTTGGTTACAGTTTATACAGTTTATCACATGTATAGTTATTATGGGTAATGTTGTGCCAAACACCTAGTTAGGGCAACACAAACGGCTTCAGTACATAACATTTGAGGGTGTCATAAACTCTTTGCACAATGTATGTCTTCAAATTACTCTTTGCTTTCCTTTTTCTATCATTAACTTAAAAGGCCAATAGCTAATTATAAAAAATTTAATCCAGTAAAAGTTGCCTGTGAGAGGATTGACATTTTCTGCCTGATGTATAATTCTCAAGCTGCTTTAGAAGCACTAATGAGGATATAAATTCCTCTGTGTACATTCTAATTGAGCCTTGAACTCTGTAACATTTATGATGGTATGAAATGATCATATATTGCCACAAATACGTTTTGATTTTCATTGGAATGTATTTTACTTAACAATATAAACTTTACTTCGATTTGTTTATAAAGAATAGTGGATGGAATATGTTTATGTGTACAATATCTTATTCAAACAACTCCTTTACTCAACAGTATTGTTTCACTTTTTTATAAGGCTTTGAGAGCACTTGAGTGTCAGGGAAGACACAATACACACTGAATCTCCCTAGATTGCCTCTTTTCTGTTCCATTCAATATTATATCAGTAGTTTATAACAGAAAATAAAAGAGGAGAAAACTATCTTAGGGAGATACCCATAATAGGCTTAATATCAGTGGTAGCGAACCTATGGCCCGCATTTTGTTTTTCTTCGATCTCCCCCCTGGCACCAGAGCCACCAGTTTGGCACTTCAATAATGTTTTGGGTTACAGTTTGGGCACTCAGGTCCCTAAAAGGTTTGCTATCACTGTTTTATATAGAGGATCAAAAAATAACAAAGTGCTCCAGGATAGAAGGTGACGAAGACTTTTTGCAAATAGGATGTATTTACATGGCCCCTAAAAAACAAGAGTAACAAGGTTACCCATCATTCTTAATGAGTACTCAGAGATATGCAAATCATCTCTTTACTCCTTATTTTGCCAGTTTAAGTGCTCATATCCACTGAGATGTCTAAGGCTTGGATATCACCTTTTACATTTATCCAATTCTCAAGAACACTATTTGCGAATAAAAGAAAAAGAGTGCTTTATTTCTTTAAACGGAATATATTTATATGGAACATAAAGACCAAGAGTAACAAGATTATCCACTATTCTTAACAAGTAGGTTGATTTCTGACCTTGTATTAAAAAGTCATAACCAAGTATTGCACAGCTCAGTTGATGTGAGCACTTAGAGTGGCAAAGAGTGACTCAAAGGTTAAAACCACTTTTGTGGACATACCCCAGGGACTTTGAATAGGAGAAGGTAATGGGATCCCCTGGTATCCCCTGGTCAATATGAATTTTGTCCTTATACAATAATGCCTTTCCTTTTTAGATGCTCTACTCTTTTGCTAAATCATTTTTTTCTCCTAGCATACCAAAGGTATTATACTCTTGAATCATTACCCCCACAAGATATATTATCCAAAGTAAAAAAAAAAAATAAAGATTGCAGCCATTAAATGTTAGATTTTCTTCATGTATACATTCTAGTTTCTAATGTTTAATCATGCCTTGTTAACTTTTAATAAACATTCACAATTCCTATCATCTTTTATATAACTTCATCTGCATTTGTAGTGCTTCCGGGCCCTATGGGCATATAGCAAAATAATTTCACGCATTTTCAGCTCTGTTCTACAGTAATATAATACAAATGTGGCAATGTGCAATCTGAAAGGACATTTTGAATTTTTTACATTGACATAGAGAGCTTAACCAAGGGATTAAATCATGGTAGCTAAGGACCCATTGAGTTAATAAAGAAAGAGCTAGCTGTAAAAAAAAATGACATTCTCTTTGTCCTTTCAGAAGAACTTATAAGATAAAGGCGAACTTTCAGATTCAGTTTTTCAGGGAAAAAGAAATACATTTCATGAATTCCATGGCTCATGTAATATCTGTTACTTGCAGTTAATAAATATTACACATTTACTGGCTGTGGCATAAAAACATTCAGAGTCACTATTTTCATGAATAATATAAATTAGATAAGTGAAAACATATATGTGTGATGACTTGTATAATGCCAGTGACTAAATTTTCTGTAGTTGCCTCATATGTTGTCATGACTCATCCCTGCTATAAAAGCCCAGAGAAAGAAAAAAAGCATACATTGCATTAAAGTCCAATGGCAGGGGAGCATTGCAAAAGGTAGAGCTAGAGAAATAGAGATAGATAAATACCCATGGTGTGCATATAATATATCTTCTACTTTTTAATCTAATAAAATCATCATCTATCTTAAAATGTTTTCTGTTTTTGGGGGACTGCGCATGTGCGTGTGATGCGGTGGGACAGGCTCTAAAACTGCTCCGCGCCTGCTCTACAGAAACAGAGGCGAACGGCTGCTAACGAGTGCGGCAGAGAGGTAGACACACCTGGCTCGTCCTCCGGAGGGTGTCTGGAGTGTGGGGAAGACGAAGGCTGTTTCCCTACCTTGCTGTGTGGGGGTGACTGGCTGGATTGCGGAGGCGCGCTGGGCCTGTAATATGGCGGCGGCTGGGTCTGGAGTGGAAGCAGCAGAAGGTGATGCACTAATGGATTCGGCACTAACAGGGAGTCCGTTAAGCAAGACTGGTGCGGGCATGGAAGCGCTGGTTAACCCAGCTCTGTTGGAGCAAATAGATTCCCTATTTACTAGGGCCTTGGGCCTTAATACAAAAAAAATAACTGAGCATTTCACGAAGGAGTTGTTTAAAGTGTCGAGATGTCTTCCCACCATGGATGAAAGATTGAGTGATGTTGTTTCTATGATTGAGGCGCATGAGGAGGACATTGTTAAGCTGAAGGAAGATAATAATCTTTTGCTTAATAAGCTGGAGGACGCGGAAAATAGGTATCGCAGACAAAATTTAAGATTCAGAGGTCTGCCTGAGCATCTTGAAGATCCCCAATCCACAGTGCTTGCTACTTGTCAGGAGCTCTTGCCTGGTGAACCGGGGGATCGCTTAGAAATGGATAGAGCCCATAGAGCATTAACCCGCCGAAGGAATCCTGAGGATCCTCCTTGTGACATTATTGTAAGATTTCAATATTTTAAAACAAAGGAAAACGTTTTGGAAGCTGCACGTGCTAGTTCTCACTTATCATTCCAAGGCAATAACTTTCAAATCTTTTCAGATCTCTCTCTTCTACAATCAACAAGAGAAATGAGCTACGTCCACTCCTTAAAGTTTTACAAGATCATGGCATTATATATAAATGGAGATTTCCATTTAGAATTTAATTTTCGTATAGGAATAAGGACTGGTCAGCTTCAACCAGTGATGAGTTTCAGAGTATCTTATCCGATCTGGGCCTGTTAATCGCCAAGCAATGGAGTTCTGCTGCTAGGAGATTTTTGAGTTTGGATGATTTCCCAAAAGCACAGAGGGCCGGCAAGAGGCAAAGAAGACATGTGTCCTTTGAAACCATTACCCCCATTATTGCAGAAGGGGATACTTAATGTTTAGTAGCTTTGATATGTTTTTTTTCTCTCCTTAGGTTGCCTGGACCGGGCCGTGTACTCACAAAAAAAATTGGGTTGAAACTATATGTTGTTGTGGGATTGTAAGGGGGGGGGTAGGTTTGGAATGGGGTTTATAACTTAGGCTGGTTTTGTAGGAGGGTGGGGATTAGGTTCTATGCAAAGTTGGGTAATTATATAAGTAGTTCTTGTCTAAGGACGGATTTGCCGGCAAGAGGCAAAGAAGACATGTGTCCTTTGAAACCGTTACCCCCATTATTGCAGAAGGGGATACTTAATGTTTAGTAGCTTTGATATGTTTTTTTTCTCTCCTTAGGTTGCCCGGACCGGGCCGTGTACTCAGAAAAAAAATTGGGTTGAAACTATATGTTGTTATGGGATTGTAAGAGTGGGGGTTGGGTTTGGAATGGGGTTTATAACTTAGGCTGATTTTGTAAGAGGGTGGGGATTAGGTTCTATGCAAAGTTGGGTAATTATATAAGTAGTTCTTGTCTAAGGAAGGATTTGTAGTTGCAAACGGTTTGTATTTTTTTCTTCTAAGTGAAATATTGGGGTTCATGGTTGTGATCTTTAGGTGGTTAAGGCCTATGGGGCTTTTAGATCTCCTTTTTCTTAATGGTTAAAAAGATGGGGAGGGGGCTGGGCATATTGGTGGAATGTTCATTGGGGGGCACTTAGGCCTCCTAATATATTATGGAGGGGTAAGTGCTTTACTGTTATGGGGCATATACATTTACTCCTACTACCCTCAGGAGTACGTGTCGGGGAGGTTGAGAATTTAGTATTATAATAAAGATTGTTTGTGGCATAACTCTGCAATTATAATGAGGAATGCCTTTTTCTGTGGAGTGGCCTTGTTTTGCTGCACTCTAGTGTCAGTGGGGTTAGTAAATTTTGGGCTTTGCTGTTCTTCCCTTATCCTTACTCTGAATTTTTGTGTGTCTTATTTTTTTTTTTATTTTTTTTATTTTTTTTCTCTTTAGGGAGGCAGTTGTTGCTGGCTGGGACCTACCGCGGGAGGGGGGATTTCTCTTTTTTCACTTCTTCCTTCCCTTTTCCCTTCCTTTATAGCACCTTTAATTGTAATATTTAGATATGACGTGCTCTTTTTCTTCCCTAAATGTACAGGGGTTGAATTCCCCCCAGAAGCGTAGGATGGCCTTTAGAAAATTACGCTCGCTTAAACCGGAAGTGTCTCCAGGAAACACATTTTTCGCAGACTTCAAGACCCAGGTATTTTGATGCATCATACCCGCAATATTATCTTTCTTGTGCACAGACAAAACAAAAAGGGATATTTATTGGGTTTAAGAAAAATGCTTTTTTTCCTGCAATTCTGAAATTTCTGACCCGGAAGGCCGGTTTTTGATACTGGTGGGTACTCTACAGGATGTAGAGATTACTGTGGCATCATATTATGCGCCTAACATGGGACAAATGAGTTTTATGGAGAGTTTCCTGGAGACAGTATCTAAACATGCTCAGGGTTTGGTGGTTATTTGTGGCGATTCTAACATGATCCTTCAGCCACATATTGATAGACAATCACCTAAAGTTGTCCTCCTTCAACAGTTGCTACTGCTCGGGCATATAGATTACTATTGGAAAAACATTTCTTGGTTGATGTCTGGAGGGAGGGTCACCCGGGTACACAATCTTTTACTCACTATTCACACCCACATGACCCTTATACAAGGATAGACCATATTTTCACTCATTTTCAAAATCTTCACAATGTGGGTAGCACTCAGATTGTACCAATCTCATGGTCAGACCATGATGGGGTTCTTCTAAAATGTAATACACTTTTGATCAAGCGGACGGGGAGTATGTGGGTTTTGAATGAATCTCTCTTGTCTGATGAGAATTTAGTTGAGGAAGTTCAAAAAGAAATTTCAAGTTATTTTATAATTAATTATGTACCTGAAGTTACTCCAATTGTTCAATGGGAGGCCCATAAGCCTGTTATACGGAGGAAGTTAATACAATTAGCAGCCGGGAAAAAGAGGGAGAGTAACGCTGGTATAGAAGATTTAGAAAAAAAGTATGCAGATTTAGTGGAACAAGCCTCGGGAGCCTTCGGTAAGGGCTAATCTTACGAGAGCGGCTGAGGATCTTAACTTAGCTTTAAAGCAAAAAATTGTTTAAAGTGGATTAAGCATAAATATTATGTTAAAGCTAATAAGCCAGATTCCCTGTTGGCTCGGAAACTGAGAACTCCAGATCAGAGTTTTAAACTTATTAAGCTAACAGATTCCAGGGGAGCGCCTACAACCAATCGTAAAAAAATTGTGGAAATTTTTAATACACATCTTAAAACGCTTTACTCTGCCCCGCTAGGGAGACATAAAGACGTGCTCAGACATTTTTTGCAGGGGATAGATTTGCGGCATACATCTGAGGAGATAAGGGAGAACTTGGGTAGTGACTTTAATCTTTCAGAAATCAGTAAAGCTATTGATGGGTTGAAGTTGAACAAAGCCCCCGGCCTGGATGGATTTTCTGCTGGGTATTATAAGAAATTTTGTGCCCTT
Organism: Gastrophryne carolinensis; assembly: GCA_027917425.1. NCBI lineage: Eukaryota > Metazoa > Chordata > Amphibia > Anura > Microhylidae > Gastrophryne > Gastrophryne carolinensis. The sequence continues at coordinate 170,688,312 of CM051236.1, forward strand.
TTGGCTCCGAGGATGGTTTTAGCTTTCAATAGGGTTAAGTGTGGTGGGTTCTTCTCAAAAGAAACTTTGACTGCAGCTGTTAGTATGATACAGAAGTCTGATACTGATCATTTAGTTTGGTCTAACTATAGGCCAATATCTTTGTTAAATTTGGATATTAAAATTTATGCCAAAGTTCTAGCGGAAAGTCATTCAAGTTTTTTACCATATTTAGTGACAAGAGACCAAGTGGGCTTCGTTCCAGGGCGGCAAGCAGGGGATAATGTAAGGAGGATTGAACAGGTGATTCATGCAGCTGGTGGGGGTGGGCCGGGTACTAATACCTCCAAGTCTCGGGCCTTAAATATCAGTCTATCAGAAGAGGTTTTGGGGAGACTATCATCTCTGTTTGATTTTAAGAGGGAGAAGGAACGCTTGAAATACCTTGGGATTTATCTTACAAGGATATTTTCTGGTTTATATGCTGCAAACTATCCACCTTTATTTAGAACACTTTCGGAAATGTTGGGGCATTGGAGGGGTCTGGGGCTATCATGGCTGGGCAGAGTAAACGCGGTAAGAATGACGTTACTACCCATATTTTTATATTATGCTAGGGTCTTACCCATTAAAATTTATTTTGCGCATTTACTGAATTTTGAAAGGAAGGTACGGGACTTCATATGGGAACGGAAAAAACCTAGGGTTGCGAGGAGTACTCTTTTGAGGCCTAAGGAGCGGGGAGGGTTAGGGCTTTTGGATATTACTCTATGGGTGGAACTTATCCCGTGCATTATCCCGTGCATAGAGATGGGAAATTTGTTATGGGTAATACCAATTGCAAGGCCAAAATGTGATAATCCAATTGTTCAGCACTCCCTTTCAGTTTGGGATGCGGTTAAGTATTCGGGGGAATTATTATCTCCATATTTGCCTCTCTTGTCCTTTTGGAATAACCCTATGTTTGCGCCAGCTGTAGCTTATCCACAATATTTTCTGGGATGGAAAGAAAAAGGTGTAGGGAGGATTTTAGATTGGTTACAGGATGGTAGGGTCCTTACTTTCCAACAATTCAAGGATAAACTTGGTCTGAATGACAGGGCACTGTTTGGCTATATGCAAATGCAGCATTTTGTGAAGCATTTGGTTCGGGTAAGGTAGGTTTAGAAAATGTAACAAGTTTTGAAAAGTGCTGTTTAAAAGATCCTAGAGGGAGAGCCATATTGTCAGATGTATATACAGCCTTATCCCTTACTTCTGCTGCTGGGGAGCCGAAGTATGTTTCTTGTTGACAGAAAGACCTGGGTGGTACTATGGGCTGGGAGGGCTTTATATGGTAATGTTTCGGTGTTAGCGGTGGAGGTGAATGTTAAAGTCATGTTGAGGTGGTACCTGGTCCCGGAAAGATTAGCTCGAAGTGGGAACTCTGCTCATTCTGAGAAATGTTTTAGGGGGTGTCAGGAGGTGGGGACATTTAGACATATGTGGTGGGATTGCAGAGTGGTGGTTAGGTTTTGGAAGAGAATTTTTAGGGTTTTATCTAACTTGGTGGGGAGTTATGTACCAGTAGACTCCTGGGTTGCTCTATTAAATAAATCATTGGATCAGGGGGGAAGGCGATACGGAAAATTAGTGCATCATATATTAACTGCAGCGAAATTAGTTATAGCTAAGGCCTGGAAATCTGACAAACTTAGTTTTGGTGAATTTCGAAACAGAGTTAATGTGTGTATGGCGATGGAAAAACTCTCTGCTTTGAAGGCAGGGAACATAGGCAAGTTTGAAAGAATCTGGTTGCCTTGGGTTGATAAGTATCTGCCGGTCAGTTTTGATAAGGGGTTGCTAGTCATATAGTCTGGTGGGGGTTTGTTTGGTGTTATGCTCATTGGAAAATAAAAATCTTTGAGTAAAAAAAAAATGTTTTCTGTTTTTTTGGGGGTGGAGGGGGTTCAAAGATTTTCAAGTGAGTTTCATTCTCACAGTCAGTTTTTTTCTGTTAGGTGATCTCAATGCTATGTGTATCTCCAGATAATTTAATGCTGCCTACTACCCACCTACTATCAGTGTTCCCTATTAACTGTGCGCTGAGCGGTCACGCAGCTGCTGAAACAACCCCGGTCACTCCCCAGCTCAAACCCTCGCAGTTACAACTGCTGCCTCCTGTTTTTTACATATCTCCGGCCCTGACATCCCCTCTGACATTCTGTGCCTGACAAAAGCAATTTAGGATGGACTTATAGGAAATGAATGTTTGAGTGCCTCAGAAAACTACAGGAGCCTGACATTCCTCTGTCAGGTTTCCAGGCAGTGGTATGCAGCTAGCACAAGCTGGAAAGACGGAGCACGTGTCAGTGCCGCGGCTGCTGCCACTCCTATCCCAGATCACTTCCTCACAAGATCACTTCCTCAAGAGATCACTTCCTCACGATCATTCCAGTTGAAAGTGCCCACATGCAAGGTTAGCTCTCCAACCCTCCTCATCCGTTTGCCTTCCCCCCCTCCCCCTGCCCAGGCACTGAAAACATATGTTGAGCTTGTTGTAGTGATGACTGTTCAGGGCTTCATGCTGCCGACATAAAGGCGCAGACAGCAAAAGGAAACACAATTTCAAAATGTCATGTGTGTGAGAGCGGTGTTGTTCCTCAACATGTCTCTTATTTAATTTTTTTAATGCATAGATGGCCATTGTATGCTTCCGCACACATAGGAATTCGTTCTCCGCATTTAACCCATCTGTGCAGTGAGTACACATGCCCGGAGTGGTGGGCTGCCCTAATTATGGCGCATGGGGAGCAGTTGGGGGTTAGGTGCCTTGCTCAAGAGCACTTCAGTCATGTTCCTTGGCCGGGACTCGAACCTGTCACCCTCTGGTCACAAGTACGCTCCCCTTACCTCTAGGCCACAACTGCCCCTTATCCAGCCATGCAGTTTGTATTAACAGTCCCTGTAATTCCTTCACTGCCAGGGAGTGTATTGTGACAGAGACTGACACACACCTCAACCCTATCTACATTTTTTTGTCTGTACCCAAACATATCGGCATCCTATGTATCTATACCCTAACCCTATCTGCATCATGTATATCTGTACCCCAATCCTATCTGCATCCTTTGCCTGTACCCTGACCCTATCTACATCCTATGTATCTGTACGGCAATCCTATTTGCATTCTATGTGTCTGTACCCTAACCCTATCTGCATCCTGTGTCTGTATCCCAAACCTATCTGCATCCTGTGTCTGTACCACAACCCTATCTGCATTCCATATATCTGTACTCCAACCCTATCTGCATCCTATATATCTGTACCGCAATCTTATTTGCATTCTATGAATCTGTATCCTAACCCTATCTGCATCCTGTGTATCTGTACCGCAATCCCATTTGCATTCTATTTATCTGTACCCTAACCCTATCTGCATCCTGTGTCTGTATCCCAAACCTATCTGCATCCTGTGTCTGTACCACAAACAAATATGCATCCTGTGTCTGTACCACAACCCTATCTGCATCCCATATATCTGTATTCTAACCCTATCTGCATCCTATGTATCTGTACCCCAATCCTATCTGCATCCCATATATCTGTACCCCAACCCTATCTGCATCCTATGTATCTGTACCGCAATCCTTTTTGCATTCTATGTATCTGTACCCTAACCCTATGTGCATCCTGTGTCTGTATCCCAAACCTATCTGCATCCTGTGTCTGTACCACAAACCTATCTGCATCCCATATATCTGTACTCCAACCCTATCTGCATCCTATATATCTGTACCACAATCATATTTGCATTCTATGTATCTGTATCCTAACCCTATCTGCATCCTGTGTATCTGTACCGCAATCCTATTTGCATTCTATGTATCTGTACCCTAACCCTATCTGCATCCTGTGTCTGTATCCCAAACCTATCTGCATCCTGTGTCTGTACCACAAACAAATATGCATCCTGTGTCTGTACCACAACCCTATCTGCATCCCATATATCTGTACCCCAACCCTATCTGCATCCTATGTATCTGTACCACAATCCTATTTGCATTCTATGTATCTGTATCCTAACCCTATCTGCATCCTGTGTCTGTATCACAAACATATCTGCATCCTGTGTCTGTACCACAACTCTATCTGCATCCTGTGTCTGTACCACAACTCTATCTGCATCCTATGTATCTGTACCCAAACCCTATATGCATCCTACGTACCTGTACCCCAACCCTATCTGCACCATATGAATCTGTACCCCAACCCTATCTGCATCTTATGTATTTGTACCCCAAGCCTGTCTGTATCCTGTGTCTGTACCCCAACCCTATCTACATCCTATGCCTGTACCCCAACCCTATCTACATCCTATGTATCTGTATCCCAATCCTATATGCATCCTATGTATCTGTACCCCAACCTTAACTACATCCTGTGTATCTGTGCCCCAACCTTAACTACATCCTGTGTATCTGTACCTCAACCCTATCTGCATCCTGTGTATCTGTAACCCAACCCAAATTTAAACCTGTGTATCTGTACACCAACCCTAACTGCATCCTGTGTATCTGTACACCAACCCTAACTGCATCCTGTGTATCTGTACACCAACCCTATCTGCTTCCTCTGAATCTGTACCCCAACCCTATCTGCATCCTATGCATCTGTACCCTAACCCTACCTGTATCCTGTGTATCTGTACCCCAACCTGCATCTGCATCTTGAATCTGTACCTCAACCCTATCTGCATCCTTTTTCTGTACCCCGACTCTATCGGCATCCTATATCTTTACCCCAACACTATTTGCATCTTATGTATTTGTACATCAACCCTATCTGTATCTTGTGTCTGTACCCTAACCCTATCTGTATCTTGTGTCTGTACCCCAACCCTATCTGCATACTTTGTACTCCAACCCTATCTGCATCTTGTGTATCTGTACCCAAACCTATCTGCATCCTGTGTCTGTACCACAACTCTAACTGCATCCTATGTATCTGTACCCCAAACCTATATGCATCCTATGAATCTGTACCCCAACCCTATCTGCATCTTATGTATTTGTACTCCAACCCTGTCTGTATCACGTGTCTGTACCCCAACCCTATCTACACCCTATACCTGTACCTCAATGTCATTTCAGTGAAAAACACAATGGTGCGGGCCAAATAAAGAGAACATGCAGTGTTTGGTAATGCAATATATTTTACTTTGGGAACATAGTGGGGTATCCCATATTTGCAGTGCCCCTTTAACAACTATCTAGGAAGGAATAGGTGACCACGCAGTTTGGCCTGTTAAAAATAATCTAATATTAAGGGCAATTGGCATGGTTGCCAATTAAAGTGGACCAACAGTCAAACATGACTTAAACTGGACCAACACAACAATCAGTGCTCATATGTATCCCTCCCCATGGCAATTTAGATTTCTGCACATAAAAAATAATTTACCTTTTTCTAGCTCCTACTATGGTAAATTTTAAAAACAAAATAGCAGTTCATGGACTTGAAAACAGGAAGTGCTGCTGGGTTTCCTGTTACTGTGCATTGTCATTTATGTTAGTTGAATTCAGGCAGCAGCATGGCTGAGATTCAGGGAAAGGAAGCTTCAAAATCGCTGACAATGCTTCAGTATCATGCCTGCAGATAGGGAAAGGGAGTTTCGAGATTTTTTTTTCTGACTGGCCAGGCTATTGGTCCGGTTTACAAACATTACTCAGGTCTCCTGCATCACGCACGTTTACATTTGAATGTACTGTAATCCTGGTAACAGAACAGAATAAGCCACACCCAGGAATTTGTATATGGAAGCTATACTAGTAAGCTAAAGTGTTCTAAAGTGAAGGTCATTTTAAAATTCACTTAGCTTTATGATCCGCACCCTTGCTGGGTCTGAAAAAGATTTGGGCATTTTTCTGTTATGTCGTGCCTGCTGCAGTGACCGTTCGAGTGTGCCAGCTTCCAGGTAGCTTCTGATGGAAGTGCGCAGGCGTTGGGCCTTGCCGTCGGGAACTCAGAATCTGTCACCATTTACGGAGGTAGCATATAGGCCAGAAATATCCACTATTTGTAACACATCGCCTTAGAATTTAGCTTTCCGAACGTGAAATGTACGTCTCCTGTTGCCACCTGCCCGTGATATTATGGTGAAACAAAACAGACTCGCAAGTGCTGTAACGCCCCAAGAAACATACAAATAATGATTTTAACTGGTTACCTTGCATTTTTAACACTTCTATAAGCTTGGTCAGGCTGGTAATTTGAGCTGCTAATGTAACAAGTGCATGCAGAACACTTTACAGGCCCTAAATATGTGCATATCAAAAGTTACATTTGCAATGATTTAAAATGGGAGACTGAACCTTTTAGCTTAGCTTAACATGTTAACATTATGGGAATCTTTTAACCCTTCTATTGCCAGCCTTGTAAAATTTATGTCCTGCGCCCTGTTCTACAACCCCTGTATAGCTGGCCCCGGGCTGGGTATGCTGGATAAAGGAGACCACACGCCATTTTTTTTTTTTTTTTTAACCCTCAAAATAAAAAAAAAGCCCCCCCCCACGTCATTTTTTTTTTAAATCTAACCCTTTATAGTGTGGATAGTAGTATTTTATTTGTAAATGTTATAAAGTGCTCTTTTCAATTTGGGGGGGTCTCCTGGACAGGAACGGGGGGCTACCTATACATATGTGGTACCGTTGTAATCGGTAGAAATTGGGCTTTCATGCAATATAGTTTTCTTTAAAAAAGTAAATGTTTTATTCAAAATAGATGACAATTTAAATAATACATATATCTTTATTTTTTTATGCTAAAGCCTACACTCTGCTGCAAAAAGAAAATATGTACAAATCATAGTTAAACATGGCGCAAAATGGTGAAAAATGACCTGTCAACCGAGGGCAGTGAAATCTCAAGTAGGCTGGCAGTGAAAAGGGTTAAAACTAGCAATGCATGTTGGGTATTGTTCTGCTCGGGGAAATTGCGCTTTCAGATTTAGCTTGTTTTTTTCTTGTTTGAATATTGATATTTTAGGAAAATGTGTTTTTTTTTCTACTTTTTTATTCTTTTTTTAGGTAAACCGTGTGCAGTGTGAGGGATCACTTCCGGAAATATGAAGCCACTACAACAAGCTGGGTACACCTAGAAAGTTTAATGTGTGTACTTTCAGGGAATGTATGGTTTATGGGGGATATTCCAAATGTAAAGGATTGTTCTGGTTGAAAAAGCGCAAGGTGCGCACTTTGTCTGCAGAGCTGAAATTTTCAAGTAAAATTACTGTTACACACATGCTTTATTTTAGGGTGTTTGGTAACTCTATCCTTGACAGTACCTATACATGTTGGGTATTGTTCTGTTTTGGGGATGTTGCTTTTTCAGATTTAACTTGTTTTTTCTTGTTTAAATATTGTTTTTTAAGCAAAATGTGGCTTTGATCCTGCCTTTTTATTATTTTTTAGGGAAACCCTGTGCAACCAAGGAATTAATTGAGGGATTACGTCCTGAAAACTATGGCCACGTTACCAAGCCTGGTGCGTCTAGAAAGCTTGAGGTGTGTACTTGCAGAATATATAATTTGTGGGGGGTATTTCAAATGTGAAGGGTAACGCCTTCACATTTCACGCCCCTTATTGGACATCCTGCCCCAAAGTTTAAAATGTGCACCAATCATTATACACCCCTGTAGTGCTCAGCCCTATAAAGGTTTTACCCCTCCAGTACTCCGGTGCCCGTGATAGCGTTTAGCTGAGTGTGCCTTTGATCCTGATTACGTCTGTTTGATCCCGTTGCCGACCCTGCTTAATTTGACCATTCTGTGATTGCCGCCTGGACCGACCCTTGCTTGAACCCTGACCACGCTTCTGTCTTACCCCTTGTACCACAAACCCGTGACCTCCCGGATTGACCTTTGGCTTGACCTCGACTCTTCTATTTGTCTCTCCCTTGGTGCTGCGATATATAAGGATCGACTACTCATGTATGACCCCGGCTTCTCGACATTGCCCAGTCTGGCCTTTGGTTCACCCGCCTTGACCCCCTGTAAGCTCACATCCTTTGTGCTGCTAAGTCCTGGGGGCAACCGTGTCCGGCAAAGTGTGTATAGCATCCCGGCAAACAGGGGCTTGACTAAAGGTGAAACTAGCAGCAGAGATTGGGGGTTGTGGGCTTACCTTGAAGGCGGGTGTCCCGCGGGACCTGACAATCTTCAGATGTTTCCAATAATTCAAACACAGGTGGGTCCTTATGAGGCAAGCTAAAACCATACAGCTTACTTCTGATTCTTTTCCCATATTCTTAATTTGTTGGACTTAATTTATCCCAAAATTTGTAATACTTCAATTATATCAATGACTCAAGTGTTGGCCATGTGCAAGGAGGAAAGGAGCCCTTGCCTTGCAGTCCACATTCCTCCGTCTACACTCCACACACTCCAACTCCACTTCTTCAATCCAGTGGCTCTCTCTACTGCCATGTCTCCTCTCTCCTGGGACATCCTGGCCTCCTCGACCACCCCATCCTCACTCTTCTCTACGTGAGAACCCAGCAGGAGGTAAGCTGTGGTGATGAACTGCAGCTCTTTCCGGCTGTAGTCGCATTCAATCCTCAGTGCTCAGTCAACCATTCGCTGACTCTTACTAGCACTTACCATGTGCATGCTCACTGCGCCATAGCGTGCTCCCCCCCCCCATGACTGCAATCTTGAGAACAATCCTGGACTTGACAGATTGATCTGCATTTGCACGACCTAATCTGCAATGTTCAACTTGCTGGAATTCCACATTGATCATGTTAGATCATCTACATGAGCCTACAGTATTCACATCATGAACCAGATCACAGGCATCATATGGCAGCATCAATGGTAGGAACATTAGGGTTGATTCAGAGCCCCTTTTTCATCATTTTTATGGAGGTCTTGCTACCAAACGAAAACTCATGCAAAAATGAAAACATTTCACACTAAAATTCTCGCAGAAAAAAGGGCTTTGCTGAATCAGACGAGGGGAAAAAATGAACGAGAATGGAAATATTCACGCAAAAAAAAAAGGTGGGAAAGGGGCTCTGAATCAACCCTATTGTGACTTTAATTAAAAAATAGTTCAAACAGTTCCTGACATATCTGGTGGCAATCCTGTTTGCATGTCGAAGAGCACCACAATCAATACACGTGTAAAAATTACCAACAAGTGGTGATTGACCAAAAGGTAAAGATAAACATTTATAGGCATACTGTAAGTTAAATTCCAAAGATGATACCCATATCCAAATTACGGCAATACACATGCGGGCACATGGAGAAGAGATAGACATGTGACAGTGGCTGAGAAGGGGGAGGCAAAATTATGTGATTTGTGACAGGACAGCAGTGTGGTCACTCTCACCAGCAGTAGACCAGTGTGTGGGGAGCTATTGACTAAAAGCCAAGCCCTATGATTAGTGGTGTACTGCAGGGGAAATCAGGGGGAGTGACAGATGTCAGTGACATATTTCTGCTCCCAGGTGCTGCAGTAACATTAAGAGGGAGGGTAGCTATAAAGAGGAAAGCTGCTAATCATTTATTTTGATTAGTTTTTTAGACTTTCCTTGGACAGTCCATTAAAGAGTGATAGTGACAAAGAAGTACCAAGAGGGATACCAAAATGAAAGCTCAACATAAAAAAAACAGAAAACTCTCCAGAAAAGCATCACTTCTTTGGAGAAATTTGAACTGTAGAAGTGTATGGATGAGTATCACCCCTCAAATATGTGCTGTAATTTTTGTTAGGGAGCAAAATGTTAAACCTTACAAAACAAAATACTACTTTACAAGAGGAAACTGCTGGGAATTAGGATTCATAGCAGCCACCCAGGTCCTTGATTTCTATTAACAAATGTTTGTAAATTACATAAACTAGGATTAACAAATATATTGGATCAACTTGTTAGCATAGCCATTTCTTTCAATAAGTTTTTATTGAGCATATTATAAAACAGAGAACAAAAAATGCACTGGTGAACACAGTTTGCTACAGATCAATAGCACAATAGTTATCCCCAAGGAAATTAAAAATATTTTGTTAGCATATCAAAACAGCAATGAAAACATCTATAAAGGCAAGAATAAAATAAAACATATAGTTGCATATATAGTTCTGCAGCATCAAAAAAAAAAGAGTATCGCAGTGCAGTGTGCAAATTAACATGCAATCAAGCAAAATAGAAAAATGAGATAATAGAAAGACAGGGATAGAGAGTACAAGTAGAAGAGTTAACATCAGGAGAAGATGCTAAATTGTAGCATTTTAATTGTAAGGACTTGGGGGATACATAATATTTGTGTCAAACGCATAAATCCAAGGGTTCCAGATGCGGAATGTGGATGTGGAATGTAAATGTGTCCAAATTATCGTCGGAGAATGACAGTAATATCTCAAAAATCATGGTAGTGTTGATATGGGCATTGATCTCGGAGAATGGGATGCTCCCCATTTTCCAGGCATGCGCTAATACTTGCTTCTTGCATTTAGGATATGTTGCATCAAAGTGAATTGCAACTGAGTACAACGTAAAAGTTTCAGGTTCAGTAATACTACCTCTGGCACAACCTTTTTTTACACCATATGTACCATATCCTTTTGATGTCAGCAGCATGTACTGTAACTCATGAAGGAACTCACTTGCCATTTCCTGGCTTTGTGGGTGCTTAACATATGTAATAGGCTGTCTCCCTCATTGATGTTACATTTAAAATGTACTAGGGTTTCAAAACAGAATGATTATTGCCTTTTAGCCTAAAGTTGCCAGTAGTTCTGAAACAACACACTTCACTGCTGTGATAAAAGAGTATTGTCAGTGGACAAATGGCAATATTTCAAATAATACACACATATTTCTGGATATAGCTGTTTTAATGGGGCACATGCACGCAGCTTAGCTGAATGGCTGGGATCTAGCTAAGCTCCACACACCAGGAGGCCGTATACCATACCAGCAGCACAAAGAGTGATGAGCCTTAGCTCACCTCACACCGCTGACCCATAGGAACATCCTGCCTCACAGAAGGGCATCTCCACTGCCAGCAGCTCAAGAAAACAGGGCCGAAAACAACAGCAACTGTAAGATGTGAGACAGTGGTGGGGGTGTTCGCAGCAACAGATGAGGAAGCAAGGATGATGGTGCCCCGAGCACCACAGCTTGCTGGACTCCTCAGATAGGTAGATCCAGCCATTGCAAAACCTCCACAATCCAAACCAACAGCCCTCTCCCAGCCATGACAGCTGAGGGCTGTAGTCCAGGAGGAAGCATGCACCTTAGTGAGGGATGAAATCACCTCAGTCTCAGCCAAGCAGACAGCCACCCGACTGAAAGTGATTATGGACCTGGGCAAAAGAACATATCGCCTAGAATCCAGGATGGGTGACACCACCAAACCTCTTGAAGGACACAAAGCTGAAATTATAAGCCTCCACAAGGAAATTAACCTTTTCAGATGCCAGGATGAAAATCTGGAGGATCAAAACCGCAGGTCCTGTCTCAGTTTCAGGGGCCTTCCTGAATCAATGGCGGACACTACAAGTACTACTATTGCTGTTTTACAAGAATATGTCCCTGACCATCTTATTGAGCACTTAGAATTTGATTGAGCAAAGAGGACCCTTAACAAAAGGTCTCAAGAAGTCTTCCTAAGTGACATAATTGTCCACTTTCACTTGAACGTTGGTCCTAACTCCTGAACTTAACCAAATACAGTCATTTCAGCCCTATCTCCTGATACTGCAAGCTCTGTGCATTAGCTAAAGATGGGGCTTCCCCTTTAAAGTCTTGTTCACTCATGTGGGCAAAACCATCCAAGCTTCCACCACCCAAGAAATTCATGAGAGATTCAAAGCACTAGACTATAAACTCACAGAAACAAAGCTAGTCTGCCATTCCCAGCATCTACCCTGAAAGCTCTGAAAATAGGGCAAAGAAGGAAAATGGGTGCCTTCCAGACTCCCTGTCACAATGCCCAAAGACAATGCACCCAAGTTATTAGACAAATTGACTCCCAATTCTTCCAATCATCCCAAAATGAATGAGCGACCATGAAGCCTGTCTTGCCAAGCCTCACGCCTCTTCACTCTTCGGACAATGTCAGTTGCCAAGCCTCATCTCTTCACACCTTCCTATGACTAAACTAGAAGATAAACCCACCCTGCAACGGTCTCTACACCTTACTCCTTGACATTTTCTCTGCAAATGCCTGAGTTATACAATTGCGGAGTACACTCTCCCCCTTCCCTTTTGCCCCCCGACACTTTTTTTTTTTTGTGAACACCTGGTCACCACCGAAGAAGTCTGCACAGAAACATGCATTATCTACTGATATGTGAGACTCTTCTGACCAATTTTCAAAGCTTGATTATTAAATGTCAGGTCTTTATATTTGCAATTGCCACATGTTTATTTAGATAAGTTTAACCCTTTGTTTGCAGGTTGCCAGCATTGTCTCATTAATTTAGGTCCTGTGTAAATACTGGGCTTCCCGGTGCCCAAAATGCATCCACTCCACCACCATGAGAAATCTCCTCTAATTGGTAATGGTCAGACATATGATCCAAATCACATAACCACTTCATATGATGCTTAACTGCTCTACTTATAGTTTCTCTTTCTTTTCTATTTTCTTTCTTTCCTGTTCCCTTCTACTCTCTCTAGTTCCTTCCTCTTTATACCCCACCTAACATTCCTTCTAACCTACCTTACCTCCTCCTGGCTGGGGACAATTCCTCAACCTATCGCATCACATAGGAACCCTGGTCACCTATTTTTTTTAAATAATCTCAGTCAATGTTCAAGGTTTGAATGCCCCAGATAAAAAATGCTGTGCCTTTAATTTTTTTTTAGCTCAAAACATGTCGTATGTATGCAGGAAATGCACTTTTCAACTCTGTCTGCACCAAAACAGCTTAACCACAGATTTCCTTTATTTTTCCAGGCAAAGCAACTCTAAGAAACAGAAAGGAGTTCTAATCACCTTTCGCAGCATGGTCTACACTTTACCTGTAACAAACAAATAGCTGACCAACCAGGTCAGGCCTTCTTTTACAAGGCACACTCAAATATTTTGAGGTAGCAATCATTACCTATTATACACCCAACACCAAACAAATCCCATTCTTATCTCAAATATGCACCCTACTACAGGAACAGGAGAAAGGTGCTCTATTCATGTGTAGTGATTAAAATTTGGTCCTAAACCCACACATGGACAGATCCTTACCCCCAATACACTAACAATTCATGATAGTAAAACTTTTGCAGACATTCTCTCCAAAACAAAACAGATCCATGGTGCGATTCCCATCCATTTACCAAAAACTATTCCGACTACTCTGCCCCCCACAAATTATTCAAAAGAATTCATCATATCTTTATACTTACCCAATTCATACCTCAAGTCACCAACTCTGGCATCTTACCTGTTCCCTGGTCTGATCATTATGCAATCTCCCTCACTTGTACATTTTAATTCTAAAAAAAGCCCCATCCCACTGGACACGGAACTACTCCCTACTCTAATCCAAATAACTGTTAGAGGACACATAAACAGCAGCACAAGATTACCTCACCTTGAATGGAAACTCAGTCAGCTCTCCCATGATCCTATAGGGAGACTTTAAGTCACTTTCTTTGTTCCAAAAGAAGCCTCCAAAAGAAAAACTGAAACACTCATTCTCTCTAACTTCAAACAGAATATCTTGCAGACTCCCAAGCCTTTAAAACTAACCCTAGTAATTATACAGCCACCAACAAACCCAACTCCCTTCTGGCATCCCAACTAAGGTATCAGAAACGCAAGGTCAAACCAATCACAAGCAAAACCCACACAGGTGACATCACTATAAACCCCTATAAGGTGGGCCTGGGTTTGTTCAAGCTGTATGAGGCTCCTGGGAAATCTGTGGTAACCTCTGCACTCACCTTTTTAAAAGACATCCAAATGCCTACAATATCCCTCGAACACAAAAATGCGGTCAACACCAACATCATGGTTGATGAAGTACACCAAGCAATAAAGTCTTTAAAAACTAAAAAGAAGCCACAGGTCACGCCTAATATAAAAGCTGTGGGGGATTGATGGATGCTGGGTCTGTGCCTGGTATCCGTCGATCTCTCTAGTTGTCAGTGACAGCAAGTATGGGGAGAAAAAATAAAAACAAAAAATGTTTTTTTCTTGTGTCTGTGTTTTTTACATTTAACCCTTTAAGCGATCCGTGAGACCCCTATATCAGTTCACATAGCACGAGGGACTGGCAAGTCACCTTCGGCAAGTGGGTGACTCACGATTGACCCCCAGACCCATTGCCTGCTTCCCCAAAGCTCAAAAGGGGTGCAGAAGAGCCCACAGTCCATGTGCTATGAAGGCTGGTAGCCTTGGTCTGCCAGTCCTGGATGGTACCCAGCTTGGTTTTGCTTGATAGCGGGAACCCCATGCTATTTTTGTTCAATATGTTTTTATTAGAAAGAAATCAGAACACAGAGCTCACTGACACGTTAAGTAACACTCTTAGCTTACATCATATATCAATTACAATAAGAACAATGTAAATAGCCAACGACATCCCACAAAACGCTCCCCCAGTCCAACCCACATGACGAATATGGAAGGCGATGTCCATAATATCGGAACTTCGGCAGAACACTCTCAGCATAACACCCTCCTTCGCTCGACCCAGCTCCGGCCCATCTAGTGATCCCTGAATGAAGTCCCTGAAGGGACGTTCCAAGTCAACCTGTGTCTGAGCCTTATAAGGGGAGGTGCATCCTAGTCATGTGGGCACAGTTTCACAACCTTACAGAAGCCCTGCTTTCTTCCCTTCTTTTCTTTTTTTTTTGAAACAGAGAGTTACAGGAGAAAAGAAGAAAGAAAAGGAAACGAGACAGAAAGGGAAGTAAAGGAAGAGAGGAAAGGGGAAGATGGGGGGAGGGGAAGCATGATGCTCACCGACCAATCCAGGAGGCGGTGGAAGGAGGGGGATGGGCTGGAATACAAGGATGAGGGTACAGATCCATGGGAGTGTGGTGAGACTAAGGGAGGAGGCTCCATTCTCCACACTCACCCAAAGCTTATCTGCCTGATGGTGGAACCAGTCGGTTAGTCTGACTAATATTGCAGCCGTGTGGTAGCCTTTAACCCTTTAAATGCCAAGCACGTAGTTTCTACGTGGTTGCCTCTCCTACCGTTAAGTGCCAAGCACGTAGAAACTACGTGCCTGGCATTTCCCACAAACAGTTAAAAAGATAGAAAAAAAAAACACTTACCTCCGGTATCCCCGTGAAGCTTGGGGTCCCCTCTTCCTTGGGGGGGCATCCGATCGCCCCCCCGTCGTCCTCCGTCTTCAGGGGGGGGGCCGAAACCAGCCGCCCCCCCCCCCGTTTCCAGCGCTGACATCGGCGCTGTAAAAAAAAAAAAAAAACAAACTGTCATTTACTCACCTCCGCGCCCGAGCCTTCTGTCCGGGTCTCCTCTTCACCAGGGGGGGGTCCGATCCCCCCCCTGGGCTGCGCAGTCTTCAGGTGAGGACCCTCTTCCGGGTCCTCACCTCTTGTAATGGCGGCGATGGCCGCCGCCGCTTAGCTCCGCCCATTGTGGGAGGAGCGGGATGACGTCATCCCGCTCCTCCTATACCCCCTCCGAGCTCCGGCATCTGTCAGATGCCGGTGGTGATCGGAGCAGGGCGGGTGTCAGGTGAGGAGGCTCCGATCGGAGCCCCCTCGCCTGTCACCCGCCCTGCGCCGATCACTACCGGCATCTGTCAGTGACAGCGGCGCGGGACAGACAGCGGCGAGGGACGTCGGATCGGAGGTGAGTATAGTGTAAAAAAAAGAAAAATAAATTTTTTTTTTCTCTGTGTCTGTCATTTTTTACTATTAACCCCTTGTGAACTGGTAAGGGGTCCATGACCCCTATACCAGTTCACAAGGCTGGGGAGATGGCAAGCCACCTGCGCTAGCGGGTGGCTTGCCATTAACCCCCGGCACCCCCATTACCTGCCTCCCCAAAGGCCAGGGGGGGGCAGAAGAGCCCGGGCCCACATGGGCTATGTGGGCTCGTAGGCTGCAGGGTGGGGGGGCCACATAAGCTGGCCCCCCCACTCTGTGCCTACAAGCCCCCATAGCTGGTCCCGGGCTGGTTACTGTGGGTAAGGGGGACCCCACGTCAATTTTTTTTTTTGATTTTTAAGGGTTTTTAACCCTTAAAAATCAAAAAAAAAATGGGGTCCCCCCCCCTGGGAGGGGGGACCCTATGTCATTTTTTTTTTTGATTAACCCTTTGTGTTCTGTCATCCAGCAGCTATAAAAGGCTTCTAGCAAGTGAGCAGAAGCCAGTGATCGCCGAGGGACAGAGGGCTCCAGGATGGATGGGAGGTGAGTACAGTGTAAAAAAAAAAAAAAAATTAATAAAATATTTTTTCTCTGCTTGTGTCTGTGTGATTATTTACATTTAACCCCTTGTGAACTGGTAAGGGGTCCATGACCCCTATACCAGTTCACAAGGCTGGGGGGATGGCAAGCCACCTGCGCTAGCGGGTGGCTTGCCATTAACCCCCGGCACCCCCATTACCTGCCTCCCCAAAGGCCAGGGGGGGGCAGAAGAGCCCGGGCCCACATGGGCTATGTGGGCTCGTAGGCTGCAGGGTGGGGGGGCCACATAAGCTGGCCCCCCCACTCTGTGCCTACAAGCCCCCATAGCTGGTCCCGGGCTGGTTACTTTGGGTAAGGGGGACCCCACGTCAATTTTTTTTTTGATTTTTAAGGGTTTTTAACCCTTAAAAATCAAAAAAAAAATGGGGTCTCCCTCCCCTGGGAGGGGGGACCCTATGTCATTTTTTTTCTCGATTTAACCCTTTGTAGTGTGGATGGTAGTTGTATTTTTTTTGTGAATGTTATAAAATACTTGTTTCAGTTAGGGGGGTCTCCTGGGCAGGAACAGGGGGCTACCGATAAATATGTGGTACCGTTCTAATCGGTAGAAATGGGGCTTTCACATGCAATATGATTTTCCTTAATAAAATACATTTTTTATTTAAAATAAAGGAGTCAATTTTTTTTAAACATTTTTTATTTATTTATTTATTATTTTTACTTAATAATATTGTAAAAAAAAAAAAAAAATTTACAAACAAGACATTTCATGTTAAAGCCTAAACTCTGCTGCAAAAAAATATATATATAATTTTCCTGAAAGTTCCAGCAAAAATGGCGCAAAACATGACGCAAAATGGGGAAAAATTACATGTCAACAGAGGGTGACAAAATCTCAAGTAGGCTGGCAATTAAAAGGGTTAATAGTACCTCTGCATGTTGGGTATTGTTCTGTTCGGGGGACCTTGCGCTTTCAGACTTAGCTTGTTTTTTCTGGTTTGCATATTTATATTTTAGGAAAAGGTGTTTTTTATTCAGCTTTTTTATAAATTTTTTAAGGAAACCCTGCGCAAACAAAGAATTCTTTGAGGGATTACTTCCAGAAAGATGAGCCCACTACAACAAGCTGGGTACCCTTAGAAAGCTTCACGTGTGTACTTTCAGGGAATATATGGTTTATGGGGGATATTCCAAATGTCAAGGGTTGTTTTGGTTGAAAAATCGCAAGGTGCGCACTTTGTCTGCAGAGCTGAAATTTTCAAGTAAAATTACTGTTACGCACATGCTTTACTTTGGGGTGTTTGGCAACTCTTCCCTTGACAGAACCTATGCATGTTGGGTATTGTTCTGTTCGGGGGATGTTGCGTTTCCAGATTAAACTTGTTTTTTCTTGTTTGTATATAGTTTTTTTAGGAAAATGTGGCTTTGATTCTGCTTTTTTATCCTTTTTTTAGGGAAACTCTTTGCAACCAAAGAATCCATTGAGGGATTACTTCCAGAAAACTATGGCCACATCAACAAGCCTGGTACGCCTAGAAAGCCTGAGGTGTGTATTTCCAGAGAATATATAGTTTGTTGGGGGTATTTCAAATGTAAAGGGTTGTTTTTCTGGAAAAACTGCAAGGTGCGCATATTGCGTAGCACAGTTGTATTTTATCTGAAAATCCCCTAAAGCGTTGTTTCAGTTTGGGGGAGTCTCCTGGGCAGGAAAGGGTGTCTACCTATACATATGTGGTACCGCTGTAACCGGGAGAAATTGGGATTTCACACGCAATAAGATTTCATTGACAAACTTACATTTTTTATTACAAAAAAAACTACAATATGTAAAAAATTTTTTTTTTTTTTTTTTTTTTTGCACATATTTAACCAAAAATATTGAGAATACACCTAAAAAATGACAAACAAGACATTTCATGTTAAAGCCCAGACTCTGCTGAAAAAAACAATATATCATTTTCCTGGGAAATCCCTGGAAATCCCTTCAAAAATCACATTTGAACATGGGGAGCGCAAAATAGTGCAAAATGGTCTGGCAACAGAGTGTGACAAAAACTCCAGGTAGGCTGGCACTTAAAGGGTTAAGGTCTGGTAATCCCAATCCACCCTCTCCCTTGGGTCCTTATTAGGACTGATAAGCAGATCCTGGGCTTCTTATCATTCCAGACAAATTTGGTCCAGGCCTGCTTCAAGTCCCTGAAGAATCCCCGTTCTGGCACAATCGGAATGGCCTGGAACACATAGAGAAAGCGAGGTAAAATGTCCATCTTTAATATATTTATGCGTCCCATCCACGAGTATTGCACTTTATTATATGACTTGAGGTTCTCCAAAGTCTTGGAGAGGAGAGGGGTGTAGTTTAGCCTATACAGACTATCTAGGTTAGTAGGCAGTTGTACTCCTAGGTAGGTAATGGACTCCTTCTGCCATTTAAATGAGAAGTTCGTTTGTAAGAGTCGTAAGGTGTCACTGGGCAGGGAAATGTTTAGGGCTTCTGTTTTGGTAAGGTTGACTTTGAAGTTACTAAGGAAGTTACTAAGGAAACTAAGGAGGGGATGTGATGTACAACAAAAGATCATCCGTGAACAATGAGAGTTTGTGCTCCCTCCCCCCACAGGAGATTCCCTTAATTGCGGGGTTCACTCTCAGGGCTTGCGCGAGGTGTTCCATGACTATCACATACAACAATGGCGAGAATGGGCACCCTTGTCGTGTACCATTGCCAATTCTGAGATGATAAAATATGATGATGATAAAAGCCCATTTACCCTGACTCTGGCTGTCAGCCCACTATAGAGCAACATCATTTTCCCCAACATGTCGGGACCTATCCCCATCTGCACCAGAGCCGCCCGTAAAAATCTCCAGTGGACCCTATCAAAGGCCTTCTCGGCATCTACGGAGAGCAAGCAAGAAGGGATCTTTTGGGTTTGCGCATACTGCATAAGAGTGAATGTCTTCAGTGTGTTATCCCTGGCCTCTCTCCCCACTACAAAGCCCACCTGATCTTTATCGATAATCTCATCCAGTGGCACTTGCAGTCTGTTAGCTATAACTTCCCCATGCTATTTTAAAAAAATGTTTAAGTGGTTAAATGTAAAAAACAGCGACACAAGAAAATATGTTTATTGCCCCCCCATACTTCTTACCTCTCCACAGAAATTCAAGAGGTGTCCCACGCTGATCTGCCACTTGTTGTTGATGACAGGGGGAGCACCCTTCTGGCACCCTTTGATCTCTCCGGCTGTCAGTGACAACTTGCCCCACTGCAGGGACGGGCTATTTATATTGGGAGTGACCTGTGATGTCCCAGCTCACGCCCACTATGAAAAACCCCTCCCTGCAGTAGGAAGCAAGATGCTAGAAGCCCAGCTGGGGCAGTGGGCTGCTGTGGACACCAACATGGAACAGCAGGAATGGCTCTGAACAAATCAGTGGACAGCAAGAGAGCAGATGAGCTAAGAATTTCAGGGAAAAGTTCCCTTCCCACCATTTCCCTGGCAGGACACTTGATCCCGCTATATAAAAGGCGGGGACCGCATCACACTGCTCACCGCTGCTGCTCGCTTTTCACTGGACAGGGAGAGGTGCTGCTGCAGAGGGACAGATAGGGCCTTGTCCTTGTAAGGACATTTATATAGGGAAAATAACTAGAGCTAGATAGGTGAGTAAGCATAGTATTGTCCTTTTGCTCAGTGAAAGAGGCTGAAGTGAGGGCTAGATAGGTTGGGTGTCAGTACTAGCAGTAATAGCATCTCAGTATCAGCACTCTGTAATAGCACCTCAGTGTCAGTACTCTGTAATATCTCTTGAGTGTCAGTACTCTGTCAGTACCCAGTCCACTAGTTCAGGGAAATTGTGCGTTAGTACTCTTTAATACTAATACTTTAATACAAGTATTGTTTAGGCCAATATTTAATACCAATTGTTTAGGTCACTGTGTCAATGCTCTTTCATACAAATCGTTTAGGGCACTTGTGTGCCAGTGCTCTTTCATACCAATAGTTTGGGGCACTTGTGTGTCAGTGCTTTTTCATACCCATTGCTTGCAGATTATTAACTGGTTCAGGGCACTTAAGAGATATTTTTCTGTGATTTTTTTTTATTTGTCCATTTTGGGTCCATTTGTCCATTTTGGTGCTGCTGTAGGTACCTAACAATGCAGAAAGCAGCAAATAAGTGACAGGGACCTGGCCATGGTGCTGCTGCTGCTGATAACAAAGCTGGTGCTGCAGGGAGAGGATTTGTTTCATCCTTGCCTGCTACACCTTCCTCTGGTGCAGGCAGGCTCCCAGGTTTGGAGCGCTTATTTATAGGCCCCAATACTGCTGGTAGAGTGGTGAGGCAGTCGTAGATTATATGGCACGCAGTGGTACCAGTTCCATGGTATTGTCTTTCATCCACTCCACTTCTGCTGGGAATGCTGAGCTCTCCACCTCACCCCCTAGAAATCAGCAATCCTGTTGTCTCCTCCTCCTAATCTGCTTCCTCCCTAAGCGGTCAGCACATCTCCTGCACCACGAATTTGAGCACTGCCATGGGGAAACGGTAGCTTGTGGTGAAGAGAAAAGAAAACGAAAGAAAGGAAGAAAGAATGAAAGAAAAAAAGGGAAAAATGTCATAAAGTAAAATAGGAAGTAAAAAGGAAGAAAAAAGGAAAGACAAAGAAAAGTAAAAAAAAAAAACAGAAAAGAGAGTAAAAAGGGAGGAAAGTAAAAAAGAGAAAAATATATAGTAAAAGAAAAAAAATAATAATAAAATGGCAGGTTGTGTCCCTTTTTTGGGGTATGTTTTTTCACTATTTGTTTCGTTTCCCTTATTATATTTCTGGGGAGCAGAATCTGCGAAGTACAAATTATTGGAGTAAATGAGAAACTGCATTTATGGTGAATGGAAATGAGGCTGAATCAGTTGGAGTAAAATATTGGCAAACTTGAAAGAAATCTGGTACAAAGTTTTTAGTTCTGGTGGAGGAGTCCCTTTAGATCTACATGACCAATGGTGATTTATCTCAGTGGGATATCTTGAATTCTAACCTTACACATATGAGACTGTGTTGTGTTTTATGTGGAAAGGTTTTTCATAAGATTTTGTTCTTGGCCCACCCTCTTTTTGGTGCCCCCTTGGCGACACCGGTCTAGGATGCGATTTCGGTGTATAGCATAGTTATATTTGCGAAATTCTGGTGTACGAAGGACCCCATATTGCTTGGGTAAAGGGAGTAGGTCAATTTTAATCCTGGGATGGTGCCCAGACCAGGCAAATTTTATGAACAAAGATCTCAGTTTGTTGAAAAAGATAGAGGGGTTTTTAATAGGAATTGTTTGTAATAAATATAAGATTGTTAGGTAGAATGTTCATTTTGATTATTCCAATCAGGAGAAAGTTTTAGTTCCCCCCATGAATCCTGGTCTCTCTGATTAGAAGACATTAGCTGCGGGGAAAATTGAGGAAGTAGAGGTTATTAAGATTCGATGGGATATGAATGCTCAGATATTTGATACTTTGAGAGCTCCATTTAAAAGCAAAGTTTGTTTTGACATTATTCTGGTGATCTTGCGAGAGGGAGAAATTAAGGGCCGTGGATTTATGTAGATTGGTTTTGTAATTGGAAAGAGATCTGAAAATATTGAGGGTGTAAATATTGAAGGTGTAGTTTCTGGGTCACTTATGAAAAAAATAAGGTTACCAGCATATGCCGCTACTTTATGCTCAGTGGGACGAATCTTAATTCCAGAGATTGTTCCTTAGGAAGGGATTGTTCCACAGGAATGGTTCCATAGTCATGATGAATATAAGGGGTTAAAGGGGGCACCCTTGTCTCATGCAATTATGAATTTCAAGGGGGTCAGAGATCACTTTGTTAATTCTGATGGACGCTGAGAACCTGGAATATAGTGCACCTATTCAATGCAATATGTTAGGGCCTAGGCCAATATGGGATAACTTCCCAGGAATAAATTGACAGTCAACCCATCAAAGGCCTTCTCAGTCTCTGTAGATATTAGAGATTGAGGATAGGCCCTCGATTGGGCCGAGAAAATTATATCTATTACTCTAGCTATATTATCCTGAGCCTCACGTGAGGTTTTAAAACCCGCCTTTAAGGTGGATTAAGCATTGTAGAAAGGGTTAAATTCTAGTTGTTAGGATTTTTGAAAAATAATTTAGGTCTATTTCAGTAGCACAGCAATTTGGGCTCTTAGTATATCTGTAGGGATTTTAACTCCTTTGATTATAGTGCTGAAACAGTGAGTAGAAAGCTGTGGTAAAAAGGACTTGTAGTAAGCTACAGTTAGACCATCAAGCCCCAAGGCTTTACCGGGTTGTGATGTGCAGATGGCAGCTTCAAGTTCCAACAAGCTTCAAGAGCTAGAGCGTCTAATTTAAGGCATTTTTACTGACGATAAGTATGCTTTAATTTTATTCATGTGGTTAAGAGAAGTTTTCAGGGATGTGTTTGTAGAGCTGGGAAGGTTATATAAGTGAATGTAATAATCTCAAAAAGCTTTAGCGATCTCTGCAGAACTAACTGCTTTTCCACCCCCTCAGGTGCTTATTGATTGCATGTAAGAGTGTTCCCTATGCTCCTCGAGAGCTCTGGCAAGAAGTTTGCCAGGTTTACCCTCGTGTTCGTAGTAACTGTGTCTACATTTAAAGAGTGCAGCAGAGGCTTTGTACAGCAATAAGAAGTTCAATTGTTCTCTCAGATGGGACAACTCTGACAAGGTGTTCGGGGGAGTTCTTGTGCTGTCCAGCTGGTGTATCTGGTAGGAATTTCATTTTTTGAGATCGCTCCTTCTTAGCTCAGTAGCCGTGTTTAATAAATATACTATGGTGGTAACATTCATGTGACTCCCAGAGGACCAGTGGATTGATACCCCCAGTCTCATTTCTTTGGAAAAATTAATCGAGTTCCCTAATTAAAACAGTCTTAAAGTGGACCAACACCCAGCCGGATCGTCCCGGGAATCTATAAGATTCTCCCCATGGGGCATCCAAAGTCGGGATGCCCCGCTGTGTGAAACCCCCCAGGATGCCGGTAAACCTTACCTGATTCCCGGTCCAACAGCGCATTCGCGGGCCGCACCTCACGCTTCTCTCTAGCAGGGCGCGTGCCCGCCATTCACAAATGTCCCTGTTAGAGGGAAGTGCGAGATGCGCCCACCAGCGTGCTCGAAGCCACTGAGCTATGACACCGCTTAAACGCGCGTAGCTCAGCGGCTCTGAGCGCTCTGAATGGGCGAGCGGCCGCGCATGCACCGTAGAAGCGGGGTGAGGTGAGTTTTATCGGAAATCTGGGGGGTTTCACATAGCGGGCCCCCCCCCCCCCCGATCGGGGTGCCTTGGAGAAGTGGACCAAAATCCTGGATAGTCAAAATCCTGGGTGTTGGTCCACTTTAATAAGGGGATCCTGAATCAGGGACTCGTTCAGCCTCCAATACCAAGAGGGTTTAGAACCTAGGCCAAGTTTTAAGTTAATCCGTATAGGAGCATGGTCAGAGAAAGTGGCCAGGCCAGTCTAAGCATTGCGGTTCTGAGGAATAAGTGAATGGGTGACCAGGAACATATCAGTATGTGCATAGGTCCCACAGGGTGACAGTCAAAGGAGTAGTCCCTAACATTGGTAATTAGAATGCTCCAAATATCCCCAGCTGGGCAGAGTACAGTTTATTTTTAAAGTCTTTTATTTTTGCTGCAGAAAGATGTTGGATGTGGGCCCAACTTCCACTTTCTCTACAAAGTTTGCAGTATGGAAAGGTGGGAAAAACAGAAAAAGCCAGCACTCCAATAATAATTCCAAGTAATATATTGGCAAAGAAGCAAAATATTGCTAAAGTGGATGATCGCATCCCGTTTCTGCAGACATATACACACAATAGAATAGTTCCTCTCCTGTAATCGATCGAATCACGAGAAGACACCGTAACATTCTTCAGTCAGACAACAGGTTATGCCCCGTGGTAAAGAAACTGCTCAAGAGGGTATGTAATAAGAACAAGAGCCTAAAAGACATTTTGGTTAAGGCAGATCCGACCGAGAAGTACCTACAGCTTTACAACCAGAACAGGCTATTTTCGCTGCAATAACTGTTACATCTGTAGTTCAATGATCATGGGCTCAGAGTTTCTCCACCCACATACAGGACAGAGAATGCGAATTGGGGGTCTATATAACTGTTTGACTGACAAGTGTGTGTATCTATTGAAATGCCCCTGTGGACTAACCTATGTAGGGAAAACGATCACACCCTTTAAGAGGAGATTCCAGCAACTCCGGAGCGATATCAAAACTAGTAACAGTAAGCATAGTAAAGACGAATCTATTGACTATGAAAAACCTGTTGCGGCACATTTTGTACACTAGACACAAGACACACGAAGAGGTATGGTTATTGATCAAGTGAAGAAACTTCCGAGAGGGAAGAGTACTGGATCCACAAATTGGACACTCTACAATTGAGGGCTCTGAATACAACATTTGGATTCAATTGCTTCCTATAAAGACATTAGGGTCGATTCAAAGAAACATGTAACAGCTTTGATTTTGGTGCCGATCATCCTATTTTTCCCGTACGCTCGTGCGTTCGTATGAACTTGCGAGTGATTCTATAAGCAAATACGTTTCCTATTGTAAAAAGCCCGTCCGTTCGTATGTTATCTTCCGAACTTGCCTCAGTCATTTGTCAATCGTAAAAAACAGGTTCATGTGATCACTTGTTGCGGCGGCAGCCTGTTTTTTCGGCCGCTTCCATCGTCCACCTCTTCCAATTAATTGCGTTTGCCTCTGGTTTTCAATGGTTTTTGGCCTCTTATATTCGTTTGTTCGTATATATATAAGGTCTTGCGCATGCGCGATCCAAGCTACACTCCCCAAACCAATGTGGGCCCTATCTGACACTACCAATCTCACCACTACTGCCTCACGCCAGGCTACCACTTACCTTTATGAACCCTAAAACGTACCCAAACCCCTTAGCGCTTGCATCCTTCTTCATTTCTCGTTCCCTAAATCTTACCCAAACCCCTTAGCGCTTGCATCCTTCTTCATTTCTCGGTCCCTAAAACTTACCCAAACCCCTTAGCGCTTGCATCCTTCTTCATTTCTTGGTCCCTAAAACTTACCCAAACCCCTTAGCGCTTGCATCCTTCTTCATTTCTCGGTCCCTAAAACTTACCCAAACCCCTTAGCGCTTGCATCCTTCTTCATTTCTCGGACCCTAAAACTTACCCAAACCCCTTAGCGCTTGCATCCTTCTTCATTTTTCGGACCCTAAAACTTACCCAAACCCCTTAGCGCTTGCACCCTTCTTCATTTCTCGGTCCCTAAAACTTACCCAAACCCCTTAGCGCTTGCATCCTTCTTCATTTTGACGACCATAAAACTTACCCAAACCCCTTAGCGCTTGCATCCTTCTTCATTTTGACGACCATAAAACTTACCCAAACCCCTTAGCGCTTGCATCCTTCTTCATTTCTCGGTCCCTAAAACTTACCCAAACCCCTTAGCGCTTGCATCCTTCTTCATTTCTCGGACCCTAAAACTTACCCAAACCCCTTAGCGCTTGCATCCTTCTTCATTTCTCGGTCCCTAAAACTTACCCAAACCCCTTAGCGCTTGCATCCTTCTTCATTTCTCGGTCCCTAAAACTTACCCAAACCCCTTAGCGCTTGCATCCTTCTTCATTTCTCGGTCCCTAAAACTTACCCAAACCCCTTAGCGCTTGCATCCTTCTTCATTTCTCGGTCCCTAAAACTTACCCAAACCCCTTAGCGCTTGCATCCTTCTTCATTTCTCGGTCCCTAAAACTTACCCAAACCCCTTAGCGCTTGCATCCTTCTTCATTTCTCGGACCCTAAAACTTACCCAAACCCCTTAGCGCTTGCATCCTTCTTCATTTTTCGGACCCTAAAACTTACCCAAACCCCTTAGCGCTTGCATCCTTCTTCATTTCTCGGTCCCTAAAACTTACCCAAACCCCTTAGCGCTTGCATCCTTCTTCATTTTGACGACCCTAAAACTTACCCAAACCCCTTAGCGCTTGCATCCTTCTTCATTTCTCGGTCCCTAAAACTTACCCAAACCCCTTAGCGCTTGCATCCTTCTTCATTTTTCGGACCCTAAAACTTACCCAAACCCCTTAGCGCTTGCATCCTTCTTCATTTCTCGGTCCCTAAAACTTACCCAAACCCCTTAGCGCTTGCATCCTTCTTCATTTCTCGGTCCCTAAAACTTACCCAAACCCCTTAGCGCTTGCATCCTTCTTCATTTCTTGGTCCCTAAAACTTACCCAAACCCCTTAGCGCTTGCATCCTTCTTCATTTCTCGGTCCCTAAAACTTACCCAAACCCCTTAGCGCTTGCATCCTTCTTCATTTCTCGGACCCTAAAACTTACCCAAACCCCTTAGCGCTTGCATCCTTCTTCATTTTTCGGACCCTAAAACTTACCCAAACCCCTTAGCGCTTGCATCCTTCTTCATTTCTCGGTCCCTAAAACTTACCCAAACCCCTTAGCGCTTGCATCCTTCTTCATTTTGACGACCATAAAACTTACCCAAACCCCTTAGCGCTTGCATCCTTCTTCATTTCTCGGTCCCTAAAACTTACCCAAACCCCTTAGCGCTTGCATCCTTCTTCATTTCTCGGTCCCTAAAACTTACCCAAACCCCTTAGCGCTTGCATCCTTCTTCATTTTGACGACCATAAAACTTACCCAAACCCCTTAGCGCTTGCATCCCTCTTCATTTCTCGGACCCTAAAACTTACCCAAACCCCTTAGCGCTTGCATCCTTCTTCATTTCTCGGTCCCTAAAACTTACCCAAACCCCTTAGCGCTTGCATCCTTCTTCATTTCTCGGTCCCTAAAACTTACCCAAACCCCTTAGCGCTTGCATCCTTCTTCAATTCTCGGACCCTAAAACTTACCCAAACCCCTTAGCGCTTGCATCCTTCTTCATTTCTCGGTCCCTAAAACTTACCCAAACCCCTTAGCGCTTGCATCCTTCTTCATTTTGACGACCATAAAACTTACCCAAACCACTTAATGTACATATGTCTATATCTTTATAAGCATGTATTTTTGTGTTTGTGTAAATGTATTTTTTGGCGCATATTAGAAATGACACATTTCTAAAGCCTTAAAATATTATTTATTTTTATAAAATAGTTTTTTTTTTTTTTTTGGGTAAAAACTTTTAAAATGTTTTTTTTTTATAAAAATTTAAAACTATATTACAAAATTAGCCAGGACCAAGGGCACTAATCCTCCTCCTCTTCTTCTTCTGTTGGCCCCAACGTCGCCTGTATGGCCATCAGCTCGGCCACCAACTCCTGGATCCTTTTTTTTTTTTTCCCAGCCACTGTTTGTGGGATCATCCCTGTAACCAATAGAGAAATAAACATAAATAGTAGTACCAGACCGGTTTGTATGCTGGGAATAGATTTTTGGTTAATCAAATACATGTAAATGCATGACATATGTCATTCTTCCAAGGGATAAAGTAAATGCATTTCCCACAGGTAAGTAGTGAAACTCCTTAAACCGGACCTTCAACATGATGTAATGAAAATCAAAAACTCTTTCCAAATGATTCTGCACCAGATAAAAGTACATTTTGGTGCATTTTTTATTACTGCGCCGCCATCTGGACTCAGAAGCATAACCCCTAATGAGGAGAGGAGAGTGGGATAAACTACAGGGGAGCAGGTTACAGTTGTGCTTTGGTAATACAGAGCATAGCTGGGTTCAGGGAAAGGTCAGCAGTCCCACAATGCATGGCAGCACCTTACTTTGTAAAATCTGGATGCCATGCTGGCTGTAAATATGGCGCATTCCATATGCCGCCATCTTGTATGTTTAATGGCTCCTAACATGCAGTAGATGCAGGTAGCCTGTTTTGGAATGTTCGCAATCTGGTCTGAGGAGGCCACAGAGGAGGGGTAGGTCCGTCGCCCGGGAGATCCACCACCTTCACTCACAGTTGCAGAAGCATGCAGCACTGGTCGGCCTGTGCGCCTCCGGGTGCGGCGAATTCTGAAATCCATTTCCAACACTAACAAAGAAAAGTCATTATAAATAAAGGCATAACTTATACATTTGGAACATATACCATGCAATCGCTTTGTACTTACTTTGGAAATGGATCCCAAAAAACCTCCGCACCCGGGGCATGTGCAGACGTTTCAGGTCCGACCAATGCTGCATTATCTGGGTGTGAGTGAAGGTGGTGCTGGTGACACGGTGTATTTCCGCGATGATCTCCCCGGCAATGTCCCTTTTTTCGCAAACATTGGGCGCGAAGTCATACCGGCGCTGAAGCATGATCTGAAAAACATAATGGACACAGAGCTTTTACTTTTACACACAGAGCCATATGTGTTGCATCAGAAGTTGCGAATGTAATGTCATTAACACACACATTTAGAGTGCAAGCCATTTTTGGGGAGTGCCTTAAAGCGGACGTTCACTCTGATTCAGAGTCTGGTCTTATGTTATATGTTTCACACACCCTGTACATACAGATTGCCAACATTAAAAATCAGGCCACATGCATCTCTGGCGTGTTATGATGGTTTTAACATCCAAGATGGCGGCTTATGTAAAATGCCATCTTTGCAGGCAGCCTGCAAACAGGAAGTGCATGCAAACTGGAAGTGTGTGTGCTGCTCTGCATTCTTGGACTGATGACCTTCCCATGACCACAGCTCTGCTGTGTCTGAGCAAAGCACAGCTATAACCCACCCCCCTGTACCTTATCCCACTCACCTCTCCTCAGTAAGTGTAATGCTTCTGAGTACAGATGGCTGCGCGCATATCCGAAATTCTTGAACAGAGTTTCAGGCCAGTGGAGGCAAGACTAATACGTTATTGGATAAAATGGCCCATTTGGAAATGTAATAGGCTGTGTACTCGTTTTTTAGGTTTTTTTTTTTTTTAGTAAATCACGCTGAAGGCCCGGTTTCTGACTTTTTGGGCACGTGTGTGGCTTGCTGTTGTGTTTTTATGTCTTAGGCAAACAGTGGTCCTCAAACATCCGCATCAAGGTCCGAGACAGGCCAGGTTTGACAGCTATCCACGCTACTCCACAGGTTAATTAACTGGTGCTAAGCCAGAGCAATTGCCCTAATTAGGACATCAGCATAGAGAGGTGAAAACGTGGCCTGTCTCGGCCCTTGAGGATGAAGTGTGAGGAGCCTGTTCTAAAACATTAAGATCCACAAAACTAGTTCCAACCGCATCATTTACATGTAGTACATCAGTCAGTATTAGCTTAAAAGGCAGAGCAAGGCACTTACCAGCATGAGGATCTCTTCTTGTTGACGGGTGAAAATAGTGGGCGCCATCTTTATGCTTCTTCAAGGCAGCAGATAAGTGAAACCCCAGCGGTTTCCTGGTTCCACACGAACGTACGTCCGTACGATCGCGTAGTCGTGCGCATAGGCGTCAGACGCTGGGCGCCTTATTTAAAGGTTCCTGCACCCAAAGCTCATTCTCTTTGACATTTTGGAGAAAATGGCACCCAAAAAGCCAGCACCGAAACGCGCACAGCCAAGCCAGACCTCTGAGGGCCCAACAACCAGGTCCCAGCAAGGCCAAAAGAAGCTACGCTCCCAAAAGGCAAGTAGCACCTCGGCCCCACCAAGGGACAGTGGACCCTCCCTTTTGCAAAAAAGGGCCACAAAGGCACGTGCCCCTGCGGCCAAAAAACAGGCAAAACGGGTAGGAAGCCCCACAGCAGCCACCACCACATCTGCCCCCAGAAGAGGCCGCCCAAGGGAGCCCACACCACCCATGCTCTCAAGCCGGGCACTTAGCCAACCCAGGCCCCGCAGCAGGGCCAGAAGCCCATCCAGGCACCGAAGCAGGGCCAGAAGCCCATACAGTCCCCGCAGCAGGGCCAGAAGCCCATCCAGGCCCCGCAGCAGGGCCAGAAGCCCATTCAGGCCCCGCAGCAGGGCCAGAAGCCCATACAGGCCCAGAAGCAGGGCCAGAAGCCCATCCAGGCCCATAAGCAGGGCCAGAAGCCCATACAGGGCCCGAAGCAGGGCCAGAAGCCCATCCAGGCCCCGCAGCAGGGCCAGAAGCCCATACAGGGCCCGAAGCAGGGCCAGAAGCCCATACAGGGCCCGAAGCAGGGCCAGAAGCC
Source organism: Gastrophryne carolinensis (assembly GCA_027917425.1). Classification (NCBI taxonomy): domain Eukaryota; kingdom Metazoa; phylum Chordata; class Amphibia; order Anura; family Microhylidae; genus Gastrophryne; species Gastrophryne carolinensis. The sequence goes on from CM051236.1 coordinate 170,718,819, forward strand.
CATCCAGGCCCCGCAGCAGGGCCAGAAGCCCATACAGGCCCAGAAGCAGGGCCAGAAGCCCATACAGGCCCAGAAGCAGGGCCAGAAGCCCATCCAGGCCCCGCAGCAGGGCCAGAAGCCCATACAGGCCCAGAAGCAGGGCCAGAAGCCCATCCAGGCCCCGCAGCAGGGCCAGAAGCCCATCCAGGCCCCGCAGCAGGGCACCTACGACCAGACCAGGCACCAGCAGGGCACCTAGCCCAAGACCTATCACCAGCAGGGCACCTAGCCCCAGACCAGGCACCAGCAGGGCACATAGCCCCCCAAGAGGCCCAAGAATGGACATCATCCGTACCACATCTACACCTGGAAGTTCTGTGGCCAGCCACGCAAGAACACCCAGTCCCTTGGCCAGTCCAGTCCAGTCATTGGGAAGCCAACAATCCTTCCATTCCCCTACATAGCCCCAGGCCATAATGTCACCACATGTGTCTGCACACATGGAGGAGCCCCAAAGCCAACCATCTGTCCGCACACTGCGGCGCGGACATTTGAGTGGGCGATTCTCACATGACCAAAATATGGCATTGGCTAGTGGCCTTACATTATTCTATGATGAGCTCTATGGGAGCAAATCAAAACACACTACTAAGCAGCGCAAAATGGAATTGTTCGAAACAATCCTACGAAGTAAATGCAGCGGGGGAAGAGAGGAAAGATGTTGGACAAATCCAGAAGAAAATTTCGGATCTGAAATATGCTGTACGGCAAAAAGAAATTAAAAGGCATAATTACAGGTAAATAAATGATGTATCCAAATGTAATTATTAGGATGTACTGTATGCACCTTTTCTGTGTACCAAACTATATTTTCATTTCAGCATGAAAACTGGAGGTGGCTTTCCAACCAAACTCGAGTTTACACCTGCTGAGGAGATTGTGCTGGGCCTTCTCCATCCTGTCGCGGTCTAAGGGACACAGACTCACCGACCCGTACACAAGGTGAGTAAGCTTAATCTGCATGTTTGCCTGGTTGCCTGGTTGCAAAGTAAATTAAAGTTCACTAGTACAAAGATGACGGTATGGCCCTATGGTGTGGCTTGGTTGGCCTCGCACTACTGTGCCTGTTTGTGTCCTGTTTTGGTCCGTGTGAATCACACATTTCGGACCACATACATTATGTAAAATAACAATTAACACTAATTATGTGTCAAGTAACGAAGTTTATGAAGAAAAGTGATATATTTGGACTCAATCACAAAACACACATCATTAGGGATGTGTTGTCTATTTGTTGTGTGAGTTGTGTTTGAGGTAACAATTTAAATCAAGACCCCAAAACATATATTACCTAGAGCAGCGATACTCAACTGGCGGACCGGGGTCCGAATGCGGACCTTGGCACCAGATTTCCGGACCCCTGCCCAGACAGCCCTGCACTCAGTTACTTCTGTGTTGACGTGCTCAGAGCTGCCCCCTTGATCGGCGATGTAGTGCTTAGTCTCCCGGCCAATGTCATGGCTCCCTGAAACCTAGCATTGCAATATGAAGTACTGCACAGGAAGTGGCATTGCAAGGTACACACAAACTTGGTGCATCATTCTCTTTGTCCAATCCTGTCCCGCTGCCCCAGCTCTGCCCCATCTGCCCCTGTCCCACCATCTCGCCCCCCCCCCCAGCTCAGCCCCATCCATTCCTAACAGATTTGCTCCATCCATCCCATCACCATCCATTCCTGTCCTCCCAGCTTTATCCATCCAATCCCTGTCCCCTCAGCTCTGCCCCATCCAGCCCAGCAAGGGCAAGCAGCCTTTATTAGTTTTGGCTGGGAAATCTATAGCCCCTCCCCCAGTGTGCTGATTTCTAACTATACACCCCCTGCGACAGCCCCATGCCCGGACCTTCACCTCTCACCGGATACCTTTAAATGGACCTTTACAAGAAGTGGTTGAGTACCCCTGACCTAGAGAATGGTAGTCAAACTCAAAATAGGTGCTCTGCAAGTTGTATGCTGACTGGGTACACTTCCTGACTTCGAACTGAGGTCAGTTAGCAGTTTTCTCGATCCATTTCACATATCTTAAAGTAAGTGTATTTTACAAATCGTCCCCGTTGCTGTAGAGTTGCTTAAGATTACAAATAGTGGCTCGTTTAATTACCTACCAAAACAATGCTTATGTGTGTGTTTACCTTGTTTTGTTTTCTCTTCTTCAGCCCAGCATGACCCCTCAGCAAGTGTAAACTCACCCCCCAGTTTGAATATGCCTACCAGGTCCGTACAGCATAGGAGCCCAGATCCGAGTTTTCCGGTAAGTTTATTTAGTACCAAAAATACTACCAAGTGCTTAAGCATGTGTTAAACTGATGGAATCCTAATTTGGGACGCAAACTTAACCATTTTTTTTCTATGTCCCTACAGACCCACACACTCATGGAAGAGATCCAGGAAATGGAGGAAGATGATGGATCCATGCTGGCCACGTCCGAAGACCTCCCCCTGGGTCCCAATCTGCAACTTCTCCATAATGTTTCTCTGGCCAATCCTCAGCAGCAGAGTGAATCTGCATCCATTGTGCCTGCACATGGGGAGACTGACACAACAGTCCCCAGTGTTCACTCTGCTGCTGAGGATTTGCCAAGCATGCCTGTTGCTGTTGAGGGGACGAGACAACGCGGCAGGGCACGCCCAAGAGCCAGGGTAATTGTGCGGCGGACTCCATTACGCCGCACAATTTCCCAGGGGAGGCACAGTGCCCTGCTTGATTTATGGAACCAGGAGAGGCACTCTTTTGAGGCACAGCTCCAAAATGAGCGGGAGGAAAGGCATGCTGATATGGTCAACCTCAATAACACCTTACAGGGCATCCTCGCTGGGTTTCGGACCCTCAACAGCAACATGGTCAATTCAAGTAATGGCATCCAGTCAGCCATGGCTGATATGACCAATATGCAGAGAAACATTATGGAGCAGTTGCAAATTAACAATGCAACCATGGCCCAGGTTAGGTCCCATCCCCACGGACCTCCACCTGGGTTTTATGGGCAGCCACCCTATTAATTAATCCAGGAATGTGTGGGACATCTTTTCTCTTCCCCCCCCACTGTATTTACTTGTAGTTTGATGTTTAGCTCAATTCATTTTGTGTTTCACATGCAGGTTGTGTTTTGTATTTGCTCCCATAGAGCTCCTTAGAGTAATGATTAAGGCCACTAGCCAATGCCATAGGTCTATGTGTAGTGTAGTTGGCAAGTAACATGTGCCACTTATGGCTTTTTACATTTGTTTGGTTTGTGCTCCTCCTGTTTGCAGACATGTTTGTGTGACATTATGGCCATGCCCAAATATCCCTTGGCACAGGCAATATTAATGACTGGACTAGGCTGGCCTTTGGACTGGGTGTCCTTGTTTGGTTGTGCCACTCACTTCCAGGTGTAGATGTGGTAGATTTCATTTTACTAACTTCATGCATTTTGAGCCACAATTGTATGTGGATTTTTATTTGTTATGCACCACCATTCAAAGTGCCAAAAGTAAACAATTTACACACTTACAATACTTGTTGCGTTTTTAGTTGAAACACATTTTACATCACCTTGGGCTAAAGCAGATACATTTTTGGTTAAGAGGTGTAAAAATGCAAAGATCAATCTAAGTAAACACCAGGAAAAACATTAGGCAACAATTAAGGCAAATTTTTTTTTTTTTTATTTAAGGTAATGCCACATTACGGGCAAACAAATAATTGAACAAAAAGGCTAATACACACACACAGAATGGGAAACAAAAAAAAGGCTTTAACTAAAATGCTGCAAGATCAAATTTGCTCGCACTGATTGGCCAGACTCACTGGGTGGGCCAACATAATTGTCACCATCATCTTCTCGGGCTGTAGAGGGCAGAACATCCACATAACGGGGGACACGTTCTTGAATGGCAAAATTATGCAGAACAGCACATGCCATTATGATGTCTATCACTTTGTTAGGATCATATTGCAGGGCGCCCCCGGTATGGTCCAAACACCGAAAACGGGTCTTCAACAGTCCAAATGCCCTCTCAACAACAGCCCTGGTCTTGCGGTGCGCACGGTTGTAGGCTTCCTGAGAGGCATCCTGGGGCCGCAGCACATGCGTCATGAGCCAGGGGAGAAGTGGGTAACCGGAATCACCTTAACAAGACAATTAAATTCAAAAAATAAACAAATTGCAAGACAACAAACACAAACAATTTGACATATATCAAAATGAGGTAAGCTAAAGGCCCAAAAAATACACCCAGGGCACATTAGAAAAAACACTATTGCCACAAATGTAGTACATAACTAAAAATGCAGCTTAAATAAACCAAAGAATGATAAAACATCTGCACGGACCAGGGTTTTTAGAAATATGCTTTTTTTTCTGGTTTAGGAAATGTTACAATTAGGATGCTGCTGAGGGGCCCACAACATTTCGATAAAGAATGCACTGTATGCAGTTTAAGTCCACTTTGGCATTGAAAGACCAATACTACAAAAGGACCAAAAACTAGCAGATACTTCTGGACAATCTGCTACCCAATATATTTTTTAACATGGAAGTTACAGACATCCTAAGTTAACTAAAGTTAAAAAATTCTGAAGGACAAAGTGAGCCAAGCGTTTTTTTTTTTTTTTAAATACAATCCACCAAACCAAAAAAAAAAAAAATGCTGGTTCATGTTTATGTCAATAATTATAAAGCTAAAATAGCAAAAAAAAACAGATTCCTCTGAAATATCGATAACCAAAAATAGGACACACTTACCAAGCAGCCATGCACCCGAAAATTCACCTGACTCAAATCGCCTAAACAACCCAGATCATCTCAGGATATATGAGTTGTGCGACGATCCTGGGTAGCCGGCAAGGACACTCAGGAAACGCATGTCCGGCCCCACCACGGCCTGGACATTAAGGGAGTGTCCCATTTTTCGATTCCTTAAGGCCAAAACAAAAAAAAAAGGGTAAGTGATAAGGGCAAAACACATTTGGCAAAAAAAACATGTCTGCACACAATTTAAAACAACAAATGAGAAGCCTAAATAAGGCATGTACACAAAAGCCCAAACAAAAATATGCTGCCGCAAAGGAAAACAGGTTACATTACACGTTGGGCCCCATAATAACCAAAACAAAAAAAATATACCTATATATATATACTCGTCGGATGCCCTAGGTACGAGTGCCACATGTGTGCAGTCAACAGCACCAATTACGTTGGGCATGTCGGCGACATTATAAAAACCAAGCTTAATGGCGTTTCTGGCTGCCATATCATCCGGGAAAAAAATATATTTGGGAGTTATGGCAGCCATGCCTTCCAAAAATTTGGATAGTGCGCGGCTCAGCGTAGGCTGTGACATCCCCACAGAGAGGGCACCCAGCCTCTGGAACGAGCCGTTCGCCAAAAATTGCAGGCAGCCAAGCATCTTGGTCATACCTGAAATTGCATGCCCCTTCCTTGTGGTGCGGGCTAACCATGGCCGCAGCTCACTATATAATTTATGGAGGGAAGCGCGATTAAGCCTGGTCAGCTCAAACAGCTCAACATCATTCATGCTATCGATGTTCATGCGACGACGCAGGGGAAATTTGCTCTCAGACATCCGGATCAAATCGATGCCAAAAAGCATAAGCCCTTGATGTGCCACAAATTCGCTCCTCTCCATCCTACTCCCGAGGCCAAATAGCTGCCGGCAAACATTTCGGGAAGCAGCTCTTTAATGGCCTTCAAAACAATTAGCAATCACCTCTCTGAATTGGTCGTAAGCCCATGTGAAGCACGTAAAAAATAGGATCGGACGCAAAAAATACAATTTGGACGGGAAAAAGACACGAACGAACGCAAAATATCCGATTGACGTCCGAAAAGCGTATGTTCATATACGTCTATGCGCGAACGATCGTGCGAATACGAAATGGCCAAAAAAAAAGGAAAAAATGACAAACACCCACCCAAACTTACGATTCTCGATCCGAAATCAATTAACTTTTGCTCTTTGAATCGAGGGGATTGAGTTGACTGGATGCACGCTGTTAGATTAACTTTTGCTCATTTCCCCCCTCTCATGTGTCTTCTCTTCTGTCTCCTCACTTTTCTTGTTTTTTTCATCCTTTTTTCCCCTTTTCCTCTTATTCTTTCCCTGTTTTCCTTTCTACCTGTTTGCTGGCTCTTTCCATGTCATCTTTCCTCTTTCCCTGTTGGAAAAACAGTAATATTCTTCTTTTTCCATGCTCCCCCTCTTTGGGTTGCTCACTGAGATGTGCCCATGTCCCTCTCTTTTCCTTTTTCTCTTGCTTTCTCCCTTTCACTTGTCCCAGCATTCATTTTTTCTCTCCTCAGTCTCTTTTCCTCTCTGAGGTTATTTCCTGCTAATGCCTCATCAGTTACTATATACTGCAGTTTGCTACTTATTTATTTAATGCCAATGTGCTCCCAGAGCTGGATTTGGCTCACGCTGCTGCTGCTCTGAGTGGGAATAACCAAAAGAGGCTGAGCCCAGTGACAGCAAGTGAAGTGCAACCCCAGGGACTTTGTGTACTCAATTATTGTTTTTTTGTGTAGAGTTTTATGTTCACCTTTGAGTCACTGATGTCATTGATAACATCAGGCGGATGTTTCTGGAGACATACAGGTATTTAATCTTTGCTGGATAGCCTATTCTGCTTGTTTGTTATATCCCTGATGAAGAGGCACAGGCTGCCCCATTGCACTTTAGCAATATTATGTTTCTTTGCCAATATATTACTTGGAATTAATATTGGAGTGCTGGCTTTTGCTGCTGGTGCTGCTGGAGGTGGTGGGATTCTGACAATTTCCCTTTGGGGGGAGACAGGTGCAGAGATGATTAGCACAGTTTTACCTTACTTCAGGGACTATTAGCACAGTTTGCGATGACCTCTGTCTTGTCTGCTGTGGACTGCTTGAAAAAATGCCACTCTGGTGAGAGCCTGTGAGTTTGCCTTGGTGCAATGACAGTAATGGGCTGACTGCCAAGGGTCTGCACCCTCCTCCTTCTTCTGCTGGCTGCCTATGGCTGTGTAACCACCACCTCTTCCTGGTGATGGCCTTCAGCTCATGTAGGGTCTAGGACCTCATCATCCTCCCTGGCATCCACTTCCACCCACTCATCCCTGCTAGACTCCCTTATAGCCTCAACATTGAAGAAAGCTGCACTTGGGCATTATCATCATCCACGGTGTCTTGTCATGGTACGCTGGCCATGTCCTCATTCTGCCACACCAGCTCCTAAGCATCTGTGAGCCATAGGTCTGCAACTGGGGCAGGCAGATGGCCCATGGCATCCCAGCCAGCTGTTTCATCATAAAGCATTAGTGACTCTGCAGAGGGCTCTGCACTGCGCTGAAGTGAAGTGGGTGGAAGAATATCCCATAGCATTGGTAGTACTGTGTGCCATATAATCTATGATTGCCTCATTTGTTTCGGACCTCACTGCTCTGCCAGCAGTATTGGGGCCTACAAACTAACAATAGGTATTGAAGAGCAATAACACACAAGGGCTATTAACAATTAGTATTAAAGTGAGGTTCATCCCAGTGCTTAGAGCAAGTTGTCATGTAACAGGGTACACCTCAGTGCTTAGAGTAAGTTGTAGTATAACAGGGTACACCTCAGTGCTTACAGCAAGTTGTGGAATAACAGGGCACACTCACCTCAGTGCTTAGAGCAAGTTGTAGAATAACACGATACACCCCAGGGCTTAGACCAAGCAGTGGTATAACAGGGAACACCCCAGTGCTTAGAGCAAGTTGTAGGATAACAGCATACACCTCAGTGCTTAGAGCAAGTTGTAGTGTAACAGGTTACACTTGACCCAGTGCTTAAACAAGTTGTATAACAGGGTACAGCCCAGGGCTTAGACCAAGTTGTGGTATAACAGGGTACACCCCAGTGCTTAGAGCAAGTTGTAGCATAACAGGGTACACTCACCCCAGTGCTTAAAGCAAGTTGTGGTATAACAGGTTACACCCCAGGGCTTAGACCAATTTGTGGTAAAACAGGGTACACCCCAGGGCTTTGACCAATTTGTGGTATAACAGGTTACACCCCAGTGCTTAGAGCAAGTTGTAGTATAACAGTGTACACTCACCCCAATGCTTAGAGCATGTTGTGGGATAACAGAATACAATAAAACAGTGCCTACAGCTGCTTGTAGGATAAGGAAAGACACCCCAGTGCTTTAATGAAAAAGGACACACTCACCCCAGTCCTTAGAGCAAGTTGTGGTAAACCAGGGTACACTCACCCCAGTGTTTAAACCAAGTTGTAGTATAACAGGGTACACTCACCTCGGTGCTTAGAATAAGTTGTAGCACAAAAGGGTACACTCATCCCAGTGCTTAGAGCAAGTTGTGATAGAACAGTACACACACAATCCAATGCTTACCTCAGCTTGTAGGATAAGGAAATAAAATGAAAAACAGGGCACTCTCGCCCCAGTGTTTAGAGCAAGTTGTGGTATAAAGGGTACACTCACCCCAGTGCTTAAACCAAGTTGCATTCACCCCAGTGCTTAAACCAAGGATACACTCACCACAGTGCTTAGACCAAGTTGTGGTATAACAGGATACACTCGCCCCATGCTTAAACCAAGTTGTAGTATAACAGGTTACACTCACCTCAGTGCTTATAGCAAGCTGTAGTATACCAGGGTACATTCTCAGTGCTTAGACCAAGTTGTGGTATAACAGGGTATCCCCCAGTGCTTAGACCAAGTTGTGGTATAACAGGGTACACTCACCCCAGTGCTTAGAGCATGTTGTGGTATAATAGCATATACTTACCCCGGTGCTTAGAACATGTTGTGGGTTAACAGTTTACACAAAACCCAGTGCTTACAGCTTTTTGTAGGATACTGGGAACATACCAGTGCTTAAATGAAAAGCTGGGACCACAGTACACACAGACTGTTGCCATGACCTTTCCAGCTGGCAAAGAATTTTCTTTTGAGTTGGTGACCCCTTGTGCATCGAATTCATGGACTCTTGATTGGTTTCAGGATGATGGTGGTGGCTGGATTTTCTCTATGCATCAAGCAACATATGTGGAAACTGATCTTCAACCTTCAAAACATTATGAAGCATGCTGCAAACCATGCCTACTGAAATGCCTTATTTGGGACCTATAACACTTGTTAGGGCGAGCGCTGCATGCCCGTCTCACAGCAAGTCACTTACCTCCATGGCTGCATGCAGCCGTCATCCATCTTGCAGCACTTCCTCATGGCTGCATTCAGCTGCCGCCCTTCCCCCTCATGCTTCCTGCTCACATGCTCAGGTGCACGCACATCTCTGTCCACTAGAGGGCGAGCGCACTGGATTCCTGAGATTTAAAGAGCCTGTACAGCACTGATTGGTGCCTGCTCATCCAATCCTGCATCCACTTCCCCTATTTAAAGAGGCACTTCCTTTCCTTCAGTGCCAGATCTTGGTCTCTCCATGCTTGTTGAAAGTCAGACATTCTTGGATTGCTCACCCGTGTACCGACCTCTGCCTGTCCCCGACTCTGAACCTTTGCTGCCTGCCCTGACCTCGGCTACTCACCTTTACCGCGAACCTGTGCTTCCAGCCCCGATCTCTGCCTGTACCACTACGTCTTTTTGCCTGCCACTTGTGTACCTCACTGAACCTTGGCTGACTGTGGGACTGGGCCGCTGTTAGGGGGTAGCGACCTGGGGGTCACTCGCCGCACAAGACCAACCTGCCTTGCGGTGGGCTCTGGTGAATACCGGTGGCCTCTTAGACTCCGCTCCCCTGACACGGTACCCGCCATCGGTTCCACAGTTAAAGCGGATCCACACCCGAGTCCGCTCCACCCGGTCCGTGACAGTAAGATCTGGCCATGGATCCCGCTGAGGTGCCACTGCCTAACGCCTAATTGCTCACTGTAGTGGCTATGCAGACTCGCCAAATCAACCAGCTCGCCGCCATGGTTCAGCAATTACTAACAATCCTGCAGCAGCAATTGCCACCTTCCGCTCCGGTGTCGCCGCCACCTGTACCACCTCCAGCTAGAGTTTGTCTCTCCTTGCCGGCTAAATTTGATGGGGATGCCAAGTCATGCCGAGGTTTCCTTGCCCAGTGTTCTCTGCATCTGGAGATGTTGGCGGACCAGTTTCCCACTGAACGAGTCAAAGTGGCCTTTATTATTAGTCTGCTTACAGGAAAGGCCCTGGCCTGGGCTACTCCTTTATGGGATCGGAACGAACCAGTGACTTCCAACTTACATGCCTTCGTTTCTGAGTTTCGCCATGTCTTTGAGGAACCAGCCCGGGCCTCATCGGCAGAAGCAGCCCTGCTTAACTTGGTCCAGGGCGACCGGTCTGTTGGCGAATATGCCGTACAGTTCCTCACCCTGGCGTCAGAATTATCCTGGAATAATGAGGCCTTGTGTGCCTCCTTTAAGAAAGGACTTTCTAGCCATATTAAAGATGCCCTAGCGGCACGTGATTTGCCTTCGTCTTTGACTGATCTTATTCGCTTGGCCACACGCATCGATGTGCGTTTTTCTGAAAGGCGAGAGGAACTCCGCCTGGGAAAGAAATTTGAGTGCCCTAGGAGGGATTCACGTCTGGCCCCTGTTTTCCAACATCCACCTTTGCCCGCACATGCGCCTTCCACTGAGGAGGCTATGCAGGTGGACCGATCTCGCCTAACTCCGTTGGAGAGAACTCGTCGAAGAAACGAGAACCTTTGTTTGTACTGTGCCAGCTCCGAGCACTTCTTGAAAGACTGTCCTGTTCGCCCGCCACGGGCGCACCTAGTAAGGGTAGGAGAGGCATCCCTGGTTGGGTGTGCTACCTCTTCACGCCTTACGGTTCCAGTGCAACTCTCCATTTCTGCTAGCGTCTCTGTGAATTTGTCAGCTTTTCTGGATTCGGGCTCCGCGGAAAACTTCATCGGGGCCTCTTTGATTGACAAGTATAATATCTCTGTGAGTCGCCTCGCAAGACCTCTAGTTATTGCTTCAGTCAATGAAGATAAACTTGATTGCATCGTGCGATATCGCACAGTACCGCTCCTTTTGAAGGTTGGACCCGACCATCAGGAGAGTATTGAGTTCTTCGTCCTCCCCAGTAGCACTTCTCCAATTCTTCTCGGCCTACCTTGGCTTCAACGTCATGACCCCACGCTTGACTGGAATACTGGCGATATTAAGTCATGGGGCCCAGCCTGCCCCAAGAGGTGTTTTGGACCCATTCCCGCCAAGCCTGCTCCTGTCACTGCTCCCTCCGCCCTGGTACAGGCACCAGCCGGAGAGGCCTTTGTATCTCCTCGCCAATACAGCAAAGTCTTGAAATTAGAACCTGAAGAGAACATTCCGGTTCATAGTCTCATCCCTGACTTTCTGGGTCCCAAGAAGAGGGGGAGACCCAAGGGGGGGGTACTGTTAGGGCGAGCGCTGCACGCCCGTCTCACAGCAAGTCACTTACCTCCATGGCTGCATGCAGCCGTCATCCATCTTGCAGCACTTCCTCATGGCTGCATTCAGCTGCCGCCCTTCCCCCTCATGCTTCCTGCTCACATGCTCAGGTGCACGCACATCTCTGTCCACTAGAGGGCGAACGCACTGGATTCCTGAGATTTAAAGAGCCTGTACAGCACTGATTGGTGCCTGCTCATCCAATCCTGCATCCACTTCCCCTATTTAAAGAGGCACTTCCTTTCCTTCAGTGCCAGATCTTGGTCTCTCCATGCTTGTTGAAAGTCAGACATTCTTGGATTGCTCACCCGTGTACCGATCTCTGCCTGTCCCCGACTCTGAACCTTTGCTGCCTGCCCTGACCTCGGCTACTCACCTTTACCGCGAACCTGTGCTTCCAGCCCCGATCTCTGCCTGTACCACTACGTCTTTTTGCCTGCCACTTGTGTACCTCACTGAACCTCGGCTGACTGTGGGACTGGGCCGCTGTTAGGGGGTAGCGACCTGGGGGTCACTCGCCGCACAAGACCAACCTGCCTTGCGGTGGGCTCTGGTGAATACCGGTGGCCTCTTAGACTCCGCTCCCCTGACACGGTACCCGCCATCGGTTCCACAGTTAAAGCGGATCCACACCCGAGTCCGCTCCACCCGGTCCGTGACAACACTGACACTGGTCTCCAAAAATCATGGCTTACATTTTATAGCAGATTTCCTCTGACCATGCTTCAACATGTCGCCTAGAGCCGGGGTCATTTCCAGTTGATTCCCTATGCCATTTAAGCTGCTTGGTCCAAAACTTTACTTTGTGGTAGGTAAGTACATCATCATAATCTACAGGCACCATCTTTTCATAGATGTCTTTAGGCATCTGTACTTTGTAAGGAATTTAATCGCAGATCAATGCTCCAAATCCCTCACTTTCTGTGTAGACCCTCAATAGGCTCGACTCAGAGGCACATTCGTCTGGACTTCCGTAGCTGTCTGTGAAAGTTTTTGTGTGTGTTAGTCATTTTTTTTGTTTTTTTCGTTCATTTTCCATTCATACGAATGTTCGGGCTAATGCGTATATGCGCTTCCGAAGAAAAAAACTAAATCGGATCATTTGCGTTAGTTCGGATCATTTTCCCATCAAAATCTGATCGTTTGCGTTCGTTCAGATAACTTACGTTGTTGGGATGGGCTTGCGTCTGATTCAGAGAGCTGATTTCCGAGGGACCACCACCATATTAAACCGCTTAATTTGCGATCCACTTACGGGACCTTTGAGGCCTCGGATTGCTATTGTTGAACATGTTTTGCGGCTATGTGGAGGAGTCTGCCCGCCTTTAGCACCAAGGCATTGCATGTATCAGCATGGCCGAGGCCATAAATTGTATAGCAATGCGTACCTAAATCAATACATTTCATGTATGCCTTATAGATGCATTTTAATGCTGACCTTAATTAGTCCTTAGCATGTAAACCTTTATTTTCCCACACATCCATATAATTGCTATATTTTTTTAGACTTATGTCCTTTGTGAATTATATTTGGATTGTTGAACTTGAATCTTAATTTGTTGTAGGAGTTATTGTTTTAGTTGTTTACCTTGGCTTTGGGTAATTATTTTATATTTGGTTGCAGGAACCGCAAGATGTGCCACTCGCACAACATACAAGCAGTGTTTGGTCCGGATATGCGATTCCTCAGTGTTCTTGCAGGGCATCCAGGGTCGTCCCATGTTGCTTATATATTGCGGAGCTCCGGCTTATTTCGTCAGTTTGAGTCAGGAGAATTATCTTGTGGATGGCTCCTGGGTAAGTTTGCTAACATTCCATCAATCCATTTTCACTGTATGGAAATGAATATAGTTGATGACTCATGTCTTAACCTATGGCTGTTTTTAGCCCTTGATGACATGTTAAACAATATTGTTGCTTAGAATGTGTATTTTATGTTAGTATTTTTTAATTCTTTGAGGGGATTCAGGATATCCGCGCCTGCCTCTGCTCCTGACGCCCATTCTTTGCCTGCAGAATGCGGGGCAGGAGTTCTATCATCGGGCCCTCTGCAAAACCCGGGCCGTGGTGGCGAGGGCCTTCGGGCTTCTGAAGTCCAGATTTAGGTGTTTGGACCACACGGGGGGGGGGGGGGGGGTACTGCAATATGACCCCAACAAGGTTACACCAATAATTTAATTAATGATTTTTAACAGGGACCACACATGCCAGAGTGGCACAACTGAGTGTCAGGGTCCTTCAGTTGGTGGGCGAGATGCAGGAGCTTCGCGACTCGTTGGGGACCACAGATGAAGAATAATGTTCTGTGGTCTGCCATTGCTATGTATTTTGTTTTTTATAGTTGGTAAAAATGTTACATTTTGTAAATATTTTATATTTTATGAAGAAAAAAAATGTTACATTTTTAAAAAAAACATTTTCAAAAAAAGGCCAAACAAAAATGGCATTTGGTATTAAAAAAAAATAATAAAAGTTTCAGTGTCATTTCATTTCCAAAATACATTAACACAAAACTAATGGGCCCAGAAATATTTAGAGATGAATATTCACATGACCGCAAAGTGATTTGGGTAAGTTTAGGGGTGAAAAATGGAAGAAGAACCTAACCGCGAAGTGGTTTGGGTGAGTTTTAGGGGTCAAACATGGAAGATGTAGGAAAGCGCAAAGTGATTTAGCTAAGCATTGTAGCAGAAGTGAGTGACCCAAATATGTAGGCGAGCACTTTAAGACTTTTTGTCTCTCTGAATCAACCCTATTGTGCTTAACTTGGTATCCTTGCTACTTCCAGTGCTTTCATCAGACTGAATTGCTACTGTTTGTGTGTTGCATGTACAGACAAATCTCAGCCTACACAAACAAGCACACTCTCTCTAACACTTACAAAACATACTGGGATAGATAACCTATTTAACACCCCTTGTATGCCTATTTATTATTGCAAAGTTTTCATATGCTCATTTAGTTCATAGTGGTCTTTAATCTCACATAAATAGGTAATGAAAAGCATGCAAGTTATACTTTTCACTCAGATGCATCTATGCTTACTTGAAAAAATGTATGAACACTAAACTTCCACATGCAGCAAATTTATCTGAAGATCAGTGTTAAAGATTAACAATGATTATCTGTTCTTAAAATTACATTTCCCCAGGTTAATCAAGCAATTAGCATGCAGCAGAAAATATTCTCAGTGATCCATAGTCATTTACTGCACAACTAAAGTTCTCTCTACAGTAGAAATGTGGCCCAAATGAATTATTTAATTAGAACAGACCATCTGGAATATATAGGACTAATTGAAGTCTTTTTTTCTGTTAAGTTGAAATAAGTATCAAATCAAGAGGCTGGTGCTCTTAAAACATTATGCATAATATGGTAACATAAATAAATGTAAAAAATAAGATAAAAAATTAGATAAAATGTCATTATATATCTGGAGGTATAACTATAATGTGAACTACAAATGAAGTTCTAATTTACTGTATACATACTTGCAAGTTTGTTTTGTGTAGACTAGCAATATTTTATTGAATTACTGGTATGTCTAATATGAGTATTATCCAAACTTAAAAATATCCTTAAACATTAGAAGTTAGCGTTAACGCATACGCTGACTGGATGTCAGGCTTGTGAGCTCCATGACAGTAAATAGTCAGAAATACCAGCTTTACACAGCGTAACACCTCCACATAAGCAAATTTGGATACATAAGTGTCTTAATTTTCCTGCATACTAATAGCTGCAAAAGCAAACTTTCCACACATGTAAAATGGTAGTGATTCCTCAGAAAGAAGCAGACAGCATCCTTTAACAGCCACCTCTAGGCATTTGGCAGACATAGAAACACTGTCTTTTGTACCAGGTTGGTCCCCCACAAATATACAGGACACAGAGACACCTTAATCCTGATTCAGACGAACCCTGTTAGCAATTGCCTCAAGCTCTCCTCACATATAAAATGGTGGCAGTTCTTTAGATAAATTAGCCAGCATTTTTCACAGCCAGTTCTAAGAGCTTAAATGTGACGGCACCCTGCTGCGAACATTAAAAAAACAATGAAAGTCAATGGCACTTTTTTACTCCTGGAAAAAGTATTGAACTTTTTACCCCTTTTTTACCTGTAGTAGAAAGTGCCATTGACTTTCATTGTCTTCCTGTCTGGTGATTCACTAACAGTGAAATTCTCAGGCTTTTTTCTCATGAATTGAATTTTTTACTACCATGAGAGTTTTTTTCAACCCTTTGTGAATCAAGGCCACTGCTTGAGAAAAAAGTGGGCATATTCTGCCCTATATTTGTCTTGTGTGCAATGCTGCAATGCTCAGAATCCTTTTAAAGTCAGAGTTTTTCTAAGGCTACAATGAATTGAACCTGAAGGGAACCTGCAACAGATTCAGTTTTTCAGAATACCCCAGCATCATCAGCAATGCTATCTTATTATACTACTTCCTCTCTCTCTCAGATTCCCAGGCACACGGTATCCACCTGCTCCTGCTAAGTCCTGATAAGTCCAATGATTGCTCTCATTTCCCGACCTCTCCACTCTGCACTATAGGCTCGATTCAGAGAGACAAAAAAATACTTTCGTTTTAGTGCCGATCTTTTTTTTTTTTTTTAAATGTTCCCGCTCTCGTATGAGTGTGCGAGCGATTCTATGCATGCATTGCAATCCTTCTGTAAAGTTTCCGTCCGTTCGTACGGCAGAGTACGAATACGAGGATGTCATTTTCCAGCGTGACTTTTCCGTTTCATTTTCTCATGGTACAACATAGGCTTTCGTTTTTGTCCTTTTCCCATCGTATCCTCCCACGAATCCTTTACGTTTCCCATTAGTTTCTTTTTCCTTTTTCTATAAATAATCGTCCAGACGGAAATCCTTACGATCTTGCGCCTACATATTTGCCACCCTCACTTCTACTACAATGTTTAGCTAAATCAATTAGCGCTATCCTCCATTTTCCCTTTTGGACCCTTAAAGCTCACCCAAACCACTTCGCGGTTAGGTTCTTCTTCCATTTTAGCCCCCTAAAACATGTGAATATTCATCTTTAAATATTGTGTTATTTGTGTTAATGTATTTTGTAAATGAAATGACACTGAAACGTTTATTTTTTTTTATTCCATCATAAAATATAAAATCTTAAATTATTTTGAAAATTTAAAATTTTTACAACTATAAAAAACTAAATACATAGCAATGGCAGGCCACAGAACATTATTCTTCATCTGTGGTCCCCAACGAGTCGCGCAGCTCCTACATCTCGCCCACCAACTGAAGGACCCTGACACTCAGTTGTGCCACTCTGGCACGTGTGGTCCCTGTTAAAAAACGTAAATTAAAATATTGGTATAACCTTGTTGGGATCATACTGCAGTGCCCCCCCCCCCCCCCCCCCCCGTATGGTCCAAACACCTAAATCTGGACTTCAAAAGCCAGAGGGCCCTCGCCAACACGGCCCGGGTTTTGCATAGTGCCCGATTAGAGAACCCCTGGCCCGCATTCTGCAGGCAAAGAACAGGCATCATGAGCATGGGCAGGAGTGGATATCCAGAATCCCCTGAAAGAATTAAAAAATACTAACATAAAATACACATAAAAATGTCCGAACTCTGCTCCTTTAAACCACTCCCTGCCTTGCCATCTCTATCCTTCTCATCTTTGGAAGTTCATTGTGTCCATTTATATTCTCTGTTTAACCTAAAAATTGCTGTTATCGCCCTACTGGAACTACCTTAACGACTTTTCTAACTGGATCCTTCCGTTTCTGACTTCAACAAACCTGGCAACACTAGCATCCCTACTGCCACCAGATTACTCTCACTAACCTTCTCTTTTGGACTCAAGCAATGGTCTTCCGCCCCTACACACAAAGACAGCCATATAATTGACCTCCTTTTCACTAACCTGTGCTTTGCATCAAATCTCTCCTCCTCTTTGCTCCCCTTCTCTGACCATAATTTGCTAACATTGATCCTCTCTTTGCTTCCTGCCACACCCCACTGCACACAACCTGGAATTCAACATAGGGACTTAAACCTAAATCTTCAGTCTCTGTCTATCTCACTTCAACCTCTTCAGACCTTGACCTTATTCACAGACATAGACACTGCATCATCACACTACAACAATACTCTTACTTTAGCTCTAGACTCTGTCTTCCCCCTCACTTATAGCTGCCCCACCCCCAATAACCAGCAACCCTTGCTAAATGCAAGCATAACAAGACTGAAACAGCTATCTTGAACTGAGAAATACATCTCTTTTCCTGATAGCATGGCAGCCTGGAATGCGGTGAGGTTGGTTTTTTTCAAGTATATGTTTCAGTATGTCCACATTAATTCTCGGAGTAATAACTGCATGTCTGTAAGAGGAAGGAACGGTACCAGTGGAGAGGGAATAGCTGAATATTGGAGTGAGGGATGGAGACGGTTGAGGAATAAGGTGGGATGAAATTGGATCATGTGAGCAAGTAGTCAGATAGGCCCTAGAAATAAGAGAGATTAGTCCCAAGTTCCGTTATTGGAGTGCAAAAAGTAAGGCAGGGGGTGTTTGGAGTGTTGAGGTATGGGGTTCTGGGGCTGTGGTATGCACCATTGTATGTGTCCCGTGAAGTTGTGTACATAGACTTTTGCCATATATACTTAGATTTTCAGTATCCTTGGTACTAGGTCAGTCTAAAGGCTTGTGACCTTGTGGCTAAGGCAGTGTCAATGCATGTGACAATAGCAAAATGCAACATAAGCCAGCACAGTGCATAGGTGCTTCAAGATCTAACAATTATAAATTATCTAAAATATCTACAGACCACATGGTCAACGTGAGGTGCGCACCACTACTGAAATTCTGGTGTATGTGAAACATGAACTAACCTGGTCTCCCACGGTCCTAGTCTGGACTACCAAGGGGTAAAGTGTTCTGACTCTGGCCTTGTTTGGAATTTGAAGGGCCACCCTCCTCTTCCACTGGGCTGGGTCATGGTAGGACCTTATGGCACCTAAACGTAGAAGGATGGAAAAATAAACTTTTATAAACTAGAAGCTCAAAGAAGGAGGAGAAAAGTACATCTATTATGAAAAATACTTACAGAGATATTCAGCATCATACATTTTGTAGACAGTGATGGCATAGAACCTTTTGAGATACAACCACTGCCTACAGATTTGGTCTGTGATAAATTATTTTGCCAAATATGGCCTCCAGATGAACAGCAATCTGTGCCTGGAGGTCCTGTTTCCACCACGTGGTAGAAGCATGATCATACTGCTTGTCCAGCATCATCTGTGTAAAAAAAGGAAATTCGAGTTAAATTCTATGGGACACATGCAGGGGCACATGTATCCCGCAGATCTCTCTACAAATCTAGGCTAATGAAATAAAAAGCTTATAGGCTTTAACACATGGAGGCCAGTGAGGTAATTCATGTAAGTTGCAAGCTGTTACTACACTGTGGGTAAGACTAATTTAAGTTGATTGAAGCTATAAATTCAAGAAATATGTCATGTTAGTGAAAAACACAATGGGGCATCCCAAATGGACATAACATGCAGTACAGTAACAACTCACGCGAGTGTAGTTCACAGGTGTGGTTGCTCTTTAAGAAGCACCAAATGTGCCTGTAAGTGCCAGATTGCCTTTGTATTGGAAGACAATTTTTGTGTTACTTAGAACATAGTGGGGTATCCCAAATTTGGATTGCCCATTTAACACTTATCTAAGTAGGGATAGGTGAACATGCACTTGACAATGAAAATGTACTGTAATTCTGGTAACAGAACACAAGAAGGCACCACCACCCCCAGGAATTAGCATATGTAAGCTAAACTAGGGAGCTAAAGTGAAGGTAATATTTAAAAAAATCACTTACCCTTATGATCATCTTCCATGCTGGATCAGAAAATATTGATTTGGACATTTTTCTCCCTCCTATGTCATGCCCGCTGCAGTGCCCGTTAGTGTGCTCCAGCTTCTGGGTAGACGGAAGTGCTCAGACACCAGGCATTGCCATTGGGCACTCGGACATTTTCAGCATTTACGAAAAGGCTAGAAAGATGCACTATTTGGAACACTTTGCTGGCGCATTTAAAGTTGCGAATCTGAATGTTATGTACTTTCTCCTGCCGCCACCTGCGGTCAGTATTACAGTTAAACTAAACTCACACTGTAACTCTGCGAAAAACATCAAGATAATGACTTAAACTGGTTACTTGGCATTTTTTAACACTTATATAAGTGTGAGTCAGTTGGGTATTTGAGCTTTTAATGTAGCGAGGGTGTGAGAAACGCAATTTACAGGCCCAAAATCAGTGTGTATTAAAAGTTCTGCAAATATTTAAACTTGGAAATAGAATATTTTAGGTGTCTGGCAAGTGTAAAACATGTTCACAGTGCTACACAGCAGTCTGCATTGCTTTGGTGAATTTTTTAAATGGTTCTAACACATTTACTATAAATTAACTTTGGTTTCTATGGAGCAAGTATAAGTAACAAATGTTTTCATATTGACCAATTTTGGTCCAAATTTGTGGGCAGAACCGCTGTACCTGAACACCGCTGTATAGTTTGGATATGATGGGATGCTGGTGCAAGCTGTTTAGCTTTAGTAAGTGCTGCGAAAGCTTGTATATGTGCAGTCACATATACTGCCTGAAAGAAAAGTGGTCATATCTTGCCTTGCATTTGCTCTGACTATAGTGCTTAAACAGAAATATCACACATTTTTCACTAAACAGGTGTTGTTCCGGGTGCAGGGAGGCATCCCCATTGCCGATGTCGCCCTGCACATTAACGGAGATACATGGAAGAAATCTGAAATTTATCCTCAGTTCCCCAGCATAATCTGGCGCCATGATTGGCCTCTGCGGTTACATGGTTGCTGCCTTCCTTACCTTAAAGGAGCACTATTGCAAAATTGTATAATATTAAAAATCCATATAAACACGTTGGCTGAAAGGAGGGGGTCACTTTTACACCTGAACTGAATAAAACCCACACCAAGCTTGTGGTTTTCATCTCCTGGTAGGTATAAAATCCAGGGGTGACAGGTTTAATGTCCTCTTCTTTTCATTTTAATAAACAAAAACAAGCATGGCTGAATATTTCTTGATGTCAGGTTTATAGGTGACCCCTCCTCCCGCCATTCAGCATATTTATATGGACATTTATAATTGTGCCATTTTTCGCGTTAGTATTCTTTTAATATGGCTGAGGGAACAAGGAGAAGGTAAGATTTATCCTGTTTCACTCCATTAAAGCATGGGGGAGTATCAACAATGGGGATGCCTCCCTGTGCCCGGAACAACACTTTGTGAAAAATGGCTGCTGTTCTGGTTTAATATACTGCATCAGAGCAAAGTGGTCTTATTCTGCCCTTCGGTTTGCTCTAACTAGTGCTGTTTCTACATCTCTGAGGAAGCTTTGGAATAATGTAGTTCTTGGCTGACATTTCTCACACACAAACTAGTGTGGGCAAATATAGGCAAATATAATTACAGATCTATTATTAATAAAAACACTCTCCTAACTTAGTACCATCTAGCCATTTACAAAACAAAGATTTGGAAAAGATCAAATGAAAATGTTTTACCAACATTCATTTGGAATATAGGCTGCTGAAAAATGAGAATTCTAAAATTAAGCTTTGTTTTACCTAGGTTTTTGTTATCAAAAATACTTAATTATGGCATGAATCTATTTAACTGATAGCTGCATTGCCAAGGTGTACCCAGGCAAAAAAAGGCATGAGATCCTTACACTGTCAAAGTTTCAATTCCTAATGAGTGAATCCCTGGAATCCATTTCTCAAAAAAATTGTCAAACCAATTGCCCAAAAGGTTTGTGAAAAAAAAATTACATTTTTTTTTTAAATATAATTTGTGTTGTGCACATATTACAATGATTTGATATACTTTCTGCATCCTAGAGACCCTTAGTATTGTAACAATTTTCAAAGAAAATAATCTTATGTGTCATGTGTAACAAGACAAATGTAACAAAAATAAAGAAACATTTTATGTACACATTCCCCCTGGAAAGCTGCCAAGCATCACGGTGTGTCTGATAAAATGTACAGCTCCAGGTTCACACTCTGGATATTAGAATCCACTGCAGAAAAACGACTTGTAAAAATAATACCAAAAAAGATAATGAGCATTTATTTACAATTTCACTATCTAACTCCTTTGGGGGGTTAAAAAAGGGCTATATAAATTTTTCCCTGACACAGCAGAAGCCTGTTAAGCTGGGCTTTTATAATATAGCCGACATGCCCAACGTCATGGGTGCCATCGATTGTACCCACGTTGCATTAATTCCGCCAGCTGCGCAGGAATATCTGTTCAGTAGCACATACATTTCCATTTTTGCAATGTGGCGTATTTTTCAATGGCTGAAAGCAGACCTACATCCTGTGTATACCAAACATCCAGTGGTTTTAAATGTTGCTTATGTGAATGTATCTTTTTAATTGTGTTTTGCCTTCTGTGCCCACTAATTCCTGTTATATTTTGCTTTTGCAGGAACAGGAAGATGGGCCACTCTATAAATGTGCAGGCAGTGTCAGGCCCAGATATGCAATTTTTTAGTATGTTTGTAGCCTTCCCTGGGTCCACACACGACTCGCACATTTTGAGGAACTCCAGCCTCTTTGTGCGCTTTCAATCTGGAGATCTGTCTGGCGGATGGCTACTGGGTATGTGTTTACAAATAGTTGTTGCCGACCAGCATTTTTCTGATTGGGCTGTGCCTGTACCCCACTAATCTGTTAGAGACTCCAATGAAATAGTAGAAGTTTACACTCACTTACTTACCAGTATTTCCTCCTATGGCTTTGTTTGTGATTCTCCACTATACCTTTCTGTCCTGGCCCTCTTAGCTATGTTGCATCCCAGAGTCATTGTACAGGAGTGTGCTGGGTGGATGTGCATTGTGCCTTTCCCTGACAATGCACAGCTGACCTATTGTCCCTGTTCACTAATGCTGGAATGCTAAGCAGCACATTATTGAGCCTCTTCCCCTTAGGCCTCTGTCTGTTGTTCCCTGTTCTTAGCAGTTTAAAGTAACCTAACATGCCGTATTTGTAAGTAGCATGTAAGGTACTTGTGGCTCTTCGTTAGTAGCATGATGGTACTTGTTTAGATACACTTTATTTTTTTTTTTTGGGAGGTTTCTATGTCTCTGCTAGTTATGGGGCCTGCCGCTACATATGTGGCAAAGGGGCCCATTTGTCATTTGTTTTTTGTATTATGGTGTGTGCTTATTTTTTGTTTATTTTTTGACAGGTGATTCTGGCTACCCATTGCTCCCCTGGCTACTCACCCCCATCCTCCACCCATCCTCGCAGGCCCAGAAGCGGTATAACACTGCACATAGGAGGAATCGCTCAGTGGTGGAACGTGCCTTTGGCTTGTTGAAGATGCGCTTCCGTTGTCTGGACCAGACTGGGGGTGCCTTGCAGTATGAGCCCGCCAAGGTCCTCCAAATAATTGTTGCATGTGGGGTCCTGCACAACCTCGCCATCCGCAGCCGGGTTCCCAGATACAGTGACCTGACTGAGGACGCTTTAGTAATTTCAGAAGATGTAACACCTCCCTACTCTGGAACACAAAGTGGGTCGGCACAGGCGATCCGTTCCCAGCTTGTGGACAATGTTTTTGCTTAATTTTCATGCATTTTGGCCAATGTGTGCCTTTTTTCTTTTGTGTGATAAAAAACAAAAAATAACGTGACAAACATTGTTGAATAATTTTTTGCCTGTTAATGTGGGGTTGTGGAAGAGCATGTGTTTTGGGTTACGGCAGTCTTGTGTCCTGCTCCCCAGAATCAATACATAAACACATGCCTTCAGTGGTAGGTAGAGTAGGAGGTGGAAGTTGATGAATGGGGTTGCTGCATGTTAGCGGCAATATGAGCAAGGCTCTGATTCATTAACTGCCATTGCTGGACCATTTCCGCCATATGCCTGCTTTGTTGTCTTGTTTCTGCAAGCAGGCCGGACACATTTTGATTCAAAACCTCTAGTTGTTGTGACATAGAGGTGATTTGTGAACACACTGTCTCATTAAACCTCTGTGTGTTAGCTGCAAACTCCACGTTCTCGTGGTGCCATGCTTCCTCCATTATCTGCAGATGTCTCCTCTGGCTGATATGGCGACGTTGCTGGGTCCTGCCACTGACACGGGTGGGTGCGCCTGGTACTGATTGAGTGGCTGCAGGTGGCTGGCTGGGCGCAGAGTCTATTGTGCGCCCAATGTCCACGGCAGAAGAGATTTGGGCCACTGAGGTATGGGTAGTGGAGACCAGGGGCAACACTTGCTGGGCCTGTTGTGTTGGATGTTGTCCCACAGGTTCTGGTGGCCTTGGCTGCAGCAGACTTGTGTCCTCCTCCTCCAAATCACGAATAACTTCTATAATGGGTGGGATGGTTCGGGTCTGCCAAGAAAGGTAGCAGGTAGTGAGGCCACTATTTTAATATAAATGTAGGCAAGTGCAATTTCATTTGTCTACACAGTGGTCCATTGACTTACCTCATCCGTACACTCAGGTTGGTTGGTGTTGACACAAGGCTGTTGTGGCGTGCTCCTCCGGGACAATGCAGGGGTAGCTTGGCCTTGTGGCGTGGCATCAGTTGTTTCTTGGATGAGAGAATGTACTTTTTGAGGTTCAGCAAAGACCAGTGTGTTGTAAGGAGTATACAACTGTTTTGGTCAATATTAAAAAGTCTCAATGTAAAAATATACTCACCTCCGGACCTGACATTCCTGTCTGTGTCTTGGCCCCCTTGCAGGCCCTGAAGGGTTGCTGGGTGAATATATGTCAACGCATGCTCTTCTGCTGGTGTTAGGATGATTTTAGTTGGGATACCACCCCCTGTCTGCATGCTGGTGAAGATGAAAGCACACCTAATAAGTGTTACATCCTGCTACAAAGCAGCCTATACATTCAGTTACACTCGAAATGGACTTTACCTCTGCTGGCGGTGCATGTCCATTTTTTTTTTCCCATAATATTTAAGGTCCCCAAATTTTCGTTTAATTTGCTCAACATCCCTCCTCACAGAACCTACACTATTCACTTGGCGGCAAATCTTATCCAAAATCTCCTGCTTGGCTTGCTTTGGGGTTGACTTTGAATAACGCCCAAATAGGGCATCATGGTGCTCACAAACACCAGTGGCTACAGCCATGCTTTGAACATCACAGAAATGGGCTGTAAGTGAGCCACGTCGCAGCTGGTGCCCACATGGGTGTGTGGTGTCCCCGGCAGCAGACGACATTGATGGCTGGCTGTCTGGGGAGTAGTTTAGGTTTCTTGGGCTGATGGGTGACTGTGATGAACTGTGGGGGGTGCTAGGTGATAATGGCTGGGTGCCTGTCGACCTGTCACCTGTGGAGCTCTCTATTGACTCTGGTGGTACTTGGGGACACAGAGTGGTGAGGAGGAGGGGTGTTTGGCCTGGGTGGGCTAGTGGTTTTGGACCTACGCTTCCCCTTGGTGGTGTGGCTGGATTTACCCACATGCTTTGTGGGTGGAGGAGGTGGAGGCTGCAGGGTTTGAAGAGATTTGTGGCCCTTGTGAGCCCTGGCTGATTTAGCAGGTGGGGGTGACTGGGCCAAGGGCTCCTTGCTACTGCGTTTTGCCTGAGCAGCCTGTGTGGCTGGCTTATCCACCCTTTGACTATGGCCATGTCCCTCCCGGCTCCTGTGCCTGCTCTTGTGTGGGTGTTCGTGATGTCTTTCTGTGCGGCTAGCATGTGGCTCTGAGCTTTTTGGGGTCTTACGACTCCCTTTTGGCCTGGGCATAGTGATATGGTAACCAACACAGAGCTGAGTTCATTTAACTTTAAATAGTTTTCCCGTGAGAGCGCACGCACGCCACCGCGGGGGCACGTCATAACCTGATCCAGAAGCCATAGAAACATGTCGCCAGCCATATATACGGAGGAGCAGGACAAAATCATCATGGATGTGAGTAGGCGAGCATGCCTTTATGTGCGCGCACAAGCCAATAAACAAATATTAGCCATGGCAGGGCCATATTAGTGAGGACAAACTGTCTTGTAAAACGCAACTACTAGAACAGGTTAGCTTTAACCATGTGCGCAGCAGCACACTAGCCTAGAGCCAGATAGACTAAGTAGGCCCATGTGAGTAGGAATGAGGCTCAGAAATTGGCTTTAGATAGTGTATGAGAGTGGGTAATCTAGTTGTGTCACTAATGCTCTGCCATTGTGTTTTTTGATACAGATGATGCTGAGAAACCGTTATGACTACCTGTCGTGCGACTACTAGAAGAGGACGTTGGCACTGGCGGTGGTGGACGCCATATCCAGGAATACTGGAACCACCTACACTTTTACCCAGATCGCCCAGCACTGGTCCGATTTGAAAAGGAGGCATAGGCCCCGGGTGAGGCGGTACTTTGTGAAGCACTTTCCAGGTAAGTCTTGGTACATGACATGCAATAAACACACTGCCCTTGCCTGGGCCTGTGTTTATGATTGTGTTTATATTGCAGTGCATGAATGGAATTTGCGGTTCCGCCCCACCCGGACAAGAACACGAAGCCCAGTGTTAGGAGGTACTGGGGAGTGCCAGTGCCAACGCCCACCCCCTCCTCTGCCAGTGAGTATGAGGAGCCACTGGACCTGACTATACGGGGGGGGGGACAGTCACACGGCAGGGAGTCCAACCAGCCACAGCTCCAACCTGACTCCGGTAAGACTCTCAAACCTACACATGTCCAGATACATGCACTAAAGACATATACTAATGTGCACAATTGTTGTTTTTAGATGATGACGTTGCAGGACCATCCCAAAGGATAGTGGAGGAACAAGGCCAACCTCAAGAGGTGCCTGGGGAAGGTGAGTGATTTGATGCATAGAAGCCTAACCTAATCTGACATTCAGGAGGCACAAAGAGTCCCAGCCAGACGATCTGGTGGGCCCAGGGAGGAGGCTGCGCCCCAGTCCCCCTGTTGACCGCAAGCCTTGTAAGTTTGTTCAATATATCATACATGTAGTTTAAACTCCTGCCTAAAACAACAAAAACATGGTCCAAGACACATTAATTAACTAACTTAGGGCCACATTAACCCTAAAAATGGGCAATACCAAAAGCCACAGAGAAGCAATAAAGACTTACAAGGCAAAACTGATGATGTTTTTCATTCACAGATCAATGACAAGGGCCCATTTGATGAAAATGAAGACCCTCCTGGGTGGCTGGGCCAAATTTTATATTTTTATAAAAATGTTATTTTAAACAGTTTGACTAAAAACAAACAAACAAAAAGTAAGTATATGGGACAAGGAATTGGAAGAAGAAGAAGAAGAAGGAGAATAGATTAAGGTAAGCATTAAAGACAGGGAAGAATAAGAACAGATTAAGGTAAGCATTAAAGACAGGGAAGAAGAAGAAGAGATTAAGCTAAGCATTAAAGACAGGGAAGAAGAAGAAGAAGAGATTAAGGTAAGCATTAAAGACAGGGAAGAAGAAGAAGAGATTAAGGTAAGCATTAAAGACAGGGAAGAAGAAGAAGAAGAAGAGATTAAGGTAAGCATTAAAGACAGGGAAGAAGAAGAGATTAAGGTAAGCATTAAAGACAGGGAAGAAGAAGAGATTAAGGTAAGCATTAAAGACAGGGAAGAAGAAGAAGAAGAGATTAAGGTAAGCATTCAAGACAGGGAAGAAGAAGAGATTAAGGTAAGCATTAAAGACAGGGAAGAAGAAGAGATTAAGGTGAGCATTAAAGACAGGGAAGAAGAAGAATAATCTTATTTGAAGGTAAGTTTTGGTGTGGCAAAAAATGTCAGTTTGTTGGATCTGGAAAGCTTGAGGGAGGACTAAGGATGTGCGCTTGCTTGGACCCAGATTTTCAACAGGAAATCCCTGGAAATGTAAGTATACTTGGAAAAACATTCTGAATCGGAGTGCAAAACGGAAACAGATGGAAAGAAGCTACGTTTGGAAACGCATTCAAAAACGTATCGTCCGTCTGAACGGGAACGGAACCCACTACCACACGGAAAGCACCCGAGAGGGGAAAAAACATTTCCCGAATGAAGACACAGAAACGGATCATTAACGGAGCTCTCCCGACGGCGGCTCTGAATCACATTTGAACCCAGGGACAAACGGAAGGAAAACGAGACTTCATAAAAACGGAACAGTCAGATTGGGGGAGGCTCTGAATCAAGCCATATGTGATTCTGTGTGGGTTCCATAAGGGTTAATCAAGATGCCCCCTCGAATGCATTCTAATAAACTGAATCCTGTGATTCTGACTATCCCTATCTGATTTAGGGTGCCCTGTTGTGTCAAACCTCTTGCCACTCTAATCTACCCCCTGTCCTTTACCCTCTGCTGCTGTCCTCTACCACTCACCTAACCCCTCCTCCCCCTGCCACTGTCCTCTACCACTTACCTAACCCCTCCCCCCCTTGCCGCTGACCTCTACTGCTCACCTAACCCCTCCTCCCCCTGCCGCTGACCTCTACTGCTCACCAAACCTCTCAACACCCTATCGCCATCCTCTACTGCTCACCTAACCCCTCAAACCAGTGCCACTGTCCTCTAACACTCTCCTAACCTTTTCAACCCCTGCTGCTGTCCTCCACTACTGGCTTAACCCTTTCACCCTGTCACTGTCTATAACTGCTCACTAAACCTCTCCACCCCCGCCACTGTTCGCTAACACTCACCTAAGCCCTGCACCCCTGGCCACTGTCCTATACCACTCACATAACCCCCCACCCCCTGCTGCTGTCCTCCACCGCTTACCTTACACATCCACCCCCTGCTGCAACTCTCTGCCATTTACCTAACTCCTCAACCCCCTGCCACTGTCCTCTACCACTCCACTTACCAAACCCCTCCAGCCAGTGCTGCTGTCCTCCACTGCTCACCTAACCCTTTTCACCCCTGCTGCTGTCTTTCATCACTAACTTCATCACCTACTCCTCCACCCCCTCCCACTGTCCTGTACCCCTCTCCTGCCTCTCTAGCAGGGCACCTCCATATAATAATAATACTTTGTTAGTGATCCCCTGGCGCATGCACATGCTTGCCTCCAGTCAGTGGCTAGTGCTCCATTCACCTTACTAAGCCGAAGATGAGTTGAGGGCTTGCACAATTATTGCAATATCACACAATTAAGGAACCTCCTTTATGGATCAGCTTAGAATCAGTTGAGTGTTACCCAATTACTATAGATGGATTATGAATTCCTTCCACTTCTTTTTCTAAATTGACCAACCAAATAATGAAACACTTCCTCAAACTATGGGACTCTGTAAAGTACTAATCAAAGTTAGAGCCTTATTTAAGAAGCGTCAGCGCCACACAGCACCACTTTTTTGGCCTCAGTGATAGTGACAGTGTCTTATTTAACAACTAAAAAAACGCTAACACCGGCGCGGCCACCGGCTAGCTTTTTATTTAACAGTAGCGCCAAAAAAGATACAGTACCAGATGAAACCTGGCGCTGTAGCTTATGGGCAGAACTGTATTGAAGTATTTAATACTTATAATTATTGGTACACACTTTTATGTGTGCATTACTTGGGTTGTGGTTTGTCTATAAAGGAAACTCAGGACCTAGACAGTCTAAAATGTTTATTTTGGGTTATTAAAATTGATTTTATTGGCTTCTTTTGTTTAACAAAGTTAAATTTGGACAACAACAACTAAAATGCAGCCAAAATACACTGTAAAGATTGTCCCCAGCAGTGATTTCTTTTAATTGTAATGACGAAACTCCAACTAGTGCCATAAGGATAGGGGGGAGAATTCATAAATATGCTGGAGAGCAGTACAAAGTGGCGCTCACTGGCACTGATATAATCAACAGGTGCTGACAACGGCCGGCCAATACTTAAGGCCAACAATCAAAGCTGCTCGGTGCAACGCCTGCTAGCTCCAATGTAGTAGCGCCAGAAAAGATGGGAATGCCGGCGCTCAGACACTGGTGCAACAGAAGCACAACATAAATAAGGCCCCCAATGTCACCACATATATCACTTTTGCCTTTACTTCAAAATCTTATGTTTTACCCAGGTTTCTATGCACCATCTTTCTTTAAAACCTGGACAGAGGCAGCAATCACAAAATTAACTCATCTATTAAATGAAGAGGGAGGGAGTGATTCTCTTCCCCAATTTAATTGCAAGCAAATGTATCTCACAGGTGTCATCTTTATAAAAAATCCCTATGAAGCCTTGCTAAACAGGAAACCGGAGTAGTTAAGTTATTTCCAGAGCCTGGGAATCACCATTGTTGCCTTTTAGGGAGGCAAATGATCATCTAAAGTAAATCATATTCATCAAAAAGATAGCTGCCATTCTCAAAATTTGTAAACCATGATATACTTTATACAGAGCTGCACCAGACTGGCACTAGGCAAGCATGTCCTACAAAACCCAATTGCTTGTTGGCGGTCACTAGCACCTGGTTTTGGTCTTGCTGCTAGGTGAGCTATAGCGGGCTATCCCAAAATGGAATGTTTTGCTAGACGTCAGACTGACTTTCTTCATGCAGAATAAAAACCTGAAATGTTGTCATTCTAAACTGAAATTAGTCAGATACCAGTCAACCACAAACTCATATGACGCTCCAAGTGGAAAAGCTCACCATGACCTGCATTTCATTGGCAGTTCAGTGGGGTGTGGGGCATGTCGGCATGTTGTTTATTCATTCAACTATTGGTTCAGTGGCATGCTTCAGTGAATCATGTCTATTGGAGGAGGTGCACACACAGGTAGCTGTATCCTGTATCCCTGTCAAACTGAGTATTACTAGAAAAATCTAATAATTGCAGGGCTCACTGATAGGGTGATGGGGAGGTAGCTAGATTAGTTCAATGGCCCTGTGGAACAGGGCTCTGCCTGGCACAGAGTTGCAAGGGAAGATTTAGGTTCACTTTAAGCTTTCAATTTTACCACTGTACATAATATCTGGAAGCAATTTTTTAATGGAGACAATGAATGGGTTTATATTAAGCCCTACCATTGTTAGTTATACATGATTCCAGCTTTTATTTTGTATCCAGATTAGAAGGTAATACCATCAGCAGGTGCATTTCTTCAGCATGCATAAATTTGCATATCAGCTAGATACAGGATAACCTTGAATAAAGGATCGGCATAATGAATATTTAACAACCTGTCTTTTTTAGGAATGCGTAATTTCATAAACCTAAAACAAGGTAGTATTAGCACACAACAGCAACAGCTTTCTGAAATCGTGCTTATTTAATACTAAATGTAATTCTGTATTTTTCATTTACCAAAAACAACAATACTGACAATGTTGCATAGCCATTTTATAAATCACACGTATCCCAAATGCTGCTTTGTTACATATCGATTTAAAATTCCTGCTCCACTCAATAAATTTATTATATTTTTGATATGGGGGGGGGGGGGGGGGTAATACAATGTTTAAATATATTAGAAATCCATAGTTTAGTTAGTAGTGAATAGTTACCTATGTTAAAAAAAGACCGCACCCCTCCTGGATTACCTTGTGCAAAGCTCCAAACTGTTCGTTCAAGAAGGCAAAAAGAAGCCCCCATAAAAACCTGGCAATATAAGTGAACTTTTAAACATTTAAGGTAAAAAAGAGGTGAATCTGTATATTTCCGAACTAATCGCCTAAATTAGTCAAAATTATTTCTAAACTGAGCAAAAGCCCTGTGTCTACGAGCCACTGCAGTAAAGAGACTCTTTTTCCCATTATACGTTTACTTTATGAGTCATCCTTTAATTTAAAACTGTATTTAGAGCATCCTAAAATGGAGCTTCAGTTAAAAATAACATTTAGTAGATTGCTCCCATAATCCCCCCCAATGTTCAGTGGCATATGCTGTTTGAAGGGGGTGACTCCTATACAGATGTTGTGGAATATATTTTCCCGATTTCTCCAGATTCTGTGCCCATAGACTGCATGGGAATGACCATCTTGCTACACTTATGACAACCCTGCCTACACATGAGCAGAAGGGAGAGGATGCCAAGAGCAGCCCATACCAAACAGAGTGATATATGCCTCAGAAAGATGAGTCATTGCAATGGATGTCTTTCTATTTTAGCAAGAGAAAAGGGGTGATTGAACAGAGATTAAAGGCAATTTGGGCTATGGGGCTGTGTTTTTCTGAAGCTGGGCTGTCAGACGTGTATCAAAATTGCTGCTCCCATGCAGTTCAGGAATGCAACATCTGTATGGGCTCAAATTGCTTAAATGACTGATTGCCAAAGTGGGCCGGGGGGGGGGGGTGTTGGGTTAGGGACAAATAAAGGTAACATTGCAGAGAAAATCAATATTTGAGTTAGGGACATTTGGGGTGATTTGGGGTGGATTTTGCAAATGTACAGGATTCATTTCTAATTTAAATGTCATTTCTATTTATCATATACTAGTTCATATTACTAGTTATTAGTATCATGCTACTAGTTATTACATTTATATATTAAATAATATGTATTATATATGAAATAATTAAAACAAATCCATAGTAATTCTCAATGAACTATTTCACCTCATAATTTGACCAGGTGACACTTATAGTTCTGACAAAAATGATGGACAGTCTAGAAGCATTGATGAGTATTTCCCTCATTTAGGAATATATTTTCTTTGGGGCACTTTACTTCCTATTGCTTTTGCACACATTGGTCACATTTACAGTATGGGTCTTATTTAAAATGTTTGTGGGTTTACTGAAGTTCTGTCTACCTTCAGTGCGGTGTGTGCTGCAACTGGGGAACATAGCAGTGAATTGTGCTATTATTGTAGTGGCAAACATAGGGACAACTATGTGCTTGAATTTTTCTGGGTTTTCGCTGTACTTTGCTGGGATGTGTGATATTTATATACATTGAAAAATGACTTGGCAAACCGCTTTGACCAATTTGGTTAGAAAAAATATAAAAGCCTTGCCGAAAACATACTTTAACCCTTCTAGTGCCAACACCTTTATAGGACATGGGTAAATAGGATAGGATGGAAGAACAAAGCACTTTGGTTAACTTGTGATCTGTGAGCTGATTGCCCTGTTTAACCCTTTAAGTGCCAGCCTACCTGCAGCATTTCCCACTCCCTGTTGCCAGAGCATTTTTCACTATTTTGCGCTCCCCATGTTCAACTGTAATTTTTGAAGGGATTTTCTGGGACTTCCCATAAAAATTACATATTGTTTTTTTCAGCAGAATCTGGGCTTTAACATCATATCTCATATCATATCTTTATCAATTTTGTAGTTTTATCATAATTATTTTGGGCAAAATATGTGAAAGAAAATAAAAAATACACACGTTTTTACATTTTGCAGTGTTTTTTTTTAATCGAAAATAAAGGTTTTTCAATAAAAACATATTGAGAGTAAAAGTTCCATTTCTCCCGGTTACAACGGTACCACACATGTATTAGTAGACACCCTTTCCTGCCCAGGAGACCCCAGAAACTGCAAAGAGCGCTAGAGGAGATTTTCAGATAAAATACAAATACTTTGCGCTCCTCGCAGTTTTTCAAAAAATACAACCCTTTACATTTGAAATACCCCCCACAAACTATATATTTTTGGAAAGTGCACAATTCAAGGTTTCTAAGCATACTAGGCTTGTTGGCGTGGGTCCATTGGTTTGAACTCTATTGATTGGCAGAATCTCTGGTTCCAAAGGATTTCGCTAAAAAAAAAGCAAAAAGCAGATTCAAAACCATATTTTCCTATAAAAACAATAAGCAAGCAAGAAGTAACGCAGTAAATCTGAAAGCACAACATCTGCTGAACAAAATAATACCCCACATGCATAGGTACGTTGAAGTGTAGAGTTGCCAAACACCCCAAAGTCAAGCATGCGTTTGAGGGTAATTTTACTTGAAAAAATCAGCGGCGCACACAAAGTGCGCACCTTGCAGTTTCTCCAAATTTACAACCCTTTACATTTGAAATACCCCCCACAAACTATATATTTTTGGAAAGTACATACCTCAAGGTTTCTAAGACTACTGGGCTTGTTGACGTCGGTGACTTCCTTCTGACTCTATTGATTGGCAGAATCTCTGGTTCCAAAGGATTTCGCTAAAAAAAAAAGCAAAAAGCAGATTCAAAACCATATTTTCCTATAAAAACAATAAGCAAGCAAGAAGTAACACAGTAAATCTGAAAGCACAACATCTGCTGAACAAAATTATACCCCACATGCATAGGTATGTTGAAGTGTAGAGTTGCCAAACACCCCAAAGTCAAGCATGCGTTTGAGGGTAATTTTACTTGAAAAAATCAGCGGCGCACACAAAGTGCGCACCTTGCAGTTTCTCCAAATTTACAACCCTTTACATTTGAAATACCCCCCACAAACTATATATTTTTGGAAAGTACATACCTCAAGGTTTCTAAGCCTACTGGGCTTGTTGACGTCGCTGACTTCCTTCCGACTCTATTGATTGGCAGAATCTCTGGTTCCAAAGGATTTCGCTAAAAAAAAAAGCAAAAAGCAGATTCAAAACCATATTTTCCTATAAAAACAATAAGCAAGCAAGAAGTAACGCAGTAAATCTGAAAGCACAACATCTGCTGAACAAAATAATACCCCACATGCATAGGTACGTTGAAGTGTAGAGTTGCCAAACACCCCAAAGTCAAGCATGCGTTTGAGGGTAATTTTACTTGAAAAAATCAGCGGCGCACACAAAGTGCGCACCTTGCAGTTTCTCCAAATTTACAACCCTTTACATTTGAAATACCCCCCACAAACTATATATTTTTGGAAAGTACATACCTCAAGGTTTCTAAGACTACTGGGCTTGTTGACGTCGGTGACTTCCTTCCGACTCTATTGATTGGCAGAATCTCTGGTTCCAAAGGATTTCGCTAAAAAAAAAGCAAAAAGCAGATTCAAAACCATATTTTCCTATAAAAACAATAAGCAAGCAAGAAGTAACGCAGTAAATCTGAAAGCACAACATCTGCTGAACAAAATAATACCCCACATGCATAGGTACGTTGAAGTGTAGAGTTGCCAAACACCCCAAAGTCAAGCATGCGTTTGAGGGTAATTTTACTTGAAA
Organism: Gastrophryne carolinensis; assembly: GCA_027917425.1. Classification (NCBI taxonomy): domain Eukaryota; kingdom Metazoa; phylum Chordata; class Amphibia; order Anura; family Microhylidae; genus Gastrophryne; species Gastrophryne carolinensis. The sequence continues at coordinate 170,753,325 of CM051236.1, forward strand.
AAATCAGCGGCGCACACAAAGTGCGCACCTTGCAGTTTCTCCAAATTTACAACCCTTTACATTTGAAATACCCCCCACAAACTATATATTTTTGGAAAGTACATACCTCAAGGTTTCTAAGCCTACTGGGCTTGTTGACGTCGCTGACTTCCTTCCGACTCTATTGATTGGCAGAATCTCTGGTTCCAAAGGATTTCGCTAAAAAAAAAAGCAAAAAGCAGATTCAAAACCATATTTTCCTATAAAAACAATAAGCAAGCAAGAAGTAACGCAGTAAATCTGAAAGCACAACATCTGCTGAACAAAATAATACCCCACATGCATAGGTACTTTGAAGGGTACAGTTACCAATCACCCAAAACTAACACATGCGCTATGGAAAAACAAAACAATTTCTTACCTGTTCTAAGAAGTGCAAGTAGGATACTGTAGCCGTGCCATCAGATTATAGGATACTGTAGCTGTGCCATCAGATTATAGGATACTGTAGCTGTGCCATCAGATTATAGGATACTGTAGCTGTGCCATCAGATTATAGGATACTGTAGCTGTGCCATCAGATTATAGGATACTGTAGCTGTGTCATCAGATTATAGGATACTGTAGCTGTGTCATCAGACTATAAGATCAGTGCAGTGATCAATGACCAATATTAGGAATCAAGAACCTGAAATTGGTCACATTTTATCATCACTTGCCACAAGTAACCAGCTGCTCCTGCTCCACCATTTCCCTTCGGATTAGCAACAGCGAAAAGAAACTAAAAGAAAATAAAATATAACGGCAACACAAAATACCTAAGAAACCTAATCCTAAAAGGGGCCTACCTACCAAAAAAAAAAATGCATTGCTCAATAATTTAGTTGAGTATGGTATACCTCAAAACAATCTTCGAGGCATAACCCGGGTTGGCTGGGACAGGTCGGGCAATAATACCGCACATCTCTTCTAATGCCACGCTTCCTACAAACCCTACAAGCTCTCTGGGGATACCGCTTTTTACCAATTTCGGGAAGCAACTTTATAAAGTGCTTCCCTACTAATCTGGCCTGGTTGTCATTGGTAGGCAGATCTGGTTCTTCCGCAGTATCCCCAAACAACAAAGCAGGGAGTAACTGCTGCTGGTATTTTATGTACGATAAATTGGAGCCTGGCACTGCTGCCTTGAAGGCAACAAAGCTGTTGTAAGTTGCCATTTGGACCAAATGTATAGCAACTTTAGTGTACCAGGCTCGAGTTTTTCGGGTGGCGTTGTAATAAGTTAATATTTGGTCCGTTTTATCAACGCCACCCATGAATTTATTATAATCGGTTATGCAACGTGGCTTTTGGGAAGGGGCTCGGGGACCACGTTGCCTTACATTCACAACTGACTCATCGTGGAGTGTTGTCAGAAGGAATACATTTTTTTTGCCCATGTATTTCATGGCCAGGACCTCATCGCTTCTTAGAGCATAAGACTCCCCCCTTTTTAATTTTTTTTCAAGTAGTGGCCTGGGCAATCCTTTGCGTTTAGGGTTGATGGTGCCGCAGGCCGGGGTATCCAACGAATAAAGGGCGCGAAATAAGGGGATGCTGGTATAGAAGTTGTCCACATATAAGTGGCAATGCAAACAAGTTGTGTGTGACCAGCTCACCCCTGTGATGAGTGCTCCGGCACGGACTCCAGAAAAGTTCCCAAACTTTCTTCTAGTACTGATGCTTGTAATTTGAGAATCCAGCCAAAGTTTAAAATATAACTTTTACTTGTAAGTTTAAAAGTCCAAAAGACAAAAATCCATGCATGTGCTGTCAGCAACCCCCTCAGCACCCTCCACACTGTGTAACGCGTTTCAGGCTACAACGAGCCCTTAATCATACACACATGTCTCATAGAACTAGGCATATATAGCAGCAAAAAAAGGGGGAAACGGATATATGGGACACCTGTGTATCCCAGGTGATTATAGTCAAAGTAATTGCCAATCACAGTCAAAACCCAATAAATAAAAGTAACGCCACTTACCCCTTTGGTAATGAAGTTGCCCCGTTCGCCTCCCATCTATGATGCCTGTGAACTAATGGCAAGTTCCGCCCTTACTGAAGCCGGAGCGCGTCTAGTGTGACTGCCCGGAATAGTGACAGGTTCCGCCCTCACTGAAGCCAGAGCGCGTCTTGCGTATCTGCCAGGTCTGCGCATTGCTTCCTGTATAAGTGGCTGCAGAGAAGTACATGACGTCACCCGCCAGCAGTGAAGCCTCGGTGCGCGTCTATGTCTTCAGAAAGAACCCCAGCCTACCGTTATGACAGGTGTAAAAAGGGCAGAAGTAACTAACCAAAATAATACCAAGGCGTATATGTACACTTATAGTAGGTCTGTCCGGGTCTATAACAATAAAGGGACTCAATCATATTAATAAAAGTATATTCTATATATGCACTAGTATTGCTGTCGCTAAACAATATATACAAATATAACTCCACTATTGGTTGTAAATGTGAAACATATGCTAACCAATGTAAAACCAGCCCATGATAAGGAAGAGTCCCTTTATATATATATAGTAATCCGGAAAAAATAGGAAATTTACTGATACACTAATAACCGGACATTACTCCTGCATGATATTTGGGTGTGACATATTCTATAATTATCCTTGCTCACTAATAAGGTTATTCTCCACTGCATTCTAATCTTGTATATTGATAGATACACTACCATTCTGAGCATGATCCCAAACTTAATGAGGGGGGAAAAAGTCATATGTATATAATGGGCCCTCTGTATACCCTAAGCCCACTGAACTGTGGTTATGCCCGCTGACATTGCCCGTGTAAATAGCATACCAGATACAAAATAAGAAAAGAAGGGAGAGGGGAATAAGGTGCCTAAACTATTTGCTGCTACACAAACCATCATCAGAGACAAAAACTGTGATAATGAGTTAAAATAAATCGACGTCCAAAATGGACTCTCGCTAAAAGTTAATTAAAACCAAATTGGATGAAAGGTGCAATAGGACAGAGTCCATGTGTGTTGTCTTAGGCTGAAAAAATTCTTCAAGACAATAATTAAAGATCTGTAAACAGTGAAATGTCCAATCTATCATTCAGACCACTCGGCGCACGAGTCCCCAGTTTCATGATCCACTTGGCTTCAGCTTTTAATAATTTTCGCCATAAGTCCCCTCCTCTCATATTCTCCACAACACGCTCAATGATAGTGACTCGAATACTGTTAACGTCTCCCCCATGGCTTGAGCATATATGTCTGGCGACGTTAGATTTAGGGAAGGGCATCCCAATTTGATAGACATGTTCTCTAATTCTTGTCTTGGCAGCACGTGTGGTACACCCCACATATTGTAAACCACACAACGTGCATGTGACAAGATACACAACGTATCTGGTGTTGCAGTTCATGAAACCATTGATGGTAAAAACTCTATTAGTAGTTGTAGATTTAAACTTATTCGTTTTTTGTATTATGTTGCAACATGAACAACGTGAGCCCCCACAAGGGTAACATCCCTTTGGGGTGAGCCATGTATTAAATTTTCCATCCTTTTGTGCTCTAAGCATAGACGGTGACAGTCTAGAACCCAAGGTAGGTGCTTTGGAGGCAACAACATTGACTCCCTCTTTAATAAAGGGTATTAGCTCCTGATCCATTGCTAATATAGGTACGTTAGATCGAATAATATTTCCATAACGGTAGGCTGGGGTTCTTTCTGAAGACATAGACGCGCACCGAGGCTTCACTGCTGGCGGGTGACGTCATGTACTTCTCTGCAGCCACTTATACAGGAAGCAATGCGCAGACCTGGCAGATACGCAAGACGCGCTCTGGCTTCAGTGAGGGCGGAACCTGTCACTATTCCGGGCAGTCACACTAGACGCGCTCCGGCTTCAGTAAGGGCGGAACTTGCCATTAGTTCACAGGCATCATAGATGGGAGGCGTACGGGGCAACTTCATTACCAAAGGGGTAAGTGGCGTTACTTTTATTTATTGGGTTTTGACTGTGATTGGCAATTACTTTGACTATAATCACCTGGGATACACAGGTGTCCCATATATCCGTTTCCCCCTTTTTTTGCTGCTATATATGCCTAGTTCTATGAGACATGTGTGTATGATTAAGGGCTCGTTGTAGCCTGAAACGCGTTACACAGTGTGGAGGGTGCTGAGGGGGTTGCTGACAGCACATGCATGGATTTTTGTCTTTTGGACTTTTAAACTTACAAGTAAAAGTTATATTTTAAACTTTGGCTGGATTCTCAAATTACAAGCATCAGTACTAGAAGAAAGTTTGGGAACTTTTCTGGAGTCCGTGCCGGAGCACTCATCACAGGGGTGAGCTGGTCACACACAACTTGTTTGCATTGCATCTTTTCCCAGAGTACCGTGCTTGCCCTTGTTTTAAGAATTGATACATACAGGATATTTTGCTTGCTGTGACTTCATAGTTAAGATTACATGTGCCAGTGATATTTGTAAAGAACAACATTAGGAAATATGGAAGCTACCCCCCCATCAGATACAGAGGCTGTATGGATGGAAACATTGGAGGAAATTTTTTCTGTAACTCAGGAGACACCAGCTTCAATGGAATTACAAAACCTATTCAAGGAATATGAGAAACTCCGTCGCAAGGAGTCCAAGTTATGGTGGGATCGCTCCTCACTCCAGAAATACTTAGATAACAACATGATCCCCAGGGGGCTAAGAATCAAGAAAATGCCTTCCTCAGCGTTTGATGAGGATTTTAAACAGGCCTGGTTTGCTATTCTGAATGAAACTTCTATAAAATTGATCAAACTATTAATCGATCAGGAGGAAAAAACCTTGGAGGAAGTAAAAAGACTTCATATGGAATTAAGGAACAACATAGAGGTGCACAAGGATAAGGATGCCTATATAAAATTTAAACAACAGATGGATGGTAACCTACAAAAATTACAAAGACAAATAATAGAGACCAAAAAAAGTAAGTTCCAGAGGGACGTGCGGGATTACCAGAATAATCAGGTGTATACCTGGCATGTGGAGAGACATCTAAGAAGACCTAGATCTATTTTGAGGAGTAACCCCAAACGCAGAAACAATAAGTCTGTTACCTTTTGGGATAGTGATACCCAAAGCTCACATGAGTCTAACAATGAGTCTACACACTCCATGGAAACCTCAGATGTGGACACTGATAATAGTTTTTTAGGAGCTCAGAATCAACAGAGGAAAAATATAAAAAAGAAATCAGACCCAAAAAACATAGGGCAGGGAGGAAACATAGACAAAGGAAAGGCCTATCAACTACGGGGCAAGCATCCAAAACAATAGAGAGTACAGTCCTCAACCTGTCCTCATTTACCTTGGAACCTGCTCACCTCAAAGTTTTGGAAAAAGGGTTATCTTTTTCTCCTTCATATAATATGAATGTATTTGACACCATTGTGGACTTGAACAGATTTGTCCGAACCTTAACATTAAAGAAACATTTCTCCAAGGATATAAATGGAGTGGAGGGACCCATAGAGAAAGAATCACATGCAGGACCAGATTGGGTCAATTATCCATTCAAGGAACTTTGTGCATGTAAAAATTTGAGGGATTTAGAATTGGAGAATGGGATTGGCAGAGATATTACCCTATCAACACCCAGATTCAAAAATACGGAATTTTATCCGTTACAGGCGAGATCACAAGCCATACACCTGTTTCAGGATACTGTGGAGAAACAACTATTGGACTTGGCTTCAAAAGAAAATAACAACAAACAACGGAAAAATTTAACCAAAAGAGAAAACATGGCTATACGAGAATTGGAAAATAATCAAGACATTATAATCAGGAACTCTGATAAAGGGGGGATGATAGTCATTTTGGACAGAACCACCTATATAGAGGAAGCCGTCCGACAATTATCTGATACCAGTACTTATAAAAAGTTGAGGGGAAACCCCACTGAGTCGTTTCAAAAACAGTTGGAAAGTATTGTGAAAGAGGGAATATCACTGGGAGTTTTGAAGGAAAATATGGCGAAACAGTTGATTATTGACCACCCTGTAACCCCAATTTTCCATCATTTACCAAAGGTACATAAAGAGGAGAGACCGCCTAAAGGCCGCCCGATAATTGCTGGCATTGGCTCTCTGAACGAAAGATTGGGCCAATGGGTGGATAGCCAACTCAATCCCATTATCAAATTACTCCCTGGTTACATCAAGGATACCTCTGAAATATTAAGAACACTTCATCACTTGGATTGGCCAGATGGAGGAACATGGCTTGCCCTTGATGTAGCAGCCCTTTATTCGTCCATTCCACATCATCTGGGCTTACAGGCTGTAACATACATGCTGAAAAAGTTTACAAAGATATCGGCACAACAGGAATACTTTGTGGTTACAGCGTTAGAGTACTTATTAAGTCACAATTTCTTCATGTTTGATGCAGAATACTATCTACAAGTCCAGGGGGCCCCAATGGGTGCACCATTCTCCCCCTCCCTGGCAAACTTGTACATGGGATGGTGGGAGGAGCAAACCATTTTTGGAGAAACAAATCCATTCGCACAACATATCTTTTGGTATTCAAGATATATTGATGATATCATATGCGTATGGACAGGGACACAGGAACAAGCCATGGCATTCGTGTCTTATCTTAATAACAACTCCCTAAATCTCAAGTTCACGGCAGAATATCAGAGAGATAGCATCCCATTTCTGGATTTAGTTTTGGAGCGTCCAATAGAAGGAAAGAAAATCTCCACCCACACGTATCGGAAACCAAGCTCAGGCAACTCCACATTGTTTGCAACCAGTTGCCACCCCAGACATACAATAGAAGGGGTTCCATATGGAGAGTTCCTGCGAACCATTAGGAACTGCAGTAAACCGAACATCTTGAATAAGGAACTGGATCTTGTGCAAGCACGTCTAACAGACAGAGGATACAAAAAAAGTCTGTTACTGAGAGCCAGGGAAAAAGCATTGAAACGCAATAGGCAAGATATTTTATTTCCAGAACCCTCTGTGGATGGACATAGGAAGAAGAACAGGAGAGAATTTGGGTCCATGACCATGGTTACGAAATATAGCAATCAATTTACAAAAATCAGAAATATTATTCGATCTAACGTACCTATATTAGCAATGGATCAGGAGCTAATACCCTTTATTAAAGAGGGAGTCAATGTTGTTGCCTCCAAAGCACCTACCTTGGGTTCTAGACTGTCACCGTCTATGCTTAGAGCACAAAAGGATGGAAAATTTAATACATGGCTCACCCCAAAGGGATGTTACCCTTGTGGGGGCTCACGTTGTTCATGTTGCAACATAATACAAAAAACGAATAAGTTTAAATCTACAACTACTAATAGAGTTTTTACCATCAATGGTTTCATGAACTGCAACACCAGATACGTTGTGTATCTTGTCACATGCACGTTGTGTGGTTTACAATATGTGAGGTGTACCACACGTGCTGCCAAGACAAGAATTAGAGAACATGTCTATCAAATTGGGATGCCCTTCCCTAAATCTAACGTCGCCAGACATATATGCTCAAGCCATGGGGGAGACGTTAACAGTATTCGAGTCACTATCATTGAGCGTGTTGTGGAGAATATGAGAGGAGGGGACTTATGGCGAAAATTATTAAAAGCTGAAGCCAAGTGGATCATGAAACTGGGGACTCGTGCGCCGAGTGGTCTGAATGATAGATTGGACATTTCACTGTTTACAGATCTTTAATTATTGTCTTGAAGAATTTTTTCAGCCTAAGACAACACACATGGACTCTGTCCTATTGCACCTTTCATCCAATTTGGTTTTAATTAACTTTTAGCGAGAGTCCATTTTGGACGTCGATTTATTTTAACTCATTATCACAGTTTTTGTCTCTGATGATGGTTTGTGTAGCAGCAAATAGTTTAGGCACCTTATTCCCCTCTCCCTTCTTTTCTTATTTTGTATCTGGTATGCTATTTACACGGGCAATGTCAGCGGGCATAACCACAGTTCAGTGGGCTTAGGGTATACAGAGGGCCCATTATATACATATGACTTTTTCCCCCCTCATTAAGTTTGGGATCATGCTCAGAATGGTAGTGTATCTATCAATATACAAGATTAGAATGCAGTGGAGAATAACCTTATTAGTGAGCAAGGATAATTATAGAATATGTCACACCCAAATATCATGCAGGAGTAATGTCCGGTTATTAGTGTATCAGTAAATTTCCTATTTTTTCCGGATTACTATATATATATAAAGGGACTCTTCCTTATCATGGGCTGGTTTTACATTGGTTAGCATATGTTTCACATTTACAACCAATAGTGGAGTTATATTTGTATATATTGTTTAGCGACAGCAATACTAGTGCATATATAGAATATACTTTTATTAATATGATTGAGTCCCTTTATTGTTATAGACCCGGACAGACCTACTATAAGTGTACATATACGCCTTGGTATTATTTTGGTTAGTTACTTCTGCCCTTTTTACACCTGTCATAACGGTAGGCTGGGGTTCTTTCTGAAGACATAGACGCGCACCGAGGCTTCACTGCTGGCGGGTGACGTCATGTACTTCTCTGCAGCCACTTATACAGGAAGCAATGCGCAGACCTGGCAGATACGCAAGACGCGCTCTGGCTTCAGTGAGGGCGGAACCTGTCACTATTCCGGGCAGTCACACTAGACGCGCTCCGGCTTCAGTAAGGGCGGAACTTGCCATTAGTTCACAGGCATCATAGATGGGAGGCGAACGGGGCAACTTCATTACCAAAGGGGTAAGTGGCGTTACTTTTATTTATTGGGTTTTGACTGTGATTGGCAATTACTTTGACTATAATCACCTGGGATACACATGTGTCCCATATATCCGTTTCCCCCTTTTTTTGCTGCTATATATGCCTAGTTCTATGAGACATGTGTGTATGATTAAGGGCTCGTTGTAGCCTGAAACGCGTTACACAGTGTGGAGGGTGCTGAGGGGGTTGCTGACAGCACATGCATGGATTTTTGTCTTTTGGACTTTTAAACTTACAAGTAAAAGTTATATTTTAAACTTTGGCTGGATTCTCAAATTACAAGCATCAGCACATATAAGTGGTAACCTCTACCCAACAATGGAGTCATAAGGTCCCAAACGATCTTTCCACTTATTGACAAATCAAGGGGACAACCAGGGGGGTCCAGATAGGTGTCCTTTCCTTCATAGATTCGAAAATATTTGATGTAGCCGGTCACACTGTCGCATAATTGGTAAAATTTAATCCCGTAGCGGGCACGCTTGCTAGGGATATATTGCCGAAAAACAATGCGCCCTTTGAAAAGCAGTAGTGACTCGTCAATTGATAATTTTTGGCCGGGGGTGTACACTACTGCGAAGCGATCTGACAGGCTGTTGAGCAGGGGCCGTAATTTATGCAGCCTGTCGTGACCGGGCTCACCACGGGGAATAGCAGTGGAATTGTCGTTAAAATGCAGAAACCGCAGTAAAATTTGGTAGCGGTTTCTGGACATTACGGCCGGAAATAATGGAGTTGCCAATATGGTTTGGGTATCCCAGTAGGAGGAAATACTAAATTTTTTTAGGATACCCATTGCTAGAGTGAGCCCCCAAAATTTCTTTATCTCACTCAAATTTGTGGGATGCCATGCCTGAGCTCGGGCGTGCCTCTGCAGGGGGTTTTTCGCTAAGACCTGCTCGGCATAGAGATTGGTATAGAAGACCATATCCAGTAGGATGGCTTCTGTGAGGAACAATTTGAAAAAGTCAATGACACCAAAATTTGTGGTGTCTACATTGACCCCGGGGACCGAATCAAAAGGGGGAATTTCGGGGGAAATATTATTAGGAGGCCTCCACGCAGACGCTCCTTCACCAGCTGCAGCACTCGATGCCTCATCCTGCACTACACTCGCCTGAAGCGTGGCCTCACTTTGTGCGGTACTATCCCTTCTACGGTGGCTACTACTGGTAGCACTGCGCGGCTGTGTTTCCTCAGTAGAGTATACACTGTCTGACTCGCTATCTGATGGGAAGAACTCAGACCCTGACTCACTAAAATCTTCCGAGTCAGACGCCATCAGGTAAGCCGCAGCTTCCTGTGCAGTGTACCGCTTACCAGCCATACCCCAATGCAAACAAAAATCTAAAAAAAATTAAACTAAAGGCTAAAACTAAAGGCTAAAACTAAAGGCTAAAACTAAAGACAAATTACAAAAAAATACTATACAATAAAACAAAGCAAAAAAACAGACAAAAATAAAAAATACAATACAATAAAACAAAGCAAAAAAAATGACAAAAATAGAAATAAAAGAGTATAGCTACAACCCGATGAGAAGTGGTGGAGTCAGGAGCAGCAGGTCACGGGATCCCAGCTAGGCTCCCAAAAGGAGGGGCGGGGGCTAGGCTCCCAAAAGGAGGGGCGGGGGCTAGGCTCCCAAAAGGAGGGGCGGGGGCTAGGCTCCCAAAAGGAGGGGCGGGGGCTAGGCTCCCAAAAGGAGGGGCGGGGGCTAGGCTCCCAAAAGGAGGGGCGGGGGCTAGGCTCCCAAAAGGAGGGGCGGGGGCTAGGCTCCCAAAAGGAGGTGCGGGGGCTAGGCTCCCAAAAGGAGGTGCGGGGGCTAGGCTCCCAAAAGGAGGTGCGGGGGCTAGGCTCCCAAAAGGAGGGGTGGGGGCTAGGCTCCCAAAAGGAGGGGGGGGCTAGGCTCCCAAAAGGAGGGGGGGGGCTAGGCTCCCAAAAGAGCAAGCGAAAGGTCCAAACAACGAAACAAAGGCAGTAGCGATCTCAGCGAACAACCTAAGAGAAAAAGTTAAGATTAGGGAGTGTTTAGGACGCATGCATGGACAACAGCCGCACTATGCTATACCTAGAGCGGTGGTAAGGTAAGGTAAGTTTTACTGGCAATCGAGGGGATTCACTCTGACCACTGGCACACGCACGCACCCACCCACCGGCAGATCTCTGACCGCCGGCACCCACCCACCGGCAGATCTCTGACCGCCGGCACCCACACACGCGCGACCGCAGATCTCTGACCGCCGGCACCCACACACGCGCGACCGCAGATCTGACCGCCGGCACCCACACACGCGCGACCGCAGATCTGACCGCCGGCACCCACACACGCGCGACCGCAGATCTGACCGCCGGCACCCACACACGCGCGACCGCAGATCTGACCGCCGGCACCCACACACGCGCGACCGCAGATCTGACCGCCGGCACCCACACACGCGCGACCGCAGATCTGACCGCCGGCACACACACAGATCCGACCGCAGATCCGACCGCAGATCTGACCGGCGGCACACACACAGATCCGACCGCAGATCTGACCGGCGGCACACACACAGATCCGACCCCAGATCTGACCGCCGGCACACACACAGATCCGACCCCAGATCTGACCGCCGGCACACACACAGATCCGACCCCAGATCTGACCGCCGGCACACACAGATCCGACCCCAGATCTGACCGCCGGCACACACAGATCCAACCCCAGATCTGACCGCCGGCACACACAGATCCGACCCCAGATCTGACCGCCAGCACACACAGATCCGACCCCAGATCTGACCGCCGGCACACACAGATCCGACCCCAGATCTGACCGCCGGCACACACAGATCCGACCCCAGATCTGACCGCCGGCACACACAGATCCGACCCCAGATCTGACCGCCGGCACACACAGATCCGACCCCAGATCTGACCGCCAGCACACACAGATCCGACCCCAGATCTGATCCGACCCCAGATCTGACCGCCGGCACACACAGATCCGACCCCAGATCTGAACGCCGGCACACACAGATCCGACCCCAGATCTGACCGCCGGCACACACACAGATCCGACCCCAGATCTGACCGCCGGCACACACACAGATCCGACCCCAGATCTGACCGCCGGCACACACAGATCCGACCCCAGATCTGACCGCCGGCACACACAGATCCAACCCCAGATCTGACCGCCGGCACACACAGATCCGACCCCAGATCTGACCGCCAGCACACACAGATCCGACCCCAGATCTGACCGCCGGCACACACAGATCCGACCCCAGATCTGACCGCCGGCACACACAGATCCGACCCCAGATCTGACCGCCGGCACACACAGATCCGACCCCAGATCTGACCGCCGGCACACACAGATCCGACCCCAGATCTGACCGCCAGCACACACAGATCCGACCCCAGATCTGATCCGACCCCAGATCTGACCGCCGGCACACACAGATCCGACCCCAGATCTGAACGCCGGCACACACAGATCCGACCCCAGATCTGACCGCCGGCACACACAGATCCGACCCCAGATCTTACCGCCGGCACACACAGATCCGACCCCAGATCTGACCGCCGGCACACACAGATCCGACCCCAGATCTGACCGCCGGCACACACAGATCCGACCCCAGATCTGACCGCCAGCACACACAGATCCGACCCCAGATCTGACCGCCGGCACACACAGATCCGACCCCAGATCTGACCGCCGGCACACACAGATCCGACCCCAGATCTGACCGCCGGCACACACAGATCCGACCCCAGATCTGACCGCCGGCACACACAGATCCGACCCCAGATCTGACCGCCGGCACACACAGATCCGACCCCAGATCTGACCGCCGGCACACACAGATCCGACCCCAGATCTGACCGCCGGCACACACAGATCCGACCCCAGATCTGACCGCCGGCACACACAGATCCGACCCCAGATCTGACCGCCGGCACACACAGATCCGACCCCAGATCTGACCGCCGGCACACACAGATCCGACCCCAGATCTGACCGCCGGCACACACAGATCCGACCCCAGATCTGACCGCCGGCACACACAGATCCGACCCCAGATCTGACCGCCGGCACACACAGATCCGACCCCAGATCTGACCGCCGGCACACACAGATCCGACCCCAGATCTGACCGCCGGCACACACAGATCCGACCCCAGATCTGACCGCCGGCACACACAGATCCGACCCCAGATCTGACCGCCGGCACACACAGATCTGACCCCAGATCTGACCGCACAACACCCCCCCACACAGATCACAGCCCCCCCCCACACAGATCACAACCCCCCCCACACAGATCACAACCCCCCCCACAGATCACAACCCCCCCCACACACAGATCGCAACACCCTCCACCCCCCCCCACAGATCGCAACACCCCCCCCACACACACAGATCACAACACCCTCCACCCCCCCCACAGATCGCAACACCCCCCCCCAGATCACAACACCCCCCCCCCGGATGGCGGCGGCGCACTACAAGTGCTAGAATGACCCTACGGCCACCCACCACAACCATGCCCCCCCCCGGATGGCGGCGATGGCAGCAATCAAGGGTACCTACGGCCACCCACCCCAGATCACAACACCCCCCCCCCCCGGATGGCGGCGGCGGCGCACTACAAGTGCTAGAATGACCCTACGGCCACCCACCAAAACCACCCCCCCCCCCCGGATGGCGGCGATGGCGGCGATCAAGGGTACCTACGGCCACCCACCCACTCACCACCCCCCCACACACCCCACTTACCTCAGAATCGGCGATGAAGGAGAACAGCATGAGGACCGAATGCTGTTATATAGGGGAGGCGCCGGCTGATGACAGCAGCCATGCGCCTCCCTTCCTATTGGTCCAGCGCCGATCTGCTGACTGGGGTGAGGTAAGGGTCACCTTCACATGACCCTCTGACGTCTTCTCTTCAATGCTGCGCTGGAATGGATGTCTTCTGCAGCCCCTGATCGCCACAAGGTAAGTAAGTGTCAAGCACGTAACACCTACGTGCTTGGCACTTAACGCCCAGCCAAGCCAGCACGTAGGTGTTACGGGCTTGGCAACAAAAGGGTTAAACATTTTAGGGCATTTCTCTCACAGTGACCTTTGGACTCATTGGCCCTTCAATTCAACCCTGGACGGCCATGCTCACTACAGTGCCGAAGGGCATAATACAGCCGTGCTTGCGCATGGGCACGTGCAGAGCAGATGGGGAAGCGAAGAGAGGAGGAGGCAGGCACGCTTGGCACCGCTCAAGCCGACGCTGCTTGAGCCGGCATCTGGCGTGGATGCGGCTGCCGTGCGGAGGAAGTCCTGGTCAGCCTCCCAAGTCCACGCCGCATGAGGATGCCGTGGGACCAGACTGGAGGTAAGCACACTGTGACAAATATATCATTTTCCTGAAAATTCATGCAAAAATCACAATTAAACGTAGTGCAAAGTCATGAGAAATGACCAGTAGACCAGATATCTCCAGTAGGCTGGCAGTTAAAAAGGGATAAAGTAGCTATGCATGTTGGGTATTGTTCTGTTTTGGGGACCTTGCTCTTTCAGATTTAGCTTGTTTTTTCTAGTTTGCATATTGATATTTTAGGAAAATGTGTTTTTATACTGCTTTTTTATACATTTTGTTTAGGAAAACCTTGTACGACCAAAGAATTCTCCGAGGCATTACTTCCAGAAAGATGAAGTGACTACAATAAGCTGGATACACCTAGAAAGCTTAACATGTGTTCTTTCAGGGAATATATGAAATGTAGGTTGTTCTGGTTGAAAAAGTTCAAGGTGTGCACTTTGCAGAGCTGACATTTTCAAGTAAAATTACCTTTATGCGCATGCTTTGCTTTGGGATGTTTTCCCTTGACAGTGCCTATGTATAAGCATTAATAACAGTATTGGGTATCTCAGCACTTGCATGTTTTATCAAATGCCACCAGAATTTTTGCTTACGGGGGTTGTCACTTTGACAGTTGGTTGAGTCTGAGTTATTCACATTTTAAACCATTTCAGCTAAACACACTTCTAGGTGTTTAGCTTAAAGACAGTTTACCTTTATCTACTTTACCTATATTATGACGTGTTTAATAGGTTAAGGGCGATTTTACCCACCCAATTATTAATAAAGTAGTAATAAAGAAGTTTAGGGTCTTCCCCTTATGAGTAGTGTAGGGTGGGTTAGGGTATAGGTAGTGGATAGGTAAGTATTCTCCTTATGTTGGCATGTCAGGTTTACGTTGGTTACAGTTCTTGTTTTTCTTTGGCTATAGTTGTGTAATCTTCTGATGGATAGTAGATCTGATATTGGTAAAATTCAGATCATCTCCTGGAAAGTGAAAGGCTTGAATGACAGGATTATGAGAGCTATGGTGTTCTCAAACATTACTCCCCAATATTATATGTCTACAAGAGACCCATTTAACGGGCACTTAAGTATTGGCCCTAAAACCCCCTTGATTTCTCAATCTTATAATGCCTTATACTCCAGCTTTTCCAGGGGGGTTTCTATACTCACTGCAAAATTAGGTCTAGAACGGACCCTCTGGGAAGGTTTGTTGTTTTCATCAAACTTCTGACAGAGAACAAACCATAAACCACAGTAGATGTCCAACCCCCATTTAACCCAGAAAGTTTGGAAACAATGATCCTTACATCATACCACAATATGGATTATTATAGTGGGAGATTTCAATATGGTCCTTGACCCATACCTATATAGGTCATCCCGATCTGGTTGCAACCGCACATATTTCCCTCAATGGATATAAAAACATGGCCTTAAAGATGTATGGAGATGGAAGAACCCAGGTACACATCGTTATTCTTGTCATTCAGACTCTCACAAGCTGATGTCAAGAGTAGACTGCAACACAGGAAGGCAAGCATGGTGTACAAAACAGTATACTTGCCAAGAGCGATATCTGATCACTCTCCGGTACTGTTATTGCCCGGGACTTTCAGGAATTCTATTCTAGCCTGTACTCTTTCAGAACCACATACACCAACAAGGAGCTTCCAGTCCTGTTACCCAACTGGGCACACACCCTGGACTCTCTCATATCTGCGGATGAAATAAGATTCGTACTGAGATACTTACCCAGGCACAAATCACCAAGCATAGCTGGCCTACCAGCTGAATGGTGCTATATGTACAAGGACCGCCTGGCAAAATTGCTATGCAGAACATACAGAGATGTGGAAGAAATGGGCGAACTTCCTCCATTGATAAGAGAAGCCCTTATTGTACTGATACTGAAGGTGGGAAAGGATCCCTGCAATGCAAGTCATATAGACCCATTTCCCTAATCAACACAGACACAAAAATCCTAGCCAAGATCCTGGCCAATAGGCTACGTAACTTTATTCTGAAGCTAATTAATGGAGGTCAGACAGGGTTAATTCCAAACAGGTCCACCAAAGCCAATATCAGAAGACTATTTTCTAATCTTCAGTTCCCACACAGCAATAGGTCGTCCAGGGTGATTTCGTCACTTGACACAAAAAAGGCCTTCGAATGGGAATGCATGAGAAAGGTCCTTATCAAATTCAGAGTGAGTCCGAAATATCAGTGTTATGGTGGATATTCTCTATACGAAACCGAATGCCAGAGTCAGGGTCAATAATATCATCAGGGCTCCTTTTGATATACACAGGGGCACCAGACAGATGTGCCCTTTGCACCTGCTATTGTTTGCCCTTGCTTCACTGCTCCATACAGCACACAATGCAGTGGGGCTGGAGGAGAAGACTTATATACGCAGATGAAATCCTGTTGTATCTGGAAGACCATGTTGGATCCATGACAGGTGCACTAGAGATTAAAGAACACTTTGGTGTCTTCTCAGGCCTTAAAGTAAACTGGCACATATCAATACTCTTCCTGTTCCAGTTGATTTCCAGCTCCAGGTTGTACAAACATTTAAATATACATACATACATTTAAGTATCTGGAGATAGTGATAGAGGCCCCCATTTCAAGATATGTGCAGAAAAACATTGATCCAGTCATGGATGCTCTGGCAGCTAAAGCCAAGCCTCTGGACTTGCTGGGCCGGGTCAACCTAGTATAAATGATTTTCCTGCCGCAACTGCTTTATGTACTAATGAACGCTCCAGGCCAGGTCCCCAAAATATTCAGTCAATAAGACAAAATCAATTATAGGTAGATTCTTGTGGAACAGGGGGGAACCCACAGACTAGCTTGGGATACATTTACCTTGCCAATCACCTATGACTAAGGGCTGACTAAACACCCGAAATGTGTCAGAGGATTTCACACGCTTTTTTGCCAGTCTGGGTCTCCTTTTGGATTTTATGCACTGCTCTTTGGCATTTTGTATGGAGATGATTTTAAAATATTTTCATTAAAATTACAAGTTTTAAGGAGTGCGGACCCATTCCCCTTTGTCCAATCATCCAAAGAGGTTTGGCCCTATCTGACCTAGCCTCTTCAACTAGGTCACTGTGCTGTGCGATATAAAGAGGCAGAATGGCATTGGAGGAGTGCACCTATCTAATTAAGTGTTCTCTAATGATAAGAGAACTTTATGTTTAATAGCAGAGATATGGCTTGATGCAGAGCCTCCCCGTTCAGCTATCCCGTGCGTTTTCCCGTTGGTTTTGGGCTGTGATCGGGTCAGGAAAGGGTGCTACGTTGGTTTTAGTGTGCGTTTATGCGCTCAGGTGTGTGCTCAGTCGCCTTTCGAATTGTCGGCTCGCCCGAGGCTGTTTCCCGGGAAAACGGACGGGTCGTTCATTGGTCCGTTTTTTTCAGTGATGCAGAGCCTTGATTTCCGATTGAAATCACCCTAATAAAACGTGGCTGCCGAGCCTTCACTTACGGGCAGTCTGACCAGCAGTATTTGAGCTCCGTGCTTTTTGGAAATGCATTCCTCTGTGGGCCAACATCAAAGGCGCCAGCTACGCGGTCTGGTACTTATGAGCATGGCAGAAACCAGGCTGCACCGAACGCCATCGGACATCGATTGCATGCATGACGTTGACCTATTCGAGCTCACCCGCCTTAACCGTGTTTCTCTCTATGCCTTGTATAGTGAGCTGCGGCCATGGTTAACCCCCACCACAAGAAAGGGGCATCCAATTGCAGGTATGACCAAATTGGTTGGCTGCCTGCAGTTTTTGGCGAACGGCTCGTTCCAGAGACTGGGTGCCTTCTCCGTGGGGATGTCCCAGTCTACGCTGAGCCGCAGCCTAACCAAGTTTTTGGATGGCATGGCTACCCTGGCACAGAATTATATTTTTTCCCTCAAACAGGGGAAGCCTGGAATGCGGTTAAGCTGGGCTTTTATAACATAGCCGACATGCCCAACGTCATTGGTGCAATCGATTGCAAACATGTATCGCTCATCCCCCCTGCGGACCAGGAATATCTGTTCAGGTATGTGGTTTGGGTCTGCTTTTTTTTTGTTTTTTAGATCAAACATTTTTTAAGCCTCACACTAATTCCACTTTTTGTTGGCTTTGTGCAGGAACAGGAAGATGGGCCATTCCATCAATGTTCAGGCAGTGGCGGGCCCTCACCTTCGATTTTTCAGTCTGTATGCTGGCTTCCCTGGGTCCACGCATGACGCGCATATTTTGAGGAACTCCAGCCTCATCAACGGGTTCAATCTGGAGATCTTTCTGGTGGATGGCTACTGGGTATGTGTCTTAAAGTTGTAGTTGTTGGCCCCCATGTTTGAATTTGGATTTGCCAGTACACCACTAATCTGTGAGACATTTCCATGAAACTTGCAAACTTTATTTTTGTTTTAGGTTTTATGTTAAATTTAATGGGTGAAGGGATTCACCACTATTGTGTTATGTTCTGGCCCTCTTATCTAAGTAGCATTCCACAGACATTTTTAAGGAGTGTACAGGTTGGATGTGTATGTAGGCTCATCAAAAATGTCAATTCCTCAAACAATACCTAGCTCACCTATTTGTCCCTGTTTAATAATGTGGCAATGCACACCTAAACCTTATTTTTAGCATCCACCTTATGTTTTTCTTTTGGATTTTTGCAGGTGACTCAGGCTATCCCTTGTTACCATGGCTGCTCACACCCATCCTGCACCCATCTTCCCAGGCCCAGGAGCGCTAAAACACAGCCCATAGGAGGACTCGTTCTGTGGTGGAACGTGCCTTTGGGTTGTGGAAGATGCGTTTCCGATGTCTGGATCAGAGTGGAGGTGCCCTTCAGTATCAGCCTGGCAAGGTCATCCAAATAATTATAGCTTGTGGGGTCCTGCACAACCTTGCCATTACAAGCAGGATTGCTTGATATACTGACCTGGGTGCAGAACCTTTACCTATTTCTGACGAGCAGACCCCTCCTTACTCTGGTACACAAAGTGGCCCAGCACACACAATACGTGCTGAACTTGTTGCCAATGTATTTTCTTGAAACCACCCCCTGTCTGCAGGCTGGGGAAGATTAAATCACACCTAATAAGTGTTACATCCTGTTACCAATGCGACTATAAATGCATTTCAAATGGGCTTTACCTCTGCTGCCGGCGCATGTCCATTTTTTTAAAACTATATTATTTGAGGTCCCCAAATTTCCGCTTGACTTGTTCTATATCTTGACGGACAGAACCCCATAATGCTCACAAACACCATTGGCAGCAGCCATGCTTTGTGCATCGCAAAAACGGGCTGTTAGGGACCCACGGCATAGTTGGCACCCACATGGGTATGTGGTGTCCCCTGCATCACTTGAAATAGATGGTTGGCTATCTGGGGTGTCGTGTGTGGTTCTTGGGCTTAGGGGGGAGGGTGATGTTGTGTGTGTGCTGCTCTGGGTTAATGTCTGGGTGCCTGTGGAGCTTTCACCTGTTGAGCTGGATGTTGAATCTGAGTTACTGGAAGTTTGAGAACCAGAGGGTTGAGGTGGAGGGGTGGGTGACCTGGGTGGGGTGGAGGGTTTGGCACTATGCTTACCCTTGCTGATGTGTTTGGTTTTGTGGGTATGCTTGGTGTGTTGCGGAGGAGGATGCTGCAGGGTCTTAATAGATTTGGCACCCTTGTGTGCTCGTGTTGTTTTTGCAGGATGTGGAGAATGTGTCAATGGATCCTTGCTCCTGCGTTTTTTTGGATGTGCCTGTGTCTGTGGAGTAACCACCGTTTTAGTCGGGGCATGTTCAGCATGGGTCTTGTGCCTGCTCTTCTGTTTGTTTTTTGATGAGGCATGTGTGCAGCTACTATGTGCCTCTGGGCTTTTGCGGCTCTTTCTGCTCCCTTTTGGTCTGCCCATAATGATATGGTATCCAACACAGAGCTGAGTGCATTGTGCTTTAAATAAGTTTCCCGTGTGGGCGTGTTAAACAGCACATCACTGCGGGGGAACGTCATAGCTATACCCGGAAGAGCAAGAAAAGATGTCTCCCGCTATCTACACCCAGGAGCAGGACGAAATCATCATGGATGTGAATAGGCGAGCGTGCGTTTATGTGCGCGCATACACTACTTGTAATAAAAAAAAAAAAACAAAGCGCAAAAATAGTCAGGAACAATTCACTTTGTAACGTCAAATACAAGCCCACCTTAGTTTAACACATGTACGCAGCTACAAACTAGGCTAGATGCAGATTGTAGAACTAGGCCAATGTGAGTCATAAAGAGGATACTAAAGTGACTTTAGGTAGGGCATGAAACCTGGACATGTATTTTGGGGATTAATGGTGGGTCATTGTGTATTTTACAAATAGATGATGCTGAGGAATCGCTATGACTTCCTGCCATCAGATTACGAGAAGAGGACGTTGGCGCTGACAAAAAAAAAAGGAAGGAAAAATGAGATGGAAGGCAAGCAGGTACGTTAAAAAACAAAGGAAAATGGAGGAAAAAACAGAACGCCCGTGTGAACGTGAACGGAAGCCACGATCAAATTGCATGCTCCCGAGAGAGAAAAAAAAACTTCCTGAGTGAAGACAAATTTACGGATCAGTAAGGGACCCATTCCGACGGAGGCTCTGCATCACATTTGAGCCACAATTCAAACGGGACCCCCGGACAATCGGAAGGTTTTAAGGTCAGTTCAGGGGAGGCTCTGCATCAGGCCTTGTGAGCGTGCACATAACCGAATCTGGAGTAACCCAAACCTGGCTTAATTCGCCTGTGGGCTCAAAAAGTCCTCAAATATATCCATCAGCTCTTCTCAGATGGGGGCCCTCACATATGCAAATTGAGTTTCAAATTACAGGGGACTGACTGTCTCAATATCTGAAACTCGGAGACATGCCCCCAGGATGCAATTTCAGGGGGACACTGCAGTTTTGGGAGTAACAGAGAATGAAACACTCTTATTAAAAATAATTCATTAGCACTTCTCAGTTTATTATGCTTTTATTAGGGACATAATAACAGGAAAAAAAAATAATAGAATCCACAAGGCACAGATGGGCAAGCATGCTGGAAGACCTGTCAGACATAGAATGGGAAAAATGTAATATGACTTTTTAAAAGTTTAGAGATACCATAACCATTTGGGCTATGTAGAATGCCTTGGCCTTTTTTTTGTGTACCCATAGGACCCTGTTATTCCTAAAATAAATATACTTACCTCACCTGTAAAAATGCCCCATCACAGCAACAGTAGATTTTTTGAAAAAGAAATGAAACATAAATGTTTAATTACACATTGTGTATTAAAATGAAATATATACCGTATTTGCCGGCGTATAAGACGACTGGGCCTATAAGACGACCCACCAACATTTCCACTCAAAATATAGAGTTTGTTATATACTTGCCGTATAAGACTACTCCCTCTTCCGCACACCAAATAAAATGAAAAAGAACATCAGATTACACTGCAGCCGCATCCCTGCTCGCCTTTAGTTTGGGATGTGCCCACACTGGCTATTCAGAATGCGTCCCAGTTAAAGGCATAGTAGGGATGCAGCTGCAGTATAATGTGCTTTGGGCTCTGGGAAAAGGGCCAGATGGGGGGTTTCACACAGTGGAGGATCACAATTTGGGATACCCCTGGAGTAGGGAACAAAACTCAGTGGGGCCTCCCAAATTTGGAAGCCCCACTGTGTGAAATACCCCCGACTGGCCTTTTTCCCAGCGCACATCAGATTACACTGCAGCTGCATCCCTGCTTGCCTTTAGTTGGGGACGTACCTGTGCTGGCTATTCAGAATGCTAAAGGCATAGTAGGGATGCAGCTGCAGGGTAATGTGGTGTTGGCTCTTGGAATAGGGCCAATAGGGAAGGTTTTACAGTGGGGCATCCTGAATTGGAATGCCCCAGTGGGTTTGTTCCCTACTCCAGGGGCATGCCAAATTGCGTTTCCTCTTCTGTGTGAAACCCCCCAACTGGCCCTTTTCTCAGAGCCCAAACCACATTACACTGCAGCCACATCCCTACTATGCCTTTAGATTGGACGCATTCTGAATAGCCAGCACAGGCCCCAACTAAAGGCGAGCAGGAATGTGACCGCAGTGTAATGTGGTGTGGAGTCTGGGAAAAAGGCCAAACGGGGGATTCAGACAGGGGGGCATTCCATTTCGCTGCCCCTGATGCAGGGAACAAAACCCAGTAGGGCATCCCAAGTTGGGATGCCCCCTGTGTAAACTCCCCCAAGTTGGGATGCCCCCTGTGTAAACTCCCCCAATTTAGGGTACCCCCTGTGTAAACTTCCCCAATGACCCTGTTTCCCGTTTACCACATTGCACTGCGGCCACATCCCTGCTCGCCTATAGCTGGGGACATGCCTGGGTTGTTTAGAATGTGTCTCATCTAATAGCATAGTGTGTAATGTGTGGGGTCTGGGAAAGGGGCCAGTTGGGGGAGGAGGAGGACGATCGTGCTGCCCAGGTTGGTGAAGGTAAGTACATTTATATGTATGTGACCCAGGTGCACCTGGCGTATAAGACGAACTTGGAGGCATGTTTTACAGGGGGAAAAAGTCGTCTTATACGCCGGCAAATACGGTAATCCAGGTGCAGGCACTCACTCCCGCAATGATGAGCGCACAGGATCTCTAATGTTTTTGTTTACATAGACACTTTGCACTTTGTAGCTAGGGAGATATATACCTACACTAGTATTGCATTTTACATCAGATATTATTATACTACAATATACTGTATAATATACACATATACATGAATATGTGTTTATCTATACACAATAGAACAGTTTACTATTTTTTTTATATTCCTCTGCTCTTTATTTTACCATCACAATGTTCAATGTAAAAAACATATATGCAAATAACAACTAAAACTTAAGCTAACTATTGCCTGTATTCACCACAAAAATCAAAGTTTGACTAGGGTTATTAAATGCACATAAATCCCCCTTGTGAGTGCATACTCAAAATGATCCCCAATTTTCAGAAATTGGAAACTATAAGATCCCTATTTTTCACTGATCATGAATGGCTGTATAGGTAAATACATATAATAATAATACTAATAATATTGCGAAAATAATATCTGTATTAGGTCACAAGTTAATTAAATCACATATATTTTACAAAACTGCAAAAGAAGGGACAGCGATTGATCAAAAAGTTACATAAAGTAAAATAAGGAGGTTGATTGTACATAGTACTGTACAATCAAATTACTAACAGTATGTGAAGCCGAGCAGCACTGCATGTGTATATAGTGCCTTTGTGTCAATGAATGTTGCAATGCCAGACCTCAAAGTGTAACATATGATATTGCTGTTCTGGCATGGTTCGCAGCCTTGTGTTGCTTTCATGTTAAATGGACCACCACGCTCAAATAAATTCTGGAGCACATGGATCATACTTATATTCTTATTCTTCATATTCATATCATATTCTTATTTCAGTATTCCATTTGTAGACTTTTATTGGCTGCAGATCTCACAGTGCCAAATATTGGGAATGTGTTATCTTTTGCTCCTGCTGTGACTATAACAAACAAGATGAGTCATTCTGAAAAGCCTGCCAGTTGCCCAGGGAGAGTTACATTGCATTACATTGTTGATGTATCATCATTGTTTCTATAGTAATCAGCTGTGATAGAGAGAGCATTGCAAAGATTCTCTCCCCTGGAAGCTCTGCCTTTAACACCATCGATCCTGACATACGTCACTCCAAATTGGGACTCTTGTCCATCTCTCAAAGAACCTGTGTTTGGCACAAAAACCTCACTGACAGGGTGTAGCACATCAAGCTTGGGAAGTTCACTTCTGGCTCATGGACCATTAACATTGGAGGACCCCAAAGTTGTGTATTATCTCCACTGTTGTTTTCTTCTTATACCAATAAATGCATTTCCACTGATGACGCTATAAAAATTTGCAGATAATACCACAATCATTGGCAAAGAGCAGGCCTACAGCAAGTCAATCAACAAGGTGATGCAGTATTGCAAAAATTAGGTCCCCATTACAATAAAAAAAACTTAGATGATGATCCACTTTTGGAAATCTTCCCTGACACCAACTCACGTTAGCAGAGCTGAAGTAACAAGGTTAAAGAACACTAAATTTCTGGGTGTTCAGATCACCTGAAGCAGGGCATGCATGCAAAAATGGTACTGAAGAAATTCCAGTAAAAACTTTATTTCCTAAGCTTAGTAAATTTGGCCTTCCTCAGAAAATAATGTGCATATACTATACTGCCGCCATCAAATCAATTTTATCCACAATCTTTCTTGCCTGGTATGGAACCAACAGAAAATTAATATCTGCAGAAAATATTTACAACAGCAGAGATCATCATTAAGGCATACACCCACCCTGGTCACACCTTCAGTGATCTACCATTTGGGTGAAGGGTTTGGGGCTCAGATCGTCCAATGCTCTGCGAATTATTGTTTAGATTGTATGGTTAGATCATCTCATGCAACCTTTCTTATTTATATTAGGATCTGGGGTTTAGATAAGCTTATTTTGTGCATATTATGGTTTAGATCTTATCGTTAGATCTGCTGACACTCTTCATTTTGATGGATGGATCTGGGGGTTAGTTCAGCTCATGCTCTTCCTATTATTGCTTAAATGTGCATGGTGCTTTGCTCTAATAAAGTACAAGGCAAACAACATGAATTCAGCTGCTGTCACCTGTCAGGGCTATATCTTGATTTTACCTAGTCCTGGTAGCCAAAGCTCACCCATTTTAGCACTATTGGCTCCACTGCTTACATGGTGCTCTGGAGTCAGAAGCAGCAACCTAAATACATTGACACCTCTGAGTGGTTGCCTACTGTTGTGCACACCTTAGCATCCAATCAACAAGAGAGCCTGCAGGTCAGCAAACTGAAGCAACCCCCAAAATCGCAGGAGCTTTTAGCACCAAAACTGTTGAGCTGTAGGAAGAAGGACTACACTGAATAAAGACAGTGAGGCAAGTAAGTATTTTATTTGTATTCACTACAGGATGGTTCTCCTCCCCCACATGGCCACTAGCAGGCATAAGAATAGACATGAAAGAGGTAAGTAGTTCCTGTCAGTCTCGGGCTTCACAAATGAGCTGTGTGCAATGCAGGGTGCAGGGTAACTCAGAATGCTTCCACGACTATTTAAGATTAGATTTGCCATGCCCCCTCTGTGTCACACCCCTACCGCACCCTTCTCCAAGGTAACATTTGTTTGTGGTCCACAGCTCTTAGCAATAGGTGCAGCTATACTGCATAATATACTTATGCTATCATGGCTATACTTTTCCTTGAATTTCCTTAAAGACTCAAATTACTCATGAGTTGCGTTCAACCCAGTGTTGGCATACTATAATTTAATGCCAGAAAAGAATCTTCATACAAGCTCCAGCTGGCCTCTCGTAGACTTACAATATAATAGCATACTGTATGTTTGCCCCATAAGACGCACCCAGGATTTGGAGGAGGAAAATAAGAAAAAAATACTCTGAACCAAATGGTGTGCTAAAATACCCCCCAATAACCACATTACAGACAGTGTGCAGAATCTTCCCCAATCACCTCATAACAGATCCAACATTACAGGCGTGGGCCTGGCATCCCAATTACAGGCAGTATGCATGGCATGCCAATTACAGGTAATGTATGTGGCATCACAATTACAGGAAGTGTACAGCATGCCCCCCAAAAAAGGGAGAGACACACAAACATACATTACCAGCATCCACCACAGCCTGCTGCCTCTGCTTCCTGTGCCTTCACCCACTGCCACACGAACAAGTTACCAGGACGCAGGTCCTGGCAATTGGGGGAAAGTGTGTCTTATACAGAGTATCATAAAAAGAATTGCTTGTCATCTTGCAGAAATACCCATAGCAGCAAGAGAGATGATCCACTGGGAGGAGATAAGTAATAAGTATATATATAATATATATATATATATATATATATATATATATATATATATATATATATATTATATATATATATATATATATATTTGTTTTTTTTTTGCTTACACAGATCGACTGCTTCTCTAAACAGAAGGGCCTAACATAGTTCAGTGAGATAACCTTGCTGCTCTAATATGCTCTTGTTTAGCTCAAAAGTAGTTGATTTTACTGGCCCATATTTTTTTTTTTTTATAAAATAGACCCCCAATACCATTAAAGTTTATAGGGAGAAAAATTTGTGGGTGTGTTCCGATTGCTGGTAATCAATCAAAGAAGCAAAAGTTACTCAAATTGCAATTGAAGGCAACTTTTGGCAAATATACAGAAATTATTAATTAATTCTGAGACCCATAGTATGCCCAATTTGGCCAGAATCATCAGAACGAAATGTAACTTACATTGATTTTTTAAATATGTCAGGGCACTCTTTCACTTTCCTCGCCCCCCCCCCTCCCCTTTGATCTGGTTCTGTGTGAGGAATTAATGTGTATGTGGTTAATTGTATGTAAGTCTGTCTCTGTCTTGTTGTTTTTTCCTCTCTAATAATATTCAGTGTTTGCTCCCCTTATTTAATTGGTTGAGGTTCATAAACTATGCTGACTACAATGATACCTCTGTTTTACAGTATCATAGGCTATAGAAGGGTTTCATCTTTCATCTCCTTGTTATAAGTTATAAGGTTGGAATGATTGATTAAGTGATTATAGTACTATTGACTATTTTACCTTAATAACTAATTCTTGACTTACATTTTACATTAAATTATAAATATGATATATAAGCGCATCTCTTATGGTGATGATTTGTAATTTGATTAGGCCCACACTGTTTTGTCAGTTGTGTTGCAGCTGTTTTATTTTATGTCATAACTGAATTCTTTATTTCATGTTGCTAGAAGATGAAAAGTCTGTAATATACAGCTTTGTGAGTGAGTTTTCCAGCTAAAATATTTTCCATATTTTTTAATTACTATATCAACACCCCCAACAGAAAAACATAAAAATAAAGATTTTATTCTGTAGTGTGAGCCTTAGTTTAGTAAATGTTATTAGCTATATATCGTTCTTCTCTCTAGCTACCTGCACAATGTTGTCACAGTTATGATACAGGTAAACACCAGCACCAACATATTTCCTGCAACCCCATTTGGAGCATCAGTGGCGAGAAAGAGCCCTGGAAAAGCCCTAAACCCACACCAAAAGACATAAGGGCTTATAACTGACAGGGCTGGGGACTGAACAGCGCGGCTCTCAGCCCTGGGTTAGAAGCCCTTATGGCTGGTGCCCTGGCTGGTTGACTTTGGGGCGGACCCCACACAATTTAAAAAAATATATATTTATAAGTAAAAACTTAAAATGTCCACTGTCAGTTTCATTGTTAAAAGCATACCGACTTTAACAGCATTCCTTTTATCAATGAAATTGAGTCCAACTCATCGTAACTGACTGCGAGTTGTGAAATCCCATTTTAAAGTGAGAATTCTCACCATGAATTCTTGCTTCAATAAGCTCAAAAGAAAAAAGTCTTGCAAGCCAATTGCAAGAATTTACACTGGTGAGTTTATGTTCTCACAAAAATTAGATTTTACAAAAGGGCTCTGAATAAACCCCCTTTTTGCATTAGTGGATGTGGGCTGCCATTTGTGTATATAATTTGTGTTATAACTATGTAGTATGTCTTGTTATATGTTGCAATATATTGCTATTTTTGTCACTTACTTAGTGGCACAACATTTTGTTTGGCTATAGCTTCAACTTTCCAACTATGATACTATATTTGGACTTTGTGTTCTCTTTTTTCTGGGATGGAGGATATTGTAAAAAGACTTAGGGGTTTATTTATCAAGGGCTTGCGCCAGGTAGTGTCTGATGAGCGCCAGATACCGCCAGCTAACGGCGGCTACCGACTCAAGTATGCCCGGCGGCGGTCACAATGACGCATTTATCACGCTAAATGAGGCTAGCGCCGGCGAGAGCGTCAGCTAGCGCGGGATTCATCATGTAGCCGACTGCAACGAACAGCGCCGCTGCTAATCCCATCACAGCGACAGGTATGACCTGGCACTCCCTGGCGTTGTCCAATGCATTTCAATGGAGCAATCTTTAAATAATCATAATTAATTGCTATTAATGTTTTTTTGTTTTTTTTAATGTCAAAAATTCTGTGACCACTTCTGCAATGTTAGGTTTTTTTTTTAAGTAAAAAAAAAAAAAAAATTAAAAATTGTGCAGAATTGATATTACAGGTCTGATATTAATGTATTCATATTACAAAATGTTTAGAAAAACTTGTATAATTTTTACATTAAAAAAAAAATGGTTGTTTGGGGGTTAAAAACTACTTTACACACATCGTCGCCAGCGCTCTGGGGTTTAAACAAGGAATTCACAGCGCAAGAAATTTTTGAGCGTGATTTGTTAATGAATCTGCAGCAAGCCGTTCGCTCTGGCCATTCGCTGTCAGGCGCACCCATACAACGCGGAACCTGTGAAACATCGACCCCTAACCCCGTATTCAACATTACCGCACAACGACTGAGTCGCTGTCAACAAGCAAACCCCGGCCAAGCACAGCGAATACTAGCTGGCGCTGTGAAAATCACGCTACTGGCGCTCATCTGTCGCTACCTGGCGCTATTAATGAATCGGCCTCCCCTAATACAAAAAGACAATTCTGTGTATCTGGCTTGGGTCACAACGATGCATCACTGCTTCCACCAGCAAAGGTCCTGATTCTGGGCCTTCCTTAGAAGTTTAGCCAGACACCAGGGGTCTGATTTATTGTAATTTCAGATTTACACCTTTTTAAATGCCACTACGTTACCCATAGTAAACTTAATGTGTTGCAATGTGCTGTTTTTTCAGCACATTGTGTGGAGTAGCTTTACATAGCTGATCCATATTTGTTTGATGTTTTTGAACTAAACTAAACTTTGATTCACACGAAACACAAACTTCTGGTAGTTTATCAATGAAGAAAAACAGTTTAAAAAGAAAGATCAGTGGGGAACCTAGCCCCCCTGCTGTCTGTGGTGAACTATACAAAGCTTAGCCCTCCCCCCCACCATATGAAATAGCAAATTCCATGTATATCCAGGTAAAATGAAGAGGCACCACTGGGACCTGAGAGGGTAGGCAAAGTGAAAGGAGGGTAGAAAAACAAAAGCAGGAAGGAGAAGAGAAAAGTGAGAAAAAAAGCATGGGAGAATGTAGAAGAAAGATGGGGTGGGGGGGGCACTAGAAGGGAAGCTATTGGGGGAGAATGGAAAAAAGGAAACTAGGTTAAATTAAGGAGGGAAGCTGGAAAATGAATGAGGAATGAGAATGAGATAATGTGGTAAAAGAGGTTAGAAGTTGAAAGTGGAAAAGGAATAGAGAGGACATTAAAGAAAGGAAGATGGTGGAAGCAGGGAGAAAGCAAAAGACAAATATAGATGGTTTAATGTGGACTAAATCTCATACAAATCAGTTGTTCCTCTTAAAGTAATATCCTTAGGGACATCTCAACTTTGTATGCCCCGCAGTGTGAAACTTCCCCCTGGTTTCCTCATAAACGCATCCTAATCCTGGATCACACAGCTGCGGCTAAGTTTAGCCACGCCCCACAACTTTCCCATTCCCTCCGGCCTGAATGGCCCAAGTGTCAAATGTTCAACCCGCAGGGTGGGGCAAGCGTATAAGGCAGGGATGCTGTCAGAGGCCTCCACATGCAGTGTGGGATGTAAGTGAAGATCCATCCCAAAAGGAGAGAACATAAAAGTGAAGGAGATGGAGAAAGAAGGGGAAGTAGAAGGATAGAAATAATATGAATGTGGGCGGAAATGCAAATTGGCAAAATATGTGAAGAAGAAGGGAAGAAAAACAGAGATAGGGAGAAAAGAAAATTGAGTGGGATGAAAGAGCAGATCAGAAAATAGAAGCTCTGGTATGGAAGAATACATACTTTGTCGACTAATTATTGATACATTACCTAGTGTGAATTTTTCAAAATAAAAAGTGTAGAAATGTGCTATATATATACACACACACATACACTATGCATAATTAGTATTTAGTGATTGAATGTTGCTAAGTCTTCATGCCTTTCATATCAATTAAGAAGCTGCATCACTTTTCTGTTTGATAGAAGTTATTTTATGTAGAGTAGCCAGAGGCTACTACAGAGAAAGCATATTGCTGGAATTCCCAGGTGGAGTCAATGTAATTGAAGATGGGTTTTAATAGCAAAGACATTGTTGGGCTGCCTGACAGAAAACAAACGGATAAATACAATACACAATATGTCATGTAGTCAGAAGTGAGAATTGGAAATAAAACTAGTGCATGCTTATATGTGCCATTTTTATGTGCATGTGTGCATATCTTACACACATCCAATAGTCTAAACTTTCCAACACTTTCCAAGTATATAGTATCATAACTTTACAGTAATATATGTATAGTTTGAAGCTTGAAATTTATTTTATTATACTAAAGTATTTTGTTAAAGGTTCCAGTGTGCCCTTTTTGTAACAATTGCAGCAAGGTAAAAGCCACACTGTTGTGACACAGTCTTTATTACAAACAAGTAGCATCCTATATGGTTGATTCAGCATCAGGTTAGAAAAAACACTACCTTTTCAGGGGAAAAAGATTTTTACCTGGTGCTGAATTGGAAAGTGAATTGCAGTTTTCACTCCTAAAACTTAGGCCCTTATTTAACAAGGGATAGCGACAGGTAGCGACTGGTGAGCAGCCGGTAATGACGGGCCCCGCCACGAGAACACCGGCTCTCCACTACAATCACACATTTATCAAGGCAATCCTGCTTAGCGACTGAGATAGTGCCAGATAGCCACTCATTCATCATTATTCCAGCCTCAGCCCACAGCGCCAGCGTCCGACCTTGAACAGCGACAGGTATGACCTCTCGCTACCTGGCGCTCTCCAATGCATTTCAATGGAACAATCTTCAAATATTCATAATTAATTGTTATTAATGTTTTTTTTTTTTTTTTTGAAATGTGAAAAATTCTGTGACCACTTCTGCCATTTAAAATATTTTTTTAAGGTAAAAAAAAAAATAAATGTACAGAATTGATATTACAGGTCTGATATTAATGAATTCATATTACAAAATTATTTTAAAAACTTGTTTTTTTTGGTTTCCAAAAATATGGTTGTTTGGGGGTTAAAAAACTACTTTTAACCCATCGCCGCCAGCGCTCTGGGGTTTAACCATCCATTTTACAGAGCGAGAATTTTTTGAGCGTGATTTGTTAATGAATATGGTGGAAGCCGGTCGCTCTGACCAGTCGCTATCATGCGCTCCCATACAGCGCGGAACCTGTCAAATAGCAACTCCTCACCCAATATTCAACATTACGGCAAACCGACTGAGTCGCTATCAAATACCGAACAACGGCCAAGCACAGCGACTACTAGCGGGCGCTCTGAAAATGCTGCTACAGGCGCTCAACTGCCACTACCTGCCGCTGTTAATGAATCAGCCTCCCCGTGTCTTTCATCACCTGGTGCTGAATTGACCTTTATGTTATCAAAAGGTATTCTCTGCAAATAAGACTTCTAGTCTAGTTCACAGGGTAGTGATGGGCTCCATACCACCTTCCAGCATTTTAGATCCGGAATAGAATGAACCAGATAATACCATAATTGGCAAGATCGGGGCAAACCAGACCAAATCGACAAGATCTGGGTCGAAACTAGCTTTGGATCTGAAGCCCATCACTAATTATAGTCTGCTCCTGTGCTTTTGAAAAAAAAAGTAATACAGTAATAAATGTATTATGTAGATCTGCAATATAT
The DNA here is from genome assembly GCA_027917425.1 of Gastrophryne carolinensis. NCBI lineage: Eukaryota > Metazoa > Chordata > Amphibia > Anura > Microhylidae > Gastrophryne > Gastrophryne carolinensis. The sequence continues at coordinate 170,785,258 of CM051236.1, forward strand.
GCTCATTTTGTAGACCAGTTTTTGTAAAGCAATAGGTTTTTTTGCAAATCAACTAATATTGAGTAGGTAAATGAGATACCTCCAGGATAACTTGATGGTTCCAGAGACATATCTTTAATATTTTGGGATATCCATATCTTCTCCTCATCCCTTCTCTTAGATTGTATATAAAACTGAATCTGATTTGACTTAAAACCCTCCCTTGCAAGCATGGGATACCAACTCTTTAACTGGGCCATTGTTAATATCTGTTTTTTATGTTTTTTTATTAATCCTTCAATCCTTTATTCCTCTCCATCCAAGTCTAAAATTAGGATTATTAAAAATGGTTGTCAACAGAGCGTTTTTTATTATTAAAGGGTAAATTCTAGTAACTTCATCCAGCATTATCAACATCTTCTTTAATATGGAGCAAGATATTAAGGGTCTTTGTTTCCAAAACAGTGCATCCATTGATACTGGATAATGCATTTGATTCCATTAAAACCCATTTAGGTCTATCTACCTATTTATATATTGCTAACGGTTGGGCTATTCTAGCCTCATATTAATATTTCAGTGAGCAAGAAACACCCAACCCTCCCAGATTTTTAGAGGCATATTGTGTGCTTCTATTTATTTTCCTAACCTGTCCCTTTTAGATGGAATTTAGGATAGTTTCCTACAACTTTCCTATGTCTTCTGGATCCACTGGATCCAGTTCTCTAAAATAGTACACTATTCTAGATAGTAGATCCATTTCGTTATTCTATCTCACTATTGCTACTATTCTACCCATCCAAGACAATGGTTTTGCTTTCCATTTTAATTCCTCCTTCAGTCTTTTTAATAATGAGGAGGTAGTTTTTTCTATCTACAATATATATCCTCTAATATCTGGTATAATTTCACTCCAAATAAGTTATATTGGATCTAGTCCATCTGAACTTATAGCAGTTCTGTAGTTTTCCCTGGGTTTTTGGATCCAGGTTTATATTTCTGCTGTCGACTTGCTCCTGTTTATTGTTCATCTCCAATCCCGAAGATCCTACTATTTAATATCTTCATAATTGCAAGAAGCGAAGTCTCAGGGTCAGTTAGTCGCCCACAAAGAGTGCACATTCGCGCACCTCTCTGCCATGGGGCAACCCTGTCTGGTGCTCCTGCCTGATTTGATCTGTCCCCTGTGTACCTGGGACAAAACCTACCTAGTCCAGATGGATAATCTCAGTTAAGCCTTGTGGCCATCATTTTAGATCATTATTAATCAAAGATATTGGGCAGTAGTTTGCAGACGCTGCAAGTTTGGGAATAACAACTATATTTGCTAATAGGGATTCTAGTGATGTTGGTTCACCCATTCTTTACACAGTTTGAATGCATAACTTTACTTTATTTGAGAGAAAGGTGTGCTTTTCATTTGGGGTGTTAATTGACAGACCAGTAATCTATTAGTTATATCCTTGGTAATATATAATTTCACCTTATGTCGCCTCAAGGCTTTTTCTGCCTTCATAGTATGTAACATACTTACCTCCACTCTGAGATAATCACTTCTTGTCATAAGGCCTTTATCTTTGGACCTCAAATGCCCTTTGATTCATCTAGCTTTATTTTTTGATTAGTCAGATGATTGGTCTCTACTGTTGATGCAATTTTTATTAAGGTCCCTCTGATAAAGGCCTTATGGTATAACCAGTTAATGGCCAGGTTTTGTCTTCTGGTTTATTCCATTCAACAGTTCCCAGAAACTTTGCTGGATCTCTTCATTCACCTCCCCCCTCCTATATCCCTACAACACCTTATTATGTATCTGTGTGAAAGATCTGGGATTTGATGCATTACTGAGTTTTGCATTACTGTTATTGATGCACTAGTGCATAATCTGAACATGGACTTTGTATTATTATACATTTGAGGCTAATTCACTACTAACGCCACATATTGCCAGATGAGCGTCTGTATAGTGGCTCTTAGAGTGACCGCTAGTGGACACTGTAAGTAGGTATCAGGCACTGTAACAGAGTGTCTTGGTCGCTCTAGTGACCGGGCCTGCATTGATGAATGTGATGTGTGTTGGGTGCTCTAACAACAATACAGCGATGCAGTGAGGGACAGGTAGCGGCGGCTCAGTGCGCCCAGCACTCGGCGCTCCACACCATATTTAACAAAAAAACTACATACATACAGCATCAGTGCTCCAAAGCTGGGTGCTCTAACATAGAGCGCCAGACGCTGTGATCAAAGTCTGTTTTTGAACACATATACACCAGTAACAAAGCAAAAACACATGGAATGCCGTTATTTTGACCTGTACATACAATTCTGCATAAAAATATAAAATGACAAAAAAAAATGTAAAAGTGTTTGCAGGCCAGGAGAGGTCACACAATGATTTGAGCAAAAAAAAAATGGGAAACCTGCTATTTATACACAAATAATGAAAGGCCATTGAAATGTATGAGAGAGTGCTACAGAGCGACAGGTATTACATGAGCCTAGAGCGCGGTGCTATCTACTGAGCCGCTTGTATTAATACAAGTGACACTTCATGGCTCTGTTAGAGGCGCTCACCAGATTCACTTTCTTAAATGTGGTTTTGCGTACAGTGCCTGGCGTTCACCAGACACTGCCTGATGCTACGAAGCACTACCTGGCTCTATCCGTTCTTAACTAACCCCCATAGTCACATTGGGGACAACTGAATTTGAGATAAAAGGATTATCTATACATTAATACATTAAAAAAAGTAAAATCTTTCCTTGTGGGATTGCATTCCCTCCACTTTTCTATGAACTTATGCGATGTCAAATATGCATTTTTTTCTAGCTTTTGGAGAAACTTTATTTTTAATTATTGACAGATTTGATTTATCAATTGCTACATCAATCTTCATATTTGAATCTACACCACCATTGTGTCCTCAGTCTTGGGGCTCAGTTGACTAAATAATTTCCAAAAGAATTCTATTTGGCCTTGATTCAGGGTATAGTAGCATATGAATGGAACCAATGCTTCTCCATTATATACCTACCATCCCTAATGCTTATGCTCTCTATTATGGAAAAATGAATAAGCATATTGCCACCCCCATCTTTTTCAATGAGCACAACAAAAGAAACAAAAATATAGGAAACATTATCACATTAGTCAAGTGAAGGTTTTTTATTATTTTGTTGTTTTAGTTAAAGGGTAAGTCTAATCTCGATGGAATTTTTGAAGTATATATTTTTTTGTGCCAAAACGATGTGCTCAGGGTGCTGATCTGATCTATTTTTTTTTCTTAGGTTAGCTAATGTGTGTTTTATGGAAGCAATTCTCACTATTTGCAATCTGTTGTTAATGGCAATGTACACCAAAAAAAGTGAGTCCTGTACACAACGAACACTGCTGCTATGGCCACTGCTGAGGTGAGGGAGCTCACTCAAACTTACACATGCCCAGCATCATGGTTTTGTGCAGCTATCTGCAATCTGTTGCCATTGGTAATGTACAAGTCTGCACATGGTGTACATTGCCAATAGCAACAGATGAATACTGCTTTCAAAAACCACACTTTTGCTAACATTAGAAAACATTAAAAAGACTAGGGCCCTTATTTATGAAGGAATAGCGACAGGTAGCGACTGGTGAGCGGCCGGTAATGACGGGCCCCGCCACGAGAACGCCGGCTCCCCACCACAATCACACATTTATCAAGCCAATCCTGCTTAGCGACTGAGATAGCGCCATATAGCCACTCATTCATCATTATTCCAGCCTCAGCCCACAGCGCCAGCGTCCGACCTTGAACAGCGACAGGTATGACCTCTCGCTACCTGGCGCTCTCCAATGCATTTCAATGGAACAATCTTTAAATATTCATAATTAATTGTTATTAATTTTTTTTTTTTTTTTTTTTTTTAATGTGAAAAATTCTGTGACCACTTCTGCCATTTTAGATAATTTCATCAAGGTAAAAAATTAAAAAAAAAATTGTACATAATTGATATTACAGGTCTGATATTAATGTATTCATATTACAAAATTATTTAAAAAACGTGTTTTTTTTGGTTTCAAAAAATATGGTTGCTTGGGGGTTAAAAAACTACTTTTAACCCATCGCTGCCAGCGCTCTGGGGTTTAAACATGCATTTTACAGTGCGAGAATTTTTGAAGTGTGATTTTTTCATGAATATGGTGGGAGCCGGTCGCTAGGGCCAGTCGATATCATGCGCTCCCATACAGCGCGGAGCCTGTCAAATATCGACTCCTCACCCAATATTCAACATTACGGCAAACCGACTGAGTCGCTATCAACTACCGAACAATGGCCAAGCACAGCAACTACTAGCGGGCGCTCTGAAAATGCTGCTACAGTGGCTCAACTGTCGCTACCTGCCGCTGTTAATGAATCGGCCTCTTGATCAGCTCAGCATCTTTAAGACATTATTTTATCACACAAAAATATATACTTTCAAAAATTCAATTGAAAGTGGACAAATAATTAAATAACTTTCTTCTTTTACTGAATCACACTTTGTTTTATTTCATACCTTAATTTGAAATAAAGCAAGAAACAGTCCTTAATTTCATGAGATGTTTTAAGGCAAGTTTACTGAATTGAGCCCTAAGTACACAAGTATTTCACTAAAGCTGGACAAAGCTCTCAAAATTTAACCGGACTTATGTTTTTACAGATATATGACAAGAGGTTCTTCACACATTGCTCGATGAATTGCATCTGCAATGCTGTGCCTACCAAATCAAGACAGGTGACCTGTTAATTATCTGCATTTTAATAAAGCTATTATCATAGGTCTCCTGAGTGTCACTCTTAAATAATGTAGTTTGAGATTATGCTTTTATAACAATTCATACCCCCAAGATGAGTTAGTATCAGCGGAACACCATTGACAATATTGGTAAATTTTAATTAAAATATTAACAATTTAAATATTCTCCTGTTAATATAAAGTGTATTTTAAGTACCTTAGTTATCAGTTTAACACAGGTATAATATAATGTTATGAAATTCCAGATTTGTGTGGTGATTTTACATTTCATGCATAAATGTTTGATAAGAGAAATATAATTGTAGAGTTTAATAAAAATTGAGTGTGTCATGTGGAAATGTATTCCAATTTTCTTTTGTATATATTCAGTTGTATTATCTATGTTTGACTGGACAAATTAGTTAAAACTTATTAAGCATAATGCTTTTTTGGGGGATTGATGTGTCCCTCACATATCAATACAAAATTCTTGATTATTTTATAAAGTAATGTTTTGTTATAAATAGTGTCCTAGTCCTTATTTGTTCATTTAAATTAAACTGATAATTAAAAAATAGTAATGGGCAAATAGCAAAACAACTTTCGAATAATTTTTGACCTGAAGCTAAGCTCACATTTAGATTCAAACTAATCAGTCACATTTTTAAAATGGGCAGGCTGATTCATCATTAACGCCAGGTAGCGACAGATGAGCGTCTGTAGCAGGCATTTTCAGAGCGCCCGCTAGTAGTCGCAGTGCTCAGCCGTGGGTCGCTAGTTCATAGTGACTCAGTCGCTGTGCAGTAATGTTAAATACATTGTGAGGAGTCGCTATTTGACCAGTGCAGGGCATGTTAGCGACTGGTCATAGCGATCAGTGAGTGAGTCAGTGAGTCATACCATATTCAGCAAAAAAACAGCCTTACAAATCTCTGGCGCTGAAAAATGCTTGTTTGAAGCCCAGAGCGCCAGAGGCTGTGCGTTTAAAGTCTGTTTTTCAGCATCTATCCACTAGTAACAAAGCAAAAACATATGGAATTACATTGTAGCAACATTGTAACATGAGCACTTTAATGACAGACCTGTAATGTCATTTCTGAAGAAATATATAAAAAATTTAAAAAATGTGGAAAAACTGCTTTTTCAATGCCAGAAGAGATCACAGAATTATTTGTGATTTTTTGAAAAAAAAACCAAACAAACAAATACCCTGTTTAAAGAGAAGAAAATGTTCGTCCATTGAAATGTATGGGAGAGCGACAGGTAGCGAGAGGTCATACCTGGCGCTGTGCAAGGCTGAACGCCGGCGCTGTTCGCTGAGGCTGTGAAAATGATGAATCAGACGCTACATGACGCAGTGATCACTGGGGGGAGCAGGGGATCCGACAACTGTCAGGCCAGGAGCAGAATGATGTCAGCATGATGAAGTAGTAGTGTAGTGAAGATGGCAGTGCTGATCATGGAAGCGGGGGTGGGCCTTTTCTGAAGACTGAAGAGCCTGGGAGGGCGATCAGAGACCCCCAATATAGAGGAGACCTGGCGGAGGGATCGCGCACAGAGGTGAGTAAATGTCATTTCCGCCATTTTTACTGTAGCATGGGGGAAAGCCAGGCACATAGATTCTTTAAAGGGTTAGAGATGTTTAAAGGGTAGATTCTATAAAGGGTTAGAGATGTTTAAAGGGTAGATTCTATAAAGGGTTAGAGATGTTTTGAAAATACAGCTGTTCACAATTTTTATATAGTTTTGACATTTTTTGGTTGATTTAGGCTTTGTTCACACCTGCACTTTCTCTGTGTAGCTGTGCTAATTTTTGGAGGGGATTCCAACCATGCTCTTGATGTAGTATAAAAGTTTAGCCACACAGCGTCCCATATCTAAAGCCACTATCAAATTTGCTAAGCTCATACACTCTCAGGATCTTATGGATACTTGGCGAATGATGAATCCTATCTCTATAAACTACACCCTTTTCTCTCAGGCTTACCATACTTTTCTAGGACTGGCCATATTTTATTAGATCTAGATTAACTCCCAATGTATTGTCTTGTTCTAAAAAAGAATTATCTTGGGATAATGATACCTCAGTGGCTGTGGACTAATGAAATGACTTATAGGACTTAAGCCATGCACTTTAAGATGGAGACTAAATAAATCCTTATTAATTGATACTGAAATAGTTACTGAGCTGGAAATAGAATGAGTTTTTTTTTATTGAAATAAGGCTTCTGATACCTCTCCTTCATTAAACTGGGCAGCCCATAAGGTATATATCAGGGGGGTTCTGATCAAATTGGCAGCAGAAAGAAAAAAAAACTAAATCTGAAGCATCTAAACAAAAGGAAACATAATAAATAAAATATGTAAACATTATAAATCAAATTCACACAAGGATTTTTTACATAATATTAAACAGACTAGACTGAAGTACCTGATTCTTACTATCAGGGCTGAACAAATTTTATTATGGATTAGACATGTTTCATCACCAAGGAGATAACATATGGTCACTTTTGGCAAGATTAACCCCCAGGAAGCAAATTACATCCTTTTCTAAATTGAGATGATCTGCAGGGGATTATACTAGTAATCCAGTAAGGATCCTAGATGCATTTTTCAAAGATTATAACAATTTATATGCTGCTCCTACTCCTATTGTTAAATCTAAAGCAGCATTTTTTTTCAAGATATCCTATTTCCTCAATTATCAAGGGTTTATAAGGATATTTTAGAAACAGCTATAGTGGAAGAGGGGATCAAGATGGCAATAAAGCAGGCTCCTGGACCTGATGGTTTTTCTAATATTTAATATAAAACCTTTTTATAAATGATGTCACCTCATCTTGCTTTATGGTTTAATAGCTTAAAGACTAATGAAGTGAGATTAGGAGATTTAAATAATGCACACATTAGCCAGGAAAAAATCCAGGAGATTGTAATAATAATTAATAGACCAATTTCCCTGGTAACTGCTGACTTCTTACTAAAATATTGTCATTAAGGCTTAACTCTTTTCTGGCTAAGTATATTTATTTTGATTGGGTGGGTTTTATTCCAGGAAAACATGTCTTGGATCAGAAAAGAAGAGTAAATAAATTGATTTCTGCAGTTCAAACTAAATGGGATAAAGGAGGAGCAAGAAGGGCTATGCGTCCCTCATTAGATTTACATAAAGCATTTGACTTGGGATTATATGTTTTGGGAAGAAAAGGTTTTGGAACTACATTCTGAAATATTTTGGAAAATTTATATAGAGATAAAGAGTTGCAGTTTATTAATATATTTACAGGGGTACTCAACAGGATTGTACTTTGTCGAGATTATATTTGTGTTGTTGATGGAACCATTAAAGATGAAGAAGGCAAACTTGATTTTATGATAAAAGTTGGAAGAGTATTTACAGCAAACTTTAAAGTTGAAGATTAAGATAAATGGGTGGTTCGTAGAATTCTAGTCATAGAATTATTTTTTGCTTTATTGAAAACTCAATAAAATGATTATTATATAATGATGTAATGGTGAAGTGGGGGAAGAGAAAGGGGGAATAACTGTATTTTTATTTCAGTGCATATTGCTTATATTCTTCTCTTGTGTCTTGGGGAAGTCTACTTATATCTATTCATATATATATCTCCAGGTTTTGTGATTACTGGGAAATTAAACTCCCTCCTTATTCTTCCAAAAAATATTATTTTAATTTCTGTGAGGAGTAAGGGAAGTTGAGTCTTATTGGTATACTATTGACCAATATATTGGACATGTTTCAGCAAGACACCTCTGAATCATCTACAGGACTATCTGATTCGTGACCAAAATTCTTGCTCCAATTGCTGTGAAAGATATGTTTTAATCACCACTATCTAATAGTACAGCAGACCAACCTGCATTACCTGCCATGAATTTAGATTGGCTGCAGAACATTGTTGCATTTGGGGCATTGCACAGTTGAGATACCAATGCCAGTATATTGAAGTAGGTTTCAGCAAGACACCTATGAGTCTTGTAAATGACCATCTGACAAGTGATCTGGTGACCAATAATTTTGCTCCAGTTGCTGTAAAAAAGATGTTTTTTATCACCAACATCTAATAGTACAGCATACTAACTTGCATTACCTGCCATGGTTTTAGTTGACTGCAAAACATTGTTGTATAGAGGGCATTGCTTCTCATAGTCAGTAGCCATCCAATTGAGTCTTATTGGTATACCATTGGCAGCATATTGGAGCATCATTCAGAAAGACAGCTTTGAGTCTTCTAAATGATCATCTGACAAATTGTTCGGAGATCAAAATTCTTGCTCCAAATGCTGTACAAGAGATGTTTTTGTAACCCCCATCTACTAGTACAGCAGAATAACCTGCATTACCTGCCATGGATTTTAGTTGACTGCAGAACATTGTTTCATTTGCGGCAGCAGATTTGCAATGCCTTTTTTCTGAGTCCACTTGTCAAACAGTGGCCCATCCTTCTGCTTAAATTTGTAGCAAAAGGGCTAAGAAGGTTGCTTTCTTCTTCTACTGCAATTTCTGACAACACAAACATCTAACACCCATCTAAGTTTTTTTCTGGAGACCTGGAGTCAAATGGTCTCTAATCCTGTTGTCTCTAAGGCTGATGTAAAAATTGCCATTAACTGGGTTAGAGAGATATTAGAATTCCCAGAAATAAGTATAGTCTCTCAGGTACAATAATCTGGACTCATATTATTTCAGAAAGCTGGACTGAAGAACTTTTTTTCTCAGCCATTTTGAGAGCTGCAGTAAAGCCTGATTGTTCTTCTATTCTACTTGGCAGATCAGCCAGTTTCCAGTTGGAGTCTATGAAGAAGTGTATTTATAAAAAAAAGTCTCTGCAGAGCAGATTGTCTCTACAGTACTGGACCTTAGGGTTGTAATTCACATTATGTTGAAATCTTCTCTTGATCTTATTGAGATCCAGCCCTTCCTTTGTCCCTTCAGTGCCTTCCAGAAGAATCCTTTAGCTATAGGTTTATGTGGGAGATTTCCATGCAAAACAATTTATGGTGCCTTTGATTTTCAAGGGAAGTAAGCTCTTCAGTGAAGACTTTGAACCTAACCTCTAATCAAAAAAGACAGAGCAAAATCGTGTTTGCTCAGCCTGGCTTATGTGTGGTTGGATCAGGCATCAAATGCCTGGGTTAGAGAAGTTGCTCTATTTGTGGTTTCCAAAAAAGATAAATCAGTCACTTTAATACTAGATCTCAAATCACATCAAAGATTTCTTAGATTATTTCTTAGATTATTATATAAGTTTGTGGCCTTACCCTTTGGTATGGCCAGAACACCCAAAGTTATTTACCAAAGTGTTAGCTTCCCTTATAGCAGTTCTGAGGCACCAGTTTGGAGGTGAGTAGAGAAAAAAAAAAATAATAATTGTCATTTTTTTCTGTGTGTGTGTTTATTTTTACCTTAAACACATTGTGAACTCGTAAGGGATCCATGAGACCCATACACCAGTTCACAAGGATCAGGGACTGGCAAGTCACTTGCGGCTAGCAGATGGCTTGCCATTAACCTCAGCTCCCCAATTACCTGCCTCCCCAAAGCCCGGAGGGGGACAGAATGGCACGGGGCCAATTTAGGCTGTGTGGGCTTGTAGTCGGCAGGGTGGGGTGCACCAAAGCGGGCTCTTGCTCCCTGTTCTACAAGCCCTGCATAGCTGGTCTCGGGCTGGTTATGCTGGCTAGGGGGGAACCCATGTCATTTTTGGGGGATTTTTAAGGGTTTTTAACACGTAAAATGAGGTGCCCCCTTAGAAGGGGGGACTCTATGTCGTTTTTATTAATTAACCCCTTATGTTCAGTCGCACACCAGGTATAAAAGGCTTCCAGCAGGAGAGCAGAAGCCAGAGTGATTGGTCAGAGACGTAGAGGAATGGGAGGTAAGAATTAAAATAAATAAATAAAAACAGAGTGACAGCATTTTAAGTAGACTGGCAATTAAAAGGTTTCAAAGTAGCTATGCATGTTGGGTATTGTTCTGCTTGGGGGACCTTGCACTTTCAGATTTAGCTTTTTTTTTTTCTTATTTTCATATTGATATTTTAGGAAAAATGTTATTCTGCTTTTTTTATAAATTTTTTAGGGAAACCCTGTGAAACCTAAGAATTCTTCAAGGGATTACTTCCATGTGGAACCCACCACAACAAGCAGGGTACGCTTAGAAAGCTTCACATGTGTACTTTCAAGGAACATATGGTTTATGGGGGAATTTCCAAATGTAAAGGGCTGTTTTGGTTGAAAAAGTGCAAGGTGTGCACTTTTTCTGAAGAGTTTACATTTTCAAGTAAAATTATGCTTACGTGTATGCTTTACTTACTTTGGGTTGTTTGGCAACAGTAGTACCTATGCATGTTGGGCATTGTTCTGTTTGGGAGACCTTGCTTTTTTTCTTGTTTTCATATAGTTTTTTTTTAGGAAAATGTGGCTTTGATTATTCTTTTTTATTCCTTTTTAGGAAAACTCTGTGCAACCAAAGAATTCATTGAGGGATTACTTCCAGAAACCTGTGCCAACTTCAACAAGCCTGGTACGCCTAGAAAGCTTGAGGTGTGTACTTCCAGAGAATAGGCTCAATTCAGAGAGACAAAAAAATACTTCCGTTTAAGTGCCGATCTGATTTTTTTTCTAAATGTTTCCGCTCTTGTATGAGTGTGCGAGCGATTCTATGCATGCGTTGCAATCATTCTGTAAAGTTTCCGTCCGTTCGTACGGCAGATTACAAATACGAGGATGTCATTTTCCAGCGTGACTTTTCCGTTTCATTTTCACATGTTACAACGTAGGCTTTCGTTTTTGCCCTTTTCCCATCGTATGGAAAAAGGGCGCGCAGGCTCCTCCACATAGCCGCAAAACATGTTCAACAATAGCAATCCGAGCCCTCAAAGGTCCCGTAAGTGGATCGGAAATGAAATTGATTTATAGGGTGGTGGTCCTTCGGAAATCAGCTCTCTGAATCAGACGCAAGCCCATCCCAACAACGTAAGTTATCTGAACGAACGAAAAATATCAGATTTTGTTTGGAAAATGATCTGAACTAACGGAAATGTTCCAATTTGCTTCCGTTCATTGAAAGCGCATATACACATTTTCCCGTACGTTCGTACGAATGGAAAATGAACGCAAAAAAAAAGGAAAAAAACACCCACTAAAACTTTCACAGACAGCTACGGAAGTGCAGACGAATGTGTCTCTGAATCAAGCCTAATATATATATTTTTGGGGAGTATTTCAAATGTTAAGGTTTGTTTTTCTTGAAAAGCTGCAAGGTGCGTATAGCACATAGCATAGTTGTATTTTATCTGAAAATCTCCTCAAGCGCTGTTTTAGTTTAGTTTGTCTAGAGGCTTTAAAACACTAGAAACCTTCAGTTAGCTAATCGACCACAACAGGTCTTGCTTGCTCCCTGCTACTTCAATAACTTTTGTAGGCTTGTTGATAAAAACCAAGGAAGCAAGAAAGATCCTCAGGGAACGGATTCAAAATCTGATTGTTTACCTTTCTTGAGTGAGTGTGTGAGTGTGTGAACGTACCAGGGTATCTGATGTTATTGACCATGGAGGTGATTGTTTGTGCCCAGTTTTCAAACCAAAGCGTTGCAACTTTTCATTTTGGCAAATCTGCACAAGACTCCTTGGTCCCTAGATCACACATGTGTCCTGCCACCAGATGGAGCTGGATTTAAATGTCATAATTCAATGGTGGATTAAAACAACCAACACCAGTCTCTTGGACTGTGGTGGAGAATCTCTGTTCAGGGAACTTTGGCTATCCCAGACAGGACATTGATAAATGTTCTGGACTTTAAGGTGATTTCTCTCTCTCTTTGCCATTGGTCAAAGATTTTAATGGGCTATCCTGTTTAAGCACAACTGGACAATGACCCTGTATTCAGGCCATTGTTCTCGCCCCTTTTCCCCCCTCTCCTTATTCAACAACCATAATTTGTCAGCGAGATTATTTTGGAGAGGATTTTCATTTTGTGAAGATAGTTTTCCTTTTCATATACAAGAATTGATTTCCTATTGGTATTGCATGAGATAATATCAGAAATAGGGGAGTGCAAGATTGAGCAGATAACGTTGTCAGACCACACACCAGTGGTATTGGAATGGCAACACGAAAAAGGACAAAAGCAGAATAGTACATGGAGCCTGAACAAATCAAGAGAGGAGGAAATGGTACAAGAGGTGAGGAAGGCCTTGGCAGAATACTTTGAGCTAAATAATGTAGAAGGGATTTCCACAATAATGCTATGGTACACCCATAAAAGTGTCATTCGGGGGGTGCTTATACAAATTGCATCCAGGAAAAAGAAGGAGAGGTTGCAGAAAATGAATGAGTGAGACAGAGAAAAAACACACACACATTTTAAGAAAAGAGGGAAAGATCAGCAGAATTGTGCAACGCCAGGGAGCAGTTAACTGGATTACTCCTACAAAAATCTATTATTAAAAAATTAAAGACGGATATACTATGAGTGGGGGAATAAGAACGGAACGTTGCTAGGAAGGACATTGAGGAAGAAGCAATCTATGAGTTTTATATACTGCATAACTGATTCAACGCAACAAAAACATATTGAATCTAAGGAGATAGGAAAGATCTTTTGAGAGTATTACCAGAAATTTTATAATTTACGGGGATCAGAAAGTCAGAACAGAGCGGGAGAAGGAATCAAAATGGAACAATTTACAGTGGATTTAGCAGAAGAGAAATTAGAGATTCTAGAGAGCTCAATTATGATTGAGAAAAGAACACAAGCAATAAGGGAAATGCCTGTGAGGAACACATCGGGGCCAGATGGCTTTACAACTATATAATATAAAGAATTCCTCCCCAAACTTAAAGATAATTTCCTAAAGGCTTAAAGGTTGGCCATACAAAGATCTGGCACGTTATGATTTGGATGTTGGGCAATTGTTTTTTGTTGTTATATTATATCACTGTTCATGGTTTGTTGTTTCTCTAAATATAGGTGTGGTAACCTATGAGTGCTTGAGGTACTTGTCAATGTGAGACCAAGGCTGATGGGAGATTATCCTCCATGGGAAAAGTCGGAATGGGATCCAGAAGTAGTTGACCAGCATCTACCCTTACAAGAAGCCTTTGAGAAGAAACTTGGTTCCTGTATGATTTGGGACTTTTACAGCTATGTTGGAGAATTTTGTTTGAGATAGGAATGTAAATAAGAGAATATAAAAAGGGGGGGGGGGGGGTTGTGTGTTGGGGCAGCAAATAGAAAATAGAAAAATAATGGGGAGGTTAGTTATAACTTATCCATCATTTGTGTATAGGGATGTAATTCATTAGAGTGGTGTTTATAGGGTTACGGTCACATAGGTATGCATTTCTCAAGCAGTGAATACCGATTATATTAATTGATAGGTGGGTTTATTGTAGTTGTATTTAGGGGGTAGCACTTATATATGTATGGCAATATTGTGGGATCAAAGAATATGTGGTGGCTCCTTTTGCTTTAACTTACCCTGTAGCTCAATTATCTCATCTGATTTTTATGGAAGGAGTATAGCGGGTCTTAAATAGAACTGGGCCGGGATACCCTGAGTAGAATTATTCTCTGTTCATCCTGTGCTGGGTTCAGTTACAGGTTAATGAAATGTTTTGATTAATTTTCTGTAATAAAACAGGACTATTTTGGGATTCCCCAAGTAGGATTATTCTCTGCTCATCCTGTTTTCTGGGTTTAGTTCCAGGCCAATGAGATGTGTTTATGTTTTTTTGTAATAGGTTATTTTAATTTTACACAATAAGGGATTTTGAGGCAGGGTTGTATGCGCATATTGCAATTTTCCCCTCTGCCAGCCTTCCCCCTCATGCACTTACCTTTTCGATCACGGGGGTGTGTGCCTGCTCCGCTGGCATCGTGTGGCTACCTACTTGTCTGCAGGGGGAGGTGTCTGACGAGTGCGTTGTCAGCGGAGGCGCGCGACAAAGGCTTTTATAACGGTGCTACATAAGGAAGGAAAAGATCTAGTGTTTAATAGCTACAGGCTAATACCATTATTAAATGTGGACCTGAAGATATTATCAAATATCCTGTCCAAAAGATTTGCTCAAGTGATACCTAAAGTGGTGGATAATGATCTAAACAAAGGCGTACCGCTAGTTTTGCTTTAAACTGATGCAGAGAAAGCTTTTGTTACAATTGACTGGCTGCCTATGTAAAAAGTAGTGAACCACATATAGGATTGAAACAGTGTATAGCTATATTGTAAGCTTATATAAGCGTTTGTCGGCAAGTATCAAAATAAATGGTGGAAATTAAAAACGGCACGTGTGCCCATTGTCTCCACTAATTTAGTTAAGGAGCAGTTTTTATGAAGAATAAGAGCATATCAAGATATATAAGGAGTTTAGATCGGAGAGACTACACATAAAATAGGGGCATACACGGACAACTTACTTTTTTCATTTTCAATCTTACTATAGCCTTCCCTATGTTGATGAGAGAATGTAAAACCTTTGGTAGGATGTCAGCATTTAAGGTACATTATGGAAATTGGAGGCAATGATGATACAAAAAGTAGAAAGTAGCAGGGTACAGATACAATCCGCCTTCTCATTCAAATCGGCTAAATCTGATCTAGGATAACTAGGTGCCTGAATCCTGAAAAGGCTGGAAGATTGTTATCATTCAAACCATATCCCTTTGATAGAAAAAAAATGAAATGCTTAAATAACTGGGACTTACCCATTTATTTATAGGAAGGGAGAATAAGTATAATAAAAATGGTGATCCTACCAATGATACTGTTTCCATTTCAAACTGTTCCAAAGAGCATTACATCAAGCTCTTTTGGTAGCCTAATTTCATTCTTCTCTAAATTTATCTGGGGAAGAAAAAAGAAAGCTTAAGGTTAGAGATCTTACGTAAAGAGGAAGGCAGGCTGGCAGTACCTTATTTTAATGGGCACTAGACAGCCACCATTTCAGTGAATACTGGACTAGACCCATATTAAGGAGACTAAAATATGGGTGAGCAGTGAACAGGGTCCCATTGCAGGATATAACATGGATGAACATAAAAATCAAGAACCTAGGGTTAAATCACCCTATGATACAGACAACCATACAAGCATTTAAAAAAAATGAGAGTTAAGAACAATATCCCAATGGCCCTCAACAAATCATATAGTGCAGGAAGGGGGAAGACCAGAGGAGTTATAGGAAGAAGAATGGTAAAGGGCTGGGAGAAGGTAGGAAAAATAAGAGCAAAGGATATACTGATGGCAACAGACCGGGCTGCACTAGTACAATTAATAGAAAAATGGGACAACCCAGAATAAGATAGATGGAATTATCTTAGAATACAATATACCTTGCTACTTGGATGAAGTACAGCCAACTCCAGTGTCTCTTTCAAGCTATGTTTGGGCTCCTGCTACTGCTGCTTGCAACTCTAGGGTGTGATTCATCCAATTTTTGGGCTCCTGCAGCCAACTCCAGTGTCTCTTTAAAGTAATGTTTGGGCTCATGCTGCTGCTTTCTAATCCAGGGTGTGATTCATCCAATTTTTGGCCTCCTGCAGCCAACTCCAGTGTCTCTTTCACACAATGTTTGGGCTCCTGCTGCTGCTGCTTGCAACTCCAGGGTGTGATTCTTCCAATTTTTGGCCTCCTGCAGCCAACTCCAGTGTCTCTTTCACACAATGTTTGGGATCCTGCTGCTGCTGCTTGCAACTCCAGGGTGTGATTCATCCAATTTTTTGGCCTCCTGCCGCCAACTCCAGTGTCTCTTTCAAGCTATGTTTGGGCTCCTGCTGCTGCTGCTTGCAACTCCAGGGTGTGATTCATCCAATTTTTTTGGCTCCTGCAGCTAACTCCAGTGTCTCTTTCACGCAATGTTTGGGCTCCTGCTGCTGCTTGCAACTCCAGGGTGTGATTCATCCAATTTTTGGCCTCCTGCAGCCAACTCCAGTGTCTCTTTCAAGCTATGTTTGGGCTCCTGCTGCTGCTGCTTGCAACTCCAGGGTGTGATTCATCCAATGTTTGGCCTCCTGCAGCCAACTCCAGTGTCTCTTTCAAGCAATGTTTGGGCTCCTGCTGCTGCTGCTTGCAACTCCAGGGTGTGATTCATCCAATTTTTGGGCTCCTGCAGCCAACTCCAGTGTCTCTTTTACGCAATGTTTGGGCTCCTGCTGCTGCTGCTGCTTGCAACTTCAGGGTGTGATTCATCCAATTTTGGGCTCCTGCAGCCAACTCCAGTGTCTCTTTAAAGTAATGTTTGGGCTCCTGCGGCTGCTTGCAACTTCAGGGTGTGATTCATCCAATTTTTGGGCTCCTGCAGCCAAATCCAGTGTCTCTTTCAAGCTATGTTTGGGTTCCTGCTTCTGCTGCTTGCAACTCCAGGGTGTGATTCATCCAATTTTTGGGCTCCTGCAGCCAACTCCAATGTCTCTTTCACGCAATGTTTGGGCTCCTGCTGCTGCTGCTTGCAACTCCAGGGTGTGATTCATCCAATTTTTGGCCTCCTGCAGCCAACTCCAGTGTCTCTTTAAAGTAATGTTTGGGATCTTGCTGCTGCTGCTTGCAACTCCAGGGTGTGATTCATCCAATTTTTGGCCTCCTGCGACCTGCGTGCCATGTACCACTGTGCCTCCTAGTCATTAGGTATAGGTTAAAAAATGTGAATCCTACCCCTGCCATAAAGGTTCTTTCTTCTGGTGACATGGGAGACACAGCTCCCTCCCTAGTAATGGTTTTGGCTGCTGCTTCTTTTAGGTGTTAAAATTACTAAAGCTGTTCCGGTTATTCCTTATGGGGACTACTTGTTGAAAACTGGTGGCAGTGGGGAAATGGAATGAAAATAATATATATTTTTTTTTTCATTGTGTGTGTGTGTGTTATTTTACATGTAACTCTTTGTGATCTGGTAAGGAGTCCTTGACACCACTGTCTGTGACCACCATCCAGGAGCAGAAAAATCCAGCAAGGCTGCTGCTGTTGGACCTGAAACCTGGCAAGGTGGAGTGCAACATTGGGCCAAACCTTGTAGCAGCCTTGGGCTGAGGCTGGTTGATGCACATCCCACCCCTGGTATGTGATATGTGCTCAACTTGGTGGTGCAGAGCTTCCTGGCCCATTATCCAGAGATAAAGTGCGTAGAATGCTCCATAAAGTGCTTAGAATGTGCTCGCACCTTCAGCCTTCCCACCTACTGTCTCACATTTGACTTGCCCACCAGGTGAAACTCCACAGTGTACATAATGGAAAAGTTGTGTGAGCAACAGCAGCGATAGTGTTGTTCCAGCTCCAAAATGCCCAGGTGAGTTGATATGCAGGGACATCTGCATGGTGCTGCAGTGCTTCCAGTACACCACCAATATGGTTAGCAATGATGACACCATGATGACGCGCTCTCATCCCTATCCTCTGCCTGCCTGCTGGAAAAAATGCTTCAGGCCATGACGGAGGAGGAAGCAAAGGAGGAGGAGGAAGGCCCATTTTCTCTTCTGTCAGGGCAGTGTGCATCGACAAATAAGAGTACAAACTCACGCTGGTTGATGCACTACTGACAGAGTTCCCAGCTGACTTTGAGGGCTCAGTGGTGGCACAGGGAGGAGGAGAAGCAAGTCACCAACACAGCAGGGGCACCAACAACAACTCACGGGGGGGGGGTGAGCATGGTCACAATGTGGAACAACTTATTCTATTGCCTGCCACATACACCACTATCAGATTCTACGTCCTGTATTACCAGGAGGCAGAATTTGACTTGCAGGGTTTATGGATACCTGTCCACGCGCACCCTGGTATTGAGCGATATATCCTCCGCAATCAACTTCTGTGTCGCTAAATTGAACACGTGGCTAGAGCTTGTCTTCTATGCCTTGGAGGTGCTTGTCTGCCATGTGTTCAGGGCATGTGTTCAGAGGGTGTCATTACTGACAAGAGGATCTGCCTATCCACAGCCAACGTGGACATCCTTACGGCATTCGTAAGGTGAACCAGTCATGTATCCCACAGGACCTGGCTGTGCTGTGGATATATTGATTTATGAATTTAGTTTTTTTTTCTTTATTTGTGTATTTCTTGATGTATGTATGTTGTCAGGATCTGGGGCGAACGGCAGTGACTTGGACAACAGTTATTCAAATCAAAAGTAATTTATTGAAAATAAATATTCAACAGCCAAAATCTCTTAACATCAGAGAAGGTTGCAGCCAACAATGCAGTACAGTAAGCGGTTACCTCACCATCTCTAGCAAAGTCCAGGGGAGAATAATGCAGCAAGCTGAAAGTCCTTTTTGTAACAGGTCCGCTTACTGGGCATACAAGCCCACGCTGTTAATCCACAAGGCCTGGGCTCCTCTACCCAGGCTGTTCAACAGCCAGCTGAAAGCCTCATTGGCTCCTTTTATTAGGCTTCCTTGCAATTAGCCTCATCACCTTTGTGAGAACTGGGATTAGGGGAAAAACCCGTAGAGGAGTGGGAATGTGGACTGGGGTCCTGTAAATCCGGCATGGATCGTGCCTGATTGAGCAAAGCAAGGGGAAAATATACACCATTCAGCACTTTCCCATACACTTTACCACAATGTATAGAACAGAATGGTGGATTTTTGTTCAGGTCCCCATTGACTTCAATGGGGTTTGGGTTCGTGTTAAGATTCAGGTCCCCGGACCCGAACTTTGGCGGCAAGTTTGGCCAACCTGCTCATCACTAACATGGATAGTAACCCATCTAACGGGGATAGGTAATACAGCTAAATTGTTACCTCAGCTATTCTGCGTTGTTAATGGAGTTGCTATGAGAGCTACATTTTTATTTATTTTTTGTCTTTTTAAAATATGGGGCGTAGCTAATTGTGTCGTTAAAACCAAGATAGATTGTAGCTTTTAAACGGAAGATTATTGGCCCTGGCTGCAATCGAAGCTAAGGAGCTCTTGGCACTGAAGAGTCAAAGATTCATATAGAGAAAATTTGCACCATTGACTTGGAGCCATCTGGACTGGGTGTTGCCTCCAGCACGGAGTCCATCTGACTTTTGAGCCTATGCACTGCTGCTGCTATCCACCCCTGCATATTATCTGTTCCTGCAAGCATATAGCTTCATCTACTGGGAAGAATGTTAGGGTCGGGGCTAAAAAGTTTGTGGGCTGCTCAGGACCAGTAAAATCCTGGGCTGATTTTTGGCCCGAGTCCACCACTGTCCAAAGTTGAACTTGATTTTTCAAATCTTTAGCATAACCCTCACCATCACAAACAAAGATAAAACAATACTGTGTGTCATATTTTAGCTTACATTATTTTTTAAGACGATGCTCACAGATCTTATAAATATAATATAAATGGCAAATGTTTATTACATGGTATGTATTTTAATAAGATGTAGTAATATAGATTGCATATGAAATTGATCTGAACAGCTAGGAAAAGGTGAGCAGCAGGTTATCACTGTAAAATTATATTTTGGGTTAAGCTTCATTTGTCATATATATATATATATATATATATATATATATATATATATATATATATCCTGCCATGTACACGTAGATTCCATAAATAGCAGTATATATTTCCATCTCAAGCTGTTCAGTTATCAATATAACTAATTTAACATTTGCTTGGATTATAAAAAACTGCTTTAGAATAGCTGATAAATGCAAAAAACAGCATTTAGATGCCTCGATTGGTAGGTATATATAAAAGATATACTAAAAGATAGATGCAGTAAGTATGATTCAGATTATCTATACATACAGTAACTGAATAAAGTTTGCCCATGTTTTAGGTTTTAGTATGTTTTAGTATTGCACAGAATTTTCTCTCAGGAGCACAGGTGGTTCTAAGATTAGTACAAGAAGAGCTGTCAGAATGATTAATTCACTGATCCACACTGGCTTGTGTGAGGACATCTGGAAACTTGCACTGTTAGTAGTTTTAAAGGAATATAGTTTTAACAGAGCGAAAATTGTATTCGTTTACCAAATAGATAGTAAAATGTATTAGGTCTAGTATTTGAAATGTTATGGCTGTGCAGTTCTTTCACAAAATGTTTAAAGGAATACACTAGTAGCATGATTGAATCTGGATTTTGCAAAGGAGTTTGACTGCCTGGCTGGACCCACTTTTTTCAACTTGTTTATTAATGATATAGATGGAATAAATGTCTCCATCTTTGCAGATGACACCAAATATGTAGTGACAAGGATTTGGCAGACCACAGGCTGCATAACAGTATGAAACATCAAACAGCAACTTCCAAGGCAACCAAAATATTGGGGTTGATTCAGAGCCTGGTTAGAAAACTAATTTCTTTTTAGGAGAGAAAACTGGCATTTACTTTCATTGCCAACCTGGGAGTACATTTTCACATGGTCCTGAATCATACCCAAGGTAGACAATAAGGTTGATTCACTTTTTAGTGCACTTACACGTGAAAATGTGTGTGTATGTGTATTTTTTGATCCATTTTTGAGCTTCTGGTGTGCTTTTTTGATCGTATTGATACGTGTTTTTAAGCCTTTTCATTTGTGTATCTATTGTGTATTTGCTTCGTGTTATTTTCTTGTTGATGTATATAATACATGATTTTTATGGGCTTTCACATGATTCAGAGCCTTGATTAGGCATGATTTTGCCTTCGAGAGAGGCCAATAAAACATTTTTTTCATACTCAGGCTCAATTTCTTGGTGAGAATGTGTTTTCGTGGTGTGCGGGAAAGCGTAAAGGAGCATAACATCGTAGCATTCTGGGCATGTGTTTCTCTGACTTTGGATTGCATTGGCCACGTCTGGATGGCGATTGCATGCACAATGGAAAATGCAGTAGTGGAGTGTTGCCTTCTCCACACGTACCAACAGATACTGGGTGTCAGCCGCACACGCAAATCAATATACAACCTATAGTGTGCAGTACTCTGGCTGTAAACAATAAAAGACCAAAGAGTTTAGTGGGGGTAGCCAAGACATCCCCCCCCCCCACTATCCAAAAACACAGTCACACCACTAAATAATGCAAAGCTTTATATAATTTTATTGTTCAAGGCAAAACACATACATAGACAATCTTAAAATCCATTAAAAAACATATACACAATATGACACAATCCAGAGGTGCGCTGCCTACTATTTCCTATAGCCCATCCTAAATCTAGTAAATCCTGTTCCCCCTTAAAATTATCCTAATCCATTTCAAATCTTGAAAGTACATAATATGCATGCCTTTGCAACAAAGTTCTGACGTATGCCAACTTCCATGATCCGCTGAGGTGCGTCGGATGCTGCAGAGCCCACTATCAAAAATCAAAAATGGTACTCTCGCTGTTCACTCGAGACCAGCAAAATACCATCATGTGTGTAAGTTCACCAAATGCCTGCATTTGCACGCCTTTAGGCATAGGTTTAGTTAATCAGGGTGGCAAATATATAGGCAGTCAGGCCATTTGGGGATAGCAATTCGAGGGCCCAAGGCAAACAGGATGGAAATAACACCATCATTTGCAGAATAACACAGGTGAAAACTAGTGTTCACATGGGCACTATGCATTGACTGTTTGGGGTGGATCTCTTGTTGCATAGCTGGGTGTGGCAGCCAAATACCAGGGGGCAGCCCAGTTGGTAATTACACATGCCCAATAAGATCTGTAAAACAAAAATAGCAAAATACATTAATGCTGAACTAAAGTGTATGGGGTGTGGCCTGGTAACAACTTGCTATGCTTATTTTTAATATGTATATCATGATGTATTTTTTAAAATATGTACTTGTTCTACATTTTAGATGATGATGATGTACTGATATGACTTCCTGCCCAACATATATGCCAAGAGGATGTTGGCACTTGACATAGTAGCTACGCTGGAGGAGGTGACCGACACGACCTACACTTACACAAAGATCATCCAGCATTTGGCGAACCTGAAAGGAGGAAGAAGCACCGGGTGAGGAAGCTTTTCTTCCAAAGTAAGTGACAATTCTTGCCTAAACATTCACTACTACAATCACGTTAGGCAGGTCTGTGTTTAAAAGAATGCTATTCTCTTCTAGTGCCAAAATTACGCCAAAGAGTGCAACCCACCCGGAGGCGATGTGTCCGGCCAATGCTGACAAGATCTGGTGAACGGTGGTGTGGGTCAAGTGCCAACGTCCTCACCCTCCTCCCCAAGCTCGCCTGGACCAACCTGCAGAAGAGGAGGCCCAGATGTGGCCATGACGAGTCAAGTGTGCATCACACACAAACACACACAGGAAGACACGCACTAAAAACTCACACATATGTGTTCTAATGTTGGTAGACCACTGACTAAATGTCCCGGTTCTTTACTTTCTGCAACCTTTCTGGTCCATTGGAAGATCCAGTTGGGGTACCCCCAGGATCATAGCCTATTCAGAGTATCAGCGCTTCTGTGGAATAAGGGAGAGAAGCCAAACAATTTCTTTTGAGACAACATAATTCTTTTATATGGACAGCTTTAATGGTGTGAAGAGAATGTGGCTGGAGGCATACAACAATGCATTATCAGCCATTGGTTTATGATAATTCTAAGTATTGATAGACCCAACCACCATTCTCAATTCTAAATCGAAATATTCATTGTAGGTTTTACTACCCGATTCAGGGAATGTGAGGTTTAGATTGTTCATGTTGGTAAACTTGATGAATTATCTGAGTTCCTCCTCAGTTCCCCTCCAGAAGATATGGAGGTCATCTGTGTGTCTGCAATAAAAGCAAATAAATGATAAAAAAGGGTTTCCATCTACGAAGATGCAGTACTCCACCCACAGCCCCATGTAAAGATTAACAAGGGATAATGAGAAAGGTTAATCAATAGAAGCACCACATCTATCAATATATATGCAACATGAACAACAGCATACCCAGGAAAATTTGTAGGGTGAAATCTAAAGGCAGATTATGCTAGATGGTGGGGTATGCAAGAATACAAAGTGGTGACATACAATGTACACCAAATTCCATGAACCGGCCATATATGTTCAGTGTCTTTCAAATACCCTGGTAAACATGTTACCAGTGGTTGTAGCTGAAGGTCGTCTCATTGTGCAATCTCTCACCCCCCAAATACCAGCCACATTTGGGCAGCCCAGGGGTGAACAAGCAGGTTTGTGGATCTTAGGGAGATGGTGGAAGACCATCTCAGCTGGACAAGAAACCTTCAAAAATTCAACCTCATTCTTGGAGAAAATTTCCAGACTAAAGCCTTTGTCCACCAGGAAATATAACTCATTTTTAAACTTGTTGGCAGGATTAATTGAGAGCATGTTATATGTGGCAGAGTTGCCAAGCTGGCAAAAGGGCTCCTCCTTGGCTGATTTTGTGGCAGCATGGACCAAGTTACCTCTAGCTTATTTAACTCCAGAAAAAGCACAGTGGTGACTGTATCAGATTGCTGTGTTTCAATCATTCACTAAGCCTCCAGCTACATATACCTAATTCTGCCTTTTCATATCCAAGTCGTGCCTGCTCACAACCACCATTGCCAACCTAAAACCGTTTAATTGCCACAGTTACAAGCCATGCTAAGGAGTCCACATGCATGGAAATGCACGACTTTGGGCCCTGTATTGTGTGAACTCTCAAATCTGAATTGATCTGCTCATCTATATTCATTTTGAGACTATTTAATTTAAACACATGTAATGAATTATGTTTAGAAACACTGAATTACCCTAATTGGAATAAGGGGCACATACTGTACATCATAATGCACAAATAATGAAGATTAACTCTTCTTTTAACTTATCTTCTTATATTTCATTTTGTTTATTTTATTCACTAATCAACGTAATGTAATTGGAACATGTTTGATGAAAAATAGAATAATTTATGTGTAATAAAATTTATATATTCTAAGTAAGGTATTACTATACACCAAATTTAATATTCATTGTTAACACTTAAGATGATTATTTTATTGTTTAAACAATGTTAAACTGATTAGCTCTTTTGAGGAGAGATCGTTTGCATTAATTAGCACACTAAAAAAACATAAATTGACAGAAAACCATTAATTTATAATTCAAAGGTTTAATAAAGATATAAATACTACATATAAAAAAACTCAATTTGTAATTATATTACAAGAATATAATTAATGTAACCCCATTTTGCAAGGGTTAGTTGCAATATCTTTAGTTAGATTTATCACAAAGTAAAGATACAACTTAGTCCCTCTAATATAACATCTTGTGGATGAAGAAACATCCCAGAAGATCAAGGAAAGCCTTCACAGAACTGAAGTGGAAGCTCCATAACAATGTCAATACATTTATATGTGATGAAGAACAAGATGCTTAAGGTGAGGAAGAAGAAGGTGTTTATTACAGCAGAAGTCTAAATGTCCATATAGGGTCTGATTTTCCAAATATTTGCTCATTGTTGCAGGCATTCACAGATGTTTCTCAGACTTTGGATTATTATATTATTAATTAATATGACTAATTATGCAAGTGCGCCTGAGTTTACCACTAGTTTAGCAAAGTTAGACCAGGACCTGCAAACAATTGCAGGATACTACTTATTTTTCTTGGGAGCAAAACTGGAATCAATAGTTGTTCTTTCCCAGATTGTCAGTTTAGTTAATTTATTGCATCAATAACATATTTTTAAAATAGAATAAAGGATCGATAAGTAGTATGTCAAAAACAACTAGCCAAACATTTTTCACATTAAATTTCAAATTAATTTGAGAATTTATACATGGTCATTCAAACTCCCGACCTGAGAGGTCATGCGTATACTAACATGTTAATTAGATTACATAATCTATAAAATGTGTTTTGAGTTATAGTTTCATTATTCAATCCACCTAAGCATTTAACCTTGTTGCACCACAACATTTCTTTAAATGAATGCTAGTCTTTCGCTAATGCGTAGTGCAGAGAAACCAAGCATGGTTGCAAACAGTCTGGAAAAGCACATATAGTTGCTGTACACTACGGTTAGTTAGCGCATTTTTTGCCCAGATTTGCCACGGTGCATGAGAGGCAGCAATAACTTCCGGTAGCAAAAATAGGCAAATGTGATAAATTAGGCCTATAGTGTACATCCAGGGAGCACTGGCTTTTTATAGGCCTAAAGGTAATTCTGATTCAATTGGTTTTAGCTGTGGTTTTGTTATGATGAAACATATAATTAGTTAATTAAGATTTAGACAGCAGAAATGCATTTAAAGGAAAAACATACATAAATATATACACTATTTGCATGTAACACTTTTTAAATACAGTATTTTCTTAGATCAAGTAGAAAAATAAAAGCCCTTACCTCACCTGAGATATAGAGCTGCTCTCCAGTGTCCGTGCAGATAACACACAAAAAGACGCAAAGCGGCATTCCCTGCAATTTGCACACTCATGTCTTGCTAATCAATTAAATAAGCAGGCAGGAGCGCATACAGAGCCAGGGGAAGTCGCTTTGTACTTTCTCTCAAAATGACCATGTCAAGAAGGGCTGCCTTAGTACCAGGGGCAGGGTGGGGTTACCCCATGACTGGACTTCTCATTTAAAAGTTTGGTGCATCAGGGTCTGGTTTCTCAACCACAGCCTAAGACACTATTATTAAGATCATTTTCATAAGGTAGGAAATATCATCATCTGACTGTTTATTGCATACACGTTTGTAAAGACAAGACAAGTCAGAGCGTTTTGTCGGCCCAAGCTGAGATTTATACAGATGTACAAATGTCACACTAGTAGGTCAGGCAGCAGGCTTTTCATTGACTATGTTATTCAAAATGTTTCACTAGAAAAATATGCTGCCTCCCACATGTCCTAGGAGACACATCTGAAGAACATGTGCCTGCTCTTCCACATCCTTGACAATCTAGACCCATTCTGAAATTAATGGTACTCTATACTTCCATTAAATATGAAGCTATAGAATACATAACCTGCTCAGGTTTTCTAACAACTATTGCTGTAGAGGAATAGCTAGCTACATATGTAAACCACTCAATGACACAGAAAGCACCAGGGAGCAGCCCCTTACAGTATCTCTATCCCCAAGTTTAAGACATAGACATGGTTCAGTGCATAGGATGTCATAATCCTCTTCCTCTGGTTGTCTTAGTCCACCGCCAACATCGATGTCATGGTTGATTATACTGACCCCTGTTGCTTGATACTTTAGAGTAGTGTTCAATAATTACCTCACCTGTACATCTGTGCAAAGATCTGCAAAACCTGGCCTGTTGGTGGGCCATGGCGTTGGTGAGCCATGAGTTTCTGTGGCATTTTGCATGTGATTATGCAGAGAAAGCCTTTTTCTGAGACAGGGGGAAGGAACAGCATACTGAGTCGTCCACTATACTACGGAAAAAACATGCAACGGCTGTCCATGTTCAGGCATTAAAAAAGTATATACTCACATTTTGTCCCCTGCAGCTCCTCTGTGCAGTGCTTCTATACAGAGAACAATCTATTCAGTCCTCCAGTGTAGGGCGGATTACATCCATCGTGCTGGCTTCCCATCCCCACCTTGGCAAGCCAACTCTATTAATTTACCAGTCATTTGGGGGTATAAACAAGGCCCCACTGACTCAGCCGAGAGATGCTGCCATGCTGGGAGCCCAAATTTCAGGATCTCCACCCCCGGTATGTATGCATATGCTGGCACTGAGAAGATTGTTTGCTCATTCTCTAAACTTGACCTACATTCCCAAAGCTCGTGTTCGATGATAATTCACAGCTGAGCATATATTGGCCAATTTCCCCTGTTGTGCGCTTTTGCCACTAGCCTTTCAATTATACTGGTGCACGCAATAGATGGATGCAAGCTAGGGATGCTACTGGCGAGAGATCAAGGGGTTTCACATAGTGGGGCATCCTAAATTAGGATGACCTGGGATCAAGCTGTAACCCGGCTCTAGAGTCGAGTTATGAAGATTTTGGTCCAATTTAATGAGGTGAAAAGCCATGAAGCAACTTGCCTGACTGCACACAAAGTTATTGGAAAATGTATTAATACAATTTCCCTTGCTGTAGCATCTATGGACTATTTCTTGTCTGCAGAGACTTAAGTTTGCAAATTAATTGTTTCTTTCAGTCAGTTTTAAATGAATGCTAGTCTTTCGCTAATGCGTAGTGCAGAGAAACCAAGCATGGTTGCAAACAGTCTGGAAAAGTACATATAGTTGCTGTACACTATGGTTAGTTAGCGCATTTTTTGCCCAGATTTGCCACGGTGCATGAGAGGCAGCAATAACTTCCGGTAGCAAAAATAGGCAAATGTGATAAATTAGGCCTATAGTGTACATCCAGGGAGCACTGGCTTTTTATAGGCCTAAAGGTAATTCTGATTCAATTGTTTTTAGCTGTGGTTTTGTTATGATGAAACATATAATTAGTTAATTAAGATTTAGACAGCAGAAATGCATTTAAAGGAAAAACATACATAAATATATACACTATTTGCATGTAACACTTTTTAAATACAGTATTTTCTTAGATCAAGTAGAAAAATAAAAGCCCTTACCTCACCTGAGATATAGAGCTGCTCTCCAGTGTCCGTGCAGATAACACACAAAAAGACGCAAAGCGGCATTCCCTGCAATTTGCACACTCATGTCTTGCTAATCAATTAAATAAGCAGGCAGGAGCGCATTTACAGTAGTTTTTACACGTGCCTTCTTTCTTCATTTGTTCCGATAGTGGTACTTGCTAACCTAGTTTGAACTACAAAAAAGTGCAGTGGGAGTTGGTAGTAATGATTTAGTCATATAAATGATCCAAGATGGGGCCCAATCAGGAGTTCTACAGGACACCTACCCTCATCCAAGATACAGACTTGTCAAATCATAACTAATTAAACTTTTGGTTCTGTGCCATTTTTCTGTTAAATTTTCCCCTAACCTGAATTTAAAGCACAATTCTACCACTACATGATTTGTTTTGTTCAATGTTTCTAGGCTCCTTGACATTTGATTGCTGGAGTTACTTAGGCTTAGGAGTGACTTAGGCATGGGCTTTTCAAGTAGGCAAAGTTCCCTCTGATAGTATTGCACAGCAGCCTCATTTATAATAAAATAGCCACAAAGCATTGTTAACAGCTGACAAATAATTGCTTATGAAAATTCACTGGTCCATTACAGATCTATTACAGATTTGTAATAATTGGAAATGAACTAAATCGTATTCAATTACTTTTTTTCTACCACACATTCTCAATACCTGATTTCACCTGGCTGGGCTGCATAGTGCCAAATCAAAGCCAAAGGCTGACAATACATACAATTCTACTTTCAAAAGCATTTTTTAAATGTTAAGTTTTCATTGTGTATATTAAGAGATGTGCTAATCTTATCTGTTATTTTTTAATTTTCTATTTGTTTGCAAAGTGTTTGGATTTCTTTGCTTTGACCTTGCCTAGCAGAATCCACCCAGCAAGCAGCCCTGCCTCCACCTGCGCCAACCCCTGTGCTTCCAGCAGCACTGTCTCACATGCCCCCCCCGGCCGGAAATCACCGGCAAGACCTGTCCCATCTACCAGCCACCCCCGTGGTGGGAGCCACGACTCAGATGAGGAAAATGTGGGGCCCCAATGAGCAGATGGCAATGGACAGAGGGGGAGGTTGAGGGTAAAATGAATGAAATGAAGACATTTCTTTGCTGTATGGGCATGCACCAAAACAAACACTAATGTTTCTCTTTCTCCACACAGACCCTAGAAGAAGAACTACAAGACCTGGAGGAGACCCCCACAAGGAGAGTGCCCATCTGACTCCCAACTGGATCCAGACACCACCAACCACTGTAGCCACACAAGACCCTGTGCCACCTACCAGCTCGCAGACCCTGGACCTTGGCCAGGAATCTGCCAGCACCACCACCAAACTGGCGGGACAATAGCACCACTTTTAGGTGCAATATACCTCATTGTTTTAAAGTGGCCTGTCAGACCACCAGTTTGATTCATAAACACCTGGCTGCAGGGGTGGTGGAGCAGCAGTGCCTCAATAACAACTTTGTAGCGCTACTGCCCCAAATGGTGGTGCAGAACCAAAACACCTCCAGCATGCTGGCCCTGATGTAGACCAGACAACAAACAACAAGGGAGGACCAGACTAACTCCCCATAACCATGCCTGCTGGACGTTTTTGCACACCTTTTTTTGGCCGGTTGGACCAAGGAATTAAACTAGGAACACAGAGAATGGGGACTGAAAATAGACACATGAGCACACAGAGGGGGGACAGGGAGACAAATAGGCAACAGCAAAAAACAGCAAAAATATACCTAGATGATAACTTCATACAATAGTGCAATGAAAGGCTAACAGTAGAAACACAGAACAACTACAAGAATATACATACCTACCCAGGTGCCAACTACCACTCAGCTTATCACTCTCAAAACATGTTTACAAGCTGGAGCTGAACAAGATGAATGCATCATGATCGATCTGGGAAATCCTGCCAAGATGCTTAAGAAGCGCAAATCATGTCGCACCACGCATTGCCCATTAAGAGAGTGGCCCATCTTACAGTTGCTGTAAGAAAAGGAGAAAAGCAACAATACAGTAACAGTCAAAGAGAAAGCTGATACATGGGCTAGGGGGACAAAGATCAGGGGGAACAATGAGCAACAAAGATTAGCAAGTTTAGGGGAGCTTGGAATATTCACCAGGTAGAAAAAAACCCATGTCCCAGGTTGCATGCTGTCAGCAAAAGAAATATATTTCTCCTGCAAGACAGCCAGGCCATCAAGAAATGTAGTCAGGGCGCGGCTCAGGGAAAGCTGAGACATGCCTCTGTAAGGAGCCATCTATTAGAAATTGAATTCGATTTGGTCGTATCCCCAATTGCATGCCCCTTTTTTGTGGAGAGGGCCAACCATGGCTGCACCTCTGAGTAAAGCTTCTCAAGAGAAAGACAGTTCAGTTGGGTCAATTGGAACTCCTGTTGATCGACGTTGAGGCGATGGCAGGTATGCCTAAGCACTCGAAGGTACCTAGTTAACTGCCCCTTCTGCTGCAGACACTCATAATCTTCACAGAACTCGTCAAGGGGCTCCATCTTAAGCAAGTATGCCGGTTCTGGCTTGCAAAAAGGAGTGTAAAAAACCTCTATTTTTTATAGGCCCGAAAATGGTCAAATCAGGGCTCTGATTCACCCACAAGGGCAAGGAAAATATGTTATACGCAGAGGAGAACTGAAAAACTCGGCTTCACTCAAATTAATATTCTGAATACTCAGTTTCCAGTACGCAGACGTAAAGTCCTGCAAAAAAACAATGTGGACAAAAAACATGACCTAGAATTGCATTAACCCAAAAAAGGGCAAAAAACATGACTTTTAGCCCATTCCCGCATGTGGGAATGCATACAGGGAAGGCTCTGAATCAAGTCTCTCGTCTGACTTGGAAATTAAGATTCTGTAACCATTAACGTCGTCATTATATCCAACAAAGTTTCTTTCCAACAAATTCTCCCTCCTTTATATATAAGAACAGTCTTATCTGTGTACAGATGTCTCTGTAGAAGCTTCTTTATGACGATCTGTACATTGGCTGCGCTGTCTCCTGTTTGCTTTGCTCTGCCTGGGCCGCATTTGATCACTGTGCTTTATCCAGTCTCTGAGCCTTATTCGTCCACTAGGCCCATAACCTGTTGCAGAGTGTGAGTTTTGGGTGCAGCAGGGTTGAATCCATATAGAAATGTGTGGCATAACAGGAACTGGATTTACTGGAACACAGACAAGAAAAATAAGTCATAGAGATTGCCACAATGTACAGGAAACACAACATGCAGTAGAAAGTACAACATAGACTACACACAGGTCAATGTAATGGTGGCTTTTACTGTCATAAATGTAACCTAGCAATATAGATTCAAATCACATACTAAGCTAAGCTGCTAAGTTGCTACATAATATCTCCAATGCATAGGATCCTCCAGTGGGCCCAGACACTGATGCAGGCCCACCATTGGGGCATTACAAAAGAACCAAGATGAAAACAGTTTTTTTCTGGCTTGTCTGGTTTGTTCCCCATAGTTTGTTATTTCTTCAGTATTTTACATTTGATATTTGGTCAATAAATATCAGATTTTTATTGTTGTTTTAGCTGGAGGGTAAGCCTCAAGGATAATTTCCTTTGGCAGAACCCAGGAATGATTTCCTCTGGTGGGCCCAAGGTATTTCAGTCTGATTTTGCTGGGGACTATTCAGCAGGAGGACTTCCAGTGGATCACTTTTTTTTCAGCATGTGTATTTGTTCTGCAGTTAAACAGCACTTTGATGAAAAGGCAAAGAGCAGCCAACAATTTTCTTTGGTTCTGAATAGAGTCTAATTAGATTCTTGGTCCACTTTCAATGGTTTTGGATGTTCAACAGTGTAAATTGTGATACAGGGCACAGGCCTTTTCCTGTATGCTCATTAACTTTCACGTTACCATGGTAATTACAAGTGACAACAGAAAAATAATTCCACAGAAAGGGCAGACAGAGCAGAAAGGGTAGAGATATTACTGGCCTACAGCAAACTTTGAAGATTGCCAGGGGTCACTGCCATAGCATACTGAAGTTCAGTAAGTAAGTATTTAGCATGGGGATTGGGGCTTGCATCTCACTTTACACTACGAAGCATCTGAAATCAGAATGCCCATCTGGAAACATTGTAACTGGACCAGGACTATAATTAGAGCATTAGTACTCTAAAATAGATGCTTAATTGGTGTAGTGGAAAGTGTTTACAGGCAAATCATAATTTTGTAAAGTATTAGTTTAGTAAAGACATATTTTTCTTTTTTCTTTTCCCATTTCTTTGTGGTGCTGCGAAAATGCCCTGCTCTATATGCACTAAAGAGCCAAGTTGACTGGCTACTATGCATCACTTATCTGAAGCCCAAAAAAGGGTCAACAACTTGATCTGATAATAATTTAAATATCAGTAGCATTACATTTAAGCCTAGAGGTTCCCGATAAATCACACTATATAAATAACAGGAGAAGCATTCAAAATGATTTAGTAGTACGGTACCTCTGTTCATAGTACTAGATTAACTGAACAGTTATTGAAATATATTGAAAGCCAAACTAAGTTCTTGCAATAATCAAAACTGTATATCTTAGAACAGTAAATCAGCTTGCCGAAAAAAAAGTAAATTAGAGGACATTCAAGTTCACAATGTAGGAAAGTTTTTGGGTAAGTTAAAAGGGAATTGGGATTTTATGACACCATTATCCCCAAGCAAATTTAAAGGGTTTGTAAAACACTAATAAAAAAAAACTATACCTCCCACAGACATGCCATCTTGTTCTACACTGAAAACTCCTCTTTTCCAGTGTCGTCTGCCACACATTTAAGCAATCTCCGTTGAAAGGGAATACGAGTGGTGGGCAGCCATGTAGCCCTATACTGCTAATCAATGAGGGAGCCTCTTCTCTCATTACTGGAAGCTGTATGCACAAATGCTGGCTGGGAAGCAACAATGGAGGCATTCAACCAATAGGAGGGATGGATCTAGCAACTGAGAAGATGAGTAAAGTTTTCCATTAAGCTTTACAAACCCTTATTATGGTTTTAAATTGCTCTGGTCCACACAAGTACAAATGTAGCAGACACTTAAAGCGGGACAACACACATTTTTGAGAGTTACCCTCTTTATATGGGGCATCCTATTGCTGGATTCCCTGCAACAAATACTGGTCCTGCTTGTTCCTCAGGACTGTTACTTTCTGAATCTCACATAGAATTGCAGTCCCATGTAACTACCAGCAGTCGGGGGTATGTATGTATTTCTCTATATGCACCCCACTGGACAGCGGTGGCCACAAAAGGGCTCAATATGGTGGCTGGCAGGAAAGTTCTTGGAAGATGTGAGTATCGATCTTGTAGACTCTACCTTCTACAGGCAGAATGTGGTGCGGGTCATGCAGCAATAGGACCCCCCCACCACAGATTAAAGTGAAACAACACTCAATTGAGTGGTGCCATACCAGTTTGTTACATAGGTGGGAGCTGTATTGTGAAAGGCAGGGGGGTCAAGATTGATGGAGCCCTGGGCACATAGACCCTTGCAACCCAACGCAATCCTTCCCTGAATCTTGACCAGCCAGGTAAAATGCGACCACCATTGGTCACATGGTCTGGTAGTTAGTGGGGGGGCATTTTGACGGCTGACTTAGTGGCCGATTAATTAATAGCGCCAGGTAGCGACAGATGAGCGCCAGTAGCGTGATTTTCACAGCGCCCGCTAGTATTCGCTGTGCTTGGCCGTTGTTCGCTTGTTGACAGCGACTCAGTCGGTGTGCGGTAATGTTGAATACGGGGTTAGGAGTCGCTGTTTCACAGGTTCCGCGCTGTATGGGTGCGCCTGACAGCGAATGGCCAGAGCGAACGTCTCCCAGCATATTCATTAACAAATCACGCTCAAAAAATTCTCGCGCTGTGAAATGCTTGTTTAAACCCCAGAGCGCTGGCGGCGATGGCTTAAAAGTAGTTTTTAACCCCCAAACAACCATATTTTTTGAATAAAAAATTAAACAAGTTTTTCTAAACATTTTGTAATATGAATACATTAATATCAGACCTGTAATATCAATTCTGCACAAATTTTTTTTTTTTTTTTTTAACCTTAAAAAAAATATCTAACATTGCCGTAGTGGTCACAGAATTTTTGACAGTTAAAAAAAAAAAAAAAAAAAAACTTAAAATCAATTAATTATGAATATTTAAAGATTGCTCCATTGAAATCCATTGGAGAGCGCCAGGGAGCGACAGGTCATACCTGGCGCTGTGATGGGATTAGTAGCGGCACTGTTCGTTGCAGTCGGCTAGATGATGAATCCCGCGCTAGCTGACGCTCTCCCCGGCGCTAGCCTCATTTAGCGTGATAAATGCGTGATTGTGTCCGCCGCCTGGCGTTCTGGAGTCGGTAGCCGCCGATAGCTGGTGCTACCTGGCGCTAGTCAGACACTACCTGGCGCTAGCCCTTGATAAATAAGGCCCTTAGGCTTTATTATGGTTTGCAGGGGATTGTGGGGGTCTATGCATGGGGGGGCTCAATCAATGCCCCCCCCGAGCCTGTCATTATGTAGAAAATGGGTGTGGGGCCACGTTAACATTTACCCAGCACCACATTTATTTTAACACAAGCTTTTTCTGTCTCCACACAATCGGTCTACGCTTAATCATGCCATCTCTGCTTACAACCAAACCCAGCCTGACAGCACACTATCAAATTTCATTGCAAATTTCCTTATAATTTTTACCTATTCCCTTTTCTCACACATTCCTGCTAGGGGAGACATTTGCCTTTGCAATCTGGCAAATTAGTGCCCCGTTCCTTCAGTTATCACCTGCCACCTCTCTAAAAAATTCCACGGCTGGCCGCCGGCTACTAGCCTTCCCCAGTGGCATCCCAAATTGAGATGCCCTGCTGTTTGAAATCCCCCAGATCACCCTATAAAGTTCACTTTTTCCAGGTCCTACCGTGTATGCATGGGCTCTTGTCCAATCAAACCCATTTGCTATGCCGGGCTCTAATTGGACAGGAGCCCATGCACGCAAAATAGGACTGGGTAGATGTGAGTTTTACAGGTCGATCTGGGCAATGCTAGGCATGTACCTGGCACATACAAAATACCCAATAATTAACATGGATTGTAATAAGTATCTGTGGCTTTTTATCTCTTTTGGCCATATCCCAGGCTACTGGGGAGGTGGAGGGCAATGCTTTGGTATAGCTAATTATAAACCCTTTAATGTTAGGACGTCTCCTCTTTTGGCAAAAGTGCCCCGCCCGTCCTCCCAAACAGAGGTCGTAAGGGCTACGCAGTAGTCGCTGCCCACTTAGATTCTAATTAGAGCTATACAATTTGGATCCACCTTCTTAGAACATTTTTACTTGTTTTTAAGTGTTTTGTTATTAATGTTTGTCATGCCCATGTCTATGATGAGTTATAATAGAGGTTAATTACATATTTTATAATCATATGTAGTGCGGCTTAACTTCAGAGTAGGGGTACTATTTTGGACTGATATGGCAGTCCATTTCTCTGTTTTGGCTTTGCATATACCACATTGTGGTTTTCCCCTCGTAGCCAGCACCATATTTTAAAGCTATCCAGCAGTGCGGGATCGGTCGTCCATTGTTCTTGTCTAAAATTATAGGCCAATTTAGGCTTATTTACCTCCACCTTCCTCTAAAAAAACAGCAACTGCAAAAAGCTGTTACTACTTACAAGCAACCATGTATTATTTTCCAATTAAACCATCCACAGGTCTTAACAATTAAACGCTGCTATGCAGAAATGAAGATTGTTGGCAGTGAAACAGTCTCCAGGCATTCCTTCCAGTTTGGTGCATATTTAAATGAATATTCAATATGACGTCAAAAACTGGCCCGGACTAGATTATTATTAATGCACAAGAGATTTAATAAAAAAGAAAATAAAACCCATATATCACCTTGGATCAATAAAGTGTTGTCCAGGGGCTTGGCAGAACGAATGAACGGTAGGTAAACAGAGACAATTATAACAGCTTGAAAATGCAATTCTTTCTATTTATGAATAGCACAGGTTGCAATATACAATGCACAGTACATTTTACACTGTGATTTCATAATCAATCTTTTAAATACCGTATATATTTGAATATATAAATGTTCTTTCTGGTTTAAACACAGTATTGTATATAGACAGTTCATGGGGGAAATATGCAGGAACCCTTATTATTTTTTTTTTCTCTGTGTGTTGCCTCACAGACATGGCAAGCCAAGTAACTCACCATCTGTTTTTCATGTATGCAATGTTTTGTTTTCATTTTAGTCAAAAGCAACATCTGCAAGCTTCTAAATATTTGCTAGTGCATCTGAGATGGTGCGAGAATGTAAACTGTTTGATAAGCAATGTAATGCTTTGCTTTTATACAAACACTGTGAGTCACATTTTGACTAACTAAGCACATTTTTGGAATAAAGATGTTTTAATTCTCAAATTTATTGCTTAAACAAATGCTTTCAGTAATTTACCTTTACACCTTATAATACAACTGTAACACTTTTCTTTGTAAACTGAATGATAACTTAAAAGGAATAAAATGACTGATCGTGCTGCCTATTACTGAATACCAGAGTAAAGGTATAGGTAGAGATGAGCTGAATCTGCCGCTATTCTTTTCTGGTGCATTTCTGCTGAATAGTTGGCACTATTCTGGGTTTGATTCACCCAAATCTGATTTCAGTTAAAGCCTAGGTGGACAAATTCAGGGTGCATGATGGGAAGACTTCAAAATCCAGAGTACATTGTTGTGGAGGCTGATTCATTACTAACGCCAGGTATCGGCAGGTGAGCGTCTGTATAGCGGCACTTAGAGTGACCGCTAATAAATGCTGTAAGTGGGTATCGGGCGCTGTAACAGAGTGCCTCAGTCACTAGTAACCTGGCCGGCATTAATTAATGTGATGTATGTTGGGCGCTCTAACACCAGTACAGAGCTGCAGGGAACAAAAGGTAGCACCAACTCAGTGCGACCAACTCTCGGCGCTCCACACCATACTTATCAAAAAAGGACACACACAGCGTCGGTGCTCTAAATCTAGTCACTATAGCATAGAGCGCCAGGCGCTGTGTGATTAAAGTCTGTTTTTGAACACATATCCACCTGTAACAAAGCGAAAACACATGGAATGACATTGTTTTAACACTGTGACATTAACACTTAATTGCCAGACCTGCAATGACTATTCTGTATAAAAATATAAAAAGTCCCAAATTTCTAAAAGTGTTTGTTTGCAGCCAGGAGAGGTCACACAATGAGTGACACTGAGCGAAAGGTAATACCTGGCGATCTGGAAGCTAGAGCACCGGCGTTATACGCTAGGCCGCCTGCAATACTACACCGGATGCTACATGGCGCTGTTACAGTTGCTCACCAGATTCACTTTCATAAATGTGGTTTTGCGTACAGCGCCCGGCATTCACCAGCCGCTGCCTGTCACTACGAGGCACTACCTGGCGCCATCCCTTCTTAAATAACCCCCTTAATTAAAAACAAAAGCATCAAAGTCCCCTTTGCCCAAATATTTCCCTAAATCTGGCTAGATTTAGCAATGTTCTAAACTGTTTTCCATTTTTTAATTAAAGAGCATATGACCAATATATCAAGGTTTACAGTTTCACCTCATGATTTCTTGTCTGAAAAAAGTGGGCATGGCCCTTATATCTGTGATGCCGGATAGTCTGTGATGAACCTGGAGGAGGAGGCAGAGGGAGGGGCAGGAGGAGGGAAGGACCAGCAATTGTGTCCCTCTTCTGCTGAGCTGATTGGGAGACAGGAAGAAAAAGCGAATGTTATTGGCTGAACCTGTGAAGCCAAATATTGCACCCTTTTCTGCTTCAATTCAAAAATGAAAAACAGTTTAGGATAGTGGCAAATGTAGCCCGATGCAATGGTGTAACAATTACCTTTGCCTGCAGTCAAACTTTAATGTGTTTAAAACATCTATCTAAAGCAAATCTTTTACTGTAACAGAAAACTGTATGTTTACAGAGAAAGAATACAGAGGACACAGAGTAATAATCCCTTTAAAACACTTGTATGTCCTGCTAGAGGTTTTAACAGGATATTACAGAATAATAATTGCATTGAAAGAATAATCCCTTTACATGTTTTAAAGAATTTTAAGAAGTTTACAATTTCTTACTTCTTCTTCCACTTACCTATACATTCGTTGTCTAATTTCTGCCATTATTTACAAATTCATCATAAAACAGAGCTGGGCAAATTAAATATTTACCAATATTCTGGTTTCAATTGAAGTTTTTGTATGATGCATCTGACACAGACAAGCCTCCCATCTACACCTCCAACACCACATGGTGAAATAACAACCAACCTGGTTATGTCTTGTAGATGCAGTAGATGAGGTGTCCTGATATTTAAACAATGGCAGGTAAGTCTGAACACTGGTCAAATGCAGACCCAACTGAACTATGTCAGAAACAAGAAATAAGACTAAAAATAAGGCTCGAGAAACTCCCAAAATGATTTGAATAACCATTCAAACTGGGATAGCTCTGATATAATGGCTAGAGAACAGATCTTGATTGAAGTTCTCCTGAGAAAGGTACCCGACTCGCAACAATTTCCCATCTGCCATGGTTAGGCCAGCCTTCCAGTCCAAGCTGGTGTGTTCACTCATTGGCAAGTGTTCTCAATGCACGGATGGGATAAATATAGAGCCCAATTCCTATGTATTTGTAAGCACAGAATGGTGATGTAAACATAGTAATTTGTTAGCTAACATACTTTACAGTAGAATTTCAATGTGGTATTTTCTAACTTTAAAGTTAAACAAATATTTGACTTGGCCAACTCACTATAGCTTTTAAAATGGATCTTCAGTCAAAATGACCTCCGGGCTCCTCCATCCATCCTAGTTTGGCTGCCTGGTCTTTAGAAAAAGTTGAACACTACAACACACTCCAGTACTGCATCATGTGGCAGCCAGTGGCCATTGAAGCTTCATGCATATGTTGGGGCATTTCCAGAGACCTAATAACGGTATTTCAAATAAGGATGCCCTAGACATTGAGGTCCGTGACTTTTTTTTTGATAAAACCTTTGGTTTGAGTAAATGCTTTATTAATTATTAATTATAAAACATGAACACTAACGTAACCTGAAGATCATAGTCCA
This sequence comes from Gastrophryne carolinensis, assembly GCA_027917425.1. NCBI lineage: Eukaryota > Metazoa > Chordata > Amphibia > Anura > Microhylidae > Gastrophryne > Gastrophryne carolinensis. Next base: position 170,824,646 of record CM051236.1, read on the forward strand.
TCTAGTCTAACCTTTATTGTGTTGTCTTCCTTTATATTAAAATAAATCATTTTTCCCAGGCATGTTTATATCCACTTACTGTTTATTTTCCAACCACATGGTCTGCAAGTTTGTTCCAAGCATCTATTTCTCATTTTTTTCTCACAGTAATTCTACTTTTAACTAATTTTAAAGTGTGCCACCTTGTTCTTGGATATAAATGCTTTTTAAAACACTCCACCTCCCCAAACCCAATCCAAGTTTTTACCATGCATCGATCATGTCCTCATGTCCTACTGTAACTGCAACCACGTATCACTTTTGCATACTTACCTTGGTAAAGTATAGATTAATACCTCATATTATTAAAAGGGAAATGTCCTACACAGTAGGAACAACCCAATTGGATTGTACAAGTCTCTCACTTCTTAAAACTGAGTGCACTGTTAAGATTAGAGATGAGCGAATCGATTCGGACGAACCCAAATTCGTTTCGAATTTCATGAAATATTTGATTCTGAAGGAATCCGAATTTCCCAGCGATTCAATCGATGAAATGTTTTCTTTAAACTCCATTTACTGCAATTACAGGCATTGTAAAATGGTGGAGGGACGTGTCTGGACATATCCCCTGGGGCAAGGTATCATGGGAAGGTCACATACCTATCAGCAGCCAGGAACCCCGGTGACGTCACAGCGCTATATAAGCGTCGGCCATCTTGCTGGTGCGCATTTCAGCGTTGGATTGCGGCGAGAACGGAGCTGGGTAGAGACATCGAAAGACAGGCAAAGACGGGGTAAGACAGGGAAAGACAGAGAGCTACAGAGAGCCAGGGAAAGATCGAGGCAGGGACAGCAGATAAAGTGACAGGGAAAGCTTTTTTTTTATTTTCATTTGATTTAATAGCCAGATCACAGTTTTAAATTGCTTTGTTTCTGCTGTAAAAACCCCTGGCCACTGGGCATGCCATGTTTGCACATTTAACCCTATCTGTTACACACAAGCAGCTCTTAAAGGGGATTTCATCTAACTAGAGCACAGTTTTATTTGTTTTTGTGTCTGCTGTAAAAACCCCTGCCCACTGGGCATGCCATGTTTGCACATTTAACCCTATCTGTTACACACAAGCAGGTCTTAAAGCTGATTTCATCTAACTAGAGCACAGTTTTAATTGTTTTTGTGTCTGCTGTAAAAACCCCTGCCCACTGGGCATCCCATATTAGCAAATTTAACCCTGTTACACACAAGCAGCTCCTAAAGGGGATTTCATCTAACTATAGCACAGTTTTAATTGTTTTTGTGTCTGCTGTAAAAACCCATGCCCACTGGGCATGCCATGTTTGCACATTTAACCCTATCTGTTACACACAAGCAGCTTTTAAAGCTGATTTAATCTAACTAGAGCACAGTTTTAATTGTTTTTGTGTCTGCTGTAAAAACCCCTGGCCACTGGGCATGCCATGTTTGCACATTTAACCCTATCTGTTACACACAAGCAGGTCTTAAAGCTGATTTCATCTAGCTAGAGCACAGTTTTAATTGTTTTTGTGTCTGCTGTAAAAACCCCTAGCCACTGGGCATGCCATGTTTGCACATTTAACCCTATCTGTTACACACAAGCAGGTCTTAAAGCTGATTTCATCTAACTAGAGCACAGTTTTAATTGTTTTTGTGTCAGCTGTAAAAAACCCTGGCTACTGGGCATGCCATGTTTGCACATTTAACCCTATCTGTTACACACAAGCAGCTCTTAAAGCTGATTTCATCTAACTAGACCACAGTTTAAATTGTTTTTGTGTCTGCTGTAAAAACCCATGGCCACTGGGCATGCCATGTTTGCACATTTAACCCTATCTGTTACACACAAGCAGGTCTTAAAGCTGATTTCATCTAACTAGAGCACAGTTTTAGTCTTCAGTCGCTAATGAGTAGCTTTCTTCACCCGCATAGTGAGGCTACTCATGAGCATCAGGAAGGCCTGGAGCAGGACCTGAACCAGCAGGTAGTGTCATACCTTGACATGACCATGCCAACACACCTTGAGGATCCGCTGGACTTCTGGGCAGCCAAACTTGACTTGTGGCCGCAACTAGCAGAGTTTGCCCTGGAAACGCTGTCCTGCCCGGCCAGTAGCGTGCCATCTGAGCGGGTGTTTAGTGCGGCGGGGGCCATAGTAACGCCAAGGAGAACTCGTCTGTCAACTAAAAATGTGGAGAGACTCACCTTTGTGAAAATGAATCAGGGATGGATCAGCCAGGATTTCCACCCACCAATGGCTGATGCATGGGAGTAGATTCAGCATTGTGCCACGTTTTACACTTTCCAAATGGTGCAAAACATATTTATGTCTTTAGGCCAATTTTTGGGCTCCTGCTGATGCCAACTTCAGGGCATGCCTTTCAGGCAATTTTTGTGTTCCTGCTGATGCCAACTTCAGGGTGTGCCTTTCAGCCAATTTTTGGGCTCCTGCTGCTGCCAACTTCAGGATATGCCTTTCAGACAATTTTTGGGTTCCTGCTGATGCCAACTTCAGGGTGTGCCTTTCAGCCAATTTTTGGGTTCCTGCTGATGCCAACTTCAGGTTATGCCTTTCAGACAATGTTTGGGTTCCTGCTGATGCCAACTTCAGGGTGTGCCTTTCAGACAATTTTTAGGTTCCTGCTGATGCTAACTTCAGGGTATGCCTTTCAGACAATTATTGTGTTCCTGCTGCTGCCAACTCCAGGGTGTGTCTATCAGTCAATATTTGGGTTCCTGCTGCCAACTCCAGTGTCTCTTTCAGCCAATGTTTGGGCTCCTGCTGCTGCTGCTGCCAACTCCTGGGTGTGTCTTTCAGGAAATATATGAGCTCCCTGTGCTGTTGCTGCTGCAAAGCCCAGAGTGTGTCTTTCAGGCAATATATGAGCTCCCTATGCTGCTGCCAAGTCCAGAGTGTGTTTTTCAGGCAATATTTGGGCTACCTAAGCTGCTGCCAAATTCATGGTGTGTTTTTTAGGCAATATATGGGCTCCCTATGCTGCTGCCAACTCCACTGTGTGTCTTTCAGGCAATATATGGTCTCATCATGCTGATGCCACCTCAAGGCTCTGTAATTGTGCCGCTCTGCGTCAGCAAATCTAATAGCGACGCCTCTGATCTGCATGTCATACTTCTTTACAATAGAGTATTTCACTAACCCAGCATGCATCCTATGCATGTTACAGCCAAGCAAAACGTTCTGCAACCCTATGGAGGCTCTCGGATGCCCAGAAATAGCCATTTTTAATAGCTATTCGTCGCAAATAAATTCGGACCGAAACTAAGGGCCTTATTTATCAAGGGCTAGCGCCAGGTAGTGTCTGACGAGCGCCAGGTACCGCCAGCTAACGGCGGCTACCGACTCAAGTACGCCCGGCGGCGGTCACAATGACGCATTTATCACGCTAAATGAGGCTAGCGCCGGCGAGAGCGTCAGCTAGCGCGGGATTCATCATGTAGCCGACTGCAACGAACAGCGCCGCTACTAATCCCATCACAGCGCCAGGTATGACCTGTCGCTCCCTGGCGCTCTCCAATGCATTTCAATGGAGCAATCTTTAAATATTCATAATTAATTGATTTTATGTTTTTTTTTTTTTTTTTTTTTTAACTGTCAAAAATTCTGTGACCACTACGGCAATGTTAGATATTTTTTTTAAGGTAAAAAAAAAAAAAAAAAATATGTGCAGAATTGATATTACAGGTCTGATATTAATGTATTCATATTACAAAATGTTTAGAAAAACTTGTATAATTTTTACATTAAAAAAAATGGTTGTTTGGGGGTTAAAAACTACTTTACACACATCGCCGCCAGCGCTCTGGGGTTTAAACAAGGAATTCACAGCGCGAGAAATTTTTGAGCGTGATTTGTTAATGAATCTGCAGCAAGCCGTTCGCTCTGGCCATTCGCTGTCAGGCGCACCCATACAACGCAGAACCTGTGAAACATCGACCCCTAACCCCGTATTCAACAGTACCGCACACCGACTGAGTCGCTGTCAACAAGCAAACCCCGGCCAAGCACAGCGAATACTAGCTGGCGCTGTGAAAATCACGCTACTGGCGCTCATCTGTCGCTACCTGGCGCTATTAATGAACCGGCCTCTAATTTTCCCGGAAAATTAGGCGAATCAGCCAAATCGAATTTTTCAAAAGTTCGCTCATCTCTAGTTAGGATAGATTCACCATACATTTAAATACTAAATCAAATATGTTTCTTGTATTTTTCTTTGAATCTTCTTCCCACAACTGACTCAAAAGCAGTTCTACAGATGAATTTTAATTTTAAATTTAAACAATCTGGAAATAATCAAGTTAAGAAGTAAAGAAAATTATTTTTTGCAATTTATTTTGTGATGATTTGTAAGATCTCCAAGCTCAGCACACAGGTACTTCATTAAAAGTGGGCAGTGTGCACAACATCTAATTGGATAACCCTTGCCATGTTGATGCACGTTATAACAGAGGAATCTATTACTGTATCACAGAAGCACCCCTTTCAGATCCAGATTGTTCCAGCGTTGGCATACTATAGGAGGAGTTAATGGCATACACTGATTATTTAAATTATGCACATGGAATGATGGCAGTTAGATGCATAGGGGTACATAACAAATGTTGTGATTATGAATGAAAGTGATGTCTGACACCCTGGCAGTGCATCTGCTTTCCAAGGCATAATAATGTGTTTCTGAATCTGTAATTAGATTGTATAGTATTTTAGAGATACATGAGGCATTCATGCTTGTTCCATAAATGCATTATCAGTCTGCTACTTGAAAAATGAGAAGCCCAAAAGTAAAGCCTAAAATGTGTTTTAGACACATTTTAAATGGTGTAATTCTGTGTGATATAGAGGATATAATGGTTTAATTTTATACGATATACAGGGTTATCCAAATGTTTCATACAATCTTTTAGAAGCTGCTTTTTTAGATCTTTTTTTATAAATATAGCGACCACATTGAAAAACCACATATGGAAACTACCTCCCCTATAGCATTATTCCATTGCAATGTTTAGTGGGGAAGTTGATTATGGGCTCACAAAACTAAGGGGTTTATTCATCAAGGGATAGTAGTAGGGTCATCAAGGGGTGGGTAGTGCATCGTAGTGGCAGGAAGCGCCTGGTGAACCCCGGGGCGCTGTATGCAATACCACATTTATGATTCTGGTGAGCAACTCTAACAGCAACATGTAGCGTACGATTCATCATTACAGGCAGCTCAACGTATAGCATCGGCGCTCTAGCTTCCAGAGCGCCAGGTATTACCTGTCGCTCTCCCATACATTTCAATTAACGATCCTTTTCTTCTGTTTAAACAGGGTTTTTTTATATAAAATGATTGTGTCACCTCTCCTGGCCTAGAAAAAGTTGTTTTTGAAAACATTTTTGATTTTTTATATTTTTATGCAGAATTGTCATTACAGGTCTGGCATTAAAGTATTAATTTCACAATGTTACAACAATGTAATACCATGTGTTTTTGCTTTGTTACTGGTGGATATGTGTTCAAAAACAGACTTTAATCACACAGCATCTGGTGCTCTAGATCCAGAGCGCCTATGATCTGTGTGCCTATTTTTTTCGTTCAATATGGTGTGAGTCGCTGAGAGTCGGTCGCAATGAGCTGGCGCTACCTTTCGCTCCCTGCAATGCTGTACTGGTGTTAGAATGCCCAACATACATCTCATTCATCAATGCCGGCCAGGTTACTACAGCGACTGAGGCGCTCTGTTACAGTGCCCGATAGCCGATCACAGCGTCTACTAACGGTCGCTCTTAGAGCCGCTGTACAGATGCTCATCTGCCGATACCTGGCGCTAGTAATGAATCAGCCTGCCCGCATCTCCAGCGGCTCTCAAAACTATCCCCCCCCCCCCCCCCCGTAGTGCGCTTTGACCTGCCTGGGGGGATTTACCTTCCTCCATGCCTGCTACGTTTATGTCCCAGTGTGGCTTGGTACAGCAAGATAACAAGTAAAGCAGATACATAGGTATGACCAGAACAGCAAGTTTGGAGAAAACCTTTCAGATTAATGTGGCAATGAAATGCAGTCACGTAACTTGACCCTCACAACTCCCTGTGTATTTATGTGTGTTTGTGTACTTTTTGTGTATTTTTTACAGAATGGGAATTTCCTTCTCAGCAGAATGCTGCAGACATTAAAACTGAACAATTTCGGAAAGCTACTGTGCAAACTTTTCAGTACCTAAGATATAAAAGACCCTTATTCGGATTATAACAGCGCCAGTGAGCATCACACTGTTCCACCAACATATAGGTGCTGTATGGCATATTTATTAACATTTAACATGCAGAAAAGAACAGGCACTGTTCTTCATTACAGTCACAACTATCACTTGTGTGAACAAAAGGAACAAACTCTATAGTTTGTTTAGACTCCTTTTTAGTTGTTGTGCTCCAAAGTACACATTGGTAAGATAAAACAGGTGTGATAAAAGATTTTTACAAGAAATTAATAAAATGACATTTTGCAACATTAAGTCCTGTGTTTATACTCGATTCATTTCACTATCCTCACAGATGAAATTTTAGAAACCTAATGTATAACAGGCTCACAGGGAAGACTTTCCAGGAGATAATTTAAAGCTATGTTAAAAAAAAAAATTAAGAAAAACTGAAAAAATCGATATACAAGAAAATACATCTTCAAAAATCATTTTCAATCCAGCGGAACAATGAAAACCTATGAATATCAGGAACTTAAAGCCATACTAAAGGCAAGCCCGATTGTTCTATTGTCTCGGGCTAAACGTTGCATTGTCACAAACTTCAATCTGTTTTCAAAAAGACCATATAGTTCCTAAGTTATTTGTAAAAGTATTAGAGGATCGGAGATACAGAAAAATAATGAGGAGAAACAATGGGTGTGGCAACAGCAATGTGATGTAAGCACACTGTGTGCTTTACATATATCATAATAAAAATAAGTGCATTGTTGTGGCTCCTCTAGTTATCACTGCCAGCACATAATGGGGTCAGGAAAAAGAGGCGAGAGATGCTACAGCCTAAGAGCATCTCCAGACTGCCAGCACATAAGGGTCGATTCAAAATCCCAAATGTCATTATTTTCGTATTTGACAAAGTTTTGTTGGGTGTTTGTCATTTTTTCCTTTTTTTTTTGGCCATTTTCGACTCGCACAAACGTTCGAACATAGACGTATATGTTCTTCCCTTTTTGAAAGGAAATCTTTGGTTTTACGCTAGTTCTGGCCCTTTTTCATTCGAGATCGAAAATGTTTCGTTCGTTCCAAACACTTACGTGATTGCAATGGGCTGGCGATTAATTCAGAGAGCTGATTGCCAAGTGTTCCGAAGCCCATATAATCGTTTCCTTTTCGATTGCCTTACGGCACCTTTTTGACCTTGGGACTTGGCAGCCAAGCGTGATGGAGAGTGACTTTGAAGAGCATCAAGCTCTTCTTCTGTTTGGCATTGATGTGATCCTGAGGTCAGAGTCCAGATTGCACCGGCGGCGACGCATGAACATCAATGGCATGCATGACGTTGAGTTGTTCGAGCTGACCAGGCTTAATCGCGCTTCCCTCCATAAATTGTATAGTGAGCTGCGGCCATGGTTAGCCCACACCACAAGGAAGGGGCAAGCAATTTCAGGTATGACCAAGATGCTTGGCTGCCTGCAATTTGTGGCGAACGGCTTGTTCCAGAGGCTGGGTGCCCTCTCCGTGGGGATGTCACAGCTTACGCTGAGCCACGCACTATCCCAGTTTTTGGAAGGCATGGTTACCCTAACCAACAAATATATTTGTTTCCCCGATTATATGGTAGCCAGAAACGCCATTAAGCTTGGATTTTATAATATCGCCGACATGCCCAACGTCATGGGTGCCATTGACTGTACCCACGTCGCCCTGGTGCCTCCGGCTGCCGACGAGTACATTTACAGGTATTTTTATGTGTTTTGCTTAACTTCCAAAGATCCCTCCTTTTAAAGATCCCTCCTTGTAATGATCCCTCTTTGTAAAGATCCCTCCTTGTAATGATCCCTCCTTGTAATGATCCCTCCTTGCTTAGTTCCCTCATTGTAAACATCCATCCTTGTAATGCTCCCTCATACACAATTTACACTCATTGTATTGTTAACATAATATTAATTGATCCCTCGTGTTAGAGATGTGTGTTTACATTTTACACAAAGCCTTAATTTTCTTTTTTTGTTGTTTTCAACAGGAACCGCAAAATGGACCACTCAATGAATGTTCAGGCAGTGGTGGCCCCGGACATGCGGTTCCTTAGCGTCCTCGCCGGCTACCCAGGCTCATCCCATGGTGCGTACATCCTTAGACGATCTGGATTGTACCGTCGGTTTGAGTCTGGGGAATTTTCCGGGGCATGGCTCCTTGGTAAGTTAACTGAAACCACATGGTTTTTTGTTGGGCTGTTTGTGTGGAATTTGCATTTGGATGTTATGTCTGTAAAAAATATAACTTCCACAACCTTATTGCCATGTGAAAACACACTTGAATTTAAGTTCTTAAACAAACAAGCATTGGCCAAAGTTTGTCCTGCATTTGGTAAATTAAAACTTGTCAGTTTGTACTCTTTATGAATCTCTCTTCCCCCACCCTCGTCTGGAATAGTGCACTTAACTTTATCATTGTGTCTGACCCATCTTTGCTTAGATGGATTGCACTTCCAGAGCAGAGGAGAGCGGGATAAAGTGCATGTGGCGGGTTTATGCGGTTTTAGCCTCAGACAAAGCATATAAGGGGTCACCCAAACCTCAATCCTAAAAGCATCTTGCCCAGCACACTTGTAAACCAAGAGCTGGGATCCTTCTGTCTGATTGGCCATCATCCTCAATATTTGTTTGTGGAACTATTTCAAACAGCTAGGACATGTGTTTATTTTGCGACTGGGACAGTGGCAAATGTCTGCTCATATTGATCACACAATTGACCAATAGGCTTATATTGATGTTGCTGGTGCGTTTATTGCCTTAAACTGATGGTTTTTTTTTTTGTTTTTTTTTTTGGGTGAAGGTGATTCCGGATACCCGCTGCTGCTGCTGTGGCTCTTGACGCCTGTACTCCGGCCCCAGGATGCGTCCCAGGATGCGTACAACGTGCGCACTGCTAGACCAGGGCTGTGGTGGAGAGGTCCTTTGGTCTTTTGAAGACCAAGTTTCGGTGTTTTGATCATACCGGGGGCGCCCTGCAATATGGTCCTAAAAAGGTCATAGACATTATAATGGCCTGTGCAGTTCTGCACAATTTTGCCATTTCAGAACGGATCCCCCGGTATGTCGATTTGGCTCCCTCTCCACCCAGCGAAGACCAGGATGAAGCATTTGTGGGCACACACAGTGTGTCCGGACAAACTGTTCGTTATAATTTGATTTACACACATTTTTCATAATTTTCCCTTGATTTTCCTTTGGTTAAAATGGTGTTGTTTGTGTTTTTCAAACCTTTGTGTAACTTTATTATTGTTCACATTTTTACCTTAATTAATGAAGTAATTACTCACCACAGCCATAATGCTTAACGCCTCTATTTTTAGTATGTGTGAACTGTGTGAATGTACAAGTTAATTATTCTTTGGGACACCAAAAAAGGAAGATACAAAATTACTGAGCCACAGGTGTGTTTAACTTTTAAATTTCCAGCAATAACATCACAAACTTTGAGTTGCTGCTCACTCTATTTTTTTGTTCAAACATATGTACATACAAACCAAAAATTGATAGATCAACCATGCCACATTCCTATTGCACACAGACATGAGTTTAGATGGAACTTCCTCCTGGCCGACAATGTCAATTACACTTAGAAAGAGATCATACACAAAAAATGAAAATAATGCTCACAAAAACTATTTACAAGGTAAAACATCACAACACACCCTCTCCTGCTTTGCCACATTTGTCACAGGCACAGGTGTAAAGCAGACATACCTAGGCCATATCTACACCTGGAACTCAGGGCACAGCCAAACCAGAACACCCAGTCCCAAGCCCAGTCCAGTGAAATCTTAGCCAGGAGTAAAGGGATTAGGTTTGCAGGCCAGAATGTCACACAATCATGTCTAGAAACAGGAGGAGCCACAACCAATCTAAGGACGCACAAGGCGTAAGGGCAACAGTTTGAGTGGCACGTTCATTGAGCATTGAGCTATGGCATTGGCTAGTGGCCTACCTCAGCACTCTAATGAGCTATATGTGCGCAAATCCAAACCAGACAAGCAAAGGCAGACACAAAGGGTATCTTAGTTAGCCTCACCAGACAAGTCAATACAGTGGGGATTTTGAGCAAAGATGTAGAACAGATTCAGGGAGTTTCAACCTTAATATGGGGTATGCCCATAGAACCCAGGTTGTGGCCCTGGCTGGTTGGACCTAACCTGGGCCTGTGTGGCATTCTGAATCTGCAGCTGGGCCAAAATGTTTCTCTGTATAGTTATCATTTCAGCCCTGTAGGCACGGTTATCATTGTTTGCATTCTCCAGGTGGCTGTTGAGGGTCCTAAATTCTGTCAGCACGCCCTGTAAGGCACAATTGAGGTTGTCAATCCGGCCATGCAGTTCCTCTCTGCTCCTTTGATTGTGTTGTTGAAACGTAACCCTCTCGTGGTGCCATGCGTCCAAAAGCGGCATGGCCCTCCCCTGGGAAAAAGGGGCGATGTCGCAGAGTACGCTTCCCAATTCCCCGGGTTCTGGTGCATGCCGATGATGTTAGATGTCTATGGCCCTCAACAGGCACAGGCATGCTTCCCAAATCCTCAGCAGCAGAGAGAACACTGGGGACTTGAGGGTCAGTCTCTGCATGCTGCCCACGATGTGCAGGCAGCATGCAGCCAGCATCACTCTGCTGCTGTGGAGTTTGGGGAGAAACATTTTGGGACAGTTGCAGATTCTGTCCCAGGGGGAGATCTTCAGAAGGGCCCATCAAGGATCCATCCTCCTCCAGCTCCTGGATTTCCTTCATGAGTGTGTGGGTCTGTAGGGACATGTAAAAATTTTTGTTTAGCTTTTGCACTACATATGTCAATATGTTAGTAGTAACATGCAAAGTCACATGGATAACCTACATTTGGGGAATCAACTTACTGAAAATATCGGATCCTGACTCCTAGGCAGCACGGAAGTTGAAGGCATGTCAAAACTGGCAGAGGATTCCACAGTAGCTGAGGGATGAGGCTGGGCTGCATGAAAAGCAAAGAAACTAGGTAAACACACAACTATGCATTGTTGCTGGTTCAAAATACATTTGTTTATTTATTTCACGGGGCAAAGCTGTAATGGGCACTACACCAACGGTGACACTTGACCTTCACTTCCCATTCCACTATCTGGTAAATGGATAATTTACTAACTACTTCCACATTGGTCCCTTGAGCTATTGCAATCATTCAAGTTCTGCTTGTTCTGTGGCTGCCAACATCCCTTATAGGCCATTAAGTGTAAACACTCAGCGTGCAACTAGCAGTTACCAGCATTTGAGGCTGACTCGCATTGTATCTAGTCCAATTGTTTAAGAAGCATGTTTGGAGCTTTGGACCCAACCACAGCTCACATACAAGTAGACAACAGATCAAGATTGAAGTGTGGGCTGTGATGGAGTGTAAATACATAACTCGCAGTTTAAGGCTAATCTGAAATCTTGGTTACTAGGGTTAACTGCTCATGAACGTCATGTATGGTCCCACCAAATATGAATCTAACTGGCCACACACATGCCACACCCTGGTCCAAGACGGAAATCCACTACAAGGCACACCCTAGGGGCATGGCTTAACATATGTGTTACTGGCTAATTGTGCATGGTCACAAATGTAGAATTTCACATAAAGCTTGCTCACCTGCAGTACGGGTCGGGGAGTCTGTGTCCCTTAGGGCCGCGTGTGAAAAAATATCTGCCCCTATTACCGGCAGACACCTAAGAGCGACTCCCACTGAGTCCTCTACCTGGGATTACCTTATTTGTCTGTAGACCAGAGTTACCTTCACACCTCGGAATTCCGGAGCCCACACCAAGCGCAAGAAAGACACATAACAGCTATTCTCGGTGTGAACTGTTTATTTTAGCGTGGGTTACAGCATAAAAAGCAAAATCAAGACATAGGCGGGGAAAAGGCAATAGACTATCCCAATCAGTTTTTGATTGGTTCAATTATGTCAATATATTGATGTCCGGGGTGTGTATGGGGTGTGTATAAGGTGTGGCCACACATTGGTTCATGGCACGTCATTACACGTGAGGGAATATTCCAAGAACCAACCTAACCAAGGACTTCTCAGGAAACAGTTGTTTGGGTTCTCTACCAAGGTTTTCACAGGAAAGAATTGTTATGTTCTCATGTTCTTGTGGCCAACACATTCCTAGCACCAAGATAACGGACACTGCACTGTTCTCACAGTTTGAACCTTAAAGCGACAGTTTTCTAAATGTAAGCCTTGTAGCAGCCATTTTGTTACCAAGCCTTGCAGCAGCCATTTTGTTACCTCAGCACCCTTTCAGCCCCCTCTTTCGAGTCAAGACTTACTTAAGTCGCTGACTCGCTTTCTCATACTCCTCTTGGTTATGGGCTAAGTAAGCAGCATAAGTACTTTGAGCCTTACTAGCACGCATAGCGATTATACACATTATAATCTTAAAAGCTACTACTGCGATTATGATAAGCATGATGATGACCACCAACTGAGTTAAAAAATCCCTTCCAGCCGGAGAAGAAATCTTTAAACCAGTTTCCCCAGTCCTGTTCTGAACCGGCATTCATTTTAATTTCCACTGACAGGGTTCCCTGTAGCTCCCATTGCAGTGCGGGGGAAATTACAAAAGACATAATCAATTTTACTGGTGCGCACTGTCCTTGCCAACTGAATTACAGTCTCGGATATAACACACTACCGCCACACAGCCACCAAATATCTCCCAGTGCAACCTTATATGGGCCAAGCTTATCCTCTGTCACGCTTGCTATCCCTGAGCACCATCCCTTGGGCATCCTACCTACACTTATGGTGCCCTCCTTTCTCTCATAACAGGTATAATTCCCCTTATAGGCATGTATACCCGACCCCACGGCGACAGGGTGATCCAGCCGGGGAAAATGCTGAGACCACACTCGACATTCATTATTGCTTAAAGACTCATTCTTGTAAATTTTCAACAAGCACTCCTGGTCCTCCTGGGGTAAAGGTAAGGGGACTGTACCAAGATGTGGGCTAGTTCCCGCACACACATAACAGTCAGACCTATTGTGTTGGCGTGCTGTATAGTGGGCCCATTGTACCCAAATGTTTCGGGAAGGATTAAACCCCGTCTCTGTTTCTAGAGTGTTTTCAGGGGTAATATCAGTCTCCACAGCTATCCTTTTCTCTGTTTCCTCTGCAGAAGGCAGGGGTGTGGGGACAACTGGCTTGTCCTTAATGTCTTTAAGTAGGAAACTCTGTAAGCATTTATGACAGTTTTTTATTACACCCTCCTGTGGGGTAGATTCCCAGCCAGTATTTACCCGCATCCCCAGTCTCCATTGCCTTTAGGGAATTCAGGATTTGTGTTCCAGCCCACCGCCCCCCAATAGTCAAAATTCTGTCCCCAATAATCATCAGTTACACATATATAATATGTTGTGCTGGGGCTTCCATATTCGAGCATCTGTCGACTCCCTTTACACTCGAACAACGTACACAGATCAAAGGTATAAGTTACAACCTTTGCTGACGTGTTGTACCAGAATACAGGGACCCCATCCTCACAGGTCAATTGGGTCTCTAGTGTAGGCCTAATACCTCTTCGGTATCTCCCCGGGGTCGGGATGTTCACCTCTGAGAATATATAGGGCAGTATACAGAATTTCTCCTTACCCCTCCCTTCGGGGAGCAACTATTAACGGGACATTTTGCACGTAGGCATAAACAATACAATACAGTAAGTTCCTAAACAAGAGAAGGAATTAGAGGCAGCCTTAATGCTGTCTCCTGAAGCATACAGACTGACATTAGATAGGGCACATCTCGTTAGCTAGGTTATAATAATAATAATGAAATGGCCAGTTTCTGCTAAATGATTGCATGGATATGTAAGTGTCTTAAAGTGAAACTTTCACCTTTATTCTAAGCCTGAGCAAACTGATTCAAGCAAGCCTTAGTCTTGGTATATGGCTGGATATTAGTATATATCTGGATAAATATCACATCCCACATTCACCTATTAATTTGCATACACCCCCTTTTTCTGCTAAGAGCATGTCTAAGGCCATTCTATTCTGGAATACCATGGTGGACGTGGGACTCAATTGCTCTGCCATCCCCTTAAGGCCATCTCACGTTGCATTAACAAAACGCTGCTGGTTGTAGTAGAGGTAGTTTATCCAATCAGCATTTTTATTGGCAGTGATAAGGGGAATAATAGACTCAAATCCTGTCTTAACAGGATCCTGGGCCTTAAACTCATCTTGGGACTTGGGACTCCTATGGCATCCAGGTACACGTGGGGGTCGAAATTTCCCCCTAGGCCTCTTTCGTCTACCCTCGGTCAGCAAGGGGAAATGTACCTGCTCTGTCACGCTATTGGAGGGGGTGATAAGGAAAGGCATTATAATTTTCACCAAGGTACATTGGCCTCTCCATGATTGTCGAAGTTTATGTCTTATTTTCCCATCTCCACATAGCCTGAACACATCTCCCACACTATGTGACTGATTAAACAAATAAAATAAGAGTCAGGGATGGTGGAACTACCATTATTGGCACAAAAACCTGGACTGAAAATGCTTACATTCACAGTGCCACTAGGCCGGGAATAACAGGTGTAGTTCCCGGGGTAAACTTCTATTCCAGGTCCCGGGGAAACAGTCTGGGTTAGTATATGATAGTTTCTTTTCCAGATATCACATTCTCCCTCTTAGCTCCTATTGCTGTATATGTGTAAGGAAACACCCCTACTCCTCCAGGGGCAAGGTCAAAGGTACAGGACCTAGGTGAGGACGGACGGCTGCACAAACATAGTGTTCTGGCTCTGTGCTGTATAATGAGCCAATTTAACCCATAAATTGGTGTTACTGTCAAACCCTGTCTCAGAGGCAAAAGTATCCTCAGGGGAAGGGTAGGTCATGACCTGGACCTCTTGCAGTGACAATTTTCTTATCCAAGGGGTCATTTGGGGGAAGTGTTGGGGCTCGGGGCTTACCCCTAAAACTGGACATATCCCGGGAGTAAAACCTTCTTCCCCAATCTGAGCAGCCACTACAGGAACAAAAAACCAATAGGTCCCATTGTCTGAGGGGGAAGGATTTCCTATAGTGAGGGGAAAAGTTGAGCAGGGATCTCTCCCTTTGGCCTGAAAGCGGCAGATATGTGGGGTGGGAATCCCATCCCTATTTATCCCTATCATACACATAAACATTTTAAACAGCAAATATAAAAGTTGAATTATTAAAAGTATTGACTAGTATTGATATTGACTAATTTCAAAATAACACTTTCCCTCATGATCTTTATCACGACCAATTACAGGGATTAGGACAGCCATATAGCACCATCCTTTCAGCTCTAGTGGGAACCAGGGGTAACACACTTTCCCCACAACAAATGTAGATGTTATTACACAAGCTCATGCCTTGTGTTATGCTCCTATTTCTAAACTTCCTTTATATTCTCCATCATCAAGAACATTATAAGAAATGCAGAAATTATAAGAAATTCAGTTAGGCAGATTACAGATTACAGATTAATCAAAATGAAATTCCAGCCAGTTGCATTGTACTGGGCATTGCTCTCAGCTGGCTTAGAAATATTAAACTAAGAATGGGATTTTTACTTCCCTATTAGATTTCCCAAACTTAAAACCAGCAGTCTGGGTTGTGAGTCTTATATCTGAAACCCAATCATTTCTCATTTGGTTTTTATAAATTAAAGGTCTGAATGAGATTTAAAGGCATAGCTATCAACGTTGGATTCATTGTTTGGACACTTTTGGACATGCAGGGGCTCTAAGCGGCCTATTCCTATTTTGCTTTGTGCCACATCACTATATGTCAACCTTGGACCTACTGGGATATTTGGGTCATAGCACGTTGAGCAGTTCTCCTTTGTAAAACATAACAACACTTGTCTGCAAACACTATAACAAATCTTTCCCAAATTTCTTTTTTTTTTTTTTCCCAAAATCTTTAGATAGATATCAAATGACCTGTAATATTTCAGGGTGTAATTTACTACAGATCCAACACTGGACCTTCAGGCGTAGGCATTTATAAACTTTAGAAGTAGCATCTTAGGAGGTCACCTTCACTTGTCCCTCTTTTACCTAATTTCTCTAATTTTACTTTTCCCACATACACCTTGAGTGGGGCCAAACACATGTGGGTCATAAATGCATAAAGTAAGCACATATATTATCACAAAAAGAATAAAAGCAAGTATCAAAAGTTTAGCCATTTCAGCCCCAGAGTCCAGCAAATAAGGCCTGGTTAAGGGCTTCGTCTGTTCTTCCATCTTCGGGGACCCTAGATCCCCCGCATTAGTCATCATCTTTGGCACCCACGACTGGCAATCCTCCACTAGGACTGTTTCTAGTCACTGCGATCACCGTGGCAGCCTTGCTTCTTTCTGCGATTCAGCTACTGGATCACAACCATGGCACCTACTTCAGAAGGATGGATGGATGGATGAGGGACATCTGTGAAGAAAAGGAGAGATACGAGACAGAGAGGTGCAAGCCATATTTCTTTCAACATTTTCCAAAGTTTTAATCAGCTTCCTCACATATTCTTCCTATATCAGGTCTAGGTCCCCTCTTTCTAACATAAAGGGGCACCCTAGCCCAGGGGGTGGGGAATGGTCTTCCCATTAAAACCTTGAATGATGACTACCCAGTGACCTTAGGGGGGGTCATTCTAATTCCTACCAATCCTACTCCTGGAAGGACCCTTTTACATTTAGCATAAGTTCCCTCCTGTGGCTTAATTTATAATTTATCCTCTCTGGTCCTATTTATTTATTTATATTTTTATTTCCAACTATTCCAGGGCTCTGAGGGAGTTAAGGGATGTGAAACTACCACTCTATCCTTAGGGTTTTCTACTAAATCCTGACAGACCTTCACAGTGAGGGACAGCCTATTTGGATTTACCCATTTACCCACTAAGGGGCATCCCCATTTAGGAATATTCTCTTGTGTGAGAATTCTTACCACAGTCCTGGCATCTTCCCTCGTCGTCACAAAAAGTTCAACTCACCTTGGGAACATATCCACTATCACAAAAAAGGTACTCCTGTATTTTCCCTAAACTAAGCATGTGAGTAAAGTCAATCCGCAGATGTGTGAACAAGGTTGTTGGAATGTCAGGTGCTCATTTCTTGCTTTCTGTGGGTTAAAAAAGAAAGGTGCACTACTAGCAGCTGCACGGTTTCCCTAGTTTTTCCCTTATCACAAAAAAATCCATGGACATTTGTGCACTCCTGCCTTTCCTCAATCCTCCCTGTCTTTTTACTAGCATATGTTTGTAAGTCAGTCAAAGTCTGGTCAGGGAGGGGTATGTCTGGTGTTAGCATGGGCGTTTGCATGTTTGCTGTTTGCGTGTATGTTCTTAAGAAGGAAAAACAAATTGTGAGTAGTAAAGTAAAGTTGTATCATGTCACAAAAAGTAAAGATTTCTGCCATTCCTACTAACACCACACACAAGGCCAGGGCTATGAGACACACAGGCATTGCCCTGTACCTGCCCAGGGACCACCTTTGAGGGAAAAAAAAACAACAGGGCACCTCCATGTTCTTATACTGGGCCCATGCACACGGTTTTACAAATCCTGGCAACTAAATGACATCTTGCCATAATCGGGAAACCCTAACCCTGGGGCTATTACCATATCTCAAATACACAAAACATTGCACATTACACATTTCATTTAACCATTTTAGGGTGTCAGGTTTATCAACATACATTTTCAGCTCTCCATATGCTGTCATAACATGAACAATCTAGAATCCATTGGTGGCAGCAGCCAATCATACCAAGGAAGGTTAGCATGTCCTTCCTGGTAAGTGGGCAGGGCAGACCCACAACAGCAGCTATTCTCTTATAGCTCATTTCTCTTTGTCCCTGGGAAAGCACAAAACCCAGGTATTCAAGCTTTTTTCTGACACCATTACAACTTTTCTTTAGACACTTTATAATCACTTACAAAAAGACAATTCAAATGATTCCTCTTGTCCCACAGGGTGGCCTCCCAATCAAAACTGCAGAGGAGAAAACTGTCTGCAGTAGGACAGAACCATGGCTGGGTGTCCAGACTTTAAGAGGAGGAATATTGTATCATTACACAAAAAACTACTATTTACCAATACACATAAGCCTAGGGCAAATGTGACCTAAAAGCAAAGATGGGCTGTGTCTCCTTGTCCACTGGGACGCTGAAAAAAACTATTTCTTAAATCAATGTTGCTATTGCAGCCCGTGTCATGAGGTGAGAAGAGATGGCAGACAGGCACTGAAAGGATAGTTCCTGAGACAAATCTCATGGTTTCAATGTGGCTGTTTTATTAAAAAAATATTCTGGTAATAAAATCACACATCCAGGGCTTATCTGGTTTAAGTCTACATGCAACCTTTTAAGTTTCATTGTGAAAATATGTATGATTCCCTGTTTAGCATGAAGTTGGTCAGAAATTAGTAAGGGCGGTGTATTTATCTCCATTGCTTGTGCTGAAATCTGCTACTCTCTAGTGCGTATTATCGCTGTCTTTCCCACACAAACACACATTCCGTTCCTGCCAGCCTGCGTGCTATTTAACCCATACACTGTCACACAGCATGGGATGTCTCTAAAATAATTTCATATTAGCCCAATCTTATGTGGATCCTAACAAAGCATCTTATGATTCTATCACATTGTATCCTGACCTGACTTCAGCAGTTAGGCTTTTATATTAACTTTCTCCAACTAATTTTACTCCTAGTATTTGCAGCGGGACCCCAATAGAAAACCCAGCTGTCATCTTTAACTAGTTCATTTTTCTCTTTGTTCCTATTTATCTAGCGGAGAAAACATCAGCAGACAGCTTCTGTCTATCGCTGCTCATTTGTTTCCTGACTCTTCTATCTCTTCCTGAGTGGAGGAGGGATAGAGGCTGTTTTTCTTAGGTGGCACGTAAGGTGAGGGGCAGTTACTTTTAGCCCTAAACTCTTGTTTACATTTTAATTTTAAATGTGTTCCTAGTTTGTGTTCCAGGGCATGAAACCCAGGGGACTCTTTGTCTCCTGAATTGGATGTCCTCTACATCTAGTTTATAACTAGTTTTAAACCAATAGGAAGCATGTTTTAACCCATTTCCACCTCCCTTCTTTATATAACCTTTATCCCAGTTTGGGTCTCCTTGATAATACGGGAACCTTTCCAGTCCACCTCGCCAAATTATCAACAAAAGGCAGCATGTAACATGCTCCTCCAGTTAACCTCTCTACATAGTGGATACAATTCTCTCCCACATGGGGTACTTTAGACTCAGACTGACCCATTATCAGTTAACAAATGACAAATAAACAAATGACAATATCCGTGGTTTAAAGCGTGCTCACCTTCACACTTATCAATCCACACAAACAAATAATCTTAACACACTATGTTTCAGAGAGAAAGAGAGAGAAAGGTTTCAGTGGTCAGGTAAACTCACAGTTAACAGACAAATCTGTTCCCAAACACAAATAATCAACAATTTATATAGCGCGCTTCAAATAACCAATCGGCGATTCCCTACGAACCCCGCAACACCTCGCCAAGACTGCGAGAGGCACAAGGGCACAAGTCCTTTAACCTTCCCTCGGGGTTAAGCATATAAATCACTTACCCCCTTCAAGGAGACTTGCCCGCATTCTCCACCACTGAAAAAATATCTGCCCCTATTACCGGCAGACACCTAAGAGCGACTCCCACTGAGTCCTCTACCTGGGATTACCTTATTTGTCTGTAGACCAGAGTTACCTTCACACCTCGGAATTCCGGAGCCCACACCAAGCGCAAGAAAGACACATAACAGCTATTCTCGGTGTGAACTGTTTATTTTAGCGTGGGTTACAGCATAAAAAGCAAAATCAAGACATAGGCGGGGAAAAGGCAATAGACTATCCCAATCAGTTTTTGATTGGTTCAATTATGTCAATATATTGATGTCCGGGGTGTGTATGGGGTGTGTATAAGGTGTGGCCACACATTGGTTCATGGCACGTCATTACACGTGAGGGAATATTCCAAGAACCAACCTAACCAAGGACTTCTCAGGAAACAGTTGTTTGGGTTCTCTACCAAGGTTTTCACAGGAAAGAATTGTTATGTTCTCATGTTCTTGTGGCCAACACATTCCTAGCACCAAGATAACGGACACTGCACTGTTCTCACAGTTTGAACCTTAAAGCGACAGTTTTCTAAATGTAAGCCTTGTAGCAGCCATTTTGTTACCAAGCCTTGCAGCAGCCATTTTGTTACCTCAGCACCCTTTCAGCGTGTCCCTCGACCGCAACAGGATGGAGCAGGCCCAACACCATCTCCTCAGCCGGTGTAAAATTCAATTTGGACGGATATCCTCCTCCAGTTTGCAAGCTGAAAAACATAGTTAGGCTCATTAAGACCAATGTGGCCAATACTAGACTAATAAATCATAAATCAAACAAATTTACCTGTAATTCCGCCTTTTATTTTCTTTCTTCCGTGCAGCATATTTGAGGTCCAATATCTTCCGCTGAATCTGTTCAACATCTTTTAACTCTTCCCCCGCTGCATTGACTTGTCTGGTTAGGTCGGCCAAGATGTTTGCTCTGCGCTGCTTGGTGGTGTTTTTCGATTTGCGCCCATATAGCTCATCATAAACTAAGGTAAGGCCACTAGCCAAGGCCATAATTTGTGTGTCACCAAAACGGCCACTCAACTGCCCTCTGCGCAATGTGCGCCCTCTTGTTTGTGGTTGTGGCTCCTCCGTGGTTCTTGACAAATGTGGTGACATTCTGGCCTGGGTCTGTGTGGGAGAATGCAGGGACTGGTGGCTGCATGGTGATTGGACTGGACTGGGCAAGGGACTGGGTGTTCTGGCCTGGCTGCCCACAGAAGTTCCAGGTGTGGATGTGGCCTAGGTACCTTTCCTTCCCACCTCTGCCGGTGGCGAATGTGGGCGTGCAGGAGCGGGTCTTTCAGAGGATGAACTTGTGCTGCCTTGGGAGGTAGTAGGGCGGACCAAGGGTGAGGGAGACCTAGGCGAGCCGGGCCTCTTCTGCTGGTGTTTTTTTGCCCCTGCGGGTGGGGATGTTAATGGCCCAAATTTGCCTCTTGGGGGGCTGCGGCCCTTGCTTCGGCCTCTTTGTGGGCTGCGGGACCTGCTGCGGGCTCTTGGTGGGCTGCGTGCCCTGCTTCGCCGTTTTGGGGGGCTGCGGTCCCTGGTGCGGCCTCTTTTTTGGCTGCGGTCCCTGCTGCGGTCTCTTGGGGGGCTGCGGGACCTGGTTCGGCCTCTTGGGGGGCTGCGGTTCCTGCTGCAGTCTCTTGGGGAGCTGCAGGACCTGGTTCGGCCTCTTGGGGGGCTGCGGGACCTGGTTCGGCCTCTTGGGGGGCTGCGGGACCTGGTTCGGCCTCTTGGGGGGCTGCGTGCCCTGGTTCGCCTTTTGTGGGGGCTGCGGTCCCTACTGCGGCCTCTTGGGGGGCTGCGGGACCAGGTTCAGCCTCTTGGGGGGCTGTGTGCCCTGCTTCGCCTTTTGGGGGGGCTGCGGTCCCTACTGCGGCCTCTTGGGGGGGGGATGTGGGGCAGGTTGATGTGGGGCTTCGTAGCCTCTTACCCCTTTTTTTAGGTAGTAGGCTTTGGGGCCTGGGTCTTTGCTTTGGCTGCTGACGCCTCCTTTTTTGGCACATAGCTGGTCGTAGCCTTGCTCGTTGCCTTTGTAGTAGCCCGTAAGTGAGCTTTGGGCTGTTGCGACCTGGTTTGGGGCCCTCCTGCATGCTCCTGCTGCTTGTCTTGCTTCTTGTCCGTTGTGTCCTTGGCAGTTTTTGTGGCTGCTTTTTTTGGGGCCATTTTCATGGGACTCTCAAAGAGAATGAGCTGTGTGTCCAGGGACCTTTAAATAAGGTAGCCGGTGTGTGACACCTACGCGTTCGCTTACGCGTACGTCCGGCCGTTCGCACGGGCGTGCAGAACCCGGAAACCGCTGGGGCCTTACTTATCTGCTGCCGAGAAGAAGAAGAAAGATGGCTCCCACTATCTTCACCCACCAACAAGAAGAGATCATCATGCTCGTAGGTGTATTTTATGTGTTTCATTTGGACTAGTAAATGCTGCTCCACATGTTAAAGAAGCGCAGGAAGAAATGGCTTAAGTTAAACATGTGTGAAAATACATGCACAACCAAAGGCACGGCACACACGTGCCAAACCACGTTTCGCCAAGATTGTAAACTTGCCTTAGGCTAGAAATGTGTGTGTGTTAATGGCATTTCCAAAAATAATGTATTGTTGCCACATATTGATATGTATTTAGAAGTAAATGCTATGTTTGCTTTCTGTTTTGTAGACCATGCTGGAGCGCAGGTACGACTACCTGCCCAACTCATTTGAAAAGCGCAACGTCGCCCTGGAGATCATCTCCGAAATACAACATCAGACCAACACCACCTTCACCCACACGCAGATCATGCAGCATTGGTCGGACCTGAAACGACTGCACATGCCCCGGGTGTGGAGGTTTTTCGGAATCCATTTCCCAAGTAAGTACATAGCGATTGCATGCTAGATCTAATTAAGACAGAAGGTAGGCCTTTAGTTATAATGCCTTTTCTTTGGTAGTGATGGAAATGGATTACCGCATTCGCCGCACCCGGAGGCGCACAGGCCGACCAGTGCTGCATGATTCTGCAGCTGGGAGTGAAGGTGGTGGATCTCCAGGGCGACGGTCCTACCCCTCCTCTGTGGGGTCCTCAGACCAGCCCCTGGACCTTACCACAGAGGAGGGGCGGCACGGCATGGGCAGGCAGTCGTACCCTGCCACGCATGCGGGAGCCTCTGGTATGTCACTCTTCATGTATACGCACACACATATACATGCTAGCTCCTGATATCACAAAACTGATTCCTTGAATCTGTATTTTTAGATGCTTCGGGTGCGGGTGAGGTAGTGAGTGAGGAGGCAGCAGATATGCTCCAAGAAGAAGCTGGAGAAGGTGAGTGATGTGACCCAGACTTTGCCAAAAACATTTCAGGACTGCTAAATCAGACATTAAAAATGACCATATTTACCATGTTTCTACAGGCACTTCTTCACAGCAGAGCCAGGACCCAGGACATTGTGTTGTCCCCAACGAGCCATCTCTCGGCCACCAACCAAGTAAGTAGTCATGCCATTATTGCCATTAATGTGTTACTTCACATGAACACACACATACATCATGCCCTAGTCAATGGCAATATACGACTGACCTGTGGCCAGTTCCTTAGCTTAATGACTTGCCAGACTGACCTGTGGCCAGTTCCTTAGCTTAATGACTTGCCAGACTGACCTGTGGCCAGTTCCTTAGCTTAATGACTTGCCAGACTGACCTGTGGCCACTTCCTTAGCTTAATGACTTGCCAGACTGACCTGTGGCCACTTCCTTAGCTTAATGACTTGCCAGAATGACATATGTGGCTTTTAGTTAATTTGTTAACTAAAGTACATTAAATGGTGAAAGGTGAAAAACATGTATTGTTCTCAAAATAAAATGTTGCCCGAAATTTGTTCCAGGGACCACACGACAAAGACTGGCGGACATGAATCGGAGGGTCCTTGAGTTGGTGGCCGATCTGCAGGCGATGCGTGACACGTTGGGGACAACAGAAGAGGAAGAGTAGTGTCCTGGGTCCTGGCCCTGTATCTTTGTATATATTTCCCCCATGTTTTTAATTGTATATAGTTTTTCCAAATTTTAATTTGTAAATAGTTGAGTCAATTTTAATTTTGTATATAGTTTTAAAAAATTTTAACAAAACCTTTCAAACTTCAATAAGAATTTTAATAAATGCCACCAAAACATGGCAGTTCAAGAATAAAAAACTTAAAATGAAGACAAAAATGGTGTGACATTTATTTGCACAAAGACATTTACACAAAACAAAGGGTCAATGACATATTTAGAAATCAAGATTCAGATGTCCGTGAAGTGGTTTGGGTAAGTTTTAGGGTGCTGAAAAGAAAGGAGAAACTAACCGGCAAGTGGTTTGGGTAAGTTTTAGGGTGCTGAAAAGGAAGAAGAAACTAACCGGCAAGTGGTTTGGGTAAGTTTTAGGGTGCTAAAAAGGAAGAAGAAACTAACTGTCAAGTGGTTTGGGTAAGTTTTAGGGTGCTGAAAAGGAAGAAGAAACTAACCGGCAAGTGGTTTGGGTAAGTTTTAGGGTGCTGAAAAGGAAGAAGAAACTAACCGGCAAGTGGTTTGGGTAAGTTTTAGGGTGCTGAAATGTAAGTGTAAGAGTAGCATGAAGTGGTTGGGGGAGCTTTAGGGTGCTGAAATGTAAGTGTAAGAGTAGCGTGAAGTGGTTGGGGGGAGCTTTAGGGTGCTGAAATGTAAGTGTAAGAGTAGCGTGAAGTGGTTGGGGGGAGCTTTAGGGTACTGAAATGTAAGTGTAAGAGTAGCGTGAAGTGGTTGGGGGGAGCTTGTTAGTATAATATATGGGGGCACATTTGTGGGCGAACAGTTTAATGAGTTAAGTTGGTAGTGCGCAGGCGCAGGATCGTAAATATTTTCGTAGGAACGATTATTTTAGGTAATATACAATTAGAATTGATCAGGAAACGTAATGGATTCGTTGTGGTAGAAGATGGGAAATGGATAAAAACGAATGCTGCCGTTGCAACCAGAGAAAAGGAATGAGAAAAGTCACGCGGGGAAATGACATACGAACAGACGGGCACTTTACAGAAGGCTTTTTAAAGTCTCTCTGAATCAACCCTATAGTGTGACCAGAAAGGAGGGAGGATTTCATAGCTGCAGAGAGAGGCAGCCTCACAATGAAAGGTAAGCTTCTGACATTTTTTTTAACCTTTGACTTACCAATCACTGCATGGTGCTGTCCTCAAAAATGTTAACTTTGTTGTGTGTTGAGTTGGAAAGTATCTAAAAATTTAGCAGTTTCAAAAGTTGCAGGGATCTAGAAATTCATAGGAAAACCGTCCCATGTGTTTGCTTAATTCTGTAATTTTCCTCTAATGACTAGAAATATATGAATTATTCATTACAAGACTTCTTTATGCCAGCAGGCCACGAAATCTGTTTAAAACCAATGAGTTTGCCTCACAAAATTATATCTCTCTGCAGGATTCTCCATACTCATTGCTCTGTTTGTTTCTGCTTAAATCTGTTCACAACCTCTTTATAATTTTTTTTGAAATTAACACTAACAAATAATTCATAAAAATCTTGTGAGTGAGGATACATACAGTGGGTATTAGTAGTTTTTTGATGCATATTTGTTTTTCTTTTCACTGATTTTGGAGTTGATTCAACAACAGTTGCAAGATGTACACTTTGGAGTAAAAAGTGCACTTTAGGTGAATAAAAAAGTGCAGTGGGGCTGAATCACCCCCTAGATAGACACACCCAAAGGTAAACTTGCTTCACCAAATCTTTAGCATGACCCCTCTTTCCAACCAGGTTCAAAAGGTGCACTACTTCTTGGGGTAAAAAAGAGGAAATATTTTCATATTCTGTCTAGTTGTTTGATTCAGCACCACTGTACCTGTATTTTTCCCCTAAAGGGCAATTTTTACTCCAAAGCAGACATTTGCACCTGTTGCTGAATCAATCTCCTTGTGTGTAATTATTAAGTTAGAATTCACTTGCCTGCTTGCATTTGATAAGGAAACAATTAAATATGGCAGAAAACTGTGTACTTTACCAGATTTACATTGCTTTGCTATTCTGTGCTCATAACCATATCTCCTGGCCAATTTCCAAACCCTCTGATAACTTGTGGCTGTTTAAGGATCCTCAATGCTGCTCTCTGCACCTTAGGGGTTTATTCATACAAGGATAGCGGTAGGCAGTGCCTCATAGTGGCAGGGGTTGTACATAGCTTTCATAGTGCCCCATAGCCACTCATAGTGGTTCCCCCAAAAAAGGCACATGAATTTAGGGTGCATTGGCACACCAAAATATGAGCCACTTACCACTTAAGATGAGCCGGTCACTATCTATAGGGCACTCCACTCCAACAAGGCTTTCCGAGGTTATGATGCCCTTGACAATGTTTTCCCAATCTGTCTACTCCAGCCAACCTGGTAGGCCCCCATCCATTTGGCAGCTGTGAACAAAAGAGAAGAGTTATGCAAAGCAGATTACCCCTATACCCTCACTGGCACTTTGTGGCTCTTGACAAGCCACACCCTAATGCGCAAATACACAGTGCAATCTATTTTCAATTTTGTTTGCCAATTTGTGTGTCAGTATCTCTTCCTTCTGCTGACCCAGGAAGCAAAACAGGACTTATCTTAAGACAGGCAGATTGTGAACTGGATTAACTGTGTTTGAGGTGTTAGCTAAACCTTCTTCAAATTGGATAATGCTTGTTGAAATGTAGTGCCATAAATGTGTCATGTATTGTCATGTAAATGCCAGCCTACCTGTATGTCCTGGCCTCAGTTAGCTTGCCACGGACAGATCTCTTTATATCACATAGATGCTTCTTGATCTGGCCAAGGGTCTTTATGCCTGGGTCTGCAGCATTTACTTCCCAAGTAATCTGATCCCACTGTTGTAATTGCACAGCTTTGGAAGTGCTGCATAATTTGCTGCCCAACATTGCTGCAAAATCACGGCTCACACCTTCTGCCAGGGCCATGTTCTGAGTGGGTGCGAACCATTCACATAGGGTAGTGAGTCAGCCTGTACCTGTATTAGAAGTCTTTGAAGTTGCCTTGCAAGGATGATGGCTGTCATAGAGGGATGTCTTATTGGGCTTATTGCCATAGAGGGATGTCCTCACTGGGCGCGACAGATGTGCTAAAACGTGTCAGTACTTGAAACAGCAAAAACACAGGCATTTGGTTGGATGTTGTGGCAAGCATGTAGGTGATCATATACAGCTCAGTACATCTGACTTACCTAGACAATGACACAGGACTGACTGGAAGTTTGGGTGACATAATTTGCATACTGGCAGTTTCGGTTCTGTGTGGATTAGATCTAAATCTCATGTGTTGTCTGCAAATCTCAATTTGCGACAATGATCATTGGCAAAAAGCAAGATAGGATGTGCTCATCCAGTCAATATATAGCAGTCAAGAGGTTAGAGGGGTGTGACCACACACCAAGCAACAAAGAAAGTTAACCCTCTGCACACTCATACTATTAAAAAAAACCTAGCTAACACGTGTTAAGAACATGTTAGTTAACATAGATTGCAATGAATGTAGAAGCGAGGTAGCCGCGTCAAGGTCGTCCAATTTGTACCCCGTTCCTAACATTACTAAGTTTAAAAGTTTGTGCAGACATTGCTACTTCTTTACTTGTGTGTGCACAAGCAATGCCATACATGAATCAGCCTGTCTAAAGACACACACACAATGAAAAATGCTTTACTTGCCTGCACAGTGTTACAGTTCAAAAAGGGGGGGGTTAGGTAGAGGCCAATTGGACTCCCTGTTACATTGGGAGAGCTACAATCCAGCAGATCTGGCCACTGACCTGCAAATGCAACAGCAAAAAGAAAGATAGGATGTGCTCATCCAGTCAATATATAGCAGTCAAGAGGTGCTAGAGGGGTGTGACCACACACCAAGCAACAAAGAAAGTTAACCCTCTGCACACTCATACTATTAAAAAACCTAGCTAACACTTGTTAAGAACATGTTCTTAACAAGTGTTAGCTAGCTTTTTCAATAGTGTGAGTGTGCAGAGGGTTAACTATCTTTGTTGCGACAATGATCATTGCCCAATACTACAAAGTGAACAGACAGGAGAAATATGGGGGCCAGGGGGAACATTTACTGACTGAAGAAACAGGACCATACCCACAGCTAGGAGAGAGCTTGTAAGCACCCTGGGAATATATGCTACAGCAGGACATGAAAAATGACTGGAGGAATAATCCGAGAAAGGAAAACTAACTCTCCATTGGAGAATGTAGCCAATGCTGGAGAAAGTTCAAACCAGCTCATGAGCCTTGGATGCATTGGTTGACTTAGGCAAGTTTGACAATTTTTACGCTCACTTGTCTGCTGAAGGACCCTTCAGCATTGCCGACATGAATTTAATTAATGAAATTAGCATGAAAGTTAGTTAGCATTTTCTTCTTGCTTTTTGCTGAAGGAAAATGCAGCATGAAAAATATTTTGCACATACTTTTCACCCCTAAAATCCCATAAATATGCACATGAAATCTTACTCCATGCACAAATTCATGCCCTAAAAATGCACACAAAAATGTGACTACTGAATTAGGAGAAAGGGAAAAAAACGTGAACAAACCAATTTTTAGTCATGAAAAGTGTGTGTAAATGACTTTATTCACAGTCATGAATTGACCCTTCAGTCAAATAATAGTGATGAACTGGAGCAGGATGATCGGTGCTATCAACAATATTTATTTTTTAATTATACACAAAATTATTATGAAATGAAAGAAAAATTACAAACAAAACATTTCATGATTAAGCCCAAACTCTGCCAAAAAGAAAACAATATATCATTTTCCTGGAAATTCCTTCAAAAAGCGCAAAATGGTAAAAAATTACCTGTCAGCAGAGGGTGACAATATCTCAGGTAGGCTGGCAGTTAAAAGGGTTAAAAGTACTTATGCATGTTGAGTATTGTTCTGTTCGGACACCTTGCATTTTCAGATTTATCTCATTTTATTTGTTTGCATATTGTTATTTTAGGATATTTTTCAGCTTTTTTTTATACATTTTTAAGGCAAACCCCATGCAACCAAAATATTATTCGATCGATTACTTCAAGAAAGATGCACCTATTTCAACAAGCTGGGTACGCCTAGAAAGCTTAAGGTGTGTACTTTCAGGCAAAATATGATTTGTGTAGGGGGGTATTTCAAATGTAAAGGATTGTTTTGGTTGCAAAAGTTTGAAGTGCACACTATGTCTGCAGAGCTAAATTTTAAAGTAATGAGCATGCTTTACTTTAGGGTGTTTGGCAACTCTTCCCTTTAAAGTAGTTCTGCATGTCGGGTATTGTTCTGTTCATGGGGCCTTGCTGTTTCAAGATTAACTTATTTATTCCTTTATTCCTTAATTATTCCCCAAAAAACTAAAATTGTAAATTTTTTTATTTTTTTGCACATATGTAAAAAAATGACAAACAAGAAATTTCATGTTGAATCCCAGACTCCACTGAAAAAAAAATATTTTTTAATTTACATGGTAAATCCCTGAGGGTGACAAAATCTCTGGGTAGGCTGGCACTTAAAGGGTTAAACACCTACAACATTTCAACAACAGTTCCCAGTTATCTGGATAATATTATGCAGATGATGGTCTTCTCATTCAGTGTGGAGGCTTACTCCTATAGACTTGAATGGTACTGTACTTGAATTTCAAAAATCCATCCAAACTGTACCAGAAAACAACAAAGAGGCCGATTCATTAACAGCGGCAGGTAGCGACAGTTGAGCGACTGTAGCGGCATTTTCAGAGCACCCGCTAGTAGTCGCTGTGCTTGGCCGTTGTTCGGTAGTTGATAGCGACTCAGTCGGTTTGCCGTAATGTTGAATATTGGGTGAGGAGTCGCTATTTGACAGGTTCTGTGCTGTATGGGAGCGCATGATAGCGACTGGCCATAGCGACCGGCTCCCACCATATTCATTAACAAATCACGCTCAAAAAATTCTCGCGCTGTAAAATGCATGTTTAAACTCCAGAGCGCTGGCGGCGATGGGTTAAAAGTAGTTTTTAACCCCCAAACAACCATATTTTTGGAAACCAAAAAAAACAAGTTTTTTAAATAATTTTGTAATATGAATACATTAATATCAGACCTGTAATATCAATTCTGTACATTTTTTTTTTTTTTACCTTAAAAAAATTATTTAAAATGGCAGAAGTGGTCACAGAATTTTTCACATTTAAAAAAAAAAAAAAAAAAAAAAAATTAATAACAATTAATTATGAATATTTAAAGATTGTTCCATTGAAATGCATTGGAGAGCGCCAGGTAGCGAGAGGTCATACCTGTCGCTGTTCAAGGTCGGACGCTGGCGCTGTGGGCTGAGGCTGGAATAATGATGAATGAGTGCCTATCTGGCGCTATCTCAGTCGCTAAGCAGGATCGGCTTGATAAATGTGTGATTGTGGTGGGGAGCCGGCGTTCTCGTGGCGGAGCCCGTCATTACCGGCCGCTCACCAGTCGCTACCTGTCGCTATCCCTTGTTAAATAAGGGCCAAAGTCTTGTTCCAGCAACAATAATGATGTAAAGGTTATGCCTGTATAAGCCTGTATGATTATAGTTAACGCTGTGATTTTGGAGTTGTCTGTTTTGAGCTTATCCTGAAGAACACAGTATTGGCTATTTAAAGAGCAAACAGAAAAATGATTAGTTATGCTTAATAAAGTTCACCTAAATGCCAACAGGCACATTTAAAGACAGTGAACTGCACACATGCATGTGTGTAAGAAGCTTTGCTGGCTATAATTGTTGTGATAGATAGTGAATAATCTTTTTCTAAAGTATTCCTATTAGACATATTTGAACATCTTTCATGTTTAATTAAGTCTCAAAGCAGCTGCAGTGATATTGCAACCTAATGCCTTTGGGCAACAGGAAAATGACCTTGTTCTGTAATTATGGATTTTATCCAAAGGCATTATTAAGAAATATTTTGATGTGTAACCCTGTAATGGTAAGATGTTTCTTATTTTATAAAAAATGTACCTGTAAATAAGAGTATGAAAAATATTAAAACATTTTAATCATTAATGACATTATATTGGGAATTTCAAATTAATTTTTAATTGACTGTCTAGTTAGATTTGTAATAATATCAGCACATCATTTTGGAGGTGGATATACTGTACTAGCACAGGTATTGAGGGAGCCCTAGAAATGTCTTGAAATAAAGCAAGGCACCCTGCCTTATCACATAGTAAACTTCCTGTGTATCAAATATCATTGATGGTCCAGTGGCCACGCCCCCTACTGACTGCAATGACCCAACACAGCTCCTCTCGTAGGAAGGAGCCAGCTCCACTGGCTCGCTGTATATGGAGTGGGATGGGATCTCTGAGCCTCCAGCAATTGACAGTATGCAGCCCCAATTCCCAATACCTGACCAATGATCTAATAAAAAAAACTAATCCAGGGATTGCCCCCCATTTACTTTGGACCATGCTGTCTGAGGTGCCCAACTCACCCCTGCCTGCAGGCTGCAGTTGTTCTGATTGGGAGCTCTCAGCTCTGCAGCTTTCGTCTGGTCCCAACCTGTATGCTGCATATTAGTGGTCTATGCT
Source organism: Gastrophryne carolinensis (assembly GCA_027917425.1). NCBI lineage: Eukaryota > Metazoa > Chordata > Amphibia > Anura > Microhylidae > Gastrophryne > Gastrophryne carolinensis. The sequence goes on from CM051236.1 coordinate 170,856,093, forward strand.
CAAGTGAAGTCAATCAATAAAGGAGCTCCCTCACAACCGATAGCAGGTATGTCCAACATTGGGCAGCCATAGATCACGGTATCAGCACTGGAGTGCATAAGCCTGACCACTGCAGCTGCAGGAATCTATGATATCCAGTATGAGGGGGTAAAAGATTTATATTTTGGCTGGCTTAACAGGGACATGAACAGCAGGATGCTTAATACATTAGTACTGCATGATGTCCTCAGGAGGCCAGTAAATTGCAATGGCTAAGGGAAAAATTAGCTCATGTGCTGCTACAAATGAGGTTAATTTTAAATTATGTGCAAGGGCAGTTCCATTTAATTCCAATGTTCTGCTTCCATCCTTTTTAAAACAAATTGCTTTATATTTCAGATCCCCTGTGCCTGATTTAGTGTTTGAAGTGAGCTTACCAAGTAAGATCCCTCCCTAAGTAATTCACATTAATTGTCCCTGATTTAGCAAGGTCAGAAATGAACAGAAAATTAGTAAGAATTGGGGCCAAACATCTAATTCTGTTAAAGGGACATTCAAAGCAAAGGGTTAAATTAGTCTGCTTTCTGCTCTCCCTATGCTGGCTGTCAGGGGATGCATTCTTCACCCAGTCGCCTACATTTAATGTTTGTCCCAGGGCTCCATCATATTTAGTTATGCCACTGGTCATAGCATTGTGTTTTATAGTCCAAGTACCACTGAATTGACTAAGCTTGAAAAATTTCTCTACAAGTTTTATGAACATTTTTTTAAGGGGAGACATTTGCTGTATAAAACTTACATAGGTGGTCCAGGATCTCGTACCCAGATACCCAGATTCAGCACCTCTGCTGTTGCCACACAGTATACTCAGCTCTATGCACGGGTGCACGCATAGAGATGGGGATATGGCTCTGTGCATGATGGCTGTGCACAGCAGCTTAAGCAGCAGGAGAACGGTGGGGAATCATGGGCTGGATGTCGTAAGCTTGGAGGGAGGCAGGCAGGGTGGCTAGGGTGATCCAAAATTAAGGAAGGTAATGAAGATGTCCATGAGACCCCTATACCAGTTCACAAGGCTGGGGGCTGGCAAGTCATCTGCAGCTAGCGGGTGACTTGCCATTAACCCCCAGCACACCAATTACCTGCCTCCCCAAAGCCCAGGGGGGGCAGAAGAGCCCGGGCCTCACAGAGGCTATGTGGGCTTGTAGGCTGCAGGGTGGGGGGCCACAAAAGCTGGCCCCTCCACTCTGTTCCTACAAGCCCCCATAGCTGGTCCCGGGCTAGTAATGCTGGGTAAGGGGGACCCCATTTCATTTTTTGGGTGGGATTTTTAAGGGTTTTTAAAAAATGTTTTATTTAAAATAAAGGAGACAATTTTCTAAAAAATAATTTTTAATTTTATTTTTTTTGTTTTACGCAAAAATATTTAAAAAAAACAGTAGAAAAATTACAAACAAGACATTTCATGCTAAAGCCTAAACTCTGCTTCAAAAAATATATCTATAATTTTCCTGGAAATTCCTCCAAAAATCACGGTTAAACATGGTGCAAAATGGTGAAAAATTACCTGTCAACAGAGGGTGAAAAAAATTCAAGTAGACGGACAATTAAAAGGGTTAATAGTACCTATGCATGTGGGGTATTGTTCTGCTCGGGGGATCTTGCGCTTTCAGATTTAGCTTGTTTTTTCTTGTTTGCATATTGATTTTTTAAGAAAATGTGTTTTTTATTCTGTTTTTTTAATAATTTTTTTGAGGGAAACCTAGTGCAACCTAAGAATTCTTCAAGGGATTACTTCTAAAATGATGAGCCCACTACAACAATCTGGGTGTGTTCTTTCAGGTAATATATGGTTTGTGGGGGGTATTCTAAATGTGTTGTTTTGTACAAGGTGCGCACTTTGTCTGCAGAGCTGAAATTTTCAAGTAAAATTACCCTTACGCACATGCTTTACTTTGGGGTGTTTGACAACTCTTTCCTTGACAGTAGCTATGCATGTTGGGTATTGTTCTGTTCAGGGGACCTTGCTTTTTCAGATTGGGCTTGTTTTTCCTTGTTTGCATGAAAATATGAGTTTGATTCTGCTTTTTTATTCTTTTTTAGTGAAACTGTGCTACCAAAGAATGTATTGAGGAATTACTTTCAGAAAACTGCACCCATGTTAACAAGCCTGGTACACCTAGAAAGCATGAGGTGTGTACTTGCAGAGAATATATAGTTTTTGGGTGTATAATAAATGTAAAGGGTTGTTTTCCTTGAAAAACTGCAAGGTGCGCATAGCGCTTAGCATATTTGTATTTTATCTGAAAATCACCTAAAGCGCTGTTTTAGTTTGGGAGAGTCTCCTGGGCAGGATTTTATTGACAAAAATAGTGCAAAAGGGTCTTGCAACAGAGAATGAAGAATGCTCCAGGTAGGCTGGCACTTAAAGGGTTAATAGGGGATTTCTCTGTTGAGAAATCCATGACACCGATGTATAGTATCATTATAAGGTAGAATCTTATCCCTTATTGAGGCACAAATTTTAACTTATGGGGCAGTGGCTGATTTTATCATCACCTAACTAATGAACGTGGGCACTATTATATTACTATAGGTATTCATATTAAGACATCCCCTGAAAAAAGCCTTAACGCCTTTTTTGAAGCAAAAAAAATAATATAAGACCTGTCTTATTTTCGCCCTCAATATTCAGGTAAAGCACATAGCTAATGCATTTTCATCTGGCTTAGTTGAGCTGCCGGTTCCCTCTTTCTCTTCCTCTCGTTTTGTGTCTTTTTTTTTTTTGTTTGTATTTCCCTAATTTTATTTCATTTGTTTTGGATTCTACACTTATCTACACTGATGCACAATTGTATGATGATCTGTAAATATGTATGTATGCTTTGATACCTTTAGGACAACAATCGTTCAAAACCTTTGAAAATGTTATGTGCTTATATATAAAAGATAAAAGATAGATCTTTAAAAAAGAAACATTTCACCAAGATTTCAAGCACAGTGCTGTATCTTTAGACAGTTGCATCACAATCCCTCTCCCCTCATAAGTGCCAGTTCTGTGCATACCATTTTTAGTGATCTAGTGAACGATAGATTTTTTTTCTAATAAAATATATTGGTCTATGATATAAGCAAAAAACATTTTCTAAGGTTTCAAACAAGAGTTGTCCTTACCTTGCTTGAATGTTGATGGACAGCCATGCCTACGGTATGTAAAAAATCTTATCTTATATGTATGTTGAAATTAAAAAGTGCTATTTGCAGTTCCGACATTTATGGTGGTATACAATGAAGGGGATGCAATGACCAGGTCAAAAATTTGGCACCATAGCAATATTTTCCTGCATCTATCCAGAGGTGCCACAGTGTACAAATGTTACACAGGGAGATTACAAAATTCATCCACTGAAATATCTCAACATAGACTAGAGGGTGACTGCATAATAGACATACACAGGGAGATATCAGAATTGACCACACATAGATTATAGGACAGACCATACACGGGAATTTAAGCATGGATTTGTTTAATTAAATCAGCTAACCAGATGCTGGAACTGTTAGAGCTGTTTACTTTTCTGTTTTTTTCTAAGCCATTAATCAAGCATTTCTTGGTCTTGCTGCACAGCACAGAACCCATTACAGTGGAGTAGCATTAAGTTCTTGTTCCCTGAAACCAGAGCAAACCTCACAATAAAGTAATAGTGCCAGAAGACACCATTCCCCCCAGGTTCAATAATGAATCAACAGATTGCAAGCAGAATCCAAAATTTACTAGATGCAAAAGGATCATCCTACTTCCAACCCCAAATCTCAAATAAATAGCAAATGACCCCCAAATTTTCATACAGAGTTTAAGTGGGCTCTTCCCCATAACCATTAATAATTGTGAAAACCACCAGACTCTCAGACACCCAAACAAACAAAAAAAATGGACGCATGAAACTTAAAACATAAGGCACACAAACATTGCCACATGTCATCGACACACTTTATTTTTTATTTTATCTTAGGGAGCCTTTTTTATGTTTTTTGTAGACTAACTAGCAGCTATCACATTTGCTGCCTTAAAAAGGGAAAAAGAACCATGACATCAAGTAAGTGCTCCAGCTGAGCATGAATCACTAGGGTGAATCTTGTGATGCATAAAAGATATGCTGGGGTAGGTTTCAGCAAGGAAATAAACACATACGTGGAGATAACATGGTAACGAACAGCTGGTCACAATTCATTCAGTTTTTATTCTACTCATATCAGTTTATGAGGGGAATTTTATTAGGGGAAAGGGTATGTTTCTAAGATCTACTACAGTTGATTGGTTGTAAAATTGACTTGTGTTACAATAGAATCATATACACTTTCTTTAACGAGTGGCAGGAAGCACCATAATAAAACATCAAATTATGCTAGCCATAAAAACTCCTTATTATGATCAAACCTCCCATTTTCTCTTCTTGGCATTCAACGTGAGAAAAGATTTGGGAATACCATAGTCTCTGGTTACCAAAAGTGACTGGACACCTAACAAGAAGTGCTGACGAAGTATGACTGGTGACCCTACATTTTTAATTGAGAAAATGTGTTAATACAAAATGCTAAATCTTTATTTGACTTTAAAAATGTTATCTTTAAAAATTGTAAAATGTATTTATAACCATGTCTAATGCTTTGAAAAAATCCACACATATATTTTAGCTATTTTTGTTCCCAACATCTTTTGAAACAGGTTGGTCCGAGCCCAATGATTCAAATAAACACTTAGGGGTTTATTTATCAAGGGATAGCGACAGGTAGTGCCTTGTAAGTGGCAGGTAGCGACGGGTAGCGTCTGGTGAACGCCGGCGCTGTACGCAATACCACTTTTATGAAAGCGATTCTGGTGAGCACCTCTTACAGCATCACGTAGTGACCGATTCATCATCACAGATGGCTCAGCTGTTCCCAGTGGCGCTCTGGTATTAATGTGACCATGTGGCCACTATGGCCACTCTCAAGTGGGGAGCCCCAGTCGGGAGGAGGCAAGGGACTCCACCCCACTCCCTGAAGGATCAGAGAGTGAGAGGGAGGAGGGTTGCCCATCGGGTTTTGGATCTGCTGGGCCCATTGTGAGGAGTGGAGGCACGTTCTTATGATTTATGCTGACACAGAACCCCCTGATTGGACAGCAACATCGGTAGCTCCTCCAACCACACTTGGCCCTGAAGGAAAGCAGTGTGCTATTGCCCACACACATAGAGAATAAACGCATATCTTAATTAGATTTATTAACATAATCTCACTAAGTTATATGAACGTTGTTTGCAACAGTTGTCAGACAACACACCACTAGATCGGTATGCTGTCATTCACAGTTTTAAACACATTCCCCTGCAATAGCTCAGCGATTTGCTAATCATCCTGTCACTCAGAACTTTGAACAATCCTGATTGGAGAGGAGTGCTGCTGACACAAAGCCCCCTGTTTGGACAGAAACACCGGCAACTCCTCCATACACACTTGGCCCTGATGGAAAGCAGAGTGCTATTGGCCGCACACAACACCTATGTGCGTGCTGACATAGCACTTCCCCTCCACCATGCCCCTGGATAAAAAGCTGCATCAGCCGCCGCGCCGTCAGCCTAGAAGAAGTTGCCAATGGCAACGAAACGCGTTATGGTGGACGGTGGCGGCTACACGATCTTACTACTGTCTTTTGGACACATCTGAGAGCAGAGTATCTCCCCCTTCCCTCCACCATCGGCTGAGGTGAACTAGAGGTTGGGTGAGAACCGCTCATGTTATTTAGCCGCTCATGTACAGCTGATTTTATTGTGAGTGCATAATTGGCACTTTATTACACAGTTTTTATTAAAAACATATTACGCTAGATCTTTCTCCTTTTCTCTTTGTTTTTTTTTTGTATGATGAATATGCATTTGAGCTGCTCCTAAGGCACAGGCTCTTGATGCCATTTATACTTGGAAGGAGATTTATAAATTCAACTGAAGAGAAGTCCAACCAGGATTTAATTAAGGCTGATATGTAAAACTCTCTCTGGTAAGCGTGTAATCCAAAAGGTGACGGGCACATGTTTGTTTGATTGAAGTGGACTGACCGTAGCCATCACTCTGGGACTTTGCATGAACTTTTGAGACAACGTTGGATTTTCTCATTTGTTTGGACATTCTTAAAGATATAGCTACTTTATTGCTCTGTGCTATATTATTATATGTCACTATTGAACCTGTTGGATATTCAGGCTACAGCACGTTGAGCAGTTCCCCTTTGTAAACTGTAGTAACTATTATTTGGGAAATTTTAAGATCTAAATTTAGCGCGGTAATCTCACTATATTTTTACGTTCTTATGATTGCTTATGTTGTGTTTTTTCCACACAGACGGACCCAGTCCTAATTCTCCCCACCCAAGCTCCAGGACCCTCCAGCAGCATGGGCCCAAGCCACAGCTGCGATGGTGAGTACTGTGATTTGTTAATATAACCTTGTAAACATGCATATGTATGTGTCCATGACCATGTACACATGTTAGTGGAAATCTACAGTTTACTATCATACATGGAGACTATCTTTTTGCAATCATCATTCATAATTGTATGTAAGCATGCTAGTTTTGTGGCCCTGCTAATGTTACTTAACCCTACATGATAAAGGCAGTTGTTTATGTGGTGGGTTTAAATTCCTGCTACTATTGTAACTCTCCATTCACTAATTAGTAGATCCAATCATTATTTACATTGTAAGGTGAATGTATTTAGATCATATTGGCTCAGGAGTAATACAAGAAGTACATTCTTCCGGTGGTCAAGTAGGCCTTATTTGGTTAGGTTAGGTAGTTTATGATGTTAGACTAGGGTGGATAATGTAGCATAGATACACAGGTTTGTTTATTTAGCCATCAATTATATTTGATTTGTTTTTGAAGAGTTGTGCATTAACAAAAGACAACAAAAAAGAATTGCGTTTTTCAAATAATACATTGTTTATAATCTTATCTTGCCAATGTTATCATTGGCAATATAAAATTCTAAACGTGTGTGGTGTTAGAGCAGCATAGGAACGCCCAGACGCTGCATTGAATTTGGGTGAACGACTGTACAGTGCCTTTATAGCGACTCACAACAATCAAATTCATTAATGCCTGCCATGTTACTATAGCGACTGAGGCGCTCTGTAATAGCCACTCACGGCCGATCAGAGCGACCACTAGCGGTCGCTCTTAGCGCCTCTGTACAGACGCTCGTCTGCCGTTACCTGGCACTAGTAATAAATCAGTCTGCCCGCTACTGACACATGTATTAAAGGGAGCTGAATTCTGAAGGGAAAGGAGCTGAATCAACCATATAGACTTTTCTATTTACATATTTATTGAGGAAGTTTACAGAGGGGGTGCAAATCTGATTTAACCCTTTAAGTGCCAGCCTTCCTAAAACATTTGTCACCCTCTGTTGCCAGACTAAGTTTCACTATTTTGCATTACACATGTTCAAGTGTGATTTTTGAAGGAATTTCCCAGGAATTGTTTGGCCTTTTTTAGTGTATTCTCAATACTTTTGGGTGAAATATTTGCAAAAAATTGTAGTTGTAGTGTTTTTGTTCGTCAATAAAATATTATTGCTTGTGAAATTCCAATTTCTGCCGGTTACAGCACATATGTGTATTGGTAGACACCCTTTCCTGCCCAGGAGACTCCCCCAAACTGAAACAGTGCTTTAGGAGATTTTCAGATAAAATACAACTATGCTATGTGCTATGCACACCTTGCAGCTTTTCAAGAAAAACAACCCTTTACATCTGAAATACCCCCAACAAACTATATATTCTCTGGAAGTACAAACCTCAAGCTTTCTAGGTGTACCAGGCTTGTTTACGTGGGCTTAGTTTTCTGGAAGTAATCCCTCAATTAATTCTTTGGTCGCACAGAATTTCCCTAAAAAAGAAGAGCCTGGTTGGGTGATCGGAGGCCCACCCGGTGAAGAGGAGACCCGGCGAGAGGGATTGCGGCTGCAGGTGAGTAAATGTAATTTTTTTTTTCACAGTTAACTGCGTAAACGGGGAAGGGGGGTGCACTATTTTGTGCGCCCTTCTGAAGCAAGAAGAGCCCCGGGGGGGGGGGGGATCGGATTCCCCCCGGGTGAAGAGAAGACCCGGCCCAATCCAAAAAGGGGTCAGGTGAGTTTTTACTTTCATACTTTTTTTCTGTGGGGGTTTAAAGTCAGCTACGTGAGTCTCACATAGCCGGCACTTAACAGTAGGAGAGGCGACTACGTGAGACTCATGTAGCTCGCACTAGAAGGGTTAATGTGGTAGATATTTCATTTTGCTGTATATATACCGCAACCTGTAGGAACTCCAAACACAGACAGATCTCCCTCCTTCCTCTCCAAAGATTATTTAATATACTACTTGAGAATGTAATTTACTGATTTGTAGAACATTGTAACACTCATGCATACCTCTTGAAGAACATTACCTTAAAACCCATTCATTTGAGCTATACAACAAAAATGTATTCTGCCTGTTAATATTGAGTTCAGATGGAGATACATGATACTGGCCAGATGTGGCATGCAACCCTCCAAAATCAGGTGGTAAACTATCCTGTATGAGTCAATGTGCACTCCACTTTTAAATTAACAATATTCCTAGGCTTGATAGGCTTGAAGGATTAAAGAGCATGTGTAGCTCTTGTTACAATTGTATCCGCCCTAGCTGATACAGCTGTTTCATTGGGGGTCATGTTAAAGTTTTGCCACTGTAAATCAAGTTCACATTTGGGTACACTTTTAGGTGTGAACTGAAACTTACATCCGAGCGAGATTTTTTATTTTAACACACAAAAAAGTACTACATTACTGTCCAGCAAGATGACTACAGGAGTTCAATACCCCAACTGGTACATACAGTGGAAGCAAAAAATTACTCAAGGTTAAGAGAACAATACTAGCAAAAAAGTCATAGGCTACAGGGGAAGGCAGAAGGGATGTGGGTCAGACCCTCGTCAGCTTGCTGCAAAGAACTGTTTTGTACATATTGGACTTAAATCCATGTCCACAAGTGGAGAACACAGAACATTCTGTCTTTAGAAGCCCACGAATGTCCTAATATAATCTCCAACAGCCAAACTAATTTCTAAGCCTTTTCAAAATTCCCTATAGGTTGTTGTTATTTCCAAACTTCTAAAACGAATTATCCAATTCCAATTTAAAATAATATGTACCTCACCTGTAGTACTGGCCTGCAGAATTGGATTTTTGAAATAAAAAAAACTATTTTTTTGCATTTCAATAACCTTCTTCAAAACCTTCTAAAAATTAAAATGCTATGCACTACAGTTCTCATGGCAGAGCAAATAGATTTACTACAATTTTTTCAGTGGCACTTTTTTCATGCATCACTTAGGCATTCATTTTATGTTGAATGCAGCTCACATCTCTCAGGGTTTATTGTAGTATGGAAGGTGAGAAAGTCTGGGGACCCCTGCTGCTGAAAAGAGTACCACTTTTTCTCTTTCTTACACATTTTAGGAACAGGGGTGTGTACAAAGTGATATTGTTGCTATACAGTTTTTAACCTTAAGCATATAAACATCAGTTTTGTAGAACCACAAGTAAAGGGACCTAATATAATTTTTATATTGACATTTATTTGATTGAAAATGCCTCCCTTGATTGAAAGCATTCTCCCGAGTGGAGCTTGTAATGGGGGGGTGCTAATCCACATGGGCTTTAGCGCACAATATATTAAGTGGGTTAAGCTCTTATATACAGGGCCAGTTTCCAGGATCAGGATAAATAGGGAGACCTGGGATGCTTTCGTTCTCCCCTGCTGTTTGCCCTGGCAACTGAACTGCTGGCATTGTGGATCAGACAGACAGGCTGCTTAAGCAGTATTTTGTGGCCTTATAGAAGTGCAAGTATCATTATATACTGATGATGCCTTGATGCATTTAGAAGGCACCCATGAATTTTTAGATGGAAATGATGAGGATTGTGGAAGAATATGGTAGACTGTCGGGTCTGGTGGTGGGATGAGATAAATCATTTATTTTGCAATTAAGGTTTTCCTGTCCTCCACCTTATCAGGTTGGTAGACATGTTATGGTGGTGGAAAAGTTCAAATACTTAGGGATATGGATCCATGCTGACCTAAAGAGGTATGTGGAGCTACACCTAGACATGGTCCTAAAGTCTCTTGACTTGAGGCTAAGCTTGGCCTTTTAATTTCATAGGCCCTGTCAATATGGTAAAGATGATCTCTCTTCCCAGGCTAACCTACTTTATTAAAGCCTTTGCCATTTTTGTCCCTCATATGTTCTTTAAGAAACTAAACTACTTGATAAACTCCTTTATATGGGCAAATAAGTCCACAAATAGTTAAAACAGCAATGTGTGCCTCCAAGGATCAGGGAGGTTTTGCTTTACCCAATTTCTTTCATAATTTCCTAGCAGGACATTTGTCCTATACACATGATTAGTTTGTCTCATGTGGTGGGAACTCCTGCTCAATAGGGTTGATTCAGAGCCCTTTTCTCACCATTATTTTGCGTGAAAATTTCTGTCCCCGCCCATTTTTCTCCCTCATCTGATTCAGCAGAGCCTTATTTTCTGAGAGAATTTTTGTGTGAAATGTTTTCATTTTTGCATCATTTTTCATTCGATAGCAAGACCTCCACCTTATACAGTAAATGCAACAGATCTTCCCTAATAGATGTGGAATGTCTAGCCTGGCATATCATTAGGCACTTGAAGGCGAAGAAAGATGCAGTTTGGTGGTGGTGACAGGGGATCAAATATCTGGGCCGTCTGTTTCAAGATACTGGGTTATTAACTTTTGATTGGCTAACACAATGGAAAAACATCCCTAATGTGGCATTCTAAAACATCTGTTCCTGGAACATGCACCCCAAGCACAGTACACTACAAATACAGATGGGAAGGTTGCAGCATGACACCATGACACAAAGATATGTAGCACAGTGCAGCATTGAAGATGTTCACAAGCTTCAAGCTGACTTGGACACTTTGAGTGTCTGGGCATCTACCTGGCAAATTAAGTTCAATGTGGAGAAATGTAAAGTCATGCACTTGGGGTAGGCCACATATATCCTCTGGGGAGTAAACCTGGGAGAATCACTTGTTGAGAACGATCTGGGGGAACCCTAGGCCTCAGGCTAAATAACAGTAGGCAATGTCAAGCAGCTGCTTCCAAGGCTACCAAGGTAATGTCATGCATTAAAAGAGGCATGGAATCACAAGACAGAAATGTAATATTGCCTCTTTACAAGGCACTGGTGCACCCACACCTGGAATATGATGTCCAGTTCTGGGCACCAGTTCATAAAAAGGATGCTTTGATTGTGGAAAGGGTACAGAATAGAACCACAGTCTTGACAGGAGACGTCTAATGGGGACATGATTAACTTGTATAAATATATAAATGCCCCATACAAAAAATATGGGGGGACACTATTTCAGGTAAAATCCTCTCTAAAGACAAGAGGGCACTCCCTTCCACTGGAAAAGAAACATACACTCTCCGGAGGCGACAATCATTTTTTACCATATGAACTATAAATATGTGGAATAGCCTCCCACAGAAGCTTGTTACAGCATCAATAGCTGACAGCTTCAAACAAGGCTTAGATGCTTATGCAGAAGAAAATAACATTAACAGTTACTATTAGCTGTTATTAGTTAAAAACGAACTTTCCCCAACCCTGACCCTTGGTTGAACTTGAAGGATGTATGTCCTTTTTTAATACCTGCAATCTGCTGCCATTGGCAATGTTTATCCAGTCTATGCACCAAGAAGAAAGTGAGTCATGTTCACACAGTGAGTGAGCTCCCTCACCTCAGCAGTGGTGGAATAGCAACAGTTTTCTGTATGTGCAAGATTCAATTATCTCTTCTTGGAGTAAAGACTTGGTATAGAAACATAAAAGGTTGGCGGCAGAAGGAGAGCATACGCTACATCTAGTCTGCCCTTATGTGTATACTTTATGTATGTACTCTTTATCTTAGGATAGATGTGTGCTTATCCCAGGCATGTGTAAATTCAGTGACTGTTGATTTTAACTACCTCTGCTGGAAGTTTATTCCAAGCATCTACTACTCTTTCTGTAAAGTAATATTTTCTAACATTACTCCTGATCTTACCCCTGACTAGCTTCAGGTTAGGACCCCTTGTTCTAAGCTTATTCGATCCTTTCACATATTTATAGGACTCAATCATGTCCCCTCTCTCCCTTCTTTCCTCTAGACTGCACATATTAAGTTCTTTTAGTCTCTCCTGATAAGTTTTAAGTTTAAGTCCTTCTACCATTTTTGTTGCCTGCCTTTGAACACGTTCTATTTGAATAATGTCTTTTGCAGGTAAGGTCTCCAGAACTGCACACAGTATTCTAACTGTGGCCTCGCCAGGGCTCTATACAGCGGCATCACAACCTCCCTCTTCCTACTGGTGATGCCTCAAGCTATGCAGCCATAGCTATATGTTGTCAATAGCACCAGATTGCAGGTAGTGAAAACTGCTTCCATAGAACACACATCATAAAAAATTCAGGTCGATTCAGAGCCTGGTGAGAAAACTCACTTTTTTAAGAGAGAAAATTGCCATTCACTTTCATTGTCTACCTTGGGGTTGATTCAGAGCCAATTGAAAATTTTGAGGATCCACACACAGGAGAACAAAGGCTAAGTACACAGTGTGCATAGTGACATGGTTAGGACTACATCTGGGTCCTCAATCGTACACAGACAAATGTATTTAAAAGGGACAAAATACCCATGCCGAGGAAAGTGGAAAATGTTCCCCTGCACAAACCACCTGTAGAAATTATGATTTCCATGAGTTGTGAGTTTACATCACCTTACTCTGCCGCTATTAAAGAACCCTTTCGGCAGCGGCATTGAGCGAAGAAGCCGGAGGTGGTCTGCATAAGTGGGGGGCAGTGGACTCCAATTCACTTCAGCTGATTACTTACAGCTGTCTGAAGCCTCAGCAGTTATTGGCTCTGGCTCTGGATAGAAACGAGGTAAGTAAAAAAATATATATAAATAAATAAAAGACTTTATTCTTGTGTGGCATTTTTACACTTAATCCTTTGTGAACTGGCAAGAGGTCCTTGAGACCCCTATACCAGCTCACAGGGCAGGAGGGGCTGGCAAGTGGATAACTTGCCTACTTACAGTCAAAGGTCATCGTCCTGATCTGACAGCCCGGACCACGCTCCAAAAGCGGTTGCATGGTCACCCCCACCTGATTCCTCCAGCACGATCTCAGATGCTGGGTGCATTCCCTGGCCTGATAGTATAGCAGGGCTGCAGTCAATCAACATGATTTTCTCCCCTGTCTGTCTGTCACTTGATCATCCAGTCTCTGTTTACCAAGTTATCATTCTGTGTCCCTCTCTCCCTGTCACACCGCCAAGCAGATTCATGCCCTCCTCTTCCTCTAGCCTGCTACATATGTCAGGAATAGCAGTGCAATGGTGCAGGTACAATGAGAGCATGTTCTATGTGAATGCTGCTTTTGTAACGGAGAAGGGCTGCCATTCAGTACAGTCTAGCCCTTGTCCCTAAGCCAAACCCCCAGACCAGAGGAAAATCATCCATTGCAGCTCGAAGATTAAGGTAAAACTTTACCTTCAAAACTATTTCCTGCGAATTGAATCAGCGGTTTTGTTAGTGCCTTGAGGAAGACGGAAGCGGGGAAGCAATCTACCCACAGAAGAACTATGTTCAACCCATATTTTGTAATATATAGAAATAAATTACACAAGACATAACATTATTATTGGTCAGAGAAGGCAACAGCTGACATTGGACACTTAGGCCCTTATTTATGAAGGAATAGCGACAGGTAGCGACTGGTGAGCGGCTGGTAATGACGGGCCCCGCCACGAGAACGCCGGCTCCCCACCACAATCACACATTTATCAAGCCAATCCTGCTTAGCGACTGAGATAGCGCCATATAGCCACTCATTCATCATTATTCCAGCCTCAGCTCACAGCACCAGCTTCCGACCTTGAACAGCGACAGGTATGACCTCTCGCTACCTGGCGCTCTCCAATGCATTTCAATGGAACACGTCAATGTCAAAAATTCTGTGACCACTTCTGCCATTTTAGATAATTTTTTTAAGGTAAAAAAAATTAAAAAAAAAAATTGTACAGAATTGATATTACAGGTCTGATATTAATGTATTCATATTACAAAATTATTTAAAAAACTTGTTTTTTTTGGTTTCCAAAAATATGGTTGTTTGGGGGTTAAAAAACTACTTTTAACCCAACGCCGCCAGCGCTCTGGGGTTTAAACATGCATTTTACAGGGTGAGAATTTTTTGAGCGTGATTTTTTTAATGAATATGGTGGGAGCCGGTCGCTAGGGCCAGTCGCTATCATGCGCTCCCATACAGCGCGGAACCTGTCAAATAGCGACTCCTCACCCAATATTCAACATTACGGCAAACCGACTGAGTCGCTATCAACTACCGAACAACGGCCAAGCACAGCGACTACTAGCGGGCGCTCTGAAAATGCCGCTACAGTCGCTCAACTGTCGCTACCTGCCGCTGTTAATGAATCGGCCTCCCACTGTACTGTAAAGTATTTATTTTTTTATTGTAGAAACTCAAAGATGATTAAGTATTAGCAAAAACTGACATGGGATATGTTAAAGGAGCACTGTTAAAAATCTATATAAATATGCTACTCCATTGCCTGTACAGTACCCAGATCTTGTGTCTGTGTCTGCCCTCCATCATCTATGCTCCATTGTCTGCACCAGGGCCCATATCCATCATTGTGTGCACTGGGGCATAAACCCTCCATTGTCTGCTCTGGGGACCCAATCCCCCCATTGCCTAGGATGCAAGCTCAACACAGGTACACTGTGTTATACATGCGTTGCACTTGTGTTGCCATAGACTTCTCTAATGGGCAGCATTTTCCCTTTTGTTGTTACTGCAACACAACAGAAAAGAGTGAACATAGCCTAAAATAATGTTGAAAATTACAGTGATGAGTTTTTGTACATATGATTCTCACCACTATTCGTAACTATGCCCATGAAGTGAGTGAGTATAATGATTATGCATCTTATATATTTCTATTTGTAAATCAAGAGTAAGAAGAAATATTCTTGTACAAAATGTGAAATTTAAAATTTCTTTAACACTTCATCTCGTATAAACTAAATATAAATTATTGTTTTCTGCTTTTGGTTACAAAATATACAGGATGCAAAATGTCCATAGCTATAAATATTCTACATTTCTACTTTCAACATTAAATTAAGCACTGGGATAAAACTGGATTGCTAAATTGCTGTCTTTTAGTCATTTTGTTAAAAGCTTGGCTTTGCCTTCTGTCACTGAATTATCCGTAGCTGCAGTATTTCTCAAGTAAACTTTAAATTTGCCAGTGCTGCAGTAGCTGTGTTTACAAGATGACTCTAAAAAGGATTTTTCTCACTTCAAGCCTGATTTTCCACAGGGCTTGGGGCATTTCAAAGGAAGAATAAACATTTGAGATCATGCTAGTGACTCAAAAAGAGAAAAACTGATGTCTACTAATATATATGGAAGGGAAAACTTTTGCATTAACTGTTTATTTATTAATGGTGGAATGACATTTACTCAGTATACCAATGTGGTGCAGCTATCTCACTGAGGGTTGTATCCTGCTCACTATGCCAAATGGAAAGGGAGTATCAAAGACTTCATAAGAACACCAAAGCAGATTATTAAACAGCGGTTATTAAAGTGGACCAACACCCAGGATTTTCACTATCCTGGGTGTTGGTCCACTTCTGCGGGGCACCCCGCTGTGTGAAACCCCCCAGGAAGCCCAAAAAAACTTACCTCACCGCCGACGGACAAGTGACGGACAAGCTGAGGCCGCCGCCTCTCGCGCGTCCCTCTTACAGGGAGCGTGCCCGTGCTGGCCATTCACAAACGGCCTGCGCGGGTGCGCGCCCTGCTAGAGGGACGCGCGGCGGCGGCCCGCGCATGCGCCGTTGGAACGGGAGAAGGTAAGGTTTGTGGCCATCCGGGGGGGTTTCACACAGCGGGGCATCCCGATATCGGATGCCCCGCGGGGAGGGAGCTGATCGACACGGGAATCTTATGGGTGTTGGTCCACTTTAAACAGCTTCCACCATTAGATTATCTTATAACATTTTGGGGGTAATTTATGAAAGGATTCGCTGGCATCTACCACATATCCACCGGTTATTCATCGGGTTTATGCATTTACCAAGTGAAATTTTTCCTGTTCCGCTGGCAATGTCCCTGTTTTTTTGTATTTACTTCTATTTCAGTTTGGCTCGGCGAATGCTGGCGAATACCTTTGCATTTGCCACCTTTTAGTGCTGAACCCCATAGGAATCAATGTTATTTAGGGAGAGATTGTGACTTTTTTTTAGCATCTTTAAATTATTTTTCGAGAGTGAACATTAGAAAGTTACCCAGTATGTGAAAATAAACTAATAATGTTTTTACATGACTTCAAATAAACTTTTATTCATAAGCTTTTTGGACAACACAGACACTGCCAAGATACCCCACATATATTCTGAGACCCCTCCAATGCCAACATAGGCTATAAAAGTGTGATTTAAGCAATATTTCATGCTTTTTTGCTAACGAATTCTGCCACAACAGTTCACTAGCATATCGCTGTCATTCTCCAAACCACTTTTCAATGTAAATACCTGTGACTTTCACCATCAAATTGTGTGTTCACTGGTGTTCGCTGAGGTAAGTGCGTCCTGCAATCATGGGATATTCTAAAGAAATAGGCTCCCATAGTAAAAAAATGGTTTCTACAAGCTGATTATGGAAAAGGTGAAAAGACTGAAAAATTACTATCTCTTTTAAACAGCATACAAGTTGCTATCCCAATCATATAGTTCTGACCCCCAAAAAACCCACCCGCAACACAACTAAAATCAACAAAGTTTACAGTACCATTCAGCTAAAATAAAGCACACAGAACATATAAAATGTGTTGTTTACTCAAGTACAGCTCTGTTGCATGGTTGTGGGGGAGGTGCTGACATTTTCAGTGGTAAGTCCGTCTAGGCAAAATCATTTTCTATTCTGCTTTGACCTAAAGCTCGCAATAATAATCTGGCAGGTTCCAGAAGGAAGCTTCTATTTGCATTAGTGATGTTCAAACATTTTTATTTTTGTACAAATGTCTTGCTTAAATGTTACATAAAACCAGGCTGTATACATATTTTTATATCTTTTTGATTGTGCAGTGGTAGGACAACATGACTGCATTAGAACAAAAATAGTGTATACAATTTTTACATATATATATATTTATATTACTGTACCTAGACGAGGTCACGGCTTACGTAAAGCACTTTTAAATGTAGAGGTAAGCATCCCATTTTTTCATAGGGATGAATTTGGGAAACGTAAATTGTGACAGCTTAACAAATTACTAGTTTACGATGGCAACAGCATTGTATGATGTGTCGCCAATGTTGTCACTATTGGAAATTAACCTAGCGATCTGTTAAGGTGTCCCAATTTAACCATTTGTACCTCTGAAAAAATGGTCAGTTTATGTGAGGAACTCACCGTTCCCCGGCTGTTTGGAGCAGGGCGTGCCCGCCACTCCCGGAAGCCGGAGAACGTGGTGAGCTGACCTGCCTGCCTCCCTCGCTCCCCTGCAGATATATGGGCGCTCTGTCTAACTAATGGTTGCAAACACATGATGGTCTCAGGGGCTGGACAGCCTAACTGGCCAGGGCAGTCCAGCTCCTGGGATCAGTTCCAATCAGATAGTTAATCACAGTTGCACCAATCACTCACGTATTCCCCTCACTCAAATTGGCAAGCCATCCTTTAAATACAGTTCAGCCCTGACCTCTTTCCCTGTTCTAGCCAGTATTGATCAGGGTGTGACTTAGTGTGTGCTTTACTCGTGATTGACCCGGCTTCATCTGACCATCCCAGTTTGCTGGACGAACCTTTGCCTGCCCGAAATCAAACTCCATCTGACCCTTTGGATACCGCGTACCTCTGATCACCCGGCCTGACCCTCAGCTAGATTCTGACCATTATTCTGCCTTACCCTCATGAGTAGACACACCTTCGGACTGACTACCTGTGTATGACCTTGACTTTGGGATACCCCTTGTGGTTCATCTGCCTTCACCGTAAGCTGACATCCTTTGCGCCTTTTAAGTCCTGGGGTAACCGCATCCGTCGAGGCATATCGCGCGTCCCGGCGAGCAGAGGCTTCAGATTGGGGGTTGTCAGCTTACAGAAGGCAGGTGTTCTGCTGGGCATCACAGCTTATGTAGTAGGGGACATGTGGTGATTTGACATCACATTTGAAGTATAATCATAGATTATATATATCTATACTTTGCATCTGAAGTGTATTCATAGAATATATATATATATATATATATATATATTTATTTATATATATATTTATTTATCTATCTCAGTAGTCCTCAAACTTCCTCCTCAAGGGCTGAGACAGGCCAGGTTTTGCAGCTCTCCACGCTACTCCACAGGTGAATTAACTGGTGCTCAGACAGAGCTATAGCCCTAATTATTACATCTGTGCATCAGCATAGAGAGCTGCAAAACCTGGCCTGTCTCGGCCCTTGAGGAGGAAGTTTGAGGACTACTGATCTATCTAGTCTCGATATATTTTAGACCTATGGTTGGTTCAAAATAACTGAGCACTGGTTGAGTTTTGGCATATTTGTAATTGACAGCATCATTTGGTTTTGACTTTTCATCTTTCTATGATGCTTTGAAGTGCTCATTGATTTCCAGACCATGACTTGGTTGGTCAGATGCTGTCACTTTTTACTATATCTTTCTGCCAACATCATTCTGGTGTTTACTTACTACACTAACCTAAATGCAGACTCATATGTATAGCCAAGACAAACCCCTAAATAAAAGCTAAGGTTACAGTCTCTTTTACAGTTAAAAGAAAAAAAGTTGAAAGATTTCATGATTTCTGAATTTCCAATATCACCGGTATTTTATATTTTACTGAAAAATCACCAGTGGCCCCATTGTATGCTGATCTCTTTATGAATGTCTTTGAGGAGAATTCTGTTTATACAGACGTGGCTTTCAACACTAATGTCTCTATTGGACTAGCTACATCGATTACATTTTTTTTCTTATGGAAGGGACCTGAAACCTCTCTTTTTCAATTTGTAGAACAAATAAACCACGCACTACTCACTATATCCTTTAGCCTTGATCACAGCAGTTATCAGGTACACTTTTCAGATGTACAGATCAAGACTGAGGAGAACATGACACACATGGATCATTACCGCAAGGACAATGACAGGAATCCTTTCTTACACTACAACAGCTTTCATCCACATCCCATGCTGGATAGCCTTCCATATAGTCAGTACATGATGAGGAGGATTATTTCAGATGATGATGTCTTCCATACAAGAGCCAATATACTGACCACCATCTTCATTGCCTGGGGTTATGACCCAGTGAAACTGGAAGAGGCCAAAGACAAAGGCATTTTCTAAAGATAGAAATTCTCTTCTCAAACATACCCCCCATCCAAACACATCCCTGCTATCTTCACTTTTTCCATGATGGCAACCAAAATTGATCAAATTGTTAAGAAACATTGTCATGTATAGGCAAGTGATGACCACCTTAAGGAGATTTTCTGCCCCACCCATGTTTGTGCACAGACAATCTAATAATTTATGTGACCATCTCATAAGGGCAGATATCTCTCACATGACACAGGAAACAAGCGACACAGGGAATCCCCACTCCACTCATATAGACATTGTGCACAGTGTGGTTTCTTGACCAAAGGTCCAGAATTCACACACCCTCATTCTGGGAAGAAATATAAGATGAATTCCTTTTTAAACTGTAATTCCACTTTTGTTATATACTTAATCAAATGTCCATGTGTGAAAGCATATGTGGGTAAAACAGTAAAACCACCAGGGAACTTAGGACATGCATTAATGAGCACAGAAGTGCAATCAGACGTTGTGACATGGGCTCCCCACTAGCTAGACACTTCATCAAAGCCGGACATCACATATTCCAGTTGAGATTCCAGGCAATTGAGGGGGTGGCAACAGGGATCTTTCTCTCCTTAGGAGGGAATTATGTTAGATTCATACTAAAACACCAGTAGGTTTAAATGAGGAAATTGACTATTCCTCATTTATGTGATGACCTTGAGCATTCCTATCCCACACCTGACAAATGTGCAAGTGTATTCCTTTTTCCTGTTTTTATATGCTTTTAAAATTTATTTTTTAATGTACTTTTTGTGGCAAGACCCCTGGACCCCTTACCAGTTCACCGCAAGGGAAAAAGAAAACACCACACCAAAATATTTTTTATTGATCTTAATTTAACTTATACTCACCCATCCCCGTTATCCAGCTTCTGTCCCCTGTCGAGGCGATGTTTTCCTCAGGTCCAACGGGTCTTCTTTGTCCCATGCCATCTCCTCTTCGTTCTTTGAGGCCCCCTGCAGTGTGTAGATGTGGCGGCACCGGCTATCAGAAGCTGACAGATGCACCACCATTTGGATGAAGGGGGAACATAGGTTTCCCCTTGTTTCATCCTTGCTACCCAGTGAGGGACTGAAGTGATGACCAGGGGAGCTGGCTTTTATAGGTGTGGGTTCCAAGGAACTTCCCAGCATCATTGCTGACATCACAGAAGGGGAGTGGCCTAGAGGGGATACGGCCACCAGTGAACACAGCATCATGGAACCTGCTGGTAAAGGTGAGTTTACTGGCGACCTTGCGGGTTTCACGCAGAGGGGCACCCCACTATTGGGTGCCACAGGGGCAGGCTAGTGGCTGGCCCTGGAAACTTTTCGATTCCAGGCTGGCTCCAGAGGGTTTTGATCCACTCTAGGTTGGGGCTCCTCTTGAATGAATTGCTGTATAAATGGTGATCAGCCCATGATACTACTGAAGTGTTATAGAAAGCCCAGGTTGCTTTGAAAACAAACTTCAGCTTGTCTACATTGTTGTGTCTTGCATCCCTCATCTTCCAAGTACTGCTGGAAAATGAAATCAGCATGTTCGCAATAATTGTTAACAGAGGGTAGCAACTTGTGAAATACATTTGGCCATAGCCCCTGCTGATATCCCCTTCTTAGTGTGTGGAACTAGAAATGGATATTTTCATTTTTCAAATCATCCTGGAACACAGTTTTTTGCCTGCCATCTTATAGAGAGGGACAGCAAGCACTCAATGCATTAGTGTGGTAATGACATAATTGCACACACAACTATGTAAATGAATGGAGGAGGCGGGACTTTAAAGCTAAAACAAGGGCCATTATCTGGGATTAGAGTGAAGCAGGAGCACTAATAATTGGCAAAATGTCCTCTTCATGGGGGGAGAAATTAAGGGGATGCAAGTTAAAAACTTGGGTTTTGGTCCCTTTAATCAAGTTGAATTACTTGCAAAATGTATTTTCACCTCAACACAGAGCAATGGTCCAGTCCATTTTCTCCCTAGGACAGGTAAGATGCTTCTATTTTGCCCTCCTACCACCAATAGCTGATTTGTGCAAAAGGTGGACACCTCCCACTTTGATCACAGGCTGTTTGCCCCCTTCTAACATGTCTGTGCTTCAGAATGCCACAATGCAGGAACAGTAGATCCAAAAGTGGCTGCTATCATACTGTCATTCGTTTTTTCAGTGAAGATATCTAAATTGTTATAGCCAATGCTGTACTGTAGTATAGACTTACTTTACTTGTGTACACACATTTTTTCAAATAGGAAAAAAATAAAAAAAATACTAGATAAGCTCAACTCCTTGAGGACATTTTGGCACAAAAGCAAATACACGCTCAAAAATTCGATCGAAAGGGGCCTTTCTCTAAAGCTTTATATACAGATGTTTTAAAATAGTTAAATTGGGTTTCACTTTTCACTGTAAAAATGCAGTGTGCATTATGTTAGGGGAAATATAGCATTATACAGTAGATTTTACACTATAATTGAACTACATGTATAATCATAAGGGTCAGAAATGCATTTATTAGCTAAAGTCAGCCTTTATTTATTATTAGCACAATATTCCTCAGATGTTTGGTAGGCTTTCAGTGCAGTTAGGGTTATTTGGCTTATCTAGTTGCTTTCCAAACAAGAAAACACAATTTTTGTATACTTTTTTTCTGAGTCAGGATTTGGGTCCTTTCAAACCCTGAATTCAGACAAACTGCATCTAAACTGAGCTGAGATTGCAATATTTAAAGAGATCAACATGTTTGCTGCCGTGTATTAATAATGATATCAAGCTGGGTATAAGAACACACATGTATTTGAAAATATACAGTATGGAATAGAGCTGTAATTAGCTTTGGTACGGAATCTGTTTGTATAATATATTTCAATAATCTTCAAATTTAGACATCAGAAGAAAAATCATTCTATTTAACCTTCGCTTCTGTAATATTACTTACTATGTGGCAAATCTTGAGCCTGATTAGCCTTAGGGTAATGTCTAATATTACAGATGCAGTATTTGAAATTGTAAAATTTCTTTGCAAGAATTAAGCACACCTTCGTATTATATGTTTCTGGGTCATTGTTCATTTTCATAACCAGTATGCTTCAGTAAATGTGTCATATATATTAACATGCTACATTTATACTAAATGCATATGGACAGTAAGTAGATTTGTGATTTGAGTCATGTGCAGTGACAAGTCTGGGGTCAAGAAACTGGGCATATGGCCCAGTGGTCTTTCCGGTCACACACAAGACAGTAGGCTCGATTCAGAGAGACAAAAAAAAACTTCAGTTTTAGTGCCGATCTGTTTTTTTTGTGAAATATTTCCATTCTCGTATGAGTGTACGAGCGATTCTATGCATGCATTGAAAACCTTCTGTAAAGTTTCGTCCGTTCGTACGGCAGATTACGAATACGAGGATGTCATTTTCCAGCGTGACTTTTCCGTTTCATTTTAACATGTTACAACGTAGGCTTTCGTTTTTGCCCTTTTCCCATCGTATCCTCCAACGAATCCTTTACGTTTCCCGTTCGATTCTGTTTCCCTTTTTCAATAAATATTCATCCAGATGGAAATCCTTACGATCTAGCGCCTGCGCACTACAAACTTAACTCATTAATAGGGATGAGCGAATCGATCCGGACGAACCCGGATTCGATCCGAATTTCATGAAAAATTCGATTCGGATCGAATCCGAATTTCCCCGTGCTTCGATCGCTCGAAGTTTTCCTTTAACATCCATTCATTTACATTACAGGCATTCTAACATGGCGGACGGGACATGTCCAGACATCTACCCCGCGCCAGTGCAAGCTGGGGCAGTCACATGCAGCCTATCAGCAGCCAGCAAGCCCGGTGATGTCGCAGCGCTATTTAAGTCGGCGGGCATCTTGCTTTTCCTCATTTCTCTATTGCATTCGTGAGAGACAGGACGCTGCTGTAGTGAGGGAGAAGCAGAGAGCCAGGGACAGACAGGGACAGGCAGGAGACAGGCAGGAGACAGGCAGGAGACAGGCAGAAAGTCAGCGAAAAGCAGGGAAAGTTAGGAAAAATCGGAGGCAGTCACAGGGAGAATTTTTTTTTTTTTCATCCAGCATGAGTGTTACTGGCTAGCTGACTGGCTTTGTTAGCGTTTTCAGGCTGCTTATACACTTACTGTGCATATATACTGAACTGATCTCAAGTCTGCTGTGAGGCATCCCATTCTGTGACTACACCAGCCTCTATTTACTATAACCCTTTGCACTTATTCTAAAAGTCATTTGGCCTGATAAAGACACTTTTGCTGTGCATAGTAGTACTGCTCCCAGGTGCACTCCGGTTGGGGCATCCCATTCTGTGACTACACAAGCCTCTATTTACTACTATAACCCTATGCACTTATTCTAATAGAAATTTGGCCTGATAAACACACTTTTGCTGTGCATAGTATTACTGCTCCCAGGTACACTGCTGGCTGTTGGGGCATCCCATTCTGTGACTACACCAGCCTCTATTTACTACTATAACCCTTTGCACTTATTGTAATAGAAATTTGGCCTGATAAACACACTTTTGCTGTGCATAGTATTACTGCTCCCAGGTACACTGCTGGCTGTTGGGGCATCCCATTCTGTGACTACACCAGCCTCTATTTACTACTATAACCCTTTGCACTTATTCTAATAGAAATTTGGCCTGATAAACACACTTTTGCTGTGCATAGTATTACTGCTCCCAGGTGCACTGCTGGCTGTTGGGGCATCCCATTCTGTGACTACACCAGCCTCTATTTACTACTATAACCCTTTGCACTTATTCTAATAGAAATTTGGCCTGATAAACACACTTTTGCTGTGCATAGTATTACTGCTCCCAGGTGCACTGCTGGCTGTTGGGGCATCCCATTCTGTGACTACACCAGCCTCTATTTACTACTATAACCCTTTGCACTTATTCTAATAGAAATTTGGCCTGATAAACACACTTTTGCTGTGCATAGTATTACTGCTCCCAGGTGCACTGCTGGCTGTTGGGGCATCCCATTCTGTGACTACACCAGCCTCTATTTACTACTATAACCCTTTGCACTTATTCTAATAGAAATTTGGCCTGATAAACACACTTTTGCTGTGCATAGTATTACTGCTCCCAGGTGCACTGCTGGCTGTTGGGGCATCCCATTCTGTGACTACAGCAGCCTCTATTTACTACTATAACCCTTTGCACTTATTCTAATAGAAATTTAGCCTGATAAACACACTTTTGCCGTGCATAGTATTACTGCTCCCAGGTGCACTGCTGGCTGTTGGGGCATCCCATTCTGTGACTACACCAGCCTCTATTTACTACTATAACCCTTTGCACTTATTCTAATAGAAATTTGGCCTGATAAACACACTTTTGCTGTGCATAGTATTACTGCTCCCAGGTGCACTGCTGGCTGTTGGGGCATCCCATTCTGTGACTACACCAGCCTCTATTTACTACTATAACCCTTTGCACTTATTCTAATAGAAATTTGGCCTGATAAACACACTTTTGCTGTGCATAGTATTACTGCTCCCAGGTGCACTGCTGGCTGTTGGGGCATTCCATTCTGTGACCACACTAGCCTCTATTTACTACTATAACCCTTTGCACTTATTCTAATAGAAATTTGGCCTGATAAACACACTTTTGCTGTGCATAGTATTACTGCTCCCAGGTGCACTGCTGGCTGTTGGGGCATCCCATTCTGTGACTACACAAGCCTCTATTTACTACTATAACCCTTTGCACTTATTCTAATAGAAATTTGGCCTGATAAACACACTTTTGCTGTGCATAGTATTACTGCTCCCAGGTGCACTGCTGGCTGTTGGGGCATCCCATTCTGTGACTACACCAGCCTCTATTTACTACTATAACCCTTTGCACTTATTCTAATAGAAATTTGGCCTGATAAACACACTTTTGCTGTGCATAGTATTACTGCTCCCAGGTGCACTGCTGGCTGTTGGGGCATCCCATTCTGTGACTACACCAGCCTCTATTTACTACTATAACCCTTTGCACTTATTCTAATAGAAATTTGGCCTGATAAACACACTTTTGCTGTGCATAGTACTACTGCTCACAGGTGTACTGCTGGCTGTTGGGGCATCCCATTCTGTGACTACACCAGCCTCTATTTACTACTATAACCCTTTGCACTTATTCTAATAGAAATTTGGCCTGATAAACACACTTTTGCTGTGCATAGTATTACTGCTCCCAGGTGCACTGCTGGCTGTTGGGGCATCCCATTCTGTGACTACACCAGCCTCTATTTACTACTATAACCCTTTTCACTTATTCTAATAGAAATTTGGCCTGATAAACACACTTTTGCTGTGCATAGTACTACTGCTCACAGGTGCACTCCTGTTGGGGCATCCCATTCTGTGACTACACAAGCCTCTATTTACTATAACCCTTTGCACTTATTCTAAAAGTAATTTGGCCTGATAAAGACACTTTTGCTGTGCATAGTAGTACTGCTCCCAGGTGCTCTCTGGTTGGGGCATCCCATTCTGTGACTACACCAGCCTCTATTTACTATAACCCTTTGCACTTATTCTAAAAGAAATTTGGCCTGATAAAGACACTTTTGCTGTGCATAGTACTACTGCTCCCAGGTGCACTGCTGGCTGTTGGGGCATCCCATTCTGTAACATACCATTAGCCTCTGTATTCACTGTAAGCTGCACAGTTATTTAAAGTAATTTGACCTGTTTCAGCCTGCTTACACACTGTTGCTGTGTGCATATATTACTGATCTCAAGTCTGCTTGGGGCATCCCATTCTGTAACATACCATTAGCCTCTGTCTTTACTCTAAGCTGCACAGGTATTTCAAGTAATTTGGCCTGTTGCAGCCTGCTTACACACTGTTGCTGTGTGCATATATTACTGATCTCAAGTCTGCTTGGGGCATCCCATTCTGTAACATACCATTAGCCTCTGTCTTTACTCTAAGCTGCACAGGTATTTCAAGTAATTTGGCCTGTTGCAGCCTGCTTACACACTGTTGCTGTGTGCATATATTACTGATCTCAAGTCTGCTTGGGGCATCCCATTCTGTAACATACCATTAGCCTCTGCATTTACTGTAAGCTGCACAGTTATTTCAAGTAATTTGGGCTGTTTCAGCCTGCTTACACACTGTTGCTGTGTGCATATATACTGATCTCAAGTCTGCTTTGAGGCATCCCATTCTGTAACATCACATAACCTACCTCTCTTATTTACACTAAGCAGCTCTCTTATTTAAACTAAGCAGGCCTCTTATTTACACTAAGCAGCTTTCTTATTTAAGCTAAGCAGCTCTCTTATTTAAACTAAGCAGGCCTCTTGGAGGCTGATTGTCCACTTTTGGGTGTGCATTTATATTCGGTTTCATATACAGTGGGGTATCCCAATTTGTAAGATAACCTACCCCAACCATGTAAACTAAAGAGGCCTGTTGCAGCCTGAGTTTCTCTGCTTGCGTATGGCCTGCATTACAATCTGTCTCTTTCAATGACACTGCTGCCTGGGGTATCCCAATTTGTAAGATAACCTACCCCAACCATGTAAACTAAAGGTTACGTCCTTCCAGAAGGAAAACTTATGCCGAACACTATTTTTGTTAGGGGCATTGACCTTTGGATTGATCGGCATGAAATTAAGGCTTTTTTTTCAAAGTATGGCGCTGTAAAGAAGGTCAAAATTATTTCTCATACTTGGATTATTGTTACTTTTTGTTCAGCTTGAAATATACCAGGCCACACGGGCATCACAAGGCACATGCTGATTAACCCTATATGTTAAGCTAAAGCATTTATCATACTTGGATAATTGATACTTTTTGTTCAGCTTGAAATATACCAGGCCACACGGGCATCCCAAGGCACATGCTATTTTAACCCTATCTGTTATCCAACATAAGCGTTGATCAGCATCAGCTGCTTTATTAAGCTACTTCAGTTTGCATTTGTTTTTGACTGCTTTTAATAAACCAGGCCGCAGGGCACCCCAAAGCTGCACCTTGCACCCTATCTGGTATACAACATAAGCGTTGATCAGCATCAGCTTCATTAAGCTACTTCAGTTTGCACTTCCTTTTTGACTGCTTTCATTTAACCAGGCCGCAGGGCACCCCAAAGCTGCACATTGCACCCTATCTGTTTATACTAAATAAGCATCTACAGCCTCAGCTTTATTAAGTTATTGCATTTTGAATTGGTTTTGGTCTGCTTTAAATACACCAGGCCGCAGGGTATCCCAAACCTGCATGTTGCACCCCATCTGTTATACTAAATAAGCGTTGATCAGCATCAGCTTTATTAAGCTATTGCATTTTGCATTGGTTTTTGTCCTGCGGCCAAAACACTAGCCCATATGGGCAGCCCAAACCAGCACATGTCACCCTATCTGTTATACTAAATAAGCTTCTACAGGCCCTTTTTTTTATTTATTTATTTTTATTTATATAGAGCTGTAATAGCTTAAATAGTGAGGTAAATCTTGCCATTTTGCTTCATTATATAGAGCACCCCCTCTGTAAATCTGAGGGGCAATAGTTTATATTATGAGGTAAATTCATGGTTGTGCACCATTATATAGAGCAGCCCCTGTGTAAATCTGAGGGGCAGTAGCTTATATTGTGAGGTAAATTTGCCATTTTGCAGCATAATATAGAGCAGCCCCTGTGTAAATCTGAGGGGCAATAGCTTATATTGTGAGGTAAATTTGCCATTTTGCAGCATTATATAGAGCAGGCCCTGTGTAAATCTGAGGGACAATAGCTTATATTGTGAGGTAAATTTGCCATTTTGCTGCATTATATAGAGCAGGCCCTGTGTAAATCTGAGGGGCAATAGCTTATATTGTGAGGTAAATTTGCCATTTTGCAGCATAATATAGAGCAGCCCAGTCGCCATCTAAATCAACTACTGGCCGGGCAGGACAGCTTTTCCAGGGCAAACTCTGCTAGTTGCGGCCACAAGTCAAGTTTGGCTTCCCAGAAGTCCAGCGGATCCTCAAGGTGTGTTGGCATGGTCATGTCAAGGTATGACATGACCTGCTGGTTCAGGTCCTGCTCCAGTTCTTCCTGCTGCTCATGAGTAGACTCACTATGCGGGTGTAGAAAGCTACTCATTAGCGACTGAAGACTAAGGCTGCTGCTGATGGAGCTGCTGCTGCTGCTGCTGCCACCCCCCCCCCTGGCAGCCATGGCAGTGGAAGGTGAGCGCAGAGGTCCCCCCGAGTCAGACCTGCGAGAGTATGGACCATGGCGCAGATAGACATCACCCAACTGACTACGTAGGATGTCTCTGTAGTAGGTCAGTTTGTCCTCCCTCTCAGTGGGTGTAAAAAATGCCCCCATTTTGAGCAGGAAGTGAGAGTCCAATAAGGTGGAGAGCCAGAAGTCATCCCGCTGACAAATGGAGACAATTCTGTGGTCACTACGCAAGCACGTGAGCATGCATCGTGCCATTTGTGCAAGTGACTCGGAGGGACTACCTGTCTCCATCTCCACTGCAAACTGCCACGGTGTGTCTGGGTCCTCTGTCTCACCTTCCTCACAACCCTCTAGCTCCTCTGGCTGCTCCTGCTTCTCCTCTCCTGTCAGATGACTAGATAAAATGGTCATTTTGTCAAACCTAAACTGTGCTTCGCTGTGCCCCACCCCATCCTCCTCCTCCACTTCAGCCCCCACAGGCTTCATGTGGCTGTGAAATGTATGCTCCATGTCTCACTCTAATGCCCTGACCAGCCATGGGTTCCAACATGTGTTGTAGTACATGAAGCAGTGGAATCTCATCGTTCATCTCATAGTCCTGGCGACTGACTAATAAAGTAGCTTCCTCAAAGGGCCTGAGCAAACGGCAGGTGTCACGTATGAGCTGCCACTGGTTTACATTGAAGTTACACAGGGGATTCCCCCTATCCGTTTGGATCATCAAGAAATCTGTGATGGCTTTTCTCTGTTCCTATAGTCGATCCTGCATATAGAGGGTGGAATTCCAACGGGTGGAAACATTGCAAATCAGACTATGTTGGGGGATACCGTTCTGACGCTGAAGCTCAAGAAGGGTGTGCTTGGCGGAGTAGGAGTGGCTGAAGTGCATGCAAAGTTTCCTTCCCGTTGTTAGGATGTCTTGCCGATGGGGGGAAGACTTCAGAAAACGCTTGACAACTAGATTGAACATGTGTGCCATGGCAGGACGCATGGCTCAGGCTTCCTTGTCGCAGCGCAGACAAGATGTTCTTCCCAGTGTCAGTCACCATGGGTCCCATTTGCAGTTTTCGTGGAGTAAGCCATGATTTAATTTATTGAGTTCTCATTTTTAGCAGTTCCTCCCATGTGTTGCTCTGTGGCTCAAGGCAAACCATGTGAAGAACAGCATGAAACCGCCATATCCTGCACACATGGTAGGCTGGAAGGGCACTGGGAAAAAAAAATAAAAAAAAAAAATATTTAGAAAATACAAAATACAAAAAAAAAATAAATAAATAAATAAAAATTTGTAAAAAAATTCACAAAATATTAAAAAAAGACAATGGAAAAAAAATATTTTAAAAAAATAATATATATATATATATATATATATATATATATATATATATATATATGTTTTTAAAAAATACAAAATATTATAAATATGTTCAAATAAGATAAATGTTAACTATTAATATGTAATTGACAATTAGCCACTTTTCCTGTGACACCATTGCTAAGTGCAAGTGCACTGTCACAGGCACAAAGGCCTAGGAGCGTGGAGGCCACAGCAGAGGGACCTGTTCAAGTTGCTGTTGTGGTTGTGCAGGAACCACAATCACCCAGTGGTCCTTAAAGGATATGTATTGTCCCTGACCGTAGTTACAGCTCCAGACGTAGGCACTGCTGTGCACTTTGGTACACACTGACAGGCTAAAGGACTGGCCCACCTTCTGTTCAACAAAATTGTACAGGGCTGGTACTGCCTTCTTCGCAAAGAAATGACAGCATGGGACTCTCCACCTCTGCTCGGCACAAGCCATCAGTTCTCTGAAAGGTCCACCAACTCAAAAGGGAGGGACTGCAGCACCAGCAACTTATACAGGAGCACATTTAGCTTCTGTATGTTGGATGAGTGGGCACATACTGTTGTCTCTTGGACATGGCTTGGCCAATGGATTGCTGGCGGAATGACTGACTCGGATTAAGAGGAGGAGGAGCATCTGGAGCGACAGAGGATGGGTATGACACACAGAAGGTGGTGGAGCCTTGGCTGGCTGGAACAGAGAGCGGCGTGCCACTGGGTAATGCAGCAGGCTGGACCACCACTTTGGAGCCAACTCTCCCAGGCCAATTTTATGGTGACGCTGCAAATGTTGACGCAGGGCTGTGGGTCCAACATTGGGACCCTGGCCACCTCACCTTCTGCCTACACATCTTTCATATAGCCATGTTAACCTCCTGCGGATGCTTGATGAAAAACTGCCACATGGCCTTGTAGCTGATTTTTCCTACCAACAGTCTGCACTAATTCACTGCTGCTGCTGCCTCCTGGGAAGATAGCCTGCTGCGCAAGTGGTCTACCCTGAGCACATTTGCCTCCATACTTTCCAATTCTGCCACCATGCTGGCCGCTAAATCTGTCACTCTCCATCACTCCAAGCCTTTAAAAGTGCCCTCAAAACTCACTGATGACCTCCTCAGGTTCCTCAACAGTGTCTGCTTAAGAAGCCAAAACGCTTGCAACACCACCTCCCACTCCACTCTCCTCATCACTACTTGCCCGCCTAGTGGAAGAAGTGGCGAGTGTCTCCTGCACTTCTTGGCTGGGCAGTAGCTGCTGATTTTTCTGATTATCAGATAGTCCTCACTGAATAGTGGAGCTGAACCTCAAGCATAAGACATAACCGACAGTTGACTGGGGGTGTCAGATGTCACTTGTGATGCAGTGGATGATCGTGTTAACCAATGGATGATGGCAGATGGGTTGCTGGTCAAGACACGACCACTAGCTGATCCCGGGAGATCAGTCCTCTCACTGAGACTCCTGCTGCCACTCACCCCTAGTCTGCTGCAACCTCTGCTTGATGAATTTAGGCCTCTGCAACTTCTCTGTGCCCATCCTGCCACTTCTCTGCCTGACATACTTAGTGCGTATATGAGGGGAGGACAAAACGCTACACTACACGTAAAACAGGATTTGTCGAAAAAAAGCAGCAGGTGTGTAACTATCTATGGTCTTTAGTAACTAGGCCCTGAAGACTTTAACACGAACAAAATGATGAAACTCTTAGATGTGCGTAAGTGATGCTCTGATGAGAGCAATTCAATGTGCTCCAGTATGCTTCAAAAATGTTTTTTTTTCAGAGACTGGCCTGCGTGGGAATGAATCGGGCATGGATCAGCCAAGATTTCCACCCACCAATGCCTGATGCATTAGAGTAGATTGATCATGGGGCCAGACCAACACTAAAGAAATATGGATCGTGCAAAACAGATTTAAGGTGCTGCTCTCCAGTTACAGACATTCCTCTGCATCAGACCACAAGTAATTATTGAGAAATTGCTTTACGTTACTCTTACTTTTTATTAATATTCTTCGGATAAGATATTTGTGCCGAAAATCTGTATATGGTCTCTTAATGCTGCTGCCAACTCCAGGGTGTGTCTTTCTGGCAATTTTGGGCTCCTGCTGCTGCTGCTTGCAACTCCAGTGTGTCTTTAGGCCAATTTGTGGGCTCCTGCTGCTGCTTGCAACTCCAGGGTGTGATTCATCCAATTTTTGGCCTCCTGCTGCCAACTCCAGTGTCTCTTTAAAGCAATGTTTGGGCTCCTGCTGCTGCTTGCAACTCCAGGGTGTGATTCATCCAATTTTTGGGCTCCTGAAGCCAACTCCAGTGTGTCTTTCAAGCTATGTTTGGGCTCCTGCTGCTGCTTGCAACTCCAGGGTGTGATTCATCCAATTTTTGGGCTCCTGAAGCCAACCCCAGGGTCTCTTTAAAGTAATGTTTTGGCTCCTGCTGCTGCTGCTGCCAACTCCAGGGTGTGAATCATCCAATTTTTGGGCTCCTGAAGCCAACCCCAGTGTCTCTTTAAAGTAATGTTTGGGCTCCTGCTGCTGCTGCCAACTCCAGGGTGTGATTCATCCAATCTTTGGGCTCTTGCTGCCAACTCCAGTGTCTCTTTAAAGTAATGTTTGGGCTCCTGCTGCTGCTGCTGCTGCTGCCAACTCCAGGGTGTGAATCATCCAATTTTTGGGCTCCTGAAGCCAACCCCAGTGTCTCTTTAAAGTAATGTTTGGGCTTCTGCTGCTGCTGCCAACTCCAGGGTGTGATTCATCCAATTTTTGGGCTCCTGAAGCCAACCCCAGTGTCTCTTTAAAGTAATATTTGGGCTCCTGCTGCTGCTTCTGCCAACTCCAGGGTGTGATTCATCCAATTTTTGGGCTCCTGAAGCCAACCCCAGTGTCTCTTTAAAGTAATGTTTGGGCTCCTGCTGCTGCCAACTCCAGGGTGTGATTCATCCAATTTTTGGGCTCCTGAAGCCAACCCCAGTGTCTCTTTAAAGTAATGTTTGGGCTCCTGCTGCTGCCAACTCCAGGGTGTGATTCATCCAATTTTTGGGCTCCTGAAGCCAACCCCAGCGTCTCTTTAAAGTAATGTTTGAGCTCCTGCTGCTGCTGCTGCCAACTCCAGGGTGTGATCATCCAATTTTTGGGCTCCTGCAGCCAACTCCAGTGTCTCTTTCAAGCTATGTTTGGGCTCCTGCTGCTGCTGCTGCTACTGCTGCTTGAAACTCCAGGGTGTGTCAGTCAATTTTTGGGCTCCTGCTGCTGCCAACTCCAGTGTCTCTTTCAGCCAATGTTTGGGCTCCTGCTGCTGCTTGCAACTCCAGGGTGTGATTCATCCAATTTTTGGGCTCTTGCTGCTGCCAACTCCAGTGTCTCTTTAAAGCAATGTTTGGGCTCCTGCCCCTCCTAGTGATGCCACTTCAACTCTCTGCAATTGTGCCGCTCTGCGATTCTATTAGCGATGCCTCTGATCTGCATGTGATATTTATTCAAAGTATTATTTAACTAACCCAGCACGCATCCTGTGCGTGTTACAGCAAGGCAGAATGGTTTACAACCCTATTGAGGCTCTAGGAGGCTCAGAAATTGCCGTTTTTAATAGCGATTCATCGCAAATAAATTCGGGTCGAAACAATTTTTGTCGGAAAATTCGGAGAATCAGTCGAATCGAATTTTTCAAAAGTTCGCTCATCTCTACTCATTAAAGCGCTCGCCTACATATTTGCCACCCTCACTTCTACTACAATGTTTAGCTAAATCACTATCCTCCATCTTCCCTTTTGGACCCTTAAAGCTCACCCAAATCACTTCTCGATCATGTGAATATTCATCTTTAAATTTTTATGGGCCCATTAGTTTTGTGTTAATGTATTTTGTAAATGAAATGACACTGTAACTATTTTTTTTTTTATTCCATCATAAAATATAACATTTTTAAAAATTTAGAAAATTTTTAATTTTTACAACTATAAAAAACAAAATGCATAGCAATGGCAGGCCACAGAACATTATTCTTCATCTGTGGTCCCCAACAAGTTGCGCAGCTCCTGCATCTCGCCCACTAACTGAAGGACCCTGACACTCAGTTGTGCCACTCTGGCACGTGTGGTCCCTGTTAAAAAACTTAGATTAAAATATTGATATAACCTTGTTGGGGTCATACTGCAGTGCCCCCCCCCCCTGTATGGTCCAAACACCTAAATCTGGACTTCAAAAGCCAGAGAGCCCTCGCCACCAGGGGCCGGGTTTTGCATAGTGCCCGATTAGAGAACTCCTGGCCCGCATTCTGCTTGCAAAGAACGGGCATCAGGAGCAAAGGCAGGAGTGGATATCCAGAATCCCCTGAAAGAATTTAAAAATACTAACATAAAATACACATTCTAAGCTACAATATTGTTGAACATGTCATCAAGGGCTAAAAACAGCAATAGGTTAAGTCATGAGTCATCAACTATATTCATTGCCATACAGTGAAAATGGATTGATGGAATGTGAGCAAACTTACCCAGGAGCCATCTACCAGATAATTCTCCTGACTCAAACTGACGAAATAAGCAGGAGCTCTGCAATATATAAGCATCATGGGACGACCCTGGATGCCCTGCAAGAACACTGAGGAATCGCATAGCTGGACCAAAGACTGCTTGTATGTTGTGTGAGTGGCACATCTTGCGGTTCCTCCAACCAAATATAAAATAATTACACAAAGTAAAGGTAACCGACTAAAACAATAAATCCTACAACAAATTAAGATTCAAGTTCAACAATCCAAATATAATTCACAAAGGACATAAGTCTAAAAAAATATAGCAATTATATGGATGTGTGGGAAAATAAATGTTTACATGCTAAGGACTAATTAAGGTCAGCATTAAAATGCATCTATAAGGCATACATGAAATGTATTGATTCAGGTATGCATTGCTATACAATGTATGCCCTCGGGCCATGCTGATACATGCAATGCCTTGGTGCTAAAGGCGCGCAGACTCCTCCACATAGCCGCAAAACATGTTCAACAATAGCAATCCGAGCCCTCAAAGGTCCCGTAAGTGGATCGGAAATGAAACGATTTATAGGGTGGTGGTCCATCGGAAATCAGCTCTCTGAATCAGACCGAAACCCATCCCAACAACGGAAGTTATCTGAACGAACAAAAAATTTCCCATTTTGTTTGGAAAATGATCCGAACTAACGGAAATGTTCTGATTTGCTTCCGTTCATTGAAACCGCATATACACATTTTCCCGAACGTTCGTACGAATGAAAAATGAACGAAAAAAAGCAAAAAAAAGACTAACACCCACCCAAACTTTCACAGACAGC
This sequence comes from Gastrophryne carolinensis, assembly GCA_027917425.1. NCBI lineage: Eukaryota > Metazoa > Chordata > Amphibia > Anura > Microhylidae > Gastrophryne > Gastrophryne carolinensis. The sequence goes on from CM051236.1 coordinate 170,891,486, forward strand.
TACGGAAGTCCGGACGAATGTGCCTTTGAATCGAGGCTAATGTGCGAAATGGAGTGGGTGCTGCCAGAGAACCCAGGGGTAAGTTTTTTACAACTGCCTTGCTTCAAGTGTGTTACTGGAAGTTCAGCTAAGCTTTCAAAGAGCAAACTCTTTAATCCTACTTTTCCCTACTTCTGGATCTCCAGTGGTTCCTGAGCTTAGAGCATCAAAGCGAATCTAAATGCACTTTGAGAACAAGGAAAAGGTTGGTTTATGGGCAATCCCAGGGGGTACACACATCAGACTGGAGTAACAAAGAGAGATAGTAAAAAACTTGGGTTTTTTTCCTCTTTAAAATGTATAGCACAGCCAGGAACTTTCCCACTTCAGAAATGCCTTAAGTGCATTCTGTCGTGGTCTGACACTGGAAGGACAGTATCGTAGAGCTCAAAAGTTACTACATGGTGAGAAAAGACACATTGAGGGTCAAGCTTATTATTGGGTGTGAATTGAAACATACACCCAGCAGTTAAAATTAGGCAGACCACAACACTGCAGAAGCTAGTGATACTAAAGCTCAATGTGTAAAAATGGCGACATGGTTCTGTTACAACTACAAGGGGGAGAGCTGCTTGCTACAAGATAACTATATGAATCCATTTGTGGAGGCACCTACTAGGGGTGATGCTCTTTTGGATCTAGTAATATCAAATAGTGATGACCTGGTAGGGACTGTTACAGTCCATGACAATCTTGGTAACAGTGACCACAATATACATTTTCTGTCTGGGAGGGCAAAACACTTAGGAAAGCTAGCTTCCCCAGGTTCAGGACTGCACTTCAGGACATAGAATGTGAAGAAATAAGGATACAGACACCAAATGGGAGTGTGTTAAATCAATTGTGAGTACCAACGTTTCTATATTTATTCCTATGAGTAACAACTATAAGTGGCTAAAAATTAAAATCTTCATGGCTGACACCTGTGGTTAAGTGACCAATAAAGAACAAGAAAAAGGCATTTTAAAATTACAAGCCTGAGGTCTCAGCTTTAACCAAAAGCTTTAAGCTGGCTTGGACACTTTGAGTGTCTGGCACTCACTTATAAATGAATAAAGCAAATAAAGTTAATTGTGGAGAAAAGTAAAGTCATGCACATTTGGTCTAATAATCTGCAGGCCACATTTGTTCTCAGAAGAGTAAAACTAGGAGAATCACTTGTTGAGAAGGATCTGGAGATACCGGTAGACCACAGTCTAAATAACAGCATGCAATGTCAACTAACTGCTTCCAAGGCCACCAAGATATTATCATGCATTGAAAGAGGCATGGAATCACGAGACAGAGAAGCAATATTGACTCTTTACAAGGCACTGGTGCACCCTCATCTGGAATATGCTGTTCAGTTCTGGGCACCAGTTCATAAAAAGGACACCTTGATTTTGAAAAGGTTCAGAGGAGAGCCATTAAATTGATAAGAGGAATTAGTTATGAAGAAATATTACAATAATTAAATATATTTAGTCTTGAGAGGAGATGTCTAAGGGGTATATTAACTTCCCTCCAACTGGAAAAAAAAGATTCAATCTCTGAAGGTTACAATAATTTTTTACAATAAAAACTATACATCTGTGGATTAGCCTCCCACATAAGCTAGTTACAGCATCAACAGTTGACAGCTTCAAACAAGGATTTGATGCCTATTTAGAAGAAAATAACATTAACAGTTACTATTTACTGCTATCAGAAAATAATAACTTTCTCCAACCCTATCCGTTGGTTGAATAAGATGTGAAACATATATCTTTTTTCAACCGTATTAACTATGTAATTATGTAAACCCTGGGAACATTTTAACTTCAGCACAAAAAGTGCAATAAAATGTTTTTGGTTTTATTTTCTCCCTAAAAATCACCTGTACCCATGTTGTGGAATTCTTACAGGCGAGGTACATCATTTTTCCAGTGATGTAAGGATGATTGTGTAAAAGGACAAGTATCATTTGATGACTCCTTTCTTTTTAAGTGTGTAATGTGTAGGGATGAGCGAATCGATCCGGACGAACCCGGATTCGATCCGAATTTCAGGAAAAATTCGATTCGGATCGAATCCGAATTTCCCCGCGATTCGATCGCTCGAAGTTTTCCTTTAACATCCATTCATTTACATTACAGGCATTCTAAGATGGCGGACGGGACATGTCCAGACATGTAAGCTGGGGCAGTGTATGCTGGGACAGTCACATGCAGCCTATCAGCAGCCAGCAAGCCCGGTGACGTCACAGCGGTATTTAAGGCCGGCCATCTTGCTTTCCTGCGTCATTTCTCTATTGCATTCGTGAGAGACAGAACGCTGTGTAGCTGAGGGAGAGACAGTTAGACAGTTAGACAGGCAGGGACAGACAGGGACAGGCTGGAGACAGGCAGGAGACAGACAGGAGACAGACAGAAAGTCAGCGGAAAACAGGGAAAGGAATGGAAAATCGGAGGCTGTCAGTTTTTTTTTTTTTTTCATCCAGCCTGACAGGCTTTGTTAGCGTTTTCAGGCTGCTTATACTAACTAACTGTGCATATATACTGAACTGATCTTAAGTCTGCTGTGAGGCATCCCATTCTGTGACTAAAGCAGCCTCTGTTTAAGACCATATAAGCATTTGCTCTTATTATATTTGAAATTAGCCTGATAAAGACACTTTTGCTGGGCATAGTACTACTGGATCTTTTTTGGGGGCATCCCACTCTGTGACTAAAGCAGCCTCTGTTTAAGACCATATAACCATTTGCTCTTATTATATTTGAAATTAGCCTGATAAAGACACTTTTGCTGGGCATAGCACTACTTGTCCCTGCCAGGGCATCCCATTCTGTGACTAAAGCAGCCTCTGTTTAAGACCATATAAGCATTTGCTCTTATTATATTTGAAATTAGCCTGATAAAGACACTTTTGCTGGGCATAGTACTACTGGATCTTTTTTGGGGGCATCCCATTCTGTGACTAAAGCAGCCTCTGTTTAAGACCATATAAGCATTTGCTCTTATTATATTTGAAATTAGGCCTGATAAAGACACTTTTGCTGGGCATAGCACTACTTGTCCCTGCCAGGGCATCCCATTCTGTGACTAAAGCAGCCTCTGTTTAAGACCATATAAGCATTTGCTCTTATTATATTTGAAATTAGCCTGATAAAGACACTTTTGCTGGGCATAGTACTACTTGTCCCTGCCAGGGCATCCCATTCTGTGACTAAAGCAGCCTCTGTTTAAGACCATATAAGCATTTGCTCTTATTATATTTGAAATTAGCCTGATAAAGACACTTTTGCTGGGCATAGTACTACTGGATCTTTTTTGGGGGCATCCCATTCTGTGACTAAAGCAGCCTCTGTTTAAGACCATATAAGCATTTGCTCTTATTATATTTGAAATTAGCCTGATAAAGACACTTTTGCTGGGCATAGCACTACTTGTCCCTGCCAGGGCATCCCATTCTGTGACTAAAGCAGCCTCTGTTTAAGACCATATAAGCATTTGCTCTTATTATATTTGAAATTAGGCCTGATAAAGACACTTTTGCTGGGCATAGCACTACTTGTCCCTGCCAGGGCATCCCATTCTGTGACTAAAGCAGCCTCTGTTTAAGACCATATAAGCATTTGCTCTTATTATATTTGAAATTAGCCTGATAAAGACACTTTTGCTGGGCATAGTACTACTTGTCCCTGCCAGGGCATCCCATTCTGTGACTAAAGCAGCCTCTGTTTAAGACCATATAAGCATTTGCTCTTATTATATTTGAAATTAGCCTGATAAAGACACTTTTGCTGGGCATAGTACTACTGGATCTTTCTTGGGGGCATCCCATTCTGTGACTAAAGCAGCCTCTGTTTAAGACCATATAAGCATTTGCTCTTATTATATTTGAAATTAGGCCTGATAAAGACACTTTTGCTGGGCATAGCACTACTTGTCCCTGCCAGGGCATCCCATTCTGTGACTAAAGCAGCCTCTGTTTAAGACCATATAAGCATTTGCTCTTATTATATTTGAAATTAGCCTGATAAAGACACTTTTGCTGGGCATAGTACTACTGGATCTTTTTTGGGGGCATCCCATTCTGTGACTAAAGCAGCCTCTGTTTAAGACCATATAAGCATTTGCTCTTATTATATTTGAAATTAGCCTGATAAAGACACTTTTGCTGGGCATAGTACTACTGGATCTTTTTTGGGGGCATCCCATTCTGTGACTAAAGCAGCCTCTGTTTAAGACCATATAAGCATTTGCTCTTATTATATTTGAAATTAGCCTGATAAAGACACTTTTGCTGGGCATAGTACTACTGGATCTTTTTTGGGGGCATCCCATTCTGTGACTAAAGCAGCCTCTGTTTAAGACCATATAACCATTTGCTCTTATTATATTTGAAATTAGGCCTGATAAAGACACTTTTGCTGGGCATAGCACTACTTGTCCCTGCCAGGGCATCCCATTCTGTGACTAAAGCAGCCTCTGTTTAAGACCATATAAGCATTTGCTCTTATTATATTTGAAATTAGCCTGATAAAGACACTTTTGCTGGGCATAGTACTACTGGATCTTTTTTGGGGGCATCCCATTCTGTGACTAAAGCAGCCTCTGTTTAAGACCATATAAGCATTTGCTCTTATTATATTTGAAATTAGCCTGATAAAGACACTTTTGCTGGGCATAGCACTACTTGTCCCTGCCAGGGCATCCCATTCTGTGACTAAAGCAGCCTCTGTTTAAGACCATATAAGCATTTGCTCTTATTATATTTGAAATTAGCCTGAAAAAGACACTTTTGCTGGGCATAGTACTACTGGATCTTTTTTGGGGGCATCCCATTCTGTGACTAAAGCAGCCTCTGTTTAAGACCATATAAGCATTTGCTCTTATTATATTTGAAATTAGGCCTGATAAAGACACTTTTGCTGGGCATAGCACTACTTGTCCCTGCCAGGGCATCCCATTCTGTGACTAAAGCAGCCTCTTTTTAAGACCATATAAGCATTTGCTCTTATTATATTTGAAATTAGCCTGATAAAGACACTTTTGCTGGGCATAGTACTACTGGATCTTTTTTGGGGGCATCCCATTCTGTGACTAAAGCAGCCTCTGTTTAAGACCATATAAGCATTTGCTCTTATTATATTTGAAATTAGCCTGATAAAGACACTTTTGCTGGGCATAGCACTACTTGTCCCTGCCAGGGCATCCCATTCTGTGACTAAAGCAGCCTCTGTTTAAGACCATATAAGCATTTGCTCTTATTATATTTGAAATTAGGCCTGATAAAGACACTTTTGCTGGGCATAGCACTACTTGTCCCTGCCAGGGCATCCCATTCTGTGACTAAAGCAGCCTCTGTTTAAGACCATATAAGCATTTGCTCTTATTATATTTGAAATTAGCCTGATAAAGACACTTTTGCTGGGCATAGTACTACTGGATCTTTTTTGGGGGCATCCCATTCTGTGACTAAAGCAGCCTCTGTTTAAGACCATATAAGCATTTGCTCTTATTATATTTGAAATTAGCCTGATAAAGACACTTTTGCTGGGCATAGTACTACTGGATCTTTTTTGGGGGCATCCCATTCTGTGACTAAAGCAGCCTCTGTTTAAGACCATATAAGCATTTGCTCTTATTATATTTGAAATTAGGCATGATAAAGACACTTTTGCTGGGCATAGCACTACTTGTCCCTGCCAGGGCATCCCATTCTGTGACTAAAGCAGCCTCTGTTTAAGACCATATAAGCATTTGCTCTTATTATATTTGAAATTAGCCTGATAAAGACACTTTTGCTGGGCATAGTACTACTGGATCTTTCTTGGGGGCATCCCATTCTGTGACTAAAGCAGCCTCTGTTTAAGACCATATAAGCATTTGCTCTTATTATATTTGAAATTAGGCCTGATAAAGACACTTTTGCTGGGCATAGCACTACTTGTCCCTGCCAGGGCATCCCATTCTGTGACTAAAGCAGCCTCTGTTTAAGACCATATAACCATTTGCTCTTATTATATTTGAAATTAGCCTGATAAAGACACTTTTGCTGGGCATAGTACTACTGGATCTTTTTTGGGGGCATCCCATTCTGTGACTAAAGCAGCCTCTGTTTAAGACCATATAAGCATTTGCTCTTATTATATTTGAAATTAGCCTGATAAAGACACTTTTGCTGGGCATAGTACTACTGGATCTTTTTTTGGGGCATCCCATTCTGTGACTAAAGCAGCCTCTGTTTAAGACCATATAAGCATTTGCTCTTATTATATTTGAAATTAGGCCTGATAAAGACACTTTTGCTGGGCATAGCACTACTTGTCCCTGCCAGGGCATCCCATTCTGTGACTAAAGCAGCCTCTGTTTAAGACCATATAAGCATTTGCTCTTATTATATTTGAAATTAGCCTGATAAAGACACTTTTGCTGGGCATAGCACTACTTGTCCCTGCCAGGGCATCCCATTCTGTGACTAAAGCAGCCTCTGTTTAAGACCATATAAGCATTTGCTCTTATTATATTTGAAATTAGGCCTGATAAAGACACTTTTGCTGGGCATAGCACTACTTGTCCCTGCCAGGGCATCCCATTCTGTGACTAAAGCAGCCTCTGTTTAAGACCATATAAGCATTTGCTCTTATTATATTTGAAATTAGGCCTGATAAAGACACTTTTGCTGGGCATAGCACTACTTGTCCCTGCCAGGGCATCCCATTCTGTGACTAAAGCAGCCTCTGTTTAAGACCATATAAGCATTTGCTCTTATTATATTTGAAATTAGCCTGATAAAGACACTTTTGCTGGGCATAGTACTACTGGATCTTTTTTGGGGGCATCCCATTCTGTGACTAAAGCAGCCTCTGTTTAAGACCATATAAGCATTTGCTCTTATTATATTTGAAATTAGCCTGATAAAGACACTTTTGCTGGGCATAGTACTACTGGATCTTTTTTGGGGGCATCCCATTCTGTGACTAAAGCAGCCTCTGTTTAAGACCATATAAGCATTTGCTCTTATTATATTTGAAATTAGGCCTGATAAAGACACTTTTGCTGGGCATAGCACTACTTGTCCCTGCCAGGGCATCCCATTCTGTGACTAAAGCAGCCTCTGTTTAAGACCATATAACCATTTGCTCTTATTATATTTGAAATTAGCCTGATAAAGACACTTTTGCTGGGCATAGTACTACTGGATCTTTTTGGGGGGCATCCCATTCTGTGACTAAAGCAGCCTCTGTTTAAGACCATATAAGCATTTGCTCTTATTATATTTGAAATTAGCCTGATAAAGACACTTTTGCTGGGCATAGTACTACTGGATCTTTTTTGGGGGCATCCCATTCTGTGACTAAAGCAGCCTCTGTTTAAGACCATATAAGCATTTGCTCTTATTATATTTGAAATTAGCCTGATAAAGACACTTTTGCTGGGCATAGCACTAATTGTCCCTGCCAGGGCATCCCATTCTGTGACTAAAGCAGCCTCTGTTTAAGACCAAATAAGCATTTGCTCTTATTATATTTGAAATTAGGCCTGATAAAGACACTTTTGCTGGGCATAGCACTACTTGTCCCTGCCAGGGCATCCCATTCTGTGACTAAAGCAGCCTCTGTTTAAGACCATATAACCATTTGCTCTTATTATATTTGAAATTAGGCCTGATAAAGACACTTTTGCTGGGCATAGTACTACTGGATCTTTTTTGGGGGCATCCCATTCTGTGACTAAAGCAGCCTCTGTTTAAGACCATATAAGCATTTGCTCTTATTATATTTGAAATTAGCCTGATAAAGACACTTTTGCTGGGCATAGCACTACTTGTCCCTGCCAGGGCATCCCATTCTGTGACTAAAGCAGCCTCTGTTTAAGACCATATAAGCATTTGCTCTTATTATATTTGAAATTAGCCTGATAAAGACACTTTTGCTGGGCATAGCACTACTTGTCCCTGCCAGGGCATCCTATTCTGTGACTAAAGCAGCCTCTGTTTAAGACCATATAAGCATTTGCTCTTATTATATTTGAAATTAGCCTGATAAAGACACTTTTGCTGGGCATAGTACTACTGGATCTTTTTTGGGGGCATCCCATTCTGTGACTAAAGCAGCCTCTGTTTAAGACCATATAAGCATTTGCTCTTATTATATTTGAAATTAGCCTGATAAAGACACTTTTGCTGGGCATAGTACTACTTGTCCCTGCCAGGGCATCCCATTCTGTGACTAAAGCAGCCTCTGTTTAAGACCATATAAGCATTTGCTCTTATTATATTTGAAATTAGCCTGATAAAGACACTTTTGCTGGGCATAGTACTACTGGATCTTTTTTGGGGGCATCCCATTCTGTGACTAAAGCAGCCTCTGTTTAAGACCATATAAGCATTTGCTCTTATTATATTTGAAATTAGGCCTGATAAAGACACTTTTGCTGGGCATAGCACTACTTGTCCCTGCCAGGGCATCCCATTCTGTGACTAAAGCAGCCTCTGTTTAAGACCATATAAGCATTTGCTCTTATTATATTTGAAATTAGCCTGATAAAGACACTTTTGCTGGGCATAGTACTACTGGATCTTTTTTGGGGGCATCCCATTCTGTGACTAAAGCAGCCTCTGTTTAAGACCATATAAGCATTTGCTCTTATTATATTTGAAATTAGCCTGATAAAGACACTTTTGCTGGGCATAGTACTACTGGATCTTTTTTGGGGGCATCCCATTCTGTGACTAAAGCAGCCTCTGTTTAAGACCATATAACCATTTGCTCTTATTATATTTATATTATAAGACACTTTTGCTGCGCATAGGCTTACTGCTGCCTGCCAGGTGCACTTCTGTTGAGGCATCCCATTCTGTAACATAGCATACCCCTCTTTATTTACACTAAGCAGCTCTCTTATTTACACTAAGCAGGCCTGTTGGAGGCTGAGTGTTACTGCTCACTTTTGGTGTGCATTATATTCTGTTTCATATAGACCCACCGCTGCCCGGGGGATCTTAAAATATCACCTACTCCCACGCCAGTTAGACTATGTCGGGCAGACAAGTGCCTGGAAGTGAAAAGAGGAGTGGCAGAGGCCAAGATTCCGCAGGCAGAGCTCGCATCAGACTGGGGGCCAGTAGCAGCAGGAGTCACGCTGAGAGACCTAATCTGCCAGTATCTGCTAGCGGTCGGGTCTCCACCAGTAACGCATCTGCCGTGGTAGATTGGTTGACGCGCTCATCAACAACATCATCACAACTTACGCCTGAGACCCCCAGTCTAGGGTCGGTAGGTTCCTCTGACACAACCCTGAGTTGGCATGCCCCGAGAGCAGTCCCTGTCCTCCCATTGCCTCTGTCCTACGCCGTTCCCTCCCCCTGCGACGTATCCTATGCTTTGGGTTCAGCTCCACTCTTTAGTAAGGAGGACGATCAGATACAGGAGGACAGTCAGCAGCTACTGCCCAGCCAAGAAATGGAGGTGGCTTCTTTAGCTAGGCAGACAAATAGTGATGTGGACAGTGTCGTGGGTGCTGCGAGCGTTCCAGCTCCTGCGCCAGACACTGTTGACGAATCCACGAACATCAGTGACGTACAGCCACAACTCGGTGATGATGATGATGATGACGATGAAGCCGATCGCACTTGGGAGCCGGGTGATGAAGGGGCTTCATCGTCATCATCAGGAGAAGAGGGGCGCAGGTTGCCCCGGAGTCAGCAGCTGAGGCAGCAAGGTGGTAGCAGTCAGCATGGGGGCACAATTCCAAAGGCTGGAGCCGGCCGGGGCCGGGGCCGGGGTAGAGCACCTGCTGTGCGGCAGTCTACCTTATCGGGAGGTAGTGGAGCAGGGGTTCCTGGAGTTGGCAACAGCAGCAGTGAATCAGTGAGGCCAGGGGGTGGGAAAAGTAGCTACTCGGCAGTGTGGCAGTTTTTCCTGAGGCATCCGCAGGAGGGTAACATGGCCACATGCAAGATATGTAGGCAAAAGGTGAAGCGTGGCCAGGGTCCAAATGTTGGCACCACGGCCCTGCGTCAACATATGATGCGTCACCATAAAACGACCTGGGAGAACCGAGGCTCCCAAGGGGTGGTCCAGTCTGCTTCCTCACCAAGTGAGCTCCCAATTTCTGCCAGCCAAGGCTCCAGCACCTCAGCCGAAGGCAGCTGTGCGTCATACCCATCCTCTGTCGCTCCTGCTCCTCCTCCTCCAAGTCATGCATCCCGCCAGCAATCCATCAGCGAAGCCATGTCCAAGAGACAGCAGTATGCGCCCACTCATCCTACGGCGCAGAAGCTGAATGTGCTCCTGTCCAAGTTGCTGGTGCTGCAGTCGCTCCCTTTTCAGGTGGTGGAATCTGCACCTTTCAGAGAACTGATGGCTTGTGCCGAGCCGAGGTGGAGAGTCCCAAGCCGTCATTTCTTTGCCAAGAAGGCAGTACCAGCGCTGCACACTTTTGTTGAACAGAAGGTCCTTGAGCCTGTCGGTGTGTAGCAAAATACATGGCAGCGCCGACATCTGGAGCTGTAACTACGGTCAGGGGCAGTACATGTCGTTTACGGCCCACTGGGTGAATGTGGTCCCTTTGCAGCAGCAACTTGGACAGGTCACGCCGCTTCGGCCTCCGCGCTCTCTGCCCATTGGGCCTGTGACACCGTGCGACTCGGCCTCCTCATCCTCCGCCATCTCCTCACCCTCCACTGTAGGCTCAAGTCTCAGTGCCCCTCCAGTCTACCATGTGTGCAGGGCACGGAGGTGTCACGCAGTGCTTCACATGGTTTGTCTTGGCGAACGGAGTCACACAGGGGAGGAACTGCTTAAATGTATTCATCAGGAAATCCAAACATGGCTTACTCCGAGAAAACTTAAAATGGGAATCATGGTTACCGACAATGGGAAGAACATTTTGTCTGCGCTGCGCCAAGGAAGCCTGACCCATGCCCCCTGCATGGCTCACGTCTTCAATCTGGTTGTCAAGCGGTTTCTGAAGTGTTCCCCCCATCTGCAGGACATCCTAACAACTTCAAGGAAACTTTGCATGCACTTCAGCCACTCCTACACCGCCAAACACACCCTTCTTGAGCTACAGCGTCAGAATGGTATCCCCCAACATAGTCTGATTTGCGATGTTTCCACCCGTTGGAATTCCACCCTTCACATGTTGGACCGATTATATGAACAGAGAAAATCCATCACGGATTTCCTGATGATCCAAGCAGATAGGGGGACTCCCCTGTGTAACTTCAATGTCAACCAGTGGCAGCTCATACGTGACACCTGCCGTTTGCTCAGGCCCTTTGAGGAAGCCACTTTATTTGTCAGTCGGCAGGATTACGGGATGAACGACGTGATTCCACTGCTTCATGTACTACAGCACATGTTGGAAACCATGGCTGGTCAGGGCACTGGAGACATGGCGTTTACATCTTACGGCCACATGAACCCCGTTGGAGCTGAACTGGAGGAGGAGGAGGAAGAGGAGGAGGAGGAGTTGCCCAGCGAAACACAGTTTAGGCTTGGCGAAATGGCTGGTTTATCTAGTCAGCGGACAGGAGAGGAGGAGCAGGAGCAGCCAGAGGAGCTAGAGGTTTTTGAGGAAGGCGAGACAGAGGACCCGGGCACACCGTGGCAGTATGCAGTGGAGATGGAGACAGGTAGTCCATCCGAGTCACTTGCGCAAATGGCACGAAGCATGCTCACGTGCTTGCGTAGTGACCCCAGAATTGTTTCCATCTGTCGGCGGGATGACTTCTGGCTGTCCACCTTATTGGACCCTCGCTTCCGGCACAAAATGGGGGCATTTTTTAAACCCACCGAGAGGGAGGACAAACTCAACTACTACAAAGACATTCTACGTAGGCAGTTGGCCGATGCCTATCTGCGCCATGGTCCATACTCTCGCAGGTCTGACTCGAGGGGACCTCTGCGCTCACCTTCCACTGCCATGGCCGCTGGGGGGGTTGGCAGGAGCAGCAGCAGCAGCTCCATCAGCAGCAGCAGCCTCAGTCTTCAGTCGTACTTTGACATGACCATGCCAACACACCTTGAGGATCCGCTGGACTTCTGGGCAGCCAAACTTGATTTGTGGCCGCAACTAGCAGAGTTTGCCCTGGAAAAGCTGTCCTGCCCGGCAAGTAGCGTGCCATCTGAGCGGGTGTTTAGTGCGGCGGGGGCCATAGTTACGGCAAGGAGAACTCGTCTGTCAACTAAAAATGTGGAGAGACTCACCTTTGTCAAAATGAATCAGGGATGGATCAGCCAGGATTTCCACCCACCAATGCCTGATGCATGCGACTAGATTCAGCATGGTGCCACGTTTTACACTTTCCAAATGGTGCAAAACATATTTATGTCTTTAGGCCATTTTTTGGGCTCCTGCTGCTGCTGCTGCCAACTTCTGCCAACTCCAGGGTGTGATTCATCCAATTGTTGGGCTCCTGAAGCCAACCCCAGTGTCACTTTAAAGTAATATTTGGGCTCCTGCTGCTGCTGCTGCTGTCAACTCCTGCCAACTGCAGGGTGTGATTCATCCAATTTTTGGGCTCCTGAAGCCAACTCCAGTGTATATTTGGGCTCCTGCTGCTGCTGCTGCCAACTTCTGCCAACTCCAGGGTGTGATTCATCCAATTTTTGGGCTCCTGAAGCCAACTCCAGTGTATATTTGGGCTCCTGCTGCTGCTGCTGCCAACTTCTGCCAACTCCAGGGTGTGATTCATCCAATTTTTGGGCTCCTGAAGCCAACTCCAGTGTATATTTGGGCTCCTGCTGCTGCTGCTGCCAACTCCAGGGTGTGATTCATCCAATTTTTGGGCTCCTGAGGCCAACCCCAGGGTCTCTTTAATGTAATATTTGGGCTCCTGCTGCTGCTACTGTCAACTCCTGCCAACTCCAGGGTGTGATTCATCCAATTTTTGGGCTCCTGAAGCCAACTCCAGTGTATATTTGGGCTCCTGCTGCTGCTGCTGCCAACTCCAGGGTGTGATTCATCCAATTTTTGGGCTCCTGAGGCCAACCCAAGGGTCTCTTTAATGTAATATTTGGGCTCCTGCTGCTGCTGTCAACTCCTGCCAACTGCAGGGTGTGATTCATCCAATTTTTGGGCTCCTGAAGCCAACTCCAGTGTATATTTGGGCTCCTGCTGCTGCTACTGTCAACTCCTGCCAACTCCAGGGTGTGATTCATCCAATTTTTGGGCTCCTGAAGCCAACTCCAGTGTATATTTGGGCTCCTGCTGCTGCTGCTGCCAACTTCTGCCAACTCCAGGGTGTGATTCATCCAATTTTTGGGCTCCTGAAGCCAACTCCAGTGTATATTTGGGCTCCTGCTGCTGCTGCTGCCAACTCCAGGGTGTGATTCATCCAATTTTTGGGCTCCTGAGGCCAACCCCAGGGTCTCTTTAATGTAATATTTGGGCTCCTGCTGCTGCTACTGTCAACTCCTGCCAACTCCAGGGTGTGATTCATCCAATTTTTGGGCTCCTGAAGCCAACTCCAGTGTATATTTGGGCTCCTGCTGCTGCTGCTGCCAACTTCTGCAAACTCCAGGGTGTGATTCATCCAATTTTTGGGCTCCTGAAGCCAACTCCAGTGTATATTTGGGCTCCTGCTGCTGCTGCTGCCAACTCCAGGGTGTGATTCATCCAATTTTTGGGCTCCTGAGGCCAACCCCAGGGTCTCTTTAATGTAATATTTGGGCTCCTGCTGCTGCTACTGTCAACTCCTGCCAACTCCAGGGTGTGATTCATCCAATTTTTGGGCTCCTGAAGCCAACTCCAGTGTATATTTGGGCTCCTGCTGCTGCTGCTGCCAACTCCAGGGTGTGATTCATCCAATTTTTGGGCTCCTGAGGCCAACCCCAGGGTCTCTTTAATGTAATATTTGGGCTCCTGCTGCTGCTACTGTCAACTCCTGCCAACTCCAGGGTGTGATTCATCCAATTTTTGGGCTCCTGAAGCCAACTCCAGTGTATATTTGGGCTCCTGCTGCTGCTACTGTCAACTCCTGCCAACTCCAGGGTGTGATTCATCCAATTTTTGGGCTCCTGAAGCCAACTCCAGTGTATATTTGGGCTCCTGCTGCTGCTACTGTCAACTCCTGCCAACTCCAGGGTGTGATTCATCCAATTTTTGGGCTCCTGAAGCCAACTCCAGTGTATATTTGGGCTCCTGCTGCTGCTGCTGCCAACTTCTGCCAACTCCAGGGTGTGATTCATCCAATTTTTGGGCTCCTGAAGCCAACTCCAGTGTATATTTGGGCTCCTGCTGCTGCTGCTGCCAACTCCAGGGTGTGATTCATCCAATTTTTGGGCTCCTGAGGCCAACCCCAGGGTCTCTTTAATGTAATATTTGGGCTCCTGCTGCTGCTACTGTCAACTCCTGCCAACTCCAGGGTGTGATTCATCCAATTTTTGGGCTCCTGAAGCCAACTCCAGTGTATATTTGGGCTCCTGCTGCTGCTGCTGCCAACTCCAGGGTGTGATTCATCCAATTTTTGGGCTCCTGAGGCCAACCCCAGGGTCTCTTTAATGTAATATTTGGGCTCCTGCTGCTGCTACTGTCAACTCCTGCCAACTCCAGGGTGTGATTCATCCAATTTTTGGGCTCCTGAAGCCAACTCCAGTGTATTTTTGGGCTCCTGAGGCCAACTCCAGTGTATATTTGGGCTCCTGCTGCTGCTGCTGCCAACTTCTGCCAACTCCAGGGTGTGATTCATCCAATTTTTGGGCTCCTGAAGCCAACTCCAGTGTATATTTGGGCTCCTGCTGCTGCTGCTGCCAACTTCTGCCAACTCCAGGGTGTGATTCATCCAATTTTTGGGCTCCTGAAGCCAACTCCAGTGTATATTTGGGCTCCTGCTGCTGCTACTGTCAACTCCTGCCAACTCCAGGGTGTGATTCATCCAATTTTTGGGCTCCTGAAGCCAACTCCAGTGTATATTTGGGCTCCTGCTGCTGCTGCTGCCAACTCCAGGGTGTGATTCATCCAATTTTTGGGCTCCTGAGGCCAACCCCAGGGTCTCTTTAATGTAATATTTGGGCTCCTGCTGCTGCTACTGTCAACTCCTGCCAACTCCAGGGTGTGATTCATCCAATTTTTGGGCTCCTGAAGCCAACTCCAGTGTATATTTGGGCTCCTGCTGCTGCTGCTGCCAACTCCAGGGTGTGATTCATCCAATATTTGGGCTCCTGAAGCCAACTCCAGTGTATATTTGGGCTCCTGCTGCTGCTACTGTCAACTCCTGCCAACTCCAGGGTGTGATTCATCCAATTTTTGGGCTCCTGAAGCCAACTCCAGTGTATATTTGGGCTCCTGCTGCTGCTGCTGCCAACTCCAGGGTGTGATTCATCCAATTTTTGGGCTCCTGAGGCCAACTCCAGTGTATATTTGGGCTCCTGCTGCTGCTGCTGCCAACTTCTGCCAACTCCAGGGTGTGATTCATCCAATTTTTGGGCTCCTGAAGCCAACTCCAGTGTATATTTGGGCTCCTGCTGCTGCTGCTGCCAACTTCTGCCAACTCCAGGGTGTGATTCATCCAATTTTTGGGCTCCTGAAGCCAACTCCAGTGTATATTTGGGCTCCTGCTGCTGCTGTCAACTCCTGCCAACTCCAGGGTGTGATTCATCCAATTTTTGGGCTCCTGAAGCCAACTCCAGTGTATATTTGGGCTCCTGCTGCTGCTACTGTCAACTCCTGCCAACTCCAGGGTGTGATTCATCCAATTTTTGGGCTCCTGAAGCCAACTCCAGTGTATATTTGGGCTCCTGCTGCTGCTGCTGCCAACTTCTGCCAACTCCAGGGTGTGATTTATCCAATTTTTGGGCTCCTGAAGCCAACTCCAGTGTATATTTGGGCTCCTGCTGCTGCTGCTGCCAACTCCAGGGTGTGATTCATCAAATTCTTGGGCTCCTGAGGCCAACCCCAGGGTCTCTTTAATGTAATATTTGGGCTCCTGCTGCTGCTACTGTCAACTCCTGCCAACTCCAGGGTGTGATTCATCCAATTTTTGGGCTCCTGAAGCCAACTCCAGTGTATATTTGGGCTCCTGCTGCTGCTGCTGCCAACTTCTGCCAACTTCAGGGTGTGATTCATCCAATTTTTGGGCTCCTGAAGCCAACTCCAGTGTATATTTGGGCTCCTGCTGCTGCTGCTGCCAACTCCAGGGTGTGATTCATCCAATTTTTGGGCTCCTGAGGCCAACCCCAGCGTCTCTTTAATGTAATATTTGGGCTCCTGCTGCTGCTGCTGCTGTCAACTCCTGCCAACTCCAGGGTGTGATTCATCCAATTTTTGGGCTCCTGAAGCCAACTCCAGTGTATATTTGGGCTCCTGCTGCTGCTACTGTCAACTCCTGCCAACTCCAGGGTGTGATTCATCCAATTTTTGGGCTCCTGAAGCCAACTCCAGTGTATATTTGGGCACCTGCTGCTGCTGCTGCCAACTTCTGCCAACTCCAGGGTGTGATTCATCCAATTTTTGGGCTCCTGAGGCCAACTCCAGTGTATATTTGGGCTCCTGCTGCTGCTGCTGCCAACTTCTGCCAACTCCAGGGTGTGATTGATCCAATTTTTGGGCTCCTGAAGCCAACTCCAGTGTATATATGGGCTCCTGCTGCTGCTGCTGCTGCTGTCAACTCCTGCCAACTCCAGGGTGTGATTCATCCAATTTTTGGGCTCCTGAAGCCAACTCCAGTGTATATTTGGGCTCCTGCTGCTGCTGCTGCCAACTTCTGCCAACTCCAGGGTGTGATTCATCCAATTTTTGGGCTCCTGAAGCCAACTCCAGTGTATATTTGGGCTCCTGCTGCTGCTGCTGCCAACTTCTGCCAACTCCAGGGTGTGATTCATCCACTTTTTGGGCTCCTGAAGCCAACTCCAGTGTATATTTGGGCTCCTGCTGCTGCTGCTGCCAACTCCAGGGTGTGATTCATCCAATTTTTGGGCTCCTGAGGCCAACCCCAGGGTCTCTTTAATGTAATATTTGGGCTCCTGCTGCTGCTGCTGTCAACACCTGCCAACTCCAGGGTGTGATTCATCCAATTTTTGGGCTCCTGAAGCCAACTCCAGTGTATATTTGGGCTCCTGCTGCTGCTGCTGCCAACTCCAGGGTGGGATTCATCCAATTTTTGGGCTCCTGAGGCCAACCCCAGGGTCTCTTTAATGTAATATTTGGGCTCCTGCTGCTGCTACTGTCAACTCCTGCCAACTCCAGGGTGTGATTCATCCAATTTTTGGGCTCCTGAAGCCAACTCCAGTGTATATTTGGGCTCCTGCTGCTGCTGCTGCCAACTCCAGGGTGTGATTCATCCAATTTTTGGGCTCCTGAGGCCAACCCCAGGGTCTCTTTAAAGTAATATTTGGGCTCCTGCTGCTGCTGCTGCTGTCAACTCCTGCCAACTCCAGGGTGTGATTCATCCAATTTTTGGGCTCCTGCTGCTGCCAACTCCAGTGTCTCTTTAAAGCAATGTTTGGGCTCCTTCTGCCCCTCATAGTGATGCCACTTCAACTCTCTGCAATTGTGCCGCTCTGCGATTCTATTAGCGATGCCTCTGATCTGCATGTGATATTTCTTCAAAGTATTATTTAACTAACCCAGCACGCATCCTGTGCGTGTTACAGCAAGGCAGAATGGTTTACAACCCTATTGAGGCTCTAGGAGGCTCAGAAATAGCCGTTTTTAATAGCGATTCGTCGCGAATTTATTCAGGTCGAAACGATTTTTGTCGGAAAATTCAGCGAATCAGTCGAATCGAATTTTTCAAAAGTTCGCTCATCTCTAGTAATGTGTACACTTTCTCTTCATTTTTGATTCAGTGGTTTGGATTTATGTTTGCTCCTCCCCTTACACCAAAAAGCAACCACTGTGGTTTTAATAAAGTCCTCAATGTCCAGAAGAGAAGCAGTAATCAGTAAGGGATTCCAACTGATCCAGTGCTACCTCTACCTTGGGAAGGATGCCCACTGTTTGTTTAGGCTCCCAGCAAAAAGCAGGAGGAGCAGCGCTAGGAGAGAGCTCTGCTCGGCAGCATGAGAAACGTTAGGTGATGATGAAGAGAAAGTGTACACATTATTCACATTATTCACAAAAGAAAGGAGTCATCAAATGTTACTTGTTCTTTAAGGTTAAAAAGTTCACTGAGAAGCAAGTTGCAATTCACACCCAAAGGTGTACCCAGCTTAAACTTGCTGCATTAAATAACTAGTATGACCTCTATTGTCTTGACCTGCAGGTGGTATCTGAGTAGATGTCTCTCCTAGAGGAACATGATGAGGCAACTGATGTGGCAAATTATCCCAGACTCAGTTCATGACTATCATTAGTTAGCAGCTTGGATAATGTCAGAAGTTCATTGTCCTTTAAGTGTCCAGAGTGTACTTAAAATGTGTGAACTTAAAATGTGTGACATATATATATATATGTGCAAAACTCAAAAGTTTGGCAGATGTGAAGCGCAGTATGATTGGTCACAAAAGCTAACTTAATATAAATAAGTCTGACAGGACACAAATTGTGTTTTTTGTGACCATGCAATGCTATAGGCAACATTATTAGCAATTTGTCCGATGCCCCCTTTCTGGCAGATCAGGTCTAGCAACATATGGATATGATAATGTCACATAGGTACAAATATTGATGATTATCTCAAATGATGGGGGCTAGCCTGACAGCTCAGTCCAAGACTAATGCAATGAAAAAAAATGTGTGGATGTGTGGATGCGCACAGTCAAGTATTAGTTGTTACAGGTGCTGGCCCATGGGGTAATAGATCAAGAGAAGGTTATAGAGATGGGGTTCTAGATATACCCCCCCAAAAAACCCCAAGAAGAACCACACTCATAAATGTATAAAGATATAAAAGTAAAAATGTATTGAAATCAAGTTAAGATCAAATAAGCATACGACATAAAAAGACAAGTTTAAAAAACATATATACACACAAAAAGCTATGGAGGAACCCTATACATGGCTCTAATCTAGATGCAAGTTCATAATATAAAGTATTTCGTAAATATATACATGGTTGAATAGAAACTGGAGTGTAAAAAAGATAAATATACAAATATATATATAAAAATCTACAGGTCCAAAGATGCAATGTGAATGAAACTTGCAAATGCACACACAAAAAAAAAATTATATTAAAAAAAAAAAAAAACGTGTCAATGTGCAAAAAAGTGCAAATGCTTGATCAAGTATCAAAAGTGAATGAATTGGTAAAGTGCTACACATGTATGAGAAAAGTAGATTGCAGATTAATGATAAATGAAGAAACAATTCAACCAATTAGCAATAGATGAATAGATGAATTGGTGAGTTACATCACCAATCAACATGAGCCAGGGTCCTCCTGCAGGAGCCTACCACCGACATGTTACGTGGCCGAGTGCCACTTCGCCAAAACTAATGCAAGACATTGTTGCTGCTGATGTGAGGAGTTTTCTATTCTTGTCTGGAAGAATTGTGTGAGAGGTTTGAGAAACAATATATTCTGTTTCGCCAAATATTTCAATACAAAAGCTAATGTAAAAATGGAAATATGATTTAATTATTCAATAAATAAAGTAAATTTAATAAATAAAAACATAATTTATTATAAAACACATGACTGGCATTAAAGCAACCCTCCAGTCACACCATTCCAGGGGTGGTATTTCGTGGTTTGGGGGGGCTTCGATCCCCCACCCAGGCCCCCCCAGGTGCAGGGGAGGGCCCGGAATAGCCCCCCCCCCTTCAGCAGCCGCCGAAATACATGTAAAAAAAATAAATAAATAAAAATGACATTTACTTACCTCAATGCATACGACATAAAAAGACAAGTTTAAAAAACATATATACACACATAAAAAGACAAGTTTAAAAAACATATATACACACAAAAAGCTATGGAGGAACCCTATACATGGCTCTAATCTAGATGCAAGTTCATAATATAAAGTATTTCGTAAATATATACATGGTTGAATAGAAACTGGAGTGTAAAAAAGATAAATATACAAATATATATATAAAAATCTACAGGTCCAAAGATGCAATGTGAATGAAACTTGCAAATGCACACACAAAAAAAAAATTATATTAAAAAAAAAAAAAAACGTGTCAATGTGCAAAAAAGTGCAAATGCTTGATCAAGTATCAAAAGTGAATGAATTGGTAAAGTGCTACACATG
Organism: Gastrophryne carolinensis; assembly: GCA_027917425.1. Classification (NCBI taxonomy): domain Eukaryota; kingdom Metazoa; phylum Chordata; class Amphibia; order Anura; family Microhylidae; genus Gastrophryne; species Gastrophryne carolinensis. Next base: position 170,911,639 of record CM051236.1, read on the forward strand.
TATGAGAAAAGTAGATTGCAGATTAATGATAAATGAAGAAACAATTCAACCAATTAGCAATAGATGAATAGATGAATTGGTGAGTTACATCACCAATCAACATGAGCCAGGGTCCTCCTGCAGGAGCCTACCACCGACATGTTACGTGGCCGAGTGCCACTTCGCCAAAACTAATGCAAGACATTGTTGCTGCTGATGTGAGGAGTTTTCTATTCTTGTCTGGAAGAATTGTGTGAGAGGTTTGAGAAACAATATATTCTGTTTCGCCAAATATTTCAATACAAAAGCTAATGTAAAAATGGAAATATGATTTAATTATTCAATAAATAAAGTAAATTTAATAAATAAAAACATAATTTATTATAAAACACATGACTGGCATTAAAGCAACCCTCCAGTCACACCATTCCAGGGGTGGTATTTCGTGGTTTGGGGGGGCTTCGATCCCCCACCCAGGCCCCCCCAGGTGCAGGGGAGGGCCCGGAATAGCCCCCCCCCCCTTCAGCAGCCGCCGAAATACATGTAAAAAAAATAAATAAATAAAAATGACATTTACTTACCTCAATGCTGGATTGCTCCCGCAGGGTCTCTGTCAGAACACCGGGTGTGAACCCTGGTTGCAGAGACGGCAACACTGCTCACCTCTCGACCGGGAAGCCTGGAGTCTAAGGACCAACCTGGTATTCACTAGAGCCTGGGCTGCAGGAAGGCCCCAGGTCAGGCAACCTAGGAGTGGGTTTTGCAGAATTCCGGGTAGGAGACAGACCAGAGCTGATCTGGGAGTGTGAGGCAGGCTGAAGTCGTGGGCTGGCAGATCTGGATCAAAGTCGAGAAACAAGCAGAGGTCGTGGGCAGGCAGATCAGGATCGTGGTCACAAAACAAGCCGAAGTCGTCAGGAAAGCAGGATCGAAGTCAAAAGCAAGCCGGGTCGGTACACAGGAAGGAATCACAGGAACTCAGGAGCATGCAGGAAAAGACCAACTGACAATTGAGGACAGGCCTTGTCTGTTTTTATAGGTCCCTGCACATGCTCAGTAGTGAGGACTCACAGGCGGCCTCTGCTGGTCAACAGGAGGAACAGTCCTGGTTCTCCGGCATAGACGAACAGGCGCCCTCTGCTGGACTACAGAGGGAACAGTCCTGGTTCTCCGGCATAAACGAACAGGTGCCCTCTGCTGGACTACAGAGGGAACAGTCCTGGTTCTCTGACAGTCTCCTCTTCACCAGGGGGGCCTCCGATTGCCCCCCCGGCTCTCCAGCTTCAGGAGAGGGCCTGAAAAGCCCTCTCCCTGTCCTCCTCAACGGGCGCCGCCATCTTGCCGCTAAGCCCTTTGGGGCGGGGCTTATGACGTCACTCCCGGGTGTCGTCCTGGCTCCGGGCTGTCATTTCTGACACTTGTCATCGCTGGCCACAGGAGGAGGAAGGCAGGTGATGATCTGATCGCCTGCCTCCCTCCTCCACTGGCCAGCGATGACACCAACTGTCATCAGAGCTGTTAGGGACACAGGAGCTGAGGATCAGAGGTGAGTAAAGTAAAAAAAAAAGTTTTTATTTTTTAATAAAGTCATTCTTTATTCTGTGTGTGTGTGTTTTTTTTTACTGTTAACTCCTTGTGAACTGGTAAAGGGTCCATGAGACCCCTTATATCAGTTCACAAGGCTCTGGGGTCTGGCAAGTCACCTGCGGCTAGCGGGTGACTTGCCATTAGCCCCGGCACCCCCATTACCTGCCTCCCCAAGAAGAGCCCATGGCCATGGGCTATGCGGGCTTGAAGCCTGCAGGGCCAGGGGCCACAAAAGCTGGCCCCTGCGCCCTGTTTCTACAAGCCCTGCATAGCTGGTCCCGGGCTGGTTACTTTGGGTAAGGGGGACCCCATGTCATTTTTTTCGATTTTTAAGGGTTTTTAACCCTTAAAAATCCAAAAAAAAAAAATGGGGTAACCCCCCCCGGGAGGGGGGACTCTATGTCATTTTTTTTCTCGATTTAACCCTTTGCAGTGTGGATGGTAGTTGTATTTTATTTGTAAATGTTATAAAGTACTTGTTTCAGTTTGGGGGGTCTCCTGGGCAGGAACGGGGGGGTTCCGATAAATAAGTGGTACCGTTCTAATCGGTAGAAATGGGGCTTTCTCATGCAATATGGTTTTCTTTAATAAAATACATTTTGTTATTTAAAATAAAGGAGGCGATTTTCTAAAAAAAAAATGTATTTTTTTTTTGTTACTTAATAATAACATTGTAAAAAACATAATAAAATTTACAAACAAGACATTTCATGTTAAAGCCTAAACTTTGCTGCAAAAAAAAAATATATATAACTTTCCAGAAAATTCCAGCAAAAATGGCGCAAAACTTGGCGCAAAATGGGGAAAAATGACCTGTCAACAGAGGGTGACAAAATCTCAAGTAGGCTGGCAATTAAAAGGGTTAAAAGTAGCTATGCATGTTGGGTATTGTTCTGTTCGGGGGACCTTGCGATTTCAGACGTAGCTTGTTTTTCTTGTTTGTATATTTGCATTTTAGGAAAAGGTGTTTTTTATTCAGCTTTTTTAAACATTTTTTTAGGGAAACCATGCGCAACCAAAGAATTCTTTGAGGGATTCATTCCAGAAAGATGAGCCCACTACAACATGCTGGGTACGCTTAGAAAGCTTAACGTGTACTTTCAGGGAATATATGGTTTATGGGGGATATTCCAAATGTAAAGGGTTGTTTTGGTTGAAAAAACGCAAGGTGCGCACTTTGTCAGCAGAGCTGAAATTTTCAAGTAAAATTACCGTTACGCACATGCTTTACTTTGGGGTGTTTGGCAACTCTTCCCTTGACAGTAGCTATGCATGTTGGGTATCGTTCTGTTCGGGCGATGTTGCTTTTTCAGATTTTACTTTTTTTCTTGTTTGTATATAGTTTTTTTAGGAAAACGTGGCTTTGATTTTGCTTTTTTATCCTTTTTTAGGGAAACTATTTGCAACCAAAGAATACATTGAGGGATTACTTCCAGAAAACTGTGGCCACATCAACAAGCCTGGTACACCTAGAAAGCTTGAGGTGTGTACTTCCAGAGAATATATAGTTTGTTGGGGGTATTTCAAATGTAATGGGTTGTTTTTCTGGAAAAACTTCAAGGTGCGCATAGCGCATAGCATAGTTGTATTTTATCTGAAAATCCCCTAAAGCGCTGTTTCAGTTTGGGGAAGTCTCCTGGGCAGGAAAGGGTGTCTACCAATACATATGTGGTACCGCTGTAACTGGGAGAAATCGGGATTTCACACGCAATAAGATTTTTTTGACAAACTTACATTTTTTATTACAAAAAAACACTACAAGTAGTAAAAAATAGATTTTTTTAATTTCATTTAATTTTCACATATTTCACCCAAAAATATTGAGAATACACCTAAAAAATGACAGACAAGACATTTCATGTTAAAGCCCAGACTATGCTGAAAAAACAATATATCATTTTCCTGGGAAATCCCTGGAAATCCCTTCAAAAATCACATTTGAACATGGGGAGCGCAAAATAGTGCAAAATGGTCTGGCAACAGAGTGTGACAAAAACTACAGGTAGGCTGGCAGCGAAAGGGATAAACTCCATTTATTTCAATTACAGGCATTCTAAAATGGTGGATGAACATGTCCAGACATATCCCCTGGGGCAAGTTATCATGGGAAGGTCATATGCAGCCTATCAGCAGCCAGGAAGCCCGGTGACTTCACCGTGCTATATAAACGGCGGCCATTTTCCTTTTGCGCATTTCAGCCTTGCATTCCAGAAGCAGCGGTGGTTGCTGCAGACAGGGAGAGACTTAGAGATAGGCAGGGACAGTCGTTGAGACCCACAGAGAGGCAGACAGAACCAGGGAAAGATAGGGAAAGATAGGGAAAAATCTGGAACGATCGGGAACGATCCAGGCAGGGACAGTGAGAGGGAAAGCTTTTTTTTATTTTCATTTGCCAGATCAGTTTTCAATCGGTGTTCTTTGTGCTGTAAATATTCCTTGCCACTGTGCATCCCATCTTGGCAGTGGCATATTTAACCCTATCTGTTATACACAAGCATTTCTCATAACTGTTTAGTTGAAATTTTTTTTTGTCTGCTGTAAAAACCCCAGGTCACATGGCCATTCCATTTCAGCACATGTGACCCTATCTGTTATACTAAATCAGCTTGTTCAGCCTCAGGTTTATTAAGCTATTGCATTTTGATTTGGTTTTTGGCCTCCTGTAAAAACCAAAGCCCACATGGGCATCCCAAACCAGCACATGCCACCCTATCTTTTACACTAAATTAGCTTGTTCAACCTCAGCTTTATTAAGCTATTGCATTTTGATTTGGTTTTTGTTCGTTTAAAAACACAAGCCCACATGGGCATCCCAAACCAGCACATGTGACCCTATCTTTTGTTTAAATCAGCTTGTTCGGCCTCAGCTTTATTAAGCTATTGCATTTGAATTGGTTTTTGTCTGCTTTAAAAACACCAGCTCACATGGGCATCCCAAACCAGCACATGTGACCCTATCTTTAATACTAAATCAGCTTGTTCATCCTCAGCTTTATTAAGCTATTGCATTTTGATTTGGTTTTTGGCCTCCTGTAAAAACCAAAGCCCACATGGGCATCCCAAACCAGCACATGTGACCCTATCTTTTATAGTAAATCAGCTTGTTCAGCCTCAGCTTTATTAAGCTATTGCATTTTGATTTGGTTTTTGTCTGTTTAAAAACACCAGCCCACATGGGCATCTCAAAACAGCACATGTGACCCTATCTTTTGTACTAAATCAGCTTGTTCGGCCTCAGCTTTATTAAGCTATTGCATTTTGAATTGTTTTTTGTCTGCTTTAAAAACACCAGCCCACATGGGCATCCCAAACCAGCACATGTGACCCTATCTTTTATACTAAATCAGCTTGTTCATCCTTAGCTTTATTAAGCTATTGCATTTTGAATTGGTTTTTGTCTGCTTTAAAAATCCAAGCACACATGGGCATCCCAAACCAGAACATGTGACCCTATCTTTTATACTAAATCAGCTTGTTCGGCCTCAGCTTTATTAAGCTTTTGCATTTTGAATTGGTTTTTGTCTGCTTTAAAAACACCAGCCAACATGGGCATCCCAAACCAGCACACGTGACCCTATCTTTTATACTAAATCAGCTTGTTCATCCTCAGTTTTATTAAGCTTTTGCATTTTAAATTGTTTTTTGTCTGCTTTAAAAACACCAGCCCACATGGGCATCCCAAACCAGCACATGTGATCCTATCTTTTATACTAAATCAGCTTGTTCAGCCTCAGCTTTATTAAGCTATTGCATTTTGAATTGGTTTTTGTCCTGCTGTCAAAACACCAGCCTACATGGGAATCCCAAACCAGAACATGTGACCCTATCTTTTATACTAAATCAGCTTGTTCATCCTCAGCTTTATTAAGCTATTGCATTTTGAATTGGTTTTTGTCTGCCTTAAAAACACCAGCCCACATGGGTATCCCAAACCACCACGTTGCACCCTATCTTTTATACTAAATCAGCTTGTTCATCCTCAGCTTTATTAAGCTATTGCATTTTGAATTGGTTTTTGTCCTCCTGTCAAAACACCAGGCCGCAGGGTATCCCAAACCACCACGTTGCACCCTATCTTTTATACTAAATCAGCTTGTTCAGCCTCAGCTTTATTAAGCTATTGCATTTTGAATTGGTTTTTGTCCTGCTGTCAAAACACCAGGCCGCAGGGTATCCCAAACCACCACGTTGCACCCTATCTGTTATACTAAATAAGCTTGTTCAGCCTCAGCTTTATTAAGCTATTGCATTTTGAATTGGTTTTTGTCCTGCTGTCAAAACACTAGGCCGCAGGGTATCCCATATTGCCAATTTTCATAGTATCTGGTGCAGAGAAGCAGTTCCTCACTTTATTTAGCTTCTGCTTTTTAAAGTAAACACATTTTTTAAAGTACCTATTGCGCATTTCAAATACATAAAAATGTCAGGCAGACAAGTGCCAGGGTGTTCAAAGAGGAGTGGCAGAGGCCAAGATTCAGCAGGCAGAGGTCGCAGCAGACTAGGGGCGAGTGGCAGCAGGAGTCACGGTGAGAGACCTGATCTGCCAGTATCTGCTAGCGGTCGTGTCTCCACCAGTAACGCATCTGCTGTGGTATATTGGCTAACGCGGTCATCCACATCATCACAAGTTACATCTGAGACCCCCAGTCTAGGGTCGGTAGGTTCCTCTGACACAACCCTGAGTTGGCATGCCCCGAGAGCAGTCCCTGTCCTCCCATTGCTTCTGTCCTACGCTGTTCCCTCCCCCAGCTACGTATCCTATGCTTTGGGTTCAGCTCCAGTTGTCTCTTTAAAGCAATGTTTGGGCTCCTGCTGCTGCTTGCAACTCCAGGGTGTGATTCATCCAATTTTTGGGCTCCTGCAGCCAACTCCAGTGTCTCTTTAAAGCAATGTTTGGGCTTCTTCTGCTGCTTGCAACTCCAGGGTGTGATTCATCCAATTTTTGGGCTCCTGCAGCCAACTCCAGTGTCTCTTTAAAGCAATGTTTGGGATCATGCTGCTGCTTGCAACTCCAGGGTGTGATTCATCCAATGTTTGGGCTCCTGCTGCCAACTCCAGTGTCTCTTTAAAGCAATGTTTAGGCTCCTGCTGCTGCTGCTTGCAACTCCAGGGTGTGATTCAGCTACTTTTTGGGCTCCTGCTGCTGCCAGCTCCAGTGATTCTATTAGCGATGCCTCTGATCTGCATGTCAGAATTATTTACAGTATTATTTCACTAACCCAGCACGCATCCTATGAGTGTTACAGCAAGGCAGAATGGTTTACAACCCTATTGAGGCTCTAGGAAGCTCAGAAATAGCCGTTTTCAATAGAGATTTGTCGCGAATAAATTCGGACCGAAAAAAATTTTGTCGGAAAATTCGGCGAATCAGACGAATCGAATTTTTCAAAAGTTCGCTCATCTCTAATTATAACAAGGTCTAGCTGCTTAGCAAAGATTCACATTAGCAGTGGTAACAGCAGTTTAGCTAATCTTCATATGCCTTAATAATGCAGAACATTAAAGCGGAGTGAAAATCCAAATGATGAAATCAACGGCCTTTTTTTGTTTTACATTGAAAATTTAGAAAAAGAAATAAAATGTGCTTATGACATGCGCATTTTATATGTGTTCAAAGACCTAATATAATAATTTTAACAATTAAAAACAAATAACAATAATGCCCCTCCTTGCCACTCCTAGAGCTGAAAGCAATTGTGAGTACATCATGGATATCATGCTGGGGAAAACATCTTGATAAATTGCTATAACATCTGAACATGCACTTCACAACAATTGTCAGATATTTTGATGAACTGCCATTCAGCAGCGCAGTGTTCGTGTACATGCCTTCAGAGTCATTGACAAGGTCAATCAAGTCTTGTTACGCTCAATTCTAGCGTTCAAAAAACAGACCTTTTTGGTGGTTAAGTGGTAAAAGCCCAACTCTATGTAAGGCTTAACCTATCTCTGACCTCCAAATAAAATATTAAAAGCATTCTCTCTTGTGCGCTTGGGGGCAGAAGTCCAGCTGTAGGCTGTACTGAAGTTCACTAAAATGTGGTGGGCAGTTTATTTTACTGCATAGGAGCTGTAATCTGCTGCATAAGATTAAATATTAAAAAAAAAATTGTTGCTGAGGTAGAGTGCTTGCAAAACTTTAGTGAATACCATACAAGTTCAAATCTATGCTTTACCTATCTCTTTACCCAATATAAAACATTTTGTCAATAGTCAATTTAATTTGTTGGAAACAAAAAAGGAGGGCATGCCTCTCTATATAATTAGAAAAGTTGCTCTATCACTATGAAAAAAAGGTCAGCTGTCTCACATCTATGTTTTATAACGTACTTGCAATATTGACTGTTGCCTGTCAAGAAGAATTAGATCAATATACTATCAAAACACAAAGGCAGCTAGTTGATTTGACATTTTCTGTTTATTAATACGTAGTGTGTGTACCTATTTAATGGTGCAGACTGCTTCCAATTTTAGATTTTAATAATTAACTTTGTTTATTTTAATAAGGTGAATTTATTATTTTGTGGAGGGTAATTGAAAGGTTTCTTTATATTGGTATCTTAAAGCGATTTAGCAGGCAATGCCAATTATTAGCCTATTGTGGTCTGCCCTAAACTTTTTTTCTGAAATACAGTTTAAACATTGTACCTTCAGTTTCTCTTTCTTACAAACAGAGGGAGAGTGGGCATGGCCATGCAGTTCAGGGGGAATGTAATGCTGTGAGGAAGCTCGGGGGACATATGCTCACAAAAGTATGTCCCATATGCATCCATCTAAAGGTCCACCCTAAATTATATTATATTCTCATGGCATATGTGACTGCTCCAATTTAGAGAAAAACATATTTGTTAAAATCCCTCTCCTCACATTGAAGTCTGAAAATAATTTTGTGGGAACCACGACCTAAAGGCCAACGCTGGAGTACTCAACGAGTTCAGCATTCCCTTGGTGGTCAAAAGTGGCGTTCAGTAGAGCTCTGCACTCAGTGGCATTGTTGGTCTGGGCACCGAGCAGACAGTCAGATGGTCTGCTGGCAGTGGCATGCATAGTGGAGAGACCATGGATGCTTCTGGGGGGCAAAATGTTAAATGCCACATTTGAGCACCAAAGGACCTTAGGATTAGGACCAGACACAGAAACCCCTAAATCCCTACTTGCTCCTCGATCTAGCGGCGCCCGCCGCTGCCTCCCGCGCGTCCCTCTAGCAGGACACGCACCCGCGACGGCCGTTTGTGAATGACCGGCGCGGGCGCGCTCCCTGTAAGAGTGACGCACGGGAGGCGGCGGCGGGCGCGCTCTCTTGTCCGTCGCTGCCTCCCGCTTGTCCGCCGGCGGGGATTGGCTGCAGCGGTCATTTGGGAGCGGGGAGAGGTGAGTTTTTTGGGCTTTCTGGGGGGTTTCACACAGCAGGGCACCCCCGATCGGGGTGCCCCACCGAAGTGGACCAAAACCCAGGATAGTCAAAATCCTGGGTGTTGGTCCACTTTAAAGTATGTAATTGTTGTCAGATTTGGGGCCTCTATTTGGATGGTTAAATCGAGAAAATGAACCCTCTCACTACTGATTTCAGCGGTAAACTCCAAATTATAGGTGTTTGTGTTAACCAGCCCAAAAAAACTCTCTAAGGCCTCTCCGCGTGAACAAGCAGCGTGAGTTGGCCTGAGGCCATATGAATATGCATTTTTTACTTGATTATATGTGAGTATTTTTTTGGAGCAATAATTAAAAAGCATCGTTTTAAAAGCAATGTTGCACTATGGATCTATTATCTTTTGCCTTTAATGCTTGATCTGAGGGGACTATACATTGTCTGACCCACAGAGACCACTTGATATTTGTTGGGATTTAAATTTGAGATCTAATACATATGCCTGCATTCAATTACCATATGGTAAGAGCATTTGATTGGTGGTGGGATCACAGGATTTGTACCTACATGGTGGTTATGAATTTGATTGACTGAATTCTATAGCGGACTTGGAATCTGCCTTCACCATTTATAGACTGAATCTCATCTGGACGTTAAAGAGGACTTAAACACCTCACTAGCTCTGTGCTTAGTTGGTTATTTCATGCTTTAAAGTTTGTTTCTTTAAACATAGTACTTCATCTGTTTATTACTCTATTTTTCCTATTTTTCAATGCCTGATCTTCTAAATTATTTTTAAATTATTTTTTAGGTAAAAACTGGTCACAAATTTCAGTCCTTTTTACATATTTAAAATCTGGAAAGTGCCAACGTACATAAGTTAGCAGCTATTCATTTTTAGCTGGGTGTGAAGAGCTGACCTGTTCTCAATAGACTAATCAAAAGCTCCACCTTTTTATTGCCAAGTACAAAGGGAAACTGTTGTGAAACTGTATTAAATGCTTTGTAGCTGATCAACATCATTCAATTTCGCTTTAGGGAATCTTCTATATGCAGGACAAAAGAATAAGACGGAGTGTAAGCGGGAGTTGGGAGGAAAAATATTAAAACATTTAAAACATTTGTGACAGCCAGTTGACAGGTGGTCCATTTTCCATTAGTTGTACAATTTTGAAGTCTGTTTGATTATAGCATAAACGTAACTGTGTGTAAAACAGCATTTTCAGATTCATAAAGGAAAAACATCACTGTGGAAATAGCAGGAGTGTTTTGTTCTTAGCAACAGTGTAGAGAAAGTTATAATAGAAAATAGCTATACAAAATATAAATAAGGAGGCAAGACTGCAGTAACAGAATTGTTTTCAGTTCATATGTTAATGCCATTGTCATATTATTTATTTAAAATATTATTTAAAAAATTATAATTATCAGTTGATTTTTGTTATCAGATTTCATTTCACTTAAAGTGTAAGGTTAACAATTTGAAAACACAGTTCAAATAAGGCAAAGCTCAACTGGAAATATGCCCCCAGTCCAAGAACACCGCATGCTAAGAGTTCTTGATTCATTTACTGTAACGCCACAAGTTGAGGGTCATGCTATGGGTGCTCATTTGGGTATGAAATGCTGCCTGCATCTCAGTGAGCTTTTTGAATTTAACACACAAAAAAGTGCAATGAAAAATATTTGTTATAATTGTTCCTTCACTAGCTTCACTAAAGCATGACTTATTATTATATATAGCATGGCCCCTATTGTATAGCAGCAGATGTAACAGTTTTGTCATTTAACAAATTCCTCAAGCATATCCAAATAATAGCATATAGTGTTATAGCACAGAGCAATTATAAATATTATTTCAACAAAGTGTCCGAGTCACCAAAAAATTCCAGCGTTGTCCCACACGTGCATGCACAATTCCAGAGTGGCTATAGTCAATCCAAATTCAAACATCATGTGCCCATCACCTTGTGAGTTGTACGCTTACCAAAGGGAAGTTAGATTAACAGCCTTATATATCTCCGTTGGACTTCTCACTGGTTAAAGTGCAGTTCTCCTTTCAATCATAAATGGCATAAGGAACCTGTGCTTTAGGAGCAGCTCAATTGCTTATTAGGCATAAAAAATAGAGACAAATTACAGCGAACTTCTCAAAAATTCGATTCGGGCGATTCGCCGAATTTCTCAAAGAAATTCGGGTTCGTCCGAATCGCTCATCTCTGGTGGGAGCAGGGAGGCCCGCTGACAGCGCAGCTGGTCTCCCTGCTCCCACCATGCCGGCATTTATTTTTTTTTATTTCAGGGAAAATTCGGTCAGCAAGAACCACTAAAAATTCAGGTTCATGCTGAATCGAATTTTCCCTGAAATTCGGAGCGAATTCAGGTTCGTTAGAACCGATTCGCTCATCCCTAATAAAAACAAAAAGAAAAGAGAGGATCTAGCGTAATATGCTTTTTTAATAAAATATATATAAAAAAGTGCCAAAAACGCACTCACAATAGAATAACTGTAACAAGAGCGGTTCTCACCCACAGCGCATGGTGGGAGCGAGGAATTTCACAGCGGTCAGCACGAACCATTTGCTCGTCTCCTCATTTCACAGGTTCTTTGGGGGGGGGTTAATTCGAGCTGCTGGAATGCAGGGTTGTTGACAAAGGATTACCAGAAACACTGCATTTTGGGATACCTCATGGCAATTCCAAATCGCACGCTATCGCATGCTATCAGTTTAGGCCTTGAGGTATGCTATCTATGCAAGATATCCTCATAACAATGTAATCATATACACCTATATTACTCAAAGTATTCTCTGCTAAATACAGCATACTGTATTCAGAATCCAGGGGAGGGTGCTGAGGGTGCTCCTCATGGAAAAACATGTCCACCTAAAACCACTGGAGAACCGCTAAAACTGGATACCTATATAGCTGAAGGATTGCAGCTTGAACTGTACTTGTTATATACCCAAAAAGTTCCATAGGGATTTGAGGACATTACAAATCTTATTTCAACATGACCAGCAATTTTAGGTGAGGTTGTTTGTAAAAGGAGATTCAATTCTAGTGGGAATTGGTCGATTTCCACATACTAAAAGAGGTGTAGGCAATGTATAAAGAAAGGTTGTAAAACAGTTTTACATTACACCCTATTCGAAATACACAATTGAGTAAAATAAGAAAGAAGGCAATACCTAATTTCCTACCAAATTTTGGAAAGGCCCATAGTCATCAATGCAGAAGGAACTCAAGCCAATTTAGAAGTAAATATGTAACTGAACGATTGTATGCATGGGAATGAATGTTTATTAATGTTTTTTGGCCTTTGTGTTTAAATGTCCTGTAAAGATTATGTAAAATATTTTTGTCTAGGGTGTCACCCAGGCCCATTCGCATAGTCTAAAAACATAGGTAGGTTTAAGTCCAGACTCACCAAGTATTGACTGAGCAAGTTATCATGCTTTTGAATGCAGATGCAGTTGCAGTTTCTCATGCCAAAGGTCCTCCCTTTGCCGATGTACATATTTCTCCCCTTTTTAATTAGCGTTTGGTTTGGAAAAATGGTTGTATTTCATTTCATTTTAGTGGCATTTGCTTAGTTAGACCTAACCAAGCCACACCACTAGAATCTCCCAAAGTGCTTTGCACTCAAAGCAAACAAAGCATATTTGAGCGATGCTAACATTTACTTACCCTGAATTTGCTTAGAAGTACTTACCTACCTGCCTCTTGGCTCAATTTCTTGTAGTCCTGTGGCCTACAGCATTCTTGTTTCAGAGCTGACAGCTCTAAAGCTGAGACTGCACTAATGTCCAGCCACTGGTGTACATATGAGTATTATAGATGCTCACATGATGTTCCTTCTTTAAATTCCACATACTGGAAAATGTCTGTTGTCCTTGAATTATAATCAGAATTGGAGGGGTTTATGGATATGGACCTCTTTATTGTTCTGTCTCTGACAAAATATATGGTTGGTAACCTTGGTAAACAAAATCACCAACAGCTGAAATGATAAAGAATACTGCTATAAGAGGCTCTTGACTGACAGTGATTCAGAGGATGGAAATTCCCATTAAATTAAAGTAAAGCCATTATAAAATGGTGATCTATATGGGGCTGCCAGAATAACTCTTTAATGGTTATTATTTAAAAAGTATTTATGTGTCTATGTGTATGCAGTATTAATTTGATAATAGCATTGATGCAATTTATAAGCATACAGTCAATACATCTGTATACTCAATCTCTGTCAGGAAGAATAAATGCATATTTTTGCTGTACCTTGTTTCAGTTTATTGATAAATTACTCTAATTAGATATTCGTATACAATTAAAATATATTCAGTTAAATGGATTGATGTGTGTGTGTGTGTGTGTGTGTGTGTGTGTGTGTGTGTGTGTGTGTGGGGGGGGGGGGTGCAAGATTCCTTTTTAGCCTGTCAATACCATTATTTAATGGACAGTGTAGCTATGTAGTAGAGAAAACAAGCATAGCTAGCAGCATCAGCAGTTGGAAGAGGAAGGTTGTGATGCCACTCAATAGAGGACTTGTAAGGCCACCGCTAAAATACTGTATGCAGTATTACCTGCAAAAAGACATTATTAAAATTGAATGGGTCCAAAGTCGGGCAACAAAAATGGTGGATGGACTTAAACTTAAAACTATTCAGGAGAGATGTAAAGGAGCACTATCACGAAATATGGCCCAATCATAAAAAATACATATAAATATGTTGGATGGCAGGAGGTTGGATTATTTATACACTCGGCATCAAGAAATATCCAACCAGGCATGTTTTTTTGTTATTTTATTTTAATGGAACTAAGAGGAAATCAGAAGTGATGGGGGCTGCCCCCCCCCCCCCCAATATACTAAACCAGTCAACCCTGGATTTTAGTCCTACCAGGCAAGATAAAACTACAAGCTTGGCGAGAGTTTTATTCAGTTTGGGCATATAAGTGATTCCTCCTCTCATTAGCTGACATGTTTATATAGATTTTGAATATTATACAATTTTGCAATAGAAGTTCTTTAAAGAACTTAATTTTTACAGTCTGGAGGAAAGAAGGGAGAGGGGGGACATGATGGTGACCTTTAAATATGTGAAAGGATTGAATAAGGGTCAGAAGGAAAGTGTTTTTAAGAAAAAACTTAAAAGAGAATAAGAAGGCACAACCTAAAGCTAGATGGAGGAAAGATGAAGAGCAGTTTTAGAAAATATTATTTTACAGAGTAGTAGATAACTGGAACAAATTTCCAACAGAGGTAGTTAAAAATCAACAGTAAGTGATTTAAACATGACTGGGATAAGCACGCATCTATCCTGAGATAAAGAGAACATACACACATAAGGGCAAACTAGATGAACCATGTGGTCTCCTTCTGTTGTCAACCTTATTTCTATGTTTCTACCATGACATGGGCTTTGTCAGGAGGTAAACATAGGACTAGCAATGGAGCCATGACCTAAAAATAATTAGTTAAGACATATTATTTCATCCCAGAATCTGCTATTGTGAAATCAAGCATTAACATAATCACTGATATTTTTACTTATTAGTTGTGATGAGTACGATAGGGTTCAATTCATAAGCTTTTTGGCCACATTTTTTTTCTACCATTACATTAAAATCTATGGGAGTTTCAATTCTAGAACAACAAAAGACTAATGTAATGCACAGCTATTAAAGTACATATATGGGTGCAGGCCTCAAAGGCACCCAGGTACGCAGTACCACCCTATTAATACACCAAGCCAATGAACTAGCCAGCACAAGCTCAAAAAAAGTACCTTACAAATGAGACCTTACAAATGAATATACAGAATAAGGGAGAAATCAATCTCTTAAATACAGACTTTGCTAGATAATCTTGGGAATGTATGTTTTGGAAAGTATCAATCATACATGGGAGCCCTAATTAGGGCCCTGATTAGGGCTCCCATGTATGATTGATACTTTCCAAAACATACATTCCCAAGATTATCTAGCAAAGTCTGTATTTAAGAGATTGATTTCTCCCTTATTCTGTATATTCAGTTCTGCTTCTATGAATACTCTCCAATATATGACATTGTAAGGCTTGAATTATATAAATATTGTTTCCTTTGATATTTTTTTATTTGTAGTACCGTGGGATTGTTTATAAGTATAGAGCGACACCTATGCACAGGACATTTGCACCCCTCTGCCTTATGTATATTCTACACAGTATGTCAATCTTTGCAAAATTTTTTTATCACTTTAGCAGGGGTGTGTGGCGCTGCGCCGGCCCGGCGCATGCGCGCTGCGCCCTGCGCTCGCTCCCGGACGCCTCCTACTGCAGGTTAGGCACCCAGGGGCGGGCTGCGGGTGCGCGCGTGCGTCGGGCGAGCGCAGCGTCAACAGCCTGCTTACAGACAGGCCCGCCGGATGGGGGCGGCGCCCTTACAACCGGCCACTCGCACTTCCGGTTTGGAGTGCGAGCGAGAGAGCGCCTCAGACCGGCATTGGCCTATTTTTGCAAATACCGGGTATATAAGGCAGGAGGATGCAAAGACAAGGTTACAGCATCCTGAGAAAGTGGGCGGGGCCACGTAACGCGTAGATGCCGACACTACCCCTCGGTGGCACCTGAGACTCGTTTTCATTATGGTGATATGAGACATGCTGACTTATGCCTGTTTTTCTATCCATATGCTATCAAACGGGATTAGGAATTGCGTATATAGGAGGATTACTTACACATGAGAAGTTTGTACATATTGGTCTTCTTTGCACAGATAGCTTATAGCACATTGCACTTTTTTGCTACTGCTAGTTTTTTGGCACAGATAATTTATAGCACATTGCACTTTTCTTGTTAATGCCGGGTCACTAGTGAACCTGGTTCACATATACTCATATAGCTGTTTGCTCCGTGTGGAGCTGTGTGATTATTAACCCTTTTTTTTCTGTTCTGTTTTGTTTGCTCCGTGTGGAGCTGTGTGATTATTAACCTTTTTCTTTCTGTACATATATTTTGTTTTATTCATCATTTACAGTGTTGCACATATTTATTTATTATTATGAATTGGTTATATATTATACATTGAAGTGGTTCCTATTTATTATATATATTTTTCATTAGACAGGCAGTTTACATACATTAGCTTAGAGTCATAAATAAGGTCTTGCCACCCGAGGGTGTTGTCTTTCATGTTTTTTAAATAGTCTGTTTATGTGTGTATGTATAATTTTGTTTTCATTGTTTTGGTACTTCCTTGATATTAAATATATAAATAATCATTTTTATATTAATTTTGGTTTGTGCGGCCTCATTTGTAAGGTACTTTTTTTGAGCTTGTGCTGGCTAGTTCATTGACTTGCTGTATTAATGGAGTTTCAATTCTGTTAAACACCTTATTCCTTTTGCCTTTTTATTGTTCTGTTGCCTCCTTCTTCTCAAGGCTACCTGCTGGTGTGCCATAATGGATGGTATCTCAACTGTGATGTACTGTGATGTACTATATTTCTAGGGGAATCTCAAGAGGTCAGTCCTCTAAGGTATAAAACTCTGCTGGAAGAAGATGGGATAGAGGAAAAGGAAGCATCCACACAGACAAGTGCTGGCAAGTCAGGGAATGCTGGGAGGCCACTGGAGATCTTCCAGCAACAGACTAGACCAACAACGATTCCAGTGGTGAATAAGTTCAATTTAGATTTCTTTTTTTTAAATTGGATCATTCTCTGTCCCTATTAACATGTGACCATCTCAATTTCAACCAGTGATTGATTGGCACAGAAATTTCCAAAATACTTTCGGTTAATAAATCAAACTTTGGGTAATGATATAAGTATAACCATTTTTTGGTGCCCCTTCTTCCTAAGCTTTTGTTTAGTACTATTCTGAACTTGCTTACATAAGAGGTACAAGGCAATACCCGTAGTCATGTGACTAATTTTTAAAGTGAAGCATTTATGAAAGACGGTATATATATTACAGTGGACGGCATTATAACATGTCTCCCTACCATTTTAGGGCCTTATGGCTGGTTTTGGAACAGGGGCTCTATCTAGCAAACAGTAGTCGCTGTGCTTGGCTGTGGGTTGCTAGTTCAGAGCGACTCAGTCGCTGTGCAGCAATGATGAATACATTGTGAGGAGTCGCTATTTGACCAGTACAGCGCTGTATGGGAGCGCATGTTAGTGACTGGTCAGTGCGACCAACTCACAACATATTCATTAAAAAAAAACATCCTCACAAAACTCTGGCGCTCAAAAATGCTTCTCTGAAGCCCAGAGCGCCGGAGGCTGTTCGAATAAAGTCTGTTTTTAAGCATGTATTCACCAGTAACAAAGCAAAAACATATGGAATTACATTGTTATTACATTGTTACATGAACACATTAATGCCAGACCTGTAATGTAAATTCTGCATAAATTTATAAAACATGTAAAATATTTAAAAAAATGGCTTTTCCTAGGCCAGAAGAGGTGTCACAACAAAACCCTGTTTAAAAAGAAATAGAAGAAGGTCCATTAAAATGTATGGGAGAGTGACAGGTAGTGAGAGGTAATACCTGGTGCTCTACAAGGCTGAACGCGGCGCTGTTCGCTGAGGCTGGATTAATGATGAATTGGATGTCTTTATCCCAGTCGCTCAACAGATTCTGCTTGATAAATGTGTAATTGCGTGCCGTGTCCAGAGTTAACCTGTCGCTACCTGTCGCTACCTGTCATTTACAAGGCACTACCTGACGCTATCCCTTCACGAATAAGGGCCTAGGTCTTGATACAGGGGTCCAATCCCATTACTGTGTGTGCATAATTTTATCAGTATGAAGGTTATTGCAACATACTAGAAATAGTTAAATGCACTAGACAATACTATTGCCTAGTGCCTAGCTTTTGTATTCATAGGATGTTCCTGGCTTAGACATTATTATCAGAATTTTGTTTTCTTCCAACAACTAATAATGAAATTAATCCTGACTGATTGATTTTGAGACGGGCACACGTTTGTGAATATTGTAACAGAAAGCTACAGCTTTGACTAGCTAACAGCAGATGGCACTAATCCTCTTTATTACCCATTGGATGTATTCACTGATAATAGGAATAATCAGATCAAGCCGCAGAAAACCAGAAATCTATTTTTTTAACCATGCATTTATGTTCAGTATTTTTTAATGTAAAGCAATTTGTGGTCTAAATTTAGTACACAGGTTGAACAATTGATTTATGATGCAAGTATACTTTCTGTCTGTTTGCACATTATTGGGTTTTGGGTTGATTTATCATGCTGCTTGCTAGCTTTACTAAATGTAACTTCCTACTAAATTCATACTATTCTTTTTCATTTTTCCTCTTCTGTCAGTTATCCATCACTGAATGCTGAGATAGGTGGGTTGAATCAGCACCAGGTGCAAAAAGTGCAGGTGGAAAATTAAATAGAAATCCACTTTTTGCCCATGCTGAAACGACTGTTAAACCAAACCAGCACTAATTTTACATCTAATGGTTGTTGGTCTAGGCTGTGATCAGTGCAGGGGAGGCATTAATGTTCCATAAACATGTGTTTGTCTTTTTCACAAGCACAGCTGATTTGGCTCACAAACCAAATTGCCATGCCCTGCTTAAGTGGACCAGGACCCAGGTTAGTAAAAAAACAGGGATTAGGTTGCTTTAAAACTATTGCAGGTCAGCTTAGATTGCTGGAGAGGGGGGCATCCCTGTTTAGGATGCCCACACCTGCACACACACACCCACAAGCATTGCAATGCAGCTGACCACTAGTTTGTAAGCCCGCATGACCCCTTATGTGGTATAGTGAACCAGCAGCCAACAACAAGACAATATATGCAGTGTTGTAATGAAGATTGGGATGCCACCACTTAGGGGTCTCCTTTAAAAGAAGCCCGTCTAACATTGATTTGTTTCCTCTCACATTTAAAGTGGACCTGCACTCTACTGAACTTCTACACTAGAACACATCTCCCACAGCCCCCCAGAGCGTGGAATACGAGACCACACTGACCCTTCTATTATTCTATATATGTGAATGGCTGAGCTTTGTACACCATTGTACACCATCAGCCATCTGAAGGCCAGAACTGTGACTGGTGTCAGAGACCGGGAGAACCCAGTAGTAAAGGAAATAATCCTCTGTAGTAAGATAGGAAGCCCCATGCCTCTATGGCATGTTTGATCTGAAGTCTAACTAGAAAATGCAGGGAAAGTCAACTATTCTTTTAATACTGGTCTGCCTTGGGTCCTCCAAAATTCAGTTTTTGTGGAAAAATCTGGTTGGACCTCTTCTGAACTAAACAGAGGTATATTCAAACAACATATTAAAACATATTAAAAAACAAATTTAAAACCAAACAGGCTCTGCTCAACTAACTCAGGTTAGCTACTACAGGGAAGAGCTCTCCTTCTGCTAACAGCTTTTTTTATAACTGAATGCCCTCATAACATCTGTATGTAGATGTTCCAAAACTCAGTTTTGGAGCAAGGTGGATATTTATGGTCATTATGAATGTTATGGGTACACATTTGGGTGTAATGTGAATGTTTGACGAGGTGAGATGCTTGCCAATATTTTATTTTGCAGAGATTTTCCCACTCCACACACAGGAAAGTAATGTTTTTGATCATCCCAATCATTCTGCTACTGATGCAATGGCACCCCAAGCCATTACATTTCCTTTTCCATGCTCTCTTTTTTGCCTGTCCATAGTACATTGCCCAAGCAGTCCTGTCCTTTGCATATATGTTAAGAGCAGCACTTTATAGTTTTGCTTTAATCCTTTAAATGCCAAGTACATAGATTCTACATGCTTGCCTCTCCTGCAGTTAACTGCCAAGCATGTAGAATCGACATGCTTGTCATTTCCCCCTGTTTGCGGCAACAAAAAAAGTTGGTTACCTCCATCCGGGATCCAGTGCCGGAGGTCTTTTCTTTGGGGCATCCGATCCTGACCCGTTCAATGTGGCAGTTTCTGACTGCGTTCTGGCTGCCTAAGGAAGGGGCCTTCTATAGGAGGAGTGGGATTATGTCATCTCATTCAACTGCTATAAAAGGCCTCTCCCAGCGGCAGGAGTGGGAGTGAGAAGCTAGGAGTGATTGGCGGACACTGGATGCGATGGCAGGGGGATCCTCTCCCCCTCACCCCATGTCAGTGACAGCATAGCGCGGGACATAATGATTGGCAATAGAGTAGAGAAAAGTAAGAAAAATTATAACTAGACAAAGTGCAATTTCTGGGGAAATTGTGTAAAGTGTTCTTGCCTCCACCAGTTCTCTACAACTGGAGTGGGCGGAGTAACTGGGTGGAGTGACTTGAGTAACTGTTGTGTGGTTGGAGTAACTGTGGAAAGGTTTGACTGGGCAGAGTAACTATATGGATTGTTTGTAGTGAGTAAAGATAGTAGGCATTAAATGATGAAGTATTTATATCTTGCTAAATGACTGGCTATGTCATTTGTCTAACCTGTTTTCCATAACATGTTTCATGGGGAATTTTCCTGAGACTGGCTGTGTGGGCGGAGCAGCTGTAAAATGAATGTAACGAGCCTGGCTGCAGGTGTGTTCCTATGGCAACTCACTCTGAGGTAGCCAGAGAATGCACTTTAAAACACATTTCTAATTCACTGGTGGTTGCCATATTCAAATGGCTGTAGCTTCAAAAGTATACATCCTACAGCAAAGAGCTTTATACTGTAAGAATAACAAGACCCAGGCCTACAATGTGTTATATTACATGTCTCTGAAATTTTAAAAATGAAGGCACAGTCGCAGTTTAGAAATTGCCATTCATATTTGTGGTGTCACGGGGACCACGCACTCACCTGTCCTCCGGTCCCACGCCGGCTGTATTCGGCCGGCCGGCGCGCAGGCTGGGCGGCGTTCTCGGCAGGCGGCGGCACGTCGTCCTCTGTTCCCGACCGCGGCTCGGCTATTTCCGCCGCGAGCAGCCGCTCGGCTGTTTCCGTCGCGAGCGGCTGCTCGGGCGGCTTCCTCTTCGGCGGTTTGGAGCGGCCGCGCCTCTGACATCGCGGCGCGCTCCTGACGCGCAGCATTGTGCTTATCTGTACTTATGCCCTCCGGCGGCGCTACACACACAGCGCGGCCGCCGGAGGTAATTAGTTCTGGGCCAATGAGCCCAAGGTCACTCTAAGTGGAACGCCTTCTGGTTTGAATGGGGCAATCAGCCCCAGGTTCCTAGTTACACCAATCATGTCCCTCTATTACTCGGTCACTTCCTATAAAGGTGTTCCTATTGCAGTTGATCCTTGCCCGTGATAGCGTGCTGCTGGGTGTGAATTGGTGTCTGTTTCGTTACGTATCTTGCCGTGTATGACCATCCCTGATTGCTGCCTGGACCGACCTTTGCCTGTTTTTGACCACGATTCCTACCTACTCCTCTGTACTGCGTATCTCTGATTCCCCGGTGTGACCTTTGGCTTGACCTGACCATTCTTCTATCTCAACCCTCCTGTACCGTGCCTCCTTGGATTGATCTGCCGTGTATGACCTTTGCCCGTTTGACCCTACCGAGTCTCGTTCCTGGTTCCTGACATTATCACGGGCCCAAAAAAAAAAAAAATATTATTCTAGATGGAAGAATTAATGCAGCAGGTGCAAGCTATGGCCACCGCCATCAACCAGCTGGCCCAGCGAGTGGCTACTCAGGAAAATCGCCAACTACCTGCGCCATTGGATCTTGGACCTACAGTCGAGCCAAGGATTCCTCTTCCAGAGAAATTCCTCGGGGAACGGATGAAGTTTTCTAACTTTAAGAACTCTTGTGAGCTCTACTTCCGTTTACGGCCCCACTCAACTGGATCAGAGTCTCAACGAGTTGGCCTAGTCATCTCACTTCTCCAGGGTGATCCTCAGACCTGGGCATTTGGATTGGCACCTTCTGATGAAGCCTTACAATCAGTTTCCTCCTTCTTTTCTGCCATGGAGCTGTTATATGCATAGCTCAAATCAAAGTTATGATAATTACATGGGCTCAGATGCTGCCTCTGGTAAAGAAATGAGTGATGGCTATGAGGGCATACATTGCAGTGGTAAACATGATGGAAAACCTGCCAAGAAGCATCATAGGAGGTCTTCTCGTACTCGCTCTCGGCAAGAAAAGACCAATAAACCTAAGCTAACCATCCTAAATGTGTCCAACACTGGAGACAAGATGGTGGAATGCCAACTGGAAACGCACAATCATAAAATGGTTACCTTTAAATTTGATTTGGATGGTGATGCCCCAGAGGAGATAGCAACGTATATGGTGGAAAATGAATTCATACTGCAAATGGAGAAAGAAATTTTCATTGAGCAAATGAAGGATGTTATTGACAAGGCAGAGGACATGAGTGAAGACACAGAGGGGGAAAGAAGCTCAGATCAAGGCGCAAGTCCTCAGCAGGCAGACCCCTTTAGGGCAGAAATGAGGGAGGAAAATCAAACCACTCAAGTAAAAACACCTGTTTACCAGCAAAACGTTTTACATACTGGTAAGCGGTGGTTTATCATCTGCCCTGTGATGGAAAGCCAGAGCTCTATGACTGTATCTTCAGTAGCCACAACAACAGAAGACCCGAATGACAATAAAGATGACAAAGTTTGTGATGATGTGAAACTTAAGCCTCCTGCTGAGGAAGACAAGCCCTCTACCACAAGCCAGTCTATTTCAGCAGACACGGGTGACCAGTTTACAGGAATTCCTACTTCCATGACGCTCTCCTCTATGACACAGTCCTTCTCCACGTCCCTTAGATCCTCACAGATTATCCTTGATGGGTTACCACCAGCCTACGCAGATTGGGCAGATGTGTTCTCTGAAAAATCCGCTAAAATTCTTCCCCCACATAGGACCTACGACTGTCCTATCGATTTACTCCCAGGTACAATGCCCCCTAGAGGGAAGATATATAATCTCACCCGGTCTGAAGAGCTGGCCATGAAAGATTATATTTCAGAGAACCTCAAGAAGGGATTCATCCGTCCTTCAACCTCACCTGCTGGTGCAGGTTTTTTCTTCGTCGAGAAGAAGGACGGCGGGTTACGCCCCTGTATTGACTACCGTGGGTTAAACAAGGTTACAGTCAAGAATAGATATCCGCTACCTTTAATCAATGACCTTTTTAATCAGGTATCTGGGGCTCAGATTTTCTCCAAACTAGACCTCAGAGGGGCATATAACCTTATTCGCATACGCCAGGGAGATGAATGGAAGACAGCCTTCAATGTAAAAGATGGTCATTATGAATACTTGGTGATGCCCTTCGGCCTATGTAATGCCCCTGCAGTGTTCCAAGATTTCGTGAACGACATATTTCGCGATTTCCTGGGTCGGTTTCTGGTGGTCTATTTAGACGACATACTCATTTTTTCCCGTTCCCTGTTGGAACACCGTCAGCATGTAAAAGCGGTGTTACAAAGGTTACGGGAGAATCGTCTGTATGCAAAAATCTCCAAATGTGTATTTGAGGTGTCTGAAATTCCGTTTCTGGGATATTTAATCTCCAAGCGTGGGTTGGTTATGGATCCCTCCAAGGTATCCGCGATAATGGAGTGGGAGCAACCTAGAACCCTTAAGGCGCTTCAGAGGTTTTTAGGATTTGCAAATTTTTACAGACAATTTATTAGGGGGTTCTCTTCTATTGTGGGTCCCTTAACTGATCTTACTCGGAAGGGCGCTTTTTTTGAGGACTGGCCTCCCTCAGCAATAAGCGCCTTTCAACGACTGAAAGAGACCTTTACTTCAGCTCCGGTTTTGATACATCCCGATACTAATCACCCATTCCTGTTAGAGGTCGATGCCTCCGAACTAGGGGTAGGAGCAGTTCTCTCCCAGTACTCGGGCAATCCGGAGAGACTGCATCCTTGTGCGTTCTTCTCACGTAAATTTTCTCCTGCCGAACGAAATTATGATGTTGGGAATAGGGAACTATTGGGTATTAAACTGGCCTTTGAAGAATGGCGTCACTGGCTAGAAGGCTCCCTACACCCCATTACTGTATATACTGATCACAAAAATCTAGAATATTTAGAGTCCGCCAAAAGGCTCAACTCCCGTCAGGCTCGCTGGGCACTCTTCTTCTCTCGTTTCAATTTCATTATTACCTATAAACCAGGGAATAAGAATACCAAAGCAGACGCCCTATCTCGAAACTTTGGGGATTATAAGGACCGAGTTGGTCCTGCCGAACCGATTCTGCCCTTAGGTTGTATAGTGGGTTCCCTTCTCCCTGACTTGTCTAGCTCTTTGACGCCATTCCAGATTGATTTTCCTCCTGGTAAACCCTCTGAATGCTTATTTGTTCCACCTCATTTACGTCTCGCCGTCTTACAGGAACTTCATGATGCCAAGTCCGCCGGTCACTTAGGGATTCGGAAAACCTTGGCTGTCGCCAAACATCATGTTTGGTGGCCCACCATCAGACGTGAAATAACCGCCTTTGTCGAAGCATGCCCTGTATGTGCCCGGAGTAAAACAATCCATGGGTCTCCAGCGGGATTATTAGTACCCCTAGAAATTCCTAGTGAGCCATGGTCTCACATATCCATGGATTTCATTGTCGATCTACCTCCATCGCAGGGGAATACTGTAATGTGGGTGGTGGTGGACCGCTTCAGTAAAATGGCACACTTTATCCCTTTAGTTAAACTTCCGTCGGCGCCAGACTTAGTACAATTATTCATTAAGCATGTTTTTTGCCTCCATGGTATACCACAGAATATTGTTTCAGATCGGGGGGTTCAGTTTATATCCCGTTTCTGGAAAGCTTTCTGTAATCGTTTAGGTATTAAAGTTTCTCTTTCTACAGCTTATCACCCCCAGTCTAACGGACAGACTGAGCGGGTGAATCAGAGTTTAGAACAATATTTACGCTGTTTCGTGTCGACTAAGTTTTCGCCATTTTTCTGTAACTATGGCAGGAATCCTAAGGCGTCATCCTTCTCTGGTCCTTCCTCCAACTTGCCGGCCTTGGAGGAATGGCTACGGGAGAGGACTAAGGTGTGGTCTGAGATACAGACGAACCTTAAGAAAGCCTCTGGAAAATATAAAGTGTTTGCGGACCGACATAGATCGCGAGAACCACCATTTCAGGTGGGAGACTGGGTCTGGGTGTCCACAAGGAATATTGCCCTTAGACAACCCTCGTCTAAGTTAGGCCCTAAGTACATCGGTCCTTTTCCCATCACTAACAACTGAGTAATGTTACCTTTAAAGTCAAGTTACCTATGTCCATGAAGATTCCATCAACCTTTCATGTCTCTTTGTTAAAATCTGCCAGAAATATTCAGGTGTCATCTCCTCCTCCGGTCGTAATGGGAGATGAACCTGAATATGAAATTAACAGAATACTCGACGCTCGTCTGATTCAAAATTCATTACAGTATTTAATTGATTGGAAAGGTTTTGGTCCTGAGGAGAGGTGTTGGGTACCGGCCAAGGATGTTCATGCCAGAACCTTAGTCAATAGATTTCATCGTGAGAACCCTGATAAACCTGGTAAGGGTCCTGAGGCCCCTCGTGAAGGGGGGGTAGTGTCATGGGGACCACGCACTCACCTGTCCTCCGGTCCCATGCCAGCTGTATTCGGCCGGTCGGCGCGCAGGCTGGGCGGCGTCCCCGGCAGGCGGCGGCTCGTCATCCTCTGTTCCCGGCCGCCGCTCGGCTATTTCCGCCGCGAGCAGCCGCTCGGCTGTTTCCGTCGCGAGCGGCTGCTCGGGCGGCTTTCTCTTCGGCGGCGTCTGGAGCGGCTGCGCCCCTGACATCGCGGCGCGCTCCTGACGCGTAGCATCGTGCTCGCGCGCGCGCGAGCACTCTGTACTTATGCTACACACAGCGCGGCCGCCGGAGGTAATTAGTTCTGGGCCAATGAGCCCAAGGTCACTCTAGGTGGAACGCCTTCTGGTTTGAATGGGGCAATCAGCCCCAGGTTCCTAGTTACACCAATCATGTCCCTCTATTACTCGGTCACTTCCTATAAAGGTGTTCCTATTGCAGTTGATCCTTGCCCGTGATAGCGTGCTGCTGGGTGTGAATTGGTGTCTGTTTCGTTACGTATCTTGCCGTGTATGACCATCCCTGATTGCTGCCTGGACCGACCTTTGCCTGTTTTTGACCACGATTCCTGCCTACTCCTCTGTACTGCGTATCTCTGATTCCCCGGTGTGACCTTTGGCTTGACCTGACCATTCTTCTATCTCAACCCTCCTGTACCGTGCCTCCTTGGATTGATCTGCCGTGTATGACCTTTGCCCGTTTGACCCTACCCAGTCTCGTTCCTGGTTTGTTTGCCTTCCCCTGCATAAGTCTGCATCCTTTGTGCTAAGAAGTCCTGGGGACAACCGTGTCCGGTGAGGCGTGTCCTGTGTCCCGGCAAATGGGGGCTTGTCTATAGGCGAAGAAAGCAGCGGAGATTGGGGGTTGCAGACTTATTGGAAGGTGGGCGTCCCTCGGGACCTCACATGTGGTGTCTAGAGTGGAGTTTCAATGAATGTCAATGGGAGGTGTGAGTTGCAAACAAAAGGTCATATTGTGAAAACTGTTATGGCTATGGCTTAGCCTTGGACATTTTTAGTGGCAGCAGGGATAGCTGAACGTTTTGATATAAGATTTGTGTAGGTGAGCTTAAAAATGAGGGAGAGGTCGCAGTTTAGAAATCATGTCCTGATTTTTCACTTCACACTCATCTCCCACTCTAGTTTTGAACATTCCTCCCATTCATTCCTATGGGAAAATTGCGCCAGAAAAACGCCAACATTTCGGAAACCGTTTGACGAAACGTTCCACAAATAATAGCAGACCATTCGGGAACGAGACGCACGTTTTGGTATATTATGGTCTATGTAGTGTAAAAACTGTGGGAGCAGTTACAGTGCAAAATATGGCTATAATAACAATAAAAATAATATATATGAGAAAGAACAATAAGTGTTCTTGCCATGCAAGAACACTTAATAAGAATAATATATATGTAAGAGAACAATAAGTGATCTTGCCTTGCAAGAACACTTAATAATATATATGTGAGAGAACAATAAGTGCTCTTGCCATGCAAGAACACTTAATAAATGACCTTTTCTCTGTGTCAGTGTGTGTTTTTTTTTTACATGTAAACCTTTGTGAACTGTTAGGGTGTTCTTGAGACCCCTATACCTGTTCAACAAGGCAGGAGGGGTTGGCAAATCACCTGCCAGCCAGCAGGTGACTTTCCACAACCCTCTACCCCATTATCTGCTTCTCCAGAAGAACCCGCAACCTGTGAGGGCTATGCAGGCTAGTAGTCTTGATGACCCTTAAGAAAAAACCTTTAAAAATTAAACAAAAATTGGGGTCCCCCATGGAGAGGGAGAAACCCATAGCAGTTTTTTTTTTAAATGTAACCCTTGATAGGTCTCTTGTTTCAGTTCTGTCTCCTGGCCAGCAACGGGTGTCTAATACATATGTGGCACCATTGTAACCATGAGGAATGGGGCTTTTACATGCAATATGATTTTCTTGAAAAGATTGATACTAAAATAGCAACAAAATGTAAATTTTTCGCATTTTGCACCCAAAACTATTATGACAACACTGCAAAAATTACAAAGAAGGCATTTCATGTTAAAGCTCAAAACTCTTCTGAAAAAATAATTATATAATTTTCCGGGAAAACCCTAGAAATTCCTGAAAAAAATCACAGTTAAACATATAGCACAAAATAGTGAAAAGCGGACTGTCAGCAGAGGGTGAAAAAATCTCAAGTAGGCTGGCATGCTTGGTATTGTTTTATTCAGGGGGCGATGCTGTTTCAGATTTCGCTTGCTTTTTCTTGTTTGCATGTTGATATTTTAGGAAAATGTGGTTTTGATTCTCCTGCTTTATTACATTATTAGGAAAACCCTGTACAGCCAGTGAATTCCTTAAAGCTTTGCGTCCAAAAAACTGTGCCCACGTCAATAAACAGCAAGGTGGACATGGTAGCTGTATTTTTTTTGAAAATCTTCTAAAGTGCTGTTTCAGTTTGGGGTGACCTTTTGGACAGGTAATGGTGTTTACCTTTACATATGTTGTACCATTGTAATCAGGAGGAATGGGGCTTTTACACACAATATGGTTTTTTGAAAAACATACTTTTTTATTTTATAAAAAAAAGCTAAAAATTGCTAAAAAGCATCACCCAAAAATAGGGATAAAATACTTAAAAATTACAAAAAATGAAAAAACGCTGAAAAAAACATACTTTTCCTGGAAAATCCCTGGACATTCCCTTCATCTAAGCCTTTGTCTAAGAGAGCGGACCCGAGAGTACCAACCTTTTACGATTGTCTAGTGGCATAACGGGGATGTGTCCGCTGCTTGTGCATGCACCGTTGAACCGGGTAAGAAGGTGAGTTTCCAGGCGACCTGAGGGGTTTCACATAGCAGGGCATCCCGATTCTGGAGGCCCTGGGAGGAGGGAATTTAGTGGCCCTGGAATCTTATAGATTCTAGGGCTGTTGGGCCATGGGTTTTGGTCCACTTTAAAGGGATTTCTAGGCAGAAAAAATTGAAAGTTCCATTTGTTGCAATAGATGGGGCATGCCAAGGTGGGCTCAGCATGCCCCCTACATTGCATGAATGGAGCAGGTTTTAGGGCATGTGAAACCATCTTGATGGACACTTCCATGTCTGCCCAGCACTGGAGGATGGACACAATCGTCCCCCCTCATGGGTAAGTATGAAGATGCTGGCGCTGAACAGAGGAGCTGTGGGGAACAAAAAATGACTATGACGTTTTTTTTTATTTTAATGCATGGACAGGGAATTTTTCCAGGACAGCATTTTCCTGCTGGCACCCCCCCCCCCTGCAAATCTAATTTGTTTAGTCTTTCTAAGTTTTAGGTTTTTCTAGTAAGTGCTGGGTTTTTATCCACCATGATTTGGGGTGCCCATTGGTTTGCCCGTTAACTCACAAAAATTCCATCTCCCATTGTGAATGTGCAGGCAGCTGCTCCAATCATCATATATTGCTATGCATATAAATTGCCCAGCAGTGAATGCTGAATAAATGGATTGCCGGGTGCCTCCCAGAGTTGCTCCCTCCAGCTGCAAGCACCCACCACCAGCCATTCCGTTATGTCTGGCGTGGGTGCACATAACAGAAGAAAGGGTGCAGGGTGCTGGCAGGTGGTGCACAATGGCCATAGAATCATGTGATCGGAGTGAGTGTCACACAGTAAGTATGGAATGCTGCCAAGGTCAGCTGTAACCCAGCCCTAGAATATTTTAGACTCCAGAAGCAGGTTACAAGGGTTTTGATCTAAATTCAACTGAATTTGCTGAGATGATGCAGCCTGGGAATATTGGCAGCCGTTAAAAATCTTTATTTGTAGATATTCCAGATGTCATACTGTTGAACTTTTTTTTTAAATAGACACATTATTTTTGTGCACATGATTTAAATGGACTTGGTAAAACCTGGAGAAACAAGAAAAAAATAGTTAAATAACTGGTAGGTGTTCAGCTATCACACTTTTAATAATGTATAGATTTTTAAGTCAACATTCATTTGTTTAAAATAATTATGCAATTTCTTTTTTAGTGACAGTGGCTGTTAATTCATGCTAAGGTTCCATCAATAAGCAGTGGAAGCAATTCACAAAAAGCAGCACTAAAAACAATAATGGTTATATTATTATTGAAAAATGTAATATATATCTTAAAATAGATTAAAACGTCTTAAACGTATAAACACAAAATGGCCCGGAGGGGGGAAGAGAAGTGGTCATAAAATTTTAGCACCACAGGTGAAAGAAACACTTACACACCATATTAAATAGTAAACAAAATATGCCCCCTGAAATATAAAGCCTATAATTCAGATAAATGCTAAAATACAAAAACTAATAAACTACCCCAACCCCCTTACAGTTCAAATCACTAAACCCAAAAAAGTGATAATCAAGTGATCATGAAGTAATTAACTTAATATTGTAGAATATTATATTACATTATGTGTTGAGAGAAATGAGAGAGAAAAGCTAACAAAAAGAGAACATCACAGCAAAAAAGAAAGAAAAGGAAAACGAAGAAGAGAAAAGAAAAGAAGGAAAACGACTAAAAAGACGGGCAGGCTTATACGCTGTATGGGAGCGTATGTTAGCGACTGGTCATAGCGATCGACTCACACCATATTCAGCAAAAAAATAGCCTCACAAAACTCTGGCGCTGAAAAATGCTTGTTTGAAGCCCAGAGCGCAGGAGGCTGTGTGTTTAAAGTGTTTTTTTCAGCATCTATCCACTAGTAGCAAAGCAAAAACATATGGAATTACATTGTAACAACATTGTAACATGAACACTTTAATGCCAGACCTGTAATGTCATTTCTGAAGAAATATCTGAAAAATTTGTCAAAAAACTGCTTTATCAATGCCAGAAGAGGTCACAGCATTATTTGAGAAAAAAAAAAATAAAAAACAAAAACCCTGTTTAACCCTTTCAGTGCCAAGCACGTAGTTTCTACGTGCTTGCTTCTACTCCACTTAAGTGCCAAGCACGTAGAATCTACGTGCTTGACTTTCCCCCCTGCTAGTAAAAAAAATAAAAATCACAAATACTCACCTACCCCTCGTTGGATCCGGCTGGGTCTCCTCTTTAGTTTGGTGCCATTCGATCCCCCGTGGGGGGTCGGATGGCTCCAGGAGAGCCCCCGGAATAGCCCCCCCCCCGTTTTGGCAGCAGCAGCTGCTAACTGTAAAAAAATAAAAAAATAAAAATGACATTTACTTACCTGCAGTCGCGCTGCCTCCCTCCGGGTCTCCTCTTCACTGGGGGGGCCTCCGATCGCCCCCCCAGCCTCTTCAGCTTCAGGGGAGAGCCTGAAAGGGCTCTCCCCCTCCTCTCCCGACGGGCGCCGCCCATTTGGGGGTGGGGCTTATGACGTCACTCCCGGGCCTGTTGCTGCCTCTCCTCGGCTGAGCTGTCAGATGCCCTGGTGATCGCTGGGCAGAGCAGTGGAGGGGCAGGGGATGCTCTGATCCCCTGCCCCCCCCTCCTCTGGCCAGCGATCACCAAGGCATTTGACAGCTGATCACCACAGGAGCTGACAATCGGGTGAGGTGAGTAAAGTAAAAAAACACAAAAGCTGGCCCCCCACTCTGTGCCTACAAGCCCCCATAGCTGGTCCCGGGCTGGTTATGACGGGTAAGGGGGACCCTACGTCATTTTTTTTTTATTTTAAGGGTTATGGTTAGGGTTAGGCTAACCCTAACCCTTAAAATTAAAAAAATAAATAAAAAAATGTTTTTTAAGGGTGAGGGTTAGGTTAACCCTAACCCTTAAAAAAAAAAAAAAGTCTTTTTTTTTTATTTTTACGGGTTAGGGTTAGGGATGAGCGAATCGATCCGGACGAACCCGGATTCGATCCGAATTTCAGGAAAAATTCGATTCGGATCGAATCCGAATTTCCCCGCGATTCGATCACTCGAAGTTTTCCTTTAACATCCATTCATTTACATTACAGGCATTCTAAGATGGCGGGCGGGACATGTCTGGACATGTATCCCGCGCCAGTGCAAGCTGGGGCAGTCACATGCAGCCTATCAGCAGCCAGCAAGCCCGGTGACGTCACACAGCGGTATTTAACGGCGGCCATCTTGCTTTTCCTCATTTCTCTATTGCATTCGTGACAGACAGACAGAACGCTGTGTAGCTGAGGCAGTTAGACAGGCTGGAGACAGGCTGGAGACAGGGACAGACAGGGACAGACAGGGACAGGCTGGAGACAGGCAGGAGACAGGCAGGAGACAGACAGGAGACAGACAGAAAGCCAGGGAAAGGTAGGAAAAATGGAGCTGGCTGACAGGGAGATTTTTTTTTTTTCATCCAGCCTTTGTTAGCGTTTTCAGGCTGCTTATAGTAACTAACTGTGCATATATACTGAACTGATCTTAAGTCTGCTGTGAGGCATCCCATTCTGTGACTAAAGCAGCCTCTATTTAATAGCATAATAAACATTTGCACTTATTCTCATAGAAATCAGGCCTGATAAAGACACTTTTGCTGTGCATGCTCTCTGGTTTTTGTGGCACTGGCATCCCATTCTGTGACTAAAGCAGCCTCTATTTAATAGCATAATAAACATTTGCACTTATTCTCATAGAAATCAGGCCTGATAAAGACACTTTTGCTGTGCATGCTCTCTGGTTTTTGTGGCACTGGCATCCCATTCTGTGACTAAAGCAGCCTCTATTTAATAGCATAATAAACATTTGCACTTATTCTCATAGAAATCAGGCCTGATAAAGACACTTTTGCTGTGCATGCTCTCTGGTTTTTGTGGCACTGGCATCCCATTCTGTGACTAAAGCAGCCTCTATTTAATAGCATAATAAACATTTGCACTTATTCTCATAGAAATCAGGCCTGATAAAGACACTTTTGCTGTGCATGCTCTCTGGTTTTTGTGGCACTGGCATCCCATTCTGTGACTAAAGCAGCCTCTATTTAATAGCATAATAAACATTTGCACTTATTCTCATAGAAATCAGGCCTGATAAAGACACTTTTGCTGTGCATGCTCTCTGGTTTTTGTGGCACTGGCATCCCATTCTGTGACTAAAGCAGCCTCTATTTAATAGCATAATAAACATTTGCACTTATTCTCATAGAAATCAGGCCTGATAAAGACACTTTTGCTGTGCATGCTCTCTGGTTTTTGTGGCACTGGCATCCCATTCTGTGACTAAAGCAGCCTCTATTTAATAGCATAATAAACATTTGCACTTATTCTCATAGAAATCAGGCCTGATAAAGACACTTTTGCTGTGCATGCTCTCTGGTTTTTGTGGCACTGGCATCCCATTCTGTGACTAAAGCAGCCTCTATTTAATAGCATAATAAACATTTGCACTTATTCTCATAGAAATCAGGCCTGATAAAGACACTTTTGCTGTGCATGCTCTCTGGTTTTTGTGGCACTGGCATCCCATTCTGTGACTAAAGCAGCCTCTATTTAATAGCATAATAAACATTTGCACTTATTCTCATAGAAATCAGGCCTGATAAAGACACTTTTGCTGTGCATGCTCTCTGGTTTTTGTGGCACTGGCATCCCATTCTGTGACTAAAGCAGCCTCTATTTAATAGCATAATAAACATTTGCACTTATTCTCATAGAAATCAGGCCTGATAAAGACACTTTTGCTGTGCATGCTCTCTGGTTTTTGTGGCACTGGCATCCCATTCTGTGACTAAAGCAGCCTCTATTTAATAGCATAATAAACATTTGCACTTATTCTCATAGAAATCAGGCCTGATAAAGACACTTTTGCTGTGCATGCTCTCTGGTTTTTGTGGCACTGGCATCCCATTCTGTGACTAAAGCAGCCTCTATTTAATAGCATAATAAACATTTGCACTTATTCTCATAGAAATCAGGCCTGATAAAGACACTTTTGCTGTGCATGCTCTCTGGTTTTTGTGGCACTGGCATCCCATTCTGTGACTAAAGCAGCCTCTATTTAATAGCATAATAAACATTTGCACTTATTCTCATAGAAATCAGGCCTGATAAAGACACTTTTGCTGTGCATGCTCTCTGGTTTTTGTGGCACTGGCATCCCATTCTGTGACTAAAGCAGCCTCTATTTAATAGCATAATAAACATTTGCACTTATTCTCATAGAAATCAGGCCTGATAAAGACACTTTTGCTGTGCATGCTCTCTGGTTTTTGTGGCACTGGCATCCCATTCTGTGACTAAAGCAGCCTCTATTTAATAGCATAATAAACATTTGCACTTATTCTCATAGAAATCAGGCCTGATAAAGACACTTTTGCTGTGCATGCTCTCTGGTTTTTGTGGCACTGGCATCCCATTCTGTGACTAAAGCAGCCTCTATTTAATAGCATAATAAACATTTGCACTTATTCTCATAGAAATCAGGCCTGATAAAGACACTTTTGCTGTGCATGCTCTCTGGTTTTTGTGGCACTGGCATCCCATTCTGTGACTAAAGCAGCCTCTATTTAATAGCATAATAAACATTTGCACTTATTCTCATAGAAATCAGGCCTGACAAAGACACTTTTGCTGTGCATGCTCTCTGGTTTTTGTGGCACTGGCATCCCATTCTGTGACTAAAGCAGCCTCTATTTAATAGCATAATAACCATTTGCACTTATTCTCATAGAAATCAGGCCTGATAAAGACACTTTTGCTGTGCATGCTCTCTGGTTTTTGTGGCACTGGCATCCCATTCTGTGACTAAAGCAGCCTCTATTTAATAGCATAATAAACATTTGCACTTATTCTCATAGAAATCAGGCCTGACAAAGACACTTTTGCTGTGCATGCTCTCTGGTTTTTGTGGCACTGGCATCCCATTCTGTGACTAAAGCAGCCTCTATTTAATAGCATAATAAACATTTGCACTTATTCTCATAGAAATCAGGCCTGATAAAGACACTTTTGCTGTGCATGCTCTCTGGTTTTTGTGGCACTGGCATCCCATTCTGTGACTAAAGCAGCCTCTATTTAATAGCATAATAAACATTTGCACTTATTCTCATAGAAATCAGGCCTGATAAAGACACTTTTGCTGTGCATGCTCTCTGGTTTTTGTGGCACTGGCATCCCATTCTGTGACTAAAGCAGCCTCTATTTAATAGCATAATAAACATTTGCACTTATTCTCATAGAAATCAGGCCTGATAAAGACACTTTTGCTGTGCATGCTCTCTGGTTTTTGTGGCACTGGCATCCCATTCTGTGACTAAAGCAGCCTCTATTTAATAGCATAATAAACATTTGCACTTATTCTCATAGAAATCAGGCCTGATAAAGACACTTTTGCTGTGCATGCTCTCTGGTTTTTGTGGCACTGGCATCCCATTCTGTGACTAAAGCAGCCTCTATTTAATAGCATAATAAACATTTGCACTTATTCTCATAGAAATCAGGCCTGATAAAGACACTTTTGCTGTGCATGCTCTCTGGTTTTTGTGGCACTGGCATCCCATTCTGTGACTAAAGCAGCCTCTATTTAATAGCATAATAAACATTTGCACTTATTCTCATAGAAATCAGGCCTGATAAAGACACTTTTGCTGTGCATGCTCTCTGGTTTTTGTGGCACTGGCATCCCATTCTGTGACTAAAGCAGCCTCTATTTAATAGCATAATAAACATTTGCACTTATTCTCATAGAAATCAGGCCTGATAAAGACACTTTTGCTGTGCATGCTCTCTGGTTTTTGTGGCACTGGCATACCATTCTGTGACTAAAGCAGCCTCTATTTAATAGCATAATAAACATTTGCACTTATTCTCATAGAAATCAGGCCTGATAAAGACACTTTTGCTGTGCATGCTCTCTGGTTTTTGTGGCACTGGCATCCCATTCTGTGACTAAAGCAGCCTCTATTTAATAGCATAATAAACATTTGCACTTATTCTCATAGAAATCAGGCCTGATAAAGACACTTTTGCTGTGCATGCTCTCTGGTTTTTGTGGCACTGGCATCCCATTCTGTGACTAAAGCAGCCTCTATTTAATAGCATAATAAACATTTGCACTTATTCTCATAGAAATCAGGCCTGATAAAGACACTTTTGCTGTGCATGCTCTCTGGTTTTTGTGGCACTGGCATCCCATTCTGTGACTAAAGCAGCCTCTATTTAATAGCATAATAAACATTTGCACTTATTCTCATAGAAATCAGGCCTGATAAAGACACTTTTGCTGTGCATGCTCTCTGGTTTTTGTGGCACTGGCATCCCATTCTGTGACTAAAGCAGCCTCTATTTAATAGCATAATAAACATTTGCACTTATTCTCATAGAAATCAGGCCTGATAAAGACACTTTTGCTGGCCAAAGCCCTACTGGACCCTGCCAGGTCGATTCCTGCCCGGGGCATCCCATTCTGTGACTACAGCAGCCTCTGTTTAAGACCATATAAGCATTTGCTCTTATCATATTTGAAATTAGCCTGATAAAGACACTTTTGCTGGCCAAAGCCCTACTGGACCCTGCCAGGTCCATTCCTGCCCAGGGCATCCCATTCTGTGACTAAAGCAGCCTCTGTTTAAGACCATATAAGCATTTGCTCTTATTATATTTATATTATAAGACACTTTTGCTGGGCATAGGCTTACTGCTGCCTGCCAGGTGCACTTCTGTTGAGGCATCCCATTCTGTAACATAGCATACCCCTCTTTATTTACACTAAGCAGCTCTCTTATTTACACTAAGCAGGCCTGTTGGAGGCTGAGTGTTACTGCTCACTTTTGGTGTGCATTATATTCTGTTTTATATAGACCCACTGCTGCCTGGGGGTTCTTAAAATATCACCTACTACCACGCCAGTTAGACTATGTCGGGCAGACAAGTGCCTGGAAGTGAAAAGAGGAGTGGCAGAGGCCAAGATTCCGCAGGCAGAGCTCGCATCAGACTGGGGGCCAGTAGCAGCAGGAGTCACGCTGAGAGACCTAATCTGCCAGTATCTGCTAGCGGTCGGGTCTCCACCAGTAACGCATCTGCCGTGGTAGATTGGCTGACGCGCTCATCAACAACATCATCACAACTTACATCTGAGACCCCCAGTCTAGGGTCGGTAGGTTCCTCTGACACAACCCTGAGTTGGCATGCCCCGAGAGCAGTCCCTGTCCTCCCATTGCCTCTGTCCTACGCCGTTCCCTCCCCCAGCGACGTATCCTATGCTTTGGGTTCAGCTCCACTCTTTAGTGAGGAGGACGATCAGATACAGGAGGACAGTCAGCAGCTACTGCCCAGCCAAGAAATGGAGGTGGCTTCTTTAGCTAGGCAGACAAATAGTGATGTGGACAGTGTCGTGGGTGCTGCGAGCGTTCCAGCTCCTGCGCCAGACACTGTTGACGAATCCACGAACATCAGTGACGTACAGCCACAACCCGGTGATGATGATGATGATGACGATGAAGCCGATCGCACTTGGGAGCCGGGTGATGAAGGGGCTTCATCGTCATCATCAGGAGAAGAGGGGCGCAGGTTGCCCCGGAGTCAGCAGCTGAGGCAGCAAGGTGGTAGCAGTCAGCATGGGGGCACAATTCCAAAGGCTGGAGCCGGCCGGGGCCGGGGCCGGGGTAGAGCACCTGCTGTGCGGCAGTCTACCTTATCGGGAGGTAGTGGAGCAGGGGTTCCTGGAGTTGGCAACAGCAGCAGTGAATCAGTGAGGCCAGGGGGTGCGAAAAGTAGCTACTCGGCAGTGTGGCAGTTTTTCCTGAGGCATCCGCAGGAGGGTAACATGGCCACATGCAAGATATGTAGGCAAAAGGTGAAGCGTGGCCAGGGTCCAAATGTTGGCACCACGGCCCTGCGTCAACATATGATGCGTCACCATAAAACGACCTGGGAGAACCGAGGCTCCCAAGGGGTGGTCCAGTCTGCTTCCTCACCAAGTGAGCTCCCAATTTCTGCCAGCCAAGGCTCCAGCACCTCAGCCGAAGGCAGCTGTGCGTCACACCCATCCTCTGTCGCTCCTGCTCCTCCTCCTCCTCCTCCAAGTCATGCATCCCGCCAGCAATCCATCAGCGAAGCCATGTCCAAGAGACAGCAGTATGCGCCCACTCATCCTACGGCGCAGAAGCTGAATGTGCTCCTGTCCAAGTTGCTGGTGCTGCAGTCGCTCCCTTTTCAGGTGGTGGAATCTGCACCTTTCAGAGAACTGATGGCTTGTGCCGAGCCGAGGTGGAGAGTCCCAAGCCGTCATTTCTTTGCCAAGAAGGCAGTACCAGCGCTGCACACTTTTGTTGAACAGAAGGTGGGCCAGTCCTTGAGCCTGTCGGTGTGTAGCAAAATACATGGCAGCGCCGACATCTGGAGCTGTAACTACGGTCAGGGGCAGTACATGTCGTTTACGGCCCACTGGGTGAATGTGGTCCCTTTGCAGCAGCAACTTGGACAGGTCACGCCGCTTCGGCCTCCGCGCTCTCTGCCCATTGGGCCTGTGACACCGTGCGACTCGGCCTCCTCATCCTCCGCCATCTCCTCACCCTCCACTGTAGGCTCAAGTCTCAGTGCCCCTCCAGTCTACCATGTGTGCAGGGCACGGAGGTGTCACGCAGTGCTTCACATGGTTTGTCTTGGCGAACGGAGTCACACAGGGGAGGAACTGCTTAAATGTATTCATCAGGAAATCCAAACATGGCTTACTCCGAGAAAACTTAAAATGGGAATCATGGTTACCGACAATGGGAAGAACATTTTGTCTGCGCTGCGCCAAGGAAGCCTGACCCATGCCCCCTGCATGGCTCACGTCTTCAATCTGGTTGTCAAGCGGTTTCTGAAGTGTTCCCCCCATCTGCAGGACATCCTAACAACTTCACGGAAACTTTGCATGCACTTCAGCCACTCCTACACCGCCAAACACACCCTTCTTGAGCTACAGCGTCAGAATGGTATCCCCCAACATAGTCTGATTTGCGATGTTTCCACCCGTTGGAATTCCACCCTTCACATGTTGGACCGATTATATGAACAGAGAAAAGCCATCACGGATTTCCTGATGATCCAAGCAGATAGGGGGACTCCCCTGTGTAACTTCAATGTCAACCAGTGGCAGCTCATACGTGACACCTGCCGTTTGCTCAGGCCCTTTGAGGAAGCCACTTTATTTGTCAGTCGGCAGGATTACGGGATGAACGACGTGATTCCACTGCTTCATGTACTACAGCACATGTTGGAAACCATGGCTGGTCAGGGCACTGGAGACATGGCGTTTACATCTTACGGCCACATGAACCCCGTTGGAGCTGAACTGGAGGAGGAGGAGGAGGAAGAGGAGGAGGAGGAGTTGCCCAGCGAAACACAGTTTAGGCTTGGCGAAATGGCTGGTTTATCTAGTCAGCGGACAGGAGAGGAGGAGCAGGAGCAGCCAGAGGAGCTAGAGGTTTTTGAGGAAGGAGAGACAGAGGACCCGGGCACACCGTGGCAGTATGCAGTGGAGATGGAGACAGGTAGTCCATCCGAGTCACTTGCGCAAATGGCACGAAGCATGCTCACATGCTTGCGTAGTGACCCCAGAATTGTTTCCATCTGTCGGCGGGATGACTTCTGGCTGTCCACCTTATTGGACCCTCGCTTCCGGCACAAAATGGGGGCATTTTTTAAACCCACCGAGAGGGAGGACAAACTCAACTACTACAAAGACATTCTACGTAGGCAGTTGGCCGATGCCTATCTGCGCCATGGTCCATACTCTCGCAGGTCTGACTCGAGGGGACCTCTGCGCTCACCTTCCACTGCCATGGCCGCTGGGGGGGTTGGCAGCAGCAGCAGCAGAAGCTCCATCAGCAGCAGCAGCCTCAGTCTTCAGTCGCTAATGAGTAGCTTTCTACACCCGCATAGTGAGGCTACTCATGAGCAGCAGGAAGACCTGGAGCAGGACCTGAACCAGCAGGTCATGTCATACTTTGACATGACCATGCCAACACACCTTGAGGATCCGCTGGACTTCTGGGCAGCCAAACTTGATTTGTGGCCGCAACTAGCAGAGTTTGCCCTGGAAAAGCTGTCCTGCCCGGCAAGTAGCGTGCCATCTGAGCGGGTGTTTAGTGCGGCGGGGGCCATAGTTACGGCGAGGAGAACTCGTCTGTCAACTAAAAATGTGGAGAGACTCACCTTTGTCAAAATGAATCAGGGATGGATCAGCCAGGATTTCCACCCACCAATGCCTGATGCATGCGACTAGATTCAGCATGGTGCCACGTTTTACACTTTACAAATGGTGCAAAACATATTTATGTCTTTAGGCCATTTTTTGGGCTCCTGCTGCTGCTACTGCCAACTTCTGCCAACTCCAGGGTGTGATTCATCCAATTTTTGGGCTCCTGAGGCCAACTCCAGTGTATATTTGGGCTCCTGCTGCTGCTACTGTCAACTCCTGCCAACTCCAGGGTGTGATTCATCCAATTTTTGGGCTCCTGAAGCCAACTCCAGTGTATATTTGGGCTCCTGCTGCTGCTGCTGCTGCCAACTTCTGCCAACTCCAGGGTGTGATTCATCCAATTTTTGGGCTCCTGAAGCCAACTCCAGTGTATATTTGGGCTCCTGCTGCTGCTGCTGCTGCCAACTTCTGCCAACTCCAGGGTGTGATTCATCCAATTTTTGGGCTCCTGAAGCCAACTCCAGTGTATATTTGGGCTCCTGCTGCTACTACTGCCAACTTCTGCCAACTCCAGGGTGTGATTCATCCAATTTTTGGGCTCCTGAGGCCAACTCCAGTGTATATTTGGGCTCCTGCTGCTGCTGCTGCCAACTTCTGCCAACTCCAGGGTGTGATTCATCCAATTTTTGGGCTCCTGAAGCCAACTCCAGTGTATATTTGGGCTCCTGCTGCTACTACTGTCAACTCCTGCCAACTCCAGGGTGTGATTCATCCAATTTTTGGGCTCCTGAGGCCAACTCCAGTGTATATTTGGGCTCCTGCTGCTGCTGCTGCCAACTTCTGCCAACTCCAGGGTGTGATTCATCCAATTTTTGGGCTCCTGAGGCCAACTCCAGTGTATATTTGGGCTCCTGCTCCTGCTGCTGCCAACTTCTGCCAACTCCAGGGTGTGATTCATCCAATTTTTGGGCTCCTGAAGCCAACTCCAGTGTATATTTGGGCTCCTGCTGCTGCTGCTGCTGCCAACTTCTGCCAACTCCAGGGTGTGATTCATCCAATTTTTGGGCTCCTGAAGCCAACTCCAGTGTATATTTGGGCTCCTGCTGCTACTACTGCCAACTTCTGCCAACTCCAGGGTGTGATTCATCCAATTTTTGGGCTCCTGAGGCCAACTCCAGTGTATATTTGGGCTCCTGCTGCTGCTGCTGCCAACTTCTGCCAACTCCAGGGTGTGATTCATCCAATTTTTGGGCTCCTGAAGCCAACTCCAGTGTATATTTGGGCTCCTGCTGCTACTACTGTCAACTCCTGCCAACTCCAGGGTGTGATTCATCCAATTTTTGGGCTCCTGAGGCCAACTCCAGTGTATATTTGGGCTCCTGCTGCTGCTGCTGCCAACTTCTGCCAACTCCAGGGTGTGATTCATCCAATTTTTGGGCTCCTGAGGCCAACTCCAGTGTATATTTGGGCTCCTGCTCCTGCTGCTGCCAACTTCTGCCAACTCCAGGGTGTGATTCATCCAATTTTTGGGCTCCTGAAGCCAACTCCAGTGTATATTTGGGCTCCTGCTGCTGCTGCCAACTTCTGCCAACTCCAGGGTGTGATTCATCCAATTTTTGGGCTCCTGAGGCCAACTCCAGTGTATATTTGGGCTCCTTCTGCCCCTCATAGTGATGCCACTTCAACTCTCTGCAATTGTGCCGCTCTGCGATTCTATTAGCGATGCCTCTGATCTGCATGTGATATTTCTTCAAAGTATTATTTAACAAACCCAGCACGCATCCTGTGCGTGTTACAGCAAGGCTGAATGGTTTACAACCCTATTGAGGCTGTAGGAGGCTCAGAAATAGCCGTTTTTAATAGCGATTCGTCGCGAATTTATTCGGGTCGAAACGATTTTTGTCGGAAAATTCGGCGAATCAGTCGAATCGAATTTTTCAAAAGTTCGCTCATCTCTAGTTAGGGTTAGCCTAACCCTTAAAATTCAAAAAAAAAATGAAAACATTTTTTTTTAAGGGTGAGGGTTAGGGTTAGGCTAACCCTAACCCTAACCCTTTAAAAAAAAAAAAAATGACATGGGGGGGGGGTCCCCATTTTTTGGGGGGACATTTTTATTTTTGTATATTTTTTTTATTTTTAAGGGTTAGCCTAACCCTAACCCTTAAAATTCCCCCCAAAAAGGGGGGACCCTATGTCATTTTTTTTTAATTAACCCCTTATGTTTATAGTGTGGATAGTAGTTGTATTTTATTTGTAAATGTAATAAAGTGCTCTTTTCAGTTTGGGGGGTCTCCAGGGCAAGAATGGGGGGGCTACCGATACATATGTGGTACCGTTGTAATCGGGAGAAATGGGGCTATCACATGCAATATGGTTTTCATTTAAAAAAAAAGGTTTTATTTAAAATAAAGGAAACAATTTTTTTAAAAATATATATATTTTATTTATTTTTTTTGTTTTTTTAAGCAGAAATATTCAAAAAACAGTAGAAAAATTACAAACAAGACATTTCATGTTAAAGCCTAAACTCTGCTGCAAAAAATGTATATGTAATGTATATAATTTTTCTGGAAATTCCAGCAAAAATCACGGTTAATCATGCCGCAAAATGGGGAAAAATGACCTGTCAACAGAGGGTGACAAAACTTCAAGTAGGCTGACAATTAAAAGGGGTACCATAGTACCTATGCATGTTGGGTATTGTTCTGCTCGGGGGACCTTGCGCTTTCAGATTTAGCTTGTTTTTTCTTGTTTGCATATTGATATTTTAGGAAAACATGGTTTTTATTCTGCTTTTTTATCATTGTTTTTAGGGAAACCCTGTGCAACCTAAGAATTCTTCAATGGATTACTTCCAGAAAGATGAGCCCACTACAACAAGCTCAGTACTCTTAGAAAGCTTAACATGTGTACTTTCAGGGAATATATGGTTTGTGGGGATATTCTAAATTTAAAGGGTTGTTTTGGTTGAAAAATCGCAAGGTGTGCACTTTGTCTGCAGAGCTGAAATTTTTAAGCAAAATTACCGTTATGCGCATGCTTTACTTTGGGGTGTATGGCAACTCTTCCCTTGACAGTACCTATGCATATTGGGTATTGTTCTGTTCGGGGGTTGTTGCTTTTTCAGATTTTACTTGTTTTTTTCTGTTTGCATATAGTTTTTTTTAGGAAAATGTGGCTTTGATTCTTCTTTTTTATTCTTTTTTAGGGAAACTCTGTGCAACCAAAGAATTGATTGGGGGATTACTTCCAGAAAATTGCGCCCATGTCAACAAACCTGGTACGCCTAGAAAGCCTGAGGTGTATACTTCCAGAGAATATATAGTTTTTGGGGGGTATTTCAAATTTAAAGGGTTCTTTTTCTGGAAAGACCACAAGGTGCGCTTAGCGCGGTGCATAGTTGTATTTTATCTGAAAATCTCCTAAAGCGCTGTTTCAGTTTGGGGGAGTCTCCTGGGCAGGAAAGGGTGTCTACTTATACATATGTGGTAACGCTGTGACCGGGATTAATTGGGGTTTCACATGCAATAAGATTTTATTGACAAACTTACATTTTTTATTACAAAAAAACACTACAAATTGCAAAAAATAGATTTTTTTTTATTTTTTTGCACATATTTCACCCAAAAGTATTGAGAATACACCCAAAAAAATTACAAACAAGACATTTCATGTTAAAGCCCAGCCTCTGCTGAAAAAAACAATATATCATTTTCCTGGGAAATCCCTGGAAATCCCTTCAAAAATCACATTTGAACATGGGGAGCGCAAAATAGTGCAAAATGGTCTGGCACCAAGCGTGACAAAAACTCCAGGTAGGCTGGCAGCGAAAGGGTTAAAGGGAAGAAAAGGATAGTCCATTGAAATGTATGGGGGAGCGGTCATACCTGGCGCTGTGCAAGGCTGAACGCCGGCGCTGTTCGCTGAGGCTGTGAAAATGATGAATCGGGCGCTACATGGCGTTATCCCAGTCGCTAAACAGATTCTGCATGATAAATGTGTAATTGCGTGCCGTGTGCGGCGTTCACCAGTCGCTACCTGTCGCTACCTCTCATTAACCAGCCACTACCTGACGCTATCCCTTCATGAATATGGGCCTAATTCAGCTCTAAACTTGCCGAGCCTAAGCGAGTCCTCATCCAAGTTTCCCAGATTCTTTCATGTTGTGCTTCTTTATCATTCATATACTTGCTAATTTCTCTTTGGCCATGACCTATTTCACCTTACATTAGATAGGTATGGACTTTTATCCTAGTAGCTATAGCATTTTCTCCCCTTATAGCAAAAGAGATTATACCTTTTTGGTTGGTCTTCAGAGATTCTAGGTACTATATTGCTCATCAAAATGTATTTAGGTTGATGGGGAAGATTTGTACCCATAAAAGCCTTAATACAATGTATGACTTTTTCCAAAAAAATGTTGACTATTGGGCAATTCCAACAAATATGAACTACATCTCCCTGTTCCCCACATGATCTAAAACACAGAGCATTTGAAGCAATAAAAGCTTTAGCAACATTGTGGGCAATAAGTACTATGTAAATTAGATTTTAACATTAGCCTAAATCAAAGACATATTCACAGAACATTTAAACGTCATAGTCGATATGCTTTTCCAACCCTAGGTTGTCTCCCAAATCTCTCTCCCTATATAGCATGTATGGTAGTTTCAAATTAGGTTCCAAAATAAACCCATATATACTGGAAAAGCCTCCAACATCTCCTGGACTGTTCCAGCAGTAAGGTGTCATTCTTTCCACTTTCAATTTGCCAATTTGATATAGAAAGTGTAAAATTTGATTGGCCTGAGAGTGTTCCTGAACTGTTTTTGTTATAGAACGTACTTTCTAGAATCTCTATCATCCAGGTGGTTTCCAATATGGCATAGCCCTTTGCCTGTCCACCAGTTGAAGTGCCTAGGGTTCAGACCTGGTTTGAAACTGTTATTACGAATCAGAGAGGATAATTGTCTATTTAAAATTAACTGTGTATTAATTATTTCAATATGGTTATAATATATAAATAAATATTACTAAAATGTCTAATAAATAGTGAGAACAGACGTTAAGGCGGAAGTCCAGTCAGAAAACTACCCCTAGGCTTGCAAACCTTTCTTGGAACTGTGGGGGTTACAATGAAAAAAAAATGTTACCTCAGCTTCGGTCCAGAGCCGCTCCTGGTTCTGTGCAATTTAATGCAGTCAAATAAATGGGCGGCAAGCACGTATATGGAGCTGGGGGATCCCCCAGCTCTGTGCGTCTGCCTGCTTCACTTGAATGGGTGGCGAGTGCCCGGACAGAGTAGAGGATGCTGCTTTGTGTCTTTCTTTGCAGCTGCCTCCCGTGCCCCAGGGGAATGGTGCTGGACCGTGGCTG
Source organism: Gastrophryne carolinensis (assembly GCA_027917425.1). NCBI lineage: Eukaryota > Metazoa > Chordata > Amphibia > Anura > Microhylidae > Gastrophryne > Gastrophryne carolinensis. The sequence goes on from CM051236.1 coordinate 170,956,542, forward strand.
AGGTAAGAGGTTTTTTGTTGTGTAACCCCCGCCCTGTCTCAGCGCCAGGAAAGAGTGACATTAGGTTAATTTTGACTGGACTTTCGTTTTTTTAAAAAAAAACAAGTATTCAAGTATTAACAGGGAATGCTACTACTCTCTTCTTCAATGCATGGCCCCCCAGCAGCCATGCCTTCCGTGTAAAATGTCATGACTTCAAGACAGGGTGTCTATAAAAGTAAATATTTGTAAATGTTTTAGTTATATTTCATGGGCATAGATCATGATTCTCTTTACATACATGTAGACCTAGAATCCCCCAGGGCTCAACATTATTACAAACTAAAATGATTAGCAAACTCAGACAGTTATGTTTCTATTACATGTGCCCCCTGTTTACATCCTGTGTTTGCCATTTAATTAAAAACAGACTGCAGCTATAGAAATCGTTCTACGCGCATGTCCTTCAAGTCAATTTGTTGCTGTGCGACTTGGATAAATTCACTTAGCTGCAGAAAGAAATGTATATTCTCTGAGTGGAGTGCAATACTACTGTAACATTGAGAGTGAAATTGCAAACAATGACAGCAAGCATATTCTGCAAATAACCATAAATATTCCATCAGGCATACCCAAGAGTGTTTTATATGGTAAAACTTTGCAGTCTATGAGACTCCTGGGCAGGAACACTCCCTACCCCTGGGGCATTCGGATTAGGGATCGCCTGCTGTGTCAAAACCCCACATGGCCCAGTAAACTCACCTTCCCTTCGATCCAACGGCACATGCGAGAGTCTAGGCATGCGTGCCAGGCATTTGTCTATGGCCAGCGCGGGCATGCTCCCTGTTAGAGGGTAGTGGGGATGGGGCGACCGATGTGCTTGGCTGCGCTCATTTAAACTCAGCTGGAGCCGAGTTCTTAGACAAGCCTAGACAAGTTAGTGTCAGCGCAGTCGAGCGTGCTGATTGGACGGGAGGCTGTGCATGCACTGTAGGACTGTGGAATGTTGATGGAGTGGGAAACCTGGGGGGTTTCACACAGCGGGGCATCCCGCATTGGGGTGTCCTGGGGCAAGGAACAAAACCCAGGATAGTCAAAATCCTGGGTTTTGGTCCACTTTAATAGCGTAAGGCAATTCATTTGTACTATTTTAAGTATCACATCTCTTGCTTAGTTTTATTCCCTAAAGGACAATGATCTAGCTGCTTGCTATGACTTGTGATATGCAACTAAAGCTTAACAATCTCTGTTTTCAAAATAATAAAACTCTATTATATTTAGATATTACCCGGTAAATATATGTAATACTCATAATAAATGTAGAGCATTTTCATTTAAAAATATGTTGATAAAGCAAAGCTCCAGAATTATTCATGTGCGTTATGCATGATGTTTTTTGCTAGAATACTGTAAGCACATTCGGAGCAACATACAGTAGCCATGTTCACTGCTCAGGTAAGTTAAAATTGGTCAAGCATCTGCCATATTTTTTATTTGTATCTTTTGAATGTTTGTGAGTATTTTGGGAGGGTCTTCAGCTGTATGGAGTGCCCTTGACCCTTTCCCCCATGTGCAGCACCAGAATGTCGGGTTCCCCTACATTAAAGTAGGTTGCTGCAATCACAGATGAGCCTTAAAGAGGTGTGTGTTTTCCACATGCATTTGAAAATGTGTGCAACCAAGACCTCGGGTTTATGGAGGAACTAGATGGCCTGGACTGACAGCGGATAAAGTCAATAATCGGCTATAATCTTTACATTTTTTGCTTAAAAACAAATACATTAAAAAGTACAGTAAATCAGTTAACAAGAATACAGTTGGTTCAAACTCAAAGGGTTGGTTCAAAGGAATTTACCCCTGCATGTATTCATACATAGAATACAAGTATCGTCCATCATTGTTGTTGAGGGTGTTCAAAATACTCAACACATCTCGCCAGAGAGAAAAAGGGTAGAAATTATTTTCTTGCTCCATACTTAGAACCAGCTACAAAGTGAGGTCCAACCTTTAAACATCAGGTAATAGAACCATGCCATCCACCTAACACTTTTCACCTTTCTCCAGGAGAAGCCCAATAATTTTCTTTAGGGTGAAACGCGTTGAATATTTTGAACACTCGAAACACCAATGGTAGATGCTTCTTGTATTCTTTTTATTAATTAATAAAGCAGTTCAATTCTTTTGAACCAACCCTCAGAGATTGATACAACTTTATTCTTGATAACCGATTTACTGTATTAATGTATGAATGTTCTTTTTTTCAAGCAAAACTTTTAAATTTAAAGTAGTTGATTGACTATTTCCGTTATCAGTCCAGGCCATTTGTTTGTAAACTCATTTATGATTAATCCAGTGTAATTGGTGGGAATGATCGTGGTTCCAATACCATACTTACCCATCACATATATGCTTTTCAATGGCTATCCCAACAAAGCCCTTTTTAATGCTTTAAAGTGGACCAACACTCACCCCTGATGATCTCCCTCCCCGCGGGGCATCCGAAATCGGGATGCCCCACTGTGTGAAACCCCCCAGAAAGCCCCTAAAAACGTACCTTATCTGCGACGGATAAGCCGCCGCCGCCTCCCGCGCGTCCCTCTAGCAGGACGCGCACCCGCGCCGTCCGTTTGTGGATGGCTGGCGTGGGCGTACGCCCTGTAAGAGGGAACCGCGAGAGGCGGCGGCTTATCCGGCGCTTGTCCGTCGCCGATAAGGTAAGATTTTAGGGGCTTTCTGGGGGGGGTTCACACAGCGGGGCACCCCCGATTGGTGGACCAACACTCAGGATAGTGAAAATCCTGGGGGTTAGTCCACTTTAAAGAGGACCTTCAAGTTTTTTGTAATCTTGCAGCCACCTCGCCCTCCCTAGTGGCGGTTAAAATAATAAAAGTCATCACATTCTTCCCATGATTCTGGTGGAGCTGTGTGACAGCTGGACTTAAGTGAATGACTTGTGCAGTTACACTTCTGTATGACATTGGGTAACAGACCTGCCACTCTGTGCATTCTCTCCAAGACGATTATGCCCAGAAACTTAGGTTACCTAGAAACCGGTGAATGGAGATTTTAGAGACAGAGTATATGACTTGACTGGCTGGAGCTCATTTAAAGCTTGGCCAAAATTCTGCAGTTCACTAAGATTAGCTGCAAAGATTCTGCTTTATAAATATCTGCCTCATCATGCTGCAGAAGTGTTATTCAGACACACTTTAAAGCGGAACAAGCCCTTAAATTGAAAGGGTTCCAGGGCCGGCTGCTGGCCTTCCTCCGGAGCATCCCGTTTTAGAAGGCCGCATTGTGTGAAACCCCACAGATCACCCATAATAACTGACCTCTTTCCAGTCCAACAGCATATACGCAGGCATGTTCCTGTCTTAGCCATTCAGAAAGGCTGGCGTGGAGACATGCACGTCACTGGGGATGTGGTCGCTTTTCGCTCACCATTGAAGCAAATTAGAGCCATCATACATGGTAAACAGCTTTGATTGAATGAAAGCCTGCACATGCACCTTTGGACTGGGAAGAGGTGAAAGGTATTATTAGCGATCTCGGGGTTTCACACAATGGGACATGCCAAAATAGGATGCCCCGGGGCACAGAACAAAAAACAAAGACCACAAGCCTGATCCATGTGCCCATCCTCCATTTCTTGGAGCTGGTGCTTTAGCTGGTCTCTAAAATTTGCTTCTTCTCTGCTTTCCAGTTTTCCAGGACCACACTCCAAATGTGGTCTCATGGCTTCCCCTGTCTGTCAGAGCTCCCAGCAAGCACGACTGTGGCTTGCAAGGCTTGCTTATGCTTGGTGAGCTGAGGCAAAGTGGCAGCTAGGTGGTCAGTATGGGAAGGAAAGGAGTGTCAAACATTGGAGTCCTGCTACAGCATCTAAAGAGCTGTAAATATGAATGTCAATTCCTTAGAAGTCCACTCAAACTCTTGCTGTCATAATGAATAGAAGTGAGCTGCTTTTCATTGTCACAGAGAACGTGTATCCAGAACTGCTTCACACATTCCCTCTATTCAAGGAGACGGGTACATAACCACATTGTAGGGCCCATTATTCAAACAAGTCATTTTTCCAGAATCATACACCAAGGAGGCTGCTGTGGGGGAAGTAAAGTCAAGTTAATTGGTCACATGCACAGCCATACATTTTACGTTATGTGGTGAAATGTTTCTTCTGGCTGCTCAAGGGTTCCATTAAGAATTTGAGATGTGTAATAAAATAAGAATGTGAAAACACTGTAAGCAAAACTAATACCAGCAAGCAAACATAAAATATGACTGTAAGTAATTTTATAAATAAGTTATAAATAATAAGTCGAAATATGTGAGGATCCCCAGCCCTGTTTCAGGTAACACTGTTGTAGCTTATCACTGTTCACTAGCTACATGAAGCTAACTTATCAGTAGTCTAGTTTGTGGTACAGGCATTCGAGCTAAGATTAGTGAGGGTAGAGAGGAGTCTTGTCCTGGTTGAGGATACAAATGCCCTGGGAAAGAAGATACTCCTCATCCTTTCTGTGGTAGATCTCAGTGTTTTGAAACACTTGTCGGATGGCATTGGGAGGAGGATTTCATGGTTGGGGTGGGTCAGGTCTTCCAGTGTTTTTCCTGCCTTTGTCTGACATCGCTCATTGTAAATCGTCTCCAGGGCAGTGCATATTCAGCAGTTCTCAACACCCTCTGCAGAGCCCTCCTGCCCTGTCTAATGCTATTGCAAAAAGCACCATGTGATGCTTCCTATCAGGATGCTCTGGATGCTGCAGGTATAGAAGCTCTTTAGTACTGTGGTTGACAGTTTGAAACTTTCAAGCACCTGAGCTGGATGACATGCGGGGTTCCACTTTCAGCATGGCAGGACCACGAGAGATCATGTGTGAAATGCACAACAAGGTAATTAATTCCCCCTTCGCTCTCCACAGGAGCACCATTAATCGTAATAGGGTGGAAAAATCTTCCTTGCTCAAGTCCAATATCATCTCTTTTGTTTAGCTGACATTTAGCTGAAGATGATTCTCCCAGCACCAATCTTCTAGCATTCTTATCTTGTTCAGGTAGGCCTCCTACCTGAAAGAGAAGGTGAGACATTTTTTTTATTTGCCAATTTCTTTTTTATTATTTGATACCTTATGGTCTTACTGAAAAGCTGAAAGCTGTGTCAGGATATAATATGTAATGGCCTCTGAAATTGCTTGTTTTATTGACACAAGCGCAGCTCTAGCTCATTCCCATGGTATTTTACCCAAGTTAATTGTCTCGGTGGCTCACATATATCATATAAATGACTGCTGATTTTAAAGTGATAATTAAGAATTCTTAAGAAGCTCTGAACAAAGCAAACATCCCTAGGCCTATGTTAAATCAATAATATCCATTCTACACAATAGTAAGTTTACTGTATATTGCGGCAGTCAAATGAAAACATTCTTTTTAAAACCTATATATGGTAAGCAGTTAGATTATATACCTGCTTCGTTTTCTTAATTCATATTAGACAATAAAAGGAGGTCTTCATGCGTCAGCATAAGTAAAAAAATAATTAAAAAAAAATCAATTCAAGCAAAAAAAAACAATAATAATTAGTTGTTTTGAAGAAAATGAATCAATCCTAGTTTTCACAAGCAAGAAAAAGGAAATATCAGATTGGTTGTGCACTTCCTATTTAGCTAGCTTATTTCTCGGGGTAATTTAAAATATGCATTGTGTCATATGATTGATATCACATTGCTTTTCAGGAAAAAGGGAAAAAGATGCTCTTCCTATCATGGTTTTCCATCCTACCAATTTTAAGCTACAGAAAGCAGTTAGAAAGATACAGCTGAGAATTTAGAATAACTATTTATTTATATAGAGAACTTACACTATCACCACCATCACACTGACCTTGTTATTTTATTAAACTTAATTCATTTAATTGCATTTGATACTGATTATAACATACTTTCTATGGAACTTTATATAAAGCTACTGTATCTCCACAGGCAATAATTCATAACAATTTTCCTTCTGAGTACCAGGACTTTAAATCACAATACAATGTAACGTTAAAGTGGACCCGATTATCCCTTGCAACTCCTGTGCCAGGAAGAGTCCTGGTCCACTGGTATACTAAAGACTACATATACAGGGGCATAGTAATGGAAGGTCTGCTTCACTGCAGTGTTCAGCTGTTTCCTTGTATCATACAAAGCTCCTGAGCAGTGGGAGTAGGTGGACAAGACTACTTGTGTGGGTTTCTTGTATTTAAATGCTGCTGTGTCTCCATTCAGTCCCATTTCTTCATTCCTTTAAATTACTTTTAACCCTTTAAATGCCAGCCACGTAAAATTTACGTGGTTGCCTCTCCGCCACTTAAGTGCCAGCCACGTAAATTTTACGTGCCTGGCATTCCCCAATCCCAGAAAAAAAAGTTAAAAAAAAAGTCACTTACCTGACCCCTTGTTTGGTCCGGCCGGGTCTCCTCTTCAGCCAGCGGGGCTCCGATCGCCGATCGGGGCTTCTCCGGCTGCAGGGGAGGGCCCGGAATAGGGTGCCCCCCCCCCCTTTCAGCAGCCGCCGGCATTTGCCTGTTAAAAAAAAAAAAAAAAAAAATGACAGTTACTCACCTCCGCTCCCGCCGACTCCCGCCGCCTCTCCTCTTCATGGGGGGGGGCTCCGATTACCCCCCCCGGGTCTTCTGTCTTCTGGAGGGGGGCATAACAGCCCTCCCTCCGTCGCATCTCCCGATGGCGGCCGCCATCTTGGATTTTAGCCCCGCCCCTTCGGGGGCGGGGCTAATGACATCACCGCCGGGTGTCATCGGGCACCCGGCAGTTTTCATCTCAGATGCCGGTGATGGCTGGGCAGAGAAGTAGGGAGGTAGGCGATCCTCCGATCGCCTGCCTCCCCCCTTCTCTGCCCAGCTGTCACCTGCATCAGATCGCCGCGGGACATTGCTTCTGAAGATCGGAGGTGAGTAAAGGTAAAATGTTTTTTTTTTTTTTTTAATAAACATATTTAAAAAACTTGTGTGTTGTGTGTTATTTATACTTTTAACCCCTTGTGAACTGGTAAGGGGTCCATGACCCCTATACCAGTTCACAAGGCTGGGGGGATGGCAAGCCATCTGCGCTAGCGGGTGGCTTGCCATTAACCCCTGGCACCCCCATTACCTGCCTCCCCAAAGGCCAGGGGGGGGCAGAAGAGCCTGGGCCCACATGGGCTATGTGGGCTCGTAGGCTGCAGGGTGGGGGGGCCACATAAGCTGGCCCCCCCACTCTGTGCCTACAAGCCCCCATAGCTGGTCCCGGGCTGGTTACTGTGGGTAAGGGGGACCCCACGTCAATTTTTTTTTTGATTTTTAAGGGTTTTTAACCCTTAAAAATCAAAAAAAAAATGGGGTCCCCCCCCTGGGAGGGGGGACCCTATGTCATTTTTTTTTTTGATTAACCCTTTGTAATCTGTCATCCAGGAGCTATAAAAGGCTTCTAGCAAGTGAGCAGAAGCCAGTGATCGCCGAGGGACAGAGGGCTCCAGGATGGATGGGAGGTGAGTACAGTGTAAAAAAAAAAAAAAAAAAAAATTAATAAAATATTTTTTCTCTGCTTGTGTCTGTGTGATTATTTACATTTAACCCCTTGTGAACTGGTAAGGGGTCCATGACCCCTATACCAGTTCACAAGGCTGGGGGGATGGCAAGCCACCTGCGCTAGCGGGTGGCTTGCCATTAACCCCTGGCACCCCCATTACCTGCCTCCCCAAAGGCCAGGGGGGGGCAGAAGAGCCCGGGCCCACATGGGCTATGTGGGCTCGTAGGCTGCAGGGTGGGGGGGCCACATAAGCTGGCCCCCCCACTCTGTGCCTACAAGCCCCCATAGCTGGTCCCGGGCTGGTTACTTTGGGTAAGGGGGACCCCACGTCAATTTTTTTTTTTATTTTTAAGGGTTTTTAACCCTTAAAAATCAAAAAAAAAATGGGGTCTCCCTCCCCTGGGAGGGGGGACCCTATGTCATTTTTTTTCTCGATTTAACCCTTTGTAGTGTGGATGGTAGTTGTATTTTTTTTTGTGAATGTTATAAAATACTTGTTTCAGTTAGAGGGGTCTCCTGGGCAGGAACAGGGGGCTACCGATAAATATGTGGTACCATTCTAATCGGTAGAAATGGGGCTTTCACATGCAATATGATTTTCCTTAATAAAATACATTTTTTATTTAAAATAAAGGAGTCAATTTTTTTAAAACATTTTTTATTTATTTATTTATTATTTTTACTTAATAATATTGTAAAAAAAAAAAAAAAAAATTTACAAACAAGACATTTCATGTTAAAGCCTAAACTCTGCTGCAAAAAAATATATATATAATTTTCCTGAAAGTTCCAGCAAAAATGGCGCAAAACATGACGCAAAATGGGGAAAAATGGCCTGTCAACAGAGGGTGACAAAATCTCAAGTAGGCTGGCAATTAAAAGGGTTAATAGTACCTATGCATGTTGGGTATTGTTCTGTTCGGGGGACCTTGCGCTTTCAGACTTAGCTTGTTTTTTCTGGTTTGCATATTTATATTTTAGGAAAAGGTGTTTTTTATTCAGCTTTTTTATAAATTTTTTAAGGAAACCCTGCGCAACCAAAGAATTCTTTGAGGGATTACTTCCAGAAAGATGAGCCCACTACAACAAGCTGGGTACCCTTAGAAAGCTTAACGTGTGTACTTTCAGGGAATATATGGTTTATGGGGGATATTCCAAATGTCAAGGGTTGTTTTGGTTGAAAAATCGCAAGGTGCGCACTTTGTCTGCAGAGCTGAAATTTTCAAGTAAAATTACCGTTACGCACATGCTTTACTTTGGGGTGTTTGGCAACTCTTCCTTTGACAGAACCTATGCATGTTGGGTATTGTTCTGTTCGGGGGATGTTGCGTTTCCAGATTAAACTTGTTTTTTCTTGTTTGTATATAGTTTTTTTAGGAAAATTTGGCTTTGATTCTGCTTTTTTATCCTTTTTTTAGGGAAACTCTTTGCAACCAAAGAATCCATTGAGGGATTACTTCCAGAAAACTATGGCCACATCAACAAGCCTGGTACGCCTAGAAAGCCTGAGGTGTGTACTTCCAGAGAATATATAGTTTGTTGGGGGTATTTCAAATGTAAAGGGTTGTTTTTCTGGAAAAACTGCAAGGTGCGCATATTGCGTAGCACAGTTGTATTTTATCTGAAAATCCCCTAAAGCGTTGTTTCAGTTTGGGGGAGTCTCCTGGGCAGGAAAGGGTGTCTACCTATACATATGTGGTACCGCTGTAACCGGGAGAAATTGGGATTTCACACGCAATAAGATTTCATTGACAAACTTACATTTTTTATTACAAAAAAAACTACAATATGTAAAAATTTTTTTTTTTTTTTTTTTTTTTGCACATATTTAACCAAAAATATTGAGAATACACCTAAAAAATTACAAACAAGACATTTCATGTTAAAGCCCAGACTCTGCTGAAAAAAACAATATATCATTTTCCTGGGAAATCCCTGGAAATCCCTTCAAAAATCACATTTGAACATGGGGAGCGCAAAATAGTGCAAAATGGTCTGGCAACAGAGTGTGACAAAAACTCCAGGTAGGCTGGCACTTAAAGGGTTAATGGAAGGATGGCGCTTTACTTATGCCTAGGGATGAGCAAGTTCGGTCAAACTTTGACCAAAGTTTCGGATTCAGGGAGCTCACAAGCCCATTAACCAGCTTTTCCATGTTCGGGCTGGATGCCGAACCCAAACACAGACTTCTGGCTGAAGTCCATGATCATGTTTGGGAACCCGAATTTGCAAAGTTCAGTAGAAACCCAAACTTTGCGGTTTGGCTTCGCCCATCACTATTTGTGACCTCACTTGGTGAGGTGCTCTTGTTATCTATTTAACAATTATTACTGTTCCTACTAGTTTACACATGTAAAACAAAAGTCACATACACATCTATAATCCGATTGAGTGCTAATCTATCTGGGGATCTACAGTGCAAAAGAATATCAATTTAATCTAAAATAACTCAGAAAGGGTAACAACTTCAGGAACATGTGATACTTGAACATCCCTGCACAATAGCTGGGTGAAGATTCTTCCCTACAGGAGCTCCAAGAAAAAAAGCTTTGGAATAATATTGCACAATACCACAATACCAGCTATTATTAACTTTGTCCAGAAATGGACATTAAAAAAGTTTGCAACTACATGTAAAAGGGGTTTATATACATTAGTAAAGAACAAGAACAGGAACTGGTGTATGATAAGCTATGTTATCTAACTGTTGAATGGAGCACTGCACCAAGTGAGGTCAAAAATGATGGCCCGCCAGCCTTGCAAAGTAATAAATTACTATTACCAATCATACTGGTGTGGTAGTGCCTCCAAAAACTGTAATAAGTGAAGGTTGTTTTTTTCTGTAACTACAATTAGGAAAAATATATATTCTATAGAAGTTTATACTTATTTAATATTCATTCTGGTAAACACAGCCATTTTGGTTTGAAATACACAGTGCCTCACAAAATGGGCTGCTAATGACCAACACGGGACAATGCTTCAGCTGCACACTCTGCAGGGTTTGGTTACGCTCCAGCTCCTGGATTTCTTCCAGAGAGGTTTGGTCAGTGTGGAGAAACATTAGTGTTTGCTTTGGGCAAGGTCCCACACTGCAAAGAAATGCCTCCCCCTACATCCCCCCTGTCCATTTACATCTGCTCATTGTGGCCCTATGTGGCCCAACACCTTTGCTTGAACTTGAATTGGCCGGTTGCCATTATAATTGGAGGAAACCCCATCTGTGTGCTAGCTGGCCAAACTTGTGTGTGCAACTCTTACGACTGGTGGCAATATGCCTCCAATCAGTGTCCAGGGTCCCCGACATCCCCTGGTTGCCGGCGTGGTGCAGAATCCCTCCACCCGCTCCTCTGCATGGGTGAATTCCATTATTTTAGGGAGTCCACCACCAGTTTGCAATCTAAATACAAACACAAATGGATGAAGTTCAGAGTGGTCCAAAGTGTGACTCTGAAAACCCTCTGGTCCCTCACCACTACCCTGAAGCCCATTTTAAGATTATCTCATTTTATTTGGCCTGCCTCCCTTGGCCTACAGCCCTGCACTCACCATGGTGCAGGCAATCTGTGACCACAGATTATCCCACACAGCTTTTGGGATAGTGTGGGACCGGGCCCTAGCCAGCCTGTAAAATTTGTCCAACATCCCATTGAGCAGAACCTCCAACTGGGCATTGGTAATGCACCCATTCAGATCCCCCTGCTTGCGCCCACTCTGATGGGCGCTGGAGAAGCCAAGCCTCTTGTCCACTCCTAGGCCTGGAAAGTGGTGATTTGAAGGCTGCTGACAGGGGACAGAGCAGCACAATCTGTGGCTCCGCTTTGTGCTTCACCATAGGCTCCGCTGTGGGCTCCGCAGTGGGCTCTGTAGTGGGGCCCACACTGGGGTCTGCACTGGGCTGTGTCAGAATCCCTGGGAGCCCTGGGTATGGCTCTCCCACTGCTGCTGAGCCCCACTGCTTTGAGTTTCCTGCTCCGAGTGGGTAGTGTGGCTGGCAGAAAGGAAAGGTCAGGTGCGTGCTTTTGTACACATGTGGGTGGTTAATTGGGCAACAATTGAGTTTATTTAACAGGCTTCATGTACACATGTTTGCCGCTTGGGCAGCAGTATAGGGAGCGCAATGATTGATTAGATAACTGATGACATGTCCCCTGTTCATGTGGGTGGTTTCCGGCCAGGACCGTTGCACGCATTGGGGCGCGCACGGACACCCGGCGCAACAATAGGCTGTTAGACGTATTTAAGCAAGCACTGATGGCAGCCCTGGAGTGCACCCTGAGGAAGTGGTCTGCAGCTTTGGACCACGGAACACTTGGGAATATAGCCTCCCTCTGTATAACCAACGGCGGGGATCTTGAGTGGCACTTTAGAGGTGAACTCCTTCCTTGACATCACTATTTATATATTTTCTGGGGATATTTAGTGTACAGTTTATTCACTATGTATAGTTCTTATGTCTATATATTCATTAGCACTATAGATAGCACTTAATCACATTATTAGCACTTTGGTGATGGCAGAGCATCTCAATGGCTAGGACTGACATCTTACACCCACACCCAAATAATGGAACTGGGGGAGTACGCGGCTATAGGGTCACCCGAGGCTGGACCCGCACAGGACTCAGATGGGTGCTAACAAATCCAAGCTGACCCCTACACCAGCAGAACACACATCTCTTGTGCTATTTTATATCTGTTTGCATGTCCTTACATAACCAGATGGGCGGATGGGGCCCCGGCGGAGGGTGGCCCAATAAAAGGCCAACAGCCAGTGTTGTGGTAAGTAATGGACATTTGGGAGGCCTTGCCCATGGAGTCCCATAACACGTGTTAAAGCAGATGTTGACATGTATTTCTTTTGTCTTTACAGGTGCCATGGAGATGAGACAGGGGCTCACGCCCTGAGGGGGCCACAGATTGCACAAGACACCATTTAGGAGAAGGTAAGTCACAAAACAAGTAAGAATACCACATGGGATGCCCCACCAGGAACCAGCAGAAACAGAATGAAGAAGGTGAGTGTTTGGGCAGCCAGGCACACTACACCACATCACACCACATGCGCCACCAGGAACCAGCTGGGAGAAAGTAAGTCACACTGCAGGGAGGCACACAAACATGGTATGCCCCTCATTTGGATGCCCTTCTGTGTGAATCCACAGTAAGCCATCAGTAAGCCATCAGAACTGGAGAGCCAAATCTATGGTACACAAGTGGCCCAGCTATGAAGAGGAGGCCACTGGACAAGAGGACCTACTAGCCCACACTATTGCTGCTGACATTGTTGATAAATGTGGCTTTCTGCCCCCCTCCCCAGACTGTTTTGCCTTGGGGATCAATTCATACTAGGGGCCAAGCCATCACAAATGCGGTAGGTTACAGAGGTTACAGAAGTGACCAGACTCTATAGAGCTTATATGGTAATGACTGGGCCCCTAGTCTGATTTTCACTATCTTTTATGGCCTCTAAAATAAGGTAAGCATGGCTTGCCTTCAGAAGAAAGCTCTAGTTCAAAATAAGGCCCCAACATCACATATAGATTATAGTCAATATACAGCCTATATTGTCGCTGGGCCCATAACATATAATGTGGTGGCTGAACTTCTAGCTCCTACAGTTTATATTTTTTCTGTATAGTCTGGATTTTGAGGAATGGTTGGTTGCCTTGGGGACAGAGACTTGTTTAAACTAGGGGCCAAGCCATCACACAATCATTATGAGGGGGGCCCAGGCATTGCTGCTTTCTGGAGCAGAAAATTCCAAATGGCGGCTCTGATTTCTGGGATTTCCAGTAAGCTTTTTTCTCGTTCCCAACTGTTGCTGCACATTTTATTCAGATTTTCTTTTCTGCTCAGAGCCTAGTTCTGAGTCCTTTGCAGCCCTGATTTAAAAAATCTGGTTGGAATGAGCGTCATCGGTCGCATTCCCGATCACCTCTAGCTGTGTACTTGCCGTAGGTATGTGCTCCAGGTAAAGGTACAGCAGGGATGCTGCCACAGCAGTAAGGTGCGGCAGGGATGCCACATAAATCAGGAAACCCTCTTTATGTTTCTCTTTATTTACACACTGTCACCCTATTATATTGTGAAAGTATGTCATCATATTTAGAAGATACTACTCTTCTTTCTTTTCTTTCCAGGTTGCTTGAGGTAGTTAAGTGAGAGACTGCATCAAGACAAAAGCAGATAAAGCCTGCTTAGAAAAAAAAGGAATGCTGTTGTCAACTTATGTTAGATGCTCAAATTATATAAGGACAAAAACCGTATCTAATGATAATACATGCCAGACCGATCATAATTACCTATCTAGCGATGCAAAGCTCCACCTCAGCTCTGTTAATTTGCTGGTGAAGTGGATTTATAGTTGACATTGATTGTTACTTGAAAACACTTGAATAATATCTATACACACAAATCCTAATGAGAGGTTAGCCAATCCAATGATTTTTTTCATGAAGATATTGAAAAAAGGAATCAGCTCTGCTTATTAAATTGCATTTACTACATGTATTCATTCTCTTTTGCTCTTGAAGCAGAACAGAACAGCTACTGTGATGATCAGTATAATATCAGTTCCTTAGTCTCCCAGGAGACCGTAGTAACAACACAGCTGCAATACAAAGATGGTAAATATTGAGATCAATATCAATTTACACAGTTTAATAGGTGGTAGGTTAACATTTTATAGCTCATTGCCTTTAAATGTCATTCATATGAGTGAACATGAACACTGTATACAATTTTACTAATTTTTACATGTGCTAAATTGTGTATTATATATGAAAACATAATTGATATTGGTATCAAATATTTTAGTTTTTTTAGGTCAAGCCACTGGAAGCTGCTTCATTTTTTTCCTTCAATTTGGATTAAATGGGCAGGTGTAGGGACCTGGTTATAACTAGGAACATGTTCATTAACTAATAAGAATTCTTTAAATAGAGTTAACCATACATTATGCTCTTGTGGTTTCTACCCATTTAAGTACATTGGGAGTGCCATAACCTAAATAGACACAAGATGGCAGTAGATGGTTTAGGCCATAGACTAACATTAAGCCATAGGATAAAATGGGGAATATAGGTCAGAAGGGTTGTTAGTCATAACAGTAGATAGACTAGTAAGATAGTTATAACTGAAAGGTAGTGATTGGTCAGAGGGTTTACCAACCATCCTATCAGATGTCGGACTCAAGGCCGAACATGTGAAAGAAGGTTCTGGAAGGTAGTGAGAAGGGATAAGTCCCAACCCAAAGCCAGTGTTCTTTAACCATTTGAATTGTAAAGGAGCAGGAGCACAGACTCTAAGAGAGAGAGAAAGGAGAGATTCAGCCAAGGATATTACTCTCTATGGAAGCAATGCTTTATGATTGTACCTGATTATGGACAGAACCAGAACTGTAACTGGAGAGACATGTACTTGTTTTGTGTTTGCTGTTTGCTTGTGGAATAAATAAAGAGGAACTCTGCTTTCATCAGTTGGACTGCTGTACATCTTTCCAAGCGGCAACAGTGAGTACTAACCTTTCCCTGCAACTCTAACCCTTACCTACTAACAACACACACGCTGATCACCCTGGGCCCAGAAGAACCTGCTCCCTGCCATCACGTGCTGGACAGCCTGGTAGGTGAGGGCTACACAGGGGCCACACTCCTTCTTTATGTTGTTATGAGATCGTAATTGTCGCTTTTCTATCACATCTGAAGCATAAAAAGCTTTTAAAGTGCATAATTTGTATTTCCCTGTGCTTTTGTATACGTTGTGCAGCTCCACTAGCAAACATGACACGTTATCATTTAAGTAGCACTATCGCAAAATTGTGAAATGTTAAAAATCCTTATAAACATGTCGGCTAATGAGAAGAGAGGTCACTTATAAACCTGAACTGAATAAAACTCCCGCCAAGCTTGTGGTTTATTCTCACATGGTAGGAACAAAATCCAGGGGTTACAGGTTTAGTCTATGAGGGGTGACATAACCTGTAACCCCTGATTTCCTCTTCCATCCATTAAAATAAAACAAACAAGCCTGGCTGGATATTTCTTGATGTTGGGTGTATACATGACCTTGCCTCCCGCCATCCAGCATATTTATATGGATTTTTATCATCGGCCCATTTTTTTGTGATAGTGTTCCTTTATAATGATCACTTAGAAGTTCGGACTTGTGTCTTTGGACTCCTCCCACCCCCAAACTTGGAGTCTACATGATAAAAGGTTTCTTTAAAATTCCAGCAGAAAGATTTATTGATTGGAAACAAGTGTGAATGTAAATTGTAATAATTTTAATGGCAGACTGAGGGCTGCTATACAATTATCACAGCAGGATTTTGCCCTTTTTGTTAACATTAGCCCTAGCTTGGCTGTTACACGGTTACAGGTGGCAGACAGCTGTCTGGTGTTTATAATGTAATAGTATGACTCATAATGCTTTATACATTGCACAGCAGGGTTGATAGAAACAGCAGCATGATGTAAAAACCCGCCAGCCCAAGTTTAAGTGCATTTAGTGCTCCTGTCTCTATATGTAAATCCATTAGAAAAGCGATGATGGATGTCTCTCTAGTTTTGTGGGAACATATTGGTCAACATGTTCCAATATCTATTGCCTAACCAGGAGTAATAAGCTTTGGCAAAGGTCTTCATAAAAACTTCTGAGTAAAGCTTTGTTTCTGTCTGTTTAGCTCCAAAAAAAAAAAAAACAATACCTTAAACATTGTCGTGTGCCCCAGTCTCTATTTGCATTCTTCAAGCCAGTAAACAAAAAAAAAAACATTGCATCTCTAGGACATTAAACCGGACCTTCAGCGTGATTTAATGAAAAGCCCAAACTCTTAACAAACGGTTCCCCAACATCTAAAATAAATATATTTTACGTTTTTAGTCACTAACTTATTATTCTTTCCCCCACTGGGCTGCAACTCTGTTCAGGAATTTAGGATACGGGCGCCGCCATCTTGACTCAGAAGCATCACACTTACTGAGGAGAGGAAAGTGGGATAAGGTACAGGGGGAGGGTTAAAGCTGTGCTTTGCTCAGACAGAGCAGAGCTGGGGTCAGGTAACGGTCAGCAGTCCCAGAATGCAGAGCAGCACAGTCAGGAGGCACTTCCTGTTTGCAGGCTGCCTGATAAGATGGCGGCTTCCATAAGCCGCCATCTTGGATGTGTAAAGGCTCATAACATGCAGTAGATGCAGGTAGGATGATTTTTAATGTGGACAATCTGTATGTACAGGGTGTGGGAAACATATAAGATAGACTCTTATTCAGAGCGAAGGTCCGCTTTAAGTTATACCATGGCAGAAATGGCAAGTGGAATAATAGTGAACAATGTTTTTCAGAAATATGTGAAAGGTATCAACCTTGCAAAAAGAACAATAACAATTAATATTCATTCGGTGACACAGGCACTGTGTGGAAATTGAGCTGCTTGCACACTACTTCATCTGTTCAGTGATCCACAGCAGACATCATGTATAGTGCCCAGTACATAAAATAAATAAAATGTAACTGAGCATTTTCATTTAAATAGTCAGTGAATTACATTATATGTGGCTTGAGTGCATGTCACCCTTAATACTGAAGTCATCAGCCTTATCTACCATGGTAAGAAGGCAGACTTCTTTAGATGAGGCCTCCGTCTTATATTATAAGGCAAGCATGTAGGTCCCCACAACTGGATGAAGGGGGAACCATACATTGGGAAGAGGGGCATACAGGGAGGCATAAATGGTGGTAAAGGAGTTGTTGTGTGGCAACATAAGTGCCTATGGATACTCCCCACTCAACTTACCGGCTACACAAGAGAAACTCTCCACAGGGCACTGTAGGTATGTGCAGGTGACAACTACACTGATGCCCATGAGGTCAGTGGGACCCTCCATTGTTTCTCTGCCACCTTATTTGTTTGATTTATTCTCACATCATGATATCATGTCCAGAAAGGCAAAGGGGCAAAAAGGAGATCTATTAGTATTGTCTATTTCTTTTGAATACCTTGTAGTGCTAATTTAATGTAGGTGATGTAGTACTAATTTAAAGTAGGTAGAAATTAACGTGAAACACATTGTGGAACCATCAGGGGACCTGTAGTGTAGTCTTCAGCTAGTTGTAGATGTGTTAGTCCATGGTAGAGGTCTGAGCTCAGCTGGGGTGGATGTGTATGCTCGATACTGGAGCACAAAGTCACTAATCATAGATGTGTGCTCCAGGCACAGCACTGTTACTTTATCCCAGCTCTGGAAAAAGGAACTGAGGTGATGGCTAGATGCATGCAGGATGATGTTATCTGCTATGGGTTTATGGTAATATCTGCACAGATGACACATTATTGACCATAGTCAAGGGTATATGTACGGTTGAGATTCATAAAAAAAAATGCCCTCTGTTATAAATACCCCTACTCAATGGGGAGCGCTCAGAGCCTGGCAAGGTGCCAGCTAGACATGAGCGAACTCAAAAATTCGATTCGGGCGATTCGCCGAATTTCTCGGGTTCGGGAGAAATCCTAGGTGCGTCTTATAGGCATGTGCGTCTTATAGGGCGAAAAATACGGTAATTACATTCACTCTATTTGAGGCATACATTTTGTGTTTGTGTAGGAGTATTGCATTTTGCAGCCAAATATAAATGCATTTGACATTTTTTTTCCATGTGATTCTTATTGCTTCTGTTTTCTTTCTTGGATCCTATCACAGTAGAAAAACTAAATAAAAGACACACTAAAAGCCCTTTAATATTCTAACATTAAACTTTACTCACCTCTCATTCAGTGCCAGGTGGTGTCCCCTGCTGTCTGAAGCCTCTGGGGTCCTCCATGCCAGCCTGTCTTCCATTCATCCAAATGCTGGCAGAGCAGTCATTGTTACCACTTCTGTTGGCATCTGGAAGGAAGGAGGACAGGCTGGCACTAGGGATGAGCGAATGGGTTCTAACGAACCTGAATTCGCTCCGAATTTCAGGGAAAATTCGATTCAGCACGAACCCGAATTTTTAGTGGTTCGTGCTGACCGAATGTTCCCTGAAATTAAAAAAAAAAAAATGCCGGCATGGTGGGAGCGGGGAGACCGGCTGCGCTGTCAGTGGGCGGCGGCTTCCGGCTTCCTCTGATGACGCGTCCTCTGATGACAGCTGACAGCGCAGCCGGCCTCCCCGCTCCCACCATGCCGGTAAGTGTTTTCTGTATAGTGGGAGCAGGGGAGGCCGGCTGCGCTGTCAGCGGGCGGCGGAAGCCGGCTTCCGCCGCCCGCTGACAGCGCAGCCGGCCTCCCCGCTCCCACCAGAGATGAGCGATTCGCTAAAGTTCGATTCGGACGAACCCGAATTTTTACCAATATTATTACCAAATGTGCTAAAACACCCATTACAGACAATGTGACATTCCCCCCTCCCATTCCCACAGGCAGTGTGGTATGCCCCCCTCCCATTCCCCATATAGACAGTG
This sequence comes from Gastrophryne carolinensis, assembly GCA_027917425.1. Classification (NCBI taxonomy): domain Eukaryota; kingdom Metazoa; phylum Chordata; class Amphibia; order Anura; family Microhylidae; genus Gastrophryne; species Gastrophryne carolinensis. Next base: position 170,975,533 of record CM051236.1, read on the forward strand.
TGGCAGGCCCCCCTCCCATTCCCCATATAGGCAGAGTGGCATGCCCCCCTCCCATTTCCCATATAGGCAGAGTGGCATGCCCCCCTCCCATTTCCCATATAGGCAGAGGGGCATGCCCCCCTCCCATTTCCCATATAGGCAGAGTGGCATGCCCCCCTCCCATTTCCCATATAGGCAGTGTGGCAGGCCCCCCTCCCATTCCCCATATAGGCAGAGTGGCATGCCCCCCTCCCATTTCCCATATAGGCAGTGTGGCATGCCCTCATCCCATTCCCCATTTAGGCAGTGTGGCATGCCCCCATCCCATTCCCCATATAGGCAGTGTGTCATTCGCCCCTCCCATTCTCCATATAGGCAGTGTGGAATTCCCCCATCTCATTCCCCATATAGGGAGTGTGACATGCCCCCATCCCATTCCCCATCTAGGCAGTGTGGCATTCCCACCTCCCATTCCTCATATAGGCAGTATGGCGTTCCCCCTCCCATTCCCCATATAGGCAGTGTAGCATCCCCCTATCCCATCCCCAATAGAGGCAGTGTGGCATTCCCGCTCCCCTTCCCCTTATAGGCAGTGTGGCATTCCCCCTCCCATTCTCCATATGGGCAGTGTGGCATTCCGCCTCCCATTCACCATATAGGCAGTGTGGCATCCCCCCATCCCATTCCCCATATAGTCAGTGTGGCATTCCCCCTCCCATTCCCCATATAGGCAGTGTGGCATTCCCCCTCCCATTCCCCATATAGGCAGTGTGGCATCCCCCCTCCCATTCCCCATATAGGCAGTGTGGCATGCCCCCATCCCACTCTCCATATAGGCAGTGTGGCATTCCCCCCTCCCACTCTCCATATAGGCAGTGTGGCATTCCCCCTCCCATTCCCCATATAGGCAGTGTGGCATGCCCCCATCCCACTCTCCATATAGGCAGTGTGGCATTCCCCCCTCCCATTTCCCATATAGGCAGAGTGGCATGCCCCCCTCCCATTTCCCATATAGGCAGAGTGGCATTCATCCCCCCTCCCATTCCCCATATAGGCAGTGTGGCATTCCCCCCTCCCACTCTCCATATAGGCAGTGTGGCATTCCCCCTCCCATTCCCCATATAGGCAGTGTGGCATTCCCCCCTCCCACTCTCCATATAGGCAGTGTGGCATTCCCCCTCCCATTCCCCATATAGGCAGTGTGGCATGCCCCCATCCCACTCTCCATATAGGCAGTGTGGCATTCCCCCTCCCACTCTCCATATAGGCATTGTGGCATTCCCCCTTTCCTCCTCCCCATAGGCAGTGTGGCATGCCCCCATTCCCCAAATAGGCAGTGTGGCATCCCCCTATCCCATCCCCCATATAGGCAGTGTGGCATGCCCCCTCCCCTTCCCCATATAGGCAGTGTGGCATTCCCCCTCCCATTCTCCATATGGGCAGTGTGGCATTCCGCCTCCCATTCACCATATAGGCAGTGTGGCATCCCCCCATCCCATTCCCCATATAGTCAGTGTGGCATTCCCCCTCCCATTCCCCATATAGGCAGTGTGGCATTCCCCCTCCCATTCCCCATATAGGCAGTGTGGCATGCCCCCATTCCACTCTCCATATAGGCAGTGTGGCATTCCCCCTCCCATTCCCCATATAGGCAGTGTGGCATGCCCCCATCCCACTCTCCATATAGGCAGTGTGGCATTCCCCCCTCCCACTCTCCATATAGGCAGTGTGGCATTCCCCCTCCCATTCCCCATTTAGGCAGTGTGGCATGCCCCCATCCCATTCCCCATATAGGCAGTGTGGCATGCCCCCATCCCATTTCCCATATAGGCAGTGTAGCATGCCCCCATCCCATTCCCCATATAGGCAGTGTGGCATGCCCCCATCCCATTTCCCATATAGGCAGTGTGGCATGCCCCCATCCCATTTCCCATATAGGCAGTGTGGCATGCCCCCATCCCATTTCCCATATAGGCAGTGTGGCATGCCCCCCATCCCATTCTCCTTATAGGCAGTTTGGCATTATATCTAAATGGCAGGTGGTGGCTGCACAAAGCCACAGAGGGGAGCGGCCAGTCGGAGGCAAATTATTACATGTAGTACTCATTGCTAGGCATTGTTTGTTTAACTTACTCCTAAATAGGGATGCCCCATTAATTCAGACCAAAACCCAGGTAATTGAAATTCCTGAGTTTTGGTCTCCTTTACAAGGTTTTGGACAGAACTTGGACAAGCATGGGACTGTGGAAAAGATAATTCTGGCTGTCGCTTGAGTTGATAAAACAGAAACGCTGACTTTCACAGCGTCAAGATTGTCATCACAAGTAGCAGACCCCATCCCCCATGTAAATAAACTTACTGTGCACACATCCATTCATGTCCCAGCTCCATCCCCTGCGCTGCACGCTGCTTCCTTTCACAGCCCCTGAAGACACAGCAGAAGCAGCGTGATGATGACGTGCAGAGAGGGGGGTTAAGGAGGGGGGCATTCAGAGTGCAGTGAATAAATTAAAAGTTATCAGCACGCTGCTAGAGAGAGGGGGGAGAGAGACAAGGGAGATCCAATCACCCCCGCAGTACAGCTTGCTCTCAGGACAACAGTGATGATCATAAGAGAGGAGAGGAAAAGTTAAAGAATGTACATCAGCAGCTGTTGCTGCGCCGATATGAGCTGGTGGTAAGCAGCATTGATTCAGTAATTCAGCTTAAAGAGAACACCGCTCTGTTCCCCTCCCCGCTGCTGCTATAGTTGTCTTTTCCCACAGTGACAGAAGCGGTAGAGACAGAGACAGTGCCCGCCGCTCCTCCATCTTCTCTTGCCCTCCAGCAGACGGAGGATTTGCGGGCACTGTCTCTGTCCCTACCGCTACTGTCTCTGTGGAAAAAGACAACTATAGCAGCAGCCGGGAGGGGAACAGAGCCCGCTGCTCATCTAGCTTCTTCTGGCCTCCCGCAACATTCGCCCAATAAGACGCATGGACATTTTCCCCCCGCTTTTGGGGAAAATAAGTGCGTCTTATAGGGCGAAAAATGCTTGACAATTTTAGAATTGTTACATTTGTGTATAGTAAGATTCAGATCACAATATTAATGAACAATCACATAAACAAAAATATATTACTTTAGCACTGAACAAAACAGGCTGGTCACTCTCACTATTACTAAACCAAAAGACCCTCTATCCAGAATCTTAGAGATGGACATAACAATAAGGAAAGTTACTATATGGAATAAAAAAACAAAAATAAAACGCATTAATCGATGACAAGCTAATATATAGATACTATTAAGCAGGAGTTACCTAAGATATTAGTGCATGTATCTATACTTAGAGATAATCCTTCCCAAAAACCTACACTAGTTAAATTCTTATAGAATTGTGCTAGTGATAAAAACTGGGAATATTTTATACCAAGGAAACTATATTTTATAAAAATTATGGCTGAAAAGAATGTAGAATATACAGTTAAAGTCTGTGTCCAGACATAGCCAAGAGTTAGTGCATTGTGTAGGGATACACTTGGCAATGTCTTTAACTGCCCTCTGTTTTTTCAAATTGAAGCCTAAATGACAAATATTTGAATGTTTAAACTTTTACCTTCATTTGCAGCCTGTGATTCATGTGGGAGTGGCCCATATAGTGTCAAGCAGCCAGTTATTCACACACCTCACTTACACCACAATCTCATCCACAACTAATATCTGTATATGTGTATTTAATTGCTTTCAGGATTTTGTTGTGCACACAGCTGGCAGGCTAGATTAGTTTACTGAAAGGTAGGGAGAAAATGTATTTTTGCAAATGTAGAGGCAAAAAGATCTGTGTAAGACGCTACTGAAGGACAGGCAAGAGTAGTTGATACACAATGCTGTCCAGCGCTTATTGGGAGAGGGGAGAGATGAGGAAAATGTATTGGTTAAACTGCAAGTTTTCCCACCTACAAAAAAATGGAGAGGTACTGTATGTAATTGTTTTTGTAGGTACACTTCAACTGTGAAAACAGAATCTCTGAAAAAATTCCAGAAAGTCACATATGATTTTTTAATAAATATATATTTTTACAGGTTTTATGGGGCTGTTGCTGAGCAACATTGATTTTCAGCTTCCTTCAAGGATTTTCTATCAGGTTCAGGTCTGGAGACTGGTTAGATCACTTCAGGAACTTGCAATACTTTTTACAGGACTCCTTAGTTGCCTTGCCTGTGTGACACAATCCATCTTCAATGCACTTACTGACTAATGGAGGTTGTTGGCCAAGATCTCATGCTTCATGGGAATGTACTTGGTTGTACTCATCCTTTTCTTCCTTCAAACATGGCAAGTGAAGTTGAAACCAAAAGTTCTGTTTTGTCTATGACCTTCTGATGTTGCCTCCTCTGGATCATCCAGTTGGTCACTGGCAAACTTCAAAGGAGCCTGGACATGTGCTGGTATGAGCAGGGGGACCTAATTTTTGGTACTGTGGTCCCAACTCTCTTCAGGTCCTTGTCAAGATCCTCCCAGGTAGTTCTTAGCTGATTCCTGACCTTTATCATAGTGAGACATACCCCATAAGGTGAGATCCTGCATTGAGCCCTAAACCAAAGAAGATTGACAATCGTCATGTGTTTCTTCCATTTTCTTATAATTGTGCCAACAGTTGTTGCCTTATTACCAAGCTGCTTGCATATTGGCCTGTAACCCACCCCTGCCTTGTGCAGGTCTATAATTTTGTCCCTGGTGTCCTTAGAAAGCTCTTTCTATTTCCTGGAATTTTTTTAGAGATTCTGTCTCAAACATTTGAAGTGTACCTGAGATAAAAATTACAGACCTCTCCATTGTAGGTGGACAAAAATCTTCAGTGAATGAAATACTGTACACAAATCTTAAAAGAGTCACAGCGCTAACCTTGTTAGCTTGCAACCATTCAAAGGATCTGTCTCTAAATCTGGTTAAAAAACAGAAGTTTCGATTAGCATACATCTGCAGAAGTATGTTAAAGCTGCACCAATGTGGTGAAGCCAAGGTGCCTCTGTTTAGGTGAAATCTTAACTCTAATCCATGAGCGCCCCCTTTGGGACATACAATGCAATGGATAAATTCCCCCACTGTAAACATACTGCCATTATACATGACGTGAGGATGAAGGAAGACTAGAAGGAAGCAGGGGATGCGGCCAGTAGGCTTGTCATGTCAGCTGGCCACTTTTCTCATCAGTTATGGCAGAAACGGATTAAGAGCAGAGGTTGCTCCTTGCTATACCTTTAGCAAGGTGCGCACCCACACCAGGCATTTGTGAAAGGCAGACGTGGGCACACTCCCTGTTAGAGGGTAGCGGTAGTTAGAGGTTCGCTCCTGGCGAACTTGGTTGAGCTCAGCTGGAGCAGAGTGCTTGGAGGAGCCTAGACGAGTTTCTGCCAGTGCAGTTGAGCTCGCTGATTGGATGGGAGGCCATGCAAGTGAAACAAAAGAGGGGTGGTAGCCGCTCAGACCATTTTATAACTATCCTGGGAGGTGCACGTTAGCAGGGCAATTAGGATACAAAAGTCTCAAAGGAGCCACAGCACTCAACCCTGTTAGCTTGCTGACCAACCTACAATCTGTCTCTAAACTTGGTTAAAAACAGAGGGCTCGGCCACACGCATCTGCAGAAGTATGCTTAAGCTACACCACCATGCCAAAGTGCCTCTGTGGGGTGCAGTCCTAACTCTAATCTCTGAGAGCCCATCTGGGACATACAATGCAATAGATAAATTGGGAGCAGCTTAAGCATACTTCTGCAGATGTGTGTGACCGAGCCCTCTGTTTTTAACCAAGTTTAGAGACAGATTATAGGTTGGTCTGCAAGCTAACAGGGTTGAGTGCTGTGGCTCCTTTGAGACTTTTGTATCCTAATTGCCCTGCTAACGTGCACCTGCCAGGTTAGTTATAAAATGGTCTGAGTGGCTGCCACCCCTCCTTTGTTTCTTTTGAATTTGTGCAAGCACATGGGGTGTGGGGTCTAGGCTGTATTGCAAGGCCATGCAAGTACCATAGGCCCGGGGAAATGTGAGTTGGAGTGGACGACATGGGGAGTTTCACACAGCAGGGCATCGGGGTGCCTGGGGGCAAGGGTTAAGACCTGTGATAGTCATAATCCTGTGTTTTGGTCCACTATAAAAAGAAAGTAAACTTAAGTCACCTTTTCCCCATTCACTTGTAGGGAAGACAATCATGTAACTGCCGGCAACCAGTATGATATATTGTGCAAGCCCACTTGGCAAAGATGACTGGTCACTAACAGTCACGTGACTGAATGAGGATTGGGTGAGCATTGGCTGACTTTATTTCCTCTTTAACTGTAGCTCACTGTGCCTAACTGTGCCACAATTTGAACATGGGTGGAATGATAAATAGAGAGCTTTACATTACATGTATTTATTAAAAAGGAACTAAAGTCAAGTTAGTCAATGCTTACCACTTTCAGATTCAGTGTATGGCTGTCAATCACGTGAGTGCTGGTGACTAATCGGATTTGCCAAGCAGGTTTGCACATCAAACCTAAATGGTCACATTATTTGCTGCCATGTAATCACTTGATTTTACATCCTCCTCAAGATTAGTGTTAGCTTGTCTCACTATGCCTAAATCTGGCTTTACCTCACAGATCATCCAGCTGCTTATTCTGCCTGTGTTGACTTGTTTAATTAATCAGGCCCTTAGATTGAAGGACAATTTTAGCAACAAGCAATGGTTGCTATTTTGCAGTGTTGGATTTGGTGGGATTTTGATGTTTTTATGGGTTCTAGTAAGATATAAATATATACTTAAATATCTGAGATTACCAAATGGCACAAACACCAGCAGCAAAAGAGTTAAATGGTTATTAATCATTGTGTTTGTCAAACCTTTGTAAAGAACAGTGCCAGATTAAAGGTGTCCATGGCGCAGTGCAGTTCTTTGACTTAGCCCCCCCACCAACATCAAACACTTAACCATACATTGACCAGTGACCCCAGCAACCCTCAGTGCACAGCATCCATCACTGGCACCTAAAAAATAGAAAAATCCAAGTCCAACTCTTGGGTACTTGAAGTATTAGACAGTGCTCTTACCCGCATTCAGGCTGGACCTCTTTAGGAACTATTTCATATTCAGGCCGGCCACTCCATCCTGGGCTTCTCCATCACTCTGTCTCAGGCGTGTCCCACCCAGCCAACCTGACTTGGTACTGGAATAAGAAGAGAAAGCCCCCTTGCTTCACTATAATCCAGCCCTGCCAGTGATAATGGGGCTGGGGTCCAGGAGCCCTCTGAGCTGTGGGTGCTTGTAGCAGGTGCTGCACTGGAGCAATGATAATCTAGGAGCACTTCACCTGTACACAATGGGGGTTATGCTAAATATTTGGAGAAGCCAGTGTGACTGCCGGTGTGCATTGTGGTATGGATTGCAACCTGCATCTTGTGAGCTTTTTAGCGATAACACAGAAAGAACACCCCCCCCAAAAAAAAAAATAAAACACCTGTACAGGTGATGGCACATTTTTACATTTTAGGTACATTATTTTTCAAGTGATGTAAGGATATATTTTTAAAGTTTGAGAATAACAGCACCCTATGGGATATGCTAAAGATTTTATTTTTTTCTTCTGTATAGCCCATAGGGTGCTGTTGTTTTCAAATGATGTGCCTGACGTGACCTGTAACCCCATCACAGGTACAGGTCATTTTGGGGGAAAAAACATTTTTGTGTTATTGCTAAAAAGCTCACCGAGAAGCAAGTTGCAATTCACACCACAATGCACACTGCAAGTCACACTGGCTTCACCAAATAATTAGCATGACCCTCAAAGTTTTACTTCAAAATTGTCTTCCAATCTGCTTTCTGTAAAGGATTTAAAGTTATTCTAGATGCTTTCCTGAGAAAAGGGTTAAACTATCATGCAGTTTCCATCAAGTAATATATTATTTATATTTTTGTGTAAAGCAAAATAGTTTATATCTACAGGCAGCAACAATAACATGTCAAAATATTGGCCACAAAAGGTTAACAGGTGTCCACCCCACTTATTGCTGGTGCTGAGGGCCTGGTTTCAGAGTTTCTTATTACAAATTGAAATTATACTGTGCTCTCCTTCTTGCTGTAGAGTATCATGGCAGCCTAGATCTTACGCTGCAGCAGTTCTGTCATTTTACTTCATTTAACAGCCTGGCCAGCTCCAATAATGCTCTCTCACACTTTTCGGATAACTGCCTGGGTTGCTGCAGTGGAGATAGATGGGCCTGCTTAGGTCTCTGTCTAAGTAAAAGAAGAAAAAAAAGATTTCTTTCCAAAAATATCCGTCAGCTTATCAATGTGTCTCTGCTCTAAAGCTGGCGGCAGAAGGCAAGTCACTCTTTTCTAGCAACAAATTTCTATCCTTTTGTAGGCTCTCAGGGATATATGCTTAGATATGCACCTATAGCAGGCACAAATATTTCAGCAAATAAGGACCCCTAACCATTTATACATTTTACTTACACATCACATGCCCTATAAAAACTCATTTGCAACTGCCCAATCGGGTAATTTATCTATCAGGAAAAAATAGTTGCCTGTATATTACAATAACATTAAATACTTTGGCGGGTCAAGGTGAACTGGTGCAATAAAAATTAGGCAATCACTTAAGACCTGTTGTGGAAGTGGGGGGCATCCGGGTACAGCATAATCCATTGTATGTGGGGGATGTTGGGCGCATAACAATATACTTCTGACCCAGGGTTACATTTTTGTTTGTTTGAGATGTATACAGTAACTTAACTAGATTGCTTACCTTTTCTCAGTAATTGCTCACAAATCCTGCATTTCACATTAGAATCGCTAAGGGGGGCAGTTTACTACAATGACTTCCTTTTATTGCTAATACTGTACAGTACACACTGGTCACTCATCGGAAACAAAATGCAATACCCTTGCTGTAACTCTCCTGCAGCCGTCATATCGCAATGTTCCCATTTCATACAATCAATGATAATAATTTATTTTTTAATGTAACCTACTTTTTAAGAAGACCTAAACTCTGCCTGAAGCTCCCGCTTAGGATGCCTTGTTGTGAGATGTTGGGGGGTCACAGAGAACACACATCTTTCTGCTGGTCCCAGATTGAGTGCTGCCCTAATGTTTTTTTTCCTATGAAAGTAAATGTTTTATGGGAGCAGCTTTCACTACTACAAATCTACTACTACGGTTGCTTTTGGTAACTATACACACAACCCTGTACACACAGAACACTGCTGCTGGGCATATGTATGGCTGAGTGAGCTGAAAAAGGGGAAAATGTGATTTCAATTAATATATGCGGCTCATTAATCTCCAATATTTCTACTAGAGATTAATACTATAAATATCGCAAATACTAATAATCATATCAGCCCAGCGACCACTAATTTGATACAAACCAATGGTCGCCGAGGCTGTCCTCATACATCCAGTGAAATATCCCAGGGAAGAAATATTTATAATACCTTAAATATTTTGGACATGCAATCTATTGTGTGAGAAATTATTCACCACACACACAGTTAGATGTATAAATTAAAACAGGTTTTTCTGTGCTGTGGTCACCTATGTTTGCCTAAATTTTTCAGTTTTTGTTAGCGTCAGTACCATTTTATGCTTGTGTTTTTACACTTCTCTTGCGTTTTTCAATTAGTGTTTTTTAAGCAGGGCCTTTAGTAAATTTTCAAAATTGGAAAGTTTGTGTATTTATACTTTATTTTCATTTGGAGTTTCTAGGCAAAACCCATGTTCTAAGGCCCATTCACTTGATCACATCACAAGTATCATTCATAAAAACATGTAATTTATTTGATGCCCATTAAAAAGTTTTAAACATGATTAGTTACAGATTTAAAAAAAAGAAGGAATTTACACTCTACAAACCTTCATGATGAGCAATATTGAATTCCATTTAAAGAAATGATTCACTCTCTTTCTGTGAGATTCAGGGTAAACATGTTTTGCCTTGTGGCTTTCTCAGTACCCCATAACTGGCTTACACCAAATGTGAACTTTGCCCTTTGAGAGGATGCAGGTTTAGCCGAAAAAAAAGGTGTTTTCCTCATCTCATTGTCTATGCACCAAGACTTGTATGGACCGCTGTGGCAAAAAGGCTGACACTTCCTGAGGTTACCAAATTTATTGTTTATAAGGAGAGCGCAATATGCGCAGCGTGCGCCGCACTGTGTCTAAGTGCTGCTGCAAAGCTTGTTACCCGATTGCATGTATAGGGGGCACATCCACCAGGTCCCCGTCCCTGTGTCCTCAAGAGTGTCCCGCCGCCACCGGACGCAGCATTCGTCTTGTGTATTTATAGTCAACTTTGGATATATCCTTTTTTGTGACTTTGCTGGGGTTAGTTTTGGTACTTGTTCCCTGTTGCATTTGGCTTTAGGTTACCATGTTTTTTGTGCCTGTGTCATGGGTGACAGATTTTGCATTTGTTCTGGTGTTGTCTGTCTTTTTTGCCAATTGACTTGTGTGTTTGGAGGCTGGTTTTGACAGTTTTTACAGAAAAGTGTTTCTGTAAATGTTTTCCTGTTTGGTTGTTTCTGTTTGCCTTTCTGTTTTTTCATATAGATGATGCTCCAGCAGGAGTACAACTATGCGCGGCCCAACTTTCAGAGGCGGTATTCATCAGGGAGATTCAGACAACGATCAACCGGCTCTTCAGGGTAAAGCTGAAGCTCAAGTCCATCCAGAAGCCATGGTCCGACTTGGAGTACCATGCTCTGGAGGATGTCCACTGGATTTATTATGCCTACTGCTCCAGTACATTAATTAGCCTTGTATCCCTTAAGAAATCCATCACCAAAAAAATCTCCTCAATCATGTTTTTATTCTTGTTTTTTTCTACAGAGATAAGCATCCTGGCCTCTGCAAATATGGGTAAGAAGTCCTCCCCTGCATCTGATGAGGAGGGTGTCCAGCCTCAGATGAGGAGTCTGGAAGAGGTGGCGGAAGACTCCCTGACACTCCAGGGTGTTGATAGCAATGCTTTGGAGGAGGCTGGGCACTATGAATTGGACTCCACCATACCACTTTGGACAGAAGCCTCACTGCCTTTCTCCCCTTGCAGTCCTCCCTGAATGGTGGCCAGCACTTTGTCTACAGTCAGTTTGCTTGATGTCTTCACAGTTGGCTGCCCATTGTATACGGAAAAATGTGTTTCTTATGTGTGTTTCTGTTTGTCTTTAATATTGTTTCAGAGCACCACAGGCTAGAGACATCCTACCCCCTTCTGGACTTTCACTGGATCCACCACAAGATGAGTTTTTTGGCCAAAAGTACATACATGACTAGCTATTGTGTTGCCTCTGAGCTGCCTGTTTGCCACACAAAATGAACCTTCTTTTGTGTTTCTTTTCTTTTCCTTGCCAAAAAGCCAGGAACTCCTGCTGGGGCATCCACACTAGTTGGTGGTGCCATCTTTTCCCCACCGGCATCACAATTGATATAGCAGCATGGACCATCCCTAATGGTGCGATGGTGAGTAACATTTTTACAGGTTGACATCTGGAACTCTAGTGACTCTGTTGAGCACAATGGTTCACATCCTAGCTACAGGTCTACTTTGTATTGTCATAAACCCTGTTTGGTCGCCTTGTTTGGGTGACCCCATCTGTGTGAATGCACCACCACTGTGTGTATTGTGGTTTCATTATGCATAATCACTTGTCCAATCCCCTACTTGTCTGACCACCTATTTGTGGTGGTCCAGCACATGGCTTGACTGCCAAAATGGCCCTGTGTGCATGCTTTCAGAGAGTGTGTGTAGGTGTGTGTTTTGTCTGCAAGTTGGTTTACATGTCTTGTCATTAAACGTCATTTGCATGTTCCTAAAACCACACAATGTTAAGCCATTAATCTGTGTGTGGCCTCAGTTGCAGAATGCATTCATGAGCACCAGGGGAGGGAGCAAGCCTGCCCTGGAGTCTCATAGAGGCATTGGGGGTCTTCAGTAAAACAGGGTGGGGTTGTTAATGTAACACCTCAATAGAATGGTCGAATGTGTTTGGTTACCACACACACACACTCATTAAAAAGGTAGTCAGGCTCACAATGCACCGAATATGCATACAAAGAATAAAGGTACCATTGCCTCAAGATGGCTAATCATTGTTCAAATACATGTGTGGAATCATCAGTGGCTAATTGTGTCGGCTGCTGCTGGGTTAGCTTTTGCTTTGTCCGCTGCTGCTGCTGCTATGGTGAATGCTGCTACTGTGGTGGATGCTGTGTAGGCAGGTGCTCCTGTGGATGCTGCTGCTGGCCATCAGGTGACACTGGGAACTCATACAAAGCTGGAGTATGCAATCAAAATGTGTGCTACTATGAAAGCCACAAGACAAGAGTAGGCAAACAAGTCAAGGCTTAAATCTACGTCAATTACATGAGACACAACCACTGTCTAAATGTTTGCCTTGTGTGTTTCGTGGGCCAAAGGTGTCAGGTCCTTACTAATTTTATTAAGCAAAACAAATGCACGTGGGCCCTGCTGGTGTCGTGCATCAGACAGCAGACCTATCAACACAGGGGCACAACAGAATGTATGTGTGAGAACATTAACCAACATGCCCTAAGCAGGATCAGCAGACACATTTGAAAAAGATTCACATGTGTGCATTAACAGACAGTGTCAGCTTGGCTGGAGCCAGAGAAGGCTGCTGGTAGGTTGTCTTCATGACTGGGACCAGCACATCTGGTGGCTCGTGCCATCATATGGTAGTGAGGAAACAAACACTTTGAACACACACATGCTAATCAAAACAGAAAATTGAGTGGGGCAAAAGGACACACTTACCTTCACCCAATGCAGCAGAGTCATCCCACACATCAAACCAAATGATATGCCCGTCGCACTCTTACTTGATCAGGTTTGGGTGCCACGGTTCACGGTGGTCCAAATATTTTTAAAAAACTGGCACTCTGAATAATGAAATCAAAGTCCACTTATCCACAATCCAAACACATGTGGTCATAGGTCAAGGTTTCGAGGTCCAGCAGGCCACTTCATCAGGACCAAGTACAAATTGTTTTCAGTTATCCCACACATCCACCCCCTGCTGATGATATGCAGAGATATGTGGCTTCAACATAATATCCCCGATACTCATTGAGTGGCCCTTGCAGTTCCCAATGCTCAATTAGCAGGCAAGCTTCTATATTCTTTATGAGTGCCTGGTGCAAGTTATAACAGCACTTCTTTGTGGATTTGATGCTGCGTTGAAGGGCAGCAGTACAATTTAGGGTCTCAGAAAGCCCTGCCCAGATTTCGGTACAATCTGTCCTGCTGACTCTGGGAGCAAAACAAGACAGACCATTTGGCCAGAGTGAGCTTCACCAGCATAATATTATCAGCCAGGTTAAATTTTGGCTCATGCTTGGCAAACGGTTGAGGGGACCCTCAGCACCTCCGGCAGCAACTCCATTGGCGCTTGCACGGTTGGGCTCCTCTACATCAGGTGTCTGGGGCTGGCCCTCACTACACAGGTTTGGTAATTCTCCTGTGTGGCCAAGGCAAACACAGCAGCAGCAATCACAGGTCTGGTTGCAACCATGGCAACTAAAATGTCCTCAACCTCTAAAACACCCTTAGCAGGATTCAAAGGAGGGGCAAGTACGCTGCTCAAATGAGGGAAACCTCTGGGGCTGTGACCATCAAGGGACCGCCCAGTGGCCCAACTAGCTTGTCTACCCTATGGCATCCTGACAGGCCTCTTCCTCAACACAAAAAAACAGGATTACAGCTCCCTGTGTGAAAAAACAGCAAGCTTGCCTAGAATTTGCTCCACATTTTTGGAGTTGCCCAACAAATCAGACGCAGGGCATCACCCATAAGAAAACCAATCGAAACACAGGTGGGTTTTGCACTAATGTGCGCACACGTGCAGAAGCTGGAAATGCTAGTGTGCAGCAGCATGCTTTAACGGCTTTTCAAAAGTTGATAAGCATTTCACTGGAAGGAGTAAGATGGCAAACATGTGGACCTTGTGCACTCAACTAATAACTGCAACTAAGTATATAAGGACAATGGATTTCTGCCCCATTGTATTTGATTACTAGTTGTGTGCGTCTGTATGTTTGACTATGGAGTGTACACTGTGTAAGGCCATGCTAAAATAGCTGTTGTGTGCGCAACAGCCAAAGGCTATGTGTTGGGTGCACTGTCTGATAGCAGGTTTAGATTTGTAACATCAATAGCGTTTTCTCTGGGTCTGACATCTGGTGTAGTAAGCAAAGATTCAGGAGCACACAGCAAGCCCAAATTATATTTAACACCATTTTTTTGCCTGTATAGCATCTCCCCCTTTGTCTGGCCAAACATAAGAAGTTTGCTTTCAGCAGCCTAATGGTTGTTTCCACGATGCATGTTTTTTTCTGTGAGCTGCACTGAATTGCACTTCTGTGTGTAATAGTGTGTGTAAGTGATGGTTTGTGGTTGATGTGCTTGTTGCAAGTGTGTGTTTGGTATTGTTGTTGAGTTTTTTTTTGTTAAAGTGCAAATGGAGTACTGTGGTAAACCAGATTGTGTGTTGATGTTTGGGGTGTGGTGCTGTTGTGTTGCAGCCACAGAGGAGGAATAAGAGATGGAGGAAGCCCAAGTGGTGCGACTCAGGGCTGACAGATTTTTTACCACCAGGCTGTGTGTGTGTGTGTAATTTAAGTGAAGTGCAGATCCGCAGCTGATTACGCCTCTATAGAGACGTACCTATGTCACTGTACCAGCAAATTCACCATAGTATTGACCCTGCCACTGTGCATAGCAAGGCTGTACAAGGCATAGTGCGACTTTGTGCCTCCATAAACATCCTAGCTAGGAGCACATTTAAGGCCACTGAGGCTCCATTAAGCAGCATAAGTCAGCCCACCATGTGCTGCATCTTTCAAAAGTCCTCCTAGCCATATGTGAGCTGATCACCAGATACAATACATTTCCGAATGCTAATGAGGAAGCAGTTCAATGCATCAAACTTGCATTTTACCACATGGCGGGGATCCCCAATGTGCTGGGGTGTCCTCCTAGAGCCCAGGAACTGCACTTATGCAACTGTAAAAGCTTACATTCTATGAATGTGATGGTTGTTTGTGATCACAAGATGTGGCTGCATGCAGTGAGATTGGGGTTCCCAAGCTCACGCCATGATTCCTACACACAAAGGCAGAAAGGCACAAAGGAATAACAATAAAAATCACGATATAAACAAAGATTTAAAATAAGCTCAACACATGCGAATAAATTTGTAGTAAAAAGATTTTACATAAAAAATAAAGAAAAATAAGTCTAACAAAATGTTAAAATGTCCTTATTATGTTGTAATTATTCCAACACTATCAATTTCACCACCAACACCCTGATATCATATGCACTCACCGGTTAGTACATGTTAGCTTAGCATATAATACATTCAGAGAGGTTCAATCCCACAACATCCAATCGTTTGATTCCACTGTTGAATTCTTCCAACACTTTTAGAGGAATCTTCTCCTAAGCATATAACTCCCCCAAATTTCAGGATTCAAAGGAAAAATATAACAGAGACCATAGTGTAATCCAGTAAAAGCACAGGACAATTTAATAGCAAATGCACTTACAAAGGGTTCATTTGTAAAAAAGCATATTCCATATACATAATTGCTACTTTCCAAATATATCCAAACTCCCCTGTGGCCGTCAAGCGGAGGGAGATCTGCGGGCACCCCAGATATGGAGTAAAAATAAAGCAGTGTCCCTTGGATGTCTCTCAAGTCTGGATGAAGTCTTGGTACAAAACACATGAACACTGCCTAATGGCCACTGCTTTATTCTTATTTGTCCCAACAATTGGCCCTGTACAGGAAATTTGAAAATCAAGAAATGCCGGTGGGCTGGCGAATAGGTATTTAAGGGTGCAAGCTGAAAGCCTGAACAATACTTAACTGCCTTTACAATGCTAATATCTGGCAATATCAGGGGTGTGTTAGCATTTAGAGTGTAAACAATTTTTAAACCTGTGTTTCTATTTAGGTGATTTAGGCTATGGTCAAAAGATCTGGCTGATGACCCCTGTGTGTAACGCTCAGAGGATGCCTGATGTGCTCTACTATGCAGCTCACTGAAAGACCAGATACATTGTTGAATGAGCTATCGGCTTGCTGAAAGCACACTTCTTATGTTTGGGGCAGCCCTGGAAGTGAGATGCTATACAGCTTTGAAAAAGGTGTCAAAGATCATCATGCCTTTCTGTGAGCTTCACAATCACTGCATACTACATCAGATAGAAGAGTCAGAGGAAATGCAATTGGTGCCCGAAGTTCCAGACATGCCAACAGACAGTTTCCAAGACACATAGATGGGATTTCCTGGCAGGCACAAATGATTGCTTCGGCCATGATTCTTAGCACATTCTTTGCACTTACCCCAAAGAATGTGCTAAGAATCATGGCCATTGAACAACAGGGAGACATTGGGACCCAGTTAGAGCAAAGTTAAAAAGATCCACCATCCCCAAAAAATGTGTTTGCAACTGTTATCTGTAAAGAATAGCAGCCCAACATAGGTTGAGTAGATCCATATACACTGAAAGCAATGGAAAAATTAACACTTAAGACAAACTAACATTTTAAGGCACAGTAAACAAGTGACCAGACATTATTCTGGGGGAGTTTGCAGGGGGCACAAAGTAAATATGTCCATAATTTTGCAGAACATGCATTCCATTTGTGATCTTTTTGTTTGTATTTTGATTATTTTTGGAAAATATTTCAGTAAATGTACAAAGATTTGTATGTACTGGATTCTCTTTTCTTAGCTTAAAGAATGCTGGTGAGGGTTGAGAAAATTATAGAAAGATTGGTTCCAAACAATCACACAGTGGAATTTAGGGATATGGGTCCAATAACATTTAGCAATCAAACAGCACAAGGTAAAGTGACACTTTGGCCGCAGCACCGAACGCTGTCAGCGCCATTTGCAGCTTTGTGTCACTGCTGCTTGGGCCCTGTCTGCACTGCTCTGCAGCGGCCAAAAAGGTGTTGGCTGGTGTCCGGAATAAAACAGGCCCCCCTATCTCAACTGTCTTTCACCAATTGTTATCAGACATAAAAAACGGCGGTTACATCAGTATATCCAGGTGATGCAGGGGCATCCCCACAGACCAGTCCTGAATGGCTCTTAAAGTGGACAAAAATCTACTGAACTTGTAATAAAAATTTGTCTAGAGCCACTGCCCATGGGTTCCTTCTTAGTGATGTAGAACTAGAAATTGATATTTTTACTAGATATTTTTTACTTATTTTTAGAGATGAGCGAACTTTTGAAAAATTCAATTCGGCTGATTCGCCGAAAATTCATTTCAGTCCGAATTTATTCGTGATGAATCGCTATTAAAAACAGCTATTTCTGGGCGTCCGAGAGCTTCTATAGAGTTCCATAGGGTTGCAGAATGTTTTGCTTGGCTGTAACATGCATAGGATGCATGCTGGGTTAGTAAAATACAATTGTAAAGAAGTATGACATGCAGATCAGAGGCGTCGCTATTAGATTCACTGACGCAGAGCGGCACAATTACAGAGCCTTGAGGTGGCATCAGCATGATGAGCCCATATATTGCATGAAAGACACACAGTGGAGTTGGCAGCAGCATAGGGAGCCCATATATTGCCTAAAAAAACACACCCTGAATTTGGCAGCAGCACAGGGAGCCCAAATATTGCCTGAAAGACACACTCTGGACTTGGCAGCAGCATAGGGAGCACATATATTGCCTGAAAAACACACCCAGGAGTTGGCAGCAGCATAGGGAGCTCATATATTGCCTGAAAGACACACTCTGGACTTTGCAGCAGCAGCAGAAACAGCACAGGGAGCTCATATATTGCCTGAAAGACACACCCAGGAGTTGGCAGCAGCATAGGGAGCTCATATATTACCTGAAAGACACACTCTGGACTTGGCAGCAGCATAGGGAGCTCATATATTGCCTGAAAAACACACCCAGGAGTTGGCAGCAGCATTAGGAGCCCATATATTGCCTGAAAAACACATCGGAGTTGGCAGCAGCATTAGGAGCCCATATATTGCCTGAAAGACACACCCAGGAGTTGGCAGCAGCATAGAGAGCTCATATATTGCCTGAAAGACACACCCAGGAGTTGGCAGCAGCATAGGGAGTACATATATTGCCTGAAAAACACATTGGAGCTGGTAGCAGCATTGGGAGCCCATATATTTGCCTGAAAAACACATTGCAGTTGGCAGAAGCATTGGGAGCCCATATATTGCCTGAACGACACACCCAGGAGTTGGAAGCAGCAGCAGCATTAGGAGCCCATATATTGCCTGAAAAACAAATTGGACTTGGCAGCAGCATAGGGAGTACATGTATTGCCTGAAAAACACACCCAGGAGTTGGTAGCAGCATAGGGAGCTCATATATTGCCTGAAAGACATACTCTGGACTTGGCAGCAGCATAGGGAGCTCATATATTGCCTGAAAAACACATTGGACTTGGCAGCAGCATAGGGAGCACATGTATTGCCTGAAAAACACACCCAGGAGTTGGCAGCAGCATAGGGAGCTCATATATTGCCTTAAAGACACACTCTGGACTTGGCAGCAGCATAGGGAGCTCATATATTGATTGAAAAACACATTGGACTTGGCAGCAGCATTAGGAGCCCATATATTGCCTGAAAGACACACCCAGGAGTTGGCAGCAGCAGCATTAGGAGCCCATATATTGCCTGGACTTGGCAGAAGCATAGGAAGCACATATATTGGCTGAAAAACACACCTAGGAGTTGGCAGCAGGAGCCCAAACATTGCTTAAAAGAGACACTGGAGTTGGCAGCAGCAGCCCAAAAATTGACCTAAAGACACACCCTGGAGTTGGCAGCAGCAGCCCAAACATTGCTTGAAAGAGACACTGGAGTTGGCAGCAGGAGCCCAAAAACTAGCCTAAAGACACACCCTGGAGTTGGCAGCAACAGCAGCAGCAGTAGCCCAAACATTGCTTGAAAGAGACACTGGAGTTGGCAGCAGGAACACAAACATTGACTGATAGACACACCCTGGAGTTGGCAGCAGCAGGAACACAAAAATTGACTGAAAGGCATACCCTGAAGTTGGCATCAGCAGGAACACAAAAATTGTCTGAAAGGCATACCCTGAAGTTGCCATCAGCAGGAACCCAAAATTGTATGAAAGGCATACCCTGAAGTTGGCATCAGCAGGAACCCAAAAATTATCTGAAAGGCACACCCTGAAGTTGGCATCAGCAGGAGCTCAAAAGTTGTCTGAAAGGCATACCCTGAAGTTGGCATCAGCAGGAGCCCAAAAATTGGCTGAAAGGCACACCCTGAAGTGGGCATCAGCAGGAACCCAAAAATTGTCTGAAAGGCATACCCTGAAGTTGGCATCAGCAGGAGCCCAAAAATTGGCCTAAAGACATAAATATGTTTGCACCATTTGGAAAGTGTAAAACGTGGCACCATGCTGAATCTAGTCGCATGCATCAGCCATTGGTGGGTGGAAATCCTGGCTGATCCATCCCTGATTCATTTTCACAAAGGTGAGTCTCTCCACATTTTTAGTTGACAGACGAGTTCTCCTCGGCGTCACTATGGCCCCCGCCGCACTAAACACCCGCTCAGATGGCACGCTACTGGCCGGGCAGGACAGCTTTTCCAGGGCAAACTCTGCTAGTTGCGGCCACAAGTCAAGTTTGGCTGCCCAGAAGTCCAGTGGATCCTCAAGGTGTGTTGGCATGGTCATGTCAAGGTATGACACGACCTGCTGGTTCAGGTCCTGCTCCAGGTCTTCCTGCTGCTCATGAGTAGCCTCACTATGCGGGTGAAGAAAGCTACTCATTAGCAACTGCATACTGAGGCAGCTGCTGATGGAGCTGCTGCTGCTGCTCCTGCCACCCCCCAGCAGCCATGGCAGTGGAAGGTGAGCGCAGAGGTCCCCCCGAGTCAGACCTGCGAGAGTATAGACCATGGCGCAGATAGGCATCGACCAACTGACTACGTAGAATGTCTTTGTAGTAGGTCAGTTTGTCCTCCCTCTTGGCGGGTTTAAAAATGCCCCCATTTTGTGCGGGAAGTGAGGGTCCAATAAGGTGGAGAGCCAGTAGTCATCCCGCAGAAAAATGGAAACAATTCTGTGGTCACTACGCAAGCACGTGAGCATGCTTCGTGCCATTTGTGCAAGTGACTTGGAGGGACTACCTGTACCATCTCCACTGCATACTGCCACGGTGTGTCTGGGTCTCCTCTGTCTCGCCTTCCTCACAACCCTCTAGCTCCTCTGGCTGCTTCTGCTCCTCCTCTCCTGTCAGCTGACTAGATAAACCAGCCATTTCGCCAAGCCTAAACTGTGCTTCACTGTGCCCCTCCTCCTCCTCCAGTTCCGCTCCAATGGGGTTCATGTGGCCGTAAGATGTAGACGCCATGTCTCCAGTGCCCTGACCAGCCATGGTTTCCAACATGTGTTGTAGTACATGAAGCAGTGGAATCACGTCGTTCATCCCGTAATCCTGGCGACTGACAAATAAAGTGGCTTCCTCAAAGGGCCTGAGCAAACGGCAGGTGTCACGTATGAGCTGCCACTGGTTGACATTGAAGTTACACAGGGGAGTCCCCCTATCCGCTTGCATCATCAAGAAATCCATGATGGCTTTTCTCTGTTCATATAGTCGCTCCAACATATGGAGGGTGGAATTCCAAAGGGTGGAAATATCGCAAATCAGATGTTGGGGGCTACCGTTCTGACGCTGTAGCTCAAGAAAGGTGTGGTTGGCGGTGTAGGAGTGGCTGAAGTGCATGCAAAGTTTCCTTGCCGTTGTTAGGATGTCTTGCAGATGGCGGGAAGACTTCAGAAACCGCTTGACAACCAGATTGAAGACGTGAGCCATGCAGGGCGCATGGGTCAGGTTTCCTTGTCGCAGCGCAGACAAAATGTTCTTCCCATTGTCGGTAACCATGGTTCCCATTTTCAGTTTTCTTGGAGTAAGCCATGTTTGGGTTTCTTGATGAATACATTTTAACAGTTCCTCCCCTGTGTGACTCCGTTCACCAAGACAAACCACGTGAAGCACAGCGTGACACCTTGGTGCCCTGCACACATTGTAGACTGAAGAGGCACTGAGACTTGACCCTACAGTGGAGGGTGAGGAGATGGCAGAGAATGAGGAGGCCGAGTCGCACGGTGTCACAGGCACAACGCCCAGGGAGTGCTGAGGCCGAAGCGGCGTGACCTGTCCAAGTTGCTGCAAAGGAACCACATTCACCCAGTGGGCCGTAAATGTAGTTACAGCTCCAGACGTCGGCGCTGCCATGCACTTTGCTACACACGACAGGCTCAAGGACTGGCCCACCTTCTGGTCAACAAAATTGTGCAGCGCTGGTACTGCCTTCTTGCCAAAGAAATGATGGCTTGGGACTCTCCACCTCGGCTCGGCACAAGCCATCAGTTCTCTGAAAGGTGCAGAGTCCACCACCTGAAAAGGGGGCGACTGTAGCACCAGCAACTTGGAAAGGAGCACATTCAGCTTCTGCGCCGTAGGATGAGTGGGCGCATACTGCTGTCTCTTGGACATGGCTTCGCTGATGGATTGCTGGCGGGATGCATGACTTGGAGGAGGAGGAGGAGCAGGAGCATCTGGAGCGACAGAGGATGGGTATGATGCACAGCTGCCTTCGGCTGAGGTGCTGGAGCCTTGGCTGGCAGAAATTGGGAGCGGCGTGCCACTTGGTGAGGAAGCAGGCTGGACCACCTCTTCGGAGCCTCGGTTCTCCCAGGTCGCTTTATGGTGACGCAGCACATGTTGACGCAGGGCTGTGGTGCCAACATTTGGGCCCTGGCCACGCTTCACCTTCTGCCTACACATCTTGCATGTGGCCATGTTACCCTCCTGCGGATGCTTGATGAAAAACTGCCACACTGCCGAGTAGCAAATTTTCCCACCAACAGCCCGCACTGATTCACTGCTACTGCTGCCAACTCCAGGAACCCCTGCTCCACTACCTCTTGAGAAGGTAGCCTGCCACGCAGCCAGTGATCTACCCCGGCCCCGGCCCCATTTGGCTCCAGACTTTACAATTCTGCCCCCATTCTGACTGCCAACCATGCTGCTAACACCTTGCTGCCTCAGCTGCTGACTCCGGGGCAACCTGTGCCCCTCTTCTCCTGATGATGATAATGATGAAGCCCCTTCTGCACCCGGCTCCCAAGTGCAATTCGCTTCATCATCATCGAGTTGTGTCTGCACGTCACTGATGTTCTCGGTTTCTTCAACAGTGTCTGGTGCAGGAGCTGGAACGTTCGCCACACCACCTCCCATGCCACTCACATCACTATTTGATTGCCTAGCGAAAGAAGCCACCTCCATTTCTTGGCTGGGCAGTAGCTACTGACTGTCCTCTATCTGATCGTCTTCACTAAAGAAAGGGGGCTGAACCCAAAGCATAGGATACGTCGCTGGGGGAGGGAATGGCGTAGGACAGAGGCAATGGGCGGACAGGGACTGCTCTCGGGCCTTGCCAACTCAGGGCTGTGTCAGAGGAACCTACCGACTGTAGACTGGGGGTGTCAGATGTAACTTGTGATGATGTGGATGACCGCGTTAACCAATCTACGACGGCAGATGCCATACTGGTGGAGACACAACCTCTAGCAGATACTGGCAGATCAGGTCTCTCACCGCGACTCCTGCTGCCACCCGCCCCTAGTCTGCTGCGACCTCTGCCTGCTGAATCTAGGCCTCTGCCACTCCTCTGTATACGTCCTGGCACTTGTCTGCCTGACATTTTTATGTATTTGAAATGCACAACAGGCACTTTAAAAAAATTGTTTACTTTAAAAAGCAGAAGGTAAATAAACTGAGGAACTGCTTCTGTGTAACAGATACTATGAAAATTGGCAATATGGGATGCCCAGTGCTCAGGGGTTTTTAAAGCAGACACAAAAAAACTTTTAAAACTGTGCTCTACTTAGATGAAATCAGCTGAAAGACCTGCTTCTGTTTAACAGATACTATGAAAATTGGCAATATGGGATGCCCAGTGCTCAGGGTTTCTAAAGCAGACACAAAAACACTTTTAAAACTGTGCTCTAGTTAGATGAAATCAGCTAAAAGACCTGCTTCTGTGTAACAGATAGGGTTAAATGTGCAAACAGGGGATGCACAGTGCCCATGGGCTTTTAAAGCAGACACAAAAACAATTAAAACTTTGCTCTAGTTAGATTAAATCAGCTTTAAGACCTGCTTGTGTGTAACAGATAGGGTTAAATGTGCAAACATGGGATGCCCAGTGGCCAGGGGTTTTTGCAGCAGACACAAAAACAATTAAAACTGTGCTCTAGTTAGATGAAATCAGCTTTAAGACCTGCTTGTGTGTAACAGATAGGGTTAAATGTGCAAACATGGGATGCCCAGTGGCCAGGGGTTTTTACAGCAGACACAAAAACAATTAAAACTGTGCTCTAGTCAGATGAAATCAGCTTTAAGACCTGCTTGTGTGTAACAGATAGGGTTAAATGTGCAAACATGGAATGCCCAGTGGCCAGGGGTTTTTACAGCAGACACAAAAACAAATAAAACTGTGCTCTAGTTAGATGAAATCAGCTTTAAGACCTGCTTTTGTGTAGCAGATAGGGTTAAATGTGCAAACATGGGATGCCCAGTGGCCAGGGGTTTTTACAGCAGAAACTTTAAAACTTTGATCTGGCTATTAAATCAAATGAAAATAAAAATAGCTTTCTGTGTTACTTTATCTGCTGTCCCTGCCTTGATCTTTCCCTGGCTCTCTGTGGCTCTCTGTTTTCCCTGTCTTTCCCTGTCTTTTCCTATCTTGCCCTGTCTCTACCCAGCTCGGTTCTCGCTGCAATACAACGCTGAAATGCGCACCAGCTTATATACCACTGTGATGTCACCGGGGTTCCTGGCTGCTGATAGGCTGCATGTGACCTTCCCATGATTCCTTGCCCCAGGAGATATGTCCAGACACGTCCCTCCACCATTTTACAATGCCTGTAGTTGCAGTAAATGGAGTTTAAAAAATTAACGATCGAATCGCGGGGAAATTCGGATTCGTTCAGAATCGAATATTTCATGAGATTTCGGAATGAATTCGGGTTCGTCCAAATCGATTCGCTCATCTCTAATCTTTACCTAAGGAATTGTCCTGGAACATGGATTTAGGGGTAGAACTAGAAATAGATATATTTGTATACTAAATTGTCCAAGAACACTCCTTTTTTTTTTTGGCCCTCTTTGTGAGATGGCAGGTGAGCAGTCATCATATATTACATCACTGCACTTAAAATTGTCCAAAGCCTCTGCTGATAGTCCAGTCTTAGGATGTAAAACTTGAAATGGATATTTTGGTTTTCTGAATTGTCCTGAAACACTGTTTTTTTTTAATATTTTTTGCTGTTCCTCTGTGAGATGGTGGGCAATTGGCAAATTACATAACTGCCATTCACATCAGTGGCAAAGACTCGTGGAGGCAGGACTTTTAGCAAAACCATGTGGGTGCATGCCTAGATAGAGGTATGCCAGGAATGTGGTTTGGAGCTGTGAAGAGAGCTTGTGATAGTGATGAGTGCATTGGGCAAGCTAAAGTTTTGACAAGGGAGACTTGAGGGGGTTGTTTCTTTAAAGCACAATGCTGTGGGATGATTCACTGTTAATTAACACAAACCAATAATTTTCATTTAAAACATACAGTATTTGACTCATAGGTTAACTAACCTAAATGTCTACCACTAGCTAATTTGCTACAATAACAATTACTTCTGGAAGAGTTCGAAAATACAGCTATTTTTGAGCTCAAATGAATCCCTACAGGCACAGCTTTTGGATCAATAAACCTCTTTAAAAATATTAAAGCAGGTAATTTTATTTTGGTAAGCAGCGCACACTGCATCAAACTTGTGTATATTTAAAGGTGCGGCCCATGACACAAGAACAATGAGTTTGTGATTGATTTTCCGTAAAAATGCATTGTAATGAATAAACGTAAATTCATAGTATAATCATTAGTGTTATGTACAGAATTCCTGACAAGGTTTTCTGAGCACAACTTATTATCATTATCTTACTGTGCATCACTCAGCTTTTAATTTAACAGAAGAGGCTACAAAATGTACCCACACAAATGTGCTGTCCAATTAAAACATACTCATATGGTATATTACATGAAAAATCATGTAACATCACCCAATAAAGTCATCAGTTTTTAATTATCAGAACATTTTTGTTATTAGTCAGTTGCTGTCATCTGTCAGTGCTGGCTACAGTATGGTGACTGGGCCATCAATGCAGGCGAGCTTCATAATTAACAGAAACCATTATAGGAAAACATGTTTATTTTAGGAATGAGAAAATACCAGGAGTCTGCGTTTTCTGACTTGTATTAATTTCCCCTAGTCATGCTGCTGGCCTTCTGTTTATATTTTCTATCTAAAGGATTTCCAGTTAAAATCCATCGAGCTGTAGTTAAACAGCCAAACACTGTCATCCAGTGATCTGGAGAGTAAAAATGGCTAAGGAATCAAGCAAGTTGAATGAAGAGTAGCTAGTTATGACCTGCACATTATGATGCTCCTACATTTATATTTGATATATATATCATATATATATATATATATATATATATATATATATATATATATATATATATCATATATACAATACATAGATAGAAAGGTAGATAGATAGATAGATAGATAGATAGATAGATAGATAGATAGATAGATAGATAGATAGACTGGCAGAGGGGTGGAATGACAGATAGATGGATGGATAGATAGATAGATAGACTGGCAGAGAGATAGATAGATAGATAGATAGATAGATAGATAGATAGATAGATAGATAGATAGATAGATACCGATAGTTATATAAACATTCTGTGTGGTTATAAGGTTGCATAAAACATTTTACCTATCTTTCCAGATTAAATTCAGTGAATACATGAAGGTATATACATGGTGACAAATAAATTGATTGATCCCTATTTTTACTCAAGAGAGAATCCTGACTTTGATATTTGCAAGTTTACACAAGTTCTGTCTACCTTCATTGCACCTTTTGTGCTGCGACTGGTGAACATTGCAACAAAATGAGCGATAACTGACCCAGGGACAATTTACTAGAATGTTGCTGAGTTTTACTGCACTTCTCTGGGCTGGATGAGAGGTTTTTTTTTTTTTAAATTGTTTGGCAAGAGCTGGCAAACTGCTTTGGCCGATATGGTTAGGAAGAATAAAGAAATCTTGCTAAAACAGTTTTAAAGCTTATGTCAGCATGGTATGTGTCTCAGAATATATGAGTGGTGTCTCAGGAGTGTCTTGGTTCTTTGAAAATAATTACATAAAGAGTTTTTTTTTTTAAAACGTGAGAAGTTATGTGAAAACAGTTTTATGTTTGTATTTGGTTAACTATATGACGTTCAGGTTCAAAATATCAGGTACCGATGAAAAAATGATTTTAAGAGATAACCTTGGAAAAAAATAAATTGACTCCAATAGGGTTCGCTGTCAAAAGCACATACAACAAATACGGGCATGCTGTTTTTTAGCTGGAGCTGGATTTTAAATCTGAAGCCTTAAAGGCAACTGAATTAGGAGCAGCTACTCCCTCTGCACATGTAAGAGGGTGGGATTCCAAACACCTTTCAGAGTTATAATAATAGTCCTGAATAAATGAAATCTAGGGGTGTAGCTACAAAAACACTGCCTACCCGAGCCAATACACTGGAAAGGTGAATACACTCGCTGACCACTAGGTTTTGAAAATCCGCTTGGCATGGCCCTGGAATATAAAAGACTCCAGGCAGCTAGCCTGCCCCAGGGGTGTCCTATACTGGGATGCCCTGCTATGTGACACCCCCCAGGTCACTGGTAAACCTTTTCATGCGGGTCCTGCAAACCTGCGATCGTTGGCCGCCACATCCATGGCTTCCCTTTGGCTGTGTGTGCCCGAGCAGAGACCCGGGAAATGCGACCAGCCAGCTGTCGCGTGTTGCTGCAACACGTTTGAAATCAGCCAGTCCGTGATCTCAAAAGTGCCGCTGGACATGGCTTAGGTGGTGGAAAAAACCCAGTGAAGGAAGCCCAAATGGGTTTCCAGCCACTTTAAAGTGGACGATTTGGCTTAATGTAACCCCCACTACCCTGTCCCCCTCCCCTGGAGCTAAGGCAGAGCTGGAGGTTTACAAAGAAAAAAAGCTTCAACTCACTCACAGTCTAGCACTTGCGGTGCTCCATGTCCTGGGTGCAGCCATCAACTTCCCCTCTCTGTTCACTTGAATGGGCAGACAGGAGCATGCACATAGCAGAGGATACCACTTAGAATCTTTCTGTACAGCAGCCACACAGACTGTTTCCCAGTATCAGGACTGCTACCCCTTAGAGCAGATTCTCTCCTGTCTGGCTATCATTGTTCTGCGGCTGTTGAGAACTCCAGTATGTACCAGAAAAATGGATCACACTGCTTTAAGCAGACCTAAACTATAAGACTCCAGGGCCGGCTGTTTTCTTCTCCCGGGGTATCCCATACTGGGATGCCCCGCTGTTTCAAACCCCCCTTTCGCATGCAATTCTAATCTTCTTGAGGAGTCCACCTCGCATACGCGGCTGTCAGTGGCTTCCCTTGTATCCTCTTTCGGCTGTGCACTGCCACGCCCACCACAGCTGAATGGCTCTTCGTGGCTGGACACAGCGAAAGGAAGCGAGTGATGCCACACATTGCCGATGTATGTGTCTGGGATTCCATTCAGCTGATTGTACGAGAGGCAGTGTATGTGCAGTTGGACCAAGGAGAGGTAAGTTTACTGGGTGAACTGTGGGGTTTTAAACAGCAGGGATCCCCAAACCAGGTTGCACCAGGGCAACAGACCAAAACCCTGGATAGTGAAAATCCCAGGTTTTGATTCACATTTAAAATAGAATTTCTTTTGACAGATAAAACCAATTGCTTCTTAACTTTCCAAGCACCAAACCTGTGGATGCAAAACTTACTATGAATCCCAATGTATGAAGCACATTTGTCCAAGATTAGCTCAGATGGCAATCAAACACGAAACCCTTAGAAAAACAATAAGTAACATCAATACTTTTTGGCAGCAGACTCTCTTAAAATTGTTCCCAATCAAAGAATCAATTGAACCAATATCTATCTCAAAACATTTCTCTGGTCAATGAAGAAAAAGAGCTAACAAACACGCTATTTGTGGAACATTGCTTCTGGAGAAGCCAAAATCTAAGCAGTACTCCTGACAAATTTTTACATTCCAGCTGGTTCTGCAGCTGCAATCCTTTAGTTTTAATCTTCCTTGCATATCCAGCCTCTTGTTGGTGGGCCTCCTAGGATAAGATGTCTGCTGGGATAGTAACCACATTACTTTTTCTCCTTGATCCCTGGGCTCCGATAACTCACTCTGTTAGCAGAGGAAATATAGCAGAATGAACTGCTCTTTTTATTGCAATGCATTTAGATCATGCATATTTATGAACATTTCCATTTAGCCCCCCACCTCACATGCCTGTAGTTTTTAATTACCCAGTAGTGTATTTTCAGGTGCTGAATATCAGTCCTATTGTTTCCATGGCTCCACTGTAATTAGCACATGTAAAGCCAAGTTAGTGGAGGGAATGATAATCAGTTTAACTCTAAAACCATTTTTAATGTATTTAAAAGGAATTAAAGTTTGAATCTGTCATATTAGCACCAGTTCCTAAAAACAGGATCTTTTTTGATTTTTGATAGATAAAACCACTTGCTTGTCCTCAAAAAAATAAAAAAAAATGTACCAGCTTTTTTAAGCTGTTTGTTACTCCTGGCTACCTGGCTGGGTGGATCCCTATCACGTTTCTGTGAGCTGATGAGCTTTATTACATTGTAACAGTAAGGTGTGTGTATGATGTTACACAGTAACAGCAGGTGGGTACAGCAGCTGTCACATTATGACACCCCACCTGGCTTTTTACATGGTACAGCACCGGGACAAGAGGCAGCATTGTGAGTTTTACTAATCTCATCGCTGCTGCCTCAGGATGTTATACTGCACACGGCGATAGTTACTAAGGAGTAGCTAACTGAACAAATTAAACAGATGGGGATGAACTCAGGGGTTTAAGTGAGACCGATGCTCATTATATATTTAAAGACAATTGGGGGGGTCTACCTCTTTATGGCACATCCCAAATTGGAATGCCCTGCATTGCTTGATCCACTCACCTCTTCCACAAGACTATGTTACATCTCCACACCTCAACCACATCCCCAGCATACCTTTAGCTAGATACACACCTGTGCAAGGACTTTCTAAATGAGTAGCAAGAGTACACCTACAGCTAGACGTGGGGCAAGGGTTCAGCCAGCAGCATGTGCTCCATTCAGATTTTGATTGCTGCACAGAGCTAAGTGCAGCAAAGGGAATCTAAATGGTACTAGTAGTG